>CM041721.1:9229066-10497511 GCA_023373845.1 Nibea coibor | reverse complement strand
ATTTCTGCCTAAATATGACTTGATCTGATCCTAGAGCTTCATAATATAAGGATCTGAACTCACAGGATAGCTTGGAATTCTTGTAAAGGACCATTACAACACAAAATGGGCATTTTCACCTGCCAAAAATTGATTGAAGGCCAAACGTAGTTAATGAAAGATGATTTCTGCCTAAATAGGACTTGATCTGATTCTAGGGCTTCATAAGATAAAGTTGTGAGCTCACAGGACAGCTTGGAATTCTTGTAAAGGGCCATTACAACACAAAATGGGCATTTTCACCTGCTGAAAATGGGCATTTTCAACTGCCATAAATTGATTGAAGGCCAAATGCAGTTAATGAAAGGTGATTTCTGCCTAAATATTTCTTGATCTGATTCTAGAGCTTCATAATATAAAGATCTGAGCTCACAGAACAGCTTGGAATTCTTGTAAGGGACCATTACAACACAAAATGGCATTTTCAACTGCCATAAATTGATTGAAGGCATTTTCACCTGCCATAAATTGATTGAAGGCCAAATGCAGTTAATGAAAGGTGATTTCTGCCTAAATATGACTTGATCTGATTCTAGAGCTTCATAATATAAAGATCTGAGCTCACAGAACAGCTTGGAATTCTTGTAAAGGACCATTACAACACAAAATGGGCATTTTCAACTGCCATAAATTGATTGAAGGCATTTTCACCTGCCATAAATTGATTGAAGGCCAAATGCAGTTAATGAAAGGTGATTTCTGCCTAAATATTTCTTGATCTGTTTCTAGAGCTTCATAATATAAAGATCTGAGCTCATGGGACAGCTTGGAATTCTTGTAAAGGACCATTACAACACAAAATGGGCATTTTCAACTGCCATAAATTATTGAAGGCCAAATGCAGTTAATGAAAGGTGATTTCTGCCTAAATATGACTTGATCTGATTCTAGAGCTTCATAATATAAGGATCTGAACTCACAGGAAGCTTGGAATTCTTGTAAAGGACCATTACAACACAAAATGGGCATTTTCATCTGCCAAAAATTGATTGAAGGCATTTTCAACTGCCATAAATTGATTGAAGGCCAAACGTAGTTAATGAAAGATGATTTCTGCCTAAATGGGACTTGATCTGATTCTAGGGCTTCATAAGATAAAGTTCTGAGCTCACAGGACAGCTTGGAATTCTTGTAAAGGGCCATTACAACACAAAATGGGCATTTTCACCTGCTGAAAATGGGCATTTTCAACTGCCATAAATTGATTGAAGGCCAAATGCAGTTAATGAAAGGTGATTTCTGCCTAAATATGACTTGATCTGATTCTAGAGCTTCATAATATAAGGATCTGAACTCACAGGATAGCTTGGAATTCTTGTAAAGGACCATTACAACACAAAATGGGCATTTTCACCTGCCAAAAATTGATTGAAGGCATTTTCAACTGCCATAAATTCAACTGCCATAAATTGATTGAAGGCATTTTCAACTGCCATAAATTGATTGAAGGCCAAACGTAGTTAATGAAAGATCATTCTTCTGCCTAAATAGGACTTGATCTGATTCTAGGGCTTCATAAGATAAAGTTCTGAGCTCACAGGACAGCTTGGAATTCTTGTAAAGGGCCATTACAACACAAAATGGGCATTTTCACCTGCTGAAAATGGGCATTTTCAACTGCCATAAATTGATTGAAGGCCAAATGCAGTTAATGAAAGGTGATTTCTACCTAAATATGACTTGATCTGATTCTAGAGCTTCATAATATAAGGATCTGAACTCACAGGACAGCTTGGAATTCTTGTAAAGGACCATTACAACACAAAATGGGCATTTTCACCTGCCAAAACTTGATTGAAGGCATTTTCACATGCCAAATGCAGTTAATAAAAGGTGATTTCTGCCTAAATATGACTTGATCTGATTCTAGGGCTTCATAATATAAAGTTCTGAGCTCACAGGACAGCTTGGAATTCTTGTAAAGGGCCATTACAACACAAATGGGTATTTTCACCTGCTGAAAATGGGCATTTTCAACTGCCATAAATTGATTGAAGGCCAAATGCAGTTAATGAAAGGTGATTTCTGCCTAAATATGACTTGATCTGATTCTAGAGCTTCATAATATAAAGATCTGAGCTCACAGAACAGCTTGAAATTCTTGTAAAGGACCATTACAACACAAAATGGGCATTTTCAACTGCCATAAATTGATTGAAGGCATTTTCACCTGCCATAAATTGATTGAAGGCCAAATGCAGTTAATGAAAGGTGATTTCTGCCTAAATATTTCTTGATCTGATTCTAGAGCTTCATAATATAAAGATCTGAGCTCATGGGACAGCTTGGAATTCTTGTAAAGGGCCATTACAACACAAAATGGGCATTTTCAACTGCCATAAATTGATTGAAGGCCAAATGCAGTTAATGAAAGGTGATTTCTGCCTAAATATTTCTTGATCTGATTCTAGAGCTTCATAATATAAAGATCTGAGCTCACAGAACAGCTTGGAATTCTTGTAAGGGACCATTACAACACAAAATGGGCATTTTCAACTGCCATAAATTGATTGAAGGCATTTTCACCTGCCATAAATTGATTGAAGGCCAAATGCAGTTAATGAAAGGTGATTTCTACCTAAATATGACTTGATCTGATTCTAGAGCTTCATAATATAAGGATCTGAACTCACAGGACAGCTTGGAATTCTTGTAAAGGACCATTACAACACAAAATGGGCATTTTCACCTGCCAAAACTTGATTGAAGGCATTTCACATGCCAAATGCAGTTAATAAAAGGTGATTTCTGCCTAAATATGACTTGATCTGATTCTAGGGCTTCATAATATAAAGTTCTGAGCTCACAGGACAGCTTGGAATTCTTGTAAAGGGCCATTACAACACAAAATGGGTATTTTCACCTGCTGAAAATGGGCATTTTCAACTGCCATAAATTGATTGAAGGCCAAATGCAGTTAATGAAAGGTGATTTCTGCCTAAATATGACTTGATCTGATTCTAGAGCTTCATAATATAAAGATCTGAGCTCACAGAACAGCTTGAAATTCTTGTAAAGGACCATTACAACACAAAATGGGCATTTTCAACTGCCATAAATTGATTGAAGGCATTTTCACCTGCCATAAATTGATTGAGGCCAAATGCAGTTAATGAAAGGTGATTTCTGCCTAAATATTTCTTGATCTGATTCTAGAGCTTCATAATATAAAGATCTGAGCTCATGGGACAGCTTGGAATTCTTGTAAAGGGCCATTACAACACAAAATGGGCATTTTCAACTGCCATAAATTGATTGAAGGCCAAATGCAGTTAATGAAAGGTGATTTCTGCCTAAATATTTCTTGATCTGATTCTAGAGCTTCATAATATAAAGATCTGAGCTCACAGAACAGCTTGGAATTCTTGTAAGGGACCATTACAACACAAAATGGGCATTTTCAACTGCCATAAATTGATTGAAGGCATTTTCACCTGCCATAAATTGATTGAAGGCCAAATGCAGTTAATGAAAGGTGATTTCTACCTAAATATGACTTGATCTGATTCTAGAGCTTCATAATATAAGGATCTGAACTCACAGGACAGCTTGGAATTCTTGTAAAGGACCATTACAACACAAATGGGCATTTTCACCTGCCAAAAATTGATTGAAGGCATTTTCACATGCCATAAATTGATTGAAGGCCAAATGCAGTTAATAAAAGGTGATTTCTGCCTAAATATGACTTGATCTGATTCTAGGGCTTCATAATATAAAGTTCTGAGCTCACAGGACAGCTTGGAATTCTTGTAAAGGGCCATTACAACACAAAATGGGCATTTTCACCTGCTGAAAATGGGCATTTTCAACTGCCATAAATTGATTGAAGGCCAAATGCAGTTAATGAAAGGTGATTTCTGCCTAAATATTTCTTGATCTGATTCTAGAGCTTCATAATATAAAGATCTGAGCTCACAGAACAGCTTGGAATTCTTGTAAGGGACCATTACAACACAAAATGGGCATTTTCAACTGCCATAAATTGATTGAAGGCATTTTCACCTGCCATAAATTGATTGAAGGCCAAATGCAGTTAATGAAAGGTGATTTCTACCTAAATATGACTTGATCTGATTCTAGAGCTTCATAATATAATGATCTGAACTCACAGGACAGCTTGGAATTCTTGTAAAGGACCATTACAACACAAAATGGGCATTTTCACCTGCCAAAAATTGATTGAAGGCATTTTCACATGCCATAAATTGATTGAAGGCCAAATGCAGTTAATAAAAGGTGATTTCTGCCTAAATATGACTTGATCTGATTCTAGGGCTTCATAATATAAAGTTCTGAGCTCACAGGACAGCTTGGAATTCTTGTAAAGGGCCATTACAACACAAAATGGGCATTTTCACCTGCTGAAAATGGGCATTTTCAACTGCCATAAATTGATTGAAGGCCAAATGCAGTTAATGAAAGGTGATTTCTGCCTAAATATTTCTTGATCTGATTCTAGAGCTTCATAATATAAAGATCTGAGCTCACAGAACAGCTTGGAATTCTTGTAAGGGACCATTACAACACAAAATGGGCATTTTCAACTGCCATAAATTGATTGAAGGCATTTTCACCTGCCATAAATTGATTGAAGGCCAAATGCAGTTAATGAAAGGTGATTTCTACTAAATATGACTTGATCTGATTCTAGAGCTTCATAATATAAGGATCTGAACTCACAGGACAGCTTGGAATTCTTGTAAAGGACCATTACAACACAAAATGGGCATTTTCACCTGCCAAAAATTGATTGAAGGCATTTTCACATGCCATAAATTGATTGAAGGCCAAATGCAGTTAATGAAAGGTGATTTCTGCCTAAATATGACTTGATCTGATTCTAGGGCTTCATAATATAAAGTTCTGAGCTCACAGGACAGCTTGGAATTCTTGTAAAGGGCCATTACAACACAAAATGGGCATTTTCACCTGCTGAAAATGGGCATTTTCAACTGCCATAAATTGATTGAAGGCCAAATGCAGTTAATGAAAGGTGATTTCTGCCTAAATATGACTTGATCTGATTCTAGAGCTTCATAATATAAAGATCTGAGCTCACAGAACAGCTTTGAAATTCTTGTAAAGGACCATTACAACACAAAATGGGCATTTTCAACTGCCATAAATTGATTGAAGGCATTTTCACCTGCCATAAATTGATTGAAGGCCAAATGCAGTTAATGAAAGGTGATTTCTGCCTAAATATTTCTTGATCTGATTCTAGAGCTTCATAATATAAAGATCTGAGCTCATGGGACAGCTTGGAATTCTTGTAAAGGGCCATTACAACACAAAATGGGCATTTTCAACTGCCATAAATGGATTGAAGGCCAAATGCAGTTGATGAAAGGTGATTTCTGCCTAAATATGACTTGATCTGATCCTAGAGCTTCATAATATAAGGATCTGAACTCACAGGATAGCTTGGAATTCTTGTAAAGGACCATTACAACACAAAATGGGCATTTTCACCTGCCAAAAATTGATTGAAGGCCAAACGTAGTTAATGAAAGATGATTTCTGCCTAAATAGGACTTGATCTGATTCTAGGGCTTCATAAGATAAAGTTCTGAGCTCACAGGACAGCTTGGAATTCTTGTAAAGGGCCATTACAACACAAAATGGGCATTTTCACCTGCTGAAAATGGGCATTTTCAACTGCCATAAATTGATTGAAGGCCAAATGCAGTTAATGAAAGGTGATTTCTGCCTAAATATTTCTTGATCTGATTCTAGAGCTTCATAATATAAAGATCTGAGCTCACAGAACAGCTTGGAATTCTTGTAAGGGACCATTACAACACAAAATGGGCATTTTCAACTGCCATAAATTGATTGAAGGCATTTTCACCTGCCATAAATTGATTGAAGGCCAAATGCAGTTAATGAAAGGTGATTTCTACCTAAATATGACTTGATCTGATTCTAGAGCTTCATAATATAAAGTTCTGAGCTCACAAAACAGCTTGGAATTCTTGTAAAGGACCATTACAACACAAAATGGGCATTTTCAACTGCCATAAATTGATTGAAAGCCAAATGCAGTTAATGAAAGGTGATTTCTGCCTAAATATTTCTTGATCTGATTCTAGAGCTTCATAATATAAGGATCCGAACTCACAGAACAGCTTGGAATTCTTGTAAAGGACCATTACAACACAAAATGGGCATTTTCACCTGCCATAAATTGATTGAAGGCCAAATGCAGTTAATGAAAGGTGATTTCTGCCTAAATATGAGTTGATCTGATTCTAGAGCTTCATAATATAAAGATCTGAGCTCACAAAACAGCTTGGAATTCTTGTAAAGGACCATTACAACACAAAATGGGCATTTTCCACTGCCATAAATTGATTGAAGGCATTTTCACCTGCCATAAATTGATTGAAGGCCAAATGCAGTTAATGAAAGGTGATTTCTGCCTAAATATGACTTGATCTGATTCTAGGGCTTCATAATACAAAGTTCTGAGCTCACAGGACAGCTTGGAATTCTTGTAAAGGGCCATTACAACACAAAATGGGCATTTTCATCTGCTGAAAATGGGCATTTTCAACTGCCATAAATTGATTGAAGGCCAAATGCAGTTAATGAAAGGTGATTTCTGCCTAAATATTTCTTGATCTGATTCTAGAGCTTCATAATATGAAGATCTGAGCTCACAGAACAGCTTGGAATTCTTGTAAAGGACCATTACAACACAAAATGGGCATTTTCAACTGCCATAAATTGATCGAAGGCATTTTCACCTGCCATAAATTGATTGAAGGCCAAATGCAGTTAATGAAAGGTGATTTCTGCCTAAATATGACTTGATCTGATTCTAGAGCTTCATAATATAAGGATCTGAACTCACAGGATAGCTTGGAATTCTTGTAAAGGACCATTACAACACAAAATGGGCATTTTCACCTGCCAAAAATTGATTGAAGGCATTTTCAACTGCCATAAATTGATTGAAGGCCAAATGCAGTTAATGAAAGGTGATTTCTGCCTAAATATGACTTGATCTGATTCTAGAGCTTCATAATATAAAGATCTGAGCTCACAGAACAGCTTGGAATTCTTGTAAAGGACCATTACAACACAAAATGGACATTTTCAACTGCCATAAATTGATTGAAGGCATTTTCAACTGCCATAAATTGATTGAAGGCCAAATGCAGTTAATGAAAGGTGATTTCTGCCTAAATATTTCTTGATCTGATTCTAGAGCTTCATAATATAAGGATCCGAACTCACAGAACAGCTTGGAATTCTTGTAAAGGACCATTACAACACAAAATGGGCATTTTCAACTGCCATAAATTGATTGAAAGCCAAATGCAGTTAATGAAAGGTGATTTCTGCCTAAATATTTCTTGATCTGATTCTAGAGCTTCATAATATAAGGATCCGAACTCACAGAACAGCTTGGAATTCTTGTAAAGGACCATTACAACACAAAATGGGCATTTTCACCTGCCATAAATTGATTGAAGGCCAAATGCAGTTAATGAAAGGTGATTTCTGCCTAAATATGACTTGATCTGATTCTAGAGCTTCATAATATAAAGATCTGAGCTCACAGAACAGCTTGGAATTCTTGTAAAGGACCATTACAACACAAAATGGGCATTTTCACCTGCCAAAAATTGATTGAAGGCATTTTCAACTGCCATAAATTCAACTGCCATAAATTGATTGAAGGCATTTTCAACTGCCATAAATTGATTGAAGGCCAAACGTAGTTAATGAAAGATCATTTCTGCCTAAATAGGACTTGATCTGATTCTAGAGCTTCATAATATAAGGATCTGAACTCACAGGATAGCTTGGAATTCTTGTAAAGGACCATTACAACACAAAATGGGCATTTTCACCTGCCAAAAATTGATTGAAGGCATTTTCAACTGCCATAAATTGATTGAAGGCCAAACGTAGTTAATGAAAGATGATTTCTGCCTAAATAGGACTTGATCTGATTCTAGGGCTTCATAAGATAAAGTTCTGAGCTCACAGGACAGCTTGGAATTCTTGTAAAGGGCCATTACAAAACAAAATGGGCATTTTCACCTGCTGAAAATGGGCATTTTCAACTGCCATAAATTGATTGAAGGCCAAATGCAGTTAATGAAAGGTGATTTCTGCCTAAATATTTCTTGATCTGATTCTAGAGCTTCATAATATAAAGATCTGAGCTCACAGAACAGCTTGGAATTCTTGTAAGGGACCATTACAACACAAAATGGGCATTTTCAACTGCCATAAATTGATTGAAGGCATTTTCACCTGCCATAAATTGATTGAAGGCCAAATGCAGTTAATGAAAGGTGATTTCTACCTAAATATGACTTGATCTGATTCTAGAGCTTCATAATATAAGGATCTGAACTCACAGGACAGCTTGGAATTCTTGTAAAGGACCATTACAACACAAAATGGGCATTTTCACCTGCGAAAAATTGATTGAAGGCATTTTCAACTGCCATAAATTGATTGAAGGCCAAATGCAGTTAATGAAAGGTGATTTCTACCTAAATATGACTTGATCTGATTCTAGAGCTTCATAATATAAGGATCTGAACTCACAGGACAGCTTGGAATTCTTGTAAAGGACCATTACAACACAAAATGGGCATTTTCACCTGCCAAAAATTGATTGAAGGCATTTTCACATGCCATAAATTGATTGAAGGCCAAATGCAGTTAATAAAAGGTGATTTCTGCCTAAATATGACTTGATCTGATTCTAGGGCTTCATAATATAAAGTTCTGAGCTCACAGGACAGCTTGGAATTCTTGTAAAGGGCCATTACAACACAAAAAGGGCATTTTCACCTGCTGAAAATGGGCATTTTCAACTGCCATAAATTGATTGAAGGCCAAATGCAGTTAATGAAAGGTGATTTCTGCCTAAATATGACTTGATCTGATTCTAGAGCTTCATAATATAAGGATCCGAACTCACAGAACAGCTTGGAATTCTTGTAAAGGACCATTACAACACAAAATGGGCATTTTCAACTGCCATAAATTGATTGAAGGCATTTTCACCTGCCATAAATTGATTGAAGGCCAAATGCAGTTAATGAAAGGTGATTTCTGCCTAAATATTTCTTGATCTGATTCTAGAGCTTCATAATATAAGGATCCGAACTCACAGAACAGCTTGGAATTCTTGTAAAGGGCCATTACAACACAAAATGGGCATTTTCAACTGCCATAAATTGATTGAAGGCCAAATGCAGTTAATGAAAGGTGATTTCTGCCTAAATATGACTTGATCTGATTCTAGAGCTTCATAATATAAGGATCTGAACTCACAGGATAGCTTGGAATTCTTGTAAACGACCATTACAACACAAAATGGGCATTTTCACCTGCCAAAAATTGATTGAAGGCATTTTCACACGCCATAAATTCAACTGCCATAAATTGATTGAAGGCATTTTCAACTGCCATAAATTGATTGAAGGCCAAACGTAGTTAATGAAAGATCATTTCTGCCTAAATAGGACTTGATCTGATTCTAGGGCTTCATAAGATAAAGTTCTGAGCTCACAGGACAGCTTGGAATTCTTGTAAAGGGCCATTACAACACAAAATGGGCATTTTCACCTGCTGAAAATGGGCATTTTCAACTGCCATAAATTGATTGAAGGCCAAATGCAGTTAATGAAAGGTGATTTCTACCCAAATATGACTTGATCTGATTCTAGAGCTTCATAATATAAGGATCTGAACTCACAGGACAGCTTGGAATTCTTGTAAAGGACCATTACAACACAAAATGGGCATTTTCACCTGCCAAAAATTGATTGAAGGCATTTTCACATGCCATAAATTGATTGAAGGCCAAATGCAGTTAATAAAAGGTGATTTCTGCCTAAATATGACTTGATCTGATTCTAGGGCTTCATAATATAAAGTTCTGAGCTCACAGGACAGCTTGGAATTCTTGTAAAGGGCCATTACAACACAAAATGGGCATTTTCACCTGCTGAAAATGGGCATTTTCAACTGCCATAAATTGATTGAAGGCCAAATGCAGTTAATGAAAGGTGATTTCTGCCTAAATATTTCTTGATCTGATTCTAGAGCTTCATAATATAAAGATCTGAGCTCACAGAACAGCTTGGAATTCTTATAAGGGACCATTACAACACAAAATGGGCATTTTCAACTGCCATAAATTGATTGAAGGCATTTTCACCTGCCATAAATTGATTGAAGGCCAAATGCAGTTAATGAAAGGTGATTTCTACCTAAATATGACTTGATCTGATTCTAGAGCTTCATAATATAAGGATCTGAACTCACAGGACAGCTTGGAATTCTTGTAAAGGACCATTACAACACAAAATGGGCATTTTCACCTGCCAAAAATTGATTGAAGGCATTTTCACATGCCATAAATTGATTGAAGGCCAAATGCAGTTAATAAAAGGTGATTTCTGCCTAAATATGACTTGATCTGATTCTAGGGCTTCATAATATAAAGTTTTGAGCTCACAGGACAGCTTGGAATTCTTGTAAAGGGCCATTACAACACAAAATGGGCATTTTCACCTGCTGAAAATGGGCATTTTCAACTGCCATAAATTGATTGAAGGCCAAATGCAGTTAATGAAAGGTGATTTCTGCCTAAATATGACTTGATCTGATTCTAGAGCTTCATAATATAAAGATCTGAGCTCACAGAACAGCTTGAAATTCTTGTAAAGGACCATTACAACACAAAATGGGCATTTTCAACTGCCATAAATTGATTGAAGGCATTTTCACCTGCCATAAATTGATTGAAGGCCAAATGCAGTTAATGAAAGGTGATTTCTGCCTAAATATTTCTTGATCTGATTCTAGAGCTTCATAATATAAAGATCTGAGCTCATGGGACAGCTTGGAATTCTTGTAAAGGGCCATTACAACACAAAATGGGCATTTTCAACTGCCATAAATTGATTGAAGGCCAAATGCAGTTAATGAAAGGTGATTTCTGCCTAAATATGACTTGATCTGATTCTAGAGCTTCATAATATAAGGATCTGAACTCACAGGATAGCTTGGAATTCTTGTAAAGGACCATTACAACACAAAATGGGCATTTTCACCTGCCAAAAATTGATTGAAGGCATTTTCAACTGCCATAAATTGATTGAAGGCCAAACGTAGTTAATGAAAGATGATTTCTGCCTAAATAGGACTTGATCTGATTCTAGGGCTTCATAAGATAAAGTTCTGAGCTCACAGGACAGCTTGGAATTCTTGTAAAGGGCCATTACAACACAAAATGGGCATTTTCACCTGCTGAAAATGGGCATTTTCAACTGCCATAAATTGAGTGAAGGCCAAATGCAGTTAATGAAAGGTGATTTCTGCCTAAATATTTCTTGATCTGATTCTAGAGCTTCATAATATGAAGATCTGAGCTCACAGAACAGCTTGGAATTCTTGTAAAGGACCATTACAACACAAAATGGGCATTTTCAACTGCCATAAATTGATTGAAGGCATTTTCAACTGCCATAAATTGATTGAAGGCCAAACGTAGTTAATGAAAGATGATTTCTGCCTAAATAGGACTTGATCTGATTCTAGGGCTTCATAAGATAAAGTTCTGAGCTCACAGGACAGCTTGGAATTCTTGTAAAGGGCCATTACAACACAAAATGGGCATTTTCACCTGCTGAAAATGGGCATTTTGAACTGCCATAAATTGATTGAAGGCCAAATGCAGTTAATGAAAGGTGATTTCTGCCTAAATATTTCTTGATCTGATTCTAGAGCTTCATAATATAAAGATCTGAGCTCACAGAACAGCTTGGAATTCTTGTAAGGGACCATTACAACACAAAATGGGCATTTTCAACTGCCATAAATTGATTGAAGGCATTTTCACCTGCCATAAATTGATTGAAGGCCAAATGCAGTTAATGAAAGGTGATTTCTGCCTAAATATGACTTGATCTGATTCTAGAGCTTCATAATATAAAGATCTGAGCTCACAGAACAGCTTGGAATTCTTGTAAAGGACCATTACAACACAAAATGGGCATTTTCAACTGCCATAAATTGATTGAAGGCATTTTCACCTGCCATAAATTGATTGAAGGCCAAATGCAGTTAATGAAAGGTGATTTCTGCCTAAATATGACTTGATCTGATTCTAGGGATTCATAATACAAAGTTCTGAGCTCACAGGACAGCTTGGAATTCTTGTAAAGGGCCATTACAACACAAAATGGGCATTTTCATCTGCTGAAAATGGGCATTTTCAACTGCCATAAATTGATTGAAGGCCAAATGCAGTTAATGAAAGGTGATTTCTGCCTAAATATTTCTTGATCTGATTCTAGAGCTTCATAATATGAAGATCTGAGCTCACAGAACAGCTTGGAATTCTTGTAAAGGACCATTACAACACAAAATGGGCATTTTCAACTGCCATAAATTGATCGAAGGCATTTTCACCTGCCATAAATTGATTGAAGGCCAAACGTAGTTAATGAAAGGTGATTTCTGCCTAAATATGACTTGATCTGATTCTAGAGCTTCATAATATAAGGATCTGAACTCACAGGATAGCTTGGAATTCTTGTAAAGGACCATTACAACACAAAATGGGCATTTTCACCTGCCAAAAATTGATTGAAGGCATTTTCAACTGCCATAAATTGATTGAAGGCCAAATGCAGTTAATGAAAGGTGATTTCTGCCTAAATATGACTTGATCTGATTCTAGAGCTTCATAATATAAAGATCTGAGCTCACAGAACAGCTTGGAATTCTTGTAAAGGACCATTACAACACAAAATGGGCATTTTCAACTGCCAAAAATTGATTGAAGGCATTTTCAACTGCCATAAATTGATTGAAGGCCAAACGTAGTTAATGAAAGATCATTTCTGCCTAAATAGGACTTGATCTGATTCTAGGGCTTCATAAGATAAAGTTCTGAGCTCACAGGACAGCTTGGAATTCTTGTAAAGGGCCATTACAACACAAAATGGGCATTTTCACCTGCTGAAAATGGGCATTTTCAACTGCCATAAATTGATTGAAGGCCAAATGCAGTTAATGAAAGGTGATTTCTGCCTAAATATTTCTTGATCTGATTCTAGAGCTTCATAATATGAAGATCTGAGCTCACAGAACAGCTTGGAATTCTTGTAAAGGACCATTACAACACAAAATGGGCATTTTCAACTGCCATAAATTGATTGAAGGCATTTTCAACTGCCATAAATTGATTGAAGGCCAAACGTAGTTAATGAAAGATCATTTCTGCCTAAATAGGACTTGATCTGATTCTAGGGCTTCATAAGATAAAGTTCTGAGCTCACAGGACAGCTTGGAATTCTTGTAAAGGGCCATTACAACACAAAATGGGCATTTTCACCTGCTGAAAATGGGCATTTTCAACTGCCATAAATTGATTGAAGGCCAAATGCAGTTAATGAAAGGTGATTTCTACCTAAATATGACTTGATCTGATTCTAGAGCTTCATAATATAAGGATCTGAACTCACAGGACAGCTTGGAATTCTTGTAAAGGACCATTACAACACAAAATGGGCATTTTCACCTGCCAAAAATTGATTGAAGGCATTTTCACATGCCATAAATTGATTGAAGGCCAAATGCAGTTAATAAAAGGTGATTTCTGCCTAAATATGACTTGATCTGATTCTAGGGCTTCATAATATAAAGTTCTGAGCTCACAGGACAGCTTGGAATTCTTGTAAAGGGCCATTACAACACAAAATGGGCATTTTCACCTGCTGAAAATGGGCATTTTCAACTGCCATAAATTGATTGAAGGCCAAATGCAGTTAATGAAAGGTGATTTCTGCCTAAATATTTCTTGATCTGATTCTAGAGCTTCATAATATAAAGATCTGAGCTCACAGAACAGCTTGGAATTCTTGTAAGGGACCATTACAACACAAAATGGGCATTTTCAACTGCCATAAATTGATTGAAGGCATTTTCACCTGCCATAAATTGATTGAAGGCCAAATGCAGTTAATGAAAGGTGATTTCTACCTAAATATGACTTGATCTGATTCTAGAGCTTCATAATATAAGGATCTGAACTCACAGGACAGCTTGGAATTCTTGTAAAGGACCATTACAACACAAAATGGGCATTTTCACCTGCCAAAAATTGATTGAAGGCATTTTCACATGCCATAAATTGATTGAAGGCCAAATGCAGTTAATAAAAGGTGATTTCTGCCTAAATATGACTTGATCTGATTCTAGGGCTTCATAATATAAAGTTCTGAGCTCACAGGACAGCTTGGAATTCTTGTAAAGGGCCATTACAACACAAAATGGGCATTTTCACCTGCTGAAAATGGGCATTTTCAACTGCCATAAATTGATTGAAGGCCAAATGCAGTTAATGAAAGGTGATTTCTGCCTAAATATGACTTGATCTGATTCTAGAGCTTCATAATATAAAGATCTGAGCTCACAGAACAGCTTGAAATTCTTGTAAAGGACCATTACAACACAAAATGGGCATTTTCAACTGCCATAAATTGATTGAAGGCATTTTCACCTGCCATAAATTGATTGAAGGCCAAATGCAGTTAATGAAAGGTGATTTCTGCCTAAATATTTCTTGATCTGATTCTAGAGCTTCATAAAATAAAGATCTGAGCTCATGGGACAGCTTGGAATTCTTGTAAAGGGCCATTACAACACAAAATGGGCATTTTCAACTGCCATAAATTGATTGAAGGCCAAATGCAGTTAATGAAAGGTGATTTCTGCCTAAATATGACTTGATCTGATTCTAGAGCTTCATAATATAAGGATCTGAACTCACAGGATAGCTTGGAATTCTTGTAAAGGACCATTACAACACAAAATGGGCATTTTCACCTGCCAAAAATTGATTGAAGGCATTTTCAACTGCCATAAATTGATTGAAGGCCAAACGTAGTTAATGAAAGATGATTTCTGCCTAAATAGGACTTGATCTGATTCTAGGGCTTCATAAGATAAAGTTCTGAGCTCACAGGACAGCTTGGAATTCTTGTAAAGGGCCATTACAACACAAAATGGGCATTTTCACCTGCTGAAAATGGGCATTTTGAACTGCCATAAATTGATTGAAGGCCAAATGCAGTTAATGAAAGGTGATTTCTGCCTAAATATTTCTTGATCTGATTCTAGAGCTTCATAATATAAAGATCTGAGCTCACAGAACAGCTTGGAATTCTTGTAAGGGACCATTACAACACAAAATGGGCATTTTCAACTGCCATAAATTGATTGAAGGCATTTTCACCTGCCATAAATTGATTGAAGGCCAAATGCAGTTAATGAAAGGTGATTTCTGCCTAAATATGACTTGATCTGATTCTAGAGCTTCATAATATAAAGATCTGAGCTCACAGAACAGCTTGGAATTCTTGTAAAGGACCATTACAACACAAAATGGGCATTTTCAACTGCCATAAATTGATTGAAGGCATTTTCACCTGCCATAAATTGATTGAAGGCCAAATGCAGTTAATGAAAGGTGATTTCTGCCTAAATATGACTTGATCTGATTCTAGGGATTCATAATACAAAGTTCTGAGCTCACAGGACAGCTTGGAATTCTTGTAAAGGGCCATTACAACACAAAATGGGCATTTTCATCTGCTGAAAATGGGCATTTTCAACTGCCATAAATTGATTGAAGGCCAAATGCAGTTAATGAAAGGTGATTTCTGCCTAAATATTTCTTGATCTGATTCTAGAGCTTCATAATATGAAGATCTGAGCTCACAGAACAGCTTGGAATTCTTGTAAAGGACCATTACAACACAAAATGGGCATTTTCAACTGCCATAAATTGATCGAAGGCATTTTCACCTGCCATAAATTGATTGAAGGCCAAATGCAGTTAATGAAAGGTGATTTCTGCCTAAATATGACTTGATCTGATTCTAGAGCTTCATAATATAAGGATCTGAACTCACAGGATAGCTTGGAATTCTTGTAAAGGACCATTACAACACAAAATGGGCATTTTCACCTGCCAAAAATTGATTGAAGGCATTTTCAACTGCCATAAATTGATTGAAGGCCAAATGCAGTTAATGAAAGGTGATTTCTGCCTAAATATGACTTGATCTGATTCTAGAGCTTCATAATATAAAGATCTGAGCTCACAGAACAGCTTGGAATTCTTGTAAAGGACCATTACAACACAAAATGGGCATTTTCAACTGCCAAAAATTGATTGAAGGCATTTTCAACTGCCATAAATTGATTGAAGGCCAAACGTAGTTAATGAAAGATGATTTCTGCCTAAATAGGACTTGATCTGATTCTAGGGCTTCATAAGATAAAGTTCTGAGCTCACAGGACAGCTTGGAATTCTTGTAAAGGGCCATTACAACACAAAATGGGCATTTTCACCTGCTGAAAATGGGCATTTTCAACTGCCATAAATTGATTGAAGGCCAAATGCAGTTAATGAAAGGTGATTTCTGCCTAAATATTTCTTGATCTGATTCTAGAGCTTCATAATATGAAGATCTGAGCTCACAGAACAGCTTGGAATTCTTGTAAAGGACCATTACAACACAAAATGGGCATTTTCAACTGCCATAAATTGATTGAAGGCATTTTCAACTGCCATAAATTGATTGAAGGCCAAACGTAGTTAATGAAAGATGATTTCTGCCTAAATAGGACTTGATCTGATTCTAGGGCTTCATAAGATAAAGTTCTGAGCTCACAGGACAGCTTGGAATTCTTGTAAAGGGCCATTACAACACAAAATGGGCATTTTCACCTGCTGAAAATGGGCATTTTCAACTGCCATAAATTGATTGAAGGCCAAATGCAGTTAATGAAAGGTGATTTCTGCCTAAATATTTCTTGATCTGATTCTAGAGCTTCATAATATAAAGATCTGAGCTCACAGAACAGCTTGGAATTCTTGTAAGGGACCATTACAACACAAAATGGGCATTTTCAACTGCCATAAATTGATTGAAGGCATTTTCACCTGCCATAAATTGATTGAAGGCCAAATGCAGTTAATGAAAGGTGATTTCTGCCTAAATATGACTTGATCTGATTCTAGAGCTTCATAATATAAAGATCTGAGCTCACAGAACAGCTTGGAATTCTTGTAAAGGACCATTACAACACAAAATGGGCATTTTCAACTGCCATAAATTGATTGAAGGCATTTTCACCTGCCATAAATTGATTGAAGGCCAAATGCAGTTAATGAAAGGTGATTTCTGCCTAAATATGACTTGATCTGATTCTAGGGATTCATAATACAAAGTTCTGAGCTCACAGGACAGCTTGGAATTCTTGTAAAGGGCCATTACAACACAAAATGGGCATTTTCATCTGCTGAAAATGGGCATTTTCAACTGCCATAAATTGATTGAAGGCCAAATGCAGTTAATGAAAGGTGATTTCTGCCTAAATATTTCTTGATCTGATTCTAGAGCTTCATAATATGAAGATCTGAGCTCACAGAACAGCTTGGAATTCTTGTAAAGGACCATTACAACACAAAATGGGCATTTTCACCTGCCATAAATTGATTGAAGGCCAAATGCAGTTAATGAAAGGTGATTTCTGCCTAAATATGACTTGATCTGATTCTAGAGCTTCATAATATAAAGATCTGAGCTCACAGAACAGCTTGGAATTCTTGTAAAGGACCATTACAACACAAAATGGGCATTTTCACCTGCCAAAAATTGATTGAAGGCATTTTCAACTGCCATAAATTCAACTGCCATAAATTGATTGAAGGCATTTTCAACTGCCATAAATTGATTGAAGGCCAAACGTAGTTAATGAAAGATCATTTCTGCCTAAATAGGACTTGATCTGATTCTAGGGCTTCATAAGATAAAGTTCTGAGCTCACAGGACAGCTTGGAATTCTTGTAAAGGGCCATTACAACACAAAATGGGCATTTTCACCTGCTGAAAATGGGCATTTTCAACTGCCATAAATTGATTGAAGGCCAAATGCAGTTAATGAAAGGTGATTTCTACCTAAATATGACTTGATCTGATTCTAGAGCTTCATAATATAAGGATCTGAACTCACAGGACAGCTTGGAATTCTTGTAAAGGACCATTACAACACAAAATGGGCATTTTCACCTGCCAAAAATTGATTGAAGGCATTTTCACATGCCATAAATTGATTGAAGGCCAAATGCAGTTAATAAAAGGTGATTTCTGCCTAAATATGACTTGATCTGATTCTAGGGCTTCATAATATAAAGTTCTGAGCTCACAGGACAGCTTGGAATTCTTGTAAAGGGCCATTACAACACAAAATGGGCATTTTCACCTGCTGAAAATGGGCATTTTCAACTGCCATAAATTGATTGAAGGCCAAATGCAGTTAATGAAAGGTGATTTCTGCCTAAATATTTCTTGATCTGATTCTAGAGCTTCATAATATAAAGATCTGAGCTCACAGAACAGCTTGGAATTCTTGTAAGGGACCATTACAACACAAAATGGGCATTTTCAACTGCCATAAATTGATTGAAGGCATTTTCACCTGCCATAAATTGATTGAAGGCCAAATGCAGTTAATGAAAGGTGATTTCTACCTAAATATGACTTGATCTGATTCTAGAGCTTCATAATATAAGGATCTGAACTCACAGGACAGCTTGGAATTCTTGTAAAGGACCATTACAACACAAAATGGGCATTTTCACCTGCCAAAAATTGATTGAAGGCATTTTCACATGCCATAAATTGATTGAAGGCCAAATGCAGTTAATAAAAGGTGATTTCTGCCTAAATATGACTTGATCTGATTCTAGGGCTTCATAATATAAAGTTCTGAGCTCACAGGACAGCTTGGAATTCTTGTAAAGGGCCATTACAACACAAAATGGGCATTTTCACCTGCTGAAAATGGGCATTTTCAACTGCCATAAATTGATTGAAGGCCAAATGCAGTTAATGAAAGGTGATTTCTGCCTAAATATGACTTGATCTGATTCTAGAGCTTCATAATATAAAGATCTGAGCTCACAGAACAGCTTGAAATTCTTGTAAAGGACCATTACAACACAAAATGGGCATTTTCAACTGCCATAAATTGATTGAAGGCATTTTCACCTGCCATAAATTGATTGAAGGCCAAATGCAGTTAATGAAAGGTGATTTCTGCCTAAATATTTCTTGATCTGATTCTAGAGCTTCATAATATAAAGATCTGAGCTCATGGGACAGCTTGGAATTCTTGTAAAGGGCCATTACAACACAAAATGGGCATTTTCAACTGCCATAAATTGATTGAAGGCCAAATGCAGTTAATGAAAGGTGATTTCTGCCTAAATATGACTTGATCTGATTCTAGAGCTTCATAATATAAGGATCTGAACTCACAGGATAGCTTGGAATTCTTGTAAAGGACCATTACAACACAAAATGGGCATTTTCACCTGCCAAAAATTGATTGAAGGCATTTTCAACTGCCATAAATTGATTGAAGGCCAAACGTAGTTAATGAAAGATGATTTCTGCCTAAATAGGACTTGATCTGATTCTAGGGCTTCATAAGATAAAGTTCTGAGCTCACAGGACAGCTTGGAATTCTTGTAAAGGGCCATTACAACACAAAATGGGCATTTTCACCTGCTGAAAATGGGCATTTTCAACTGCCATAAATTGATTGAAGGCCAAATGCAGTTAATGAAAGGTGATTTCTGCCTAAATATTTCTTGATCTGATTCTAGAGCTTCATAATATGAAGATCTGAGCTCACAGAACAGCTTGGAATTCTTGTAAAGGACCATTACAACACAAAATGGGCATTTTCAACTGCCATAAATTGATTGAAGGCATTTTCAACTGCCATAAATTGATTGAAGGCCAAACGTAGTTAATGAAAGATGATTTCTGCCTAAATAGGACTTGATCTGATTCTAGGGCTTCATAAGATAAAGTTCTGAGCTCACAGGACAGCTTGGAATTCTTGTAAAGGGCCATTACAACACAAAATGGGCATTTTCACCTGCTGAAAATGGGCATTTTCAACTGCCATAAATTGATTGAAGGCCAAATGCAGTTAATGAAAGGTGATTTCTGCCTAAATATTTCTTGATCTGATTCTAGAGCTTCATAATATAAAGATCTGAGCTCACAGAACAGCTTGGAATTCTTGTAAGGGACCATTACAACACAAAATGGGCATTTTCAACTGCCATAAATTGATTGAAGGCATTTTCACCTGCCATAAATTGATTGAAGGCCAAATGCAGTTAATGAAAGGTGATTTCTGCCTAAATATGACTTGATCTGATTCTAGAGCTTCATAATATAAAGATCTGAGCTCACAGAACAGCTTGGAATTCTTGTAAAGGACCATTACAACACAAAATGGGCATTTTCAACTGCCATAAATTGATTGAAGGCATTTTCACCTGCCATAAATTGATTGAAGGCCAAATGCAGTTAATGAAAGGTGATTTCTGCCTAAATATGACTTGATCTGATTCTAGGGATTCATAATACAAAGTTCTGAGCTCACAGGACAGCTTGGAATTCTTGTAAAGGGCCATTACAACACAAAATGGGCATTTTCATCTGCTGAAAATGGGCATTTTCAACTGCCATAAATTGATTGAAGGCCAAATGCAGTTAATGAAAGGTGATTTCTGCCTAAATATTTCTTGATCTGATTCTAGAGCTTCATAACATGAAGATCTGAGCTCACAGAACAGCTTGGAATTCTTGTAAAGGACCATTACAACACAAAATGGGCATTTTCAACTGCCATAAATTGATCGAAGGCATTTTCACCTGCCATAAATTGATTGAAGGCCAAATGCAGTTAATGAAAGGTGATTTCTGCCTAAATATGACTTGATCTGATTCTAGAGCTTCATAATATAAGGATCTGAACTCACAGGATAGCTTGGAATTCTTGTAAAGGACCATTACAACACAAAATGGGCATTTTCACCTGCCAAAAATTGATTGAAGGCATTTTCAACTGCCATAAATTGATTGAAGGCCAAATGCAGTTAATGAAAGGTGATTTCTGCCTAAATATGACTTGATCTGATTCTAGAGCTTCATAATATAAAGATCTGAGCTCACAGAACAGCTTGGAATTCTTGTAAAGGACCATTACAACACAAAATGGGCATTTTCAACTGCCAAAAATTGATTGAAGGCATTTTCAACTGCCATAAATTGATTGAAGGCCAAACGTAGTTAATGAAAGATGATTTCTGCCTAAATAGGACTTGATCTGATTCTAGGGCTTCATAAGATAAAGTTCTGAGCTCACAGGACAGCTTGGAATTCTTGTAAAGGGCCATTACAACACAAAATGGGCATTTTCACCTGCTGAAAATGGGCATTTTCAACTGCCATAAATTGATTGAAGGCCAAATGCAGTTAATGAAAGGTGATTTCTGCCTAAATATTTCTTGATCTGATTCTAGAGCTTCATAATATGAAGATCTGAGCTCACAGAACAGCTTGGAATTCTTGTAAAGGACCATTACAACACAAAATGGGCATTTTCAACTGCCATAAATTGATTGAAGGCATTTTCAACTGCCATAAATTGATTGAAGGCCAAACGTAGTTAATGAAAGATGATTTCTGCCTAAATAGGACTTGATCTGATTCTAGGGCTTCATAAGATAAAGTTCTGAGCTCACAGGACAGCTTGGAATTCTTGTAAAGGGCCATTACAACACAAAATGGGCATTTTCACCTGCTGAAAATGGGCATTTTCAACTGCCATAAATTGATTGAAGGCCAAATGCAGTTAATGAAAGGTGATTTCTGCCTAAATATTTCTTGATCTGATTCTAGAGCTTCATAATATAAAGATCTGAGCTCACAGAACAGCTTGGAATTCTTGTAAGGGACCATTACAACACAAAATGGGCATTTTCAACTGCCATAAATTGATTGAAGGCATTTTCACCTGCCATAAATTGATTGAAGGCCAAATGCAGTTAATGAAAGGTGATTTCTGCCTAAATATGACTTGATCTGATTCTAGAGCTTCATAATATAAAGATCTGAGCTCACAGAACAGCTTGGAATTCTTGTAAAGGACCATTACAACACAAAATGGGCATTTTCAACTGCCATAAATTGATTGAAGGCATTTTCACCTGCCATAAATTGATTGAAGGCCAAATGCAGTTAATGAAAGGTGATTTCTGCCTAAATATGACTTGATCTGATTCTAGGGATTCATAATACAAAGTTCTGAGCTCACAGGACAGCTTGGAATTCTTGTAAAGGGCCATTACAACACAAAATGGGCATTTTCATCTGCTGAAAATGGGCATTTTCAACTGCCATAAATTGATTGAAGGCCAAATGCAGTTAATGAAAGGTGATTTCTGCCTAAATATTTCTTGATCTGATTCTAGAGCTTCATAATATGAAGATCTGAGCTCACAGAACAGCTTGGAATTCTTGTAAAGGACCATTACAACACAAAATGGGCATTTTCACCTGCCATAAATTGATTGAAGGCCAAATGCAGTTAATGAAAGGTGATTTCTGCCTAAATATGACTTGATCTGATTCTAGAGCTTCATAATATAAAGATCTGAGCTCACAGAACAGCTTGGAATTCTTGTAAAGGACCATTACAACACAAAATGGGCATTTTCACCTGCCAAAAATTGATTGAAGGCATTTTCAACTGCCATAAATTCAACTGCCATAAATTGATTGAAGGCATTTTCAACTGCCATAAATTGATTGAAGGCCAAACGTAGTTAATGAAAGATCATTTCTGCCTAAATAGGACTTGATCTGATTCTAGAGCTTCATAATATAAGGATCTGAGCTCACAGAACAGCTTGGAATTCTTGTAAAGGACCATTACAACACAAAATGGGCATTTTCAACTGCCAAAAATTGATTGAAGGCATTTTCAACTGCCATAAATTGATTGAAGGCCAAACGTAGTTAATGAAAGATGATTTCTGCCTAAATAGGACTTGATCTGATTCTAGGGCTTCATAAGATAAAGTTCTGAGCTCACAGGACAGCTTGGAATTCTTGTAAAGGGGCCATTACAACACAAAATGGGCATTTTCACCTGCTGAAAATGGGCATTTTCAACTGCCATAAATTGATTGAAGGCCAAATGCAGTTAATGAAAGGTGATTTCTGCCTAAATATTTCTTGATCTGATTCTAGAGCTTCATAATATGAAGATCTGAGCTCACAGAACAGCTTGGAATTCTTGTAAAGGACCATTACAACACAAAATGGGCATTTTCAACTGCCATAAATTGATTGAAGGCATTTTCAACTGCCATAAATTGATTGAAGGCCAAACGTAGTTAATGAAAGATGATTTCTGCCTAAATAGGACTTGATCTGATTCTAGGGCTTCATAAGATAAAGTTCTGAGCTCACAGGACAGCTTGGAATTCTTGTAAAGGGCCATTACAACACAAAATGGGCATTTTCACCTGCTGAAAATGGGCATTTTCAACTGCCATAAATTGATTGAAGGCCAAATGCAGTTAATGAAAGGTGATTTCTGCCTAAATATTTCTTGATCTGATTCTAGAGCTTCATAATATAAAGATCTGAGCTCACAGAACAGCTTGGAATTCTTGTAAGGGACCATTACAACACAAAATGGGCATTTTCAACTGCCATAAATTGATTGAAGGCATTTTCACCTGCCATAAATTGATTGAAGGCCAAATGCAGTTAATGAAAGGTGATTTCTGCCTAAATATGACTTGATCTGATTCTAGAGCTTCATAATATAAAGATCTGAGCTCACAGAACAGCTTGGAATTCTTGTAAAGGACCATTACAACACAAAATGGGCATTTTCAACTGCCATAAATTGATTGAAGGCATTTTCACCTGCCATAAATTGATTGAAGGCCAAATGCAGTTAATGAAAGGTGATTTCTGCCTAAATATGACTTGATCTGATTCTAGGGATTCATAATACAAAGTTCTGAGCTCACAGGACAGCTTGGAATTCTTGTAAAGGGCCATTACAACACAAAATGGGCATTTTCATCTGCTGAAAATGGGCATTTTCAACTGCCATAAATTGATTGAAGGCCAAATGCAGTTAATGAAAGGTGATTTCTGCCTAAATATTTCTTGATCTGATTCTAGAGCTTCATAATATGAAGATCTGAGCTCACAGAACAGCTTGGAATTCTTGTAAAGGACCATTACAACACAAAATGGGCATTTTCACCTGCCATAAATTGATTGAAGGCCAAATGCAGTTAATGAAAGGTGATTTCTGCCTAAATATTTCTTGATCTGATTCTAGAGCTTCATAATATAAAGATCTGAGCTCACAGAACAGCTTGGAATTCTTGTAAGGGACCATTACAACACAAAATGGGCATTTTCAACTGCCATAAATTGATTGAAGGCATTTTCACCTGCCATAAATTGATTGAAGGCCAAATGCAGTTAATGAAAGGTGATTTCTGCCTAAATATGACTTGATCTGATTCTAGAGCTTCATAATATAAAGATCTGAGCTCACAGAACAGCTTGGAATTCTTGTAAAGGACCATTACAACACAAAATGGGCATTTTCAACTGCCATAAATTGATTGAAGGCATTTTCACCTGCCATAAATTGATTGAAGGCCAAATGCAGTTAATGAAAGGTGATTTCTGCCTAAATATGACTTGATCTGATTCTAGGGATTCATAATACAAAGTTCTGAGCTCACAGGACAGCTTGGAATTCTTGTAAAGGGCCATTACAACACAAAATGGGCATTTTCATCTGCTGAAAATGGGCATTTTCAACTGCCATAAATTGATTGAAGGCCAAATGCAGTTAATGAAAGGTGATTTCTGCCTAAATATTTCTTGATCTGATTCTAGAGCTTCATAATATGAAGATCTGAGCTCACAGAACAGCTTGGAATTCTTGTAAAGGACCATTACAACACAAAATGGGCATTTTCACCTGCCATAAATTGATTGAAGGCCAAATGCAGTTAATGAAAGGTGATTTCTGCCTAAATATGACTTGATCTGATTCTAGAGCTTCATAATATAAAGATCTGAGCTCACAGAACAGCTTGGAATTCTTGTAAAGGACCATTACAACACAAAATGGGCATTTTCACCTGCCAAAAATTGATTGAAGGCATTTTCAACTGCCATAAATTCAACTGCCATAAATTGATTGAAGGCATTTTCAACTGCCATAAATTGATTGAAGGCCAAACGTAGTTAATGAAAGATCATTTCTGCCTAAACAGGACTTGATCTGATTCTAGAGCTTCATAATATAAGGATCTGAACTCACAGGATAGCTTGGAATTCTTGTAAAGGACCATTACAACACAAAATGGGCATTTTCACCTGCCAAAAATTGATTGAAGGCATTTTCAACTGCCATAAATTGATTGAAGGCCAAACGTAGTTAATGAAAGATGATTTCTGCCTAAATATGACTTGATCTGATTCTAGGGCTTCATAAGATAAAGTTCTGAGCTCACAGGACAGCTTGGAATTCTTGTAAAGGGCCATTACAACACAAAATGGGCATTTTCACCTGCTGAAAATGGGCATTTTCAACTGCCATAAATTGATTGAAGGCCAAATGCAGTTAATGAAAGGTGATTTCTGCCTAAATATTTCTTGATCTGATTCTAGAGCTCATAATATAAAGATCTGAGCTCACAGAACAGCTTGGAATTCTTGTAAGGGACCATTACAACACAAAATGGGCATTTTCAACTGCCATAAATTGATTGAAGGCATTTTCACCTGCCATAAATTGATTGAAGGCCAAATACAGTTAATGAAAGGTGATTTCTACCTAAATATGACTTGATCTGATTCTAGAGCTTCATAATATGAAGATCTGAACTCACAGAACAGCTTGGAATTCTTGTAAAGGACCATTACAACACAAAATGGGCATTTTCAACTGCCATAAATTGATCGAAGGCATTTTCACCTGCCATAAATTGATTGAAGGCCAAATGCAGTTAATGAAAGGTGATTTCTGCCTAAATATGACTTGATCTGATTCTAGAGCTTCATAATATAAGGATCTGAACTCACAGGATAGCTTGGAATTCTTGTAAAGGGCCATTACAACACAAAATGGGCATTTTCACCTGCCAAAAATTGATTGAAGGCATTTTCACCTGCCATAAATTGATTGAAGGCCAAATGCAGTTAATGAAAGGCGATTTCTGCCTAAATATGACTTGATCTGATTCTAGAGCTTCATAATATAAAGATCTGAGCTCACAGAACAGCTTGGAATTCTTGTAAAGGACCATTACAACACAAAATGGGCATTTTCAACTGCCATAAATTGATTGAAGGCATTTTCACCTGCCATAAATTTATTGAAGGCCAAATGCAGTTAATGAAAGGTGATTTCTGCCTAAATATTGCTTGATCTGATTCTAGAGCTTCATAATATAAGGATCTGAGCTCACAGAACAGCTTGGAATTCTTGTAAAGGACCATTACAACGCAAAATGGGCATTTATAACTGCCAAAAATTGATTGAAGGCATTTTCACCTGCCATAAATTGATTGAAGGCCAAATGCAGTTAATGAAAGGTGATTTCTGCCTAAATATTTTTTGATCTGATTCTAGAGCTTCATAATATAAAGATCTGAACTCACAGGTTAGCTTGGAATTCTTGTAAAGGACCATTACAACACAAAATGGGCATTTTCACCTGCCAAAAATTGATTGAAGGCATTTTCAACTGCCATAAATTGATTGAAGGCCAAACGTAGTTAATGAAAGATGATTTCTGCCTAAATAGGACTTGATCTGATTCTAGGGCTTCATAAGATAAAGTTCTGAGCTCACAGGACAGCTTGGAATTCTTGTAAAGGGCCATTACAACACAAAATGGGCATTTTCACCTGCCAAAAATTGATTGAATGCATTTTCACCTGCTGAAAATTGATTGAAGGCCAAATGCAGTTAATGAAGTTGATTTCTGCCTAAATATGACTTGATCTGATTCTAGAGCTTCATAATATAAGGATCTGAACTCACAGGATAGCTTGGAATTCTTGTAAAGGACCATTACAACACAAAATGGGCATTTTCACCTGCCAAAAATTGATTGAAGGCATTTTCAACTGCCATAAATTGATTGAAGGCCAAACGTAGTTAATGAAAGATGATTTCTGCCTAAATAGGACTTGATCTGATTCTAGGGCTTCATAAGATAAAGTTCTGAGCTCACAGGACAGCTTGGAATTCTTGTAAAGGGCCATTACAACACAAAATGGGCATTTTCACCTGCTGAAAATGGGCATTTTCAACTGCCATAAATTGATTGAAGGCCAAATGGAGTTAATGAAAGGTGATTTCTGCCTAAATATTTCTTGATCTGATTCTAGAGCTTCATAATATAAAGATCTGAGCTCACAGAACAGCTTGGAATTCTTGTAAGGGACCATTACAACACAAAATGGGCATTTTCAACTGCCATAAATTGATTGAAGGCATTTTCACCTGCCATAAATTGATTGAAGGCCAAATGCAGTTAATGAAAGGTGATTTCTACCTAAATATGACTTGATCTGATTCTAGAGCTTCATAATATAAGGATCTGAACTCACAGGACAGCTTGGAATTCTTGTAAAGGACCATTACAACACAAAATGGGCATTTTCACCTGCCAAAAATTGATTGAAGGCATTTTCACATGCCATAAATTGATTGAAGGCCAAATGCAGTTAATAAAAGGTGATTTCTGCCTAAATATGACTTGATCTGATTCTAGGGCTTCATAATATAAAGTTCTGAGCTCACAGGACAGCTTGGAATTCTTGTAAAGGGCCATTACAACACAAAAAGGGCATTTTCACCTGCTGAAAATGGGCATTTTCAACTGCCATAAATTGATTGAAGGCCAAATGCAGTTAATGAAAGGTGATTTCTGCCTAAATATGACTTGATCTGATTCTAGAGCTTCATAATATAAGGATCCGAACTCACAGAACAGCTTGGAATTCTTGTAAAGGACCATTACAACACAAAATGGGCATTTTCAACTGCCATAAATTGATTGAAGGCATTTTCACCTGCCATAAATTGATTGAAGGCCAAATGCAGTTAATGAAAGGTGATTTCTGCCTAAATATTTCTTGATCTGATTCTAGAGCTTCATAATATAAGGATCCGAACTCACAGAACAGCTTGGAATTCTTGTAAAGGGCCATTACAACACAAAATGGGCATTTTCAACTGCCATAAATTGATTGAAGGCCAAATGCAGTTAATGAAAGGTGATTTCTGCCTAAATATGACTTGATCTGATTCTAGAGCTTCATAATATAAGGATCTGAACTCACAGGATAGCTTGGAATTCTTGTAAACGACCATTACAACACAAAATGGGCATTTTCACCTGCCAAAAATTGATTGAAGGCATTTTCAACTGCCATAAATTCAACTGCCATAAATTGATTGAAGGCATTTTCAACTGCCATAAATTGATTGAAGGCCAAACGTAGTTAATGAAAGATCATTTCTGCCTAAATAGGACTTGATCTGATTCTAGGGCTTCATAAGATAAAGTTCTGAGCTCACAGGACAGCTTGGAATTCTTGTAAAGGGCCATTACAACACAAAATGGGCATTTTCACCTGCTGAAAATGGGCATTTTCAACTGCCATAAATTGATTGAAGGCCAAATGCAGTTAATGAAAGGTGATTTCTACCTAAATATGACTTGATCTGATTCTAGAGCTTCATAATATAAGGATCTGAACTCACAGGACAGCTTGGAATTCTTGTAAAGGACCATTACAACACAAAATGGGCATTTTCACCTGCCAAAAATTGATTGAAGGCATTTTCCACATGCCATAAATTGATTGAAGGCCAAATGCAGTTAATAAAAGGTGATTTCTGCCTAAATATGACTTGATCTGATTCTAGGGCTTCATAATATAAAGTTCTGAGCTCACAGGACAGCTTGGAATTCTTGTAAAGGGCCATTACAACACAAAAATGGGCATTTTCACCTGCTGAAAATGGGCATTTTCAACTGCCATAAATTGATTGAAGGCCAAATGCAGTTAATGAAAGGTGATTTCTGCCTAAATATGACTTGATCTGATTCTAGAGCTTCATAATATAAAGATCTGAGCCTCACAGAACAGCTTGGAATTCTTGTAAGGGACCATTACAACACAAAATGGGCATTTTCAACTGCCATAAATTGATTGAAGGCATTTTCACCTGCCATAAATTGATTGAAGGCCAAATGCAGTTAATGAAAGGTGATTTCTACCTAAATATGACTTGATCTGATTCTAGAGCTTCATAATATAAAGGATCTGAACTCACAGGACAGCTTGGAATTCTTGTAAAGGACCATTACAACACAAAATGGGCATTTTCACCTGCCAAAAATTGATTGAAGGCATTTTCACATGCCATAAATTGATTGAAGGCCAAATGCAGTTAATAAAAGGTGATTTCTGCCTAAATATGACTTGATCTGATTCTAGGGCTTCATAATATAAAGTTCTGAGCTCACAGGACAGCTTGGAATTCTTGTAAAGGACCATTACAACACAAAATGGGCATTTTCAACTGCCATAAATTGATTGAAGGCATTTTCAACTGCCATAAATTGATTGAAGGCCAAATGCAGTTAATGAAGGTGATTTCTGCCTAAATATTTCTTGATCTGATTCTAGAGCTTCATAATATAAGGATCCGAACTCACAGAACAGCTTGGAATTCTTGTAAAGGGGCCATTACAACACAAAATGGGCATTTTCACCTGCTGAAAATGGGCATTTTCAACTGCCATAAATTGATTGAAGGCCAAATGCAGTTAATGAAAGGTGATTTCTGCCTAAATATGACTTGGTCTGATTCTAGAGCTTCATAATATAAAGATCTGAGCTCACAGAACAGCTTGAAATTCTTGTAAAGGACCATTACAACACAAAATGGGCATTTTCAACTGCCATAAATTGATTGAAGGCATTTTCACCTGCCATAAATTGATTGAAGGCCAAATGCAGTTAATGAAAGGTGATTTCTGCCTAAATATTTCTTGATCTGATTCTAGAGCTTCATAATATAAAGATCTGAGCTCATGGGACAGCTTGGAATTCTTGTAAAGGGCCATTACAACACAAAATGGGCATTTTCAACTGCCATAATTGATTGAAGGCCAAATGCAGATTAATGAAAGGTGATTTCTGCCTAAATATGACTTGATCTGATTCTAGAGCTTCATAATATAAGGATCTGAACTCACAGGATAGCTTGGAATTCTTGTAAAGGACCATTACAACACAAAATGGGCATTTTCACCTGCCAAAAATTGATTGAAGGCATTTTCAACTGCCATAAATTGATTGAAGGCCAAATGCAGTTAATGAAAGGTGATTTCTGCCTAAATATTTTTTGATCTGATTCTAGAGCTTCATAATATAAAGATCTGAACTCACAGGATAGCTTGGAATTCTTGTAAAGGACCATTACAACACAAAATGGGCATTTTCACCTGCCAAAAATTGATTGAAGGCATTTTCAACTGCCATAAATTGATTGAAGGCCAAACGTAGTTAATGAAAGATCATTTCTGCCTAAATAGGACTTGATCTGATTCTAGGGCTTCATAAGATAAAGTTCTGAGCTCACAGGACAGCTTGGAATTCTTGTAAAGGGCCATTACAACACAAAATGGGCATTTTCACCTGCTGAAAATGGGCATTTTCAACTGCCATAAATTGATTGAAGGCCAAATGCAGTTAATGAAAGGTGATTTCTACCTAAATATGACTTGATCTGATTCTAGAGCTTCATAATATAAGGATCTGAACTCACAGGACAGCTTGGAATTCTTGTAAAGGACCATTACAACACAAAATGGGCATTTTCACCTGCCAAAAATTGATTGAAGGCATTTTCACATGCCATAAATTGATTGAAGGCCAAATGCAGTTAATAAAAGGTGATTTCTGCCTAAATATGACTTGATCTGATTCTAGGGCTTCATAATATAAAGTTCTGAGCTCACAGGACAGCTTGGAATTCTTGTAAAGGGCCATTACAACACAAAATGGGCATTTTCACCTGCTGAAAATGGGCATTTTCAACTGCCATAAAATTGATTGAAGGCCAAATGCAGTTAATGAAAGGTGATTTCTGCCTAAATATGACTTGATCTGATTCTAGAGCTTCATAATATAAAGATCTGAGCTCACAGAACAGCTTGGAATTCTTGTAAGGGACCATTACAACACAAAATGGGCATTTTCAACTGCCATAAATTGATTGAAGGCATTTTCACCTGCCATAAATTGATTGAAGGCCAAATGCAGTTAATGAAAGGTGATTTCTACCTAAATATGACTTGATCTGATTCTAGAGCTTCATAATATAAGGATCTGAACTCACAGGACAGCTTGGAATTCTTGTAAAGGACCATTACAACACAAAATGGGCATTTTCACCTGCCAAAAATTGATTGAAGGCATTTTCACATGCCATAAATTGATTGAAGGCCAAATGCAGTTAATAAAAGGTGATTTCTGCCTAAATATGACTTGATCTGATTCTAGGGCTTCATAATATAAAGTTCTGAGCTCACAGGACAGCTTGGAATTCTTGTAAAGGGCCATTACAACACAAAATGGGCATTTTCACCTGCTGAAAATGGGCATTTTCAACTGCCATAAATTGATTGAAGGCCAAATGCAGTTAATGAAAGGTGGATTTCTGCCTAAATATGACTTGGTCTGATTCTAGAGCTTCATAATATAAAGATCTGAGCTCACAGAACAGCTTGAAATTCTTGTAAAGGACCATTACAACACAAAATGGGCATTTTCAACGGCCATAAATTGATTGAAGGCATTTTCACCTGCCATAAATTGATTGAAGGCCAAATGCAGTTAATGAAAGGTGATTTCTGCCTAAATATTTCTTGATCTGATTCTAGAGCTTCATAATATAAGGATCTGAACTCACAGGACAGCTTGGAATTCTTGTAAAGGACCATTACAACACAAAATGGGCATTTTCACCTGCCAAAAATTGATTGAAGGCATTTTCACATGCCATAAATTGATTGAAGGCCAAATGCAGTTAATAAAAGGTGATTTCTGCCTAAATATGACTTGATCTGATTCTAGGGCTTCATAATATAAAGTTCTGAGCTCACAGGACAGCTTGGAATTCTTGTAAAGGGCCATTACAACACAAAATGGGCATTTTCACCTGCTGAAAAATGGGCATTTTCAACTGCCATAAATTGATTGAAGGCCAAATGCAGTTAATGAAAGGTGATTTCTGCCTAAATATGACTTGGTCTGATTCTAGAGCTTCATAATATAAAGATCTGAGCTCACAGAACAGCTTGAAATTCTTGTAAAGGACCATTACAACACAAAATGGGCATTTTCAACGGCCATAAATTGATTGAAGGCATTTTCACCTGCCATAAATTGATTGAAGGCCAAATGCAGTTAATGAAAGGTGATTTCTGCCTAAATATTTCTTGATCTGATTCTAGAGCTTCATAATATAAAGATCTGAGCTCACAGAACAGCTTGGAATTCTTGTAAGGGACCATTACAACACAAAATGGGCATTTTCAACTGCCATAAATTGATTGAAGGCATTTTCACCTGCCATAAATTGATTGAAGGCCAAATGCAGTTAATGAAAGGTGATTTCTGCCTAAATATGACTTGATCTGATTCTAGAGCTTCATAATATAAAGATCTGAGCTCACAGAACAGCTTGGAATTCTTGTAAAGGACCATTACAACACAAAATGGGCATTTTCAACTGCCATAAATTGATTGAAGGCATTTTCACCTGCCATAAATTGATTGAAGGCCAAATGCAGTTAATGAAAGGTGATTTCTGCCTAAATATGACTTGATCTGATTCTAGGGATTCATAATACAAAGTTCTGAGCTCACAGGACAGCTTGGAATTCTTGTAAAGGGCCATTACAACACAAAATGGGCATTTTCATCTGCTGAAAATGGGCATTTTCAACTGCCATAAATTGATTGAAGGCCAAATGCAGTTAATGAAAGGTGATTTCTGCCTAAATATTTCTTGATCTGATTCTAGAGCTTCATAATATGAAGATCTGAGCTCACAGAACAGCTTGGAATTCTTGTAAAGGACCATTACAACACAAAATGGGCATTTTCAACTGCCATAAATTGATCGAAGGCATTTTCACCTGCCATAAATTGATTGAAGGCCAAATGCAGTTAATGAAAGGTGATTTCTGCCTAAATATGACTTGATCTGATTCTAGAGCTTCATAATATAAGGATCTGAACTCACAGGATAGCTTGGAATTCTTGTAAAGGACCATTACAACACAAAATGGGCATTTTCACCTGCCAAAAATTGATTGAAGGCATTTTCAACTGCCATAAATTGATTGAAGGCCAAATGCAGTTAATGAAAGGTGATTTCTGCCTAAATATGACTTGATCTGATTCTAGAGCTTCATAATATAAAGATCTGAGCTCACAGAACAGCTTGGAATTCTTGTAAAGGACCATTACAACACAAAATGGGCATTTTCAACTGCCATAAATTGATTGAAGGCATTTTCAACTGCCATAAATTGATTGAAGGCCAAATGCAGTTAATGAAAGGTGATTTCTGCCTAAATATTTCTTGATCTGATTCTAGAGCTTCATAATATAAGGATCCGAACTCACAGAACAGCTTGGAATTCTTGTAAAGGACCATTACAACACAAAATGGGCATTTTCACCTGCCATAAATTGATTGAAGGCCAAATGCAGTTAATGAAAGGTGATTTCTGCCCTAAATATGACTTGATCTGATTCTAGAGCTTCATAATATAAAGATCTGAGCTCACAGAACCGCTTGGAATTCTTGTAAAGGACCATTACAACACAAAATGGGCATTTTCAACTGCCATAAATTGATTGAAGGCATTTTCACCTGCCATAAATTGATTGAACGCCAAATGCAGTTAATGAAAGGTGATTTCTGCCTAAATATTTCTTGATCTGATTCTAGAGCTTCATAATATAAAGATCTGAGCTCATGGGACAGCTTGGAATTCTTGTAAAGGGCCATTACAACACAAAATGGGCATTTTCAACTGCCATAAATTGATTGAAGGCCAAATGCAGTTAATGAAAGGTGATTTCTGCCTAAATATGACTTGATCTGATTCTAGAGCTTCATAATATAAGGATCTGAACTCACAGGATAGCTTGGAATTCTTGTAAAGGACCATTACAACACAAAATGGGCATTTTCACCTGCCAAAAATTGATTGAAGGCATTTTCAACTGCCATAAATTGATTGAAGGCCAAACGTAGTTAATGAAAGATGATTTCTGCCTAAATAGGACTTGATCTGATTCTAGGGCTTCATAAGATAAAGTTCTGAGCTCACAGGACAGCTTGGAATTCTTGTAAAGGGCCATTACAACACAAAATGGGCATTTTCAACCTGCTGAAAATGGGCATTTTCAACTGCCATAAATTGATTGAAGGCCAAATGCAGTTAATGAAAGGTGATTTCTGCCTAAATATTTCTTGATCTGATTCTAGAGCTTCATAATATAAAGATCTGAGCTCACAGGACAGCTTGGAATTCTTGTAAGGGACCATTACAACACAAAATGGGCATTTTCAACTGCCATAAATTGATTGAAGGCATTTTCACCTGCCATAAATTGATTGAAGGCCAAATACAGTTAATGAAAGGTGATTTCTACCTAAATATGACTTGATCTGATTCTAGAGCTTCATAATATGAAGATCTGAACTCACAGAACAGCTTGGAATTCTTGTAAAGGACCATTACAACACAAAATGGGCATTTTCAACTGCCATAAATTGATCGAAGGCATTTTCACCTGCCATAAATTGATTGAAGGCCAAATGCAGTTAATGAAAGGTGATTTCTGCCTAAATATGACTTGATCTGATTCTAGAGCTTCATAATATAAGGATCTGAACTCACAGGATAGCTTGGAATTCTTGTAAAGGACCATTACAACACAAAATGGGCATTTTCACCTGCCAAAAATTGATTGAAGGCATTTTCACCTGCCATAAATTGATTGAAGGCCAAATGCAGTTAATGAAAGGCGATTTCTGCCTAAATATGACTTGATCTGATTCTAGAGCTTCATAATATAAAGATCTGAGCTCACAGAACAGCTTGGAATTCTTGTAAAGGACCATTACAACACAAAATGGGCATTTTCACCTGCCATAAATTGATTGAAGGCCAAATGCAGTTAATGAAAGGTGATTTCTGCCTAAATATTTTTTGATCTGATTCTAGAGCTTCATAATATAAAGATCTGAACTCACAGGATAGCTTGGAATTCTTGTAAAGGACCATTACAACACAAAATGGGCATTTTCACCTGCCAAAAATTGATTGAAGGCATTTTTCAACTGCCATAAATTGATTGAAGGCCAAACGTAGTTAATGAAAGATGATTTCTGCCTAAATAGGACTTGATCTGATTCTAGGGCTTCATAAGATAAAGTTCTGAGCTCACAGGACAGCTTGGAATTCTTGTAAAGGGCCATTACAACACAAAATGGGCATTTTCACCTGCCAAAAATTGATTGAAGGCATTTTCACCCTGCTGAAAATTGATTGAAGGCCAAATGCAGTTAATGAAAGGTGATTTCTGCCTAAATATGACTTGATCTGATTCTAGAGCTTCATAATATAAGGATCTGAACTCACAGGATAGCTTGGAAGTCTTGTAAAGGACCATTACAACACAAAATGGGCATTTTCAACTGCCAAAAATTGATTGAAGGCATTTGCCATAAATTGATTGAAGGCCAAATGTAGTTAATGAAAGATGATTTCTGCCTAAATAGGACTTGATCTGATTCTAGGGCTTCATAAGATAAAGTTCTGAGCTCACAGGACAGCTTGGAATTCTTGTAAAGGGCCATTACAACACATAATGGGCATTTTCACCTGCTGAAAAATGGGCATTTTCAACTGCCATAAATTGATTGAAGGCCAAATGCAGTTAATGAAAGGTGATTTCTGCCTAAATATGACTTGATCTGATTCTAGAGCTTCATAATATAAGGATCCGAACTCACAGAACAGCTTGGAATTCTTGTAAAGGACCATTACAACACAAAATGGGCATTTTCAACTGCCATAAATTGATTGAAGGCATTTTCACCTGCCATAAATTGATTGAAGGCCAAATGCAGTTAATGAAAGGTGATTTCTGCCTAAATATTTCTTGATCTGATTCTAGAGCTTCATAATATAAGGATCCGAACTCACAGAACAGCTTGGAATTCTTGTAAAGGGGCCATTACAACACAAAATGGGCATTTTCAACTGCCATAAATTGATTGAAGGCCAAATGCAGTTAATGAAAGGTGATTTCTGCCTAAATATTGCTTGATCTGATTCTAGAGCTTCATAATATAAGGATCTGAGCTCACAGAACAGCTTGGAATTCTTGTAAAGGACCATTACAACACAAAATGGGCATTTATAACTGCCAAAAATTGATTGAAGGCATTTTCACCTGCCATAAATTGATTGAAGGCCAAATGCAGTTAATGAAAGGTGATTTCTGCCTAAATATTTCTTGATCTGATTCTAGAGCTTCATAATATAAAGATCTGAACTCACAGGATAGCTTGGAATTCTTGTAAAGGACCATTACAACACAAAATGGGCATTTTCACCTGCCAAAAATTGATTGAAGGCATTTTCAACTGCCATAAATTGATTGAAGGCCAAATGCAGTTAATGAAAGATGATTTCTGCCTAAATATTTCTTGATCTGATTCTAGAGCTTCATAATATAAGGATCCGAACTCACAGAACAGCTTGGAATTCTTGTAAAGGACCATTACAACACAAAATGGGCATTTTCAACTGCCATAAATTGATTGAAGGCATTTTCACCTGCCATAAATTGATTGAAGGCCAAATGCAGTTAATGAAAGGTGATTTCTGCCTAAATATTTCTTGATCTGATTCTAGAGCTTCATAATATAAGGATCCGAACTCACAGAACAGCTTGGAATTCTTGTAAAGGGCCATTACAACACAAAATGGGCATTTTCAACTGCCATAAATTGATTGAAGGCCAAATGCAGTTAATGAAAGGTGATTTCTGCCTAAATATTGCTTGATCTGATTCTAGAGCTTCATAATATAAGGATCTGAGCTCACAGAACAGCTTGGAATTCTTGTAAAGGACCATTACAACACAAAATGGGCATTTATAACTGCCAAAAATTGATTGAAGGCATTTTCACCTGCCATAAATTGATTGAAGGCCAATGCAGTTAATGAAAGGTGATTTTCTGCCTAAATATTTCTTGATCTGATTCTAGAGCTTCATAATATAAAGATCTGAACTCACAGGATAGCTTGGAATTCTTGTAAAGGACCATTACAACACAAAATGGGCATTTTCACCTGCCAAAAATTGATTGAAGGCATTTTCACATGCCATAAATTGATTGAAGGCCAAATGCAGTTAATGAAAGATGATTTCTGCCTAAATATTTCTTGATCTGATTCTAGAGCTTCATAATATAAGGATCTGAACTCACAGGATAGTTTGGAATTCTTGTAAAGGACCATTACAACACAAATGGGCATTTTCACCTGCCAAAAATTGATTGAAGGCATTTTCAACTGCCATAAATTGATTGAAGGCCAAATGCAGTTAATGAAAGGTGATTTCTGCCTAAATATGACTTGATCTGATTCTAGAGCTTCATAATATAAAGATCTGAGCTCACAGAACAGCTTGGAATTCTTGTAAAGGACCATTACAACACAAAATGGGCATTTTCAACTGCCATAAATTGATTGAAGCATTTTCACCTGCCATAAATTGATTGAAGCCAAATGCAGTTAATGAAAGGTGATTTCTGCCTAAATATTTCTTGATCTGATTCTAAAGCTTCATAATAGAAGGATCCGAACTGACAGAACAGCTTGGAAATTCTTGTAAAGGACCATTACAACACAAAATGGGCATTTTCACCTGCCAAAAATTGATTGAAGGTATTTTCACCTGCCATAAATTGATTGAAGGCCAAATGCAGTTAATTAAAGGTGATTTCTGCCTAAATATGACTTGATCTGATTCTAGGGCTTCATAATACAAAGTTCTGAGCTCACAGGACAGCTTGGAATTCTTGTAAAGGGCCATTACAACACAAAATGGGCATTTTCATCTGCTGAAAATGGGCATTTTCAACTGCCATAAATTGATTGAAGGCCAAATGCAGTTAATGAAAGGTGATTTCTGCCTAAATATGACTTGATCTGATTCTAGAGCTTCATAATATAAGGATCTGAACTCACAGGATAGCTTGGAATTCTTGTAAAGGACCATTACAACACAAAATGGGCATTTTTCAACTGCCATAAATTGATTGAAGGCATTTTGAACTGCCATAAATTGATTGAAGGCCAAATGCAGTTAATGAAAGGTGATTTCTGCCTAAATATGACTTGATCTGATTCTAGAGCTTCATAATATAAGGATCTGAACTCACAGGATAGCTTGGAATTCTTGTAAAGGACCATTACAACACAAAATGGGCATTTTCACCTGCCAAAAATTGATTGAAGGCATTTTCAACTGCCATAAATTGATTGAAGGCCAAACGTAGTTAATGAAAGATGATTTCTGCCTAAATAGGACTTGATCTGATTCTAGGGCTTCATAAGATAAAGTTCTGAGCTCACAGGACAGCTTGGAATTCTTCTAAAGGGCCATTACAACACAAAATGGGCATTTTCACCTGCTGAAAATGGGCATTTTCAACTGCCATAAATTGATTGAAGGCCAAATGCAGTTAATGAAAGGTGATTTCTGCCTAAATATTTCTTGATCTGATTCTAGAGCTTCATAATATGAAGATCTGAGCTCAAGAACAGCTTGGAATTCTTGTAAAGGACCATTACAACACAAAATGGGCATTTTCAACTGCCATAAATTGATTGAAGGCATTTTCAACTGCCATAAATTGATTGAAGGCCAAACGTAGTTAATGAAAGATCATTTCTGCCTAAATAGGACTTGATCTGATTCTAGAGCTTCATAATATAAGGATCTGAACTCACAGGATAGCTTGGAATTCTTGTAAAGGACCATTACAACACAAAATGGGCATTTTCACCTGCCAAAAATTGATTGAAGGCATTTTCAACTGCCATAAATTGATTGAAGGCCAAACGTAGTTAATGAAAGATGATTTCTGCCTAAATAGGACTTGATCTGATTCTAGGGCTTCATAAGATAAAGTTCTGAGCTCACAGGACAGCTTGGAATTCTTGTAAAGGGCCATTACAACACAAAATGGGCATTTTCACCTGCCAAAAATTGATTGAAGGCATTTTCACCTGCTGAAAATTGATTGAAGGCCAAATGCAGTTAATGAAAGGTGATTTCTGCCTAAATATGACTTGATCTGATTCTAGAGCTTCATAATATAAGGATCTGAACTCACAGGATAGCTTGGAAGTCTTGTAAAGGACCATTACAACACAAAATGGGCATTTTCACCTGCCAAAAATTGATTGAAGGCATTTTCAACTGCCATAAATTGATTGAAGGCCAAACGTAGTTAATGAAAGATGATTTCTGCCTAAATAGGACTTGATCTGATTCTAGGGCTTCATAAGATAAAGTTCTGAGCTCACAGGACAGCTTGGAATTCTTGTAAAGGGCCATTACAACACAAAATGGGGATTTTCACCTGCTGAAAATGGGCATTTTCAACTGCCATAAATTGATTGAAGGCCAAATGCAGTTAATGAAAGGTGATTTCTGCCTAAATATGACTTGATCTGATTCTAGAGCTTCATAATATAAGGATCCGAACTCACAGAACAGCTTGGAATTCTTGTAAAGGACCATTACAACACAAAATGGGCATTTTCAACTGCCATAAATTGATTGAAGGCATTTTCACCTGCCATAAATTGATTGAAGGCCAAATGCAGTTAATGAAAGGTGATTTCTGCCTAAATATTTCTTGATCTGATTCTAGAGCTTCATAATATAAGGATCCGAACTCACAGAACAGCTTGGAATTCTTGTAAAGGGCCATTACAACACAAAATGGGCATTTTCAACTGCCATAAATTGATTGAAGGCCAAATGCAGTTAATGAAAGGTGATTTCTGCCTAAATATTGCTTGATCTGATTCTAGAGCTTCATAATATAAGGATCTGAGCTCACAGAACAGCTTGGAATTCTTGTAAAGGACCATTACAACACAAAATGGGCATTTATAACTGCCAAAAATTGATTGAAGGCATTTTCACCTGCCATAAATTGATTGAAGGCCAAATGCAGTTAATGAAAGGTGATTTCTGCCTAAATATTTCTTGATCTGATTCTAGAGCTTCATAATATAAAGATCTGAACTCACAGGATAGCTTGGAATTCTTGTAAAGGACCATTACAACACAAAATGGGCATTTTCACCTGCCAAAAATTGATTGAAGGCATTTTCAACTGCCATAAATTGATTGAAGGCCAAATGCAGTTAATGAAAGATGATTTCTGCCTAAATATTTCTTGATCTGATTCTAGAGCTTCATAATATAAGGATCCGAACTCACAGAACAGCTTGGAATTCTTGTAAAGGACCATTACAACACAAAATGGGCATTTTCACCTGCCATAAATTGATTGAAGGCCAAACGTAGTTAATGAAAGATGATTTCTGCCTAAATAGGACTTGATCTGATTCTAGGGCTTCATGAGATAAAGTTCTGAGCTCACAGGACAGCTTGGAATTCTTGTAAAGGGCCATTACAGCACAAAATGGGCATTTTCACCTGCCATAAATTGATCGAAGGCATTTTCAACTGCCATAAATTGATTGAAGGCCAAATGCAGCTAATGAAAGGTGATTTCTGCCTAAATATGACTTGATCTGATTCTAGAGCTTCATAATATAAGGATCCGAACTCACAGAACAGCTTGGAATTCTTGTAAAGGACCATTACAACACAAAATGGGCATTTTCAACTGCCATAAATTGATTGAAGGCATTTTCACCTGCCATAAATTGATTGAAGGCCAAATGCAGTTAATGAAAGGTGATTTCTGCCTAAATATTTCTTGATCTGATTCTAGAGCTTCATAATATAAGGATCCGAACTCACAGAACAGCTTGGAATTCTTGTAAAGGGCCATTACAACACAAAATGGGCATTTTCAACTGCCATAAATTGATTGAAGGCCAAATGCAGTTAATGAAAGGTGATTTCTGCCTAAATATTGCTTGATCTGATTCTAGAGCTTCATAATATAAGGATCTGAGCTCACAGAACAGCTTGGAATTCTTGTAAAGGACCATTACAACACAAAATGGGCATTTATAACTGCCAAAAATTGATTGAAGGCATTTTCACCTGCCATAAATTGATTGAAGGCCAAATGCAGTTAATGAAAGGTGATTTCTGCCTAAATATTTCTTGATCTGATTCTAGAGCTTCATAATATAAAGATCTGAACTCACAGGATAGCTTGGAATTCTTGTAAAGGACCATTACAACACAAAATGGGCATTTTCACCTGCCAAAAATTGATTGAAGGCATTTTCACATGCCATAAATTGATTGAAGGCCAAATGCAGTTAATGAAAGATGATTTCTGCCTAAATATTTCTTGATCTGATTCTAGAGCTTCATAATATAAGGATCTGAACTCACAGGATAGTTTGGAATTCTTGTAAAGGACCATTACAACACAAATGGGCATTTTCACCTGCCAAAAATTGATTGAAGGCATTTTCAACTGCCATAAATTGATTGAAGGCCAAATGCAGTTAATGAAAGGTGATTTCTGCCTAAATATGACTTGATCTGATTCTAGAGCTTCATAATATAAAGATCTGAGCTCACAGAACAGCTTGGAATTCTTGTAAAGGACCATTACAACACAAAATGGGCATTTTCAACTGCCATAAATTGATTGAAGGCATTTTCACCTGCCATAAATTGATTGAAGGCCAAATGCAGTTAATGAAAGGTGATTTCTGCCTAAATATTTCTTGATCTGATTCTAAAGCTTCATAATAGAAGGATCCGAACTGACAGAACAGCTTGGAATTCTTGTAAAGGACCATTACAACACAAAATGGGCATTTTCACCTGCCAAAAATTGATTGAAGGTATTTTCACCTGCCATAAATTGATTGAAGGCCAAATGCAGTTAATAAAAGGTGATTTCTGCCTAAATATGACTTGATCTGATTCTAGGGCTTCATAATACAAAGTTCTGAGCTCACAGGACAGCTTGGAATTCTTGTAAAGGGCCATTACAACACAAAATGGGCATTTTCATCTGCTGAAAATGGGCATTTTCAACTGCCATAAATTGATTGAAGGCCAAATGCAGTTAATGAAAGGTGATTTCTGCCTAAATATGACTTGATCTGATTCTAGAGCTTCATAATATAAGGATCTGAACTCACAGGATAGCTTGGAATTCTTGTAAAGGACCATTACAACACAAAATGGGCATTTTCAACTGCCATAAATTGATTGAAGGCATTTTGAACTGCCATAAATTGATTGAAGGCCAAATGCAGTTAATGAAAGGTGATTTCTGCCTAAATATGACTTGATCTGATTCTAGAGCTTCATAATATAAGGATCTGAACTCACAGGATAGCTTGGAATTCTTGTAAAGGACCATTACAACACAAAATGGGCATTTTCACCTGCCAAAAATTGATTGAAGGCATTTTCAACTGCCATAAATTGATTGAAGGCCAAACGTAGTTAATGAAAGATGATTTCTGCCTAAATAGGACTTGATCTGATTCTAGGGCTTCATAAGATAAAGTTCTGAGCTCACAGGACAGCTTGGAATTCTTCTAAAGGGCCATTACAACACAAAATGGGCATTTTCACCTGCTGAAAATGGGCATTTTCAACTGCCATAAATTGATTGAAGGCCAAATGCAGTTAATGAAAGGTGATTTCTGCCTAAATATTTCTTGATCTGATTCTAGAGCTTCATAATATGAAGATCTGAGCTCACAGAACAGCTTGGAATTCTTGTAAAGGACCATTACAACACAAAATGGGCATTTTCAACTGCCATAAATTGATTGAAGGCATTTTCAACTGCCATAAATTGATTGAAGGCCAAACGTAGTTAATGAAAGATGATTTCTGCCTAAATAGGACTTGATCTGATTCTAGGGCTTCATAATATGAAGATCTGAGCTCACAGAACAGCTTGGAATTCTTGTAAAGGGCCATTACAACACAAAATGGGCATTTTCACCTGCTGAAAATGGGCATTTTCAACTGCCATAAATTGATTGAAGGCCAAATGCAGTTAATGAAAGGTGATTTCTACCTAAATATGACTTGATCTGATTCTAGAGCTTCATAATATAAAGTTCTGAGCTCACAAAACAGCTTGGAATTCTTGTAAAGGACCATTACAACACAAAATGGGCATTTTCAACTGCCATAAATTGATTGAAGGCCAAATGCAGTTAATGAAAGGTGATTTCTGCCTAAATATTTCTTGATCTGATTCTAGAGCTTCATAATATAAGGATCCGAACTCACAGAACAGCTTGGAATTCTTGTAAAGGACCATTACACCACAAAATGGGCATTTTCACCTGCCATAAATTGATTGAAGGCCAAATGCAGTTAATGAAAGGTGATTTCTGCCTAAATATGACTTGATCTGATTCTAGAGCTTCATAATATAAAGATCTGAGCTCACAGAACAGCTTGGAATTCTTGTAAAGGACCATTACAACACAAAATGGGCATTTTCAACTGCCATAAATTGATTGAAGGCATTTTCACCTGCCATAAATTGATTGAAGGCCAAATGCAGTTAATGAAAGGTGATTTCTGCCTAAATAGGACTTGATCTGATTCTAGGGCTTCATAATACAAAGTTCTGAGCTCACAGGACAGCTTGGAATTCTTGTAAAGGGCCATTACAACACAAAATGGGCATTTTCATCTGCTGAAAATGGGCATTTTCAACTGCCATAAATTGATTGAAGGCCAAATGCAGTTAATGAAAGGTGATTTCTGCCTAAATATTTCTTGATCTGATTCTAGAGCTTCATAATATAAGGATCCGAACTCACAGAACAGCTTGGAATTCTTGTAAAGGACCATTACAACACAAAATGGGCATTTTCACCTGCCATAAATTGATTGAAGGCCAAATGCAGTTAATGAAAGGTGATTTCTGCCTAAATATGACTTGATCTGATTCTAGAGCTTCATAATATAAGGATCTGAACTCACAGGATAGCTTGGAATTCTTGTAAAGGACCATTACAACACAAAATGGGCATTTTCACCTGCCAAAAATTGATTGAAGGCATTTTCAACTGGCATAAATTGATTGAAGGCCAAATGCAGTTAATGAAAGGTGATTTCTGCCTAAATATGACTTGATCTGATTCTAGAGCTTCATAATATAAAGATCTGAGCTCACAGAACAGCTTGGAATTCTTGTAAAGGACCATTACAACACAAAATGGGCATTTTCAACTGCCATAAATTGATTGAAGGCATTTTCAACTGCCATAAATTGATTGAAGGCCAAATGCAGTTAATGAAAGGTGATTTCTGCCTAAATACTTCTTGATCTGATTCTAGAGCTTCATAATATAAGGATCCGAACTCACAGAACAGCTTGGAATTCTTGTAAAGGACCATTACAACACAAAATGGGCATTTTCAACTGCCATAAATTGATTGAAGGCCAAATGCAGTTAATGAAAGGTGATTTCTGCCTAAATATTTCTTGATCTGATTCTAGAGCTTCATAATATAAGGATCCGAACTCACAGAACAGCTTGGAATTCTTGTAAAGGACCATTACAACACAAAATGGGCATTTTCACCTGCCATAAATTGATTGAAGGCCAAATGCAGTTAATGAAAGGTGATTTCTGCCTAAATATGACTTGATCTGATTCTAGAGCTTCATAATATAAAGATCTGAGCTCACAGAACAGCTTGGAATTCTTGTAAAGGACCATTACAACACAAAATGGGCATTTTCAACTGCCATAAATTGATTGAAGGCATTTTCACCTGCCATAAATTGATTGAAGGCCAAATGCAGTTAATGAAAGGTGATTTCTGCCTAAATATTTCTTGATCTGATTCTAGAGCTTCATAATATAAAGATCTGAGCTCATGGGACAGCTTGGAATTCTTGTAAAGGGCCATTACAACACAAAATGGGCATTTTCAACTGCCATAAATTGATTGAAGGCCAAATGCAGTTAATGAAAGGTGATTTCTGCCTAAATATGACTTGATCTGATTCTAGAGCTTCATAATATAAGGATCTGAACTCACAGGATAGCTTGGAATTCTTGTAAAGGACCATTACAACACAAAATGGGCATTTTCACCTGCCAAAAATTGATTGAAGGCATTTTCAACTGCCATAAATTGATTGAAGGCCAAACGTAGTTAATGAAAGATGATTTCTGCCTAAATAGGACTTGATCTGATTCTAGGGCTTCATAAGATAAAGTTCTGAGCTCACAGGACAGCTTGGAATTCTTGTAAAGGGCCATTACAACACAAAATGGGCATTTTCACCTGCTGAAAATGGGCATTTTCAACTGCCATAAATTGATTGAAGGCCAAATGCAGTTAATGAAAGGTGATTTCTGCCTAAATATTTCTTGATCTGATTCTAGAGCTTCATAATATAAAGATCTGAGCTCACAGAACAGCTTGGAATTCTTGTAAGGGACCATTACAACACAAAATGGGCATTTTCACCTGCCATAAATTGATTGAAGGCCAAATGCAGTTAATGAAAGGTGATTTCTGCCTAAATATGACTTGATCTGATTCTAGAGCTTCATAATATAAAGATCTGAGCTCACAGAACAGCTTGGAATTCTTGTAAAGGACCATTACAACACAAAATGGGCATTTTCAACTGCCATAAATTGATTGAAGGCATTTTCACCTGCCATAAATTGATTGAAGGCCAAATGCAGTTAATGAAAGGTGATTTCTGCCTAAATAGGACTTGATCTGATTGTAGGGCTTCATAATACAAAGTTCTGAGCTCACAGGACAACTTGGAATTCTTGTAAAGGGCCATTACAACACAAAATGGGCATTTTCATCTGCTGAAAATGGGCATTTTCAACTGCCATAAATTGATTGAAGGCCAAATGCAGTTAATGAAAGGTGATTTCTGCCTAAATATTTCTTGATCTGATTCTAGAGCTTCATAATATAAGGATCCGAACTCACAGAACAGCTTGGAATTCTTGTAAAGGACCATTACAACACAAAATGGGCATTTTCACCTGCCATAAATTGAATGAAGGCCAAATGCAGTTAATGAAAGGTGATTTCTGCCTAAATATGACTTGATCTGATTCTAGAGCTTCATAATATAAGGATCTGAACTCACAGGATAGCTTGGAATTCTTGTAAAGGACCATTACAACACAAAATGGGCATTTTCACCTGCCAAAAATTGATTGAAGGCATTTTCAACTGGCATAAATTGATTGAAGGCCAAATGCAGTTAATGAAAGGTGATTTCTGCCTAAATATGACTTGATCTGATTCTAGAGCTTCATAATATAAAGATCTGAGCTCACAGAACAGCTTGGAATTCTTGTAAAGGACCATTACAACACAAAATGGGCATTTTCAACTGCCATAAATTGATTGAAGGCATTTTCAACTGCCATAAATTGATTGAAGGCCAAATGCAGTTAATGAAAGGTGATTTCTGCCTAAATATTTCTTGATCTGATTCTAGAGCTTCATAATATAAGGATCCGAACTCACAGAACAGCTTGGAATTCTTGTAAAGGACCATTACAACACAAAATGGGCATTTTCAACTGCCATAAATTGATTGAAGGCCAAATGCAGTTAATGAAAGGTGATTTCTGCCTAAATATTTCTTGATCTGATTCTAGAGCTTCATAATATAAGGATCCGAACTCACAGAACAGCTTGGAATTCTTGTAAAGGACCATTACAACACAAAATGGGCATTTTCACCTGCCATAAATTGATTGAAGGCCAAATGCAGTTAATGAAAGGTGATTTCTGCCTAAATATGACTTGATCTGATTCTAGAGCTCCATAATATAAGGATCTGAACTCACAGGATAGCTTGGAATTCTTGTAAAGGACCATTACAACACAAAATGGGCATTTTCACCTGCCAAAAATTGATTGAAGGCATTTTCAACTGCCATAAATTGATTGAAGGCCAAACGTAGTTAATGAAAGATGATTTCTGCCTAAATAGGACTTGATCTGATTCTAGGGCTTCATAAGATAAAGTTCTGAGCTCACAGGACAGCTTGGAATTCTTGTAAAGGGCCATTACAACACAAAATGGGCATTTTCACCTGCTGAAAATGGGCATTTTCAACTGCCATAAATTGATTGAAGGCCAAATGCAGTTAATGAAAGGTGATTTCTGCCTAAATATTTCTTGATCTGATTCTAGAGCTTCATAATATAAAGATCTGAGCTCACAGAACAGCTTGGAATTCTTGTAAGGGACCATTACAACACAAAATGGGCATTTTCAACTGCCATAAATTGATTGAAGGCATTTTCACCTGCCATAAATTGATTGAAGGCCAAATACAGTTAATGAAAGGTGATTTCTACCTAAATAGGACTTGATCTGATTCTAGAGCTTCATAATATGAAGATCTGAACTCACAGAACAGCTTGGAATTCTTGTAAAGGACCATTACAACACAAAATGGGCATTTTCAACTGCCATAAATTGATTGAAGGCATTTTCACCTGCCATAAATTGATTGAAGGCCAAATGCAGTTAATGAAAGGTGATTTCTGCCTAAATATGACTTGATCTGATTCTAGAGCTTCATAATATAAGGATCTGAACTCACAGGATAGCTTGGAATTCTTGTAAAGGACCATTACAACACAAAATGGGCATTTTCAACTGCCATAAATTGATTGAAGGCATTTTCACCTGCCATAAATTGATTGAAGGCCAAATGCAGTTAATGAAAGGTGATTTCTGCCTAAATATTTCTTGATCTGATTCTAGAGCTTCATAATATAAGGATCCGAACTCACAGAACAGCTTGGAATTCTTGTAAAGGGCCATTACAACACAAAATGGGCATTTTCAACTGCCATAAATTGATTGAAGGCCAAATGCAGTTAATGAAAGGTGATTTCTGCCTAAATATGACTTGATCTGATTCTAGAGCTTCATAATATAAGGATCCGAACTCACAGAACAGCTTGGAATTCTTGTAAAGGACCATTACAACACAAAATGGGCATTTTCAACTGCCATAAATTGATTGAAGGCATTTTCACCTGCCATAAATTGATTGAAGGCCAAATGCAGTTAATGAAAGGTGATTTCTGCCTAAATATTTCTTGATCTGATTCTAGAGCTTCATAATATGAAGATCTGAACTCACAGAACAGCTTGGAATTCTTGTAAAGGACCATTACAACACAAAATGGGCATTTTCAACTGCCATAAATTGATCGAAGGCATTTTCACCTGCCATAAATTGATTGAAGGCCAAATGCAGTTAATGAAAGGTGATTTCTGCCTAAATATGACTTGATCTGATTCTAGAGCTTCATAATATAAGGATCTGAACTCACAGGATAGCTTGGAATTCTTGTAAAGGACCATTACAACACAAAATGGGCATTTTCACCTGCCAAAAATTGATTGAAGGCATTTTCACCTGCCATAAATTGATTGAAGGCCAAATGCAGTTAATGAAAGGCGATTTCTGCCTAAATATGACTTGATCTGATTCTAGAGCTTCATAATATAAAGATCTGAGCTCACAGAACAGCTTGGAATTCTTGTAAAGGACCATTACAACACAAAATGGGCATTTTCAACTGCCATAAATTGAATGAAGGCATTTTCACCTGCCATAAATTGATTGAAGGCCAAATGCAGTTAATGAAAGGTGATTTCTGCCTAAATATTTCTTGATCTGATTCTAGAGCTTCATAATATAAGGATCCGAACTCACAGAACAGCTTGGAATTCTTGTAAAGGGCCATTACAACACAAAATGGGCATTTTCAACTGCCATAAATTGATTGAAGGCCAAATGCAGTTAATGAAAGGTGATTTCTGCCTAAATATTGCTTGATCTGATTCTAGAGCTTCATAATATAAGGATTTGAGCTCACAGAACAGCTTGGAATTCTTGTAAAGGACCATTACAACACAAAATGGGCATTTATAACTGCCAAAAATTGATTGAAGGTATTTTCAACTGCCATAAATTGATTGAAGGCCAAATGCAGTTAATGAAAGGTGATTTCTGCCTAAATATTTTTTGATCTGATTCTAGAGCTTCATAATATAAAGATCTGAACTCACAGGATAGCTTGGAATTCTTGTAAAGGACCATTACAACACAAAATGGGCATTTTCACCTGCCAAAAATTGATTGAAGGCCAAACGTAGTTAATGAAAGATGATTTCTGCCTAAATAGGACTTGATCTGATTCTAGGGCTTCATAAGATAAAGTTCTGAGCTCACAGGACAGCTTGGAATTCTTGTAAAGGGCCATTACAACACAAAATGGGCATTTTCACCTGCTGAAAATGGGCATTTTCAACTGCCATAAATTGATTGAAGGCCAAATGCAGTTAATGAAAGGTGATTTCTGCCTAAATATTTCTTGATCTGATTCTAGAGCTTCATAATATAAAGATCTGAACTCACAGGATAGCTTGGAATTCTTGTAAAGGACCATTACAACACAAAATGGGCATTTTCACCTGCCAAAAATTGATTGAAGGCATTTTCAACTGCCATAAATTGATTGAAGGCCAAACGTAGTTAATGAAAGATGATTTCTGCCTAAATAGGACTTGATCTGATTCTAGGGCTTCATAAGATAAAGTTCTGAGCTCACAGGACAGCTTGGAATTCTTGTAAAGGGCCATTACAACACAAAATGGGCATTTTCACCTGCCAAAAATTGATTGAAGGCATTTTCACCTGCTGAAAATTGATTGAAGGCCAAATGCAGTTAATGAAAGGTGATTTCTGCCTAAATATGACTTGATCTGATTCTAGAGCTTCATAATATAAGGATCTGAACTCACAGGATAGCTTGGAAGTCTTGTAAAGGACCATTACAACACAAAATGGGCATTTTCACCTGCCAAAAATTGATTGAAGGCATTTTCAACTGCCATAAATTGATTGAAGGCCAAACGTAGTTAATGAAAGATGATTTCTGCCTAAATAGGACTTGATCTGATTCTAGGGCTTCATAAGATAAAGTTCTGAGCTCACAGGACAGCTTGGAATTCTTGTAAAGGGCCATTACAACACAAAATGGGCATTTTCACCTGCTGAAAATGGGCATTTTCAACTGCCATAAATTGATTGAAGGCCAAATGCAGTTAATGAAAGGTGATTTCTGCCTAAATATTTCTTGATCTGATTCTAGAGCTTCATAATATAAGGATCCGAACTCACAGAACAGCTTGGAATTCTTGTAAAGGGCCATTACAACACAAAATGGGCATTTTCAACTGCCATAAATTGATTGAAGGCCAAATGCACTTAATGAAAGGTGATTTCTGCCTAAATATTGCTTGATCTGATTCTAGAGCTTCATAATATAAGGATCTGAGCTCACAGAACAGCTTGGAATTCTTGTAAAGGACCATTACAACACAAAATGGGCATTTATAACTGCCAAAAATTGATTGAAGGCATTTTCACCTGCCATAAATTGATTGAAGGCCAAATGCAGTTAATGAAAGGTGATTTCTGCCTAAATATTTCTTGATCTGATTCTAGAGCTTCATAATATAAAGATCTGAACTCACAGGATAGCTTGGAATTCTTGTAAAGGACCATTACAACACAAAATGGGCATTTTCACCTGCCAAAAATTGATTGAAGGCATTTTCAACTGCCATAAATTGATTGAAGGCCAAATGCAGTTAATGAAAGATGATTTCTGCCTAAATATTTCTTGATCTGATTCTAGAGCTTCATAATATAAGGATCCGAACTCACAGAACAGCTTGGAATTCTTGTAAAGGACCATTACAACACAAAATGGGCATTTTCACCTGCCAAAAATTGATTGAAGGCATTTTCAACTGCCATAAATTGATTGAAGGCCAAACGTAGTTAATGAAAGATGATTTCTGCCTAAATAGGACTTGATCTGATTCTAGGGCTTCATGAGATAAAGTTCTGAGCTCACAGGACAGCTTGGAATTCTTGTAAAGGGCCATTACAGCACAAAATGGGCATTTTCACCTGCCATAAATTGATCGAAGGCATTTTCAACTGCCATAAATTGATTGAAGGCCAAATGCAGTTAATGAAAGGTGATTTCTGCCTAAATATGACTTGATCTGATTCTAGAGCTTCATAATATAAGGATCCGAACTCACAGAACAGCTTGGAATTCTTGTAAAGGACCATTACAACACAAAATGGGCATTTTCAACTGCCATAAATTGATTGAAGGCATTTTCACCTGCCATAAATTGATTGAAGGCCAAATGCAGTTAATGAAAGGTGATTTCTGCCTAAATATTTCTTGATCTGATTCTAGAGCTTCATAATATAAGGATCCGAACTCACAGAACAGCTTGGAATTCTTGTAAAGGGCCATTACAACACAAAATGGGCATTTTCAACTGCCATAAATTGATTGAAGGCCAAATGCAGTTAATGAAAGGTGATTTCTGCCTAAATATTGCTTGATCTGATTCTAGAGCTTCATAATATAAGGATCTGAGCTCACAGAACAGCTTGGAATTCTTGTAAAGGACCATTACAACACAAAATGGGCATTTATAACTGCCATAAATTGATTGAAGGCATTTTCACCTGCCATAAATTGATTGAAGGCCAAATGCAGTTAATGAAAGGTGATTTCTACCTAAATATGACTTGATCTGATTCTAGAGCTTCATAATATAAGGATCTGAACTCACAGGACAGCTTGGAATTCTTGTAAAGGACCATTACAACACAAAATGGGCATTTTCACCTGCCAAAAATTGATTGAAGGCATTTTCAACTGCCATAAATTGATTGAAGGCCAAACGTAGTTAATGAAAGATGATTTCTGCCTAAATAGGACTTGATCTGATTCTAGGGCTTCATAATATAAGGATCTGAACTCACAGAACAGCTTGGAATTCTTGTAAAGGACCATTACAACACAAAATGGGCATTTTCACCTGCCAAAAATTGATTGAAGGCATTTTCACCTGCCATAAATTGATTGAAGGCCAAATGCAGTTAATGAAAGGTGATTTCTGCCTAAATATTTCTTGATCTGATTCTAGAGCTTCATAATATAAAGATTTGAACTCACAGGATAGCTTGGAATTCTTGTAAAGGACCATTACAACACAAAATGGGCATTTTCACCTGCCAAAAATTGATTGAAGGCATTTTCAACTGCCATAAATTGATTGAAGGCCAAATGCAGTTAATGAAAGATGATTTCTGCCTAAATATTTCTTGATCTGATTCTAGAGCTTCATAATATAAGGATCCGAACTCACAGAACAGCTTGGAATTCTTGTAAAGGACCATTACAACACAAAATGGGCATTTTCACCTGCCAAAAATTGATTGAAGGCATTTTCAACTGCCATAAATTGATTGAAGGCCAAACGTAGTTAATGAAAGATGATTTCTGCCTAAATAGGACTTGATCTGATTCTAGGGCTTCATGAGATAAAGTTCTGAGCTCACAGGACAGCTTGGAATTCTTGTAAAGGGCCATTACAGCACAAAATGGGCATTTTCACCTGCCATAAATTGATCGAAGGCATTTTCAACTGCCATAAATTGATTGAAGGCCAAATGCAGTTAATGAAAGGTGATTTCTGCCTAAATATTTCTTGATCTGATTCTAGAGCTTCATAATATAAAGATCTGAGCTCATGGGACAGCTTGGAATTCTTGTAAAGAGCCATTACAACACAAAATGGGCATTTTCAACTGCCATAAATTGATTGAAGGCCAAATGCAGTTAATGAAAGGTGATTTCTGCCTAAATATGACTTGATCTGATTCTAGGGCTTCATAATATAAAGATCTGAGTTCACAGGACAGCTTGGAATTCTTGTAAAGGACCATTACAACACAAAATGGGCATTTTCAACTGCCATAAATTGATTGAAGGCCAAATGCAGTTAATGAAAGGTCATTTCTGACTAAATATTGCTTGATCTGATTCTAGAGCAGTGGTTCTTAACTTTGTTGGAGGTACCGAACCCCACTAGTTTCATATGCTCATTCACGAACCCTTCTTTAGTAAAAAATCATATTTTTTATATGTCATAGGTATGTTTTTTTTACTGGTGCACAAAATGAACCGTGCATTAACATCACCTTGTTCAAATAACAAAACCATGCAGATAGGACGCTGACTCCTGTCACGTTCTGTGATACATGTAAATCTATGTTTTACATATTCGTCCCACCACTTGCTCGACATAGTTAGCATGGATTAAAATATTCCATAAGAAATCACACGTCGTACTACACCGGCAGTCACGCGTTGACTACTGAGCGCGCTAAATTCCCCGCAGCACTGATTTGCCAAGCAATGTCACGTGATCATCTGCAGCCAGTGATGGCCAAGCGGGCGTGGCATCACAAATTGACATGATGAGTCATGTGTATCTTGACCTCTGTGGCGGAGGCTCCACCGAACCCCTGAGACCAACTCACCGAACCCCTAGGGTTCGATCAAACCCAGGTTAAGAACCACTGCTCTAAAGGAATTGCATTTAATTGCATGCACTGAAGTAATCTAAAGACAATTCACCTGCAGGGCTTTCACTTTCTTTCTCAGCTGATTGAGCTGTTTCTCTTTCGCCTGAATTCCCTGTTGGTACCTTTGCTTCTTCTTTCCAAATTGTTTCTGAAAATAAAATCATATTAACATGTACATCTGACATACAGAGTGACTGATAACCACAACAACACACCAATAATCACAAACTTTGGCCAAAAGTCTTACTTGTTTCTCTTTCCTCTCTGCTGCAGCCGAGACAGTGTCATGACCTCTGTGCTCATCCATCACACAAAGCAGGCAAATGCACTGACCATCACTGCGACAATAGACTTCAAGCAACTTGTCATGCTTAGGGCATATCTTCTCCTGCATGGAGGCAGACACATCCACTAGCTTGTGTCTTTTGAAAGCAGCAGACACATAGTGAGGCTGCAAGTGACTGGCACAGTAAGATGCCAAACACACCAGGCAGGACTTTACAGCTTTCAGCTTCTTCACAGTGCAGAAATCACACTCCACATACCCTGGACCAGATTTGTCATCCTTCTCAGGAGGGACGGGCCCTCCTGCCCCTGACATATTCCCAGCCAGATCAGCCAGCACTGTGTTCTTGTTGAGCACAGGCCTGGTGAGGAAGGTGTGTCTGCACTGAGGACAGCTGTAGACAACAGCGTGATCCTCCCGGTCCCAGTAGCCATTTATGCAGTCCATGCAGTAGCTGTGGCCACACTGAAGAGTCACAGGGCTCCTCAGAATATCCAAACATATCGAACAAGATAAAGCATGCGGCCCTTTGCAGCTCTCTGCCATCTTCCAACACAGCGGTCTGTTCAGTTTCACTTTCTGTGAAATCAAAACCTCCAGTGGGAGTGCTCCCAGAATAACTTTGTGTTAATAAAAATGTTTTATTTACATCTATTAGAATAGTTAAACACTTCAACACAGTTCGGGATGAAACTAACAAAATAAAAATAAAAAGTTTTTTTTTTTTTTTTTGAGCGGAAACACGAGATTTCGTCGGTATCCATGGAGACGACAGCAGCGTTCGGTCGCTGCGCCGCGGAAGAGGCGGTGTGTGTCCCCCTCTCCTCCTCCTCCTCTTCTTCTGTTTGTGTTTAGCAGCGAGCGTTTCACTCCATGGAGCTGCCGGAGACGATCAGAAGACGCTTAGAGGACTTTTCTCGGACTGTTTTATTCGACCAGAGTCGGACACAGTCGTTAACAAAGGAGAATGGCGCGTTTTTAGCACACGGTGAGCTCAAAATGTAGCTGACGTTATGGACGAATTAGCATCGACGTTCACTCTGCTAACAAGCGATAGGATGCGGGCAGTTGGATTAAGCTACATTTCAAGCATTGTTTTACATCAGCTGTCGACGACACTGGGTTATTTATGCATGTATGTGTCTTTTTTTCCCCAGACAAGCGAGTCCTGTCTAGTCTCCACCTCCAGATGTCTCTGTACTTTAACATGTGGTTCTTCCCCCTGTGGTGGATCAGTGAAATTGTAATGCTGCAACTTAAGGTAAGGCAAAAACAGAGAAAGTGACCACCAGGGTCCCCGTAACCTACCAAAATAAAGGTAAAAGTGCTGAAATGATCCTGGAAGGCTGATACAAGTGAACTATTGTTGGTCACAGACACTCATTTTCGTGTTTATACCTGGAAATAAACGAGTATTCCAGGCCTTAAAAGCCTATTTAAATCAATAACATTCATTTCAGTTGACTTCATTTAACTGCTTTGTTGTAATTATCTTTTCTATCAGTATCCTGCCTTGCCAGACTACTACAAGTTCATCCTCGTCACTGTTCTCATCCTGATGACTCTGATCGAGGCCATTAGACTCTTTCTCGGTTATGCCGGGAACCTGCAAGAAAAGGTTGGTGCATCGCTCACGCAAACATGAAGATGTAGCTGATGGAGACCTGTGTTTCTCAAACCTTTTACACTGCGTGCCACCTCAGAAAATATTAGGCTTACACAGTGAGTGACGTTAAAATACAGTAGTATGGGCTGACCCTTTTCAGCTGCGGACAGTTCACACAGGAGGCTGGTTTATTACTAACAGGAAGATTGTCTATAGTTGAATGAAACTGCTTCCAGAACTAATGCTCTGGTTCCTCAAGTAACCCTATGGGGGAGGTCACGTTCCCTCAGTGGTTCCATAGTTTGAGAAATAGTGATGTAGACACTAACAAAAAAAGGTGCAAAGCACAGATTGTGATCCCTGTTTTGTTTGTTTGTGGAAGGTCCCAAAGTTGGCTGGATTTTGGCTGCTGAGCATCCTGCTGCAGTTTCCACTCATCCTGTTTCAACTGTTCAACGAAGCCATTCTCATACAACCCCTGGAGAGAGGCGTTCACATCGTTCTCGCCATATTCATACTCACACAGGTACAACTACATTCCTTTACAAAGCTACTAATCAGTAAATATACACATTGTTCAAGTTTGTTTTAGATTTTATTCATTTAAAGGTTCTCTTTCCTGAATGATCCAGGCTCTCTCTGGTTTTGTGGCCCTACGGGACATGGTCAGACACACTGAAAGCCAATTTCACCTCCGGCAGTTTGACTGAGTAATGAAGCTCTGATGTCACAGACAGGACAGCAACAACAAATGATGTGCCACTTTTGTATTACATGTACTATACAGGATATTTCCTTCCGAGAAGAGAAAAACATTTGAACATATTTATTTTTGTATTTTATTCACTTTATATTCCACTGGATTGGATTGGATTTGTAGTGTTGCAATAAAGCTAATCAACATAACAAGCAGCCCATGTATCATTTATTGGGATACTAATGTAACGCTTCATAGACTTTGCGTCAGGGCACTCTTGAAAGTCCGTGCATGAAGGGTTTGTCATCTCTTCATCTTGTCCTTATCAACACCAACACAGCATTATCATTAACACCATGTTTTCATCAAAATATAAAGGGGACATACGAAATAATAAAACATCACACAAAAATGGGTGTTTTACTATTACCAAAGGGTTTCACTTCTATGCAGTTTGAACTGCGTCGTGATGTCTGAGTGAATGAGGTAATAAACATTTTATCCCAGCACATCTGTTCTAGCAGACCCGTGTCACAGAGAGAGAGAGAGAATAAACTCAATCTGCAGTTCCCAGATTAAAAATAAGATGTCCGCAGTGACGCAGACTGTGATGATCTTGTGACCAACGTTTCCTGCTGAGCTGCACTTATTTGGCTTTCTCTTCCAGAGTGATAGCGCCTTATGTCTTTAGGCTGAATTGTAGTTAGTGCGTCACTCTGTGGACGTGGAGGCTCCATCTTCATGTGACCTGAAGACTTCGACACAGTGGATAAAACACCTGTGTGCCTTTTGTCCCCCAAAGAATCTTTGCCCAGCCTGAGGAAAATGAAAACAGATATGGAGCAGAGAAGACCATTGAAAGACCATAAGAATGAGGTTAAATGCATATTCCTTGTCTTATCATGACTGAAGAAAGATCAGGGCTCATGTTACAATCAGAATAGACGCAGTGAGAGTGCTAAAGTAAGTAAATGTACCGTTCTCCTCTAAGGTCTGTGCCCCTCATCACAGGCACAAATAAATTGCTGTGTGACTCAGTTTCTCGTAGGGTGATGTCAGGGGTGAGATGTCTCTGGTTCTGCTCTCCAAATGGTACACATTTCAACAGTGACAACTGCCCTGAATAAATGACAAGAACAGTATAGAAAGACAAGAGTGAGGTTCACTAAAAGTAAAGAAAATGAAGACATTTTTTGTCCAAAAGATAAAATAAATGCCTTTCTGAAGCAACTTTATGGCCACAAAAAAAAATCTGTATGACAATAACAGTTTAAATTATCAGTATAATTTGTGTGCATATGAAACCTTCTGAGGAATCTTCTTCCTGTTCCATATTCTGCTGACGTTCTGAGACCCGTAAAGCGTTTCTGTCTCCAAGAATATGCCGGCTGTTGAACAGCAAACGCTTTGTTGAAACCATGTCTGGAATCATTTTGATGTACATGGATGAGGGAGACCTGCAAAAGAGGAGACATAACACTGAATGAGAACATACCAACATGTAGTTATCTACTTGTTGATGTAGTTTTCGAACGTCTCTGTGAGGTTTACCTGCGGGGTCTTGTAAGGCAAGATGGCAGCCCTGAAAGGGGGAGACGAAGCAGACTTGAAATTGGCAGAGAGATGGTGAAAGTTTTGACTTTTAATTAATTTGAATGAATTCATTTCCATAAACCACAAACCTTTGTAGGCGTTATAGGAGACAAAGGATTGTCGGGGACAGGGACACTGTCTCTGGTTGGAATGAATGGAATTGGCTGCAGGTGGAAGGAGGGCACTGAGGTGCAGCAGCTGAGAGGGGCATCGCCAGTGTCCTGCATACATCTCTGTGTCCTCTGTGGAAGCAAGTCAAGCATGCACTGATGGTTCAAACTACTTTTGCCTGAGGGTGTGGGGACAATATTTAGAATAACCGCACCTGTGTGAGCTGTGTATGTGCTGGCATGTTGATATGCCTTTTCCCTGTGATGAACGTATGCAGCTTTCACATTTTCCAGAGAGTTTCCCTGGAACACAGAAATGAAATGTCCTCAAAATAGAAGTCAAAACGGGGGATTGAAGAACTGAGAACACTTTGGTGAGGAACGTGGTTCATCTTTACCTGTAAAGGCTTGCAGCCCTGCCACATAGTCACTTGACTGACCTCCACAGGTTGAGTGGTGGCTGGAGGGATCACCGCTTTTCTTAAGAGGCCATTTATCTTCACAAAGAAAGAAATATTAAATAGAAGCAGCTCCGGAAATCTTCTCAGTAAACTTATTCAGACTTTCCTTCCCCATACCTGCCATTTTTTCCTGTGTCTGCCAACAGGCCTCTCTGGGATGCTCTCTTTAACTGCGGTCTCACTGGGCAGGTTGGACTCCTGCAAACACCGTTCTCTCATCAGTCTTGTCAGAGATGCATGAAGGTTAATGGGACACTGATTAATGGGACATTTAGTCTCTTACAATATTTTTGATGCTGCTTTGCACAACTTTTGGCTGCGTGTTATTCTTCACTCTCTCAGGTCGCAGCCTGTTCCTCTCCTTATGACTCCTCAGGTGTTTCTTTTTCTTCTTCTTTGGAGTTTGCTGTGGAGCATGTGGCAAGCAGATACAAGAATGTATGAATCAAAACTGATTTTCACATGATCCAAATGTGATATTAACCTCACAGAGAAAATAAACTACTCTAATGTATAAACACCATTCCATGGTGGAGGAGATTTATGTCAGTGTACCTCTGGATGTGCAGTTTGTGGCTGGTTCAGTAAATGAACTGGAAGTCCGTCAGAATCTGAACTATTTGACCCACTGGTGCTGTGAAAACAAACAAGAAAATTTCAAATGATAGCATATTTTATACATATCCCATATTGCCCACATGTGGTTTGCATTTGTATTTAAAATAGTAATACTAAACAGCTTTATCACCTGGTTTCCAGGTCAGACACAGAGATGTTACAGTCAGTGCCCAAATCCTTGCCCAGCCTCTCTCTGACCTGTTTGCTCAACAATACTGCCAGCTCTGTCAGACAGTTATTGGTCTGAAATAAAAAGCACAGAGGAAACATTTACAAAATACAAACTTCAAAAAGAACAGTCCTGAGTTTATTTTGGGGCATACAATTTCCCCTTCCTTGACTGGAGTAAATACCTCCAGTGATGGAAGGCATCTCTGTCTCTCACCTTGGCTGGATCAGGGTCACAGTAGTCCAGCAGGGTGTCACAAAAGTAAAACCCAATGGACTTCAGGTCTCGAGAAGTAAAATGAGTTCCTCTTCTGTCACCTAACATTCAGACAGATGATAGATCCTCAGGCAAGAGACATGCAAGTGTACACACACAAACACACACTTGGACAGTCTGAACTCACCCAGAGTGGAGCCACCAAAAGTGGCCTCCATAGTATAGCTGTTTTTGATGCCAAGTCTCCACATGGCGATTCGTCCAGTTCCCTCTTTGCTTTTCTGTACCCGAAACTTACAACTCTTAAAGGAGAACTAAGGAAGAGAGCGATTTAGATGTTAAAATGTTGAAAATGAAAAAAATAATACCAAGGAATCAACACTGTCCGTGAAAAGGTGTCATATATTGTAAAGAATGGTGTTGGTGTGCATACTAGAAGGTTTGTAAGCTAATTAAAACAGGTCCATAAAAGGGCAAAAAATAACACATGTACAAACTTTAATTGCAGTTCTAAAAGTCATATGCTACTCCTTACCTTAGTACTGGCATTCTTGCTCATCATTAGTGGAAAGATTCTCTCATGAAGCTTCAGCGAAGCATCACCTCGGTTGTTACAACCGTACATGAAGACATTGTTTTTACGGTTGTGGCCATGAAAGTCACAGTAAAGAACTACATCCATCTCAGCTACCAGCCTGGGAAAATAAGGAATAACAGGACCAGAAAATGTCACTTAGTTACTCGTGAATATTCCAAATAGAAAAATATGGGCACAAAACAGAAAGCATGCAAATACAGTATGAGCCATGATGATTGGAGAGTTTTTTCAAGACACAGTGTAAATAGTTAATGCTACCCACAACAGTTTGTATGCAACTTGGCCAGAAACATTCTCTATTTTATCTGTACTTCATGTCAAACAACTATCTAATAGAGGCAGATATGCCATGGAAAAAAGTTAAGTTAGAAAGTCACTCAACTTCGCCTCCAGATAAAGTTCAGAATAAGTGTATGCTGTGAAATATCGTTGTACCTCTGTTGTCCAATATTGTTATAAAGTTGGACTGCCTTCTGCCACACAAGGAAATGTAATAACACACTCTACTTACTGAAAGAAGATGTGCAATTGGTTTTCTTTGCTGTTTGTACATTTTGTCCTCACATTTTCACTCTGACTCTGTCTATAGCCCTACTCTAAGCCTCAGCCAGACAAAACAAACCCGTTTGATCACTGTTTTTCTGTTTCAGTTTTTCTGTTTCTGTTCAGGTAAGTAAATTTCCTCTAAATTACAAAAAGTACATAAAAGTTTGCTTTTAGATGTAATACATGTTTTAATGTGTTCATGTCCTGTCTTACCTTTCCACCATGTTCCGGGTGTGCCAAACACAGGGAAAAGAATCCCGGAGCAATGTCTTGTAATTTCTGTTGAGGTCCCTGCCTGCCAGGGAGCACCGGTAATTGCCCACTACCACACCATCTGGATTCAACATCGGCACCACCTGTGGCAGCGCAAATGACAAGAATGACAATACAGATGTGCACACGGATGTGACGCTATGACCTTTAAGGGTCTCTCACCTTAAAAACAAAAGTGTCCCTAAGCAGCTGAGCATCCTCTGAGTCCCCGAGCAGAAAGTCTAGGAACCCCTCCATCATCCAGGAGCTGTTTGTCTCTCCAGGGTGCACTCTGGCCGTCACCACCACAGCCTTCTTCATCCTGCCCTCCAATCTGCCAACCCCCCGGGACGTTATTGTCACCACATACACAGCATTCCCAGCTAGACTGTGGCACAACACCCGTAGCGTACAGTACGACGCAACTGCTGGGTTGGAAGAAATGCGCCTAAGGTAGCGCTGCAGGTGTGAATAGGTGTAGGGGTAGCAGTGGGCCAGGTAGCAGGTGTCTGAGTCATAGGGGAACTGGAGAGTCCAGGTGAGTGAGTACAGGTTGATTGTGTCGCTGTTGTTGTCCTTTGTGTTCTGAAAAGAGACATCATTGTTTTTAAGAGAGATCCTGTCTGTCTGCGGCCATTTACCTGCTTAAATAGTTTTTAATCTCCGCGAATCACAAACACAAACTGAAAAGGGGCAGCTACTTGAAAAGTAGGAAGTTACCATTTTTGAATTTTCCAACACATGTCAGACAGTCCACGTACCTGATTGATGTTGCGGTAGTATCTGATATTAGAGCCGGTGCGTTGCCATCCAACACCTTGCTCTTTGGCAGCCCTCTCGGAATACAGGAGGGGTCTCAAACCATAAGAATACAAGCTGCTGCTCTTCATCAAGTTGATGATAGTAAAGCGGTAGGTCACTCCAGCCTTCATGTTCCTGACCCTGAAGTAAAACCACTGCGTGTGCTTTTTGGTGTACATGTCTGTGCGCAGGGTGAGCTCATACTCATAGATGCCCCTGAACAGGGACACAGAGAGAGAAAGGGTAACTTAATGTTAAAAACTAACAAATGATGAAAATACAGTGTGTTATAAAAATTGGGACTGCACTGCTATTTAGATGCTTCAACTTTTACGATGTTCCCATTTATTACATGCCTTAAGTGCACTTCCCTTTGGTGTTACTGAGACTGGCAGGGTGAGGTAAAGTTTAGGAACAAAGGTCATATACAGATTAGAGAGGTGACATTTAGATTAGGGGGCATGTTGAAGAGAAACAGTTTGCGAGCTATATATGCAAATTGTCTGTTAACAATTGGCAATGGTTGAGACAGCCCATTTTTAGGAAAAATGTATAAGAACCAACTGTCAGAGCTCCTCAGGGAGCTTTTTTCTCTGTAACCCATTTGGTGTGTTGCACTGTGAAACGCTCCTCTTGTACAAGTACAATAAATTCAACTTAAATTTAAAATTTAAACAGTGGTTCAAAATTTTAAACAGCTAGTCATTGGATGAAACTCACACTTGCACAGCCTTCTGAAGGTTCCCACTCTCAAAGCGTGACTCAAACTCCAGGGTGAAGTCTGTCAGATTGATCTCATGAGTGGCGCTCTTAATGGGCCCTTTGCTTCCTCCAACACGTGAGCAGGTGAAAAAGGGACGCTTGGTGGCTTGGAAGAGGGTGAACAAACAAATAGTTAGTAACATAGTGTACTATATAACTTGGTAGTTAAACAAAAAATGCTTTTGTCAGAAGTTACCATGGTCAATGCAGTATACCACTTTGCCTCTCTCGTCTCCAACTGGCATGGGCGTCCTCTCTTGTCCTGTAGGCTGGTAGAAAGGCTCTGGCTCTGGGGGGTCCCACTCTACAACACACACTCTCTTGGTGTTATTACATGTAAACAATATTAGCAGCTGATAAACACCATAAGTCTTTGTGCATATCAATGAACATACCAAATCACACAAGAGTTTAAATTAAGATTTTTAATTATGCCAGGCTTATGGACAAAGAGGATTTCTACTGGTACCTACATTTTTAAAAAAGAAATAAGGTCCTCAAGAATAACCCAGATACTTATTGATGCTTATAATTCAGAAAACACTAAAGGCATCATAAGAAAGTTACACAAAGGCTTCACCTTAATGAATAAAAATTCAACCTACTACATAAGCTGGATAAGGGAAGCTGATATATCAATCCCAGGGGATGTGTGGTTTATGGGAGACCCAGTCTACCTCTACTAACTCCTTGTTTTGGGATCTCTCCTTTTTTTGCCCACAACCAAAAAAAGAAATTTAGTGGGCCTCAGCACTCCTGCTGGAGGGAGTGTGGATCGGTTTCAGCAGACCATGCTCACATTCATTCATTCATATATTAAGCCTTTGTGGAAAGAAGTGGGCCAATTGGTCTCAGTGATCCTGGACCTGAGATTTGACTTCTCTTTTACTTTGATGTACCTTTGAAATATTCCTAAGGCTCTCAGTAGGAGTGTCTCATACCTTTTGAAGATCTTTTTGGCTTCGAGTAAAATGGCAGTTACAAAATGCTCCAGAGGAACCATCACCATCACCCTTTTTATCAGCATAATCAACTCTATTTGCATGATGGAGAAAATGACTTTCACTCTTTGACTACAAAAGTAGAGGGAAGACAAATACTGGGAAAAATTGGATTTTTTGCAACCTTAAAAATATAACATATAAATGTTACTTCTTTCTTTTATTTTTCTAACGAGACCCCTTGGGGTCAACAACCTGTACTTGTGCCATTTTTTTTCACATCCTTATTTTTCAATCAATGCAAAAACTCCAGGCTCCATATTTCCTGTGTTCACATAAAAACTATAAAAAATAAAGTATTTTAAAAAAGTGTTTCTAATTACCAATGTGATGGATAATGTCACTGATGACCTCACACTCTATGGGCCAACGGGGGCAGGAGATAGACGGGAAGTTGACCAGGTCCAGCGGTGCTCTGAGACTCAAAACAGGCCGGCCAGCATCAAAGTTGATGAGCAGCTGCCTGGTCCGAAGAGTCTGATTCAGGTTCATAGACACTGAATGGGGACATGAATCACATCGTCAATAACCGTTCTTTCATGCTCTGGTTCTTCCACTATTGGATATACATTTTTCATCAGGTCTGGCCCCCTTATCTCACCTAGACCAAACAAGCTTGTCCATTTAAAAGGGATTATGCTGCACCTGATTGCTTTAATTATCTCAATCACAAAAGAGTTCCCGTTTAAATATATAATGATCTAGCATCGCACAAGTGTTGTCCAAAAGCAAAACCCAAGCCTCTATAACTTCACAGCTAAAGGCTGATGCAGAACTTATTTCAGCAGCAGTTCGACTATACACGTATATATTTGTCTCTGTGAGAACAGCTTACACAGCTTCCTCCCTGTTAATTCCTCCTCGTCTTCCTCTGTGTTGGAGTCATTGGTGGACGATTTGTCCAGCTGGTAGTTATTCCACCAATTCCTGATAGTAGAGACAGCCATGGTTGATGTTTTCTCTGTCTGATTGGGGAAAAAAATGCAAGTCATCATTGTTGTATCCAGGCTTGTAAACAGGATAATACAAAAGATGATATGTGTTATCATCGTGAAGAAATTTGATTTTTTTAAAAAGTCAAATTCATTTTCAGGTCTTTTCCCATAGAATCAAATATCATGCATGTAATACAACAGTTTAAAGTTTCAGACATGAATATATTATGGTATAAAAACATCTATGGGCTAGTGTGTTTATTTGGGGTTATTTGAAAGTTATTGGCATGCACCAATCAATGAACAATCTAACAAGAAACCTTGAAATAACGTTGATTTGCATGCATCTGTGACCTCTAGTTCTCGTTAATCATCTCTGATATCCTGAGGTAACACTCTGAAAACTTACATGTGCGGTGCTGAGGGCTGAATTTCTCACAGCCATCTTTGACTGCCTTTCAGACATGAGGAGACTCTTCTGTTGGCCATTCGGTGCACTGTTACGAAGTCAACTCGTCTGACTGTGAGTTAACTAGCTCCGACAAGCCTCACAAAGCCGTACGGCGTCCGTCTTCAGGCATGAATCAAGCGGCTCTTTCCCCTGTGTTGCTAACATCGTCAACTGACTCCTCCTATGTCGCTCTAAACTTGCGCAACATTGTTTTTACAATATTTATCAATGTCTGTCTGCCAGCAACTTACCTTATATTTTAATCACCGTACTTAAAGCATACCTTTAAAAAAACATTTATAAACACAAGAGCGAACAGCAAACTTGACGGCTAGCTACGACCCCCCCGGAAAAAAATCTTTCAAGAGGTAGGCGACGTTGCTTAGTGACGCGGTTGTCTCAACAACACCGCGGTTTCCATGGTGACCTGCTACGTACGCCATATTCATTTCAGCATCATTTGCTCTCTGCGCCATTAAACGATTGTGTCTTATTCTGTCTGCAAATGTTATTGATGTTTATATACATATATAGATCTGTACACACGTACGTATAGTATAACATTTCCTCTATGCAGTCTAGGGGGCAGTCCAAGACAGAGCTGGCCCTCTTGACCAGCTTGTTGAGCGTTTCCTTGTCTCTCTCCGGCAGATAACTGTATAGAATAATGCAGATGCCACCACAGTGTCAATGAAGGTTTTTTTTTTTTTTTTAACCTTTTTTAGTCCTGCACACTCCAAAGGACCTTTTTGTACAAGGATTATTGAAAATCTCTAATGAAAATGATTTTGAAAGAATACAAGTGAGTAGTCTATCAAAAAGTTTTAATGCATAAAAAATACAGACCATATAAAAACAAATACAGACATGGCTTTGGAAAACAGTTTAATAACTTTTTACAAAATGTACAAGTTCAATGACCCCCCCCCCCCCCGTTCCAAAAACATGGACTATCTCATTATACACTGTATGTACACAGTTGTAAAAATGCTCAATAAAATAGACAATCCCTCCAAACAAACGGTGGTGGTCATCTAGGTGGGGTCTATACAAAATGGTGGTGAAGTATTTCCGATGAACTCAAGACATTTGGCACATTTACAATAGTGGCTACAAAAATGTGAAAATGACATTCGAACCCTTCTGGTGATGGCCTGCCATGTAAGGGCCTCTAAATGTCTGCGTCAAGAAAACGACAGTCCGGAGATCATAAAAACAAAACTTAAGCTGGGGGAGGATGACCTTATAATAAGGAGTGGAAAACATCGACTGGCCGGTGTATGACCCAGGCTGGGTGTTACGTATTGTTCGCCACCTTCCGTTTCTTCAGTCGCTGCCGCCAGTCATCAGGAAGTGCCTCAAAGTTGGCGTTCTTTGACGCTTTTCCTCTGTAGAATCAAAAACAGTATGTGAAGTAGTTAGTGAAGAGCTATCCAGATGTAAAAATATCAAAATAAAATGAGACAGAACTCCAGTTAAACATAAACATACGTCATGAACTGCTGTTGCTTCCACTCCTCGATACTCTTCTTGTTAAGCTGGTCCCTGTCCTCGTCACTCGAGCTGCTCTTCTCCTCCTCATCCAGCTCCTTCTGGATGCTCTGCCACTTCTTCACCAGTGAAGGCATTTTGATTTTACTCTTCTTTGACTGCAGAGATACAAATGCACACAACGGGTCCATTTGTATGTTGTATTTAATCATGGATGGCTTGTAGCTACTCAGTTGGGTTAAAACAGATTTTCTAACTTATTTACCACCTCGTTTGAAAAAAAAAAAAAAGCTAACTCCAATACTAACCTTATCTTTTTTCACTTTCTTGGTCTTGTCTGTGGGCAGAGCTTTGGCTCCGGGAGGTTCATAGGGCGGCTGCGATGGTGGGAGTGGTGGTTGAGGAGGTAGGGCGGGGATAGGTGGAGGTGGAGGTTCACAAGGGACCAAAGGGGCAGTGACAGCCGGCACACCCCAGTAGGCAGTTGCTGACATAATAGGAGCTGCAGTCAAAGAAAAGAAAGCTTTGTTAGGCAAAATTATTTCAATTACTTGCTTAAAATAACACACCCTAATTGAGCACTGCCTTAGTGAGGCGTTGTTCCTAATATGATTCATGTGCACTATAACTGCATATGTTGAGTAATAATATTGTTGTACCTGCACTGGCAGCGGGCTGGGTGTAGAGAATGGGACTGCTGCCAATAATAGCTTTATTCAGCTGACCGGCTTTACGTTTTTGACCCTTCCCAAAGGGAGCAGACTCCACAATCTGTGGGAGAGACAAGAAATATAACAAGAGTTAACAACATAAAAATAAGGACTCTAAAGACAAAACCATATCATGATTACTGCCATACCTTCATGCTAGCAGTACCAGGAGGTAACGGAGGCCTCCCACTGCCGTCTTCTTCAGTACCAGGGGCTGGAGGCTCCCCGTCGTTATCATCATCCATTTCCATCTCCACCTCCATGATCTCACCATCGCTGTCAGGAGGGGGAGGAGGTGGAGGTGGTGAGTCTGGGGGAAGAGGTGGAGGCGGGGGGTAGCTGGAAGGTGGTGGAGGTGGGCTGGCAGGAAGAGGAGGTTGAGATGGAGGCCAGAAGGATGATGCGCTGGGCTGAGGAGGTGCTGGTGGCGCAGCAGAAGGGAACGTGGATCCTGTTTTGTAAGGTCATAAAATGAGGTGCTAGCGAGGGTTAACATATTGTCACGTGGCATGCATTTAATGCAGCAAAGCAACATTCACTAAAAATAACCCAATCATGTTCAATAGGAATATGTGCATTTTTATATACTTCTTTGTATCATAACTTAATTTAAAAAAAGACATTTAAGAGTGTCTAACTGGTCTAAGGAGCAGCAACCTTTGACCGACCTGTGAGCCCTCCAGCAGGTGCAGATGATTTGGCATCCCCTTGGTTAGACATCTGTATCTGGGTAGCTTGGCAGCCCTTCGCGTCTTCGTTCTTATCCTCCTCTGTTGGGAAATCCCACTGGGAGGCACTGGTCCGGTCGTTTACATAGAAATACCGCCTGTGCTCTCTAAAAAGTGGGACAACAGAGATAGAGGGCAAGAGTCTCAACGGCCGGCCTAGCAACTGGTTGAGTGGCATGATACCCTGGGACAGTGGGACAAGGGGAGTGGACATAATGGCCACTGTAGGGGGCAGGTGTGTTGGTATGGACAGCGACTTTAGCCGCCCCCAAAAAGAAGGGCCCAATTAGAGTGTGGTCATGGATGTGGATAGGGAACCCACCTTGCTCTCAAAAACAAAGAAAGCAAAACAAATCATCTCTAGGTCCTGAAAGTACCAATCAGCAGCTCACACCATGGTTGTCACATTTGATCCGTTTTAGACAACCATTTCCTCCCAGACACAGGAAGACGCCAGGGAGGAAGCATCATCATTACCATCGTCATTGTATTGAACAACCATAGGTCAGAAAATAACAAAGCACACAGTCAACTCATTTAACATCAGAAAGAAGAAAATAAAAATCAGGAAGACATATGAAATAGAGTAGGTCTGACCTGCTGGATTCCCGTCATTGCTCCATCTTCACCTTTTATTTGATGCGTGTTACTCCTCGCTTCCAGGGCATCACTCTGTCTGCATTGCACTCTGGGGGTTGTAGTCCTGTAAAGTGCAAAGCTCTCCCACGCAACCGTCTTTCCTACAGTACACCCCACCCTCCCAATCTTTCCACTGACTGGACCCATAATCAGTCTACAAAATGCCCTTACAAAAAAAGGGCTTAAGAGTCTGTGTTACAGGGACAGGGAGTCCTCTCTGTGGCAGGTATATTTAACGGGAAGCAGGCTGGCCCAGAGTGGATGCTCCCTTACCAGTACGTGTAAGGCAGAGTGCCAGGATTGCATCACAGAAACCTGAAGAGTCTGTTTCTGGTAAGTATTTTGATCTTCTCGGACTGGTTAAGCTTCTCCCCAAGTCATGTTACAAAGTCTGCAACCTCGGCACTGAGGGGGCTGTAGTCACACGGTAAGATTTTTGGGGGACGAGGGAGTTTAGAGATGTGAAAGGTAAGGAGCGCGTACCTGTCCCAGTGGCAGGACCAGCCTTTAGGGGTGGCGTTAAGTTCGTAATATTTTATGTGTTCTGCAGCTTCTTGCAGTCGGCGGCGAAGATAGACCCCATTCAGAGCGCCTTCCCTCCAGTCAGCAATCCGAGTCTGGGACCAAAAAAAAAATGCAGAAAGGGGAAGGAGTGTGAGAAAAAAAGCCCAGATAGTTGAGGTGAGGTGATAAAGACTGAAGAGTTACAAGATGTATGATTAACATGGAAGAGTAATTATAGTAAGTTTCCAGAATGACACCTTGTGATGGATTATTATGAGAATTTTAAATATTAAGTACTACCACATGGCTGAAAAAAGATTAGGGATTAAATATTTCAGGAGTCCTACAAGGAGAGCTACAACTAGAAGCTAGGTAAAGAGCCACTATCCTCTCACCTCAGTTTGTAGCAGAAGCAACTGAAAGTTTGAGATCGCCTTTTTGTTTATCCCCAGGAACTCCATCTTGCTGGTCAAGGTGTTAGCCAGTTGTCCAATCTGAAACTACACATGTTCAGAGTCAAAAGCAAGTCTTAGAAAGAGAGGCTCACGTTTATCATGGCTAGTAACAGTAACGTCGTTGTTACCTTGAGCTCAGGCGTTTCCACTTTCAGCTCAGACGTTTCCACCTCCTCTTTAACTGGAGGTTTTGTTTTCTCCTCAGAACCGTCCGCTTCCTTGTCTTCTCCTTCGGCAGCACTCTCCATGACTTTAGAAGGTGCTACAGGACACAAGAGAGATATTTAAGCATGCAAGTTTTTTGTGTTTGTTTTTTTTCTACTAAAAACATTTAACAAGTCAGATGTATTTTCATCCACCCTTTCAATAGCATAATTACTTGGACTCACCCATCTCGGTGTTGTCCTGCAGGTCTGAGCCTCTGCTGTTCGAGTCAGGGCTGGCCGCAGATGGAAAGACCGTCTTCCACCGGTTTTTCTTCACGTGGGGGCCACGAGCCCCAGAGGCTTCTTGGCTCGTCTCAGAACAAGGACTGGAGCCTCCTGCGCTCCCATCACCCTCCTCCAGAGCCCGTAGCTCAGCCTAAGAATCAGACAGCGGGCAGAAGTTACATCACACTGACAATAACAATAACTGCTGTAAAAGTCGCACACGGAAAGAACACCCCACCTTTTTCCTCTCCAGAGCCAGTTCCAGGTCCATTGTATCCTCCTCTGTCTCCTCCTCAGCATCTGAGTTGTCTCTTGACTGCTTCTTGCTGCCAAGATCCTTCTGGACAGTAGGGACTGTCTCAGGGTCCTGCAGAGAGGTGGCGGGGGATCCTACAGGCCGAGCACCTTCTCCATCTGAATCCAAACTGTTCTCAGGCTCATCCAAACCTTTGAGCAGTCTTTTCCGCCACTTTTCTTCTGCTTCTTTCACTTCAGAGGGGATCAGAGGACCAAGCAGAGACGCAGCCACCCCGCGGCGCTCTTCCTCTTCGCTTGTGAGGCCTACGACACTCTCAATGACCTCCTATTTAAAAAGCATGAGAATGATATATCAGAACTTGAATCCTTAAACACGATTTCATCCAGAGGTTTCACATTCGTGTTCCACTGGCAAATGAAACTTACCTTCACTTTGGTCTCTTTCACTGATGTCGGGGCTGCAGCAGATGCAGCGCTCTCCTCTGTGTGATAACCTGCATGCGCTGTACCGTTTCCATTGACACTAGAGCTACAAAGAAAAACACACATCATACACAGCTGAAAGTCTGTCCTGGAGACAAAAAACAGAATACTTCAGCTCATGTACGTACAGTGATTTTCATATGGCTTCATGATAAATATGTTGGAGGTTCCACTTCCTACCTGTTGGCGTACTGCCCCAGGCTTTGCACCTGATCAGCTAGATAGTGTGGCAGCTCCCAGGACACCTCGTTGGTCAGAGTGTTCCAGTAATAGTAGCAGCCAGAATTCTCATCCCAAACCTCCTGCCAGTCTCCCATCTCCACACCCACTGCAGAAACATATACATGAGATGAAACAAATGAAGGCATATCATTCTATAAGTACTGCTGAATGATTTCATCAATGCGGAGCTGTTTGGAAAGTAGAAGCAAAATATCAAGAAGGTAACACAAAGACATTTACCTCCAGCGAGTGAGTACTGAGTATTGTACTCAAACTCTGTGCTTTGTTGATTCTGTTCTTCACTGGCAGCCGGCTGCTGGGTATTGACTTCAGGTCTGGGAGGGGCTGTAGTTGGGGCTGAGGAATGAGACACCGCATCGTCTGAACTTGGCTGAGTGGTGATTGCATCGATTTCCTGTGGTGAGGAAAAATGGTAACAGAAATGTTTTATCTTTGCAGTCCTAAGATGGAACTGGTGAAAGCAGTAGTCTTTACATAAATAACATGATTCAGTAATACTGTGCTTAAGTTAGAAACCTCAACAAAGTCGATTCTGTATGGGCAAAACCAAAACCTACTTTGTACCCCCCACAATTATCCGCAATGGACCAGGCCCACAGATATAATTACAAGTACATGCTGTGCTATCCGATTTCTCACCCTGAATCCCTGTAACATTACTTTTTAAAAAGGCACACTAGACATTTTGTACAACCTGCAGTCTTCTCACGTACTCACACAATATAACTGTGTCTTTTAAACTGATCTGTGTACACTTGTTAAATGTACACACTTCATTTAAATCACACAGTGATTTAAATTTCTGTACAGATCACAAGTCACCTCAATTACAATATATAGACACACATACATAAACGATGCAGGTATTTACTATAATCGGTTACTTTCAAGGTACATGTCAGCAAATTATACTCACAGCCATGAAATTGGCCAGTGTACTGTCGATGTCACTCGACTGGATGCGTTGAGAGTTCGCCACTGCATGCTGAGAGTCTCCAGCTTCATCATCGTCACTATCTTCATAGGCTCCAAGCAATGACAAGCCCTCTGCAGACGGAGACAAACAACTACTGATCAACCCAAGTGGTGAGCTTTACTTGTTAGCATTACCCGAGAAACACACACGTAGTTACTTCACCTGTGGCCTTTACTGCGGGAGCCTTCATGTTTGAGCGTATGTCTCTCACAAATCTTTGTCCGTCGCCCTCCTGTTCGTCTGCAGACAGCACGTCAAAGCACAGAGGTTAACGCTGAACCCCAACACTTGCTTCAAGCGTGCTAGCTGTAACTTTAGCATTAGCCATAGGCACTCAAACACCTTGAAACCAGTCACACACACACCCTGTGTCCATAAAGCACGTCAAATGCAAAGGTATTTGTGTTAGGTAACCGGGGTTAGTTACATTTATCTCAAGCCTATTTTGGCAAGCTTACAAAAAAACACTAGCTTGCTAACAGCTAGCTTAGCGTGCTAGCTGTTAGCTTGTGGCCACCCCGTTAAGTGAAAAATAACTATTAAATTTCACGAGCCGTAGCCGTGATTTAGATTATTCTTACTGACAGCGTATCTTTCCATCAGATGTTGGCCAATTCAGCTGCTCATTCCGTTCAGGTGTGTCTATTTTTAAATCAGACAGGCCCATTCTTCACACCCCCCTGTATTTAGCATGTAGCTAGCACGTTGCTAATGTTGAACCAGAAAAATACCATCAGATCCCGAGGCTCCTTCGTCCCTCTCTCCGGCAGTCCCCCCGCGGAGCCCGGGAGGTGAAAGCTGTAGGATCGTTCTCCGACCAACCGCTCCCCCGGCGATGCGACTTTTCTTCCCCATCGGTGTCTTCACAGTCCGAGGGCCTGTCTGCTGCTCCCTTCGCTGACTGGCGTCGTTGTTGCAGGCGGCTCCTCTAGCTCCGGTTGGCTGCTCCGAGCTGGCACAAAAGAAGACATCCACGTCCGGTTCATAAGGTCATGTTTTGCTGTTTAGCACCAGCTGGATTGTAATGCTAGCTAAGTTGCTGACGAGCTTAGTCACACACCTTCCGCGTAAGTCATCAGACGACATCAATATTCAGTCATTAGAGGCTCGTCATAGTTTGATTTTGTCGCGTACTTGCACTTATTGAGCAAACTAGCCGTAGTTAGCATAGCAAGCCTGGCTAAGTGAGCGTGTAGCTAGACATGGGAGGGCGAAGATAAGCAATTATAGCCGGTTTCAGAGGGGAGCCACCCACTGATGCATGAACATAAAGAGCCACCCCGGTGCCAGCAGTCGGCAGCGCTCGAAGAAGCACCAACAACCCAAACCAGGACCAGAGGAAGGACGGCGTGTTCCGCACCAGACACGATGGGAGGTGCGATGGGACCGGTCCTGCACTGGGTACACGATGTAGCCGCTGTGACTCTCCTCAAAGCCCGGCGGACTTTATTTCAGGCTGCCATCCTGTTGTGTGTCCTGGTGCTGCTGCTATGGGTGTCCATCTTCCTCTATGGGAGCTTTTATTACTCCTACATGCCCACCGTCAGCTTCTCCACCCCTGTGCACTTCTATTACACCTCTGATTGTGACGCCTCGGAGTCAGCACTTTGTTCATTCCCCACGGCCAACATCTCCTTCATGAAGAATGACAAGGACCAGGTGATGGCTTACGGTCAGCCTTATCGAATATCTCTGGAGCTGGAGATGCCGGAGTCTCCGGTGAATGAACAGCTTGGTATGTTCATGGTCAAGATGTCTTCTTACACCAAAGGTGGGAAGACTGTCTCATCTGTGGGACGATCTACAATGCTGCATTACCGCTCCACCCTCCTGCAGACACTCAGTACTTTCATGTTCTCGCCTTTGCTTCTGACTGGGATCTCCGAGCAGAAGCAGCTCATCGAAGTTGAGCTCTTCTCAGACTACAAGACAAACGCCTATCAGCCCACCGTTGGCGCCGTCATTGAGATCCACTCCAGACGTGTGCAGATCTACTCATCTCAGCTCCGTATCCACGCCTACTTCACCGGCATAAGATATGTCCTGTACAACTTCCCCCTGACGTCTGCCGTGATCGGCGTGGCCACCAACTTTGCCTTCCTCAGCGTCATCGTGCTGTTCAGCTACCTGCAGTTCATATGGGGTGGGCTCTGGCCTCCGGATCAAGTCAGAGTCAGGGTCATGATGGGAGACAACACCCGCATCCAGCAGAGGAGAGAGGAAGCTCGGAAGCGCATGGAGAAGGAAAACTCCCAGAAGGAACTCAACGATCCAAAAGTGATTGGATCTGTGAACGAGGCCTCTGATCTGGAGGGAAATGACACAGTGGCGGAGCCGGCGTCTAAGAAGCCTCCAATAATCCCAGATGCTTCAGGGGCTGACGCGCTGGCTACCAAGGAAGAAGAAGGGTCTCATGACTCTACGGAGCCGGGGGAGACAGACAGCTCAGACATGTTGGATGGATGCCAGCTGCCTCAGCCAAGTGAGACAACACTCAGACAGAGACCTGGACCATGGATGAGCCTGTGAACCATGCCACCGCACACAATGTCCCATCACTCCTCACCAGATATTGAATGTGATCTAGCTGATATTAAGGGACTCAGACCCACTGTTGAAGTTTGCCCTAAAGACAGATGCATGATAATCTAATACTTGTTGTTTTAGCTAACTAACCACAGCTTCTTGTCTTGTTGAGAACATTTTACCTCATTGTAACTTTGACCTCTGCTCACTTCCTTCTGCTTGAACTGCAGCACTCTTATGTTTGTACTGATCCGTAATGATGCCTACAGCAGGAGATACTACATTCCAGCTCTGGGTTGTTTTGCCAATTGGATTTTGGGATTAGCATCAACAATTGAACACACCCTTTTAAAGAACCTGCCCATGTTTTACTCCTCCAGTGTTATGTAAGGTGGTCAGACTACAATATTTGATGCACATAATCTGACAATCCTCCCATTGTAAATCAGTTTAATCCTATGTACAGCTGACATTTGAATGTAGTTACCCCCCCTCCGATGTTGGAAAAACCTAAATCTTAAGTTGGGTTTTACACACAAAAAAGCCTCATGATACTTTTTATCTGAGGGGCTCTGTTCGAGCGATTCGATTTGGAAAATGTGCTTCAAAAAGTGTCTTTGTTTTTAATGACTTCTTTGGGGGAAAAAAAAACAAACTGTGCAGCCTGAGAGGACATGAGGCAGTTTTATCTTTCAAATAGAGACGTTCTGTCTCCGGGTAATGGGTTGATTTAGATGTCATGGCACATTTAAGCTTCACTGCCTTCACAAAGTTGGCATTCATTCCATCAGATCTTCGTGTTACAGTGCCGTTTGCACTCTGCTGTTTAATGTTGAAAATTATATTTATTGTGTTTCACTTACAACTAAGCACCATTATATTTTAGTCTTTTAAGCTATCTGAGTTTCATTAATGAAACGTGTTTGTATTTAAGATCAGTTACTGTTTTGAAATCGGTGCTGATTGTTACAGCTGATGAAAGTGATGGAGGAATTATTGGTAGATGGCTCCACATATTTAACCTCAAGGGAGCTTTAAGCAAGTTTATGAAAGGATAGGTCTACGTTGTGTTGATGTAGGATTTTGTACCAAAGATATTGTTACACTCATGATCTGTCATCTTGGATTTTGTCATGTGGAATATACTTGTACTTGTATGTATGACCATCAGTGTATGTGTTATCTATGGGTTGAACAAATTAAAGAAACATACAGAGGTTCACTTCTCTTTCTTTATTGTGTCTCCTACGAGTTTGTATGACAGCCCAGTCAAATAATAAAGCAGCTGAAAGTATCACAATTCTAGCTTATAATTCTGATAAAATCACACTCATCCTTTTGGGCAACAAGTAGATAAAATGCAGTTTTATACTTACAGACAGTAACCATGTTCAAAAAAGAAAAACGTTTGAGCTGATCTGCAATTTAAAAAAAAAAAGAAAAAATCTCCACACAGTTACATAGAAAGCTCGTATTCCTGATGTACAGTATATCCATGGGCATGTTATGTTTGTGACAGATCAAATTACTTTGGATTTAGGTGTGCTAGAGGGCAGTTTAATAGAATCAATAACTATGTGTGTATAACAGAAAGATGTCTTTATATGAATTTCTAGAATTAGGAAATGCACAATAAATGAATTATTTTTTCTAGGAAGCTGAATTAAAGCCGGAAATACAGCAGCTCAGTGTGTTCATTTCCAAAAAAGGCTGGGCTGACATGTGGTCCGTTTCAATTCTCCTACATTTCCTCTAAAACGGATTCAATATGTGTCAGATGATACATTGTGAAAGGACATTTAATGTTGTTTACAGAACATTTTCCCGGCACACTGGAGAATTGGAAATTTGAAATTTTATGATCTATTTCAGATCAGAACCTTATGGCGATGATATTAAGGCCCATTAGCAGTCTTTATTCAAAGCCGCAGCTCCAATATATCAGATGAATTATGCATTGGTCTGAATAAGGAGTGCACTAATTGACTTAAACCATCCATCACTGGTATTAAAAACCTCACTGTATTTAGCCTCAGCAGGTACAGATATCATGTCAGACTCTGAATATGTGTAATGAATCCTTCATTTTTTCTAAATATCGACACACACTTTGTGTTTATATGCTGCGCTCTCATGCCTGTTGTTGATTTAATGGTTATGGTTTGACAGCATATGATGAAATTCTTACATGACCCACAGTATAGCCTTAGTGAATTTAATAGAACAATATGAATCTACTGCTGTACTGAAAAGACACTACTAATATTTTTAAGTTCATCTGTGTTGAAACAACAGATAATTTACCACCTGTAAAATTCCCAAGATATATGTTTTGTGACATAAAATAAAACAGTTAAAAGCTTTGACATAAATAGCAGTGAACAATGTCAGCGGCATACACAGAGTTGTACAATTGGCACATTTTTTTGTAACAAAGTCTCCTTTTTTGGAATTCAAATTTTAATTTTTCTAATAGATTAATAGAACACTGATCTTTTTTTACTACCTTCTAAGTCATTAAGGACAAAAATGTCCAATTCCAAAAAAAACAAAAACAAAAAAACAGCAATAAAAATTAACTAATTAATATTTGTATAGTTTATTTTTCATAAATAACATCAAGTAATCAAACTGGCATTTAAAGGGTTAAAATGAATGTTTGGTAGTTTTGAGCAGGGCTAAAGTTGTTTAAAAGATTTGTGCAGAAAAATGCAGAAAAAAATAAAGTTGATTTGTAAAGTTTTATAACAAATTTTTGGAAGTGGACATTTCTGATGACTTAAGAGGGTAGTAAATCAAACTGATGCATGACAGCTCATTATGATTGTCTTTACCATACATGGACCGACCGTCAGCCTGATGTATGATGTATAACGCTCCACTTGGATGTCATCCTGTATGGCCAGGCCTCGCCACAGCTGAAGGTCACTTCCTGTTCCTTCACCCTAAATGTCCTTAATGTTGTGCTCCTCCTCAGGGTGTTCTTCCGTGAGCTCTGCTGTACTCTCAACTGCTGCTTTTGACCCCTCATCTTCCTGTTCATCGTCCGAGCTGTCCGCCCAGCGCCCGACTCTTCTGACTCCCTCGCCGACTACCGGGGCGTTAACACAGGGGTTGTGGTCGTAGATGATGAGTTTCAACCCCTGTAAGTGAGACAGACCAGGGAAGCGTCGTATTCTGTTCCGATCCACATCAATGACGGCGAGAAAGTGCATTTCCAGCAACACTGGTGGGAACTCTGCCAATTGGTTCCCCGCAAGCCAGACACTTCTTAGCTCTTCCAGCCCGCTAAGCTCTTTTGGTAAACTCTGTATCTGGTTATAACCGAGGTGCAGGGTCTTTAGATTAGAGAGCTCACACACCACCTTAGGGAAAACAGTGAAGCAATTAGTCTCCAGCCACAGAGTATTAAGTTCCTTGAGCTCTTTCAGTTCTCTGGGGAGGTGGCAAAGCCTGTTGTTACCCAGGTAAAGGATGCTGAGCTGGGGTAAACGGCAAACAGCTGGAGGGAGCTCTTCAAAGCAGTTAAAGTCAAGAGCCAGGAGCTGCAACTTCTTTAGGCCCTGCAGTTCAATTGGTAAACTGCTGAGGTTATTGTCACTCAGATAGAGCTTCACCAGCTCATGGAAGACACAGGCAGCAACAGGCAGCCGGCGCAACTGCCGACTACTCAGGTCCAGGGTCCGATCAAGTGGCATCTCCTTCAGGTCACCTACTAAGAAGCGTTGGCAGCGCTCCGAGGGAATGAAGGCAATGACACCTCGAATGGCGTTACCCATCTTGCTCAATGTCTCTGACACACCACCGGTCCTCCACATCAATGTAGTGCCAGACGAGGGGCGCACCGAGATGGGCGATTAGTGTCGTCCAATAAATTTAATGGCATCCCATTAATGCTCCTCCACCGCCCCTCTAGTTATTGATCTTGATAATATACAAAAACAACAACAAGTTTGTATCGCATCTTCATAATATTGCATCAGCATATGAAGCAGTTAAAAGATTATGATGCTGAATTACACTGTTTTGTGTTATAAAAGCCACGTAACGAGTAATTTACAGTAAAAATAAGCGTCACGAGCGGTCAACAAGACAACAGAGAGCGCTGCAGACATGAAAATGATCATAAAGACAATTGAAAAACACCTACTTTCCAATGTTTTCCCGCTGATGTCCACGACTCTCAGCATCTCCTACAGTAAGCCATTTGTTTATCCAACTTAATGAGCTGAAAACGTATTGTATTCTCTGGGCAGATATTCCCCAGTGCAGTCCTCCCACTATCTCTCAGTGGCTCTGAGCTTTGCCCTGACTTTCATGGTGATAGCAACCACTAGCTGTTCTCTCCTCCCCATTTGAGCCTAATGACTTTCCCCCCTTCTTTTCCGAGATGACAGAGGTGGGAGAGAGAGGGAGAGAGACAGGATGGGGCTGAGTGCCACGGATAAGTGTAAGAAGTGCTTTGTGATGAAAGAGCAGCAAAGGTCATTTACATTCTGTTTTAATCGGCCCAGACTCAGTTCTGGGTCTGCGCCACCGGGCCAGACAAGTGGGTTTTTAGGAAAGGAGACCAAAGAGGGAGTTTGGATGTGTTTTGCACACGTAAAATCATATGCTGTTTTGAAATGTTTCTGCAGGAACTGGAGATTGAAGTGAACACTGCTGGAAAAACAGACATTTACATGCTGCTGTATGCTGCAGGGAAGTTCCAGAAAACTAACTAAGAAGTGTGGTGGAGGGTGTATCTTTGTGTTTACTCTAGCTTGAACTGTTTGGACATGTGGTCAGTGTGGAGTCGAAACTTCAGTGCCCACAACCACTCCAAAAATCCTCCAAATCCATGTGCTCATGCTGTAGTTTTACACATTGTATCATTTCCTATTTATCTCTCTTAACTGTAAGATGTGACATGTCATCCCTACCTGTCTGAGGTGTGATTTGCCCATGCTAATCTTGCATACCATTATGGCTATTTTCCAACGAGATAAACCCGAGAAGGAATTTCATTTTCTTTATCAGAAGGTTTGCCTGTTGTCTGTTTTCACTCACTGACAGCCTGTTTTTAGCACTTGTACTTCTCCTTATCCACTCACTGCCCGGGGGCCTGAAACAGGCAACAGTACACAGCACCCCGGCCGAGCACACAGAAAGAGCTGTGCAATAATAATAGACTCTGTTCACCGCAGACATTTTCATATGTCATAGCAGGAGTCATTAGTTACACCTGTTTTTCCTGCTAAGACAGGTTAACATTTATGCAGTCTGGAAAGGCTCCTGACAAGATGAACTGGAAAGGCAAAGGTGAGCTGGTGGGACCCTGTGTAGCCCCACTCTCTCTGCACAGTTTGGCCCAGGTTTGCTGCGTGGTAGGTAATAAACACAAATAAATAAAACAAATAAAATAATATTTCCTAACTATATTTCCACAGTTTAAAAGTTCCTTTCAGGTAGTTTCTTTCACTCATCTTTAATGATATTTATATATGGATCCTAGAGCTTGACAAAATCCTGTCTTTCCAGAAATTATTGATAATAACAACCATTTTATTTACATAGCATCTTTGTGTTTGTGAATTGGCTGGAGAGAATAGGATGATGATGAAGTTATTTATTGTACTTAATGTTATGCTTGATAGGTTTGATGTTGTTGTTATGTTGTTTGTTTGTTTATCGATATAAAGCAATCAGATAAATAATTGAATAAATAAGACAACAACAATAATGATAAAGAGGTGTTTTAGACTTATTTTTTATTTAAAATAAGTCACTGATTCACTGAAAGCACCGTCACCTTTAGATTTAAGTCTCAACTTTGGAACAGCCAGCAGGACATAGATAGATAGATAGATAGATAGATAGATAGATAGATAGATGCATCCAGTAGCAGCATGAGACACGGTAAACATACATTAAACATAGATTAATATTAACCTATGAAATAAATGTGAATTTCAATTAAATTAAACCTGTACCAAGAAATAGAACTGTATGAATATGTGTGTGTTTTAATGGAAATAAGAAATAGAACTACAGAGATAAAAAACAATGTACAGTAAGATTAGGCTGTAGACACTGAATGACCAGGAAAGACAGCGTATGACCCTGGAGTCCCCTGGAGTCCTGGAGTCCTGGGCAGGTGCATGCATTGCCTAGTTGGAAATTCAACCTGTGACATTAATTTCTACTTCAGTATCTGAGGCTCTCTGGTGAAAACTGCAATAATATACAAACAGATATCTGTATTATGTGACATTACTGCTGACAGGCCTCCTCTGCAGCTATACACAGCACAGTATTTTCATAATGTAAGACACCTTTATGATCACAGGAGGGAGGCAGAGGCTTGACAGCAGCGTCCTCATTTATCCTCAGTACAAAATGTACAAACCGTGACAAAGTTTTCCGCTGTGTGGTCTGTTATCGGTGACTGTGGAGCCCCCCTGATGAGTGCACTCTCAGGCATGTTCACGTTTTGTGTACGGAAGTGGTCAGCAGGTTGTAAGGTCAGAGGGTAAAGGCTATCCCTCTTTCGATTCAGAATACACACAGCCATCTTGGATCTAACGAAGAGAAGGGAAATTGATGCGGTGAGGATATTTTACTCATTTTCCGGCATGTTAAAATAGAATATGTACACGTTTGAGCCTTCGGTGTGAGCTATTTATCTCCCCGTCCCCCCCCTCCCGTTTCGATATCGAGTGGGTCTTTAGCCTTTAGCTCCAGCAGATTGTCGCTGCTGCTGCTGCTGGCTGCTGGCTGCAAACGGAGCCGAGAAAACGAACAGCTGACTGTGGATATATGGAGGCACAGAGGGCCCACATTACTGCCTTATAGCGACCGCTGTTTGGGGGCTTACACGGGGTGTTTTGGAGTTGAAAGGTTTCGGTATGTTGTGGCACTTAGCTCCGTGTTAAGGTAGCCCGTTTGCAAACTGACGTTGGGCTAGCTAGGCTAACGCAGCTCGGTTACAAGCAGTTAGCCTGCTAACGTTAATGCTAACTAGCGCGTTAGCATCGGTGCATTTAATTCTCTCAACAGTGTCCTATTGGCTGATTTAAGCACTTGAAGACACGCTAACACCCGCGCAAGTTTAACAGGCGGAGAGTTAAAGGTCAGCCCTGCTGTCAGTGCTTCATTTAACAGCTGTTTCGGATGAGAGAAATTGTTTATTTTGTTGTGAAAGTTCAACATCTTCAGCCCATATGCGCGTACAGGGTTACAAACTGGACGCACACTCATCGAAACTTTGTTTCCGCAACCATAAGATGGCAAATATGTCACAGGGAGTGACAAACAAATGAGGATAAAGGGGGTGTCCATTTGATTTAAAGGTGCTCTCATAGGAAATGTTGCTCTGTGCGTAAAAATGTGAATGTTATGTTAGTGAAGCTGCACAATGAATACAAATCTGTAATGGTGAACTTGTTCGACAGTGAAACTACTTCAACTTTATGTAGTTATATATTTGCAACATTACGTTTCAGCGTGTTTAGATCGGAAATGTAAAGTGTGTTTGTTCACTACCTGTTGCCCTAACATCTTTGACATTAGCTCTGCTCTCTCTCTCTCTCTCTCTCTCCAGGTGACGAAAGGCATGTTTGGTGCTAGAAAGAAATTTGTAGAGTTCGTCGAGGTTGTCGATAACGACTTTACTGATGAAAGCATGTACTACAACCAGTCGTCGATGTTCCCACATCGGTCGGACAAAGATGTGAGTGTGTTTGCACACGTCTGTCACGTCATGAGTGGACACCAGAGGAGGCGTTTTCTAGTTTTCTGACTCTGTCCTGTCCTCAAATCTTTCCCTCAGATGCTTTCATCTCCCTCGCCGTCGTCGTCGGGTCAGCTGTCGCAGCTCGGCGCAAGTTTGTACGGTCCACAAAGTAAGTGTTTGTTTTTCCCCTAGCGCTCTCGTGCGTAAAATGTTTATGGTGAACTTCACTAAAAGTTTCTTCTCCCTGCGTGTTTCCTCCGTGTCTCTACGCAGGTGCACTCGGTTTCTCGGTAAGGGGCATGGGGAACAATACGCCTCAGTTAAACCGAAATTTAACACAAGGCACGCTACCACCAAGTCATATCACCCCCACAACAGGGGTCCCCGCCATGTCCCTCCATACCCCTCCATCACCAAGCAGGTGTGTATGAAACTGTTGTTTGTGAGTTTGCAGACACACGCCTGTGTGGTTTATAAAGGGAAAAAGGCAAATGCGTGAGACTCCTTTGATGATTTACCAGGGGGACATTACCGATGAACTCGAGGAACATGCTGAACCACTCTCAGGTCGGTCAAGGCATCGGAATGAGCGGCAGGACCAATAGTATGGGCAGCTCAGGGCTGGGCAGCCCCAACCGCAGCTCGCCCAGTATCATCTGTATGCCCAAACAGCAACCAGCACGCCAGCCATTCACCATAAACAGGTAAACATCATGTCCCGTATTCACGTCCTTGTACATATCTGCTGTTTTGCGTCTAGAAACAGAAGGCTGACGTTTGGAAGCTGGAAGTTTATTGTTGATTTTTCTTTTTATCTCTGCAGCATGTCAGGATTTGGTATGAACCGCAATCAGGCTTTTGGGATGAACAATTCATTATCAAGCAACATCTTCAATGGCACAGGTTGGTGTATTTGAATCGGGTGCATATGCCAAGGGATGATTAGTTGTGCGTTTAAACACTCGTGAAATGCACCTGTGTTCATTTAGTGTTTACAAAACATTCAGCAATCTGATCTTAAAAAATTCTCTTATACAGAAACCACGGTGAGAATTACGTTTCATAAATACACCATTCTTCACAATACTTAACATAACACAACATTTTTTTTACTGATTTTTTTTTTCATGTTGATCTTTCATCGTTTTCCTCTTCACTTTCTATTACTGAAAGCGTATTCTGAACTGTTGTCATGACAAGACGACCTCGTTGCCTGTAACATGCAGTGAACAGTGTCGTCTTATGAAGACCGATCAGTTCAAACTAAACTCTTGTGAAAAAGTCTGTGCATCTTTCACGGTGAAATCGTAAAAGTGAAATTCATTCATGTAAACATGGTGAAAGTAAACCCATTCCACCACTTATCATTCAGACTGCTGAAACAGACAGAGTATAGTAGTTCGATCAACCTTTGTTACTTAGGATTGGAGTTGGCATGCAATTCATTTGCAGTGAAATAAAATCAGATCACCAGGTTAATAATTGCTACATATTGAAGGTGACATTACAAGTTCCTGACCTTCCTATTGCTGCAGATGGGAGTGAGAATGTAACGGGACTGGATCTGACAGACTTCCCCGCGTTAGCAGACAGGAGTCGGAGAGAAGGGACTGGAAACCCAACACCGGTGCTCAACCCACTGGCTGGACGGGCTCCTTATGGTAGGCCATTAGGCCCGAGATCTAATATCTTATTTTTACACTAGCAGTAGGCGGTAGATGACCTGAGGAGAGGAAAAGCTTCTTGACAGGGTTTTTTTGTTTTGTTTTGATGCACAGAAACATGAATTGCTGATGATACCCCTTTTTGTTTTGATTCATTGCACCTAACACTTTGGGGAATTATAATCTCTACTTCACTGTGTTCATCATCATCAAGTTGGCATGGTGACAAAGCCATCAACTGAACAGACACAGGATTTCTCCATCCATAACGAGGACTTCCCTGCACTGCCTGGCCCAAACTATAAGGACCCCACGTTGAACAACGACGACAGCAAAACTGTAAGTGTGAGCCACTGGTGGCTCTTCGGCACAGTGCGGCAGGATGTCTGTTTGTTTTTTTTAAGGGTACACATCAAAGAGAATTATTTCAGGTGATTTTTTTTTCTCCTCCTCCTTTTTTTTTTCTTTGTTTGTAGAACTTGAACTCCACGAGCAAGAGCACATCCAATACAGATGGGCCCAAGTTCCCCGGAGACAAGACGGCCTCAGCACAGAACAACAACCAGAAGAAAGGGATCCAGGTGTTGCCCGATGGTGAGACCTCTCAGCCAATCGTATCGCTCCAATTCCACTGAGACATCCCTTCTTAATCGCACAACTTGGGTGAGGCAGTTGGGCTCTCTACCCTGCATTTGGTGTTAGATAATTATTGGATAGGCTACAGTGAGGGAAAACCAAAAGAATATGTTCAGTGTGATGCAGACCATTATCATCTTCCCATTAGTCTGTCATTAGTCACTTGTTAAAAAAGTAATTGGCTTGGTTTGCTCTCCGATGCGTGCACAGAGTGTGGTTTAGAAATATGGAGGTAATGTATTGAGAGTAAGTATTATCTGTAAATCACAGCCCAGTTTGAGCAGTCTGTTGAGCTCTGGATTATCCTGCCGCTGCAGGTCGGGTGACGAACATTCCCTCAGGAATGGTAACAGACCAATTCGGCATGATTGGCCTGCTGACGTTTATCCGGGCAGCGGAGACTGATCCGGGAATGGTCCATCTGGCACTAGGAAGTGACCTCACGACACTGGGACTCAACTTAAACTCACCAGAGTAAGAAAGCCGTCTCTTCTAAATACAGTTTCGTTAGCCAGTAGGTGTATGCCAACATATAATCGATGAAGAATAGGAGGATTAATAAATCAGTAATTCAGTAATGTAAATGAATTGCCCAGACACAGACACTACCCTCCTCACTGATTTTTTTTTTCTCATTGTACACATTTTGCTTCCAGAGCGCCAAAAAACCTCAAAACTCAGACAAAAGTACATGACACAAGTAGATGAAGCCAAATGACCGTGGCCACAAATGCATCCTGCCCCCAGCTAGTACAGCAAACCTAGAAGAACAGTAAAGATACTGAAGATGACGAGCAGCTTAGTTTCACACTGTCACACAGTGGCACTGTTGTTATTTATGAAAAAACACAAACAGTTATTTCCCATCAATAATCAAGCTGGAATTTAAAGGGTTAAAACCCTCCAAATGATTTTGAGCAGGGTTGAAGTTGCTTAAAATTTTTTTTTTAATATTTTTATAGTTTTTATAGCAGTTTTTTGGAAGTCCACATTTTTTCCTTAATGACTTAAGAAGGTAGTAAACTTCTCTGTGTTCTATTGATTTATTTGAAAAATTAAAATTCCCAAATTTGTCAAGAGACAGACTTTGTCATAAAAAATGTGCCAGATGCACAAACAGGCAAAACAATGGCTAGATAAAGAGGAACTGGACAGAAATGTCCGTAGTGACAGATGAAGGTTAATTGTCCTTGTTTTGTTATTGTTGTTCTGTTTTGATGTTCAGAGTGCCAAAAACTTACTGCAACTTTATTTCCCGACAGAAACTTGTACCCGAAGTTCGCCTCTCCTTGGGCTTCATCGCCCTGTCGACCTCAAGACATTGGTAAGACATTAATGTGAAGCCTTTTAATTTGTTTTTAATGACCTTATTTTAGCAATCATTTCCCTGTCCTGATTAACTCTTAAGATTTGTCAGTCAGAGCAAGTCTGAAGACATTTTTATGATGTCAGGCAGACAGACAGGAGGAACCTGCTCCTCATCTAGCTGCACTATTCCACCAATAATTTGTTTCCTCTATGATCTGATCAAATCTAGTGCTCTGAAGCAGTAGCACTCACTTTGCACTCCACTGTTGCTTTATTTGAGAGTGGAAATAGACCAAAGGGGAAGCTTGTGATTGGATGATGTCTGAAAGGGTTTCACTATGCAGTCGATTTAAAGCAACCAAACATTCACGAGGCAACTTTATGAATAGTGATAATCACAAAATCAGATATATGTTGCTGAGATGTACAGTAATTGGCACCCTAGTTAATGAAGCATATGACCACGTGAGTTTGTCATTTGCTTGTTCGGGCAAGTAAACAGTGACCATCAGTGGGCTGGGTGCTGGCAGACGTTTAACCAGTGATCAGATTTAAATTCTGGCATTGGTCTTTGTGCATGATAATTAGCTGAGGCTTTGTTGTGTGAGTAACTGCCTTACTTGTGCTTGCCTTTTCAGACTTCCATGTTCCCTCTGAATACTTAACCAATATCCACATAAGGGACAAGGTAATTATGAGCTTCAGAGCTGTGCCAGTTTTTAGGTCACACACAAGTTAAAAAAAACTAATTCTCTTTTGTTTTTTTCTGTCCTGCTTCCAGTTGGCAGCAATTAAACTGGCTCGATATGGTGAAGACCTGTTGTTCTATTTGTACTACATGAATGGTGGAGACCTGCTACAGCTTCTGGCAGCAGTAGAGCTGTGAGTACTTGCTTCTTTGGGTTAAAGTTTCATGGGAGTCAGAGGTCACTTGCAGGATTTGCTCCCTGTTTCCTCGTATTCAATTTGGTCGACTTCACTCTGCAGCTTTAACCGGGACTGGAGGTACCACAAGGAAGAGCGAGTTTGGATAACAAGGGCACCTGGCATGGAGCCTACACTGAAGACCAACGCATACGAGAGGGGAACCTACTACTTCTTTGATTGTCTTAACTGGAGGAAAGTAGCCAAGGTAAGACTTTGTCTTTCTGCTGCCTCTTTGCATTTGAATTAGAGCTTTTCCAATCATATTTACGTTGTGTCTGCGTCTCCTAAGGAATTTCATCTGGAGTATGACAAGCTGGAGGAGAGGCCACACGTGCCAACAACATTCAACTACAACCCAGCCCAGCAGGCCTTCTAAGGCCCGACCAGTCCGGAGGCCACAGCTGTCCCTGCACACGACAGTGTTATCCAGGAGGGGCGCTGTGGTTCACACAGCTTGGTTTTTATTCCTCGAAGGATTTGGCTATTTGACTGCGGGGGTCGTCTCCACCATCAAAACTGCCCTGCCTTTCCAAAATTACATGCTGCCCAAAAAAAACAAAAAAACACCAACACTTGTTCTGTTTTTATTCTTTACGTTTCTCCTGTTTTTTTTGTTTTTTTTGTCTTGTTTTGAGCAGGGTCTGTGTTATGTTTACGTCTCTGAATCTGAAGCCTGTTTTGTTGCAGAAAAGGAGGACTGACCTTGTGGCACAGGACAGTGACAGAACAAGGGGTGATACCTTGTTTTCACAAGTGTTAAGAGCAGGAAAAAAAAAAAGTCGGGGAAAGCAAAGTGAACATCCTCAGACGCAAGTGAAAGGGTGAAAGAAATGCAATGTTTATTGTTGCACTATATTTAGTAATAAAAGAACACAAAATTTGTTTGTGATTTTTTTTTTTATGTGAACACTCCCTGATAATATTTTTCCTTTTCCATTTTTTTTGTTATGGGTCAGGGGGGTTCATGCAACTTTTCCACGTGCATCCCTTTTCATCTCACCCTTTTTTTTTTCTTCCTTCCATTTACATGGATTCCAACCTCTGTATTTGCACCACCAACCTGTTTTTTTTTCTGTCTCGTACTCTGTTTCTCTCTCTCTCTCTGTGAGTTCTGTGCCAGTTGAACATGGACACAAATCTGGGAGAGTACTTTGGGTTCCACAAATGTGGACAAACCCTCACAGAGGCTAAACAGCAACACGATGTTGCTCCAGAGCAAACAAAACACTTTCCAGTCTTTGTTACAATTTTGTAAGAAATGTGTACATTTTTTGTTTCTTTGCATCACATAAATTAGTATATGTATGTACGAATGTGTATATATGATTGCTATATATATATATATGTATGTATATATATATATATGACATCTATTTTGGAAGAAATTTTGCCCTGCCTTGTACCTCGTTTTTATGAGGTGAGCATGGATGCAATATGTGGACGTAACAGGACATTTCTGGATCTGCTGGACAGGGTGTCACATGGCACTGCGGGCACTTAAATCAAAATAATACGAAATTAAAATGTAATTTAAGGAAAGGCCTGATTCTCAGCTGAAAAAAAAAAAACAAAAAGGAAAAAAAAAACATGGAGATCATCCCCCACAAGTTTCGAGTCCAAAGCAAAAGAAGGGATGTATTTCAATTAAAGCTGTTTGAACAGCGGTGAACAGCAGCATTTCATAGGAAACGGAAAAATGACAATTTGAGGAGAAAAAAAATCCAGACCAATCTTGTATTTTCTGAAGTTAAAAGCTTCTTTTCTTTGTATTAAAGCAGAAAAGGCTTTCCTGAACAAACGTGTGCGTGTGTGTTTTGTTTGTTACTCTTTAAAGTCAGTCCTTGACTTAAAGTCCTCTCCTGGAGTCAGTTTTTCCGTATGTCCAGATTTGTAGTTAATACCTGTGCACAATTGCCATGGAATACATTAAAACATGCATTTATTTAGTGCACAGTTCAATGTCAACACCAGGGAATCATCCCGAGCAAACATTAAGAGTGTAAGCTGTGCTCTAATACCTTTTGAGTTTAAAACTCACTGAGACATTAAATTCTGTCCAAAGTGCAAGTTTTATTAGTCTTCAAAGACTTTACAGAACTTTCTCTTCAAGCAAGTTAATTCATGGAATGTAATTGACCAAATTATGGCCTCATTTTCACATGTACCACGTGTTTATCGATACAAAATTTAGGAGATGTAATGATACATCTCCAGTGCAGCAGAGAAATGATCAAACTCAAAGATCAAGAATCTTGTATGTTTGGATGAATTATTTCTAAATTAGTCAAATTATCAAAACAAGTATCCACAATTTATAAAGGCACATACACACCTCAAGTCATACGTGTATAAAATGGACAAAACAAGAATTAGCAGTGGACAAATATGATACACAAACAAGATTAAAACATTCTCAAGAGTCCTCAGTACTGTGCTAGAATCAAGCTGCCGTTTAAGGCCATGAACAATCAATCAGTACATCAAACGCCTGCAAAGTATTAAAATCAAATCAAAGATGCAGATTAGTCACTGATTGAACTGACACGCACTCAGCTGAAGCTTCTACGCAGGAAATTATACAGGCTCTATGTACATGTATCAAAAGGCAGTGTGGCAAAGGAGAGGATTCACATTTACCTTTCACCTGTTGTTAAGCCACCTGACCTTTTGAAATTGCAGTCGACTCGAGTAAATGCTACAGATTCAAACTGGATGTATTAGTTGCAAACACTTGAAAACTGTGGGATGCTCCATCAGTTCTTCTGTTGAATGGAAACAAAAAGTGAAAAGACACTTTCTGCAGTAGCACTATCACTTTGTCACAGGGCACAAAGAGTCTTACAAACAATCTCCCTCAGTTGTCAGTTTTTAAATCCATCTCAGTGCAGTCTGCTGCAGGTGATCTTCTCCACACACTTCATCTTCTGTCCAGGCCATGATCTCACAGTGAGGGTCACTTTGAGGCAGCTTCATTGGGGGTCGAGCCATCTGTATCTCCGCCTTTGGCAGCGTCTTCTGGTGGAGAAAAATGGCAGTTGAGTTATTTGCGAGATACCGTCTTTCTTTGTACATTATCTATCTATGAAAACTCATTTATAAAAAGCCTGTATAACAGGATGGGTGTCTCAGTGGTTTTGCATAATTAAAAAGACTCCATCAATCATCACAACACCACCTAACCTTTATCTTTCTTCTCTTGAATCTCCTCAGCTGCAGTCTTGTCTGCTCTGAAGAAGATCCGGGCGCTGCTTAATGAGAAGTGGAGCAGCTCAAACTCCTGAAGTGAAAGGAAGAGACAAAGAGGTCAGGGATAACTGTTCAAAGGTTTTCAGACACTGCAGGGGAGATGTGAGGCAAAGATACTGCATGAGGTAAGAACCACAAAAACAACGCGAGGTTAGGTGTTGTAGTTTGGCACACTGATCTGACCTGCTTACCAACAGCAGCAGTGTCAGTACTTCAAAACACTTGGTGCCCTTTTCACACAATTTACAACAGTTCGTAGTCCTTCTCTGAGTCACACAGACATGAAGCACAATTTTTTTATTCAGTTTGGCTTACACATCGCAAAGATAATTATCATTAACTCTGGTATCTATCCTGAATAAACGTCCATAAATCATAGAAAATAAGAGGCTCCTTAAACTCTAGAAACTGCCTGGGACCGTCATATTTTTAAAGGTCCAGTGTGTAAGATTTAGGAGTATGCATTGGTAAGAATGGAATAGCAATACAATATTCATTAGTTTGTTTTCATTCGTGTATCTGAAAATAAGAATGGTTTCTGATCTAGATATGGCCCTTTGTTTTATTGTGAATTTGGCAGCCAGAGTTCTCATACATGCTTGGAAGGAAGAGGGTGAGACGTGGGAGGGTTTTCATGTGCAGTCTGCAACTTCACCGCTTGGTGTCACTAAATCCTACATGCTGGGCCTACAAGTTTTTTTCAGTGTCAAAGTTATCTAGTGATAGCTCTCTGTACATCCTTGGATAGAAAGCAAACAAGAGCTACAAATTTCAGAAATATGCATAATACTGCCAGTCCAGCAGCGACTGTACCTGAAGGTAAACATCAAGCCTCTTCTGGGTGAGGTTCATCGTTTGCAGCAACTTTTCATCCTGGCTCGCAGACTGGACGTTCTGCTCCTTCACCACGGCATTCATCTCTTTCTTGTACTTATCTCTGACAGCCTGGAACCAGTGCAGGGAGTCAAACTCCAGGTACTGGTCCAGCAGCTTTAGGATGTACGCCACACCTGAGAATTGTGAGAGAGGCAGCGTTAAGAGAGAGGAGCCAAAAAGCAGCACTGGCGTAGCGTTTAATTATGTATCACTGCATCACTCACCCATAGCAAAGCCATCATCTGTGAAGGCAGCTCCAGTTTTGTTCTTCTTGTTGAGTTTCTCTTTGCAGCTGATGGAGTGCTCCACAAAATTCACCGTCTACAAGAGAGATGTGTTGTGTATCAATTACTGAGAGCGCTACATAGACTAATGAACGGATGAGAAAAGTTAAAACACTGCAGATAAAGAGGGTAAACAAAAACAAAAAGAAGCACAGAGCCAAACTTGTCTTGACACTGACCAGTGGGGGTACAATCATGTAGAAGTTCCTCAGGTGCATATTCTTGGCACTGCGAAACTCAGGCGCAAACACCGCCACTAGCATCTTGAAGTACTCTGTCCCCTCGGCAGAGTTGCTGGTCAGATCTCCCAACACTGAATCCAGGACACTGGAAATGATCCATAGTATTTAATATAAGCAACAGGTTTTCTAGCCGTTTTCTTCTGCAGGTGTAAAAATGGAAATACAAATTAAAATATCTGGACATTATTTCAGTGGTCCCCAACCCCTGGGCTGTGGACCGGTACCGGCCCGTCGATCAATTGGTACCGGGCCGCACAAGAAATAATTATTTTTTTCCGTTTTATGTATTATCTGAGTCTGGACGATCGTATATGAATCTTATTTTGAAGGGATATTTAAATGTAATGATAGCGACCAGTCACAAGTCAGAGCGCTCTGAGACCAACACCACCTGTGCACCACCTCTAACCTGGCTGCTTCGGTTGTTTATTGACACACTATCAGTGATCCAGTGTTGAGCGACTTTTCAGACCCTCTAGTGATTTGTTCTTCCCCAAAAGCGACGAGCGACAATTCTAGCAACTTTTTCTGGTGTTACTGGAGACTCTGATGTGACGACGTCAATGAGCAGTGGGAGACCTCGACAGAGGGGGAGGAGAAATAAAAGCGAACTGGTGGCTCAAGGGAAGAAATGTATAGTCATTTTAATGCAAAATATATATGATATATCAATATAAACGATATGGTCTCGTGCTATACTGCATTTGAAAATATATATCATATATAATATATTAAAATATCGCCCAGCCCTAAGAAGACTGACATTCAAGTTTTAATTCAGAGACATAGCGTGATTAGGAAATACCTGGCAGCTTTCTGCGTTTCCTCTGACAGCCCCTCCTCCTTCACCAGCTCTTCAAAATTGACGATGTCCTCCAGGTCGGGGACAAACCTGGGGATGACAAGTTTTAATCAGCTTTAATTGAATATCTACACGATCAGGAATTAATAGACAGAGACCTTGGGATGACTCAGCCACTGTCATATAAACATAGCAGTGAAGCATAAATATATACAACTGACACTTGAACATCTCTTTTTACCTGATAGCACTGCTGCAGCAGTGGAGGCCTCCAGAACGGATCATGCGCACATAGCCCATGGCGTTACCTGAAATACAACAAGGTGACATTGGTGCTGGTGTACATTTGTCTGCACCTGCACTGCAGTGTACACAATTTTCAAAGCTATTTCTGCCAAAAACAGATCAACAGCATTTAGCCGTTTTTCTCACCAATCTGGCTGATGAGCTGTCGGAACTGGTCCAGGTAACTCTGTCCATCAGGAGTGATGCCCAGCTTCCTGATGCCGCGGTTAAACTTCTCTGCTCGCTCAAACGGATACTGCAAATTAAAATGTGGATAAGAACAGCTGAACAAGAGCTGGCAAGGGGGCTACGTTACTTTGCCTGGTGATATGATAATGCAGCTTTTTTAAAACAGGCGCTTGAGGGAGTTATTACAGGAGGATTAGACGGCTAAACGGTTTCCAAGAACAGAAAATCGAAAAAAGTCCCCGTTCCAGAGACAGGATTTACTGAAAGTCTGTGACTGTTCAGATGTGATAATTTAAAATGCTCATTGGCAGATTTACGTCATCTTAACAGCTGGTCTGAGTCCAGTTTTCAGCTCTTACTAGCTTCTATAAAAAGGTGCAATATTCAACATCTGTCCATTTTGCTGTGTGTGTGTGTGTGTATCTGGACAGCCTTTTCTTACCTTCTGATCAGACTGGTCCTTTGTTTCTCTGAAGAAGCGGATGTCCTTGATTAGCCTGGACTTGATGTGCTCGTCGTACATGAACTGGCTAAAGATGTAAAACTTCTTCCGCAGGAACTGGTACGTGAAATTCACCTGAAGAAATATGAGAGGAGATGAGCAACAGGTGACACACACAACACACACACACACCACTGCCTCTGCTGTAAACTCACCGTGGTGTTCATAATGCCTGTGCCGTGGGTCCGGATGGAGTTGGCGATGTGACGGATGTTAATGGTGTTCAAGTGTTTGTTGTTACTTGCCTTCTCTATGAAGATCTATCAGAAAGCAGAGACTATATATAATGCACAGACAGCTGCTTGATCAAGATGGTGATGGTGAACATGGAGGCTAACAAGTCTTACCTGATTGTTGAGGTTATAAAGGTAGCGCGAGACAAAAACATGTATGTTCCTCATGATCTCCAGAACGTCCAAACCCTGATGAGAACACACAGTGTGATTCGGTTAATCGACCATTCATCACCTTTACATCTTCTTAAAAACTGTCGAGTGTAGGCTGTAAATACACAGACCTGCTCCAGGGTCTGGCTGGGCAGGTGCGCCTCCGTCATTGTAAGTCCATAGCGCTGCGTGGCGAGGTTTCTCATCTCACTGTATGTGGCCCAGTCATGCAGAGCGACGGTGGTTAGGTTGTAGAAGGTTTTATCCAGATAATGCGTCACGTAGGCTGCAAGGACGGGAAAAATAAGACAAATAATTATGTGGGTTGCACCTTCAACATCGTCTTACAGTTTTCTAGCAGCGTTACACTTTTTTTTTACACTGATATGACCAGGTTTCACTTATTTCTACCACACTGGTGCAGAGAGGTGAGATACCAGACAGATTAGCACAGAAACAATAACAGCCCCACTCAGAGGGTGCACATAAACTCTGTCGAGGAAGTGGTGGAGAGAAGGATGTTATCAAAGCTGTCATCATGAACAACGCCTCTTAACCCCTGTCAGACTGTGGGGGTCTGAAACAGCTCCCTCAGCAACAGACTGCTACTCCCAGTATGTAAGAAGGAGCGCTATCACAGCTGTCAGACTTTTTAACCAGCAGGACTTCATGACTTTTTTTTCTATATATTTCTTATTATATTTCATATTTCTTAATGAGTAATTTCTTAACCATCTTGAGTATACAAGCTGCTGTGACAAATGCATTTCCCTGGTATGGGATCATTAAAGTCCATATTATCTTATAGGACTGAATTATTCTGCGCACGTATACGTGTGTGTCTTTCAGCACCTTTGATATGAATGAAGCGGTTGAAGAATCGGATGGGTTTGAGGGAGAAGAAGTGGGCCAGGTCCTTCATGCCGACTTTGAAAGGATTCCTGTCGTCCAGCTTCAGGTGTGTGTGAACAGAGAGGCGCAGGTCCTTCTCGATCTCCTTACACAGCTTGTCCAAGAGGTGCTGTAAGAGTTAGACGCCAGAAAGAATGAGAACAAGGATCACAATGTTACGTTAGATTTAATTGTTTTGATTCTTACCTTAAGTTCCAGTTTATACGTCCTTTCTGATTCTCACTTTATCCACTAACACTGTCCTCACCTCGTTGAACACGTCCATGATCTCCTTGTCGTAGCACTCCAGTAGCTGGTCACATGACTCCAGATGTTTGGCGTGTAACATGGAAGGCACACTGTCCCGCAGCGCACTAAACATGTACTGCTCCGGCCAATCACAGACGTCATCCGGAAGGTCAATCAACACAAACAGATAAAGACAAGGTAACGTTTAAAAACAAATATTGAACAAAGAGTTCATAGAAATTAATCTTCAGTCATCTATCTGTAGTCAAGTGGTAAATGTCAACTTTCAGAATTCAATCAGATAGTCTGCGACTTACGTGTATTCGTGCTGCGTCCACGGCGTTGTCATATACGTCATCTAGGTAGATGGGAAACACAGCTCGGTGCCAGTAAAGGAAACTGCAGTCACACTGCAGTTTGACCCTGAGAAATAAAAGAAAACAGGTTTAAATTGGGCCAAAGACACACAACACTGTTTCTCTGTTACAAGATGTTGAACACTGTGTGTCACACACTGGCTCCACACACAGCAGCAACATCTAAACTTCTGAAAGTTTTCTTTCAGAACTGCCTGGAGGGTTAATCACTTTGCCAGCTCTTTGCAGATGGAACAAAACCAGTGCTGAGACATTTTGCATTTGAAATTTTTGTTAAAAAAAACCCAAAAAAACTCCCACCTCTCACTCAGCTCACTAATCAGATCCAGCTTCTTCAGCACAAGCTGCAGCGGAAGCAGCTCCTCATCTTTGAAAGTTTTCTGTAAGACAGAAAGAAAGATTTCAACGGCAAGCTTAGAATCGAATGAAATGAAAGAGCAACAGCAGTGTCTGTATCCCATCAATCAAACTTCTCCGAACATACCAGCTGAGTGCCGACGCACAGTGCTAGAGCCACCACTAGGCGGCGCTCCTTTGTACTGGGTCCACTCAGAGCATTTTCTGCCAGCACCAGAGACGACAGCACATCCAGCCGCTGCTCACTGTACTTCTTGTCCGAGATCACCCTTTTCTTCAAAGGGAAAAAAAAGAAGTTAGGCCTCTAATTAGAAAATTATAAACGTATCACTTAGACCCCTGCCATGAATACCAATAACGTGATTTAATATTTGCGTGTTTGTATTTACCTTGGCGATGCCAATGGCATTGAGGGCCTGCGACTGCAGCTGCTGAGTGATGTGAGAAACAGAGTCTGCTACAACCATGGACCTCCTGTGAAATGTGTGCTCCACAGCCTGCGGAAAGAGAGCAGTCATGTAACTAGACTGTACACTGGTGAAAAGCATGAAAACACTCCAAAAACAAACACACACCTTGAGCAACTCAACCAGTCGACACAGAGCTTTGACAGAGGTCTTAGTCATGGGCCGCTGCATTGACATGTACATGTTCATGGTGGTTTTGATGATGGTGCTGATGCTGTATGCATACAGGATGCCCTGTGAGGAGCAGAAAACACAGAGGGAGCTGTCAGGGAAGAAGGTATAGTACTAATATTGTGCTTTGACATAACATTATATGCTCAGTTTATCATGGAGGATAATGAATGCATCTTCGTGTGAACAGCTGGTCTTTGCAGTCTCATACTCTGCCAACACTGGCAGATGTTGTTGTGTTCCGAGTGATGCGTGCATACGTTTACACGTAACATAACAGAAGCGCACACACACACACACACACACAGAGAACTTCACAGGCACACACATGGATAAACAATCACACGGATAGGACACTCACAGCACATCTGGGAAACCCCTTTCGGTGAGGTCTTGACATCAACAATATTGTGTCCTGTGATGACTGCCAGAATGAATTGTCTGTTCCACCAGATAACATTCATCGGCAGTGCTGACTTGTTTTTCCAGGTCGCTTTGACCAAATCATGAAGAAGTCATGCACACATACACACTAACGAGAGACACACACACTTCTCTTTTCTTGGAGCTCTTGGTGATACTCAGAGCATTGACTACGTGATCATAACAAAGTCCAGGATGTACGGTTCTATATCTGGTAGTTTGGTTATGAAACAGTGATGTGAGAATGGTTATAAAAAGCTGAGTTCAGCCTCGCAACCAGCTGTCTGTATTTTCTCCACAACAATCTTACCTGTACGAACACATTACACCTGCTGCTAAGGTCTTCTGCCAATTTGTCACCTTTATGCTCCTTGGACAAGATGGATTCCATCTTCATCATCCAGGAAGTGACAAACACGTAGTAGGACTGAACATCCCTGAAGAGACGAGACAACAGGAACAGTCAGACTCTCAAATCTGAAAGTGTTATAGGAAACAAACATGGTTTTAATTTTCGCTGACTTTGTTAGTGTCTGAGCTCTTTGCTGCAGGTACGTGTCTCGCTGCACTCTGATGCTCTGCAGACTCTTCTTATCCATCAGTTTAGCTGCAGCTGGGACCTTAGTGATGAGGAAATTGTCAGGAAACCAGATGATGTTTGCAGTCAGGGTGACAGCTGGAACCTAGAGGAAGGGGCGGACACACATTAACAAGATGTTTCCGCCAATGTGAAATAAAATAAACATAATAAAGGGCGTCTCATGGACAGAGAAAAGAGGAACAGGAACAGAAAACAGGAAGAAGAACACTGAACTACCTTTTTACAGACATCAAGCAGTGCTTTGAAGAACTTTTTGTCGACACTCCTGAAGATGTGAAAGTGAAGCACAAAGAGACCACAGACGCCAGCATATTTATCTCTCTGGTCAATCTCTGAAGGCTCACCTGAGAAGAATACAGACGCACATTCATTTAAAGTTGCATTTAAAGACTTGGTGCAAATGTACCTGGTGTATCCTGAGCAGAGAAACTGACCTATTTTGGACTCGACATTGGTGAAGATGGTGCGAATATTGGAGGCAAACTCCTCGGCAAAGGCACTGTTTTTGGCAACAGCTACTCCTTCCCCAGGATCATCGAATCTCTGCTCCACACAAGCCTGTCAGACAGTTACAAGCACCATGAGGTTAACAGGGCTCAGAGGACATGAAGTCTTAAAATGACCCATGCTTGCAGTTGCATTTTGGCAAAGAACATAATGAAAGATGTCACCTGCAGTATCATGCCATCCAGCAGCTGTCCCTCAAGCTTGAGCAGGAGCTTCTCGAACGGTTTCAATTTCTCTTCAGGAATGGAAAATTTCCCCGGGTTATGATGCACAGACTTCAACAACCTATAAGCAGAGGGTGTAATTACATCAGCTGATGCAGATGCTCTGTCTGAAACTGATCATACACTACAACATGGTCTAAAGAGAAGAGATCTTTCTAGATATATATGTACATATATTTTAGTTAAGTTGAAAATTATTTTGTATGGTTTCATATTATACTTCAATAAAATTGTGTTAAAACTGTAATAATTGTAACACGCTGGCATCCTGCTTTGGCTGCTATCCCAATAATATTTTTTTAGTATAATCACACATCTTGGTTAGTTTAAATTCAGGTTCATGGCGTGTCATTCACAGTCATCCAGAGAGCTATATGAATTAAATCAAATTTAATCAAAAACCCATACCATTCAGCTTTTCCTGGTTGTAATAGTTTCAGTAGTGTGTGTGTGTGTGTGTGTGTGTGTGTGTACCTTTTATACATCTTCCAGTGGTCTTTCAGTGTGCCATGATTTTCCATTATCTCATCGAGTGTGAGCAGAACCACTAACAACTCCCCGAGATGCTCGTAAACAATCTGCAGAACACAAAACAGAAACAGTAAGAAAGGTTTTGAGTAATAGAGAACACAGACTCAAGACAGGAAGAAAATAATTCAATCTTTTAAAAAAACCCACCTGGAAATGGACACCTGACGACTCAATGATTTTTGTTGCACCCCTAAGTTATGACAGGAGAAATGTTGTGTTACATTTTGTTTCTGCATGGTAACAGAGAAACCAGAAATGCAGTCTGTGAGTGGTTGTGTCTGTATATGAAGCGCATAAAGGGTCTTTTGATGCCCAATCCAACAAGAACAGTACATTCACTGTGTGAGACTACTTGCTTCAGTTAGTGGATCTTACTTGTTGCTGTTGTAGAGGGCAGCCAGCTGATGAACGATGTTGACCACCACTTCATAACATCTTGACACGAAACAGGACAGCTCCTATCAAAACAGACAAAAAGAGAAACTGTCAGTGTTTTCTGGATTTTAATTTTGTGTCATCGTTCAAATTATTCATCGCTTACCTGAAAGAATGAAATAAATCTGCCCATCTGAATCTGTGAATCTCCTTCAACAACACTGGTGTCAGACACTGAAACACAAATGTACACAGACCTTTTATTTTTAGCAATCAACTAAGAATCTGTGTGCCACTGAGAGCAAACATAGAATAATATTAAATAGTAACAGCTGATTGATTACCTCCCTCTCCATAGTACAATAAGCCATTGTAGAATTTGGATTCTGCCTGCAAAGAAATATAAATTCAGGGCACAGAATCAGAAATTGTATCTCACAGCAAAACACAAACAGCGGTTCAGAGATGCTGCTAAAGGTTCCCTTTGGAGTTTTAGACCTCTAGTTTTATGTTTCCTTTATAAACGTGGTGGACCTTGTAAGTACCGATAGAAATCCTCTTTGCCAAGCTGATGTCTTCAAAATTATTAAGGTTTCCATGTGTTATTATTTGGCAAAGGTCAGTGATACCTCAGTTGGTTTATTGTCTGTACCTGTGGTCTTGTGATTCTGGGGGAAGGGTAGCCAGCTCAGACAACCCACTGATTTTGTAGCTGTAGCTTGAGTGCTTCATTAACTCTGCTGCAGCCCAGCACTGACTGTATAGATATGTCCATTTCAGATAGCTGTGTTACACCAGCACACGAGAGGCCTCAGCTGAGCCGACAGGTGGTAATCTTTAACATATGGCAAGTGGATCTCTGTTTTCTTTATGATGTGCATGGGTGCATACACATATAATCTCAGTATTCCACTGATCAACAAGTGGCTTAATATGCCAAGGTATGCAGTGTTATGGAATTTTCACAGGGTCACGCATGGACCTTGAGGTCATAGACGATGACAGCACTAAATCATATCAGAGAAGACGCTCTCTCTTTGGTATGCAAGGCTGCTGTTTGGATTTCTGGAGGAGAGCAGCCGCCAGCCTGTTTCAACGCTGTGGTGACCAGGGTCAAAGAAAGTGAATGTTAGCTTCCTAGACATAATAGATAGCTTGCTGTTGACGTCCCATTAACATAAACAGGCAACAGTGTCTCCAGACTAGAATGTGCTGACGGTGAACACAAACATGGGAAAAAACTATTTCTCTCTTTGACTATTTCTGGGCGTATAGTATTTGTGACCACAAGCATGAGCGGCGCAGAATAGAGGCTGACTCGTATATATGCAAACCTGATGTTTTTAAGAATGTCTCTATTTCTCCTTGGCCAAGCTTCAATAAATATTACAGCAACGATTTCTCCACAACATGCACTAATGCACCAGAAAAATACATAAACACATTTATTTATATATATTAAATTTCATAGTGAAACAATACATCTCATCTTAATTTACCTGTACTGTATATTTACACCAATTATTACATTAATACCGCAACTGTGCTGGTACACAAGCTGTAATAACTCGATTGCGTGCATCGATTTCAACCTGTCCATACCATTCACATATTCTTAACATAATTCATACTTAAAGCTACATTATGATTTATATATCTGTATACATATATACACACTGTGCGCTTTACTGCCTTTTTACACTTCTGGTTAGATGCTAAACCGCATTTCATTGCCTTAGTACTTGTACTTTGTGCAATTACAATAAAACCGAGTCTAATAATAATAAAATAATAATAATAATAATAATAATAATAATAATAATAATACCTATCCCTATTCCAGTCTCCACGCTTATTTCCTTTGCACTTCATTTCCCATGAGCACTAGCGTGGATTGTGGATTTAAAATATTTAATAAGTCTGTAAATCAGAAGAGGAATATGCATTTGCTGGCAACTAAAGGATTCACATGACGTGTTATGGAGGGCAACGCTGGATGTAAAACTTTGCATGTTAGTTTCTTTTATATATATTTATGGCTCATGTTGTTCTATGGTTTCACGTTGAGGGTAAGGCACTTTTTAAAAAAAAATCTACTATTCTACTAACTGTAGTTATATTTATATAGCACTTCAGAACATTCACACACATATTCACACTGATGGCTGCTGTGCAAACGCTCAGCCATACACACACAAACCAAACTCACAGTAATGCAACAGAGTGCTCCGTGCTTACCTCATACTTCAGCTTCTTCACCTCACTACAGAGAGCAGCATAAACTGTGATGACTTTGTTCAGAACCTGCACACGACACAAAATAATGATCATTATCCCAAAACCTCATAAATAATGCAACATTTTTACAAACCGTTTGTTTTTATTTACCTTGTTGTCTGTTTTAATTAACTCCAATAAGGACGACTGCTCGTACGGGAGAAGCTGAAACACAGTTGAAAACGTTAGGAAGGAAGTTACACAAGTTTAAGCTGAGTAAAAGAAAAACAATGGCAGGTCCCCTTAAGTAAATGTGCAGTTACTAGTTTTGTGTGTTTCACCTTCAGGGCGATGGGGTCAAGAGTGAAGTCCCACACATCTCCAATGGAGTCATCGAGAGCCTCCTCGATGCCCTTCAGCTGGGACGTGTAGTCCTCCAGAAACTTGCTGTAGTTCTTCAGCTGGACCTCTGTGTGTATTTCTGTGAGGTGGCAAGTTTAAACATGTAAACATCAAAGCTAGATAGCATTTATGTCATCATATGAGTGTTTTAGGAGCCATACACAGACACACAATTGAAAAAGTGGATTTCTATGAGGAGTATATGATCTGCAGGAGTAACCCTGACAGGCTAAAAACAAACAACACTAGCATTTTATATTGTTGTTTGTTTTAACCAAAACGCGCTGGCGTTAAAGTCCATGTACAGACCTTGTCCTGATTTGTCCTGTTTTTGCTTTGGACCACCTTAAGCTGTCAAACTGATCAGCTGTTTGACTGATTAGCTTTAATTAACGTGAGCTAACTTCACTATCACTTCCTTTATCGACTTTACCCTTCAAATTACGACTGGCCCGAGCACGCTGGACTTTCAATGACAGTAAATACTAGGCGATATGATTTTAAAAGTCTCCATTTGACGAACAGTTGTTGGAAATTAACACTAGGAGTTGTTCGGTTTCCAGCAAATAGACGGCGCCCACTGGCAAAGCATCCTGCTAGCAGCGACAGCTAGCGCGGAAAGCTAAGGGACCGTCAGTTCAGTTTAGCCCGCCGCTCTGCGTCCCTGCGCGGTGTACTTACTTTGTGAACCGTCGTCAAAACGGTCAAACTCCCAGTCATGAGCAATGGTTTCCACCGCCATACTGTCAGCATAGGTGACCCAAAACACTGCTGCTAAAACCTGGGGCAACACAATCCCATGATGGGTCTCATGATTTTGTGAATGGTCGCTAGTGCTCATGGGAAATGGAGTGCAAAGGAAATAAGCATGGAGACTGGATAGATAGATGGGATAGCCTTTACACAGATAGAGGCTATCCAGCTGGCTTTGGGTGAGAGGTAGGGTACACCATTAAAGCACACCACCAAACAACCAGTCACACTCATATTTACATCTACGGTCAATCTAGATTCACCAGTTGCATGTCTTTGTATTGTGGGAGGAAAACACTGCCATCATGGCTCCAATTGGCAGGAAGAGAAGTGTGGATCAGGAACATCCCTCATCCACTCAAAATTAGTCAAAATTACTCAAAACAGTACAATATTAGTAATAAACCTTCCTCCTGCAAGACCATCTGTAGCCGAATAGTCAGTCTACTGTATTAATATATTAATAACGCCTGTTATACTGGTGGTACTTGGAGAGACGAATATATGGTGGTACATATAGGGGTTACACAGCGTAAGGTTTGAGAAACACTGTGCTAGACGATAATACAGTCCCAGACGACCACTGCTGGACTGCTCTTCACAAACAAATGTCAAATATGTGTGTGTGTGTGTGTGAGCATCCTGCTGCCTATGCTATAGGCTGTTGCTGTATTTGAATATGCATGCAATGGTCACGTTAGAAGACATTATGAGTGAGCACTATGTGGTGTGTGTGTCTCAGGGGGTAGGTTAGAGTAATGTCACACTGGAGACTCAACACACCATTCAGAGGACGACAGAAGCCATACAGAGGAGTCATGGTTGGCGGTGGAGTGTGAGAATAGATGGCTCTTGTTGTTCTGTGGTTTCACATTGAGGGTAAGGCACTTTTTTTTTTAAATCTACTATTCTACTAACTGTAGAACAAATGTCACTCAGCCTATCAAATCAAAAATCTATGTATAACTATGGCCATATGGGTTGTAGCTGTATTTTCTCAGAGAAGAGAAAGTAAGCATTGCAAATGAATTTGATACGAGAATTCTTAAGTTCGTTTGTACTCAACCCTTTGATGAAGATGATTAGTGCATAACGGTAGAAATATTTTCATTATACAGTGTTGTCTTCTTTGCCAGACTCCTTGTAACATTAAATATTTGTAACTTTACTAACCATTTTGGTTGTTTTTTGGATTTATCATAACTATTTAACATTTTAACATTTCTCTCTCTCTCTCTCTCTCTCTCTCTCTCTCTCTCTCTCTCTCTCTCTCTCTCTCTCTATATATATATATATATATATATATATATATATATATATATATATATATATATATATATATATATAATTTCTTGTCAAACTATAGTTTGAAGTAAGCTTTTTCAACAGCATAAAGCTGATTATTTATTTTTGATACACTTTCTTTCACCGTTAACAAGTGTGTCTGTTGACTTTTTCTACTTTTTGCAATTTGTATTTAGACATTTTATACAATTCCTCATTTGCAGCCCAACGCCCTGAGCAGTTTAATACCTGGTCATCTCATAGGAATTTCCAATGAAGTGCATTGTCTCTGTCAGACAACACAGCCTCAGTGTTGCTGATGGGAATCAGGCATGAAGAATGATAATGCGGGCCATCTGTGCCATCAGATGACTCTGAAACAGCCTGATTCAAACTATACATGCCAAAGTCACACACTTGTTTACATGGAGGTAAATGATAAATATAAGTGTAATTATATATTGCCTTTGCTACCAACTATTCTACCAACACTTTGTCACATTCACCTATTCACACCCATTCATACACTGATCCACTGTGTGAAATAAGTCATAATATCACAGTATTTGTCTGACTTTATAACAAAATGCTGAGTTTGCTGAGCTTTTACAGCTATTAGTACTAGTTATACTGGCATGCACTCAAGTCTTCATTGCTATTTTTCTTTTAAGACTAACTGTTGTGAACAGTGTCTCAGCAGCTGGAGAAGCAGGACTAACATCCTGCCTGAACTCAACTCTACACCATGGTTGTCCCGGGGTCACAAGATGAGCAACTGCCCCAAAGTGGATCTGTGGGCAGAGGTGCCAACCAACAGACCAGACCCAACCCGTCTGTACTGCACCACTCTGGAAACCAACATTTAAGCTCTAATGGGAATATTTCACCAGTCAACACCAGTCTCAACTACGAGCCACAGGAGTACACTGAGACAGACTTTCTGCTCCCAAATAAACTCTACAGCAGGTCAAGGCTCAGAGAATCCATGCGAGAAAAGGATGCAGACGGCTCCGGCGCACCAGCTGAGACAATCTGCTCCATGTTGCTTCAGATCCTGGTGCCATTTCTGCTGGCTGGGTTTGGGACAGTCTCTGCTGGGATGCTACTTGAGGTGGTTCAGGTGAGGGAACAAAGAGGGCAAAGAAACGGTTAAGTGTTTAGATGATCGAAGTGAGAATGTCGTGTCAACACCTGGGAACTAGAGATGAATCGATGTAGGAGTTAGGAGACCAAGAAGAAAGTATGACCAGCGTTTTGTTGGTGCAGGATGGGGTCCCGCTGTAGATATCAGTCAGCAGAGAAACACAGGAATTCTAAAATAAAATAACACTAACTTGAATTTAAGCTGAAAACGACTGAAAATAAAGATGATTCATAGTGTATTTGTGGTGTTGACAGTCATTCACCTTATGTATTAACTTCACATTAAGTTTACTTTGTACTGTGTTTCACTGCAGAACTGGGACGTGTTCCAGGAAATCACAGAGATCTTCATCCTGGTCCCTGCAGTATTAGGAATGAAGGGGAACCTGGAAATGACTATGGCCTCTAGACTCTCAACTGCTGTCAGTGTGTCCATGTTAACACACACACAAACACAAGCCAACAATTTAATCTGGTCATGCACATACCATGATGCACATGAGAAATTACTACCATGATACATAAGTGAGACAGAGATGGAGTGAAAGTGAATAATAAATTGAGGTGACTCAAGGTAACTTCAACCTCTTTCTCAGTATTATATGTTTTCCCTCTGTGCGTCATGGGTTTTCTGTCCTCATGTGAAACTCCTCACAGTCCTGTGAAGACAACAGCAGCAGGTCAGCCTGTAGTATAATATCCTGCAGGACAAATTAATAACAATAACAGTAGTCCAACAATTCAGATAACCTAAAAAATGATGTAATGAAATGAAAACTGAGTCCATTGCATTCTGGGGCTGTTGATACACCTAAGGCTTGGGAGTATGGATTAATCTGCAGTTGATAATAGTCCCAATAAATGGACTATTCACACCTGCTTTAATTACATTTATTGAAAAAGTGGCTATTCTTAACCGCTTAAAAAAATAAAATAAAACTATATATTCATGTCAGCCATTAAATCTTTATAGTTGGGGTGCCACAAACAAATAAAATAACACCAGCCTAACAAGGTCACAATTTCTCTAGATCACAGCTTGTAGCTGAGATTAAACTTTTTTCATTGCTTAATGCTTTTTTCATTGCTTAATGCTATTAATGAATTACTCACATTTCCCCCCAAAGTACTGAGTGAATTTCAGTTTTATGATTTTGTTGAATATATAACAAATCAAAGACTAAACTCATAATCTGCATCGACCGAGTTCTCTCAGTCAAATTATATGATCTTCAACAGGAAAATGAGTTTGTCCAGTTGTGATGGAAATGCAGATGTTGTAAGCTGATGTATACTGTATATATCTGATACTGTCAGGTGAATGCAGGAAAATTGGACTCTACCAGAGAAACGTGGATGCTGATTGCTGGGAACCTGGCACTCAAGCAGGTACATTATTTTCATATCAGAAAAGATTTGATCTCCCAGTTGATAAATTCTGCATTGTTACCTGTTTATCTGCATGATTTTTATTTGACTCTGCCCAGATTTCTCACTGCCACCCTCCTTTTACAGCTACAAGCCACAGTGCTCAGCCTGTTAGCCTCTCTGATGGCGACTGTGTTGGGCTGGATGGCAGAAGGAAAGATGCCCTTGCATCATGTAGTGCTCCTGTGTTCAACCAGTGTTTCTACTGCATTCATGGCTTCACTGCTACAAGGTAACAACACCACTTGCTGTCACCTTGAACTGCTGTTGTTTCTCTGAGTGTAATAAGAATAGATCAGGGCATCAAACACACAAACCTTTGTAACATTCCTGTTTCTCCCTCTCAGCTTCTCCCATGACCTCAGGAGTCTTCATGAAGTTTAATTAGCTATAACACATGCATTACAACATTTACAAGTGCTGCCCCCTGTGTTTATGTTTGGGGTTAGTATCACACATCTCATCCTTCTTCACTGTTATTTAAGTTTATCTACCAACTTATATTTTCTTTTTAAAACATATTCGTTGAAGAAATACCTTAAAGGAAATGGTGCATTGGTGTCTCAGAAATGTTTCTTCTTCTTTGGTCATGTGAGCTGCTCTACAGGGGTGGAAATCCTTCTAGAAATGGAATTGTGAACAAAGGGACCGTGACAAGGCACATCTAGGACATGTAAATCAGTTTTGCATGGGGTTTATGATTTTTGGTTTGAATTTTGACATGGACTGATTACGACAAACTCAGAAGCAACAAGGGTCCAGCTAAGAATTGTGGGCTTAGTTACCTCTAGAGAGAGATACTTTCTGACAACAATTTGATGACCTTTGAACGGCCAAATATCACCTTTAACCTCTGACAGCCCCCCTGCCTCTCCTTCTCTGTCTCCACACAAGGGATACTTTTGACATTGCTCTATCCCTCTGTTTCTGTCTCTGTTTCTCTGTTTAATGTCCTGTTGTCCTTTAAGAGGGCACAAAAACACAAGTTGCTTTTTTGGTGCCATTAAATAACAGAAAGGGTCAACCTAAGTCAACCAAAAGTCCACATACTGCTCAGACATATATTAAATACAAACATGGTCTGTGGCTTTTTGCAGTTTGTTTGTTTCTCTTTTATGTCGACATTTGATAACCTGGAACCAACTAACCCACCTTTAAGTTCATCAGTTCTTTTCAGAATAATTGTCCTCAGGACTTATCCAATGTAACTGCATAGTTTAAGGTTATTGCCTTATTCTTAACTCTCTCTAGGTATTATTATGGTGGGAGTGATCATTGGCTCCAAGCGACTGGGAATCAACCCCGACAACGTGGGCACACCAATGGCTGCCAGCTTTGGGGATCTCATCACTCTTGCCTTACTGGCCTGTTTCAGTCAATGGTTCTACTCCATCATAGGTACGGACTACAAGTGGGCCAATTAAAATCTCTCACATGCAACAAAACAGCAAACAGTAATGGTCCTACACTCAGAGGTCATGTTATTCTTACTTTTGGCCATGGTACTAAGACAGCCATAAAAACCAGAGACCCGACAGCCTGGTTGAAAATGAAAGGCTTAAATAATGACCTTTTCTTTTGACAGATTTGTATTCCTATGTGTTGTACCTGGTGGATCTGTTCTTTTTGTGCCTGATTCCTCTCTGGGTGGTTATTGCCTCCAAACATCCGGCCAGTCACGTGCTGCTCCGTACGGGCTGGGAACCAATCATTACAGCAATGATCATCAGCAGGTACTCGCCTCAGTAACTGACTTTTTCAAAAGCTTGCACACACACTTATACTGCTTGAATTGTTATACTTAAGTGTGGAGTGCATTTTGGTTCAGTTCAGGTCAAATATTAAACCACTAATAAAATCACGTGCCTCCCATCACTGACTGTCAAATTATATATTGGAGGAATTTATATTTTGTGTTAAGCAGTTAAAGAAGACTTAAACTCCATTGTCATCAATATACTATATATAAAGCACTGTTTTGAATCACCTGGAATGTTGAGGTTGTTCTTCTTTTCTTTAAAAGGTCTCTTTTCATTACGGCTGTCTGTTTGTTAACTCCATTGTTGAAGTATCACAGCAGTGTAATCAGAATATGTAGCGCTTCTCAAAACATGTTCTTGGTTGTCCTTCTTTTAGCATTGGAGGACTTATTCTGGACAAGACTGTGTTAGATCCAAACCTGGCAGGAATCATTGTTTATGCGCCAGTCATAACTGGTGAGTTTTGCATAATGCATTCATGGGCTAGTTCTTGTGACGATGCGATCTAAAAAGGTGTAGCATGTGTTGATAGACAAATCATCACCCTTTCAGTTCCCCACCGAAATGTCTAAATTCCTACTGACATTGAAGTCACAAGTCTTCACATTTAAACAGTTCAAGAAGGGGACAAACAATCCACAGAAATACCACTGTTGTATCTTCTGTGGTGATGTTGTCGAAGATGTTTGAAGAGAAAGCCCGCCGACACTGACTTAGTTGTATAACAAGTTTATTACAATAAGTTCAGTATCGTAGCAAGTAACACGTTACTTGGAGACCCCTTCAGTTACTTATCTTAAAGTCCAGATGATCTTAATCAGCTGGCTACACAGATAAGTGTTTCAATGCAGAACATACATATATATAGTACTAGTATTAGTTTGTAAGTATGCATCTATGTGAATACACCTCACCACACTAGCTAATTAAAAAAGGTTAGTGTTAACAAAGGCAAACTGATTCTAAACCTTTGTAGTGAATTCTTGTGGCTGCCGAAGTCGGTCTGTGGAAGCTTGGGAAGAAAAGAGCTGCAACTCGTCTTGACTTGAATAATTAGGACTTTATTCAAAGAAACAAGCGAGTCTGAGATGCATCTCTTTGAATCTTCATGCCGAATGGACCGAATCCCCCTTCCTTCTCCTTGGCTAAGTCTTATATTCACAAACTCATGAATAAACATTCTGAATCTGCCCTTTTAAGGAATCAACCTCTGTCATTATCTTCCCTAACTTAGTTGACCATTTGTTTTCTTACCAAGAGATCGTAAACACCACAGAATGTTCATTCTGGCAGAACCGCACAGCATCCACCCAAAAGGTGGATCGTAAATACAATAGAATGTTTATTTTGTCATGCAGCATGACTGTAAATACGAACAAATGGTTAGGCTTCATGGAGAGTGGGGTCAGTGCACAAATGGTTTTTACAAATGCGCGCTTTTAACCTTAGGAGAGGTTACATAATACTGTAGATGCACAACGTAATGAGGTGTATATATATATATATATATATGTATGTATGTTCTGCAGTGAAACACTTATTTGTGTAGTCTGCAGTATCTGTTACTCTAAGGCCATGGAATTTAAGTTAAGTAGATGGAGGGGTTTTAGGGTCAGCAGGAAGGCTGACCCGTCCGATGACTGAGAGGGAGTTCAAGTTAAAGGTTGAGAGGTCATTTGGCCGGATGTATCTGGTTGAAGCCTTTATTTTTGTTTAAACATTCCATTTCAAATTGTTTGAAGATGTATATATATATATATATATATATATATATATATATATATCAATATATGTATATCTTCATTCGGCCGAGGGCTCTCCAAGTAACGTGTTACTTGTCACGATACTGAACTTATTGTAATAAACTTATTATACAACTTCACCAACATCACCACAGAAGATACAACACTATAGATGGATAAAAAATATACTACACCATCCTGTTAAAAACTGCACATGAACACAATGGATTTTACTGACTCACTGTGGGAACTCACAGAGCAAAGTTAGCCTGCCAACTTGCCAAGGACAAGCTTGGTCTGTGGGAGGATGAGAGGAAGGATGTTGATTATTAACAGTCAGGAAGAGATAGGACAGAAAGATGAAATAAGATGTTGCAAATGAATGAATGGTTTTGTATATGGGGTGCACATTATGAGCGTGGCCTTTTTCGTGGACCATGCTCTGAACATTAACTGTAACTTTGTGTAATGTAGGTTTTGGTTTTGGAATGAAGGAATGAATAAGAATGTATGGAATAAAAAAAGACAATATCTCTGATTGTGCATCAGCTTTTATTGTCTTCTGTTTCTGCCTGGATTAGGCCAGAGCTGATACCACATATCATAGATGTGGTGAAAGTGATATCTGTTTAGTCCTTTAAAAAAATGACCTTACTGTGCTCCCACCTTTTCTTCTCTATTCAGGTATTGGAGGGAACCTCGTCTCCATACAGTCTAGTCGAATTTCTACTAATTTGCATTTGTATTACTTGCCTGGAGAGGTTCCTGAAGACCGTAAGAGCTGCTACAACCCTTGTCGCACCTTCTTGGGTTCAGGTGAAGAGCTTAAAGTGTTGAAGCGTTTTCAAAAAGGCGGCTTGATGCCCCTTTATCTAACAAAAACACACACATTCTGATGTTCAGCTTTGTCATGGCAGGAGCAAACCATCGATCGGCTCAGATTCTGCTTCTTTTGGTCATCCCCGGCCAGCTCGCCTTCATACACATTATACACCTGATGAAAGGAGGACACACCTTGCCCAGTCCTCTCTTCACAGTTGCCTTCTTGTCTGCTTCCCTGATACAGGTGAGTCAGACCTGTGTTTGTTTTTCCTTCGCATATTTCATCACTGCTTTACAATATCACCTGTGTCCATCTCTTAGGTCTTCTCCCTGCTGTGTATTGCCGACTGTATGGTCCACTGTCTATGGCGGAGGGGTAAAGACCCCGACAGTTACTCAATACCCTACCTGACAGCCCTTGGAGACCTACTAGGGACTGCTCTCCTCTCGCTTGCCTTTCTCATGCTGTGGTGCATTGGTGACTCTGGCAGTGTATAGCAAGGCATTCATTTATTACACTTTTGTCAGACTAATAGTATCACATTTACAACTTTTACGGAAGTATACGGAAGGTGTTTTTCAGTTGAGGGAATTTCCCATCATGTCTATACTCATATTTCATATGATTTTGTTTTTTAGTTTATCACATCAGCATTTTTGCCAACAATAAAATATGTTTAAAGGAGCAGTCCGTGCTAAGCTTGTGATTGAGTGATATTAGGATTGTATTTATATGATGCATTGTTTTATGTGTACTATTTCGTCTTATTGCTTTTGTTTTCTTTATGTTTCAAGAGTCGACACCACTGCACACATCTCGTGTGCGCTGCAGTTTTGGTCCGTCCTCTACATGACTTCAAACCCCACTGGGAGAGTTTCAGAGTTTTCAGAAGTTTAGCCCGACAGAGTTTGTTTACTTGCTCATATTTGTCCGTTTTCCCGGAGCATGTTCTACTAAATATGCTTCTACATGTGTAAATATGCTACATAGTTAATTAGTTTCAGATTCTCTTTGCTTTTTCTGTGTCTGGCTTCCACCTGCTTGACATGATCTGTGTAATATGCGGGCTGCTCGTGTCAAGTGTCAAAAACAGAACAGCTGTATATTTTACGTGGAGCCATATCTCTCTCGTATCTAAGTTTGCTATCACACGCCCTTTTAGTTGGTAGTAATGACTAGTGTTCATTAAAAGAGAGTACTATTAGGACATAATAGAAACAGAGAAAAGTAAAGGGTGTTCTACTGTGTGTTCTGGGTGTTTGTATGTTAGATGAGATTGTCTGTGGTCTCCTCATGTTTTTATCTTGGTCCAGAAGATCATTTCTATTGATCAGTGAATTCACTTCAATGCACCATTAGATTAATTTGAGGTCCTTAGGCAATCAGCTTGTGGTACTGCTGAAGTGTTATGAAAGCCCAGGTTACTTTGATAGCAGCCTTCAGCTCGTTTGCATTGTTGATCTGGTGTCTCTCATCTTCCTCTTGATAATACCCTATAGATTCTCTATGTGGGGTTCAGGTCAGGCGATTTTGCTGGCCAATCAAGTACACTGATACTGTGGTGATTTAACCACATATTGGTACTTTTGGCAGTGTGAGTAGGTGCCAAGTCCCAGGAAATTGAAATCCTCATTTCCATCAGGCTTGTCAGCAGAAGCATGAAGAAGCATGAACTGCTCTAAATCTTCCTGGTAGATGGCTGCGTTGACTTTGAACTTGATAAAACACAGTGGACCAACACCAGCAGATTACATGGCTCCCCAAATCATCACTGACTGTGGAAACTTCACACTGGACTTCAAGCAACTTTGATTCTGCGCCTGTCCACTCCTCCTCTATTCTCTAGGACCTTGATTTCCAAATGAAATGCAAAATTTACTTTCATCTGAAGAAGAGGACTTTGAACCATTGAGCGACAGTCCAGTCCCTTTTCTCCTTAACCCCATGTTTTGACGTTGTCTCTGGGTCAGGATGTTATGGAGTTTTCTATCTTTAGGTTACACAAGGTCATATGTGGGCCTTGAAGTCCTCAGCAGTATTAATTGTTTGGCTTTGATAGGGAACAGTAGGTGCCGTTCTATCCCAACACTGTGGTGGCCAGGTTTGAAGAAACCTATTGCTGCCTCCCTAGACATAATAGATCGCTGACGTTCCAATCTGCGTAAACAGAGATCTGTGTCTCCAGACTAGAATATGTTGACAGTAACAACTCCATGAGTAAAAACATTATCTTTGGTTAATTCTGGGCGTATAGTATTTGTGGTGTTATCTTGGGGTTTAAAGTCTGTCCATGAGGATGGGCTGTGCAGAATGTGAGACCGACTCAGGCACTTCTGATGAACTTTGAGAGTGTCTCTAATTCTCCTTGACCAAGCGTCAATAAGTATTACAACATAAGACATCAAAGGCTCCTGAACACTTTCTTCTCTCCTGACCTCACCATTGACCTCTGATATCAGCAATTTCTAAACAACACAGTGACTTGACATGGGGAATGTAACAGATGTAGCTCGTGCTGGATACGTCTGTGCATGGTGGCTCTTCATGCACTGACTCCAGCCTTAGTTCACTCTTTGTGAATCTCCTTGAACGGTTGTTGCTTCTTCTCAGGGATGCTGTTATACCTGTTGCTTGTGCACCTTTTTCTAACATACTCCTTCCAGGCAACTTTCTCCGAATATGCTTGAATACAGCACTCTGTGAACAGCCAGCTTCTTTAGAAATAACCTTTTGTGGCTTACCCTCCTTGTTGAGGATGGCAGTGACAGTGTCTTCTGGACAACTGTCAAGTCAGCAACAACCAGACAGAGAGAGACAGCTTAAAAGCTCAGGAAACCTTTGCAGGTGTTTTGAGTTAATGGCTTTTCATTAGCTGTAAGCCATAATCATCTATGGATGAAATAAAATAAATGAACTTTCCCACGAGTCTTACAAGTTGTAAAGTTGTTTGTGTAGATATAGCAGCAGGTGTCTCATGTATAAACCTGACCTTTGACACATTTTAGTAAGAGCTTGTTAGAGAGCTTAGACAGTGAGTGGTACAGATAGTGCTCTGGAGAACCTCTTCACAACCTCTTATAACCATTCTTACATCACTGTTACATATTCAAATCACCAGATCTGGACCCAGCCATCCTGTACTTTCTTATAATCATGTAATCAGTGTCCTGAGAGTCACGTGAACACAGTACTGTCTGTGTGTTTCCCATGAGTATGTATGTATGTGTGTGCTCGACTCCTTAATCTGGTCAAGGCCGACCTGAAAACAGACTGACTGAATGTTATCTGGTGGCACAGGGACATTTAATACTGTCCTAGCTGTGTCATCTGTGTGTCTGTAAGTTTGTGTGTTTTGTGTGTCTATGAGTGTGCTTTTATTATATTCCATTTAAAAGTATGTATGTGTCACTCAGAACACTAAAATAGTAAATCATGTTAGTAAATCTAAAAGTGTATAAAAATTAGTGTGGGACTGCCCCACGCTGAACAGTGTCTTGTGCATTGTAGAACTGTTCCTCTTGCAAGAATAAAAATAACTAAACTTCAAAGACCAATTCATTAATTCAAGATCTTTTTTTTGTTTATTGGTGAGTGTTTCACAGAAAGTTTCAGCAACAAATCTCAGATTACTTAGATTATTAGACCTTCGGTTCGAGTGAGGAAAAACTTGCCCAAAAAAAACCTTTTGACAGGGAAAAATGTGGAAGAAACCTCAGGAAGAGCCACAGAGGAGGGATCCCTCTCCCAGGATGGACAGACGTGCAATAGATGTCATATGTATGGAACAAATAAACAGAGATATATTGTACAATAACAATGAATGATAAAAATGATTACAGTAACAGTGGAACCTGTGATAGAGATAGAGAGACACAGATGCACAGCAGCAGCAAATCATAAACTAGCTATAAACTGTAATGGAGACTTGGTAGCAATAATGACTAATAATATATGTAGTGGACGTCATGCTGGACCACAGCAGCAGCCAGGAGAACCTGCTGGACAAGCGCAGAAACTCTGGGAAGAAGTTTACTTTATTTATACATTACTTGCTTTACCTTACCCTGCCAGTCTTAGCAACAAAATCATATTAGATAAGTGAAAACAGAACTTGTAAGAAGTAGGAACTCAAGTACACATCTGAAACACAGCATAAACCTCATTTTTATAACATGGACTTCAGCTCAGCATTCAACACAATCATCCCCCAGCACCATGTGAGCAAACTGCCCCCCCCCCCCCCTTGGACTCAACACCCCCCTGTGTAACTGGCTGCTGGATTTGATGACCCATGACTGCCGTGCCAGGTTTAGCACGAACCACGTCATTAACGACACGACAGTGGTGGGCCTCATCAGGGAACGAACTGGCCTACAGAGAGGAGGTGAAACACCTGGTGGACTGGTGTGACGTGAACAATCTAATCCTGAATATCAACAAAACAAAAGAGATCGTTGGTGATCGTCAGGAAAAATGAGCTGAGTCACACCCCCCCTCCTCATTAACGATGCCACAGTGGAGCTAGTCAGCAGCACCAAATTCCTGGAGGTGCGGATTACAGACACTTTGACACTTTGATCCCTTCACACCTCTGCTCTTGTGAAGAGAGCACAGCAGTGTCTGTACGAAGAGCGAACCTCCCCCCTCCCATCCACGACACTGCTTGCAGACGCTGCCTGATCAGGGCTCAGTTGATCACTAAAGACCCCTCCCATCCCCCGTTGCCCTCTGGTAACAGATTCAGCAGAATCAAAAGCAGAGCAGCCAGATTTCACAACAATTATTTTATCCCCCACCCTAAGTCTAAGTCTAAGGAGAGCCAGTTCTAAAGGTTGAAAATAATTTTCAACACCAGAAATTACCTGGATTGCATTTGACTGTGGCCGGGAGGTGGAATTCATTTTTTTTACTCTATTTTAAATGTCACATCACACTTGACCCCCCCATTGTGACCCCCATTGCAACCCCCCCTTATTGTGACCCATATTGACCCTAATTTAACACACCTCATTAGGTCAAAGGTCACCTGTCAAACCAGTTTGACGAGAAGTGTGGACTTAACTTGGTACTTGGTATTCTCTGGGTTGTATTCTCTCTAATGATGTTATTACATGTTACAGTTGTAAGCTCATATTGTATTTCCAACCTCATTTTATTTGCACTTTGTTGAATATATCAGAGGCAAAGACTCACACCTTTCATGTAACAACGCGGGCAGAAGAATCCTGTGAACTTGATCCAATGGTGAAGACAGTGCTGCGAGAACAAAAGTGGCAACCCACTGACAACAAACATAGACCTGACCTCTACATAGTGAGAAGGTGAGAAGATAAGAATTATAAGGCTGGTGGTGGAAGTGGAAGTGCTCCCTGGGGTGCACCGTCTTCAATACTGGAACCACACTGTAGTGTCGGTCGTGAATGAGCCACTTCAAAGAGCCAGCTTTTTAAAGTCAAAGATGGGAGCCAGCCCCAGTATGTGGGCCATTGAGTGATAGTAGAAAAAGAAGCATTTTTAGCCATTAAAAAATTTTAAAAACAAAGGCAGAATTCAGAATTTTGCAAAAGCCAAGCTGTCGTATTGAGCAGAGGCCACAAACAAACAATTCTCACAGACACATGAGAATTTGCATGTTTTTAAAATAATTTTTTTATTCTTTTTATAGTTTTTACAGGTGTTTCTATCTGCTTCGTGTAGCAGTGAGGCAGTTTCAGTGAGTTACAACGGTCTGTAAACACAGTGAAAACAATTGGCTACAGCAATTTATTGAGATTAGAAAATGTCATTTTTACTTTTGAATCTTCAGCACAAAGGCTGTATTGAATATATACATGATATATGTGTGCACATACAAACCATAATCCAAAACAGTGCTAAATTTGGCTGAATTATAAAAGGTATAAGTGGTAACATGAAGAGCTGTTTTGGAGCTGAAAGAGCCGACTCGTCTTGGTGAGCTCAAATGATCCGGCTGACTAAAAAGAACCGAAATTCCCATCACTAGACCACAGTGACCCGAGTTCACTTCTATCCTGTGTCCTTTGCTGCATGTCATCACCTCTGTCTCTCCTGGAAATTTGTGTTTTTTGTTCTTGTTTTTTTCACATCATCTGACACAGTTTTACAGTCTAAGACAAATTTTGTTGAATTTGTGTTGAAGAGAGGTTTTTGTACAATGACTTTGTATCACTGTGGTTCATGTTCACCTTAAAAAGATCACACTAATCACACATTGCTATGCCAGCTCTTATCGAATAAACCATGGTGCTCACACACTTAAAATGTTTTGGTGATTATAATATTCCACCATTATGTAAGAATGCTGTGCTCTATAAATCAAACTGTATATGTCAGACTAAAACTAAACTTGTTCTATACTAATGCACTCTTTGTCCATACTAATACACAAATACATAAATGTTATACTACAAAAGTTACCAGATTCCCTTTGAAAAACGTGCAATTTTGTGAGTAGAATCAGGAAAAGACTACAAATTTGTGACAAATTTGTTTTGGCCTTCTTGTGAACTGGTGTCAGCAAAGTGACCACCAAAAGATGGTCAATTTGTCCCGGCGCGTTGGCTACTACTGTTAATGCCGCATTTGGTCTTTTGCTAATGGAAATGACAGGTGATTAACACAAGTGACCACTCAAGTGGGATCTTCGATACATTGCCAGGTGTGAACAGGGCAACTATGATATGTCTGTACTCCAATTGCCCTATTCCCACCGGACCTCCCTTGTATTGTTGTACATGTTGCAAATGCTCTTCCAACTTTCTCCTGTAGTTGTCCATGCTTTTTAAAATTTACCTTCCAACTTCCCTTTGTACACTCCTCAGCTGCTCCTGATCTCAGTGCAGTATGTGAATGTTTGTTCTAATAATAAATATTGCAAAACTATTTCCCAGAAAAACTTGGAATTGTTATAGCCTTTATAGAAAACCCTTGTAGTACCTTCTGGGGGGATGCAGCTGAAGATGTTTGAAGAGAAAGTCCGCCGACACTGTCTTAGTTGTATAATAGGTTTATTACAATAAGTTCAGTATCGTAGCAAGCAACATGTTACTTGGAGAGCCCTCGGCCGAATGAAGAGAGTCTCCAGAATTATACAGAGGAAGCCCTTATATACCATGAAGGCCACAAACAGCTGAGATGGAATGTTGAGACAGAGGTAAAAAGGGATTCAACCAGATACCCCCAGTCAAAGACCCCTTAACCTTTGACCCAATCTTTCTCCAGCTACTTAATTTAAAGTCCAGTTGGCCTTAGCGTAAGAGCCGACTACACAGATAAGTGTTTCATTGCAGATCATAATATATGATCACCTCACCTCACCCTCTCAAACAGTGCCAGCTGAGAGTGGCCTAATCAAGATCTTGGTATTCCTCCAAAAAGCCAGGCACTGTTTGGTACCATGAAGGCCAGCCAAAGAGAGATTATCCGAGTTCAAACTATATTTATATTAAATCAATAAACTTTAACATAGGAGTACATGATTTGTACACCATTGTATTTTCACAGTGTAGTGACTTTTCCTGGCTGCCGAAGTCGGTCTGTGGATACTTGAAAAGAAAAGAGCTGCAACTCTTTATTCAAAGAAACAAGTGAGTTTAGGATGCATGCCTTCAAATCCTTTAGCCAAATTGTCCAAATTCTTCCCTCCCTTCTTCTGGGCTAGGTCTTATATCCATAGAATTCATGAATAAACATTCCGAAAAGGAGCCCCCTTCCATCTTTGTATTTCCATCTTTGTGCTGGGGACACAATAAAATCAGGGGTTAAGTGGGATGCATGCAGTCGTCCAGATTTGCACCCTCTCATTAACATTACATCTTGCAGGGGTTTGACCTGTCTGACAAATAAAGCGCTGACTCTTTATGCATAAAATTTCATGAATGCTGCATAACTGACAGAGTGCTTGACTGTCCTGAATTGTTTTAAGCTGTTTTTCTGTTTTCCTGTGGTTAACAGCTATATAACAAGTACTATACTATATGCATGTTCTGAGACATTTAAGTAGATGTAATGTAGACACTGATAACTGGAAAGAGTAAATCACTGGAAGCCTGCTTGAGATGAAATATAGTCCTTTGAAGGCTTATACACACCGAAGATGAATGAAGATGAATGAAGTAATGAGCACTTGGTTTCTCAGTATGATGTGATGTAACAGTGTGAAGACTTTTTAAAAAATACAGTTGGATAGATCTGTGATATAATGGTGTAAGAAAAAGTATTAATGAATTAACTACAAAACATAATCTAATGGCGTCATCCAGTGAATAACAAAACAAAGGAAAACATCTTGGCCTCGGAGTGAAAAATCCCCCAAATATGGATGTGCCCTAGGAGTGTGTGGAAAATTACACCATTATGTCATAGAGAAAGTTTGATGAAAATGGGGTGGACACATGAAAACAGGCAGGACATTTGCATGGGAGTATGAAGGAGTCAGTTAGTTCAGTCCGTCCATGGGTGGTGAAGATAATAAAGAGTTCATTCTTCTGCCAGTCCTGATGAATCCTGTGTGTTATTGCCCAAAGAAGCAGAGTAACACTATTTGACCCAGTCTGCACCCGAAAACTGAATAAATTACACGCAGTCTGCAGAACAAGGGGCAAGTTGAAGACTGGGAGACTCTCCAGAAAAGGGTCCGCCTCCTGCACTCACATCAGTTTAAGCCCAGCAGAGCTGGGGGAATCCCTTTTATTGTTGTCTCGGGCAGGCTGGCTGTTAGTCCGCTCAAACCTCAGACGACTGGGTGTTTTTCTCTGCCCGCGTTCTGCCACATGGCGATAAAACACTACGCGGATGTGTGAGCCACAGACCAAAACAAAGAGGCGGATTTGCTTACTGCTCGGACTTTGGATGTTACGAGCGTCACGGGTGGAGTTGGACCTCGTCGGGATTTGAAAGTAAGATGGCGTTAATGTGAAAGTTAGGCAAGCAACTGAAGTTATTATCAAGATTGTTGTGAGGAGGAGGTGAAGACAGACACCGCATGTTTATGTCAGTTTACCTGTGCGTGAGTGCTCACCGCAGTGTTGGAGCGTATCATTTATCCTAAACTAAACACTCATATTACGAGTGAAATGATTCAGCTCGCCGAGTGTTCATTAAACCTTTAACATGAAGTTTACCGGAGACTTTTTAATCTTTAACTTTTTAATCTTAAAGACTTTTTCATTGAAATCGTTTAATCTCCTTCTCAGCTGCAGCCTGTTGAAGTTGTTATGGTTAGAAAATGATGACTATCTACTCAAAACCTGCATGAAATCATGTTTTCTGTGCTTTAATTTGTGTGAATTGTAACACAACCGTGATTTCTAACGTGTACAGAGGTTTGCCATGACCAAAAACATGCCATCATTATTTCAAGGCAAATTGCAAATCAGTTGCTTGTATCAAATAGCTGATTGTGGTAGTGGTTACATGCCAACTCGGGCGTACCACACTGTGTCTGTGAGGGCGTGGGAGCTGAATTTCAGGGGCTGTCCGTTTCTGTTTGAACGGACTTGATAAACTTTTAAACATCAGAATAGAGATTGATCCTACACCCTCTTATTAAATTTTGTCAGGTATTGTCCTCTACCCTTGACCCAGTAACCTTTGACCCCTATTTGCATATTTCTTAGACATTTTCTCAGACATTAATTTGCATATTCCCAGACAGATGTGTCACTTTGACGGATGATGTGTGGTTCTTCAATACATACCTATACATATGTATAGGTCCATAGAAAATAAAGAAGTAGGACTTTATAATGAACTGTGACTGTGTATTGAAGAGGTCCGTGAGAGGGATATTCCCAGACAGATTTGACTAATAACTTGGATTTCTACCTCATTTTTACCACAGCATTTCTGTGAGGTTATATGTGCATTCCAGTTTCACAGGAGTATATCTCATTTTGACAACACTTAAACAAGGTTCTACTCCTCATTACTTATTATGTTTCCAGCTCCCAGTGTTTACATAACATCACCTTAAGGGCTTCACTACATGCATAATGTTCCAGTCTACATATTTGCTACATACTCAAACCATAGCTCTTAGGAAAACAAAAGAAAAATAGTTTGAAACAATTTGGCACTCAATTAAACAGAAGTCACGGAGTCATGAAATTTTATACATCAGTGCCTTTTATGTACTTTCCAGTGATGTATTTTATCAGGATGTGTTGGGTGTTGAATGTGAATGTGTTATATGTTCAAGGAATATTAGCACTGTCAGCAAGTGTGCATCTGTGGTTCTTCCTTTAGAAGAGGTTAAGAGGTTTAGTTAATTTAAATATTAATAATACTTATATGTAATAGTGATTATCTGAAAATGACAGAATGTATAAATGTATAAATGGCTTTGAAGCACGCTATTTAAGTCTTTAGACCACTGTACCACTGTACCAATTTGACATGTAGGTCTTGTATTAGGTATGTAGGTATTGTGCCACCTGTAAGTGTGTACATGTGTGCATATGTGTCCTAGTAAAGAAAACACTGAAGATATGTACTGAACACATTGCACTGCATAAATTAGTGTGTGTTTTTACAACTCTTAATATTTTTTTAATTTCTCTTTCAGGGAAGTAACCTCTTCGTGGCCATATGACTTAGCAGAGGACAGAAATGGATTCTTGTGCATGGATAAGAGGACCGTACTGACAAGTTGGATTAACCTCAAAATCTTCGCAAAGTGTAATTCAGTTTTCTCAGGATACAATGTGGAGTCAGCAAGCTGGGACAACATATAACTCATGCCCGAACAGGACATCGAACATGGGTCTCCAAGCAATACTCTCTAACAGACAAACATCAAATTGGGAGACCTCAGCAGTCCGCCAGGCATTTTCTTCTCAGCAGCCAGCTCTTGGGAAGACTAACAATGACTATCCTAAAATGTTACACAACAATCGACAAGGCTCATTTACAAATACACAAAGTGGAAACGCTCCTCGGCTGGACACTAATGGACATCAGGTTGCCACTCAGCAAGATTTTTATCTGAACTCGGGATTCTTCAAGGGAAACACTACATACTCTCAGCCAGGCATGGCAGGACATTTGAACCAACAGGATATAGTTCAGACACATAGCAGACAGAATATTCATAACCAGAATCACAGACAAAATGGTACTCATCATGGATACTCTCCTACCGACCCATTACCATCTTATAATGTGGTTGTCTCACAGTCTTTCAGAAACAACAACATTACTAGAAACTCATCAAGTGAACAAATTTTCCACAGTTCGAGTTGGAAAACCCAACAATACCCTTATCATCGCAACTCGAATCATAACAACACCCACTATGTCTTGTCAAAGACAAATAATGATACCCAAGAACAAATACATAGAAACCAGGTGGTGGCAAGAATTGCGGACGAGCTTCGTAAGTCATGCACTGCTATCCCAGACGGTTGTCCTCCAGCGTATAACAGTTCTTCTTGCAGAGAGAAGCAGTTTTTCAGCGCGTGCCGAATGACCAAGCCTAATCAAAATATGCAATCTGTGACAATGACCGTCTCTCAAAGTCATAACTCAAATGCCTCCCAATCACTCAATTCTGGCCTAACGTTGCCTAATACCAGCCACAATTTTATGTCAGAAAGACAGCATAGTGTGGATTTGCCACAACAAAGCTCTGTATCAAATGTCTTCGGTGTCCCTGCAACAGTTGATGGAAGTGGTAATGGAAATAAAGCTGCCAGTGCATGTTTTAAATCACCAAATGATCCATCTCAGCTTAAGAGAATACTTGAGAACATTCCACCACAGAAAAAGACTGAATCAGATGCAGCAAACAGTGATACAATCTTGGGAATCTCTGGAACAGTCCAGTTTGTCACAGTCAGTGATGACAACTTTCACTCATCTCCTGGTCGCATAGCCACAAGAGCTGTTGCTGTTGTGCCACCATTGTCACAAGAATACTATGAGGCTGTCAGCATGCATAAATCCTCTGATACAAGTCAGTCGCCTCCAAAAGACAATCTATGTAAAATACAAGTACAAAATAAAAGTACAAAATACAATGAGGCCCAGTCTTACCCAGGGTACCCAGAAATACCAAATCATTCAGCAGCATCCAATGATAGTAACTGCTCAGCTGGGCATCAGGCCTTGTCACAAAAACAACTATGTTTAGATGACGGCAGATCTAAACTTGATACTAGCGTGCAAGTAGACCAGTGTGTTGCATCAACTGCTCAACAATCAGTAACCTCTGAACTGCCAGTGAGCTCAAGTGGTCATAAAGACAGAAGTGAAAATCAGACTGATCCAAAAGGCCCTGTTTCTGAGGTCTCTGCAGCAACCTCCTGGACAATCGGTGCATTAATTGAATTGGTACAGGACATTGAAAAGGCTCAGACGATACCCAGAGAAAATTCCACAGTGTTTGATTATTCTTCACATGATTTATTATTAAGCCATTTTTGGGAAGGTAACGCTAAAAACCTAACCTATAAACTAAAGATGGGCTGGTACAAGGATTTAATGGGTAATGTTTTAGAATTCTGCCATAAACATGTAACGTCAAACTCTGTCATACTGCCACAAGAAAACTCAAGCTTTAAGAAGCAACCCCAAAACTACCATGTCCTCAAAAGTGATGAAGTATATTCAGAGCAACCCTACAAATCCCCATGGTTGAATGTCAATGAGGAACTTGATTACATTGATATAGAGTTTGGCTTCCCATGGTCTTTGAAGCAACATCTAATTGAGAGCCACAGTCAGCCAGAACAGTTTGAAACAATCAACAGCAATCCTGCACAACTGGTTGACTCAGGTGAAGAAAAACAAACATCAACTGTTGAAGCCACTACAACACAAGCTGCCTCTCCTGATAAAACAGAAAGTGCCGATTCCAGTGACCCATATTACTCATTTAAAATCCAAGTTTTGCCTCCAGAAGAAGCCAGAATTATCTTTGAGCAAACACACAGCCAGATGCCGCAAAGTATGGACAAGGACAGTCATCCGGAGAAAAATAGCTTAGTGGGGGTTGAGCTACCTGAGGCTGAAGATGGAGATGTCACATTGAAAGACTCAACAGTGAAGAACACAACAGTCTGTCCGATAGAGCAGATTTGCTGCATTTCAAGGTGGATGGAAATGATCTGTGGGTCAGACAGTCCTGATTTGAGTAAATGCCAGTGTGAAAATGACCAAAGTCTTAAAGATTGTACTGACAAGACCCCTGAAAAGGAAGAGAATGCGACATGTAGTCCATCTGAACTATGCGATGAACCCAGTCAAATCATTGACTTAACTAAAAATGACCACAATTCCTACTCACATTCTGAACCAAAGAACATCTCCCAGATAAGTGGTAGTAAGTCGAGCATTGTTGAAAGAAAGCGAAAAAGACTAGACAGTCATGATAGTTTTTTTCCACTTTCTAAGAAATCAAATGAATGCAACTCCCCCGATAATGTGAATTCACAGCCTTCACCAAATAAGAAGGTTTTAGCTGATGATAGTGAACCCTCATCCTCAAACGTTAAGTCTGTACAACTGGTTCTGTTTGGCTCAGCACCACAAGACTCACATGTTATGTCTGGCTACAGAAGGAGACATGTTTCATGTTCAGAAACCGTGTCTGATGGAGCACTGATGCCTCCAAAATATCTCTCTGTGAATCTCAGTCCCTTGAGTGGAAAGTCAAGTGAAACTGTCCCGACTAGGGAATATACAGTCAAACGATGGATCTATGAAAATTGGAGGAGAAGTTTCCCACCATTTAAAAGCCACTGCAGAAGCAAACATAAAACAAAGAAATGTGCCTTTTCCTCTTTGTCTGGGTTGAGTCTCAGAAAAGGTGAAATGGTTGAGTCCACAAGAATCTGGAATCAAAATCCTAAACACCGCCTGAGTCTGACAAGAAGGAGGTCCCTCCGTGACAGACTTAAATCTGGAAAGGAAAAAAGAAAGATGGATGTAGTTCCACTCAAACAACCTGCTGATAAAGACAGTACAGATGCTGAAAATGGCAGCCATGGTGACAGGCCTCTACAGGAGAACAGCGTCCTGAAGTTCAACGTGTTACCCAGTACCTTCAACTTCAAAGATAGATCCAATGAGGGAAAGGAGATCAATGGCTCTTTTACAAGTAAGTCAAAAGATTGTGGTTTATGGGATGTTAGTATTGCACTTCCAAACTGTTGAGGGGCTTGTGAAAGAATGATTAAATAGGAATGGTCAAAATCATTTCAGCAAAGCACTGTTTTTTTGTCCATGCCAGCAGATTGTGACAAAGGTTCCCTGAAAGCCTTCCTGGGTCACAACTCGGTCATTTGCATATATCAAAGAGCATGGCCTGTCATTTAGAGAAATAATTAAACTGCTTATTTCCTGGAATGACTAATCAGTGCAGCTGTCCTGTATGGCTTGAGCGGTCTCCGTGGTCCAGGAGACCATGGCTGTAGGAAGACTGTCTGCGCTCTGCCACAGGCTCAACAGATGGGCGTTTTGTGATTGTTGCTTTTGACCTGAAGTGACTCAGTCTGACTCAAGATGAATCCTTTGGTTGTCTTCTTTGTTCAGATAAGACTGCCCTCGATGAAGGAAAAGACAGCAGCCCCAACAATCCTCTCACGAGGGAAAGAGGTAACAAACACAACTGAAACAATAAAAAGGTCTTCTCAGTTTTTATATCTTAACTAAAGTTTTGCTAACCAGTATCAATGAACTGCACCTAAGGTACATGGTACCCAAAGCTGGAGAAGAAGTATTGTCCTCTTCGTTCACGTCCCGTCCTCAAAAACTCCAGCATCTTCCACGAGTATCAGAAGAAATACAAGGAGAAGACGCAGCCATTGGTGAAGGAATAACATGTCAGGCCTTTGAGACAATTTTTAAGTAATAATGTCTTCTCTCTCTGTCTCTGTCTCTGTCTCTCAGGAGTAAATTTATGTTGGGCCTTATTTGTACCTCTAAATATGATTGTAATCTCCATATAGCAGTTGCATTCTCAACAGTTTACAGTTTACAAATCAGTTGTTTACATGGATGATTCAGCTTCTCCACTTACAGACTTACTTGACTTACCGTGAACTGTATATTTATATCTTCATTTTTTTAATACATAAAGTTTTTTATACACTACTTGCAACATATATGTATATAATGTTTTTATTTTTTTATGTACTGATTTTTTTTAAATTCACAAAAATCTTTAAATTATTGTACAATAACTGAGTTTGTGGTTGGAAATTGTCCATTGGTTATAAAATAAAAGCCCCAAACTGAACAGGACAAAGATGTTGTTATTGTTATTGTTATTGTTATCTGTGCGCTGCTGCAAGTGGCCGCTACTGTTTAGTTTTGTTCGCGGACGAGGGCCGCTCCCTCGCGGACGAGGGACCCAGCTCTTTCGGCCCCACCAGGCTCTCTCAGGGCAGCCCAGCCCTCGTCTGTCATCTTGTAGCAGCGCAGAGATACAAAAAGAGAGAGGTAGGGCCAATTGATTACCAGGTGTGACTTTTTCGTGGACATCGGTATCATACATTTCCCAGGCACACCTCTGCTGTGCAGTGTTTCTTATGCTCCCTGCTTGCCAGATTTTAACCATATCAGGCAGCAATGAGTCATATGTTACATAATCCATCATCCTCCCTGTCCATCCAGATGTATCCTGCTTGCTTCATATACCCCTTCCCTTCTTCAGCCTTTCTCCTCCACCCCTCTCCTTGCCCAACCTCTAAGCGTGATTTATTTATTGTTATTTCACCCTAGCTACCAACTTATTGCAACGATTTCACAATTTTAGTAGTCAAAATCTTCAGTTATTATCACACTCTTTTCTTATGGTTACACTCATTTCAACATTTCATTTTTTCCATTGTTTAATACAGAATCATCATTAATTATATTTTTAGCTTAGCTCATTTTTATCTTTGTGCATTACTTACATACTCAGAAGGAGAGTCCAAAGGTTTATGCCATCGCTGGCAATGATGGAAAGTCCCTTGGTTCCCTACTCTCAGGCCTTCTGCTGGGGAGCTTTCACTTCCCCATTTCCAAGGCCAGACAGTGAGAAATCCTCTAACCGTTGCAGGCCCATCATGGGCTCTGACAGAACTACAGTCTTCAAAGTTGTCCTTACCATCCCCCCTCACCGCACGGCTCCCTCTTATGATCCTTAATGTCTCACAGAACCCTGTTGTTACTGTCTCATTGAAAATCTGGAATCAGTTTCGTAAACATTATTGCTTGAATGAACCCTCAACTTTGGCCCCGGTTGTTAAAAAACATCTATAATTGGCGAAACAAAGGTTTATTATACATCAAAGACCTTTACAAGGAAAACACTTACTGATTCAGCAGTTGCCTGCTAATCACACACAAAAGGTTTGTGAAAGAATCAAAAACAGCCAACGACCCAGTGTCAGTGTGGAGAGGCATGCAGAACATCACCAACGACGAAGACCATCCCAAAACACTGTGGAGAACAATGACCTTGCTAATGAGCTAAAGGTGTTTTACTTCAGATTTGACACATTCACACTTCTCCCCCCCTTAGACAATAAAGAGACACCCCCAGGGCATTCAACACCATTGTCCCAGACACACTCATCCCAGACTTTGCCACGTCTTTGCCAGGACACAGAACATTACACTCAAAGTGAGGTAAAAAGTTCAACAAGAACCCCCATTTATTTAGAGAGGTCATAAATACTATAGAATGCTTATTCTTCACTTAGAGAGAGGTCACTGTAAGATCTTACGGACAAACACTTCACATTCAACCCTTAGGAGAGACCAATGAAATACTATGAAATGCTTGTAAGAAAATATCCTACATATTCTTCCTCTTTTAGCAGAAATGTTTTTGCAAATATATGTCTGAAATAGAAGTTGTTTATGTTGAATAATTGACAGAAAGCATTTGTGTGAGTGTCCTATGCAATAATGTGTGACTCTTTATTTCATAATTACATATTTATGTATTATGATTGAACTTTGTTTTTCTGTAAATTAGACAAGTGTGGCTTAGTGGACTCATTGCATAGGTTTGCCCCAAATAATCTAAATGTAAGAAATAGTAAATTTAGTACAGGACATTAAACATCCACATGTAAGGACATTCCTTTGTCATAATGTTCATGCACAGCCCGGTTGAGGTAGTTAAATATTTGCAAGGTAATCACAGGATCCTTTCCAGGTGACTTCATTTGAAATACTGAGCAGAGAGGATCCTCTCCAGTCCTCAGAGTTCAGGACGGTAGCACCAAACACTGCTGCAGGTCAGACCGTAGTTCTCCTTTCTAACAGACTCGGGCAGCTCAAACTGAGCCAGCGGACGCAGGAGGCGTCGGATGCCGTGCTCCTCAAACTGGGCTCTTCCAGGATCTCCAATCAGGACTTTGGTGCTGTGGGTTTTGATACAGTAGTCCAACCAGCTGTGAAGGCTGGTGGCGAGGGCCTCATCGTAGAACATGTCACCCAGGAGGATCAGGTCAAAGCCCTCGGCTTGGGAACCAATTATGTTGTCAGTGACGCAGAGGGGCGGCTCGAGTCTGTTCAGCTCACAGTTCATGTGGGTCACAACAGCCGCAACTGTAACACAAACTGGTACTTTTAGCATGTTATCCTCTGTTGCATAGCATATTTGACACAACATCACAGTGACAGGTTTTGAAACTGACTGCTTGAGGATTACAGTTTTTAACACTTCCACATTGGCTTCATTTTCCTGCTCCAAAGGTTGTTGCTTGGTCTTTACTTAATGATTTATTTGTGTACTGACATCCTTGGTAGTCAAATAATTTGTGTGTGTCTCATGCAGGCACAAGACTCGGTCATTCTTTATTTAATAATAACATAGTTATGTATTTAATATTGAACATTGTGGGGACTTTTTGTGAATTAGAGATGTGTGGTTTAGTGGACTCGTTGCATAAGTTTGCCTAAATAATTTGAATGTAAGAAATAAAAGTGTTATAAAAATTAGGATTACACCGCTATTTAGATGTTTCAAACTATACGATGTTTGTGTGTTCCTATTTATTACATGTCTTAAGTGCATTGCCCTTTGATGTTACTGAGACTGGCAGGGGTTTAGGTTAATGTATAAATAGAGGAAACAGAACAATGGTTAGAGAGGTGACATTTATAATTTGGATATACTGGCTACTGATTAGGGGATACGTTGAAGAATAACCGTTTACAAGCTATGTATGCAAATTGTCTGATAACAATTGGCAATGGTTGAGACAGCCCATTTTTAGGAAAATGTATAAGAACGAACTGTCAGAGCTCCTCAGGGAGCTTTTTTCTCTGTAACCCATTTAGTGTGTTGCCCTGTGAAATGCTCCTCTTGTACAAGAACAATAAAGTGAACTGAAACTTTGATGCTTCGAATCCAGTCCTCCTTATTCAAGGGTTTTCTTTAAAATTCCGTAACAAAAAGTGTTATAAAAACTGTATGTACATTCAGCAGAGGATGTAAAACATCCACACGTCATATTGTCTATGTGCTTCCTGGATATTAGTACATATAAACATAGTTGTTAGCATTTCATACAGACTTAACTATGAAACTATTCTACGTTATTACATACAATTCTATACAACAGGAAAAATGGAGGCCACATAACAGCGTGGACAGGCCATGAGCGTGAGCATGTGTCTGTATTTAATGATTTGTATTGTGAGATCCTTGAGAGCAAAATAACGGAACAAAATGCACCACAAGGCAGTAGCTGAACAGTCAAAATAAACATAGATGCATACCAGTGTCTATGTCATTAGCCACAACATGAGCAGCTCCACTTAGTTTAGCAGCGATGGCTGAGGCTCCACAGCCACTCCCCACATCCAGAACCTTCTTCCCCTGACACACTGCAGGGTTATCCAACAGGTACCTGCAGACACCAGGTCTCAGAGACTCAACTCAGAGGTCACACACACACACACACACACACACACTCTCTCTCACTCACTCACTCACTCACACACTCACTCACTCTCTCTCTCTCTCTCTCTCTCTCTCTCTCTCTCTCTCTCTCTCTCTCTATCTCTCTTACACACACACACACACACACACACACACACAGTGTCAGTAGTTTATTACCTTGAGAGTGCCTGTCCTCCTGGCCAATATATGGCCCAGTACGGGTCATCAAAAGGCCAAAGCTCTGGTCTTTCTCGCCAAAATCTGCAGTTTGGAGTAAAAAGTCTGAGTTTGACCTCTGGGGTCAGGCTCTGCTCTCCAACTACCTCTGTGTTCTCGGAAATAAATCTCCTGATATGCTCATCAGACTGACAGCTGATGGAGAAACACCCGCGCGCCCGTTTTAAGGCGCCGACAAACAGTTTAACACACGCAGAGCGCTCACGTGGCGAAACAAGTCCGAACATGACCGCAAAGTTAGCGTCGCGCGACGACGTCAGAGAAGAAAAGCACGTGCAAACATCACAACAGTGACGACAGACACATCACTCAAGAGTTAAATCGTTTCCTGCACGGACCCAAAATAGTGTCACACAAAAATATATTCATCCCCCTGAAAACAGGACACACACTTTGAGTTCCGCCCCCAAAGGTTCCTACACAAATATGTGTTGATTTTTTAAAATTAAATCTAAATCTATCTACCCAGTCAAGTAAATATAAGTAAGTATAAGTAAATATATATTAACCACAAGATATATTAAGCTATAAATACCATAATAACATTACACTGAAGCATGATAGTGTTCCTCTATAAAGGTTGATAGTGATAGATAATAAAACATTAAGAGCCTGCTGTTGGTTTTATAATGTAAAGACACGGTGTGTGTGCATGCATGCGTGTGTGTGAGCAGATGGTTCACAGAGTCAGTCATACTGGACCCCTGGGCTGTAATTACCTTTATGTTCTCATCAGGTGTGAAGCTATTGCTTTTTGATGGAGGATGTGAAGTCCTAATGGATAGTTTTCTTCCTGTCATTGAAGTTACCCTGAGCTGACCCCCGTGGGTCAAGACTAGCACACCCATAGCTCTGTTCAGGGATTATTTTTTATAGATGGCAGCTGTCTATAAGGGCCAGTGGTTGTAGCGACTTAATTTCATATGGGAATTGCAACCTTGAGTCCCTCCAGTTGACGTGTCAGCGTGGCAAGAGGGTAACAATGTGTTCCCATGCTGAAGATGAAGGAGCTCAGATATACACTGTTGCCCATAATAAAATATTTTTACCTCTTCTCATGAAATGACTGTGACGATGTGGTTTATTGTTGACAGATAAAACCTATCTTCTCAAAGCTTTATTGATCAATCTCTTCCAAACAGTGAAAATTAAACCACAATTAACTTGATGTATATAAGAATAAAAAGAGGAATGTGCCTGAAAACAAAATTATTACAACTTTTTGGGCAACAGTGTACACAGACCTCTGTCCTCCATTATCCAGGTTGTGATTTATATATTTTTTTATTATGGCAGATTTGATTTGAAAGTAATGATTAAAACTGCAAGATGCAAATTCAGAAAATATGTCTGTCACTTTCTAACAATCCATCCATCCATTTTCTGTAAATAATACTTTATCAATCGCTGGGAGAAAATCAGGGTTTAGGAACACAAAAGATAAAGATGTGAAAAGAATAAAAACAAAGCAAAGTAAATAAAAAACTTAAAAATTAAATTAATTATTCTAGAAATGGTTACATGTTCAGAACTTTGTGGCTGACTAATAAAATCTAGTCAACACTGTGTGTTTCCCTTTTTTTAACTAATCATGAGCAATGAATAATATGCAGTCTCACAGGAGACACTATAAATCGGTGTAGTGATTAAGACGTGTTTTCACAGGCTGAGGTTAAATCCTGACAGATGATGCTCCACATGGTATTCTGTGTCACGCCCTCCCTTCCCCAGACAAACTGGAAGAGTCACAGCAAACCTCACCCAGTGTGAAAATCAAGCTTTCCTTTCACTATTCTGAGCACGTTAGGCAAAGTAAGAGTGTATCGGTGTGCTTTTTATTCACGTTATTTTGTTTCATTACTTTAAAAAAACATGCAGTTACATTCCTTCACAGTATTTGCCAAAGCAACAACTACCCACACTGGGATCACACAGGACAAAGTACAAACGGACCTTGCAGACTGGAAGGAAAATCTCAAAAGGGGAACATGGAGATGAAGCTATATTTCAATTTTGCATTCTTTCTTAATCTCTGATGCCACAGGATGGTACTTTTATATCTTACATAATCTTCCTTTTAATTATTTTCCACTTCGTCCGCTCCAGACACCAACTGGCATTCCTCAGGAAATGAAAGTTACACTCCTACCTGGTGGACTAACTTTTATTAGTGTTGGGTGGGGGCTGATACAATCTCCCACTCCTTTAATACTGGTAAATTTTCCCTGCGTTCTCCTGTTTCACATCCCAGGAGCTTACAGGAATGCAAGCTGCAGAGACAAATCACTTGATGACTTAACCTCTTAGACTCCTGAACCCATTTTTTTTCCTTTAAGAAGAAACTGAAGTAATATAGTGTAGTACTTCTCAGAATATTGCCAGGGACCTTGGGGAGTCCTTAAAGGATTCCTAGAGGCAAACACAAAATCTGACAAATAGTTTAATTTTAGTTTGGAGGTCAACGTGTGAAACTTTTGTAAAAAGGAAACTTAATTTCCTAAAATAATAAAATGAAATAATAATAATATGATTATGCAAAGTCTTTCATTTGATGCCTTATAATTCAGCGTGTTGCAGAACTAAGCCAACCAACTAAGTAAACAAATGCTGTAGCACCCCCTGTTGGTCATTCACACAAGAGCATTGTGTGTGTCATGAGTGTGTAGAGTTGAATAAAGTCATGATCTTAAAAGATATCTTTGGAGAAGTCATAATCCAATCTATGTATCTTATTATCATCTTGGTACCTCTCAGTTTTATCATGCAAACTTGTGAAGACCTGTATGTTTGTGTGTGCATCATCCTCAGAACACAGAAGTCTTTTGCTGTCATTGGCATCCTCACTGAGAGTATTCAGTATTCAGATTACTTACTAATTACTAATTGCTTAAGCAAGCAATACTACACTATAGAAATAGAAAATTTGTTCTAATGTAAGTTATATTATGACACTGTAGCCTTTGATTGTTGCAATTGTCTACTGCAGAGCTGAACTATTTGAACTATTCTATGTTTCATATTTATATTATTGGGTAGATTAATCTATATTTCTAGTATGGTGACCCCATAAAAGCCAGTTTGCAGCTTTAGCCTTATATTCACTCCTGGCTGTTCAAAGGTCGAAACCTTCTCCATCAGGGCCCATTGACTTTGCTGTGCATTGACTCCTGACTCCTATGAAACATATAAATGTGTGACTTGTAACAGTATGAAATGTGTTAAACTTTTTAAAAAATGCAGTTGGAAGAATCTGCGACATAATGGTGTAAAAGACAGAAATGAAAATAGTTTTAAAAAAGACACAAGGTGCCAAGCAAAACAAGTGTAAGACAAAAGAAAATATATCGGACCTCAGTGGACCGTGAGCAGAAGGCCCGGCGCGAGACACCATTAGGTAATGGAAAATCCCCAAAATTCAGACCCAAAGAGATCCACCTGAGTAATAAATTTCACCATTATGTCGTAACGGAAGTTGGAAGGTAATAGGCTGGACATACGCAAAGGTGGGATTTTGGAAATTTGCATCAAGGTGTTTATCCTGAGTCAGCGAATTCAGTCTATCCATGGGTGACTCAGGCTCTTGTTGTCTGTAAAGATATAAAAAGCTCTATCCGCTGCCAATCCTGATGAATGGACCTGCAAATTGGACAAGTTGAAGCCAGCCTGCAGAGCAAGAACCAAGTCGTGGGTTGCGAGACAACACACTTATTACTGTTCTGATATTTTTGTTTCTAAGCTTTTAGAAATAACAAGTTTTGAATTCTTTTATTTTGCTAGCTCTGTTGGTTTTGTGTTGTCTTTGTTGTGTTTCACATGATTTGAACCAGTTTGGCCTTCAGTTGGTTCTTCTGCAGTACTTGACAGTAACAGTACTTGAGCAAATGTAGAGTAAGTGAAAATAAAACTCCTTGTAAAAGGAACAGGACCTCTAAATTTGGGTTAAATAAACACACATGCTCCTGCAGGCTCACTCTGCTTATCTTCGAGCAAGTTGTAGACTAATTGTTGTGCTAATTCTGCATCGGACGGTTTTCAAACTACTTTTTATTTCTTGTGAATAATTCAAGTTGATATGGTTTGTCAAAGCATGTCTGTAACAAAGCTGTTTCCTCCAGGCTTCTGTGTGAATAATGACAAAACAGAGAAACTTGATGTCTGCCTCAGAGTTCTGCTCCATTATAATCATTATGATAATGGAAATCTGATTTCGCTGACCGCTGCATACATTGCCTCAGAGCCAGCAGGCAGTTTACCATCTGTGACTCTGAACAGACCATGCTGATGAAAAATGAGGCTTCGGTCATCACCACACATCCCCCCCTTCACCACTGGAGGATAGTCTTCATCATGTAAACTTAAGCAGCATCACAAGCACATGCAAACTTAGGGCTCGCACACAATGATCATTTCTAACATGTACAGACAAACAGAAGAAAGGCCTTAGGTCAGTGTCGCAGAACATTAAAGGTCCATATTTGTGGATGTGTTCCAGCATTTAGGAAAATGTGAGTTGGAGAGTAACACTTAGTTTTACAGGACTGCAGCAACAAATAAACAATAAAAATAAAGATAACACATTTCCAAATTTACCATGTAGAACTGTGTCAAACAGACGCAAACCTCAGAGACAGTTATTGGACTTCAGTTAAGAATGTTTTTTTTCCTTGTCGTGTATGCTTGCCTGTGGACACATTTAACATTTTTTTCAGCAGACCTGCTGTGCAATAAGTGAAAACCTCTGATTATGCCAGCAATTATTTGAAATCAATTTGAAGTCAGCCAGTCAGAAACTCTTTCTCTGTTTTCCATATAATTACTATCAAATTACAGCATACCTTCCCGGCAATTGTCAATTTACAGTTGAAAATAATTTCTTCTCTAAGAAATTGCAGGAAACCGTGTGACCCCCTAAAATAAAATGTTTATTGCGTTATTACTACAGAATACATGTTCTGCATTTTTTTAATGAAGCACATTATAGCTCAAAGAACTGTCTCAACATGTTCTGTACTTACAATTTATGGACCATACTGAAGGTAGAAATCATTTTTCAAAGGTGCCAAGAATATAAAAAATAAATAAAGAAACACAAATAAAAACAAAATAGTTGGAGAAGTGCTAAAGATAGAAAGATCACATAAGCTACAGGCTTTTAGGTTATTTGTTGTTATGTATGTGTTATAAGTCTCTTTTTTAAGCTATGACCCATCAACATAATATTTATTTATTCTGTACACTGCTGGCCAGGGAATGAGCTTCATTCCTTCGTGTTTATAACATGTTTGAATGACAAACTAAACTGAACAGAACATTCTGTATGCTGGAATCAGCCTTCTAGCCTTATATATTTAAACTTCCCCTGACATCCAGAGAAAATAGCCGGGTCACGACCTCAAGTGGTAGCTCCACTCCTGCATGATGATAGACCAAGCAGGCATGCATCTTAAATAATACACACAACCATACATATAATACGATGCAAACCACTTATCAAGTCATCCTCTGCAAACAAAACATGGTTTTCCCACCTGGCTTGAGAAAAGCAGTATCAGTTGACAAATATACACAGCAGGCCGCCAGCAGAAACACTTGCCAGGAAATTCACAAATCATAATTTATTTGGAGAGCTTACTCTTTGATTAATACAAATCAAAACAATGAGCTGTACAGAGCTGCATTTCCTCTTTTTAATTATTATTGCATGTGATCGGGGGAAACAGTAAAATAATCAAACAATATGCTCGTCTTGGAGCATTCACAGGCGTCGCCACAGGACTGATTGTGTTAACAGAACGATATGCTTCACTGTCAAAGGGAGCTGATAAAAACAATGACACAATGGTATCTCTTAGCTATTCTTGTATTACTAGCAACTCATTTCTCCAGTTATGCAAATACCCCAATTAATATGCTTCTGGGGAATAAAGCTTTGTGCAAGAGTGAGCTCAGTAATATCCTCAGAGGAACGAGTGGTACTTCTGTTTTCACATAAGAGAGAAGGAGGGGGAGAAGACCACTCGGTGCATAATGTTTTCTCTCGCTCATGATTTTGTTGACAATGATTCAGAGTAACAAACAATTACTTCTGATGTTCACTGATTTTCTCTGCATTTGTTCCTTGCCTTTTTTTCGTGTGTCTTTGAAATTACTTCTGGTGAAGTCAGAGTTAAATTAAGTTATTTGCTGAAGTCGTGAAAATGTTTTGTCCTTCGTTGTACTGCAATGTCAGCATGAGTGGATTATACATTTCATAAAAAAAAAAAAATGCAATTCAGCTGCACTTGTCCCATCTTTCCCTTTGTATATTTTACAAATTCATCTGGTCACCCATACCGAGAAGCAAATGAAGTCCAAGTCCAAGTGTCAACAGTTCTCCGAATCTCTGATTATTTTTAACCACGAGAACAGCACGAGGTGATCAACGCACAAACACACGTGCATCTGCATGTAACCGTGCATGACAGCCGTTGTGTTTGTTTGTGTCAGTGCCAGATGAACCAGCTGACCTGCGGCTCACAGCAGTATTAAATATTATAATGCACAGGGCATAAATCTCATTAAATTGGGAATACAAGAGCTGACTTACAACTGTGCTGCTTCCAAACAGGAATACTGTCTTCAGAGGAGAGACAGCGGTACCTTTCATCAATGTCCTTCTCTATTTAAAAACAGAAAAGGGCCCAGCTGGGAGAATAATGTGATTGATAAAAACTCATTATCTGGTTAATTATCTATCTTTGTCATGCCAAAACAATTAGCCACTCTTCAGGTCTAAGTTTTTTTTCCGGATTATGACCAAATAAATGAATTAAAAAGTCTTTACAGGAGTAGGTGTTTTCATGGTTTTCATTCAGAGCATTCAGGCTTTTTTTTCCGGCTTTTTTTTTTTTTTTTTTTTTTTTACAGTTGGTGACCAGACATTGTTTAAATTGTCAAACGGAAGCAGAGCCCCAGCACAGCAGCGGTGTGAGGTGCGTGTCTGCCACGGTGACACACAGCTCGCAGGGAAATGGAGAGAAATGGGAGTAAACAGACACGGTCAGAGTGGAGAATGACAGAAAGAGGAAGAGTTATAGAGAGAAACACGCTCAAACACACACAGAAAGAAGGAGAGTGCCTTTTTATCTCATCTGTGATATGAAAACCCACCTCTATCACAAAGTTTTTGGCACAACACACAGAGACGGTGGTGCTACTCCTCTGAGAGTTGCACACGCATAAAAATGTCACCACAAAACAGAACAAAATAGGCCGTTTCCCCTGAAAAGACTGGTGTTTCAAAGGCAGTTCGAAGATGTGAAACGGGAGGAAGCAGCAGGACTCCCCGGTGGATAACACTTACAGAAGATAACTGGGTGGGGGTGGAGGTGTGGGTGTGGGGGAGAAGAAGACGGAGTGCACAGGCAAGCAGCAGACTCATCTCTCTAAATACTCCCTGTGCCAACTAGTTTGAATCACCAGCGGGCGACCATGTTTAACGTCCCGGGAGAGCGTTTGGAGAGCGGGTCAATGCTCGGTGCACCGCTTGATCTGAAAGGATTGTTTGTACTAAAAGAGAAAATAGATGGAGCACAGTGGGGAGGATTTCCAGGTAGTTCAAGGTTAAAGCAGAACTCTCAGCACAGGGCCTAGTGCAGACGACATGCGGAGACGTGACTACAGAGTGCGCCGACTTCTGTTGTGTTGTGACAAGAAATGTGAGCTGCTAAGAACGCCTGGCAGCCTTGACATTGTAATTAGAAACTCATGAGGGAAATTTCTTCCAGTCATTTTGCTTTGTGACTTTAATAAGCCATTTTACCATCAGAGGGAAATGACACTTCCCGATGACACCCTTGAATACATCATTAATCTCAATAATACACACCAGTGTTTATTTAGGTTTTAAAATAAGTTTTCAGTCTCTCTGCGGTGATAGAGGGCCACCGCCACTGTGTAACAGAGGAACTATTTATTCTGTATTTAAGTTCCCAGTTAGGTGGCCTCCTCTGCAGAGGTAATCTGTTTATCTCAATTTTCTGTGGCACATCTTGAAGCTCATATGCTGTGGAGATGCTGGCAGGGGGCAATGGTGCTTTGCTTAAGTGGGAACTCTTTTCTTATTACTCCAGGCAATTGTCTTATGGCAACATTTCAAATCATTTTGATGCTACATGGACTTCAGGTGAATGGTGTCTCACCTTGTATGTCTCTTCTTCCACTGTGTAATCTTGTGCTCTGTGTATGATCACCTCTAAGAGGTACATAGCATGTTATGGCACTAAGTCACACACCACCAACTCTTTCACTGATTTTGGTGAAATTGCATTTTCTAATGGACTGCAGTTTGTCAGTAGTTGGCTGTCTGGACTGTGAGCTCAAAGCATCAGGAGAGTGTTAGTGTTTGTACCACAGGTGTTTTGGACCACCAGGAAGAGAAGGTTTTCAGGCAAATGCTGGCAGAGAGAGGACCCAGTGTCATGCCAGAACCCGAGTTGGCCCAGCAGGTAATGTAGCAAGGTTCAACAGTGTCTATAATGACAGAGACGAAAGAGCCTCTGATGGCCGCGGGACGAGAGTAAAACGGCAAGTGACGTTTAGTTGTTGGCGAGAGCTTTGTGAAAAAAAACACTGAAAGACAGACACCCAGCTGGGCTTTTCTTGCTGTTGGAGTAGTAATTTATATCAGCTAGTTGCTATGTCTTGTGTTATTGCACTTGATGTTTGGCTTTTAGCAAAGTTGTCAACGTGGTTTCAGTCATAATAAATATGCGTCACAGATATCCATTTGTTGCTTTAAAGATCCCCGTTCACTGGGAGGCTTGTGGTAGTCTACTATGTTCACAAGATGCCTTTAATTTTTAATCTTTGACCTTTCATCCATGCTATAGAAATGACGTGGTTAGGTCACTGTTTTATCCTACCTATCCTATCGACTTGATACACTCAACATATTTACAAGCACCACCGTAACACAAGAACTGAGCTCATGTGTATTTACCTCAGAGGAAGAAATAATAGACTTCTTCTCTGCATGTGCCAGTGCCTCATCTGTTACTGGTTACGTCGCTGATGAGGCATAACCAAGTCATTTATAATGTGACATGTTTATATAATTACACCAAGTCTGCCACTATATATTCATCACTTGACTAGTCCTTCATTATGTGTACATTATCTACACTATAAAGCTTCCTGATCCTGCCCACTTTTGGAGTATTACTCTTCTGTCATTCCTCTCACCATTCATTTATTGTGAGAAATGTGGGTGCCATATTTCATTTCACATCAAAACATAAACCTTTAAGTTTGCAATGATTCACAATATGTTGTCTTCCATGTCTATTAGTGACCCTGCACACTGCTTAGACCTCTGCTCAGGTTAAAGTTGGGTGCCTTAGCTTTTACACAAGGGCATCCTCCTGCAGCAATAAGAATTATAACGTTACTCTACAGGTCTGTAGTTTATCAGTACAGACCAGTGTCTGTTAACAGACTGTCACTTTGTATCTCTTCACAGTAGTTACATATCTTGCATGAAACAACATGGTAAAAATGCACAGGGAGAAGCACCTAAGATGAACATCGTAGTTTCCCCACAGATCACATCAATGACACCCGCCAGCGCATAATTACGTAGCTTGGAGTCAGATTCTCTGAGCACTGATGATGTCTTTATGTTCTGAATTCTCCTGCCTTTCTTTTCAATCTGACCTCTTGGCATTTGAGGTGTCGTCTGTAGGGGTTTAAAGTGTGACCACCAACATGAGTTGGGCAGAACAGAGACCAGCTCATATACACACCCTGTTGTATGTGAGAATTTCTCTAAATCTCCTTGACCAAGCTTAAGTAAATATTACAGCATAAGATAATCAGAGGCTCCTCCACTTTCCTTTGGGGTGTGTAGCCATGTGACGATTCACATTACACATACTCATTTCATACTTTGTCTGCTAATATAAAAATATGAGTGCAGCTATAAACTATTTGTGTCTGTTTGAATGGTCTTATCTCTACTCAAGATGGAGCACCTGGTTGTTAGTACACCACTGTGGCTCACATGTAGAGAGAAATTATTGTAGACATGTAACCTAAATACATAAATTGCTCCACTTAAAAGATTTGCACTTCTGTAGCCTTGTGCTCTATTTCCCTGTTAATTATAGTAAAATAAATCATACATTCCCACCCACCCCTGCCACGGCATGAAACCCCCTACATTTATACAGTACATACACTTATTTAATCAGCTACTGTAATTAAGTTTGTCAGGTGATGATGCTTGTTATGAGGCTTTATATGTTGGGTGCTAAGCACTTTAAGAGGCAACACATAAGCAGATTTATCAACTCGCTGTTGTAATTAACAGTTTCAGACCGAGAACTCAAACACCAACCAAAGCCTGTATTCAGTTTTAAACAGTTTATTAAAAAGCCAGAGGTGACTTGGATGGAGAGATAAAATGGTGATGGTGGGTGGTGTAACTAGTGTTATGGAATTTTCTATTCTTAGGTTACACAAGATCACATGTGGGCCTTGAGGTCCTCTGCAGTATTAGTTGTTTGGCTTTGGTTGGGAACAGTAGGTGCCAGTCTATCTCAACACTGTGGTGGCCAGGGTCGAAGAGACCTATTGCTGCCTTCCTAGACATAGATGCTGCGTAAACAGAGATCTGTGTCTCCAGACTAGAATATGTTGACAATAACAACTCCATGAGTAAAAACATTATCTTTGGTTAATTCTGGGCCTGTAGTATTTGTGGTGTTATCTTGGGGCTTAAAGTCTGACCACTATTATGAGCTGGACAGAATGTGAAACCGACTCAGGCACTTCTGATGTACTTTGAGAGTGTCTCTAATTCTCCTTGGCCAAGCGTCAATAAATATAACAGTATATAAAAGGCTCCTGAGCACTTTCTTCCCTCCTGACCTCACCATTGACCTTTGACTTCAGCAATTTCTCCACAACAGCTAAAGATGGTGCAGGGCTGTGCTCGACAGAGACTTCAGGTTGCGGGATTGGTTGGAGCTGGATATGGCAGTTAAATGATGAGGGAAAGCAGGATTAGCAAAAACTCAAGAGAAGAAGATCCATACAAAGTTGGCCATAGATGGCCAGTAGGTAAGGCCAGTTTTATACTGCCAGGGTTGATTAGTTGATAGCTGCAGGAGGTGATGGGAAGACTGGAGGCCATGTCCAGCAACACATACATAGACAATACAGAGAAAGACACAGAAAGGAGGGGGAAACAGCCTCCATCTTAAAACTAGCCTGAGGGACATTTATAATACAATGGGATCAATCACTTCCATGTTGTGTCGAACAGGGGTCCATTCAGGAGGGTTAGGAATTATATTATTTAAATTGAGAAGACAAGCTTAATGCAGTGGACCGTAATGAGGACAGTGTCGGTCAGCACATACTGCTGTAGGATCAGGTCTGAGTGTGAGAACAGGGCACATTCTCACAGCCACTGAAATCCTGATCCACATCTGATCCCAGACTATAAAGCTGTTCTTAAAATCCTACAGGTTGACGAATGAAATGGACCTATCACATCTCGTCCTCTGTTTAACAGCATCTGATATTCAGTTAAAATTCAATGTGTCTATACTAGTAAAAGAATGACAATGTTACGGCTTTAGAGACTCAAGACAGCGGCATGAACAAACTAATAAACTTCAGATTATGCAAGTAACTACCTGACTGGTTGGTGACTTCAGTGCACCCAAATAAAGTGCAAGGCCATTTGTCCTATGAAATAAACACTGAACAAGTAGAGTGAAGAAATAAGAGAAAACAAATGTGTCAACACATCGTGTATTCTCTCTGCTTCAGATTGTCTGTGTTCATGTAATTATCAAGGCTCTTCAGTGTAGTGTAGCTTCGGAGAATCAAGATTTAATTCGGGAAATAAACAGCTCCGCTTATCATTAATTGTTTTATTGATATCAGTGGCTGCGAGGCTGTGATCATCATTCGCTTTACTGAAGTTCTAATTTCCCAAACTGTCATTAGTAATGTTTTGCAATGAACCAAGTAAATTAAACAATTTAGCCTAAAACCACAGTGTGTCGTTTAGATAATGATATGTATTTAATCAGATGAGTGACAGTGGTCACTCTGTGTTACAACTCGAGTAGTATAATAGGGGAAAATGCCCTCTGATTGTTACTTTTGTGTACCTGCATTGACTGGGCTCCAGATAACTCCCCAGCTGCCACCACATGTCCCATCACACCAAAGTAACATGGCTGTAAAGCCTATACGAAGTAATAATCAGCTATGAAGTTGTCAGATTATTCAGAAATTGGTCGATCCTGTCCTCAAATTGCTTTTCCCCCCTCAAATGGCTGTTACAATATGTGTTTGACCAAGATGCTGCTTTTACCACTGAAAATGACACAGTTTGTTCTATTGTCATCTATATTAGCTGTGTTTGTTTTGTCTTTGATATAATTTGAATTATGTATATTGGTACTTGCAAATAAATGTGTATAAATTAAAGGGACAGATCATCAATATCATTAGTTTAATGTGCCATGGTTTTGAAATATGTGTCTGAAAGAATTAATTTCAATTTGTTTGTTTTTCCACTTACTCTGAATAATTAGACTTCACCACCAGTGTTTTATGTCATAGTTTTTGAGTGTCCTGTTTCCTGTTTTCTCTGTGGGTACGGTCGAAAAAAAAATGACCTTCTAAGTCCTCTCCTAATCACTTTTCCTTGACCTTAATGGAAAATGTCATGATGTCAAGGAACGATGTGAAGGAGAACTCTAGAATCCGACTACACTTACGCTAGACTACGTCACAATGTGACAGCGGATGTTATTTGCTGTAGTTGCTGTCCACCATCATATACTAAAGGAGATAATAAAAGAAAGCACTGAAGCTCTTTTCCTGAAGGTTTAGAGAATTCAAACAGCTCTTATCATGGCTTCGATGTAACTACATCCAGGTCATTTCACTCCTAAAAACCTTCCTAAGCAAAATAAACTATCCGACTGCACCCTCTGTGTTTTCTTTTGTCATGTTGTTATGTGTATGTTAGTCACTTCTGCTTAGTGCGTCCTCCTGTTGTTCCTGTGACTTTTGTTGGCATGGACTTCTGTTTATTAGAGTTACCTTGTTTATCTCAGAGCTTATCCACCATTGTTGTTTTTCATGGTTTTCATTGTTGTTTTGTGTTTTCCATCCCTGTAAGTTATTAAAGTCACCCTTTTGTTCACCTTCAAGTCTGCATTTGGGTCTTCTTACTGAATTGACAGTTTTAATGTTTTAATCGTGACTTTCCTCGATTGCCGAAGTCAGTCTGTGGATGCTTGAAAAGAAAAGAGCCTCACCTTGCCTTGACTTGAATAATTAGGACTTTATTCAAAGAAACAAGTGACTTTGAGATGCATCTCTTCAAATCTTCATGACGAATTGTCCACATTGATGGTCTCGTGCTTGCATCACACAGCATGAGACCATCAACCACATGGCATAAATATTGAGGGTGTAACCAGTGGAGTGAACTGGGGTTCAAAAGCTGTTGGGGGCCCATTCGTGTGCAAGGGCAGAGAATAGCAAACTGCCTCAGCTGTCTCTTTTCAATTCCATAGTTCTTTTCACCAAAGATAGATATAAAGAGACCCTGTTTCAATACAGCTTCATTGTGTGTGCTCTTGTGTTACGCAGCACAAAAAAAAAAAAAATGTTTGAACCAGGCTGATCACAATTATGTCACATAGCAGCATCGTTTGGACGAATAAAAAACGTTACATGTGTCATCACCCTTCTAAGGGTGTACCTTCACCAATCATGTTTCATAAATGTCAGCCATTAACATAAGAGTGATTTGGTGCTGTTTGTATGGTGCTCTCAAGTATTTGTGCTTTCATGACTTGTTTGCTTGCTGATGAGGTGTATTCACATAGATGCATACTTACAAACTAACACTAGTACTATTATATAGGTATGATCTGCAGTGAAACACTTATCTGTGTAGTCTGTCTTATCTGTTACTCTAAGACCATCTGGAATTTAAGTTAAGTAGCTGGAGGGGCTTTAGGGTCAGCAGGAAGCTTGACCTGTCCGGTGATTGAGAGGAAGATTGGGTCAAAGGTTGAGGGGTCATTTGACCGGAGGCATCTGGATTGAATCTCCTTTATCTTGGTTTTAACATTCCATTCTAAATTGTTTGAAGATGCATGTAACCTCTATGGTATATAAGGGCTTCCTCTGTATAATTCGGGAGACTCTCATCATTCGGCCGATACAACACTGATTCATACAGTGTCTTCCATTACATGAATCTTGCCTGTGTTTGATTGCTCTGACAAGTCTAGAGAGCACAAATCATCACACAACTCACAGCTCATTCATTATCGCAGTCTGCACTTCGTTTATGTCTGTCATTACTCACTGTGCCTTATGTCAGTTAATAGTGTTTGTTAAATTTGTACCAGTTTGCATACAGCTCCTTCTCAGGAGCCCCGTTGATACTTTAGGACATCTGGTGATGCATTGTTTAATTCTCATTGAAGTCATTCCTACATTGTTTATTGATATCAGGCACTGTAAACAATTGCTGACACCGCAAGGAGCAGGAGCAGTTAAAACTAATTTGACTCATTTTTCCCCCCACAATGCCAAAATAAATTTATTTTAATCTAATTAAAATAAATTCCCTTTCCACATCTAGACGCATTCGTAATTCACACTTTACAATACCAAGGGCACAGACACTTTATTTGTTCACGCTTTCTGAAGGAGAAGTGGGTCGCATATTTAATAAAGACATGAATAAAAAATATGCACAACAAGGTCGATGTGGAGAGGGTTTTTGGGGAATTTGAAAGGTGAAGGATCCAAGGATATGTGGTCCCCAGTCTGAAATCAGGGAGCACTTGTCAAACATGAGCGTAACAAAGACTGACGGCAAGTATGGACCTCTTTAACCTTGACCATGTACAGTATTTGTGCTCTCCATCTGTGTGTAAACTGGCTCAAGAAAGAGCCATCTGCCCAAGGTTCAGAGACAGGCAGAGATTGATGGAGCTACACTTTTGCTCTTTCTCTTTCTCCTTGAATGCATTCATGAGCCAAAATAACGCATGAAATGAATGCACATTCATAAAGCAGAGTGAGTTAACTGCTTCAAGTTACTCAGAGACCCCCCCACAGCAGCTCTGAAACTGTCTCAAATAACAGCTGAACCGTACATGTAAAGTATGAAAACATTTGAGAAAGAGGTAATGCAGCATATTTTGTCAGCACTGATGAAATATCAGCACTGCTTGGTTTGATAGTTGATAGATCCATGCTTTTTGAGCATCCATCTCATTGCACTGGGCAAATTTAATTTGCATGAAGCTGAGGGCAAGTCATGTCAACTCACAGTGAAGTATCCATCATGCACTGAACGCACGGATCTCCTGCTCTTCATGGAAAATAAATTAGATCTGTCAACTTGACATCCATCAACAGATCCTGTGTGTCTCCTCCACGAGCAGGTGATCAGACGGCAATCTCTCTTCTGTGATCTTACCTGCACGCCTCAAGGCCCCTCCAGCAGGAGGCTGCAGCCCAGCGGGACCAAACCTCACACCACAAGATTAGTTTTTTTCCAGACTGCAGATGATATCATCACCCCCCGCTGACACTGACTATATGACTGTCAAAAACAGTCTTTAATATCTTTAGCATGATGCAAACTATCAGTGTCTTCACAGTACACAAGAAGATGCATTTAGATTGTCATTTGGACCATTAAGATAAATAAAATGATATATTTGAGTGAAGGCGCCATGGAGGTGCACTGGTTAGCACTGACGCCTCACAGCAGGAAGGTTGGAACATTTTATCTGTGTGTGGGTTCTCTCCAGGTACTCTGGCTACCTCCCACAGTCCAAAGACATGCATTTAAGGTAAATTAAAGGTTAATTGAAATTGCCTCTAGGTGTCAATGTAAGTGTGAATCGTTGTTTATCTCTATGTGCCCTGTAAGAGCTGGCGACTTGTCCAGGGTGTACCTCGTCTCTAGGCCAAAGTCAGCTGGGATAGGGTCCGGCCCCACCGTGACCCTGATGAGGATAAGTAGTTTCAGATAACAGATGGCTGTGTGATATTTGAGTGATAATATGATTGTTGAGTCTCATATCCAGGTTCACAGATACTGACGTAATTGGGAGCATGCCGCACAACACAATGCACAACTATCTCGCAGCCACCAACCTGAAGCGTCAGTATTTGTTGACCTGGGAGTATGATTGCCATCTGTTGTGTTGTGACTCAGACTGACTCCGAGCCATTTTGTCAGTATTTAACAACCTGGGAACGAGACTCCATCACAGACGACGCCTTTAAAGCTGTGTTTTGTGCTCTATTATGTTATTTCACATCTGCGTGAAACAGACCCTTTAGAAACAGACAAATCTCTTGTATTATGCCATTTTTTTCTCATGTAAAGTGTGTTTTGGAAACTCCAGTGAGATACAAACACAATAAGTTACATTAATATTGTCTTTGATGTTGATTTATTAGACAGAGTAATAAGTACATCACACAAAGACTACCAAGTTACAAATATTTCAGCTGAAAGGTCAGAGATCCTCCCACACACGAGGAGGTCTGACAAAGAGTGAAACAAAGTAACATTCATACAGTTCGTTCCTCCTTGATTGTGAGTTCAAGTGAAGTTTGAGGCTGTTATCCTGGTAAGGGAGTCCTCCCAGACGGAAGAACAGGGCCTTATCCTGTCCTTGAAAGTTATCAAAAGAACTCCAAAATGAAACTCATATGAATACCAGACATAATTTACTTCCCAAATTCTTGGCCGATCCTTGTAACAAGTCACAGATATAAGATAAAACACGCTGTAGCCATATTTCTTAAAGGAATACACACAGAGTCTAGCAAAATACAGTGCACTATAGTTAAAAGGTTAACAGTAATAATTTAATGGGTGTATTTGTCACTACATAATGAACAACCTTCTTGGTTGTGAGTGGGGTCCAGCTCTTGCGTGATCAGACTGCAGAGATCTCATTAGCCACATCCCCTGAAAACCAGGAATAGGAAGATTTCTCTGAGTAAAGAGCTGAGCATCTTTACACGATATGGTCAAAGTGATCCATTCAGAAAAAAGAAACATGTATCTTTGAAATTTCTATCTTTTGAAGAAAAGCTCCTCGGAGAATGGTTGGACATGCTATGTGGGCAACATTGTAATGCCTCTTATTATATGTGAATTATATAGTCCAAGTATAATCTCTATAGGAGGTAGGGCAAGAACATCACTTTTCTGTTGTAAGCTGCTGCAATCATGTGGTTTCACTGAGGACCAGCAGGTGGTCAGATGGACTGGGTGGTCCTAATTGGGGGAGAGCAATATGGATCATCCTCCAGCAAAGTCACAGCCATCCCCTGATGGCTAGTTGCACACTAGTATGCTATTTATTACCCCGACCAAACCCTGAGCACGTTGATGATGGCCACAAAACAATTCAAGGGAAGATGGTGTGAGAAACAATCACACTTTAGAATTTTAGTTTAGTTTATACACTACTAGAAACTACTACTAATTAACATTTTTTAATTTAACAAATCAAACGAATAGGCTACATGTATGTGAAAGAGGTCACTTCTGATTAAATCAACTTCTACAGACCTTTTCAGTGTTCTATCATTCATTCTTTTTGGTTTTAGGGCCCACAACATTCCTGTTTTGGTGAGTGATTAGCTTCCTTAACGGGGTTTAACAACATTTAGCTAGTTGTAGATGCAGATATTTCCCTCCAGAGTTGGTTCAGGCCAAAAGCAGAGAGACTTTGACTCATGAATGCCAATGAATGCTAATGTTGTTCTGTAATCGCTGGATGTGCTAACACATTAGCCATAACAACATCCATTTTCTGGAAGTGCCTATCCTGTTGGGATTGGAGGGGGCTGGAGCCTAAACCCGCTGACCCAGGGCGAGAGGCGGGGTACACCACGGACAAGTCGCTTTTAACAACAATTCACGCTCACATTGACACCTACAGGCAATTTAGAGTCACCAATTAACCAAAGCACTACACCACTGTGTCCCCAGTGATAACATAATAATAGAAGAAAATATGTTAGTGTTGTGTTTATCGCTTGTTTCTACTGGCCCTAAATAACTAAAGAAAACAAATAAAATCCAGAAAGCCAAATAAATAAAATGTTAATGCTAGTTTTAAGTTTTGGGATGCATGCCAGGTAGACACAGCAATAAATTCACATATTTTTATTTGGTTGTACACGTGCATGTATGCTGTGTCTGTGCCTGTATTTTTCTCCACACAAACACTGCCCTCTTGATTTCATAACGCTTTATCACATTATGTCTGCACCAGTTTATTTTCCACAATTTCTTTTCGCCTTCCTTTAGAACCAGGCTACATCTGTGCATGAAAAAATAATATTTCATATAAGATTTCACACATGGCTGTGTACCTTAGAGCCTAACTCTCACCAGTCACCATGATCCTGTCATTCAATTTCAGTCAATTTATGGCGAGTGTTTGGTGTTTATCAAAATAATAGAAAGTATTTCATGTGCTGCACGGTTGACACAGTCAGTATTCATCTTTCAGGGTGAATGAACAAGAGATTTCCTATGGTTCTTTCCATCTTTCTAAAGAAATAATCATTAAAAAAGTCTTATTATGAAAATATGGAAATGGTCATAGCCTGCCTGGCCATCCTGGATTCTGTTTATTTGATGTGTGTGAATTCATTACTTCCTTATTGAAAAAGCAGAGAATGAACTTTATACTGAATAAAAGATAGTGGGAATACATATAGGCTACTTTATTCTTCCTTTTCCTCTTTTGTTCTGCATTGCAAATTAGTCTGAATGTGAATATGTAACTTCAATGAATATTGTCTATTTGAACTAGGTCACATGTTTGAAAATGACCTATGAATGATCTCAAAATGCCACCCTTGTGATGGTTGGATTATTCAGTTTTGCTCTTTGGGTTTCCAGAGTGAATAACTTGTCAGGTTGTTTCCCGACAGCAGGGCCAGTCGATAATGACAGAGTAACTGTGTTGGCCAACCAATCAATGTTGCTTTTCTTACATTTCCTTTGGGCGAATTGACTTGATAACTCAAAGATGTTGCATATTAGATTGTGCTGTTAAATATAGCTGTCATGTTGTAAGATGTGAGTGATGATGTTTGTGCTTTTGTTCTCACTACATAGAGTCTCCTCTTTTGCTCTTTTGTTAAAATTTCAATTTTAATATTTCACTACTTATTTCACTACTTTTCTATTTTGGATATTTTGACAGTTCATAGGCAGGGAAGAGTTAAAGCTTCATACTTTGGTTAGATGAAGATAAGAAGTCTCTGTCAAGGCCAATGTGGTCATTCTCTCCAACATGTAGCTACAGCAAAGGTGAAGAGCTGTGAAAGCTTCAAATTGTCCAAAATGACAGCCTGTAGCTACAGTAATGATGAAGAGTTACAAAAGTTTGGAAAGGTCCAAAAAGGATTCAAAGAGTCAAAAAAATCCTCGGGCGTGAACAAAGTTTATTCTTGTGAGATAAACTGAAGACAAAGTGGCTTACCCTTCTTCATGCACCACCTCGACCCTACGCCCACTTTCACAAATTTAGGTTTTCTAATTGCATTTTTTTTCACATCCAAATGCCATATTAGTTCATTCTTCTACAATGTGCAATCTCAGGCCCCACCCTCAGAGGGCATTTCCATCCTCCTCCATATCACTACCATTGTTCCACTTTTTATGAGCCCACAGTGCATCAAGGCCACAGTCCAAGGCCCTTTGCCTTTTGCTTCAAAGCCTGACGCTGTTATTTGGCCCAAGGAGAGTTATACAACACAGACAATATAATTATGCAAACTAAGACTAAACATATATGAATATACTGGGGCATATAAGTTGATTTCTAACATATCTTGTAGCATACTATATATTTTGTAACACAAGAGGATGGGTTGGCTCAGATTATAAATCTGCACATGCATATTTTAATTTTTATAATTTTTATTTCAAATGTATGTTTTGTTGCACTTTGTACAGAGCAGTTTATTTTTATGATGTATGTAAGTAAAGGGTTAACATCCAGCGAGGGATTTAACTTGCCAGCAGGCACAGGGCTCGATCATTTTGATCAAATTTTTACAAACCATGTGCAGCAGCCAACGCTTCTTGGTATCTCTTTTGGAATATATATTTTCTATTGGCAACAATGGATTCACACACTCTCCCATTTGAGACGAGGCCATTTTGTTTATCCCATTACAGACAGGAGCTCTAAGAGCCTGCTCAAAAATGTGATTTGTCCTGATAAGCCAATAAAAGCTCCTTCATCAGTTTAGTGTTCAAATCCATTAAAGGAGCACTCTCCTTAGCAGAACAGAGAAAAAAAAAATTGAGTACAAAAAGCACCTCGAAAGGCGGTCATTGATCTGGGGGATCCGAGAAATAAGCTTCTGCATCTCGCTTGAATGTCAGTGACTGAATCTCAAAAATGGGCAAATCAAATTTTGGAGTTATTTTTCTGGAAATCAGTGACTATATATCAAGCAGGCAACTTTCAAAACAAATATTGTGATGTTTTTCTTGCAACTTTAGCCTAAGTTTGCAGCTCTGAGTGGGAGCAGGTGAAATCCAGGCTCAGGTGGGCAGAGAGCATACTAATTAATTCAGTAAGGTGAACCTAACAGGGTGAATTGGTCTGGAAACACGTGTGAATCCCAACAACATAGGAGGTCTGCGGGGTCTACCAGGCTTAAACTGTCTGCAGGGAGACAGGCGACAAGATAGTTCACATTAATTAAATATGCCATATGCTGGCTCTCTCCACGTCCCAGGCTGCATGTCCCACAGCACAACAGATGCGACAAACTATCAATTGTTTTGGAAATGAAATCTACCAGGGCTTGAACATGAGATATCGAGTGTATCAGCCAGTTGCTGCTTCGGTCCTCTTCCAGGTTTTTCAGCTTGGCAGACATTGCAGTCGTCCATCTGAACAGCTGCCAAACGGAGCCAGTTACATGCGGTCATCTGTCCTGTTATCTCCATAGACAGTAGAAATCATTGATATAGTCTCTGTGACGTCACCCACAGGTTTCTGAAGAGTTGTTGTGAAGTGGCTCTGGCCGCCACCATCTTGGCAGTCTTGTTTTTGGCTCATTCTTTCTAATCAAAAAATGGGCAAAAACCAGGTGGCAACCTCTACGTCTGTGAAGTGAAGAAAAAACTGCACTTCCTCAAACGGCCACTTGAGGCTGGCTACAGAATCAATCAGTCTCCATAAGCCCCCATGTTAAAATGCCCAGCTTCTGAGCTGAAATTAAACATGTTTACAGCCTGGTACACAAAAACATTTTTTTTCTCTCTAGCTAATTTCAGTGTAATTTCCAGGCAGCTTGGTTGAGCACCCAGGCGTCATTCAGCCCACCTCAGCTCCATCGACAATCAATGTCTTTGCTCATTTTTAGATTAGCCGGGAGTACTGCCAAGCCAGCGAGGGCCAGAGCCACCAGACTCTGAGCTTCACGACAGCTCTTTAGAAGCCTAAAGGTGATTTCTCTGATATGAAGTCCATTCTTACCGTCTATGACAAAGACGTGGCTTGTGGGTAGAGCTGAGGCAGACCCCCCCCAAAGTCAGTCAAAGCAGACAGACTTTGAATTATGCATAAGAAAGAAACATGTTTTTTGGACATTTTAATACTTGGGCTTATGGAGACTCACTTGTTCTGCAGTGGCTCTGCAGACAAACTGCAGTTGGATTCATTTCCCAGCCATGGAGGTCGCCGCTTGGTGATTTCTTGCTTTTATCTTTGTAAAATAATTTTTGTTTCAGAGAATGTTTTTCCTTTTGACGGTTAATTGAAGCCACGATGGTTTCAGATGCAGCAAAGATAACTTCAGATGGATCTCTACTAGTTTTTATTTGGTTTCTGAATCAAGTAATTTCACACAGTGTTGTGGCTCACAGTGGCATCAAGAGAGTCCTGATGTCGGCCTGCAGCACTCCTCTCTGGGAGAGAGATAATCTCTTTCGAGAGCACCATTGTGAAAGGAGTTTTTCGAATTCTTTATTGCCGCTAATTAGATTGCCATCTTTGAGAACCCCTTAAGGCCCTGTCAGTTCACTGTTTTTTGTGATCATCTACACGTGGAGTTATCTTATTCTCTGTAGTTTGGAAGAACTCTCTAGGTGCTGTGGTCGATTGCATCCTCGTGGAGTAAATCTTGATGGGCTTTTGGATCAATAATTCCTCAAACTGCTTCAACAGGGATTAACTACCCCTCTGAGGGAGCTTTTCAGGTCAAAGCTCGCCTCATTTAACAGCTAATTAGATGCTTTCTATTGAGCATATGGTTCCTGTGAAGCCTCTGTTTCAGCAGAACATACAGTAAACGCTGAATTTGCACATGCCGCTCAGTGGGAATACTGTGGCCCTGCTTTGGCTGATAATGAATAGGATCTATAGTTTCATGTATATTCGCCTTGGGGAGCTTTAGAGTTTTCTCTTTTAGTTTAGTTTTGATCAATAGTTGTAAAATGCCTGCAGTATGTTCATTCACTTGAGTAATGTCAAATTGTCAAGTGGAGTTTTTTTTTTAAGCACAATTCCTTTTCAAGCCAGAGCAAATAATCATGCCGCCGGAGTGGAGCATCTATTGTCCATCCATTACCTGATCAATTAAAGCGGCATGCCACTGGCAACTTCCTCTTCCTATTAGATTTCAGGACAGATGGTGCAGCGAGTAGTATCTGAGTATCTGTGTTTTGTGGTAATCATGCTTGTGCATGCTCTCATTAATGTGACTGCGGGCAGTGTTGTGTGTGAAATAATACACCGCCATGACGCAGAGGAGACCAGACTATGCTACAGGTCCCTTCATAACAGACCCCTCTGATTATATTTATGAAATTCAATTACTCTGACACAGACAGATGGACTTGCTGTCAGTGGGGACGCTTGTCATTTGTTAGCATCAGCGGACATGTCAGCCCTGAGGTACTGATGGGACAGAGACTGTGTGACTGGAAACAAAAGAGAGGAGGGGAAGAAGGAAGGGAAGAAGAAGAAGAGACCCAGTGATCGACGTTTCTCACATGCTGTAGCCCTGAACAGCCAAGATTCATTCAAACAAATAGTTCAATGCATAGTTTCTTTTAAGATGAAAAGGTTGCTATCAATATCATGTCTGTGTTAGGGCAAGGTTAGCTTAGCCTAGCGTAAAGACTGTTACTACTCTGTAAGAAAGGTAACTAGAGACAGGGCCCAAAAACAGTAGTTAGCCTTTGTGCAGTCCAAATATAATTACATGACACAAAACTTACAGGGTGGCAAATTATTCAAAGAAAGAATTATTCATCAAATAGAATGAATTCATCAATGATCAAAAATCATTGCAGGTCATGTCTACCACTTTGGCAGTCCTGCCCAGTTGGCTCCCCACTAATCCAAAAGTGCGGCTGAGATGGGCTGAATGAAGTCTATGAACAGTTGAGTTGTACAGAAAAAAAACACACACCAAAAGTACAGTTGTCAACAGGGGAGTCTCTAGTCGTTTGGGGGTCCTATGCAAGATGCTATTTGGGGCCCCTATTTTGTCAAACTCTGAGGGAGAGATTCCTAACATTCTCAGACGATCTGAGGCGATGCAACAGTCTGTTACATTTTAATAGGAAAACAGCCTTGAGAATATTAATAAATGCAGCGGATGCAGCATGTTCCTGAAAAATGTAAACTGTAAACCTTGAAAACAAGGTGACATAAAAACTCTCCCCACCAATCCACAATAGTAAAGAAGAAATAACTTAAATGAATAAAGATGCCCCCATATTAATGTACAAACAATAAAAAAACAAAGAAATTAGCAAGTGCTATTATTATTTTGATGTCATGATGCAATTGGTATTGGTTAATGGCTTCACACAATGAATGAGAGGGTTTGCCTGGCTACAAATAAAGACTGGTACTTTTAATTAAAATATATACTGAGGCTGAATTTGGAGCTCAGGCCCGCCTGACAGCTCCGGTTGTATATAACAGGGAAGTGTCTGCTGTGAATTTGGATTGGTTTAATATGGGGCCCTATGGAGATAGACTCATTCTGTAGCCAGCCTCAAGTGGCCATTTGAGTAACTGCAGTCTTTGGCACTTCTGCATTGTCTTCACATCATAGGTCCAATGAAAGATGCTATTAAATTGTATAATGGGAAATGGAAGATCCAGCATTTGTTGCACTTAATGCATAAAAGGGACTACAAGTCTGGATATGTCTGGTGTACCTATTGTGAGTATTTGCTTTTCTGCCTATCTACAAAGAGCCGCAACACTGGTTCGCTGGAGGAACACTTAGAGATGAAAACAGTCATCCGTGCTGATGCTTTTGTAGTCTACATCTATTTCCCACTTGCCTCTCCTCCGTCCTGTCTTTTCCTTTTCAACATATTGAAATTGGATGTCTCATATGCCGTTTCAATGAATATGAAATCTATTCAAATTAAATCAAAAGGAAAAGATACAGTACTTGGGCCTTTAATCCAGCTAGATGTCGCTCTGTTCAGTGCCCTCTGTTGGTGAATTATTGATGAGTTTGAAAATTAAAGCTAGTTGGGAATTCATTGTAACTGCTGACAGTGTTAGTATACCTTCATCTAGACCGTGGGAGCTGTGGGTGGGAGCAGGTAGACAAAAACCGTAAGGGACGTCTGTTCAATGCAAAGTATGTTAGGTAAAAGGCAGAGCAAAAAAAAGACAGAAACCACAGGAGTCCTTTTGTTTCGAACTTACCCTGAAACCTTTTAGCTGTTGCAAGCTGAGATGAGTGGGCTGTAAAAACTGAGGCCAAACCAAACTCACAGGCCAAGGCTGAAAAGCATGACGTGTGATCCGAACTGAGCCTGCAGGGCTGCGATCACACCTTCCTCCTACTGCCTCTGTAATACTGCAGCCCACGCCTCACAATGCGCTTCAGTTCTTGTGTAAAAGACTTCCATGAGTGAGAAAATAAAATAAAGACATTTTCATACCTACTGTTTTTCTGAAAGTGGAGCTTGGAATGAAAGGAAGAAAGAGATGCCAAACAAGGGAGGCCGGGGAGAATGGAGGGATGTGACGGATGGGAGAGGGGGCAGCAGACCAACATTCACATCTAAAACATCTGAGCAATGCTCACTTGAAACAGATTTTTACCAATTTTTCCAAAACCTTCCGGAAGAAAGCCTTTCCTCTGGGTAATATCCTTTGGAGCCCAGCTCTGGCTGCTGAGAGGCGTCAGCTGGGTTTGTGATTGAACACCAGTAGATAGACTGATCTACTGTATTCTACTGAGAGCACCCTGAGGAGGCCAGGAGAAACAAAACCAGTGCTTTGCTCTGAGCTAAAGCTCCAGCAACGCTTTCCCTCACTGGAAAACAAAACTGTTTTTATTTTCAGGCGCTTGCACGCAAACAAAAACATACTCATGAATATTATATTGCATTTCTCCTATATTCTTTTCATAATTTTGATACCTCTGTGCTTTTACGCCGCATGTCAATGGGATCCCCACTCGTATCCCCAGAAGTATCCTGTTGTTACTCACCTCATGCTTGAAACTATTTCTCATTTCTTGTCTCTCTAGATGAGCCCTCTTGCTCGCCAAAGCTCCACGACTGCTTCACTGTGCATCATAAAAAAAAAATCTCATAAGAGCCCCGGTGTTTTATAAAGTATAGGCGCTTCTTAAAATTATACATTTTTAATGCATATTACCTCGGATAGTAAAATGCCTAATTACCCTTTGCAGTATCACAGCAGTTAAGCAATCACCACATGCCCTCCCGGAGTGTGTTTTCATCCAATAGGGCAATAAAGGACAAGATCAATTGAGCATTTAATTATTGCAAAGATGTAAACCAGTGATTTAGATCCTTCTGACAGTTAAAAGAGGACTCCACCTCTAATAACATATCCATATGGTGATTTTACTGTATGGCTGTTTATCGAAGTTTATCTGCTGATATATGAAACTGCAGTGTGTGTGTGTGTGTGTGTGTGTGTGTGTGTGTGTGAGAGACTGCTGACGGTGCTAAGTTTGACTGGGGCCTGCTTACATTTACCTTGAGGAGCTCTACCCAAGATGCAGCTCTACCAGCTGGCTTTTTGATGTTCGCAATGAAAGTCCCTTATTAAGGATCAGTGGAAAACAAAATAAATAATCTGTGAGAGAGTGCGAGAGGAAACAAATGCGGGAGGGGAGATGTCATAAAAAATGCAACCTCCCCCACGAAAGACATCACTGAGTCTTCCCGCAAAAATGTTTGGATGCTAAGAGGGAGAGAGAGAGAGGGAGAGAGAGGGGTAAGGATGACCGATGAAGAGCAGAGGTGCATATGGAGGGCTTGTGTGTGTCTGTGTGTATCTGCACCGAGTGCATGGGGGGAAATAACAGTATTTGAATGATGGGTGTGACAGAGGCTGATGTCTGCTCAGGGCCCGTGTTGCTCCAGTAATAAAGATACTGTGGCTCAAAGTGGTTTCATTCCGTCTTAAATGCTCCTTAATCTCCCCATAAACGACATCTTTGGCTTCCAGTAAGGAGAGTGAAAAATGCAAACTGTTTGTGGCAGTGCTACTGGGGTTTTAATGGTCGTGTCAATAGAGAAAAAGCCCCTGAGCTTAAATGTCAGAGGAGCTTGATGTATTTTCTCATCATTTTCTTTGTACATTTTTATATGAAAATTTTTTTGACACGATACACTGCATGTACTTAGCTTGTGGAAATTACAGCCTACAGTTTCTCTCAGCACTTAAGAGGCAGAGAGGAATTAATAATAAATATCGTATTGCTGTGAAAAGCTACATGTAAGTGCTGCTGTAAGTCAGATACAAAATAGGAATACCCTTTCGCTTGTGCTGTTTCCTCGGCCATCAACAGCACTTTTCACAAGTCATTTTAACTGGCTTGTCAATACACTGTGTGTTCTGCTCTCACCAGGCTTTGACCTTTTTTTGAATCAATGCTTTTCTATAAGGACGGCAATTTGTGGAGCTCACAGAAGGACAGAAATTGTTCCCTGCCTCTGCTGCTGGGTGTCACCTTTATCATAGCCTTATCCACATAATACAGCATGAACATACAGATGCATGTTTATATATGGTCACGGGATGACATTGATTTTGATCAAAGCATGTGGTTATGTGTCAGTGTGATAGCAAGGGAGCTCATATTCATTTGCAGACTTTCTGGCAGCTTGCCCAGATAAGGACCATAAAGAATTGACCGTGGGATAATGAACCTGTATGACACACCTGCAGCTGGAGGAGCAACTCCAAGGACGACTTATGACCTCCTTTGCTCCCACATCTCATTATGAGCAGCGAATGGTTAAGGCTGGTGATTACAGACAGGCGTTGCGGCAAAAGCACGGGGGGGATTTACGTGATAGAGCTTATTCGACTGACACTGACACAACGGTGCTGCTGTAAGGTCAAGAAGGCGCTTATCAAAACATTGTTGGAAGCTGGTTCACACTGTGCCTGTGCTGCTTGATGCCTTTGACTGTTGTGAAATTGTTGAGGATGATTACAAAAGAAGCAACAGTCTGACTCGTGAGTTATTTGAAAGAAGAAACCGATTGAACAAGGATACACTCTGTGCTAAAGCTACATCGCCACCACTAATACCACTGTCTGTAAATGTGGACAGTGGTTTTACATGTGTATTTGTTACACACATGTATCCAGAAATTAGTGAGTCGACAACTTTGCTGACAGCCACATGACACATAGCAGCCAGCTAATATTACTTCTTAGTCCAACAGCAAGAAGCCCGGCTCCACGTTTGTCTTTCAGCTCTCGCCAACAGCTAAAAGTCAATCCCAGATCAAGGACCACCATTCTCAGCCAGTTTTCTGGCAAACTTATCAAGACTCATTTATCAACCATGTATTAAATGTATTCACCATTTAAGATTTCAGACCGATATCCATCGGCCTGAAATCTTAATTACTAAAAAATGATATCTCACTTTTTAATGATCGATTTCTTGGTGGGAGAAAAGGAAATAATCAAATCATGTGTCTGTTGTGTTTGAGTCTAATTATAAACACATTATTAATTTCTACTGCATGTTAATGTGATTCTTTATTGATCCCTGCAGAAAAACTCTTTTTTTTGCTGCTGTTTGCAGATGAGACCACAGCAGTGGAGATTCTTGCCTACTCAGGCTTTGAACCTTAAACCTCTAAGCTTGAGGGTGCTCTTCCTCCTCATCCTGCAAGCAAGTCTCCACCTTCACTGAATATTTAGTTTATCATGTTATTTTACTTCATTATGCAGGTTTAAAAAAAAATATCCTGACATTCCTGACAGTCAGCCTTTTCTCCTGTGAACCGCACACATGCAAATCAGTGATGCAAGAGGAGCTTACGCTGAGGTAAAAAAAAATGAAAAACACACTTAAAAAACAACTGAACAGCTGAAAATTTTTTCCCTGATTTTGGAATCAGTAGAAGTTCCTGCTTCCCAGGCGCTGTCAGCGTGACAGATCTCCACATGACCACAAACCATTTACAGATACATTGTCCAAGTAAACAGCCAAGGGTAATGAATAAATACTCCACTCAGCCATAACATTACGACCACCATATAGCCAACAGCCCTGACCTGTCGAGGTATGGATTCGACCAGGCCTCTGAAGTTATGCTGTGGTGTCTGGCACCAAGATACAACAAGCTGCAAGATGCATCAAGTGCTTTGTGTTGTGTGGTGGAGCGTCCATGGGTCAGGGCTGTTTGCCCAACAGATCCCAGAAATGCTGGATGAAAAAGCCTCACAAGAGCTGGAATTTTGTAGATGCACTAAACCAATCATCTTGTCATCACAATCTGTCCATAATTTCATTCATTTCTTTTAGGCAAGAGATAAATAGGCTGTTGTGGATAAAATTTTTGCTTAAAGACTGTGTAAGATTTTGTGGGATCTGTTGACTGAAAGGGAATGTGATATTTTGAAGCATGTTTTCATGAGTGTATGATAATCAGAAAATAAGAATTACTTGGAGGGTGAAGGAGAGGCGAGAGGCATTCAGTTGGCTGCACCCTCAACTAAATGATGCCACTAAATTGTACATAATGGGCCATTAAAGCAATAGATATACATTTAAAAGAGCTAAAAGTAATGGCTGAAGTGGTGTCAGTGAACGGGAACTTGAGTCTATCTCACAGGGCTTTGGAGTATGTCTAACTAGGTTAGGAACCACTAGATTAACAGTGAGCTATTTTGCATTTCCCAATAACAACAAAGCACCTCACATTTGTTACCAGTATTGTTAAGACCTAAATTTGTCAGCACAGTTAAGGAGACAGCTAAAGAGCTGTCAGTATTGAACGCGAAGAAATGGATAATTAGCTGACGGCTGACTCAGGCCACTAGCAGCTTTGTGTGTCAGGGTGAGGATGGAAAAACCGATGAAGAGAATCTCCCCGGGTGTCATAAAGCTTTGCTTTATGGCCAGTTTGTGTAGCCTTGCAGATTAAGTTCAAAGAAAGACGGCCGCTCTTTTCTCCATGCATCTTAAATCCTGTTTCCCCTTAGCTGGATCTGTAGATCAATTCTTTGGGCTGCGCTGAGATATTCCTGGTGTCAGCAGCCTAACGGCAGCCATAAGAAGGACGGGGAGGACTGGGGATCTAAAAATACATTATTAAAGGGACAATTTCACCTTAGATTTAATAGTGCTTACAGAGCAGCATGACCGTTCCACTCAAATTGCATACGTTTCTTCACTGTGGAGTGACTGCTACAATTGCAGAAGATACGACGGTTGCATTTGAAAGGCAAGAAAATACCAGTCTATTAGTGCACGGCTACATTTTATGCAATGAGTTCTCCCTTAGAAACTACTTCCAGCATTTATCTCAAGAGAGCAGCACAACATGGAAATAAATGGGCTGGTGTCTGGAGATGGCAGGCTTCCTTTCTCTGTATAGACACAAAGACCAATTTCAAATGGTGGAGCTGGCAGAGGACCTGCAGCTGTCTAATCTCTCTGACTGTACTCCACTGCAGACAGCTGGTACCGCTGAATGATGCTGGTATTATTCTTCTTGCATTCAAAGTTAACTCCAAATGAAACACAGCGCAAGCAGCACGCGTTCTCTTGAGTCAGAAACATATCTGTTATTACAGACACATCAACAGGATTGAAATTTGGTTGAAAGAAGAGCCGAACACAGAGGGATTACAAGATAAAAGACAAGGAATGTTCGCCACTAAAACTCAAGCACAGGATTGAAATAATTAAAAAACAACAACACATCCAACAAATGTGCTTGCAAGAAGATTCCAGGCTGTGTGGTAGATATGTATTACATACATATGAATAATTTATTTTAAAAAGTCTAAAAAATATAAACAGCATCACACTGACAAAAATGGGTCCAAACACACCCAGTACATAACGTTGGCACACTTGCATTGCAACAGTTATCCAGTATTTACATTTTTTAAGTATTTATATTGAAGAAAAAACAAATATATTCTCATATTCATGACATTTCCACATAAAAATTGGAGCTGCTGCGCACTGCAGAAGATTAATCCTTTTCTAAGATGCATTAGAGACACTCGGAAGGCAAACCCTATCATTTCTGTTTTTTCCCTCCCCCTCGCTTCCTGTGTGTCTCACCTTCAGGAATAACACGTTTTGTCTGACTTAAGGTCAGATTTACCCTTTCAAGTTTCCCCTCAGTTGAACTCGTAAAAACTCAAAACGATGAGAACAGCATAATAACTTAATCGCACGAGGATTCTGTCGAGATCAGTCTTCAATCAGCACATACAGCAGTAAGGACTTTCTTTTGTACCTTCTCGAGCACCACGCATTTTTTTTTTTGTAATTTGGCACTTTTAATATACAAACCATAAAAATAAATTAATGTAAGTGAGATAAATTACATTCATTTTATCAGCATCATGATAGAGAGGAAAGTCAGAATAAATAAATACATAAATAAATAAATACATAAATAATTAAATCAAATCTACTATGTGAGTGGTTGAAATGTCCTGTGTTCCACTAAACTATGAGACAAGTTTCTGAGCTCAGCTGCAGAGTGAACCTGCTTGTATCCCAGCAGAGCCAGAGTGTCATTGCACAGATTCTGCACAGTCCTCACAATATCAAAGCCGAGACGGAGCCTCCAGCTCTCTGCTGTCGCTCTGGAGTCTCTGGTGGTGGAGTACCTGTAGTTCCACTCAGACGGAGACGATACGTTACTGTTGGTGTTCTTTGCAATCCACATTTGTACTCTATCCTCCATCTCCAGCCCCACAAACCTGTAAATCTCACTGGCCCTGTCCTTCGGATTGAACGCCAGGTCCTCATACCGCATCAGCAAGTACCGTCCCCGCAGCCATGCTGGTCTTTGCAGGCCTGTTTCTGCAGAGGCCGCCATGTCCTTACACGTGCTGGTGATCTGCGACAGGTCCACGTACCGAGGCTGCCGTCCTGTCGCGTTCCATATCTTCCAAGCGCGGAACTGATCTGAAAACGCCATCATGCGTGAGGCGAGGATTGCTCTGGGGTCTCTAACCAGGTGGATGATCTTCAGGTCCAGACGTGGATCTTCTGTGAGGGTGCGCAGGTCCCCCACCTCAGGGACTCGCACAGTCTTTATGGCGACATGTCCCTTTGACAGACATGACATAGAGGCTAGGGTGAGGTTCAGGGCCCCACACTTCTTAGGACACCAGCTTTCATCAGGCAGGTCTGAGGCTGCTCCATCCCCTCCTTCCAGGCACACTGGAGGGGAACAGAGGGCGTGGCTGGAGCTTCGCCGGAAGAAGGAGCTTGTGACGTGGTCCTGGGGTTCTGGGCGGATGTAATTCTCCATAAAGTGAAGGTCACAGGTATACAGATTAAGGAGGAGGTCCCTGTATGCTCCTAATAGGGCCCGGCGGTCCAGTGTGCGACGCAGCCTGCTGCTGGAGTTGGTGAAGGCCTGCTGGACATGGTAGAGAGGTTCAAACACGTAGAAGGTTTCTGGGTGTTGGTTGAGGAGCTGCCCAGTGAAGGAGGAGCCACTGCGCGTGGTGGCAAACAGCAGGATGTGCTTCCTGGGTGAATCGATGGGCATCCAGCTGTCATCACACAAGGCTCTCCACCTGGAGTCTTGAATGAAACGAAACGAAAAGTCTTTGCATGTTTAACTCGAATCATATGATACTTCCACTGGCAGTGAGCTAAATTTAAAAAACACATTAAATGAGCTGTTTCCCAGTTTCAATTTCTGATGAAAGAGCTGTTTCACGTATTTCAGAAGAGTTACTTCAGCTCATAAGAATCCATTTTTGTCATAACTTCAAGCCAGTAGAAAGTAAACGACTGAATCTAGCCAATAAAGCTTAAATAATTTAGTGGGTAAACACGCATGAGTAAGTTGCTTGTCTGTCGGTGGTTACCAAGGGGGTTTATGAAATGGCGGATCTCTAAATATAGCTAATGTGTAATTACTGCTGATGAGGAGTTGATTGCAAAGGGGATGTTACTTTTGTATACAGGAGCTGGGCGCCGGCAAACTACAGCTGCGCTATGAGAGGGGATTAATGGAGATAAATTGGAGGATAATTGTAAAGCAAATCACACATATTTCATTTCTCAATCCTCCCCATCTCTCGGGAATTCCCTCACTTAATAAAAATAAGCTTTATTTCTTCTTTTGCCTCGGTCGCAGTTTTGATGTTGTCTCTTTCTTCACTGAATGTTAAAAATATTCCTAATATGACCAATCAAGTGTTCAAATATATGAGCGTTTACATGTCAACAGCTATACACGCATTATGCTCTCTTATAGCCCGGCGGTTCAGTATGTGGGACAATCTTGACTGCTGTCACGGCATACCTCTGTGGTGTCTGGTCTGGCAGCGGTAGGCTCCCTGGCAGGGTCCAGACAACGAGTCCCTCAGGGTGCGGATGGCCGTGTACTGGACCCCCAGAGACGCACACACCAGCAGCAGCACCGTCTTCCAGGAGCACTCCATCCTGCCCTCCCCTCTGGCTCTACATCCTTCACGCTGACGCCGCCAGGGAGGCACAGAGAGACACACACAATGAGATTTCATTTTGATGCTTTTTTTTTTTTTTTTTTTCAGCTTCATGCAGTGCGGCTCCCCCTCATTTTTATGCCTGCAGCCCTCCACTGATGGGCGATGAAGTGCTCTTGCTAGAGCATTCCTGATTCTTGCTCAAGGACACTTAAACAGAGAGTAAAATCTGTCCCATTAACTTTTCCTTCCAGATCTTCTCTGCTTGTTTAGAGTGTTAACCTTTGTCCCACAACTGGTGTAACAGCATATTTTCGTGATGTAAAAAAAAGGGGGTAATTTGAGTTGATAAAAGAATAGTACAGGATTCTGGGAACATGCTTATTTGATTTCTTGCTGAGGGTTAGATGAAAAGATTGATACAACTCCAAGATCTTAAGCTTAGCATGAAGGCTGGAAACAAAATTGTTCTCCTAAAGCTCATTACAGCTCATTAAATAATCAGTTATGTCTGTTTTTTGACCCTTAAAAACAGAAGTGTAAAAATGCCAGTTTGTGGCTCTTTAGGGGGTTACGTGCATGCTTAAACAAACAAGATATAACCTGTTAATTAGTGAGTTTTAGAGGTGCTGTTACTGTAGGTGCCACCTTTGGACAGAGCAAGTCTTGTGTCTAGTTTTTGTGTTAAGCCAAGCAGCTGCTCAGGACATAAATGTAAGTATTTACCAAAACTATTCCTTAAAATTGTGATTTCTAAAAAATACAGAATCAAGAAATGGTTGCTCTCCTTTTCCAAACCGGGCAAACAGACAGCACTTTTTAGCATTTCAAAAATAAGTAGCTTAAATGCTTTGAAAAAAATGTTTTCAGGGTTCGGGATCTGTCTCTTAAAGGCTCCACCGACGTGTTTTGCACTAATACAAATCAAAGGTGAGACCATCAGTGGGGAACAGCAGTAATGTCCCATATATATATATCCCCATATACAATAGCTCCACTTTTCAGGGTAGCATTGCATAATTGCATTTCATTTCTGCTTTTCCTCTCTTCTGGGTAATTAAGCCTCTAAGCCCAGCAGAGAGCTACATACCCAGATAAATATAGCTGTCTTCACATAGATGAGTGGAGTTTCCTTTGTACACTCCCGAGTTCTTTGCCACTGGGCATGAAAGAGCAAAGTGAGATGCAATTTTCCAAATTCACGATTTTCGAAAGAAACGTGCTGCCATCTATTTGTCTCTACGCACCAAACTGGCAGAAGGTAATCACACGAAGAACCGGGGTGCACACTGCGCCTCCATCACTCAAAGTGGCCGTGCGGAGGCAATCATCATCAAAACCGCAGGTAAATATACATGATATTACTGACAAAAATAAACTGCCTTCCTGTTTGCTTCCCCGCTCTCTGTCACTCTTTCTCTCTCCAGTCTGCCTCTTGTTCATTAATGATGTTTATGTGTCCCTGGCAGACTCATGTCCTCAGGAATGTATCACACTGAGCTGAGATCGGCTTTTGATGTTCCATTAATCACAAACAGAGCAAAAACCAAAGACATTTACTCTGTGGGTGAGAGGAAAAGAAATCAAGCTGACATCATGAGCCATTCTGTTTGGATGTGGCTAAAAACAGCAATCACCGAATGAACTCATCAGGGGGAGAAATTTTGTTTCTTAGACTGGTGATGCACAGACAGAATGACATAAAATGGGAACACTGTACTGTTTGTCTTTCGGAGCAACTTTAAAGCTGCTTGCTCTGTTTGTTGAAGGACGGATGAAAAAGCAGAGAAGTATAAGCACGAATGACTACAGATAATGAGAAACTTTTGACCAAGTTTCTTACCATCTCTGACACTTAAGAAAAATCTGTCAATCTGACAGCTTCGCCATCTACACCCTACAAGTACTGCACAGCTGGCTGACCAGGACATATCATTCCTCAGCGACAGGTTTTGTTTTCCTTTCCAGTCATGATCAGGGCTCAGTGCTCCTCCACTACACACACACACACCCTGCTGCCCTCTGGAGAATGAAGACAGATGCTTCAATGGATTAAAGCAATTTGATTTGCAAGTCCTCGTCCTTTTTTTTTTTTTTCCCTGGCTTATAACTCCGCCTGCACTCAGACTCACACCAGGAATAATAGACACTTTGTCAACATCTGGAAGGGGACTGCAAGCTTCGGATGGTCTCAGCTTTTGTATCCCTCGTACAATAACAGTGCTTACAGGGGATAAAAGCCTCGGGGACACGATCAACCAAAGATTACTCTGTGAGGTGCACGCTTCTCTTGGCAGGTTTGAGTTGTAAATTTAGCGAGCGCAGGCGCCGTTGCCGCTGCTGAGATAACACACACAGCTAGCAGCAAAAGTGTTGGAGATAATGACATTTGTGCACGGCGCAGGAAAGGCAATTGCCTCTGTGGAAAATAAAGCCAACAAATGAGGTTAGAAGTTAGTGATGAGGTTGGGACTGAGGGATTTGGGATGCGAGTGATTGAGGGATGTGACAGTGCCAAAGATTTTTCTATTAAGGCACCTCGGTGTGTTCACAGATCCTCTTGAGTGGGGCTGTTTATTGGCAGAGCCCGGTGATCCATCCCGGAGAACACAGAGAGTCGTGCAACAGTAGTAACACCAGGAGGGGCTTCAAGTCTCTGGTTATCCTTCATCGCTCTCTTCTCCATCTTTCTGTGCATTTCTTTCTCCCCCCTCTGAACCGGCAACACACACACACACACACACACACACAAGGTGCCACAGGCAGGGAGGAGAGCAGAGGAGCTGCTTCTGACCCCGGGCTACGGAGGAGCTCCTGTGACACGAGAGAATATATGAATCTTGTCCTACATGATTCCTCAAGCACACAAACATTTTGGAGCGGAGGCAGTGAGACTGGAGGAAGGATGAAGAAAAAAAGGTCAACTCTTCATATGAGCTTGTCCGAGGTGAATATGTTTCCCCTATGAGTAATCCTTACTATGTGGTTCATCCACAAACAGGGAGAAAGAGTGGGCAGTGTCAGGTGGATGATAGGAGGAAATAATGGAAAGTTTAGTGATGATGAAATTAAAGAACAGACAAAAATAAATAAATAATAGACCTGCAACTGCCGAGCTTACAGATAGTGTAGCACAGGTCTTGATTTAAAATGAATTTAAAGTGATATAAACTTAATGCATGGTCCTCCCCACGGGTTTATCACTTCAAAACAATCGTAGCTGTCTTATAAATAAATAAATGTGAGAACAAAATAATAAGCCCGTGTGGAGTATTAAAACACACGCAGCCGGTAAAGTAAGACCTGTAAACTCGCCACTGAGCACCGCGGATGCACTTTGGAGCAGACGTGTGGAGAAATGATGAGTATATTTACTGATTTCACCCCTCATCTCCTCACTATCGTGATAGGCGATGTCAGGCTGGAGCATCTTGTTTGTTAGATAACAGTTCGCCTCTGCGGCTTGCCGCGCGTAAAATATACAACAGATGAGAAATAAATAGAACAGAAAAGAAATGTTGCCTTACCATCAACGCACTCGATCAGACAGGATCTCTCTAGCCGGTTCAGTCCTCTGTGTTGCATTTGTAAAAGTGTGTCTGTGTGAGTGTGTGTGTAAGAGAGAGGGAGACAGAGAGAGAGGAGGAGGAGGAGGAGGAGGATGGATCGAGCGCTACCGCCGGTGTCCAGAGCCAAAGTGGATTCATAGGTGGAGATGCGCCATGGATGGAGAGCAGCGAGAGGCTGAGGGAGGGAGCGTGTCTCACCCCCCCAGAGTCTCTAGATTGGATGCAAGATTGCCCCTCTGTGCGTTACGATGTGTTGCCGTGGGGTACGTTTCATTGTGAGCTTAACACGCTGTAAACGCAGTGAGACCTCACGCGCGTCCACCTAAAGTCTGATCCTGACTCAGTTTGCCATCATACTTTAATTTGTTTGCACGTGCAGACCTTTCCCATATTTCACGGAGGCAGGTTTCATCAGCTCCAGCCAGGCATCAGCAATCACTTCAGCATCCCCACCATGAGCATCAGTGTCATCGCTTCCTCTCTGTCATGCTCTCTGCAGGGATGCTCGCTATACCCTCAAATGGAGCACCACACACACACACACACACACACACACACACACACACGCGTCCCTTGAGATTATAGTGGTACAATGACCTCTATTTTTCCTCATTCCAGTGTGGATGACTGCTATCATCAGATGTGTGCACCTACCCCCCCCCCCCCAACTCAGCCCCTTTCTCACTCTGCTGCTGGCTCCCCGGCGTGTAAGGATGGGTGCCATATCATTGCCCCCGGAGGGTTACTTGGGGGTCAGGTTTAGCCAGTGACAGCTCCATTACTTCTGGGAATGGGGGTCGATTCTGTTTGCGATCTCTCAGATTTATCTCCAGCTGTGACAGAGCGGGAGTCAGTGAGCGTCTTTGAGAGATTGGTGAAATCATGTTAATAATCTCTTAATGTATTGCCGCATCTCACTTGCACAGTTTGTGCTGCCCGGAGGAGTTGGCAAAAACATCAGACGCCTTAAACCTTCTATTAGTGAGGGATTAGTTTGCTCCAACTTCCCTGCCATTTTCCAGCCCGTGTCTTTAAACCTTTCAGGCGGTACAAGCAAATACACCAAAGCAAAAAGCAGGCAGAAGTTATCTCAGAAATGGGAACCGGAGGGTTTTGAAGTCCTACCTACGCAGATAGAGAACAAGCTTTTTTTTCTGATGGTACAGGGCTGAGGCACATTACCACCCAAAGTTCTCACAGTGCACACAAAGGACGACAAGCTGCCAAAAACGCCTGGTGAGTGATACAAGAGTGTCCTGTCCTCCGCATATCTCTGCGTTGATCCCTCGCTCTGCCTGCCTGCCTACAGCATCGATTCTCCCGGCTCCGAGCAGCCAAACGCCCCCACACCTTCTTGGTGAGATCTGAAACAAGCAATAAGAAAAAGTTGAATTTTCTGTGAGCGAAGAAAAACCAAATCCTCCACGGGCCTCCCTGTTTAGCTATACCCACACTTGCTCCTCACCACGCACGCACGCAAAGAGCACAAAATCACATTTGAATTAGAGATTTAAAGTGTCTTTCATTCTTCCTTTCCAGAATTCGAAGCTGTTAAATAATGCCTCACAAATCTACATGCTTTCATCCACATATCTTTGTGATGCGCCGCATATCTGATCTTTAACATGACAGCAGTCTTTCATCATAAAGTAGATGGAAAAGCTCAGCTGAAATCTCTCAACTGTTCGGGACAACCTTGTCTCCTAAGCTCGCTGACTGATTTTCTAAATCTGGGCCTACTCTGGCAACTTCGGCACCTTCTACTTTCTTTTCAAGATGTGATCTGTCTGTCAGATTTAGCTGTCAGTCAGCTTGTCACAAGGGAAAGCGGGTCTCACAAAAAGTTATTTAAGGGGTAAATTTTGCCTGTGGAGGAGAGCTAGTGTTTCTATACACTGGGTCTCATTTGAGAGAGCAAAAATGAAGAAGAAGAAGAAAAAGAAAAGGAAAAAAGCAGGTGCTCTATTCAGCTCTCCCTCACTATAAGTGCTATAAGCAGGTGAAAGGAAATCTCATTTCACCCACTAGTATGCCAGCAGAGACAGCTAAATTTGATTCAGCAAACAAGCAGCACAGGGAACACCAGCACACTTTCTCTATTTATCACTGGTATTGCACTGGCAACATCGAAAAACTTTTCCAAAGTTATTGCGGCTTGGCCAGTAATAACACCATGCAGACACTTATTTCGTTTGAAAGGAAGAGTCTGACGTCTGACATTTATACGCTTTCTTGCAGAGAGTTAAGATCGATGCAAAGGTAAATGTGTAGCCACAGCCAGCTGCTGGTTAGCTTAATGCAGCACAAAAACTGGAAAGAGGAAACGGCAAGCCTTTAAAGGTGTGTTCAGAAATATAAATGGACGAAAGGTGGAGTCTTTTTTGTGAATTCATGTTTGTGGAAACGGCAAACAGCCAATATACCAACTGTGCAGATTCAGTTCAGCTCAGCCTCTGACTGAACTCTCCACAAACTCCCTCCTCTCGTCCTTGTACGTTTATGAAAGATTCACAAAGCTCCGGGGAAATCTGACTTCCGCTGATTTTTGTATGACAATCTATAAAATTCAGTTTGCCGTCCGTCTGAACACTGTGTGCTCTTGTAAAAATGACAATCGCTGTTTTACATTGCGGTGTCAAATACTTTTTGGGTGGGAGCAGTAAGACCAGCAAAATGGTGAAATTCTGTTTTGATACTTCGTTTTTTGTAGAAATAACCTTTACCTTCAGGCTAGCTGTTCCCCTTGTTTCCAGTCTTAATGCTGGCAAGCACGTTAGCTTAGCTTAGCACAGAGAGTGGAAATGCGGGACACGGTAGTTTGACTTTGTTTTCGTGAGACTTATGAAGCATGTGTTGCTCATCTTTATGCTAAGCTAACTATTACAACTATAACTAGTATAAGCTATTTAGCCGACACAAAGAGTACACGCACTCCCCAAACATTTCCCAAAATGTCAAAGCTAAGCTAATCCAACCGTGAAATCACTGAAATAAATGCTAATTTAGATTCTCTTTTCTTTTTCCAAACACAGTGAAGGAACATGATTGTAATCATTTGTGTTTTGTTGTGCAGCATTTCTTGTCTGTTAATGGGAGATCATGATAGAATTCAGCGATGCTGACCCCAATCAGACTTAGCGTCAGAGTCTCTTTGATTGCTCGTTATCCTGAAGCCCACACAGCTCCTGAGCGGCCTCGCCTCAGTTCAGTGTTGACCGAGTCAGGCCCATCATTGGCTTTTTTAAAAACTTTCAAGACTTTTTTTTTCTGGGTGGGGGGCTTTTTTTTCCAACGAAAAACTCCATCTTACGGAGCGGACTGTCCTCATAACACCAAGTTTTCAGCTAACATTTCCCCAGCCATAGTGCTCCCACCCTGCTCGCCAATTTAGCAAAGGCTTCATTTATGAAATCTAGGGTTGCAAGTCGAGGTGATTCACTGCTGGCGGAGTGAGAGAAATCCGTTGTGAGTGACGCGCGAGACGACGAGAGGAGGGAAGAATGTGGGACATGAGGGATGATGAGCGGGAGAGAGCGAGAGAGATTATAGCAGAGAGGAGGAGAGGAAGAGCAGGAGGGAGAAGGAGAAAGTTTACACACACCATCTGTGCATCAAAGGTGTGGCTGCGCTGGCTTGCATTCATGAGGCACTGTCTGTGTGATTGTTTTTGAACGAGAGATCTCTTGAATATAGATGGTCTCATTTTCACTCCCCTGTCTACTGAGATATTCCTTTTTTTATTTCATCTGCACATGGGTGAACAAGTCGGCTCTGCTGTTGTGTTGTTGGGCTGTGCTGCATTAAAAAAAAACAAGACTTGTAATCATCTGCTGTGCGAATGCGGATAGCTCAATGAAATTAAAACTTTTTCCTGGTTCTCAAGTTTTCTCCTGGCAGCCATCAACACTTTCTTTTGCCACTTACATGCCTCAAGTGCCAGTTTCATGACTCCAGCTGGTTGCCCTTTTAAGTTGCAAGAAATAAACTATTTTCAAACATCACAATGAGCACAATCATGCCGAGGAATTCCAAAAAACAGAATGATTGCTTGTGCTTGTGACGCACCTTCCGCTCTCCATCATTTTGATCACGCAGGGGAGTTTAAGTTTTACAATCTGACAGAGAGCAAGTATCACAGCATCTCAGCCTCACGCCCACTAGTTTCTAGGTTATAGACTTCAAATCAAATCCACTGAAAGCCTTTGAGACTTCCAGGGGGAAGTCAGTTTTATGAGAGCGTTTGATTGGTCCTGGTCTCGCTCGGATTGCCCCACTGAAAATAACAGACATAAATTCCTGCATGGCTGCGATCCAACCAGACACCTCCACATGTCTGGGTAGCGAGCAGACCGCTATTAGGAAAAGAAGAGTCTCAAGTGGCTCGTCTCCCTCTTGTCTCTAAAACCTTTTTCCTTTCTTTTTTTTGGGAGGGAGGGGGGCATTTGTTTTTGGACCCAAAGACCCCCCTCTGCAACTGTTTTTTCCTCTGCACTTTCGCCGTGAAACCAGCCCATCAGCAGTGCTCTCTGGTGCGTAATTGTGCCATTAGCACGACGAATCACACACTCTCAGGCAGTGTGGCTTGGACGGCAGCTGCAATAACTAGGTATCCTGCTCTCTCTCTCTCTCTCTCTCTCTCTCTCTCTCTCTCTCTCTCTCTCTCTTTCTGTTTCTCTTTCTATCTCTTTATCCCACCAACTGTTTCACACTCACAGGACTTACAGCCATCACATTTGTGGGAGTAATGGGCCTGGCAAATTACAGCAGATCGGGCCACAGCAGGCTCAGCCTGGCAGCCACCAGGGAGCACCGAGCAGACATGCTGATTCTACAGAACATGGCCTCACGATCGGACAGAAAGAGGTGCCCCGGGAGGAAGCCAAGGAGGGATCATGTTAACATCCGCTGGCTGTGATTTTGATTGTTGCATTGGTGAGAGAAATGGACCAATGTGTCTGTGTCTGTGTGTGTGTGTGTGTGTAGAAAACTCTAGATAATCTTCACATTGGGAGTCTAGTCACACATCACGGTGTGTTCTGCAGAAGTTGTAGGAGCCAAAGTGAACGCAGGTGACTCCGAGTAACAACTTGTCTAAACACAATTTCCTGGCTGATTTCATTTATTTTTTTTTTTACTTTTTTTTTCTGTCACTGTGCTAGCTCACGGTTTGCATAAGCTCCGGCACACACGAAGCACAGACATACTCGTAGCTCAAACACGCCCTCCCACACACACAGATGGTCTGAGAGATGCCTCGACAATTAAGCTGATCCATTTAAAGTCTCCCACTGTAACAAGCTGAAGGAAGCCTGCTGCTGGATCTCGCTGTTCTCTGAGGCATGTTGATTCCTCTGCGCTCTGTCGGGCCTCCCAGGGCCTTTCTGTGTGACCGAGCCCTTTCTTAATTACACCTGAGAGCGGCGAACAGCTGCTACTCTTCCACATCTGTGTCTCCATCAATCAAGCCTGTGAAGGGGCTTATGTGAGGCAAACCTCGCACTCCCTACTTTCCCTTTCACATGCCATTCCTCTGTGCTCCTCTGTGAAACAAAGGCCCCTGATTTTGTGTCAATTTGGCACCGACACTTTGATATTAAAGCTGCTTTTTCGCCTGCCAACAGAAGTTCCTCCCTTCGTCCTGAGAGCGTTAATGATCACGGCTGCTGTAATAAAGTTATTTTTAAAGACAAAGCATGAACTTCTGGGCTGAGCTCAGCTCTCTAAATATGATGCTTTTTATGAAAGTGAAACTTTTTTCTTTACCCCAGGCATTTTTAACACTTTGGATACATTTATAATAGAAGCGTATCATCCCAGCAGAGAGCACAGAGCGGGAAATCAAAGTAAAGGACATCAACATTGTATTTATTTGGATCTCTTCTATAGAAACAATACCAAAAGAACAGAAAATATCGTAAACAGGTAAACAATTGGTTTAGGATTTTCTACTCTATCTTCCAACCTGTTCACTGCAGTAGCAGTATGAGATACTGGCCCAACATCAAATTAAGAACAAAGATGGAATAAGATTTATTGGTTTATATATACCAGCTGAGCAAATATTTCCCAATGGAAACCATATTTCTTCTTTGAATGCATTGGCACTGCTGTGGAACATAAATATTTATCAGGGCTCCAAAGGTTAAGTGCGTGGGAGTAATAGAATCTGGCAGCTGAAAATATTGCTGAAACACAACATCTCCAGATTGTTTCGTAAGATGGAGAGCTTCATGAGCACACCAGTGCCACTTGCCGCCTTGCTGGTTGGATTTTTTTGGTATGCAGACTGTGATTTGACCTCTGCATGCCTGTAGCAGCACAATGTTACTGTATGGCCACAGTTAGAAGCGATGTGATTGATTCAGAGGCAAAGGTCATTAAGAATTTTAATCAGCTATTTTTTAAAATACAGAGAGTTAGCTGAGAAAACTGATGCCACTCTGACCCGTAAAGTAAATATTGAGCTACTGCCAGCAGCTGGTTACCTTACCTTAAAGACTCACAACATCAATCTAAGCTAAGCATCTTGTCTTATCTAGTTCTCAGTGATAATGGGAGCAGTGGCAGCAGATTTAGCAGGGCACCCCGAATGTCTCTCTCCCCAGCAACGTATTCCAGCTCCTCCTGGGGGATCCCATAGTGTTCCCAGGCCAGATGGGCTAAATAGTCCCTACAGTGGGCTCTGGGTCTGCCCTGGGATCTCCTGTAGGATGGGCCTGAAAAATTCCCAGGAGGCATCCCACTCGCCTGAATCACTTCTTCTCCGAGCTCCTCACTGCTGCGGTAATGTAAAACCTCAGTCTATCAGTGTTATTTTCTATTAAAACTTCCTAATAATAATAATAATGTCTTTCTCAGTAAAACAACTAACATCTAACAACTGATAACATTCATTAAGACTGATTGGCTAAATAAAGACACCTTAGATGTGGCATGATGGTGCAGCGCTGTCACAGCAAGAATGTTTCTGGTTCGAACCCTCCAGTCCTCTGGGGCCTTCCTGGTTGGAGTGTGTATGTTGTCTGCTTGGGTTCTCTCTGCTGGTTCTCTCAGGGTACTGCAGCTTCCTCCTATAGTTTTGGTGAGTAGGTGTGAGTGTATGTTAATGGTTGTTTGCTCTGTGATGAACTGGTGACTGTTTAAGATGTACTCTCTCGCCCAGTGTCGGCTGTGATCGGCTCCAGGCCCTGCAACCTTGATATGAATAAGTGGTTATGGAAAAAGGATGGGTGAAAAGAAACTTCTGCGCCTTACTATGTTGTTTGGCGCACCACAATGTTGTATGTTAATGTTATATACATGTATAATTGTAAACCACAACATCACTCTAATAACCTGCAGCTATGCAGTTGCAGCTTATCCAGTGTAGCCTGTATAATAACCTAACTTTTACACTTTTGTCATGACTTCACAGACAAGCATCTAAACATACATTATTGATGCTTGTCCTTTGCAGCCTCTGGTGTTACTGACAACCAACTGGGGGAGTGCAAAAATGTTTCAGTGGCCTGGCAGTGGGCGAGCTCCGAGTTAGCCTTAACATTACATGATAGTTCAAGAATGAGACCAGCATTTGTTTAGATTACATGATGACAATAAACCATTTTTTCAGATCCCAGCTTGAATGTATTCATTCAAATTCATGCGAGCTTGTCACTAATGAGACTTTAAGTACCTCAGTTTCCCAGAGCATGATGCACTGACACTGTAACAGCTGTTCATATTTTGTAAAAAATATAAACTGCACATTCCACTGTATATTATCATGTGTAATAAAATGCATAATTGAATCAATATGAACACATTCAGCTAATCAATAACACATACGATGCATACAGACTTTATGTACCGTACCTCATCTTGTGTTTCAAAAACATAAACTGCAACACTGGATCAATAGCGATATTCACTCTGCAGCAGTGTGCTAAGCTTAATACTCAGGAGCCGCAGCGGATATTGATTCAGTATCGCAGTTTATGTGTTTAATATTTGATGCTGCAGCCTAAGGTATGTTTTGATCAAAGATAGAAATGTAAGATACTTAAACACGCGCACTGTCGGGTATGCAGTTTGTTTGTTCTGCTTTCTTTTCACATCCCAGCTTTTTGGAAACATCGAAGCACTGGTGACAGCTTGAGTCTGATCTTCTGATTCTCTTTGTTGCAGCAGAAGTGCCTGGTTTGTTCTGTTTTTTGGGGTTTTTTTTACAGTAATTCCACAAAGATAAGCGAGATTCCTTGAAAGCAGGAAAGGTGTGCAACATGTTCAGTTTGTTTCCATGACAGTCACAGTCAATCTTCTATCCAGCAGCAGCTGCAACTAGCTAGTGAACCTAACGGAGCATTTAGCCGGTAAAGAGATATTTCCCTCAGGAGTTGCTAAAGGGCAAAACAGAACTAAAATGAGGGTGAATATTGGACTTACATTCATCAGGTGGCAGAAGCAGATATCCAAATTAATTACAACGCTGCTCCATCTTTTCTGGATTAAAATAAGAATAGACAGCGTATGCGTGACGTCACAGGTAGGTCTATGAAGTGCTTGAAGCTAAATATCTGCACCATCATGTTGGTAGTCCTCTAATCTAAAAATATGTGGATCGTCGGTGGACCTGAGGCGGGCTGAATGATGCCTGGGAGCTCAAACAAGCCATCTGTAAGGGTACCTACCTGTCAGTCAAAGCGGCCACGCTGATAATTATGCATAACTTAATTTGAACCTGTGAGTTCCATAAAAACTCACTCTCAGTACAGTTGTCATGAATGGGGAAATTAGAGACCAAAACTGTTTTTTGTACCAGGCTATGGACATGTTTATTTCTGCTGTGAAGTTGGACATTTTAATATAGGGGCTTACGGAGATTGACTTATTCTGTCCCCAGCCTCAAGTGGATGTTTGAGGAACTGCAGTTTCCGGTACTTCTACATTGGCTTCAGTTAACAGCAATGGAGGTTGCTGCTTCTAACTATTTAGCAATCTTAGTGAAACATTTAACCACTAACGAGATATTTAACTCAGGAGTTGGTGAAAACTAAAAAGAGAGTGAATATTGGACTTGGATTCTTCAGATGGACAGAAGCACATGTTCAAATTAATTATAATGCTGCTCCATCTCTTCTGGATCTGTAAATAAGTTACCCTTTGCTAGCAGGCTAGCTGTATCTAATTATAGACAGTGTTGTGTTTACAGCTGCTTGTTGCACTGACACGAAATATAAAAAATATGTAGCTTTGAGATCAATCAAGATAATAAAGCCTAAATATATGAAAGTTTTGAAACCATAAACTCAACAAGCGTAAGAAAGAAAACGTGGTCTGACAGGTCTGACTGCAATTATAATAATTACTTAATGAACGTCTGTCACAGTGAAATTACTTTTTCTTGTTTGGATTCTTTTGAAACGGGAGCTTCTGGTACATTTTGGCCGTTGCCTTATTGGCAACAAGCAATCTGTTGACAGGAGAGCAGCATAACAGGTTTTTAGTCATCATTTCATGTCACATTACAGCCATACCAACATGTCAGCCGATCAGATAAGTCTGAGACACAGTATCATCTCCTTACACTTCTGTTTGGTTTGTACATTGACGTAGGCAACAATAACAACAGAGGAGAGACTTTGTGACAATACTGACATTTCTTTCAATTTAGAGACAAGACACAGACCAAGATAGGTTTTTTTTAAAAAAAAACATTTTATGAGATTTCACTGTATAAAACCCAGTAATTAGTCATTAGCACCTAAGAAGAAGAAGAAACATGACGTATCTGTCCAACTAAATACATTTATGTACAAAGAAGATTTACAGGCATGTTTCATAGCACAGTTATTTCCAGTTGCAAATAAAATAACTTGGAGACACTTTACAAAAACTATTAAGCACCACGTTCATCATTATTAGTCAACCTCTCAGTGCAACCAGGATCCACGTTCATTTTATATCCTTGGTCGTGTCCAGAGCGTGAGGCCGATGAGGCATTTGCCCTCCTCTTTCTTACAATCACTGCAACAATCACTCCAACCACCAGCAGCCCCACCAATCCTCCTCCCACGGCATATGCAGCCGGATTACGGGGTTCTGTCTGGGCAGGTGGGGTCCTAGTTTCTTGATCTGTCGGTCCTGTTCTCAAGTTCAAAATGGTTTCCTGTTTTAAGACGCACCTGTGTGTCTGAGGCCAGTAGCTGTCATCATCGTAATCATCATCCCCAGTCTCAGCATTTTCCTCTTCATAATCATCTTCATATTCATCACCATCCTCTATGAGCTGAGGGCCTCTTAAAACAACACACCAGTACACGCCTTGATCTTTCATCTCCAGGTGGGAGATCCTCAGCAAGGTGCCATTCTCGAGCAGCGTCATTCTGCCCCTCAGATCCTCTGGGATGGCGACAGTCTTGTCGTGTGAGTCATAGATAACTTCGTATTCCCTTGACGGTTGTAGTCTGTGCCACTGCACGCTTTGGGAGTCACCTTTACTAACATCACAATGTAGTAAGGCACTCCCGCCTACAGAAACATTGTTCTCTTGGGTTTCCCCTTTGTGGCAAAGAACCAGCATGTAGTGAAATTCAAAAGAAGAGGACATGCACGAATAGTCCCCCCCGTGATCTTCAGAAACATAAGGAATCACCAAAGAAAAGCTCTCTGATTTTTCACCAGATGATACGTGCATTTGATTGTCTTTCACGCTGCTGTCATTAATACTTCCCAATGGTGTCTGCCATTGCTGGTGGTTACCATTAGAGGGGCAGTTTAGTATCAATCTGTCCCCTACTGAGGCATACATGTCCCTGCTCTGACTGATGTCTGGTAGATACATGTTTTGGAAACTGAGACAATGCTTACCTCTGATGACAATGCAGTAAAAGTGCTGGTTATACTTCAACATGCTTTTGTCAAGCAAGAGCAACGCCCCACTGTCTCTGACTTCCACAACACCATGCAGCTCCTCCACCAGAGGGTCCAACGATTTGCTGCTATCCAGGAAGAGCGTGAGCTTATAAGACGGATACATCTCATAATACCAGCGCACTGAGGTTCCCTCCAGACCAATGGAAGTGCTGTTACACACAAACTCACCCCGTCCCTCTTGTTCCTTCACAATGATCTCTTCAGCTTCATCCTCCTCATCGCACACATAGAGTTGCTGTGTGTGCTGGGTGGTTAGTGTCTGGTCCTGCCAACATTCCCTCCTATAAACCCCCGAGTCCATGGCTGTGAGGTTTCGGATCTGCATCCCGAGCAGGTGCTCCTGTTGGTTGATGTGGATGCGACCCTGGAAGTCTGCAGGGGGTGTAATGGGTGCGCCATCGGTTGAAGAGTTGCCAAGCAGCTGGTCTCCTCCTGGAGTACATCTATACACAACTATATAATCAACTCCAAAACAATACCCCATCTCAATAACAGTGCCCATTGCTTTGAAAGTGGGCACTGCCTCCTCACTGGAAACCCGGTGGAGGAGGAAGAAAAACAGAAACTCCAGAAATCTGATGTAGGTCATGTTGTCCGTCTGTCCTGAGCCATGTGTTTGTCACACTCTGAGTGTGCTTGTAGTAATCCATCTACTTTGGCTTGTCACTTTAGTTCCGCCTCTAGTTTCCCTCCTCCTCCACATTCTTACAAAGATCTACACAAACACACTCTCACCCTCAGAGTGACAGACGTTTCCACAATGACATGCCGGCACACACACACCCGACACATGTCAAGTTACTTAATGAGTGACAGGAGTGGCTGGAAAGGCATTAAAGTCATTAAAATAATTAAGAATTGTGACAAGTCAGAGACAACCAATAAGGCCACACAAAAGCCAAACAACAGAACATATAAATAAATAGTTGTGTTCTTCGGTTGCACATGAATGGTGCTCATGTGCAGTTGGACAGGTTTTCACTGTGGGCGTAGTCAGTCACCACGCAAGGTCGCTCGCCAGCAATCAAAGGGAGTGTTTATGATCCCGTGTGTTTTTACTGGAAAATTCCGTTCAAGTAAGCTTGATCGCACATTCGCTAATGCATGCAACAATGCTTTTCTAATCTGAACCAAATCTAGAAGTATCAGGTAATCTGTGCCACATATCTGCTGTCATTAGATTTCATTGTGTTATTTCCTTTGCACTGTGACAAAACACAAAAGATTCAATCTGGTGTTGCTTATCAGCCGGACGGAGCCGTGTCTTCTAATTTCACATTGTTCAAGAGTTGAGTAATATGACATCAGCATAAAAGCTGTGAAATTAAATTGTATCCTGTTGTTTTTTGATACCATCAAACAGTGTTGTAGTACTCGAGATCAGTCTTGGTCTCAAGAACCAGTTGGTCTGTAGTTCTAGAGCAAACACCTGCCCACCTTACCCAAAGAGATTTGGTGACTATTAGCTACATGTTAGCTATCTAAGTTGACTGTATACTGTCTACTCTTGGTCTTGACTGGGTCTCAACCCCTCAAAGCCTTGGTCTTGTCTTTGTCTCGGTTTTGCTGGTCTTGACTACAGCACTGCCATCAAATCACATCAAACAACATTTAGGAATATCAGGTTAATATTTTGTAACTGTCATTGTTAATATTAATCACACAATCTCTTGATACTACAGAGAGACTTTGCCTGGTCAGTCATCCTACTAATGAATTATAATACTTTACAGACTTTGATCTATTGTAAAAACAGGAAAGTATTCCAGTATTAAAAATCACAGTCTGTTTAGCATAGAGTGCAACAGAGTACAAATAGAAGAAACCTCAGGAGAAACACCATAGGAGCGATTCCTCTTCCAGGACAGATCACACATGCAGTAGATGCTGTGTGTACAGTAAAATTACAATCAAGATGACAAAATGATAGATAGACTGTAAACACTGAAGGATCCGGGACCTTCCAGTGTTGCTGAACACACCTGAGACATGACGTCTTCACCATGAGATCTGGAAAGACGACAAAGTACACAAACTCACAGGAGGCAAAGCTCATGCACACCAGTCACACAGACAGGAGAATGAACAGGACAGGTTTATGTCATATGAGATATTACTCAACTTCTTAAGAGGCCTTAAGAGCGCACTTACTGCTCTAAAATTAAATACCTATCGCAACAGGAAAAATACAATGCTGAATCTGTGTGATAAAATGTAAGAGTATCTTTTTTACACTGCGGCATGGTCGATGATCTGCTGAAACATGAAACAATGGCAGGTTTGTTTAAGGTCGGCTTTGTAAAGAACTGCAGTGTTCCTGTGCTATTTAGAAGTTTCATTTCATAGTTTCATTTCCTCATGTTGTAAATTCTTGGACTTTGCTCTAGTATGTTGGTGACAGAGGTTAAGCACACTGTCTGGGAAAGCCCCGTACTTTTGCTACTTGTCGTGTGATGGCTTTTGTATTATGTTGGGAAAACACACTGTTTGAGAGGAGACGTCTAGCTATGTTTATGAAAGGACAGTGAGATTGTGGGAAAGCACCTCAAGGTCCTTTTCTGAAGGACATATGGAAGATTTTTGTTAAGGTCCCTGGATCAGTTACCTTCTTGATGACGCATATTAAACCTCTAAGTTCCATAAAGCAACAAGCAGTGTGTGAGCATCTGCGAGACGTCTGCGTCACATATGTAGTGCGCATGTTGCCAGTGGCATTTTGGAAAAGCTTCTCCTTTCCTCTTCCCGTTCAGTGCTTTTGTTTATGCCTTTGTGCCAACATCTCTTCCCAAATGCTCCGTTTTATCTTCACTGATGCCATTGTTGTATGTGTTTTGGTGATTGTGCTGTCACCTGGTTACAGTTGCTTCTTTTATTTTGTGCACCCCTCTGCAGCATTGAGTGATTGTGAACCAACACGACAACGTCACGGTAAGTTAGATAGATAGATTCAAATCCACGAATCAAGTCTGGGCAAGTTACTTATCCTACATCAGCTACACATTTATCAGAAGGGACTGACACACCTCAGCTCTGCCTTCAGGATCATATTAGACCACAAACACCTCATGAAACTTGGACTTGAGGATTCTACATACAGCCAGTCTCAGCTGAGCATTTTTCGAAGCTCATTTTGTTTTGCCAGTGACAATTTTTCTAGTGGTTTTTCTTACATTTTTTAAAAATAAAAATGCTGTTTAAGTGTTTAGTTCCTCATTCCTACAGAAACCACAGGAACATTACATAAAGAGAGGGTGGATACTGATTGCGTGACTCTGCTCAAACGTTTGATAAAAGCCAGAGTGACAGTTTACAGGTTGGCTGCAAATGGAAGAACAGTGAATGGGCCTGTTTACTCTGCAGGCCTATGTGTTATTTTATACCTCTGCTTCCGCTATTAGGAAAATTGTTTCCCATAACAGACATGCAAAAACAAATCTATCTTTCTCGCTGTGCCGTGTTTGTGCTGCTCGGACATGATCTGTCTGAGCGATGCAAGCTGTTAATAACAACACCACTGGTGCACTCTGATGACCAACTCATTCCTGTCAACATACTGAGTATTGAAAGCGAAAGAAGCACCAACCTGTTTTCCTTTGAGACATATCGTCTGTTTACTAGTACATAAACTATAATGAACCCAGATACGCACTCAGCAGCAGCAGCTTTCGTGCTGCTGAGGGAACAGCTTGCAGAGCTGGTGATCAAGCATCATGATTAAGCACCAACTGCGAGAAAACTCTCCGTGTGTTCAGTCCAATTTAGCCCTGCACTGATTACACTCATCAGGGCCCGTATGCTGCAGGGTTTGGAGATGCACCAACTGCTGTTTGAGATACAGATTTTTGCCAAAATTATTTGATTACTGGACATATGGTCTGCAATGAAAGGGCAAAGCTTTGGAACAGGAAAGAAATAGGGTCAATGGTGAAATAAAAAAAATCGAATAAAGCTCACACTTCTTCTTATGCAGGAAAATAACAATTAAAGCCACGTTTGACTTCACGAAGTCTTGTCGTGTACCGGCCACTGCGCCTGCGTGGCGCTGTAGCACACAAAACAACAACAGTAGAAGAAGACGTCAGTTTCATAACAAAACGTCACATCCGCTGACCGCTGTTGAAGCTAAAGGTAACTCATTTGCTCATAAAAATGTCGATATACTCGCTAAAATCTCCACATACGGCACACCTGTGATCACGTTAAACCGCGTGATTAAATCCCGCGATGTCTCGTGATGACTTTCGCGTGGAGGCACTGCTCTTGTCCCCTCAAACAGCTAGCTAAGAAGCAAGCTAAGCAGCTAGCATGTTTGGTCAAATTGAAGACGACTCTTATTTTGAAATGCAGCTATCAGCACAGCCTGTGGGGTTATGACTCATTTACTCCGTCCAGCATGGCAACTAAATGCCTTACACCGGTGCACTTCAGTGTGTTATCTGATTTTAGCCGGCGTGTTTCAGTGCAGTGACAAGCTAGCTCTTGCTTTACCACTTTCCCCCATGAAACATCTGGCAGCAGCTGTGCAGAGTAGCCATTATCGTCTGTGTTATGAAGGCTGTGAAAACAAAGCGAGGAGGTTCACTCACAAAGTGCTTTTAAGAGATTAGTCATCTTAAATAAACTTTAAGATGACTCCTACCTGTCTTTAAAAACAAAACAAAACAAAAAAAGACAGGTGGGAGTCTGAAGGTTTGATGGTTGAAAGCACAATGCATATCTGTCAGTGTAACAGTGAAAACTCTTTAAAATTACTTTTCTTGTAGTCAGAAATGCTGAAAACTGGACAAAATGGCTGTGCACAGTGTCAGGAAAATGGAGTCATTCAGTCTGTGTGGATAACAATGAGATTCATGATTGTTAAACTGTTGAGCTTTCCATGTACCTCTGTGATGACCGATGTTGAAATACAGCAGCACAGGCAGACCCTGCTCACCTGCAGGCATTCACACAGGAGGGAGTTCATCCGAATTAGAAGCTTATTTATTGTTGACTGCTGCTGAATCCTGAGCAGAACTGGTTCAAGAACGAGACCTTTTTTACATTTTAGCTTGTAACTAATCGTGGATAAATGTGTGTTCGACACATGAACATGATGCTGATATTAAAAGAAAGTATTCCAGAAAATGCACAACTTATTTTTAATTGCACTCCAGTGGTCTCATTACAGACAATCAACACATCTATTGCAATTGTTTAATTAATGTTTGGCAGTGTTACTGAGCGACTGTCTGGTCAGTCTGCATCTGTCGAGCTCCCTCTGCTGCCTTATAAGGTGAAGCTGGTATTTTTAGTAACTAGTTATGTTAGTTGCCTGCTCGCTTGTCACTGCAGTTTCTTCCTCTCTCACCTCCCTTAAGTGACCAGCCTTGGGACTTCACATCAATGCTGCGCTTGGTTGCAACATCCCTGTGCCTTCGGTGCCAGCATGCCACAGCTCTACCTTTAAACCTGAGAGCATGTGCAACCCTGAGTTCAGCAGAGAACCAGCAGACGGTGGAGGATCTCTATGATCTCTCTGTGGACATCCAGAAGGTTCGGAAACTTAAAGGCTGGGTGCTGCATCAGAGTCAAGCCTATACTAAACAGGTGGCTGAAGTGCTGAAGGACATGGGAGCCTCAGGCTCCAGCATTTCCCAGATCCTAGCGGTTCACCCTGAGGCGGTCCTGTGTCACCCAGAGAAGATGCAAGCTCAGAGGGAGCTGTGGATGTCCGTATGCCCAAACCAAAAAGAGCTGATTGGTATCATTGAGAAATTTCCAGCCTCCTTTTTCACTTCCTCCAGCCACCATGACAACCAGCGGAACAACATCGCTTACTTTCAAAGCTTAAACCTCAACAAGCGAATCATCACCAAGCTCATGGCCAGCGCTCCCCAAAGCTTCAGCCGGCCGGTAGAGCAGAACGAGGTTATGGTGCGCACCCTCCAGCAGGCCTACCAGGAGCTTGGGGGAGAGGAGGCCAACATGAAGATCTGGCTTCAGAAGCTGCTGAGCCAGAATCCATTTGTCCTACTCAAGCCTCCCGAGGCGCTGAGACAGAACCTGCTGTTCCTGAGGGACAAGGGCTTCAGCACAGCAGAGCTCCTCCACCTCCTCTCCAAACTCAGGGGTTTTGTCACTGAGCTGAACCCAGACAGCATGCGTCGCACCTTGGCATACTCCCAAGACGCTATGGGCTGCTCTGAAGCAGAGCTGCGGGACATCATTCTCAACTGCCCGGCTGTGCTTTATTACCCTGAAACTATTCTGGCCGATCGTATTAAGTGTCTCCTCAGCGCAGGCATCAGCATGTCCCAAATCATATTAACTCCAACTGTTTTGGAGCTGACCACGCAGATAGTAATTTATCGCATCCAGCGGCTGAGGGCGTCTGGTTATGATGTAAGGACAGGAAGTCTGGAGGTCCTGAATGGTACCAAGAAGGACTTTGAGGTGAGCTATGGAAAACTACAGCTACGTAGAGAGAGACCAATTTTCAACCCTGTTGCCCCTTTAAGAGGAGACGACTGACAGAGGCTGTGTGGACTGAGTCAAATTAAATCTAAAAGTGGATGTGTATTGTAATTATTTATCGCTGCATGATGTTCGTGTCAGATTAAAGTGTCTACAGTCTAAAAGTGGACTCAACTCAAGCATGTCATTTATATTCCTATATTTTAATTGGGTATATTACAGTGGTGCTTTTTGAACTTCACAGTTAAGATGCCCGAGAGTGCTAACTGAACCAACAACAGGAAAAACTCTAAATGCAAGATTTAATGGGTGCTTAAATTCTGTTTGAAAATGCTGGCAGCTTTGCCGAGGTGAAGACAATTAGTTTTTACTCCCTTTCTGATGCCACAATCTGCTATCTTGGAATAAAAACATTTATATTTATTCATATGAAATTATATAATATATAATAAAAAAACGTATCATGTAACTCGCAAGAACCCTGTATGAAACTGAAAAGATCTACACCCTGTTTACTAGCGAGTCCGATCGCATTCACATGAGAAGCAACACACTTTTATTGGAGGTGTAAATTCACGTAATAATACTTGACGATGGTGATGTAACGACATCCCAGAGTGAGATCCGAAAGTGAGACAAACGCGATGGCGTCCCAATGTGTCACGCTTTGATGTGGTCCCTTGCCAAATAAAGACTTTATTACAGCTTATTTACCTCATCACAATAACTTCACATAAAATGCCTCATGACATAACCGTGACATGACAGACGTGCTGAGCCGTCTGTCAAACGTATTACCATAGAGCACAACTGAGGACAAACAAGGCTTTTCAAATTGTTTTATTTACAGCCTGTGCAAGTGTCTCATTTTCACACAATGTTCTTGGCAGCCCAATGGTTCCCCTCAGGGAGGAAATCTAACTGTGTCTCAGATTTTTATTGTTACTTTACAGATGGAGGCACTTTATTATAAGCAATTTCACTGCTGAAATGTCACTTTATTATCATTTCAAATGAATTCAAATGCACCGGCACAATGCGATAAAGCAGGGAGGCAAATGAACTTTCACTCGGATTTGAAGTGGTTTTATTTGTTTGAATTATTTTTCAGAAATAGATTTCCCCTTATGTTTGGCTTCATTAATGAGTTTCTCATGTCTATGTGCAACAGAAGCCACAAAATCAATATACAATCTCACTGAGCATTGTCTCAACCAAGAGAGGGCATTTAAAAATGTCCCGTTGTCTCACTTTGAATATATCTTAATGTTTCAAAGCCACATAAAGCACTTGAAACATGCTTTTTTTTTTTGCTTTTTAATGGGAGCGAGCTCCCCAGCTAATGAAGACATGACTTTATGCCTCAAGGTTCCTTCTCTGTGTTAATGTAGATGTTGGTGGTCACAACAAAGAGAGAGAGGACTTGCGTGTCCAGAGGGTGAGAGGGAGGGAGGGGGTGGGGGGTCATATACGTTAACAGCTTCCACTTCCCATCTGCTGCCGTCTGCATCACTCAGCATGGCCCCCGTAGTCATGGCGATAGCCACTGGGCAGATGATGCGAAAGTGAGTGCATCTGGTAATGAATCTGAACTCGGCAGATGGATGCTTGACTAGTGTTCATTTTCAAAGCATTCACAACACAGAACCCCTGAGGGGCTACAACAGTATTTCAAGTACTGCAGCTGATGTACTGAAGGTTACTAATTTAACACAGTCGCACCTTCTTTTATTCATGTTGCAAAGTTATGTCTTTCTGTAAGTAATAAATGCAGGAGTTAATCAGGACGTATCAAGGCGAGACCTCAGGTGTATAAATAAAAGTCACCCCTATTTCTTACCCACTGTCCTCTTGTCCTCTGTCGACTGTCGTCTTGCGCTGTGCTCTTGAATTACACAGGCAGGCCTGAGAGGTTAATAAGAGGGAGCATAAATTGTCCCTTTTCATTTCAAACACAGCTCTGCTTGATGTTAGCCGCGCTTAACATATTGCTTTTACGGGTCCTATCTCACCAGAAACAGATGACATCTGCAATTAAAAGCAGTGATTTCCAGCTGAAGCCAGACTGGACAACCACTGCTGCAGTAAATATTCATTTTTTTGAAGTCAGTGCGAGTTAAGCTCAAGTCCTAGATTTTTTATTCAGAAGTATATTCATCAAAAGGACCTAATACACCCCAAATTTAGTTTGGAGAAAAAAAAAAACTTAAATGTGCATTTAATAATCTTGTTTGGTTTCCCTGCATACTAACTTTCAGCCTTAAAAACACTAATATTCTCGTTGCTCTTGTGTTTTCTCCCTTATATTAACATCTGCACCATAGATTGAGATTTTTCAATGTGCCTCCAGGTGAATTTCCACCTACACCAGAAAGTTTCTGTTGTCATTACTTGTCTCTCAAAAGAGACTCCAACCTGCACCCCCAATGAGAGAACACAAATATACTGTACATGCTGTGGGTGGAAAATAAATGTCACATTGATGGACGTTCAATGCACCGAAAGCTAAATAACTTTCTATATTGAACATCTGAGATTCGCAACTTGGAAATGCAGGCTCGTCTGTCACTACTGGTAATTTGGCTTGTGGCGAGGTGCAGTCTGTTGGGATTGTATCACTTCATCTTTTGTTTCATTCACGTCTGATTTCGTGTCGCTGACCATTTAAAACGGATTGTCAGCGCTTGTCCTCGAGGCTTCTTTTGAAATCGGCTGTATCAGGAATTAATAGGCCTTTTTCAAAGCGGACGTGCTAAGATGTCAACAGTGGGAAAAGCGTGAGTCACCAATAATTTTAATGAATTTCTGGATTCTGGCTGCTTGAGTTTCTTCAGGCTCCTGGGATTCTGCACGCTGGCTCATTGTCACACCGTCAAAGCTAACTCTGACACAAAGAACAAAACCATCATTGACGTTATCAGTAACACCTGTTCTTGTGACAAGCCAGCGTATCCGCTGTAATAAAGGCGTATTTGTTTCATCTCCGCCATGTACATGTCTGTGCATTGCTCAACGTACTGGAATTTTTGAAAGACATTTTTCCCTCAGTGTCTGGGTGTGTTGTGACTTTCTGTCTTATGGTGTGTTTGAAAACCACAAACATGTATGAAGTCTTTGACCTCGAACCACGCGAGGTCACCAAAATGCATGTCTTGTGCAGGCATTGCAAGAATGGGAAAACACTTAAATGGAGGTATCATTTTAAATGACTGTTGATACTCAAACAACGACTGGCAATGTTGTTGCAGTGCAATAAGGTGACATACCTCTATCATGTGTTCAGATGATACGGCTGATGAATGTAAAAGTTGTCTGTCGAGTTCTCAGAAGAATTGGAAACTCCCAGAAAACTCCCAGTACACAACGTCTGTGCTTTCTCTTTCATTATGAAGAGTCTTCTGAATTAAAAAGAACAAATAAAACTAATTTAATTGCTCTTTAAGGTGTCTTTATTTGTTTTACAGACTTTCAGAGCATTGCTCTGAGTCCAGTCAGTTTAATTTATATTAACATAATTCAAAAATACTCAAGTGTTTAGACAAAAGGGTTTAAAAGTATAATTATTTATTGAGAATTAAAAATTGCTGACCTCCTTCTTGTGTTTCTTTAGTTTTTTTCTTGTGCACACACATTATATATAACTTTTCCTGTTAACTGTTTTTAACATTTTTATTTATTTTGTAGTAAAATCCCTGTTATCATCAATATTACTATATACTATATTACTATAATATTATATATATACTATTGCAAAACCATGAAAGCATCAGTACCCAGTTTATACTAAGCTTTGTTACCAGCAGTGTTCCCCACCTCTCATTGATATGCCTCCATCTAGTGGCAAAAAATATCACATACAACCAGATGAATGAGGCAAATTTTATTTTAAAAAGTTAAAAAATGTTAGTAGTTCCTTTATTAAATATGTACCATTAAATTTTTTTTTATTAAAAAAGGTCCATACATCAGTGAATATGTCTTACAACTGCAAATAACAAGAATATTAAAGATGCAACATGTCTCTATATCTATGTAAATAACACAGTCATTATCATTATTGTATCAAAGCAAAAACAACAGGCTCGCCACTCAAAGCTGGCATCTGTCATGTTGGCTTAGAACGAACCAGATCTGCCGTACTACCCGGAGTACAGGCTGTCATTGACATAGGCTGCTGACTGACTCACCGACAAACATATTCTCCAAGCAGCTGCAAAAATACTGAGGAGGAGGATGAGATGGGAACGCTGACAAGTGACAAGGTGACAGAAGAGGGTGGCAGGGGATTTAAAAAAAAAAAAATCTACACCACAACTGAGCATAATCAAACAGCAACCAAACAGCAGTGAAAATTAGAGTGAATGCACATAAAACAAACAGGACTGCGGTCCAAGTGTCTCACAGTGCTCACAGTCAGCTGGGATAGGCTCCAGCCTCAGTTTGGATGTATTACAAAGGTCATATTTACTCTAGCTGGAATGCTCAGTGACCGTTGACAAGACTTTGGTTCCTTCATTTTGTATAACTTGCATGTCTCTGCAGTCTAATCAACAATGATACTGATTTTGAGGATTTTCTGACGAGGTCTTGTCTACACATCGTCACTAATCTCTCTCTTGAATACTTGGCATTTGTACTTGATGCCATTCTCCTCTTGAATCCCACTCGGTACATCAGGAAATCTTGTTTGGAAAGAAAAGAAAAAGAAAATGAATGGATAACAATTCAATGAAACAATCACAACACTAGCTAGTGGTGGAACATAACTGTCTTCAAAACCACACACTTTTATTGTGAAAGAAAACATAATGAGACATGCAAACTTTTTAGTTAACAATATCAAACAATAATCTATTACCTGTAATGGTAAAAAACAAGATAGTACCAAAAAAACAAGAATTGACCTTTAGTGAGCATCATTCACTAGTTTACTGTTTCAGTTCGGTGCCATTGTTGTACCACAGTGATGTCAGCGAATATTTCTGAGCTAAACTAAACCAATGACAACGCAGCCTGTGCACAGATGGTTGCTCTGTAACAAAAGGCAAAAATCCCTTCTTCATATTGGTGTCGGCAGATCACAAAGCACATTGCTGAATCACTATTACAATAAATCATCTTTTTTTTAAATAACTCAAACGGGGCATCAGTGAAGGTTCACGCTTTCCAGTTACACAGATTGTAAGAGACACGACAATTAACAATTAACTAACATAAGTGTTTCATTAACTGGTTCTGGTTGGATTTTGGTGTTTGAAGACTAGACACACTAAATGTGGGGAATGCCCAGGTCAGGATGACTGACACTGTAATGGTGTGAGGATGAGATGAACACATACCTTTCTTGCAATTTAAATATTCCTCTGTCGAACTCAGGGAAGAAAACATCGCAGTCAAAGTCTTCCATCACATCTGTTAGGTAAACCAAGTCGCACCACGGGTGCTTCAACGCATCCTGATCATAAACAAGAAGCAAGAGATTCTGGTCATGTCACTAATGTGTACTTTAGCACAAAATGAACACAGATGTATGTCAGTAGCTTCAAATGGCTTTGAACATTTATCATTTCCTGCGTACCAACCCTAGTAAGCTGGTATGGGATCATTTTAAAGGTTAAAGGTCCAGCGTGTGAGACTTAGAACCCTAACCCTAACCCTTCCCATTTACAGAATATGACAAAATAATATGCAAATCATGTTTTCATTAGTGTATAATCAGCACCCCTTCCACGTTGAACAACTGGTAGCCCAGAACAGGAGAACTGTCAGATTTCACAGTTACACGGAGGGTCAGAAGAGGTGAATGCAATCTGCAACAACGCCGCTAGATGCCACTGAACCTACACACTTATACTTTAAATCACTCAACTCCAGGCTGATCGTGTCCTTAGCTTGCCATCTGTTTCCATGCACATAATTCAAAAAAGTGTTGCTCCTGCATGGAGTAGGGCATCGCTGGAATTCACAGGAGGCCACTATCTAAATGTACTAAATGGAGTTAATCCAGCTGTGCTTTCTGCCATTCTAGAGGCTTCAATGATGCTTCAGCTTGTTTACCTCGTAGACCCGTACCCCACCAACAACCCAGATGGTGTCAATTAGGTCAGCGAGTGGGGGCTGGGCTGCCAGGCGTACGGCGCTCTCAAAGTCCTGACATAAGAAGTGGGCGTGATCTGGAACCGCGCTGTGAGAGAAGAATCAGAATTTTGGTGCAAAAATAAATATATTTAGTCAAAAAATATAAGGATATTACTAACAGGAAGCATACGCAGATATTAAGTATATGTACTGAATGAAAAGAGCTGTAGAGATTTGTGCAGGTATGTGTAAAGTATTAATCAGGGAACAGTTAATGATGAAGGTTTGGTACGATTTGTGGATAAAATATCTTTCTCCCCTTGTAGATGCATACAGGTTTGTAGGAGAGATAACAAAAAGCACTCACTCCAGTTTCGTACTCAGCACCACATGCATCATGTTGGCCATCGGAAAGGAAGTCTTTGGGTGGGACAACCAACACTGTTTGCCCCAGACCATCATGTTCATCTTGCCTGAAACGGATACAACAAAATCTCAACTATTAGCTATAGCTCTCACATTTCTTTTCATGGCATATAGTACAGGACTGGGTTCAAAACCTTAAAAGTTTGGGGTAGCAAAAGAATTGAGCCAAAACCAAAGTAGGAAAACTGTCAAGTAGAGTTGCATGATCTTCTATCATGGCATATGTCATTTTATATCACGATACTGGCATATGTTGAGATATAGTACATACTCTGGGAATGTCCCCTTATGGCTGTGAGCTGACAGTTTTAAGTAAGGACATATCATTTTGATATAAATGTCGAAATACAGATGTTTTTTAGTCTTGAAGGATACCCAGGCTTTGGGGTTGCAATAAATAAATGAATATTACCTGGTCTGGACACCCTGCTGATAGTGCTCAGAAAATACTGGAATTCACATCTGTAAGAGTCACATTATCAGATAAATGATTTAGAAAACACACCGTTATGACTACTACTGCTGCTACTTACTTTAAATGCACTGTGCCACTACTCCACTCCGCTCTACTGCTACCTGTTCTACATGTTACATTAGCAACTAGTACTGCTCCTGAAGCTTTCTAATAATAGTAATAAACTTATCTATTAGAATATTTTTATTATCTATTCATCAATTACAGTATCAGTAAAGTATACATTTGAATAAATAATAATAATAAACTCTTTTGTCATCAGCTGTTAATCACTGATGTCATTTCTGTTTGCTTCTAAGCAACTGTAAGAATTTATCATCCATTACATGAAGCTCTTCTTTTTCACTAGAAATAAACCATATTGGACTGTGGGAATAATTCTTTGTAGCTGCTTTCATAGGCTTTATAAACTTTTCCACAAAACCTTACAGAGGTTTGCAGAGGATGAGATATAAGTGATGCTACTGAAGACTGAAAACAACACAAACAAAGTAAAGTCCCTACAGAGTACTAAACGCACTATGCGTGACATCAAATATATGTAGGCCTACATATACCAGACAGGCTACAATATTTAGTAACCAGTCTGACAAATCACCCTTACGGTAAATTCCAGGGCACTTCTCCATCCTTCCCGATCCCCATGTTACTACACGCTGCTGCGATGAGGCGAACAGGCTTCCTCTGCGTTTTGCCCTGATTCGTTTCCATCTCCAACAGGCGGTCACACAAACAGCCGGACAGAGTCCAGATCTGCACCAGCAGCTACTAGCTACATTCATGTGCAGGGGCATTTTATAGAGGCTTTGAGCCTCAGCTATCACCGCCCACCGAGCTGCAGCTGACATTGGACACGGTGGAGCTTCCTGGATTTTACGCTTCCAACCCTCCCCAAAGCTCTTTTGTCTCCACCCCGGTGTGCGTGATCGACGGTTAATTTACCTGTGAGTCATTTAAGTTTACGCCTGGTGTGCTTTTAATCGCACTGATCAAAACTTTTAGAAACAGGCTCTTTGGTTCAAAGTTCACACATAGTTCCAGCGTAGCAGCAGCCGCTGGACTTTCTCACGTTGTATTACCAGCTTTGAATCAAAGGGTGTGGGAGTCCTGACACTGATTTGAAATGTGTTAACTTTAAAAAAAAAATCACTCGACTTGTTGAGATGCCATGCAAGACTAAATCTGTTGGCACTGCGATGTAAATAAAGCAAATCAGGACAATACAATGATTCTGGTGCAGTAAGAATTTGGTCAATCTTTATACAAAAATAATAAGATTATATATGATCATATGGGAGGCAAAAAGCACATGCATTCACAGTAAAACTTTACAGTTTTGGTAAGACATTCTTTACAAAAGGAGTTGTGAAACCCCAAGAGCAAATATACAAAAGCTGGAACTCAAAAACAATTCATATTTACAAATATTCTTTTTATAAGACCTGCTTCATTGCCAGACCTGACAATCTTCTAATATCTTTACTACTGTACATCAGACTTTTAAATGTTCTCACATTATTTACATTCATGAGAGTGTGAATATCCTTGGTGTGAAATATTTCATGGTGTGTTTTTGAGCTGCGTTTTGAACTGCGTCTTATCCAGGTCATCTCATGTCAGCATGTTAACAGAGATTCAGGGTGTCAGCTGTATACAAGGAATCTTCCACAGTCTACTGGATTGTGTTTTTGGTTCCCATCACTCAGATGGGAATCAGGGACCGAAGCTGTCAGGTATTAGCGAAATGTTCAGTTCGCTATCTATGGGAACTGATGCATGCCTAGATACTCATCAAGCTGACTGAATAACTGGTGGAAAGATAGTGATTTTTCTCCTGATTACACAACTCCAATAATATTCTGACATGACTGATGTGGGGCGTTGGGGGGTAAAAAAAGGGGCATTTGTAATATTGATTAGTGTCTCATTTCTTGTACAGAGACAAAGTATAGTGGAAGACCTCACAACACCCTGACATATATTTTCTTCTGTTCCTGAGTAGTGAAATGTGTCCAGAACCTCGAGACCAACACATGGTAACAGTTGACTGTCTAGCCCGACTTTTGACAATCTGAACAAATGTTATGTACAATGACAAACAGTCAATAGTATCAGCTGGATCCAGCCACTCCATTCTGTCTCCTCCACGGTTGTTAGTTACAGTTACTGTTGCGTGTGTAGAGAGGATGCTATCCAGATGATGGGACGGACAGAGGGATCCTTTGTATTCTGCCTTCTGTGCACTATTTGCTCTGCCTCCAGGATTTACAGCTGCTTTCTAGTGAAGCATCTTCTCGGCGGCGCTTCTGTGTGGACTGTCCTCTTTCTGCATTAAAACATGACACAGAGCACACAGAAAAGATTATTTCATCTTCACGTGGTATCAGCTCAGAAATGATCATTTTAATAGTCAAGTGAATATAGCTAAGACTTTCTTTTGCAGTGTAGCAGTGCTGGCTCGGGGCATTTGATTGCTTTTTCAGTATTTCTGACTTGTTTTGGCAACAACAACATAAGTTTAGTTATACTTACTATACTGTGATAAAGTAAATATTCAGTTACCAGTTCTCAGATATATTTGATATCACTCTGACTCACTGACCCTGATCACTTTGAAGAAAGTAATTTTTAGTATCTACTGTACAATTTTGAAGTGTATGTATGCATTATTGTGCAAGGAACTGTGTTTTATCAACATTTTTTATTAACAATCCAACCTACAAACCTGTTTGAGGTGTTCCCTCCTGTATGGACGGGTTTTCACTGGACCCTCCTGGTCCTTGACTGATCTCTGCGTTGACTCTTCCAACATTACTGCCATTTGAACCACTGGTAGGATTGACTGGTACTGTTGCCAGCAGCCCTACAAGGGGACCAAAGCAATTTAATTTTTTCACAATAAAACACTTATGTGAGCAATCCATGTCTATAAACATCTTGCTGACATCCGTATGCTGTGTCTTCAAGCAAAGCTAAATGACAAGTTGACATATAAAAGAGACACAATACTTTGCATTTATAAACATCCTTAACACTGCTCTCTGACAATGATTGCCTTGATAAATCTGGAACTAAAAGCATCAAAATTGGTGTTAATTTTTGTATAGTAAACCCAACACATTGTAATTTTCTGCTCTGGGGTCACATAATCATCTGACCATCACGGGAATTAACATTGCAGCACCTGATAGTTGACAAATTGGTGCAAATGTGCATGGATATTATTTGTAGAGAAGAAAATGTGAAAATCAGTAGTTGTAGTGTTGTGTAGTTGTCCTGTATAGGGAATTCTGGACTGCAGGAAAACAGACAGAACTTGATATGAGAGAGTTTTCTTGGAATGTGAGAGAGAGAAGTTGAGTTTGAGGTGATCAGTATGTGGGTCATGTCCCTACCCAGTCCTCTGTAGCAGGAAAGCTGCTGGTAAATTTGTTTCATCCGCTCTATGTTGATGCGGCTGGCCTCAGCATGGTTCACCATGGGCTTGGGGTAATGGACTCCTATGATACACTTGGCTGCCTTCTGCACATCCTCTGGGGCATTCCAAGGATCATAGATGTATTTAGCTGGAAAACCCCTCAATATGGGCAAATAACGCCTGGGAGCAGAGAAAGAAAAGAATGAAGACGCATGTGGAAGATAAAGAAGAAAATGGAAATGAACGCAACAGAAATATGTGACAGATGTCACATGAAAACTCTTTTTCCTCCTCGTTAATGTAGACAGTATAGATTAGGTCACCCGATTCTCATTATTGCTGACATGATTATATCACATTTCTTATTTTGGAAAATCTCTGTGGTGTGATGCAGATAATGCGACCTTGACAAATCATACAAAACAACCAACACCGCCAGTGCTTTTAAGTTAATACGATGCAGATCTGCTGACTGACCGTATGAAGTCCCCGTTAGGGTCTGTGCGTCGTCCGAATCCCACTGGGCAGTAGCAGTGGAAAAACTGCTGGAAAAACGAGCTGCAGGAAAGCCACATCCAGCTGCCTGCATTTACACTCCAGTCAGCATCCATAAGTAACTCTTCAAACGCCTGCACAAGACGCAGAGAGTCAAAACAATTAATAGAAGTCATTTGAAGCGCCAGGACAGCAGCAGGGTGTGAACCTTACTTACTGAAATATCATTCTTACCTTCATGCCTTCCTCCCAGCTGATCCAGAGGTCTCCCCTGGTGAGGAAGCAAGCCACAGCGTGCCTCGCCAAATGATGGATCCACCCCTCCTGCCTCAGCTGGGTCATAATGGCGTCTATCCAGGGAAAGCCTGTCTGTCCCTCTGCCCACTTGGCCAGTGCCTCTGGGTTTCGGTCCCAGGGGATCTGAACACACACAGGGTTTCCCTCCATCTTGTCAAAGCATGGGTTGTTGGTGGCAGTTGTGTAGAAGAACTCCCTCCACAGTAACTGGCCATACAAAGAAAGCGGCGGTGTGCTGTTCCTCTTGACCTGATGAGACACAAAAGAAAACACCTAAAAAGTTAAAAGGAGATTCAAGATTAAGTTTATCATTTGTTTTGTGTGTTTAAAAGAAATAATGGCTAGAGAAGATGTTGGAATGTCTGTGTCTAGGCTTATGCATTTCGCTTCAACACAAAACTAATCTCTAATCTGTGATCATCCATACCTTCCTGTACAGGTCGGTGAGTTTGTAGTAGAAGAGTCGACAGGAGAGACATCCAAAACGTAGGTAGGGGCTGAGGCCTGTGGGACTGGCCAGCAGGGAGTTGGCATTCATACGTGGACGCTCAAAGTTTGCCACCCAGGCCTGTAAGAGATGGTCAATCAATTGTAATTAAAATAATATCAGAAATCTGCACCAGAAAAAATGACATCAGAGGAGATGTTTGCATCTCTGTGAAACAAAGACACTGTTGTGATGGTGATACAACATCAGCATACAAATGATGGATTATTTATTACTTGAAGTGGGTAGAATAAACAAATGTACCCTCACAGTGTGTTTCAGCTATCTATTTTTTTTTTATCCACAGGCTCTCAGAAAAATGCACCTGTTGTATCCAAACTGTAGACCTATGGGCTTTCTACCAACCTCTGTGCATCTCTTTCTATTGAAAATCTTATGTTAAAATGTTGGTATGACTTCTGAGTGCAATCAGCTATTATTTTGTGCATACACTATATGGTCAGACATATTTTTACCTTTCTCTCCAGGTGCCGCTCAAGCCTTATGAGGGCTTCTGTTTCTCCACCCGGCCATACTGCTGTGGTCAGGCCCTCTGTATCAAAACCTGAAAAAAACAAAATTTAAAAGCATAAAAAACAAGTCTGCAACTGTGCAACTGCAAATATATGCTGGATAATGTTTCTTTATATACAACAAGATCAGTATTCATGCACATAGTTTAAAAAACCTTACCAAGCTCTTCCAGTGAGGGCACCCCAAATTTATCATCGTGGTCTTCACTGATGGGTGTGGCACATTCTTTGATGACATCAAGTGTGATTGTCTCTGCAGGGAGCTCCACGGCGTCCATACGGTTGATGAGGGCCTGGAAGCGCTTGTATGTGAGAGGAGGCTGACCATCGTTGAGTTCTATGATCCTTTAAGACAAACAAATATAAAGAAAATCAACACAAATGTTCACACACCCGAACAGAGCAGGCCGTGACAATCAACACCGTTTCAAGTAGGTCTAATTACATCAAATATTGATAATTAATAGTGTGTAGTCACTTACTTGACCAGATTGTAAAGGGTGTGTGAAATCCGCACCATGACCTCTACCCCAGCCTCACAGGCTAGTTTTTGAATGGCTGCATCACGTTCTTTGCCAAATGGCTCAGAGTCATATTCATAGGATAAACGGGTGATCTCCCATTCCTGAGAAGCAAAATAACACACACACACACACACACACACATTTATAGATATAGTTGTTCATTTATTCTTTAAAGAGATGGACTGATAGCGTGTATCCTTCTAATGTTTATGCTTAATCTTATTTTTTTTATTCCAAAAGCATTACAACAAATTGGTTTTGAGGAATCAAACTGTAACTAGAGTCATAAGTGATTTTTACGACATATATTGATATATGAGCTACAACATTAAGTTAAAATTATTTAAAATGTACAAACGTATAAGATGGCATCTTCTACTCAACTTCTTTTCAGTTTAATTGTCACATATAATCATACAGGTAGGTAGAACTAGTGGAAATGAATAATAACAGTAGTATTGAATTCCATCTGTAATACCTTAAAAAGACGGGGGAAGACATCTGTAGGCTGGCCTCTAATGACAAACAAACGTAAGTTGAGTTTACGCAGGCTCGCATCCAAGTCCTCTAGTGATTGCAACAAAAACCTGGAACCAAACAGACAGAGGGGTTGTTTAATTGACTATACAGCTGAGATAAACTCCTTATACTACATGCAATCATGAGACCACCACTAATTACAGGCTTAGCTGACCTGATGACCTACACCAACATGGCGTGTGTGCACGCGTCACATGGTTTCAGCAGTTCGAAGGAACAGTAATGGCTGTGAGGACCATCCGGTACCTGATTGTACCTGATTGATTAGGCTTGTTGGATACGCAGTCACAGCCTTATCATGTGTGGAGGTGAAAATTTATTCAGCTGTGAATGTGTGAATACATATAGCTTGGAAAAGTTCTGTTGTAATGCCTGTTTTTTATTGTCTGAGATAAAAAACAAACCGCTATGTCCAGTAAAACTGCTGGTCAACAGCAAAACTGAGAGTCCTGAGTGGTGAGGAAAGGGTGAGGCGATTATTGGAGAGGCATTACATCCCCTAGTTAGCGTATACAAGCTGTTATCATCAGGTAGACGGTTTATAGTTTGGCATCCCTCTGATAATTTGTGCCTGCCCATATTGTACTGCTGAACAAATTGCGAAACAAAAATATCTGAACCTCTGTGTGGGAGGATGCTGCACCTTATAATATGTAGAACGATTTACAGGTCCAGGGTGTAGAATTCAGTGGGATCTAGCAGTGAAGGTACAGATTGCAACCAGGTAAATACCGCCCACCTCACCAAGCTTCTCGCTCACTATGGTAGCTGTGAAAGTTGCCCTGTGAAGGCCCTATGTAGAGCTGGTGTTTAGTTTGTGTTTCAGGGCTAATGTAGAAACAAGGCAGGACTTTGTAGATACATAGAACTTCTTCTAAGGTAATGAAAACACAATTCCTATTTTCAGTTAATCAGTTAATGTAATTTCATAAGTTATCAAATTGCAGTGCAGAGACAAAACCAGCCTCCATGAGAAGAGACCAATGAGAAAGCTACAAGGGCGCACGCAGTCACAATTAAAATGATAGCCATCATTGAACTGTCATGTGATATAGACAATACACTGTTTACATTAAACAGAACAAAAGTCTCCCACAAATAGGAGAGTGCATGAAATGGAAGTGTTCTGGTGATGTCAACAAACAAACCAGACAGAGTCAAAACACAGTTTACGCATACTTGCTTAGTATTAAATGTTCTTTTATTCAAACTGCATTCTACCTACATTGCATATAACAAATATCAGACTTTTTTATTATTCTATTAATGAACTAGAACTGGTTCCAAATTCACCATGACAGGGATTTGTTAAGAAAAAAAATATTTTGTTTCCATCTATTAGTTCAAAGAGCAATTTTTGACTAAAACCCCAGGCCCAGAACAATAACTATTGCTAGCTTGCCACAACACTGCATAAATGAAAATTGTCATCTGCTTGATGAATGCCTCCCATCTCAAAAAGCACGGCGGTCTTATAGTATGTAATAGTATGACTGAAGGAAAAAAGTCCCTTATGCTCAATGTCTGACATGAATACTTAATTCTGTGTATTCCTGCAAACATTTTTAGACCCTCCATCTAAAGTTCAATAATCTGTCAAACTATCGCTCGCTTGTCCTGGAAATCATTATATTATATTTCCACTCACACATCTGCTCACCACATTAAAACAGTACAACAGCAGCAGGAATCTCAAAGCACTGACCCCAGTTCACAATGCTTTGGCAATAGTGCATGAGGTGGAGGTGTGGCTGACAAAAGGGAGTGGGGTAGGTGGTCTCGTGAGAATGTGGGTGTTGTATGTAGGTCAAAGCTCTGAAGGGGCAATATAATGACATAATTGTCATAACACACTGACCCAATTTCTCAGCTCTCCAGGGCTGAGCAGCAGAGTTAATAAGCAGGAAAACTGACCTGCAATGCCAAGGTCAGAGTCAGACTAATAGTGGGAATCTAGCCTATTGTAAACATGCACTGAACAACCAAACAGTGCAAACGCTGGAAAAGACCGATGCACCTAGACAGCATTTTTAATATCCTGTATTTTTCATCTATGTGAAACTGGCGTAAGTAACAGTAATGATTACACAACAACAGATTGTACATTGGTATAGACTGCCAGTTTTTCTTTGTGATAGGACCCCTACACCACAACTGAGTTGAAAAACACACTGTTATTGGGAAGAGCTTTAATACTAGAAGGAAAACAAAAAATGTCATCAGGTGTTGTGGCCGAATTGAGTTTCTCAATGTGCCTTCAGAGTCTCAAGGTACATTAAATACACTGCCCTATTTTAAAGCAGGGTTTGTGAACCTGATCACACTCAGGATGACTTCAAATGAATGAAACTTAGTTGTCCATAGGGCTGCAACAAACCATTACTTTCATGATTGATTAACCTGTAATAACCCTACATATAATCATATTATATATATATTTTTTTTTTCTTTATATGTTACATCAAGCATTGCTGTTGCAACTTAAGTTTCATTGTTGTTAACATACTATGAACTGAAAACCAAATACAGAAATAAATAACATATAGTGATAAAGCAGTGGCTCATAAACCAGTATAAACATGCACTGAGCCTGATGAACCCAATGGTTTTATACCAACTGAAAACACATGCAGTGTAAAGATAGTAATCTCTGCAGCAGCCATCTCATTGGTGTAAACGTGTGCTATTTCCAATTAGATGCGGGTCTCTTCCAATGACACGAACAGTCACAGACATCTTTCAAATCCGTCGTACCCTTTAGTTTCAGATTTTACAGTATTTACAGTATTTTTGGGATAACCACATTTGGACAGAGGAGTAAGCGGTTCAGTCTGTGAAAGTTGGAGATCTTTAGGTTAAAGGTGCAGTGTTGTAAGATTGAGGCAGGCATGGAATATAATAGCCATGACTATGTTTGCATGCATGTATAATCACCTGAAAAGAATCTTGTTATTTTTGTTACTTAAAAACTATACTTTTATATCAGCAGCCTTCCATGGGGGCTGCCATGTTGAAACACCACGTTTCTGCAAGACAAACTAAATACTGACAATGCAGCGATGACACCGCTTGATTCAACTAAATCCCACACACTGGACCTTTACTTGGGGGTTCATTAGATTTTGGGGTTATGGTCCAGCAGTGACACAATCTGTTAAACCACCTATCACCCCCTTTCACATTCACATCTATCAGGCGCTGTCGTCCTGTCCCATGCCTTACCTCCACCTGTTGATGCCCACGTTGGAGGACCCCGCGAACCAGGGGTCCACTATGTAGATGCAGCGCAGGGTGTCCGCTCCCCGGATAGAGTCCCTCAGAGACGGGTTGTCGTGCAGCCGCAGTCCCTTCCTAAACCAGTGGATGGTGTTGACCACCATGTCACCTGCTTTCTTTATTAATACCTGACGGGGGTCAAAAAAACAACAAGGAGAGAGGAGGCGTTTCCCAATAACAACAACAACAAAGATCCTCTCTTGTGTTGTTCTGGTGTCAACAATAGTCCATTCGCATCCGAGGGTGATGCAGCTCCAACACCTGCTCAGTTTCAGTCGGTGAGCTTGCGTTAAGGGTTTTGTGTTATTCCTTAACCTTGCTCCATGGATTCATCCACAGGGATGAGTCTGCTGACCAGCGGCGGCTGCATGTGTGGGCAGCAGGTGACCACAGGACCAAACCAGCACAGCTCCTGTTTCCTTTAGAAACGTTGAAGTGGACACATTAGTTTCACCTATCAAACAAAGCTGGCGAGCTTCAGCCAGCAGCAAATTGATTTATCTTCGTACGCTGTCACACGAGGCGTGGGTGAAGCCCACAAGCTACTAGCTCGCAAAAAAAAAAAAAAAAAAAAAGTAAACACGAACAAATAGTCCCGCGTTGTTTTCAAAGTGTAACGTCAGTCTACATTAAGTTAACACAAACTCGACCTCAGCGTCAGGTGAAACAATTAGTATAAATCGTAAAATCCTGCTAAACTCGGGCAAAACACGCAGGACGTCCTCTCTGTATCAACATCTCCACCCACAGGAACACGCGGGGAGAAATGACGCGCTCTGATTGGTCAGGATACGCCGTTGCGTAACGCGCCCTCTGTCACGTTTCCATAATGTGCTTTCTTTAGCCTGCTTCAAACGTCGTCTGCGGATGTCTTAAACCGCCCAAACGTCCACGTGCGGTCGCATTATCTCGATATTTTATATCAGGAGTCACTTTTGGAAAGCAAAAGCATTAAACAGCCGTCAAAAGGTACCGTTAAAAGCAGCTAATCGGAGGCCTGGGATTGGGTTACGTGTCCACTCTGAAGTACCCGGATGAGCACGTGTCGCGCGGCGAGGCTTGGCTCGGATCAGGCGTGCTCGGGTTATGGTAGAGGCCGCGCGCTCCCCGCCCACTCTCAGTCAGCAGCAGTAATCTGTAACCCATGTGCGTCACGGTAAATTACATAAAAGTGAAAGTTGTGGTGATACACCTACAGGCGCTGATATGCAACCATACACGGCTAATGTTGTGCGCAGCAGTCAGTTATAGCAATTATAGCCTGAAATCCATCCTACAAATACATACTGTTATGTGAACATTAAGAAAATTAAAGCTGAGATGGCAAGATGTGACTTCTAATGTAGGATGGACTTAAAACTTATTATATCTGAAAGTATATATTTTTAAGTTTCTCTGCACTCCACAATGGATGCTTGTTTTTAATTGCATTAAATTAATCAAAATGCCATTCTTTTCTAGAAGTGCATTATATAAATACTTGGTAAAGAATAATATAATTATGTTTTCGCTATTCAGTACCACCCAGAATTTCAGAGGATCTACTATTCTCTATCACCCTGAGGCAGGATGTCAAAAAATGTTATTGACACACATGCAGGCCTGATGAGCTGTGCAGTATACCCACTAATATAGTAAGTATCTATCTTTGCAAGCGTTACAAGTTGAACTTGTTCACGTGACTATTTCTATTTCTGTTCAAGTCATCTACAGAGGGGCGGAAACAGCTGGCTTGAAACACCATGCTCAGTGATTCACAAACTGAGCTCCAACAGTAAACAGCAAGGTGTAATAAGGCAGTAAAGTTTATAACGCCTAGTGTAGTCATGAGATAAGTTTCTTCAGATGGTGCAGATGCTGCCTTAGTGGCTTAGTTATTCCCAGGCTGACTCATCTCTCACTTCCAGGGTAAATTATAGTGGATGTGCCTACAGTATAAACACACTGCATGCTGTTTCTTAGACCATAGCCTGGCATCACTCTGTCAGTCAAATTGGCTGGTTCAGGCCATCTTACTGTAGAGGAGAGCAGCAGTGATGGATCACAACAATGCAGTGGATTAGCTTGAGGGTTTATGTTGATTGTCTTTGGTGGAACTGCCCAAAGTTATTTGGCCAATGTCTGGTGGCAATGTCCTACTCATATCAGCCTTTCCTGACTTACTCACTTTTTCCAAAAGCAAATTTAATCCAAAGTTCTCACTCTCCTAATGCTAGAGGAATCATAGTAATTTCTATTTATCCTGATTGTCAGTGACTTACACCTAGTTTTACCACAGACTAGTTATTGAATGTGTCTGTGTCAAGTTAATTAAGCTGCATTATAGTTGTAGATTATTGTGATGAAAGTAAATATCTGCTCTCATAAAATAAGACCAGCTTCATTGGAAAGTAATGCACACTGGAAATCATGCAATTCCATGCAGTTCTGCAAGTGGATACTAGATGGCACTCTTAACCAGGAGTTGTTTTTTGAAAGGCCCTTCATCATTTGACATTTCACTGTGCTACATCATGCTTGTAATGACAGTGTTACCATGCTGATAATTAACATTAAACACAACGTAAAGCCAAGACTAACAATAATGTCATTAGTTTAGCAGGTTCTCTCTATATAAGTTCAGCTTGATGATGGCACTAGACTAGATGATTAAGTGATCTCCACAAATGTCTCTAACATATTTTAGGGCAATCGATCCAGTAGTTCAAAATGTCAACCGCCAATGCAGTGTTGTTTAGCTCAGTCGGTAGAGCAGCCGTCCCGTGTACAAAGGCTCAGTCCTTGCCGTGGCCTAGAGTTCGAATCCGACCTGTGGCTCTTTCCCACATGTCATTCCCCATCTCTCACTCCACACATTTCCTGTCACTCTTCAAGCTGTCTCTGTAAAAAAAAAAAAAGGCCAAAAAAATATCTTTAAAAAATGTCAACGGGTTCTATGAATGACTGTACAAAAGTGTGCCAATCAATTGAGAAGATCTTATGGTATTTCATTTGATAAGCTGAACAATTGCTGGTTGTGATGGAAGACAAGTCAGGGGATGATCAAAGTCAGATTCATCCATGGACATGGACAAGAAATTTCATCCCACCCAATAGTTGTCAAGATATCTCAGTCTGGGACAAAGTAGACAAATATTAGAGCCATGCTGACAGTGTGGCTTAAAACAATTAATTTGGTTTGTCCTGCATTGGCTCCCAACTAAAAAAAGCCATAGCCATCACCTTTTTTAATTACCTCATTCTGAGTTTTGCTCCCTCTGACATCCTGCTCCTTATAAATTAAGTTTGATTAAAGCGTTCCCTCGGCTAGAAAGGCTAATTTGCACCCAACATAGACATGAAACTGTGATATTAAATTACTCTCTGGGGGCTACACAACCTTCAAGGTGAGTTTTACAACCTAATTAGGTACTTTAATTATACGAGAATTGATTCTCCAAAATTCTTTGGTGCCCAACAATGTAGCCTTTTCTTTCTCTAAAGATAGAGCTGTCATAGAGCAGTCAGTGAGGTTACTGAGATAAATTAACATGATTAAAATCACTGAGTGCTACTGTCATGAAGCCAGATTTTGTCCTTTTTACTGTGTTTTATTTAATCCAAATTATGTGACAATACCAGATGATGGAGAATGTGGAGGAACTTGGAGGTAGCCAGCCTTGACAATCTACCTAATTGTCCAATATTTCTCATGGCTACTGATACCCCACATGCTACTGAAATATCCATCCCCTCTCACCTCTATTGTCTGTTGTGTTTCTGACCTCTCTCATCTAACTGCACCTTCTCTGTGCTGTGTAGACCTTCCTGTAGACCTTGCAGTAATTTATGAGGATTTGTGTTTACACCTTTCACACCCAGAGCAGAGAGCGAACCTACTAAAACATTTAAGATGCCTATACGTTTTTTTGGTAGTAATATGTTTTTCTTTCACTCATCCTACACTGTTTTTTTTGTCCTTTTCTTGTACGGCTGTCTAAACAGTGTGCCATTTATATGTACATAATGGATCTACTATTTCTCCTAGCAGACGTTCTGACTTGTCACAGCACAGGTGTAACTAATAATATTTACTGTGACTCTGTTCTATTCATGTGCTGCAGTAAGCCATAGCAATGTAGCAGTGAGGCAGCATGAAAAACATCAGGATATAACTGCTTATTGTTATCACAGTCATGGGGGAGCTGATATTGGATATTGGGTACATTCTGGATAAGTGTCCAGTCATCACAGGGCTGACACGTAGAAACAAACAACCATTTGCATTTATGAGCAATTTAAAGTTACCAATTAACTTCCATGTCTTTGTGTAAAGCTGGAGTACCTGGAGAGAACCCACGAAGACAGAGGAGAAGATGTAAACACCACGCAGAAGGGCCCCAGCCGGTTGAGGGATTCGAACCAGGAACCTTCTTGCTGTGAGCTAACCACTGCACCATACAATACCAGGATCCTAAACTAGAAGCAGCTAAATGGTATTAAGCCATCCAAAGTTTTATTATTTACACCCGGGAGATGGCAAAGAATACTGTGAAAAAGGCCTGTCTGCGGTGTAGAAGAATTTTAGTTGTCTTTTTAACTGTCAGAAAGTTTCCATTAACAGAAGAAAATCCATTTCATGAAATTCGTTGTCACAAGGCAATTTAAGCCTTAAGACAGATAAACTGAAATCTGATTGCACAACACCAGGGTTCACTGTTGCTCCAGAGACACATCCATCCAACCTGCTGCCAAATGCAGAAGCTACAGTCTCACTGCATCTCTGATGTAAAACAGTCCCAGTCCCACAGATCTGTGAGCAATCTCCAGCTCATGAAGTAATTATTTCTTTTACCACCAGATTAGATTAGTTTCCACTCTGTAGACAATTTATGCACTGCATTCTGCAGTTATTCGCTCCGAACTCTTTTTGTCAGTACACTGCAGCTGTTTTCAGTGCATTGAACTTATACCAAATACTGTTATCTCAGAGTAAAGAATATCAATCTTTTAAGGTGTGCTCGCTGCCACCGTGGCTTTCAGGTGGACGAGGGTTCATCCAGATTCCTATGGGTTTAGTGGGTGAAAAAACAACAACAAAATGGCTAGGTTAGACCCTGTGAGTGATCCCAGCTAATGACCTTGAAAGTAATTCAGATCTTTTCAATGAGTTCTCCTCCAGAGGAACAGAGAAGGATACATTATGCATGCAATCTATTATTAATGGTCTTGAGTCATGTTACGATCAGACATGGGCCCTGAGAAAATATGTGAAAAGAGGGAGCCTGATCCTCTGGGGGGGACTGATCCTCTAAACATGGTTATATAAAAGCAGCTTCTTCTATATGATGTGATTTATTATTAACTGCAATTTATATCTTTGCATAATAACGTTTGACAGGATTTAAACTATTTAAAAGTTCTGGGAATTTTCCCACAATTAGGCTGTAAAGAAATAAATAAGCACTGTGCTTAATGTTTACATCGCTTTCTTATTACTAAGCCTGATCATGGGTTAGCCTACATCAATGACTTCTTATTGATCCTCCAAAGTAAACCAATTACAACTCTTTGCTGCTTCATCCCGAGAGTCCATTGGCTGACAGCTGTTCTCGGTTCTCCACGGCCCGCCTCCATCTGTCAGGCACTGCGCTGCTACAGCACTGTGTGACTGTTGATGCACTGTAGTGAGATACTACTCTTTAACTTTATACAGCAGCCTTGGGGAGACTTTCCCCAAAAAGAATAATATCTGTCAGCGGAGCTCGTGCATTACGCGCGCGTATCCAAACCTCCACCGTCTTGAATATTTCCCTCCACTTTCCCAAGACCCTCTTTTGCAGTATGAAGTGCAGTTATGGCAAGGAGTAGCAAGACAGTAGCGAGGACCCTGGAGGATTTGACGCTAGACTCGGGTTATGGTGGAGCCGCGGACTCCTTCAGATCTTCCAGTGCGTCGCTGTGCTGCTCAGAGGCACATGGGGGGAATCACTGGCATTTAACCGACTCGATGCACAGTCGACACAACAGTCTGGACACTGTTAACACGGTCCTGGTCGAGGACGCCGAGATCCTGGAGAGCACCGGGCAGTGCGCTAAACTACCCGAGCTTGAGGATGTGCCGTGGAGCCTCGGGGAAGTGGCGAGCGCACTGAGCAGGGACGAGGAGATGAGCCTGCCGACCCCCCCACAGGACGTCCTGCTCAGGCTCTCGGTGCTGGTCAGCCGGGCCCTGGTCAGGGTCGCCAGGGAGGCGCAGCGCCTGAGTCTGCGCTACGCCAAATGCACCAAATATGAGATCCAAAGTGCCATAAAGATGGTCCTGTCGTGGACCGTCTCGATGAACTGCATCAGCGCGGCCCTCAGTGCCTTGTCCCTGTACAACATGAGCACGGAGGAGGACAAGTTCGGCCGCAGTAAGTCGGTGCGCTGCGGGCTCATCTTCAACGTGGGGAAGTTCTTCAGGTGGATGGTCGAGAGCAGGGTTGCGGTCAGGGTCCACGAGCACGCCGCGATCTACCTGGCCGCGTGCATGGAGAGCCTCTTCCGCGAGGTGTACGCTCGGGTGCTGCGCAGTGCGCTATTGGAGCGGGATAACGGGATCCCCAAGTTCACTGTGGAGACCCTGGAGCAGGCCGTCAACGGTGATGCAGAAATATGGGGGTCTCTGTTGTCCTGGCAACACCTGATATGTGGGAAGAATGCGAGCGGTGAGTTATGAATATTCTGAGATATGAATGTTGCAAAGTCCATGCAGGGTCTTTCTCCACTTCACACCTTACCACACATCCACAGATTTTAAACCCCTTTGTGCAGTTTATCACTTGTAGAGCTTCCGTCTCATCTCACAGTAGATATTTACAACAGCATGACAAGGTTAAGGCTTCGTTATTGGATTTACTCCAAATGACCATCATACTAATGTAACAAAGGGGGTGATACTGATCCAAACAAGTCTCACCTTCATCATGAATGACACAATTCTGAGCACTCTTGATCTTGATCTTGCGTCCTCTCGGGTATGAAAAGGTTATATTCTCTTCATCTCATTCTCGCTGAGGAACTGTGTAACTCAAAGACAGGCTGTAAGGGAAAGAACATTCTTGCACTTAAAACAGTGCTTTCTATTCTCAGATTGCAAGGGGGGTGCGGGAACTGCAGGCAGGTGATGAGTGAGTAGATCAGGATGGTGGAGAGAGGCTCCTCACAAGGCCACCTTGCCTCTTCTATCCTCTGTGCAGTGGTACATTGCAGATGTTATTCTCCGATATCCTTCTTATATCGTATGTGACTGTTTTGTTAACGCACAAAACGATGAAAGAGGGCCTGATATCCCAAGACTTAAATGCCTCACTTTGAGAGCTTTCAGTGAACACGTCTCTCCCTCCAATGATGCCTTGCATAAGAGGAAGGAGGGCTTTCATTCCTAAAAAAAACACCTTGTTATGTGTGCTTTGAAAGTAAGTGTAATTGTATTCAGACATCGCAGCCGTTTAACCAGCAATACATCACAAACCACTCTAACACATGCTTGCCCCTGTTTTGATGGATGTTGTAAAAGTGCTGCTGCGGCTCCTCTTGCAACAGGTTTACGTAATGAAAGGCCTTGGGGGACCTATGTGCTTTCATGCATTATGCAGAGTGATGTGAATAAAACTGAGTTATAGAGTGAGGGAGAGAAAGGGAGACAGAGAGAGAGAAACTTAGAGAGCTTCTGTGACTGTATTGATGAATCACCAACAGAAGCCTGGCATCCTGGGAAGAGCACTTTATTTCACTGTACCTCTTTGTTTTAAAGGCACAGCGAAACCTGTTTGTTGAACACACTCGCTTAGAACAGTAGACAACTGCAAGACTTCAACTGGCCATTTTAAACACACTCACACAAAAGTGTGTTGATTCGCTGTGGTCATGACAACATATAGTATCGCATTACTGCATTTCTTGCCACACAGTGCAAAAATGCCAGGGCACTTCAAAGAGACTGCAATATAACATCAGAGTTTACAGGATGAGCACATGCCGTACAGTATTAAATGTCAATATTCAGTCACTCTGCACTCTCAGGCCACTTGGCATGCAGTGAGGCTCCAGCTGTAGAAAAGGTGTGGTGAGTGTTCAGTGGTGCATTGGACCGGTGAATAGGATGAGATGCAAGCAAAATGTCTGAAGCATGTGGAATATTGAAGTAATGCAGTAAAGAGTGTGTGAATGGTGTTGTTTAGTATTGTGTTGTTTTTAGTAGCATGAAAATGTATCTGAAAGAGGCTAAAATCTATATTTTTCTATTTACATTGCATCCAATGACTGTGTAATGTGAAGATTTCTTCGTGGTGTCATTTTACTACTCCATTGCACTCAACTTTGTCACTCTCTCCACTCTGACTGTACACTCCCTATGCAGTACCAAATCCTTAATGTCAAGTTATATTCACCTTCTTGGTAACCACTAACTAGTGGAGCATTTAGCTGCTAAAGAGATAAATATTTTTATAAAGGCATGGTGGAGACCAAAGTGGAGCTAAAAGAAGAGCGAATATTGAAACACAACTCCAAAATGAATGTTCATTGTTGTTCTGCAGCAGCTTGATGTGCAACTAAGCAATGCCATGCTTACTGCTGTTAGCCATATCAACTTAAAGGGTATGTTAAAGGTATGTCAGTGCTGTGTTCACAGCTTTAAGTCTCAGGACGTTGAACAGAAAAAGCCACTGAAACTCAGAGTTAAAATGATTTTAACTTTGACCTTGGGTGCTGCTGAGTTTCAAACTGCATCCAAATGAGATAACAGCTGTACATGACGTAGTGTAGCCACGACACTTGCAAGCAGGGGAGGAGATGAAGCAAATTTAACTCTGCTACCAACTCAACATTATAACACAACATATACACACAACATCACACAACAGTAGCTTACGAACATAGCTCGCTAAATCAAATGCTACGTAGCTGTGCCAGGTATACACAGTGGCAATGCTTTGTATCACAAACACTGCTATATAAACAATGATGCCGACCAGGAAATGTTAGCTTAGCAACATAAAATCCCTTCATGTTGTTGCACAAATATTCTGATTTGGTTTTGTTGAAGAAGAAGAAGCTAAAAGCAAATCTCTTATAATGGCAGCTTTAACATGATAATGTGCCCTCAAAGTTAGTTAGTTTTTGCAGATTTGAGAAGATTTAAGGTTTACAGGCAGTACAGATGTGCATGTTATGGGGCATGAGAAGATGACGGGAGTTAATATAGGAAGTTCTCCACCACATTTCTTATTGTGACACTTCAGGACCTCTAAACCTCAAGATATCCTCTATCTGCAGTGACAGATAAGGCCGAGACACAGCGCATCATTTGTTGTCTTCGCAGTAAAACCAAACAGCCAGTCAATCCGAGGGTGGGTTGACCTTAACCGAGCCGCTGCCTGCCAAATTGAACCTCCGTATCGCTCCATCCATTCTCTCTGTCTCTCCTTGCCAAGTGGGAGTAATTGAGGTGATTTTTCCATATTATGCTAACGCTGGTAACCCAGCTTTGTCAGGAGGCCTTTATGAATGTCTTTATTGAATCTCTTCCGCCAAAGCTGATTTCCTTTTTTGTGCTGTCACAAATTCAATTAGGAAGTGACTTTGTTTGGTGCTTTCCTTTTTGAAGTTTTTATCCTCAGTCAAATCAAAGGTACCTTAGTAATGAGCTAAATAATAATAACAGGGCTCTTCCGCAGAAGATTAAGGCAATAGTTTGACATTTTAGGTGATTTTGTGAAAGGCTTTCTTAGCATAAATTAGATTAGAGGATTGAAACCTCGCTCATATCTGTACAATAAAGCTATCAGCTAACAGCTAGTTAGTTTGGCTCAGCATAAAACCTGTAAACAGTTTACCTGGCACATAACAAAATCCACCTGCCAGTGTCTATAAGGCTCACAAATTAACATGTCATGTTTGTTTAATCCGTACAAAAGCTGTAGTATAGTAGTAGATAGTATAAAAACAACATTTTGTGTTGTTTCAGGGGATTATGCCAGATAATTTCTTGGCCGGGAGCAGTAACTTCCTCAAGGCTAAAGCTGGTTGCCTGGCAACCACATGATGACGACAAGACATGAAGAGGTCACTGCAAGAAATGGTCCACTAATGCTAAGCTAAGCTAATGGGACTGCTGACTATAGCCATACATATACCATACAGATATGAGGACGGTATCAATCTTCTCATCTAACTATTGATAAGAATGTGGATACATGTATTTCCTGAAATGTTAAATCTTTCTTTAAGCCCTCAAGAGTGATCAATAATAGAAGACCAGACCAAATATAAGAGGAGCTGTAGTTTCAGGTAGAAGTCCGGTATATACTCTGTGTCATATATTAGTATGCATTGATGTATTTTCTGTACTTGTTTTTCGTGAATCGATACGTCTGGCTTCAACGTAAGATCCATAATTTCCCTTTGCTAGAATGTCTGTTCTCACCTACTGCACCTCGCAGTTTTGCCTTGGCACATCTAGCATATGGCAGGCCTCCCACACACAAACCCCAAACACACACTCTCGCACACATACACATACATCAAGGTGTCAGGGGCTCCTCTCACCATGTCTGACTCAGTGTTATTTGCAGGTGGGTGTTGGATTTCCCTGCTTCGGCTGTGTGTCCTGTCAGAACAGGAAACTACTCTATATGGTGGGATATTTCTTATGGCTCCCAGTAGACACAGGAACACAGTGATTCTTTGATTTCCTTAAAGACGTGTTCATGTCACTGAAAATGTCTAGTGGAACGTGATATCCAGTGCTTAGGGATATGTACTACCCTGAGGACGAGTTTCTAATCACACTAGGTGTGAGGTGACTTTCAAGTCTGGGCAGAGCGGGTTTAGTTGAAAGATTTACGGGAACATTTCACCCTAAAGTCATTGAAAACAAGTGTAGGTAATGTGCATTGCAATTCCAGGCCCATTTTTTTGTATGTTGGTGTTTTTATTTCTTACTCACAGGTGGCTGAACATTCACCACTCTAAGCAACAAAAGAGACCATTTCTTGTTGGTGGGTAAATATGATCTATTTAAAGCCGCTATGATTGATACTTTTTTGTATTGGTGAATTGACTATGGGTAATGTGAAAGGGATCTTCTCATAGTAACAAAGATTTTTGCAGATCACCTCAACCAAGTGTTTTGGTTCACTCTCACTAGACATTATTTTGCACTGACATTCAACAGTTATCATAGAACAGTCAAATATATAGACTGAGTAGAAATTCAATGCAGCCACAGGTTGCCTCTTTGTGGAGCTGCTACCAGAAATATAACCCCGTCGAGGGGTAAGCTGAGATAATTTGAACAACCAGGCATGCTGCTCTGTGGTATTGCTCTGTCTTCACTCTTACTTTTTCTTGCCTGGAAAACATTCTTTACTTAATCACTATAGCTCATTCACAGTCTTTCCAGCACAATGAACACACCTCTGTGAGACCTTTTGATGGTATGATGTTTGTGCTATTAAAATAGTGAGACTTTGCTGTACTTCTCCAGGGTAGTTAGGGCTTCATGGGGTTGAAAGAGTGCAGGTTCAATTGCATTCACAGGTCTTTTGTTCCTTATCCAATAGTCAGCGTTGCAGCGTGAAGTCGGTGCCTGGTGCACACATGCTGCGGAGAAGGCAGGCAGACAGGAATGACTGCGGTCTGTACCACTCTGTACCGATGGAGACCAGTCCCCATTATGTCTGGGAGTGAGATATAACCTGTCTGTGCTAGGGAAACCCTTACACAGCAGCATACCCTTGGGCATATAAGGCAACATACACAGACCCATTCCTACACAAAGAGGGACACACACACGCACCAGCACAGTCACCCATGGCCCAGGAGCAGATCTGGTATTAATTGTGAGCTTGGGAGTGGAATGAGGAATGCTGACGTGACATGGAGTCTGGTACGGTGAGGGAGCTCCAGCCAAGTTTACTTCAGTTGATTAAGAGGAGACAGGTGATAGAGTACAGTTAATTCTGCACCCAGCTGGCAGCGCTGACAATAGATGGGATGTCTTTTTTTCTCCTGTAACCGTCTGTAACCGCCCACCTCAGAGGATTGTATAAAAAGTTTCAGTTGCACAGTGTCGCTCATTTCTGTGTGTGTTGATACATGCAGCTGGTGGACTGCAGCCATTGTACAAAATAAACAGACACAAAAAAAGAGTTAGTGTCCTATCTTAAACGCACTTTCAGAATGCAGACATCCTGCTTTAAATAGCCCCTAACTGCTGCAAACTGTAGCTGCTGCTAGTTAGTGCTAGCTGACTCCGACTGGACTTGGAGCTTGGAGCACAGGGGCAGTGTTGGTGTTTACTCTGTTAAAACACCACACAGGAGCTGTGGCATGCAAGAGGTTTTCAGGGTTGGGATGTGTGTGCGTGTGTCCCAGTAAACACAGCTGGACTGGGTTCGAACACAGTCTCTGAGACCAGCGGAGGTGATTTCGACCACAGGGAATACAGTACAAGTTGATTTACTATGGCTCAGAATAGGACTGGAATACACAGCAGTTTCAGGTCATGAGACATGAGGATCAAGAGGGAGGTCAAGGATCAGTCAGCGTCCACCTCTGAAGGCCTGAGCGAGGGTTATGGGGTTAGCCCCAGGTTGCAAAGTGATAAGAAAACCACCCGTATTGTTGTTGGACTGAATGCTACAATGACTAACTATGGCCTCTTGAGGTACAAAGTGGTACAGTATTAAGAAACAGGATGGGCTGAGACAAACTGACTACCATGATAACTTAACATACCAATAATCATGAAGAGAATACATAAATGTCTTTGACATAAAGTGAAAACTGTTTTTTTCTTCGCATTCTGTTGATAATTTTCGTGAATATTTGCATGTTTTAAGATGATTTTATGTAATATTGTTTTTTAAAACGGGATATTGCAATCTGGGCCACTTTAACAAATATTCATGAATATCTCTTCAAGGCAAAACTGGCACCATTCTGCGATGTCATTTCAGAAAACACTGCTGGAGCTGCTGCAGCTAGGACTAATTTTGTGGATTTTTTTTTGTAATTTCCATGCTTGGCCTTTTACACTGAAATAATATTTACACTGTTATAGCCCTGACAATTTTAGCCCAGAAAATTTGCACTTACTGCTTTAAAATCACTCTGCAGAATGCGTTTAGCTTCCTATTTACTGTCAGTATTTTTATCTCTAGGTGACATTATTGAGTGAGTCTTAGCTTCTTTTATTTCTTCGGGAGCGATTTGTTTCCCTCTGGATTAAGTCTTCTGAGATGATTTTTTAAATTTTTTATTTTCCCAATGCACAGGTAGCAAATTACACTTTCACCTTTCCGAGTATTTGGCATTAACTCTTAATTATGTAGACAATGAGAATGTACCAATCCTAGACAAGAATAGTTTAACAATTACTCTGCACTATGGAGCCAAATCCTGTAAAGTTGTGGATAACAAGAAATTGTTCATTATGTCGACTTTGGAGGGAAGGGACGGGAGAGAAAAAGGCACAGATGGCAAGGATCAAAACAGGAAAATCCATAAGTATATCTGTGGGTGACAGATGAGACCCGACGAGACAAGCATTGCCTACTTCTTATTATAGTAGGAAGCAGACTCTGGGCAAACAAGTACCAGCAAGTGGATTAGTTTGGTGAAGCATCAGTATCTACTGCACTGTTGTTCTGCAGCTCTGAATTCCTATTGTTGTGTAGAGGGAAATGATCCAGTTTAAATAACAGCCAGTCTGGCTGGAAATTATGAAGAAGACACTGGTAAACAAGCTTTTTTACTTCTCCCCTCTTTGATGTGAGATGAGCAAAATTCAAAGAAATTGTCTTGTCATCATTAGAAAAGTGATATGTCTGATAGAGAGAGCTGCATGTCAGGGCACGCCGAGATGCTTCTGGTTTACAGTTGATGAACTGTGAACTCAATTTTCCTGCCGTCTGTTATGAACAAAGCAGGTTTTCAGGAAGTATGCAGCGCTGTTACATACTGTGGCAAGCACCAGTTATTAGCAGTACTATGCAAATCCAGTTATGCCTCACCTGTTGTTGTTTATTCACAGTAATGTACATGAGATACATGACAGTACATGAGATGTCAGTCAGAGAACCTGCCAGCAGCAACATCTCCGATAAGTTCATTACTTATGAGAAAACAATCTTCAGTGACAGATCGCCTCCTTTGGGTGTGTGTGTGTGTGTATGTGGTAATCCTTGGTTTAATATGGTAATGTCAAAAGATCATTTCTCCAAATCAACCAGCCAGCTAATCAGTCGTGAAATGAGTGTGAAGAGGACAGCACCCTCTTTTCTACTTTAAAAAAAAAGTGTGTTTCCTTTAACTGTGTTCAGTTCACTTAAAGGAAAGAGTTGCAAAGAGTTAAATTAAAAGACTGATACCAGTCTCATGTAAGCAAGAAAGGGTGAGCTTAGTTTTATATTCAACAAACAGTCATGAGAGTAGCTGATCATCGCATCCAACGCTTGCAACAACACAGAGAATTCCCCAAATATTCTCCTCTAAAGATCACATTTTGTCCCTGAATCCTTGACAAACCTAAACCTTTGACAGCAGATTAGTCAAGGTGAAGAAAATGCGCTCCTATACGGCCCCTGAGCTGCCAACGTTCTCCTGAAGTTTTCACTAATCCACGACTACAGTACAGTAAGCCATGGGGTTGTGAACATGTATGGGATTTCTGAGGTGATTGTGGGGAGCTGAACTTCTATTATTTCAGTCTTCCATGCAACCCTTTATGCCCGTTTCCTCTGCACATGACAAATACAGCGCCATCAGCTGTATAAACAAAGAGCAGATATACGTAATTCATATGACAGAAATAAACACTGTGCCTCTGACATGCCAGTGTTCCCGTGGAGTAAACATATACTTTCACTGGCGGACATACTGTAATTATCCTTGGATATATGGATATATACACTGGTTTGTGCTGATCACAGCTGCCGGCTGTTGTTTCATTACTGAATCCGTTACAAGCTGCGCCATGGTCCCTTAAAATCTAAAACATTTAAAACAAACATTACCACACATTCATCAATCTGAATCTACCAACTTCCTGTCAGCCTGCCTCATGTGCCCTACCAACTTGTATATCATTAAATGTTTTCCCACATTTACCTGAATGCCTCTCAGCAATCCCCTGGATGTGTCTGAACTTGTTTTATTCACTTGTTTGGAGTTGTCATTAGCGAAGATGATAGTGTCAGTGACACCAATAGAGCAAGTTTTTCTACTTGAGAAAAACTCTTATGGCTGCAATGCATTCTGGTCTCTCGAGGTCTCTGCAGATGACGAAATCTGTATACATATACATGGACAGAGCTTCAGAAACACTAAGATCAGTATCAGTATTGAGGGTCCAAATCCTCCATGTGCATGAAAGTCAATGAAAAGTGAAAACAAACAAACAAAACAGCTAAGTTATAAGCAGCCAAGCCAACTATTGTCAGAACCATCTAGCATTTTGTAAGAGTGTAAAACTATTGCTACTACCGACGCAGCTCGTGTGGAGAAAAAGAAGTAACATAAAACCAGATGTACTTGGTAAAAACGAACTTCTTTATTGCCAGGAATTTGGATTTATTAAAATACAACAAAGAGAGGTAAGGTAAACTACAAGGGGAAACAAAGGGTGGATGCGGCAATAAATATAACCAAAAGAGTTCCTTTTGAAGGCAGTAATAACACTTTGTTGATTCAAAATTATATTCAGAATTATTTTTACTTGCTACGTGTAAGTTTCAGCGCCCTTCCTCGTCGCTATGGCTACCAATTTGGTTGTGAAGTATTAAGTCAACAAAGATTATTTTTGAGTAAGACACAAAAAATGTTGGCTGCCTTGTGAACAACAAAACGACATGAAGAACTGCACATACCGACGGCTTTCTCGGAGGAGTAGAATCTGCTGATGCACTACTGATTCTGTTCCAGTGGACCGGTATCCCATTACCTCCCATGAGAGCTCAGAGCACTGACCTTCGGACTATGTGTGTGTCATTGCATATATACTATACACCGTTCCCCTTTCTGTTTTCCACTTTGCAATTGTCCCAATCAGAGCTTGTGACCTGAAAAAATGCAGCCAGATGATTTTATTAACTGATCAAGATGTGAATAAATCTTCCCTTTGTCTCTCTTTGACTCCCTCTCTGTCTTTGCCCTTCTGTCTCATTTCTTCTGCTCGTTTCTCATTCTCTCCTTCTTGCTTCTTCATTTTCTCCCGTCTGTTTCAGTCCAGCTTTCTTATTCAGTGCAGATATAAGTGAGCCCACATTCTGCCACCGCCTTGATGGAGAATAAGTGCCGAGTTGAGGTAACCTTGTCCCGTCCTACATGTCTGGCAGAGCTCTAATAGTTCTGTCAATCCAGACATTGAAGGCCCCACTGGCGAGCCTCGGCCGAGCTCACGCTGTAGACAGACACATGTGTCTGAACCATGACAGATCTCCTCCAGATCGAACTACAATCTGTAACTGTAGTTTGTACTGTGAAGTGTTGCGGGCGATGTGAGGGAAAGTCAATGAGAAATGTGCCAGACAACAAGACTTTGCCCGAGTATCAATCAGCATTTTTGCATTGGGTCCACATATCCAGTGCCAGACAGCTTTTCTCAAACTCTGCACTTAAACAGTTGAACATTGGACACCTTCGCAATCCTTCACTCCAACTGAGTGAGTTTGCTCAACCCCCAGCTGAACTACGGGCATATGGTACAGATTACCACAGGAGAAGGTATATGTCTATTTTGTTCATGACATTTTTTATTACTAACATATGCTGGTTCCTGCTTTACTCCCATTTCATTCTTAAAGTGGATCAATGGCAGAATAACATGCTGTGAAAAGACTGATGCAAGCAGTAACTGTAACTTCTGCCCTTTTAGCGAAAACACTCAGACATTTCACCATATATTTTGTTATGGCAAACATAGTGTATAGTACCTTAAAACGAGCGGATACTTTTTTCCTTGTAGCAAAGAAAGTGGGGGACTGCATATTCATCATTCCTCTAACTTTCCTTTAGAAACTGTCTTTTGATTTGGTTCATATGTGTCCTGAATTGATAGGCCTTTAAAGCAGATCATTAACTAGTGACACATTAATGTAATGATCAAGATAAAGTAGATCAAATTAAATTAAATTAAGTTAAATACCCATTTCAGTTTATTGAATAATTAAATATAGGTGTGGTGAGCAGGTCCTTGTATCTATTAATAGATTATAGTTATTACCTTGTTACTTGGATGTATGGTTTAGTTTCTGACTTGAATGAATGAAACTTGTCTGGTACGTGAGGAATACCAAGAGAGAGAGAAAGAAATATGTCTAGTGATAAATCTTTTGTACTATAGTGGTGTGTTGATGTCTTAGGCATGTTTGCAAACCAGTACTGTGAAACTAATGATGTAACATGCAGTCAACAGGCTAATGTTAAGCTACTTGTGTTCAGTACCTCCAAAACCTGGGCTGGTTGCCCATTAAAATAAAATTGTTATTATTATTTTTTTCAATGAAGTTGCCCAGCACTGACCATAGGATGATTTTTGTTGGTAACAGTCTGCAGTAAAAGACATGACAAGACAAGACTCTGACTCAACCTTCCAGAAAAAGTGAGAAGACACTTTGTCTGGATGCACACTGGCACAAAAATGCTTTTGCCCATAAGATTACAATGTGAAAGAAGCAATTGTAAGATGGTAGAGAAAATGAGCATCACAACCACTCTGAAATTATTTTTTTTAAATCTCCATTCAAGTTAGAATGGAGACTAGCAGTTAGCAGCTAGTTGCTAGTACATTTACTTTATGGGCCGCACAATGTGGATTATCTGGGTAATTTCTTTACCTAGAAATTAAACTTTTTTAGCTTCATGTGCCACTGAGCAGCTTCCATAAGAAACCAGTGCTGTATCCAGTTCTCCTTAATACACGCATGCATGTGAGACTGTACTTAAGCACAGTATGGTGCTTTGTGCTAAATGCTAACATCAGCATACTAACATGATCACACAGTGCAGTGTTACCACTTGTAATTTTTATGGGTTTTTATGGTGTTCACCATCTTGGTTTAGCATGTTAGCGTGATAATATTTACTAATGGCCAGGTGTAGCTGAGAATGTCATTATTTGCCAAGTAGTAGGCTGTCAGTCTAGACAAATAGAGTGACACTAGTTGAAAGGCCACCAATCAAAATTTATCCCGAGGGCAACATGAATATTTGAACCAAATTTCATGGCAATTCATCTGATAGTTGTTTTAACAAACCTCATGGTGTTAGAGGGTAGGCTATCACCAAACTCTTTAGCATACATCCTCTGGGCATGTTGAATATCCTAACCAAATTTTGTGTCAATCCATAGGCCTATGTTGAGATATTTGACAGGATGAGTGACAACTTTGACTTGCTGTTGACACGGGAGGATCACCAAAGTCATTAAAACATATCCTCTCTGGGAATTGACTATCTGCAGCAAATTAAATGGATATCCATTTAAAATTGTCAAATATTTCCCACTGAACGACAAACCTGACATTTCAGTTAAAAGCTGTCTTTGTTTATTTTTAATAACCGATACTAGCGTCTAAAAAAAACCAAAAAAAAACACACCTGCACCGATGCCATACTACAATCGTGATTAAAGGCCACTATAAATGAGTCAGCCATCTCATCACGCTCTGACTATTCTTTTGGTTCAGTCACTGTCTCTTTTTGGACAGACAGAGGTTCAGAGCTCTCTCTGACTCACAGGATAGAGAGGGGTTGAGAGGATGACACACTGCTGGTGAAACAGGTGTGTCTGTCAGCTTTATACCTGGCATGATGTTGCATCAGCTTGGCCACACGGCTCTGATCCACACGCTCTCACTCGCAGTCGGATGTCTGTTTTGTAAAGGACAGGAAGAGCACCAGGAGGATGAGTTACTGCATGCTGGGAAGAAGGGCTGTTCACTTTCAGATAATCTCCAAACCTGCTGAAAAATAGATGAAGCAAGATATTTTCATGAATCCTATGCGTATTGTTTATTCTAGGAATATTGTTTATTCAAGCATGTGGAATTAAATATTTTTTGAGGCAGTGATGTTGATGATGTGAAGAATACCTTTCATCGTTTCATCAATCGTGGATGCTGCAGGATCATTTGGTCCAGAAACAATCAAACTAGTTAACTAGATCATTTAACTAGAATGTCACCGGAGAAATCAAAGAGAGACTTAGCTGAGCTGTTTTGTTTGCCTTTATCATACTTTTCTCACCTTCATGTCAGAGGTGCTGTCATCACACATACTGTTTACCGAAGGCTATAAAGACACCTCATCTTCTGACACGCTTGCAGGCAAATTAAGATATTAACCTGTCTGATCAATGAGAGCGAGGATAAACACCAGAGCATGATGATGATTTGCACACAGGACAATTAAACATATATAATATTTTCCTTTGTGGTTTCCCTTTTTATTTGATTTTAGATTTATCATGTACAATGCAAAAAAAATGCAAGCATTGAGGAGCAATCAGGCTACATTCATGATTTTATTGAGAATCATTATAAAGTTTCCCGTGACTATAGTAACTCATGGTGCCAGAGGGGAGGCAGAGACGCTGTGCAGCTGCCAGAGGAGCCGCTGAATGATGCTGTTTGTACAGATATACAAAGTCCATACCGGAGTCACACACACTTGTAGCACACAACAGGAAACTTTCTTTGCATGTTGACAAAACTTTACAAAGCGGGTCTCAAAATGACACACACAGTCAAAGACTAATTAATAATTGATGATGTCGCAGCAGAGCGACAGATAAGCAGCACCGTGCATGAATCTGTATGTTAATGGACGTTTGGCTGGAGAAACACGTGAAAAGGGTAAATTGTGCGAGTCTCTCTCATTTTGTGAGAGTTGGCAGCCCCTTAATGAGTCAGTCAACCTAACGGCGGCCCTGCCTTTCGTGGCATGTCATTTAGTACCTGTAGGCTCCTGTTTTCTCCCGAGTCTTTATTAAACCACTTTAACTAAGTTCTCTCACCCCCTGCTGGAGGAGGAAATCCATGATCTGAGATACCATGTGGTTAGTGCCTGAATCTGATTAAAAGGATCAGATATTTATCTCTGGGGTGGAAGGAGATTCATCCACCAGTTGCACTTCTGGTTATAACATCTTGTCCCACTGTCCCATAACAATCATTAACCTTCCCTGCTAAACATTTCTGAGAGGAGGAACGAGACCACCAGAGAGTGATGAAACGAAGCACACAGACACACAAATTCCCGCCTCTGAAAATGTCAAATTCAGGCTCGCTCCTCATCCAGGATATAAATTATTGATTGTCTCCTGGCGATGATGACTGATTGCAAAATCAATTTCTGCTATTGTAACCTTTTGCACACCTGCAGAACTTACACAATGAATGAAATGATAAGAATCAACCTCTGCTGCACTCTCACAGAGACCCACAGTGTACTTTGTGCTGCAGCACGTGCGGTTTTATTAAAAGAGAGAGATGGGGAGAGAGGAGCAGATGGAAGGCCGGATATGAAAACAAGGTGAAAAACACTGAGACGACTGAAAGCTTGAAAACGAGCTACACATTTTGTTCTTGTGTCAGTGTGTGTGACACATGACAGAAAGCGAAGTCGGGATCTCAAGTGAACTATTAGGGTTGCTTCTGTAGTCAAGGCAAGCTGCATCCATCGAATCTGGCCTATTTGCTTGCCTGTCAGGGGCTTGAACCACAGTGCTACCACAGTGACTGTGGCAGTCCAGCACTTGAAAATGTGGATGACAACAGCTCAGAGGGGGAGGCAGCAGTACACTGAACCACTGATGGGAGAGACGTGTGTGTGTGTAATCGAAAAAAAGACAGCTGGGAATACTACTGTGCCAAAAGAGGTGTTTTTAAAGCTTCTGGCTGTGATAAATATGTTACAAATATGTATATTTAGCTTTGTGATCACATGTTGATGATGTAAGATCATTAGGACATTTACTCATGTGGTGTACTGCAGTGTTAAGGTACTTGAATATTCATTCATTCAAAACACATCTTATATTTTTTTTTACTTAATGTATAAGTATTTTTAAATTGTAGTATTGTGTAAGGATCAGAGTACCTCGTCCACACTACACCAATGACCACCAATAGGAGCTGTGCTTGCCACAAGTTGTGGTGCAGAGAAAAAATTGAGTGAACTCCGGACAGCGGGAAAGAGCAAGACAAAATAACAAGCCTGTAATGTGTGAATTATATATTTCGGTTCAATACAAACGGGTGTAATTATACTCATTCAAAAAGAAGACTGGCTGGAGAGGTTTCTGCTCAAACTTTAATCACTTTTAAATGAGACGTTATTTGTTGGTGATCCTTCAACGGTGGCTCCAGGTGATGTTATCTGAAGGCGACCTGTGATGGATGAAAACCTCATTCCCACCTTGATATACATCGATCTTGGTAGGAGGGCTGTAGCATGGCATAATTAGATAAACAGATGGAATTACCAGGTGGCAGTCAGTACACAATAACTCTTTCCTGTCGCTCATCCGTTGCACAGGCAACCTGCACCGTTCTTTGGGGTGCTGATCATATCGAACTTAATGGTCTTCCCCAAACTTTTCCTACTTTTCTTTCAGCACCAGTGTTTTCGTGCCTTTTTTCATCCAGACCGATGATGACTTCCGACTGAAGCTCTGTGCCGGGTGATGTTTTAAGGCAGAGTCATTTGTTTAAAAAAACGGGGGGCTGATGGGGTGTTAAGATAGAGACCCTGCCCTTTGCTCCCATCCCACCGCTTCTGGCTGTTTGATTAAAAAAAAAAAAAAATACACAGGCAAAGAAAGGCTCCTCGGGGTGAGACGAGTGATGTTGACCCAAGTGTTACCCCCTGTGGGGGCAAAAGATTATCACATAGACATCACAGTGTCTGTTTCAGCAACTGCAGCTGAGCGGAGCTGTCGGGGGGTGTTGAGTAACAGAGGGAGCCTCAGGAAATGACTAAATCCATACAGACAAAGATTCGACATTTCATCCAGGCTGTGCACTCTGCTCTTCTTTTAGCGCTCTGTGCCGCCCCGTCATCCAAAGTGCAGAGCAGACAATATGAAGATATAGCATTGATTTTCAGACTGATTTCAGCTTTAATGGATGAAATGAGGAGGTCAGATTCAGCCTGATAAGAGACGCACTGCATTTTTCTTGTCACCTCTGGAAAGTTAAACATTTAGAAGACAGGGAAAGATAGTGACAGTGTCTATTTACTCATGCAGACACGAGATATTAAAATACTTTAAATGCACGCCATCCATCCTCTGTGGGGACGTGAAACGTCTTTCTATCTGTCATGTTGTTTGCTGCACTGAGGCTGGCTAATCCCTGCTTCACAATGACTGATATGGGTGATAGCAGAGCACGTTGTCCTGAAGAAACACACTCTCACTGCTGATCTAATGTCATAGTATATAGTTGGACAAGCCAAGGAGATGCAGTGTTTGAAGATGCGGCGGGATTTGATTTTCTCCATGGATGAGGATTACTACTCAAGATTCCAAACAGATATGAGATTTGCATATTCATTCTGGCAGGATGAGAGCTGACCTGCCCCATCCAATCTATTTCCATCAAAAGGCATATTGGATTTCTGATTTGAGGGATAACAGAATTGCTTGTACCCAGATTCTTATTTAGGGCAGACATTGTGAAGGTTAAGAGTGAAAGTGTGGAGATTGATGCTTGACAGAGACGATCATTTTATGTATAATCGAAGTTGGGGAACCATGAGCTGTGAAATTTGTGTGTGGAGATTCGAAATGTCTCCTCTTTGTGATGCACATTCAAGCCAATAAATCATGTCCGACTTATCACATGAGGCATGCCTCTCAAGGCCTGATTGTCAGCAGGAGAAAAATGAGAACATAGCGAGGATGATTTTGATCTGTTCAGGGACCCAGGGCAGATAAATCATTCAGTCACCTCCAGCTGACAAAGTCACATTTTTAAGATTTTTTTTTTTTTTTTACTTCATGGCAGAAATGTTGACATTTGAAAAGCAGCTCAAGTAGTGGGATGTGATTAGCAACCCCGATACGTCCTCATATAGAGTAGCTGCCAGTTTAAAAGGATTCCTAAAGTCATTAAAAATAGTTTAATGAGGAAATCCACCTTGGCATATCTCAGCCTTGGCATTTTTTCAAAGATAGGACAAGTTTTTGCATATGTTTACATTACTCTGAGAATGAGGCAGCTCTTTTCGCCTCCCCTTGTCTCGGAGGAATAATCGTAACTGTTTTTTTTTAATAGTTTAAGATAAATGAAGGCTGTCATCATGTGTTTTTTGGCCTTCGCTCCTCAGAGTAAGCCCCGCTATCTTCTTTATATGTAATGTCATGCACTGTGCGCATAAGTGGATGTATATTCTTGTTTCTAATCTTTCACTTTTGAAGCAAAACTCTTGTTTTATGGAAGGCTGCATTTTTACACTTTTTACACGGTGACCTGTACAGATTAGATGGTTCCCGGTGCAGTTTGTCTTTTAAATCATGTAATATTCATAAATCATAAGCACGAATCTCATCTGCCGGAGAAATGGCTCAAGATATATGTATTGGATCTATGAAGCTCTTTATTTTCTCTTGAATTCACTCTGCACCACTGGCAGAACCTCAGTGGAATTTAAGCATCATTAAGGAACCATTAAGATATGCTTTACTTTGAAAATCATTTTCCTCTGTGAATGGAAACTACATAATGTGCCTGGATCTCCCGCTCGACTCTGAGTTTTCTTCACGTAACACCAGAGCTTGTGTTGAGCTGGAGCTGTTCTGACAGAAATTATGAGGTGTCTTGTTTGAGTGAGGTCTTATACTTACTGTACACTGCATACAGAGACAGCTGGAGTTCAGTGGTGAACATTATCCTCACTCTGCAAAATATTCAGCATTTAATACCTTGAAAACAGACACAAAGGCCACCTTTTAAACCCCGGCTGTGTGCTGGAGTGTTTTTCTTTCGTATTCACTAGAAATGTTAGCTGTGCTACGAGAGCTGAATGTAGATTTTGTAAAGTCACCGAATGTGCTTTTGATTTTTGTAGAGGATGGCTCTGCAGCCCATAATGATGGATCTTTAACAGCGGTATAACAGCTCATGTCTTGGGGCCCAAACCACCGCTGTGATATCACTGTAGATGTAGATCAAGAGGAAAGTAGGTTTACAGCACCCTCATTTTTACACGAGTGTGTCACATCAGATTATTTGATCAGTGTTTATGAAATGTACTCCTCTTAATTAGTCATTTCTGTCCTTGCAAACGCAGCAACAGAGGCACTCAGCTTCTCCTTCACAGTATCAGCGTTGGCTCCAGGGGACAGTGTTCATTTATGATCGTTAATTGCTCATCTCTGTCTGAGCTTGCATGGATTTCACATGTTCACGGAGAGCTTTGGTAATGAAAATTGCCCCATGACATCACACTACACAACGCCTCGCCGGACCTATTTGGATGAGACAGCGTACTGAACAGAGGGGACCCACATGCTTGGGTTGTGGTCACGTTGGTTTTGGGGTTTTCAGGCTTATGGTGTAATGAAGGAAAGATGGCAGAGAGCCACATGAAGAAAGGTCTATTATGAGAACAACATTCCCTGATCCACAAGCAAGAAGCCTCTGAGCATACTTTATGATGACAACATTCAATTTGCTGATGGCAGGCAAATGTAGTTTAAGACAAGAACTGAAAGACTCAACATCCTGTGCTGTTTTATATATATTTTTTATTTTAGTGGATTATTGAGACATGCAAACAATTAGTAAATTGCACAAAAATCTGGGAAGGATTTTCTTCTTAAAAGTATTAGTTTGACATTTCAGGAAACATGCTTATGTTAACAGAGTGAGGGTTGCACATTTTGGGAAATCTGCTTTGTTTCTTAGAACTGGTTGATTAGCATAGCTTAACATGAAGACTGGAAGCGGCAGGATTAAACAAATTAGATATAACATGTAAATTAGTGAGCTTTAGATGTGCTGGTGATTTTTTTTTTTTTTTTGACATATCCAGGCTAGCTGTTTCCTGCCGCCGCTAGTCTTTAGGCTATGCTAAGCTAAGCTAATCAAAAGCTCCCTGTACCTTCATATGTACTTCCGTACAGGCATGAGTGATACTGATTATTCATCCAACCCTCAGTAAGAAAACAAATAAGCATATTTCCCAAAGTGTTCCTCTAAAACTTAAACTTGAGTCAGAGTGTTGTTAGCCTACCCTAGCAGGAATGCTAGTAGCAGAAGAAAACAAGCTCTCACACACAACAACACATTTTGTTCGTTAACAAACTGAAATTTATGAAGGACAATTTGTGGTTTTAGGAGACTGTACCCTAAAACCATTATGCACACACATAATGGTACCTATCCTGGCAATACTGTGGCGACAAGACTCCATGAAACTGCATCCAGCTGTTGTTTTTCAAGAAATAGTTCCAGCATGTAACGCTACACATTTTCCACATTTATTTACCTGCCTTTACAGGTATTTATAGGCATGCATTTGAGCAGATCGAGGCTAGCTGCTTTCAGTCGTTATTCTAAAATAAGCTAACCCACGTCATGGCTCCAGAACTATTCCTATAAAGACGGTTCTGCAGATCAAATGCTAACAGACGGGTGGCGCTACAACAAGAATTAAACTTTGTACGTGAGAACGAGACAGGTCTGTAATCAGAGATTGGCCACCATGCCCTGTGCTGACAACTGCAAACTGAATTTCCTCTCTTACCTGTTGTGCTCTGGTGGTGTCAGGTTCCCTGGGGGGAAGGAGATTAATATGTCATACTGTGTCTCTGATCTCTCACCCTTTGTGCACTCATTACAGTCTCTGCTGTGTCGCCTTTGCCCACATCCCTAGTCTGATCCAGCTTTTGACTGAGCTCAGCTTGCACAAAAAAAGCACTGAAATAACAATACAAGAAAAACTGCAATACTTTTTCCACAAGAAAAATAAAATATGTGCTGTTAGCTATTTCGTCAGACTCAGTAACTGTCATTCACACCGACTGTCCTCATTGTTTGTGTCCCATGAGGGAGTAATTTGGCTGAAGCATCAGGGAGCAGTTTAAGATGAAAGTAGAATCCAATCCATTGTTGCAGGAGAGGTTGGAGAAAAACAGAGGGGGGACTTATGAGAGACACATGCCTCTTCAGTACTGGAAGATCTATGACTCCTGAGGCCACTGCACACCATCCAGATGGCTAATGGCTCTCTGTGCCTCTCCTGCAATTGTCAATTGTCATATTTTTAAACCACTGACACAGCTGGAGGCCGGCCAAAATGCTGAACACATAAAAACAGGAATCAATCCACGATCAATAGAGTCAAACATGCAACAGCTTAAGTGGCTGCACAGCATTGTTTGATCAGTAGGAGACTGATAAAGAATCATTCTTTAAGTGCTCAAGCAGGCCAATGATTCAATGACGGGGCTACACAGACACAACAACACAATCCAATATGACAACTAAACAATACTGGTTTAGAGCTGACTCGACACCCCTCTGACACAGTCGGTCACTAAATATATGTCTCACAAAGGTAGTATTTATTGCAGGGCTGTTTTATTGAGCTGTCTCATATTACACTGTTGTTTTTGGGTTAACTCCCTGTGGAGGCAACTCTGTTTACTTGTTGCAAGTGTCATAACAGATAAAAAATAGGGAACAGAGAAAGGATGAGATAAAGAGGGAATTTTCTTGAATGTTACAAAAAAAAAAAACAGTATTATTGCAGTATTCATATACACTCTCTTTGTCTGTTTTTCAATATTTGAAAAATGACCTAAATGACAGGAATAGTTAGACATTTTGGGAGATGCACTTTTTGTTCCAGAGAGTTAGATATTATTTACACTCTTGTGTCTATACTTAAAATTTGAAGCAACAGCCAGGAGGTGATTTGGAAACAGCTAGCCTGGCTCTGTTCAGCATCTCTAAAGCTCAATAATTTTAACTTTTATAGCTCATATTTTTTATGTTTATAAAAACATCATGTTGTTTGTTACAGTAAAAACAAAAAGTTCATTTTGGTTGTTTATTGAAACTATTACAGTACAGCATAGAATATATATAGTGCCACGCTTTTTGAGTTCAAATCACATTTCTGTTGGACTGAAATATGGGCGTATAAGAGATGCCTACATAATCAGATACACAATTCCTCTCGTCTTCATTAAGACTAATGGCATAAATTAGTCAGAAAACACCAGATTCTGCACTTTGTGCATCCATAAAATTATCAGTCATTTAAAATAGCACAGAAATTTGTTGTCTACTTAAGTGCTTAAGGCTTGTAAGGCAACATCTCCATTAATATAGGGCATTATATATTGATTTAATAACTAAACATGCAGGGACAATACAAACAAATGTTTTTGGAGACTCCTACGCACTACCACTATATAAATGGCAACAAACGAGCTGCATATTGGATTGTGAGATTATATGTGAACAATATTATGAGGTAAAACTAAAACAGAAAATACTGATTAGATACATACAATCTATTTATACATACTGCAAATGCTGCTTTTCATATAGGTCATTCAGTCTGTCTGCAGAGGTCGTCCATCATCACTTTGTGGTTTTGTTGTGTCAGACTTTTCCAGGTGTAGCATCCTCGTCTTGTCCAGTGTTGGGGAAGTTACTTTAAAATGTAATACATTACATGTTACAAGTTACTTTTATCTTCCGTTACAATATTACTCTGAGTAATGCGTGACTGATAAAGTACTTTTCCGTTACTTTCTCCAATATAACTGCAGATGTATTGATATTATTGCATTGGGCTTTATTAGATATTCAAAGCGAGCTCTAGTCTATTGTGGTTCAGTACAAATCCACTGTGGATGTGCATAAGAAAGGCTCTTCTCTCTCCAGTGCACATTCATTCATTCACATGCAGTAGTTACCACTTTGCATTAAATTCCCCCCTTATATTAACAACAATAGTGTGATGATATAAAACTATTAAAGATAAGAATTAAAGATGGATTTTAAAGTGGCACAATGTTGATTAATTCATGTAAAACACATCAAGTCAGCAGAATAAAATAAAACCCTCCACCTGTTCACCTTGGTTAGTCTTTTCACTGCTCCAACGATCCCCAGTTTGGTCAAAATAAACCCTTCACTGAGTCTATATATAAAATGTTCTGCCTCTGCAGGCTGTCGTTGCCTCTATGCTGCCCAAAGCTCTCTCTGGCTTGAGCCCCTCCTGTCCCCACCATGTCTTCATTGTCCCTGGAGTCAAGAGTCCAGTGGAACCATTGAAAATTATCCAGTTCTACACGCTGTTTTTTCCCCGCTGGCCTCTATGTGCTCCTTAACTCAATGAAAGAGAGTCTGTCACTGCTCTCACTCGCAGACCAAACTGGTGACGAACTCAGCCAAGTGGTAACAAGTTACTTGACATGAAGTAACATAACCAAAATCCTTTATGTAATGCATTATAATACTTTGTATATATTAATGAAACACGTTAGTTTTGGAACATGTTATAGCTCCAACACTGACCTCGCCCAGAAGTACCTTTGTGCTAAGCTAACCTAACTGGTTGCTGGCTGTAGCTGCACGTTGGCCAAATCTGAAAGTGGTATCGACCTTCTCATCTTACTTATGGCAAGATGATGGATTGCACTTGCCCGTATTGAAACAGAATTAACTGTACGTTCAATATACTATATATTCTCACGGGGCAGCTATGGCTTCCTTCGCCTGTGAGAGATTTGAATTAATTCCTATGCCAGTGTTTACAAAGATATTGAGACAAGTATCTCAATATCATATGCAAATGGCAGGTGGTATAATTGTGACATTATTTAATAAATGCATGTTTTTTTGTGTATTTCTCCTCACATTTTTGCGTACCGACAGCTCTGTTACACATTGTCACACCTCGCAGAAAGATTTCTTTATGGAAATCATGCCTGATTAATGATGATGAAGTACTTTTTTTTTTTACAGAGGTGAATGCTCGCACCTGTTCCAAACACTTGCTGTATCACCCTTCCTTCTTCCACTGCCACAGCCTGCAGGTCCTTTCTCCCTTTTATGTTTGATTCATGGCAAGGGCTGCTTTTTTTTTTACGGCCTCGGACACCTGTGGGTCAGAAACCGTACACACCTACAAAGAGTCAATGCGTAACCCTTTGAACTCGTTCTTTCTCCCTTCTGGTCTCCTGCTGCATTCCTCCCGACACCGTTATTGCTTTTTGTCTTTACCTCTCCGCACACAACAAATGCAGCTTTGCAGCTGTAATGACCAGTATCAGATATCATTCACGCTGCCAGGGAGACAAACCACTCAATTAGTTTCTCAGGTGAAAAGCGGACGTCCAGAGAAAGGTCATGCCTACTCATTAGCCAGAGTAGCAGCTAAATCTACATTATCATAACTCTGTTGTCTTTGTTGTTCCCTAACAGGGACATTAACATTGTGGTCTCTGTAAAGGTTGGCTCAATTTCAAAATAGTGCAAACCTAATTACTTTGTGCTCACTGTTACTTACATAAAGTGACAACTTTGTTCTCTGTTTTTGAATTAGAGATGACGTTTTTCTCAAGGTCTTTGCAGAAAGAGAGGGGGAGGGAGCCGAAAAGGAGAGGGAGGATAAGAGGACTGCGCCCTGCAGTCCGCATGCTGTAGTCATTAGTTTATGTGGTGGGGAGCTTTATTGCTTCCCACTCGTGTTAAGTCAATCCAACAATTTACTCTGCTGCCCTCGCTCCCTCTCCTCTGACAGTTTCATGTACGACTGTTATGTCTATGGACGTTTCTGGTCAATCAGTGCAATGTTCTGGATGGGTGAGCCAGCGGTCTGTCAGCCCTCTGGTTGAAGCCATACAGTTCCTCGAGGCAGCATGAGGGTGGGTGGAGCTCTTCATCTTGGAGCCCTTAACTGGGTGGCTGCAGGCCAGTGGCTAGGACAGCCTCCAGCTATTGATGTCATCGCGGCTTTTCTGGTATCAACACCCTCAGGATGTGTGCTCAGCCGTGGTTGTTTGTTTCTGTAGGACAACGGCAAGTCAGAGCACCATCTAGGCATTTTTCAAGACTTCCTTTGTTCCCGTGTCCTTATTTTAGCCCGTGTCCAGCCGCTGTTTGCTAAACATAAGTGAAGCTAAATGGGAGACAAAAGCTAGATGAACTGTAATGTGGCGGAGCTTTTAAACACTGATTACAGGGGTCGACAACAGAGGCCTATTTTTGTGCTGTAAAAGTTGCTGACCTGAAGCTGACGGGGAACTATTGTGTTTCACATGCTCCTGCAGGCTGTTTTGTCCTGCTCACACAGCCCAGAGGCAGACAGACTATCACATTTTCCACCAAAGGGCATCAGCTACTGCTCTCCAACCTTCAGATTGTATTTTTGTCTCTTCTGTATCTGGGCTCGCGTGTCACAAGGTCACCGCAAGAGACAGCAGAAGCCTTTTTGCAGCTGACTGATAGTCACATCTTGGCAGGTTGTATCTCCATAATATTTGATGATGGGGGAAGTGACTGTCAGTTGCTGTCCGCGTCGTCTCCAGATCCTCTCAAGTCTATTGACTGTCCATCACTGTCTCCCTGTTTTCATTGATTTTCTCTTTTGATTTTCGCTCCCCAGTCTTCTCATCACTCCTCGCTGTCTCTTTTTTCACGTGGTACATCTGTCTTTTGGTCATCCAGGTCTCTATTGGCTCCTCTGAAGGTAAATATGAGTCACTATCTGCAGTGAGCAGAGTTTGATGGCCTCATTTCAAACACCTTTTGCCAAGAGGGGGGAAAAACAAACTTATACTCTAATGAAATTAATTTGTGCAGCAGCACATCCACATTCAGCACATTATCTGTTCTCCAGTAATAATAATTCAAGTAATTTAGGTACTGTATGATGATCTGAGTGGAGAATGTACACGAGAGACCATAGCCAACATAGTTGTAGAAAAAATTCCAACCCCTGCCCAGCCCCAATATCTAAAATTAATATATTTATATGGAACATAGCAATTAAAAAATAGTTAAATAAACATATTATAAGTGTGAAATGAGTGTAGTCAGCGGAACTGTGTCTCTTTCTCATGGACTTATTTTACTCTCACTGCTGGATTCTCCTGAATGAAAGTATGAATTAAATCAGCTTATGATGTAGCCTGATCTGTATGAGATCAGATATCCCTTAAAATCAATTATTCTGATGCCTGAGTTGTGTTTATTTTAGGCAGCGGTTTCAAAGAGAACAGTGTTAATTAGAAACCATATTTTTGTGTCTTAGTACCTAACAGGAACATCAATTTTACATATTGTGTGAGATCGTACTAACGTATTAAAACACCAAACAAACTATATAACACAAACAAACTAACCTATTGAGGCAACTGTAGCCCGGCGATGTAAAATGACTGTTTTCTCTCAATGGAGTCTTGTGGCTTTGAATAGAACGACAAAACGTCTGTTTCTGGTTAAACAAAATGGATTTTAGTCTTTCACAAAAGCGTCCATGTCTGTAGGGTCCTTTCCATAATGTTGTCAGACACTTATAATAACAATCTGAGCCTGTCAGTGGCAAAAATAAGCATTTTGGACATACTTTGACTGTGCACAATTGCCTCAAAGGATTTGGACTCATTGTTGCCCATTTTGTGGCTGCCTGCTGCAGCACTCTCGCTCAATTCTGGACCAATTTCAAAAATCGATGTCCCCATTAGTGGGAAAATCAGAAAATACTGAATTTTACCTATAAAATATAAAAATGCAAATTCTCTTTGAATGAATCTGGGATGAGAAAATGGTTTTATATATATATATATATATATATATATATATATATATATAGTATACTACTACTACTTTCTCTTACATATAATATACCTTCCTACTCTGACCTCTTCTCACCCTCTAGTAATTTTCTTACAGTCCTTTACTTACTTTTTATGTAAGTGAGGAAAACCCCTGACCCTGCCAAGACTTTATGCCATGCTCGCCCAACCGCAAAGGATATGACGTGACTTTGAGTAAGCCTATACGAAAAGTGTATGTGAATGTTTAAGCGTAAAAGCAGGCAGTATTTAGCACAATATCATATTATAAAGCACTGGATAGTTTAATGTCCCGTGGAACCACAGAGTCTCACCAAGACTACAGGAGAAGAAAACACACACTCGTATCTCCTTTTTGTTTGTGTATGTGCGCTCACACACATGAAACCCCTTCGCGGAGCGCGGCTGCCGTCTGGTGCAGAGGCGTCTTTTGCAGAGTCAGATTACCTGTCGTTCAGGAGGTTGCCGTGTCTGATGAGGACCTGAACCGTGCTTCAGAACAGTAACAAGTGTTATTTTCCGCTCACGGGCCCAAGGTGTTTTCTTGTGTGTGACAGATAAAGCAAAAAGAAATCCCCTCATCTCCTCATTCTACCGCTGTTACAGTGACTGTATCAGTGATATTCTTCTGTTTTGACCTCGAGTAAATAAATGGATGGCCAAACACCATGCCTTCAGGGAGGACATGAATGGCTTGCCAGTCATTCATTGGCAAATAAAAATTCCCTGCAGGGACACTGGTGTGGTGCAAGCTGCTATTTTGACTCACGTCCACTGACTTCCTTTCCATTCACAAGCTAATGCCCACTGAGGCTCCTCTTCATTCTTGATGCATTCAGTAAACCATTCGATTTTAATTACTCCACAATACTCACATTAAACTAGTGCTTTAAAGATCAGACACTGGCACATTGTTCGCTCGTTAATTTAGAGTACAAATGAAAAGCGGCGGCGCGCTCTCATCTCATCTAAATGAACTTTATTGATCATTTGAGCTGGACAGCAGTCAGGGAGATATTAGTCAAGCATCTTAAGACATCACCGCTGAGGTTGATGCTGCTTTGCCATTTCAGTCGCACAGCTGGATGATTAACAGCGCAATTCTTTGCAGTATTTTTTTCTTTCTTTGTAATTTGTTTGACTCACACTGTTTTCCTGCGTGTGAGTGTAGCCGCGTGTGTATAGGTGTGTATCAATGGTTTTTCTACTCATTTAACCAAAATCGAAACTTAATTAAAAACAGAGTGTCTCTGAGTTTCAGGAACTCTCTCTTTGATTAGTTAAATGGAAAGCATTAATTAGACCATTTGTGGGATGCCAGAAAGCATGTGTCCTATATGAGTCATTAATGATGGGATAGAAACAAGAGACTGCGTTATGATCACTTGGTAGTTTCCTTATGTTCCTACTTGTTTTTCATCTTTACTGTACAGAACTGATAATCAGTGTGCACACACCCACATACATGGTGTGATGAATAAAAGAGTACTGGAAATGCAGCCCTTTAATGTGCACAGAAACTAGGTTTTAGCTTTAGAATAAAAAATTCAAGAGCATGTATAAAAGTATAAATATAGTTTAAACAAACTTGAGCATTTTTTTTGCAATTCTTGCAAGAAAAGGGTTCATCAAGTTTAGAAAGACTGAAGAATTTCTAGCTGCCTTGTATAAGTAGTACAAGTAAACATTTATTTTGTAAAAAAGTGCTTCTTCTACGCATTATTAAAGCATAAAATATGAGATAGCAAGCCACTTTATACCAGCATTATCTGTCCAATCACTCACTTTTAATGCTGCTGCTCCTTCTTGACTGAGACATCACTTTATGCTGTAAATCAGTCAGTTTTCTTTTGTTTTCTAATGGAGCCTTTCTGTTCGTCATTGCTGTATGACAGCATAATCAGTTCTGTAACAGCAGTGGGTGAAGGGAAGAGGACAGAAAGAAAGGATCAATGAATGACTTCATTGCCACAAACAATAGGTCTTTATTTCAGCACACAGGAGCTTCTCGTTTTCAGTGGGCTGAGGTTTTAATCACTGCATAAAAAGAAATCCATGCAGCCTCTACATGATATATGATGGTTACATGATAATGCTGCATATACAAAAAACAACAACTCAAGACACATGAAATCCTTTAAATTGTACCATAAGTCATTGTTAGTGTTCATTAAATGCAGGACTCAGATGTCAAAGAATCAAGGACTGACCTCCAGGAGGCTCTAATCTTAAGTCTTTTAGACCATCCAACAGGAAGCATAATTTACCAGCTGCCAAATGTAAACATTTCAGTGTGTGAGTGCATGAGAAAAAAATCTGAGAGAGACGAGCATTCATCTGCAACAATGCTTTGTTGTAAAACTGTGTCATTATTCCTATTTACATGACCAGATAATGTCTATTTCAAGCTACAAAAACAAATATGAGTAGCGGTTAGTTTAGTTTTCTTCATGCTTCATGCAGACAGAGCCACCTGAAAGTGGAGGTGACCATCAGTACCACTGTTTTGGGACCATTTAACCCCAAATCCAAGGGCTGTTTAAGCCTTGGTTTGGTGCAGTAAAGGGAAGCTGTCTCTCACTCTCAGAAAGAAAGTGAATGAATGTAAAACATTAAACTATTCCCTGATCAAATTACCTGCAGTCTAATTGTGGTATTCATCCACTCTGTTTCATTTTGCAAGCACCAAACAGTCCAATACTAATGATGTGATATACCATTAGAAAACATTCTGTACTGCATATTTTACTTGAAAACATGTCAACTAAGCTTGCTCCTGTCAGACAAGCACTTAATTATCTCTTAATGGAAGTTCCTCTCGTGGCACCCCCCCCAGCAACAACTCATGCACATCATCTGCTTTGACCTCCACTCAGGAGTTTTTTTAAGTTATCTGTTAAGGTTGACTTTGCAACAAACTGTTGCCATTCATCTTCCACTTGAGCTTTCAAGCTCTGCCAACTCAGTATACCTAAGCATTTTCCTTTCATACGCCTCACCAGCTGCATCCTCCCATCACACTGTGAACTCCTCAGAATATACAGCCCGCTGTGCTGTCTGACCACAACACCGAGTCTGACTTTAAGGTACGATTTTCTCCTGGCAGACTGGCAGCTCTCTCCACAAACACATTCCCCAAAATTGCCCCACTGCCTCTCTCCATCTCCATGAAAGAACTAATATATTTCACGTTTTGAGCGAACAAATTATTTTTTTTACCCAAGTTGTTGCCAGTCATGGTTATGTTGCCAAGTGTACTGGGACAGACAGAATCATATCTAAATATAACTGCAAGAAGAGGCAGAGTACTCACCTCATATGTTTTCACTGAGTTTGGAGTTGGTGTGAGAGGGTAGTGCATATCAGATAGTTTAGGTCATTCATATACTATAAAGTGATTAACTTCAAACATCGCTTTCATATTCAATATGACATTTTTTTCCATATAGTTAGGAATATTTCAACAAAATCTGTTGGTGATGGCCCAATTCTTCTCAAATCAGTTCCTTTGAGTTGATACTTAGAAAAAACAGTTTGAACCTGCAGTTTCTCTGTGTTCTTCTGTTATAGTGAATGCACGTTGCCCGCCCCTCAAGGCGTCTCTTCAAATGCATAACCGGTCATTATGTATAATTTTACATTAAGATACAGCAAGATAAAATATTCATGTTAATGCACTGATTCAGCAACCCACTTCCATTCCACTTATGAAAGAACAACACACAATGTAAAAAAAATAAATAAACTAATTTCACTGCATCGGTTTCGTCGTTCTGCCTGGTAGCAGACGTCACACTTGGAGTTGGAGTGAATGGCTGATTCAGTCTTGTTCAGTGTCGATTGACTGCTTGTCCCACTTCCTGTTTTGCAGCAGTAACTAAGTTACTTTTTGGACAGAACTACAATATGTAAGCCATGTATACTACCATACTTACTACTTGCCATTTTGAGTTCTTAGGTGTTTTCATATTGTCATTTATGAGAAAAGGCAGTGTGCTGTGAATATCCAGATGGTGCACTTCGAATGGTCGAAAAGTTGAGTAAGGACAGCTGGACACTACTCACCCCCAGTGGTCGCCATTTTGGCCAGGTAGTGGAAGGGGAGGGACCACCTGTGCATTGTGAAAATGGTAGCTGAGGAAGATGCTGGAGCTGAGGTATTTTTAAAAAAAATATTATTAATATTTTAGCAGTCAAATGTTGACACTAATTGCAATTCACTAAAGAAGAAGAAGGAGAAGCAGTAAAACGTTGAGGTTAAATCATCACTTCCGGTCAGTGCACAACAGCTGTACTCAAATTGAGACAACAATAGAGACTCCAAAATTAACGCACTACAGCACAAAGTACATATGTACACAGTGTACTTCCTAAATGAGACACACCTGTGTCTAGTCTTTGTGCTAAGCTAACCAGTCCTGTTTGCATTGCCACCGGGACATGTGAACCAACCCGGCTGCCACACAGCAGCTCCCATAATGGGAGTGAAACTGCAGTGTGGTATTTGATTGTCAAGATGTCAGTGTGCAGCACTCATTTATTCTGTTTTCGAGGCAGCTCTATCACCGGATTTAGACACGGTGCTGTTGAGGACGCATTTTTCTCTCTGTCTTCTGTGTTTTGTTCCCACATCTATCAGTTAGGACCGGATGGGTCCCCGCTGAGGTTCAGGATGAACCTGAGATAATGAAAAAAAGAGAGAAGTGAAGACAGTGAAGCTGAAACTTTTAGACCCAGAGTTTTGTTTGAGTGGGTTGAAGTCACTTAATGGTTGTGGTTGCTAAAACAAAGACTGTTACCAGACGTGTGTGCATTCTGCCTCAAGCTAAAATCCTACAGTACCTGTAAAGAATGCAGACATGGCCAACACAACTCTATAGTTTTAACAGTATTTGCTCCTGTTGGTTTAAGGTGGTTATTCACCTTCAAGGCTTGAAAGCTAGAAACCTTTATAGTTCAGTCCAGACTCTAGTCTAAATACTTTTATCTCACTTTCACTGTGGCCTTCAGATCAAACTGTCAATAGCTAATTTCAAGGCTTTGGTTCCAGTTAACCACTGTTGTTCACTTTGCGGAAGTTGCAGTGACTTTGACTACAAATAAAAGTCCTCTGTCTTTTTAAATAGCTGATACGATTTGACGCCGCCCATCTATATGGTGGAAACATCTGGTTGATGGTCTCTGACATATTTAAAGGCTGTGTCACTGTCATTTATCCTTCGCTTTGACATGTCTCGGGGAACGGTAGAACCGCACAACCCTGCATGGATAACATAAAGGTAGCTAATGTGACGTGGCATGAAATGATTCACATAGACTACTACCACACTTTCAAATCATCTTACGTGAAAGGAGTCAAAGGACGATTAGCGACCTTGTGTGCGGACACACAATATAATCTCTAGTTAGGCGGAAACACGTCCATGCTTACAGAGGCAGCTTGCATGCTCTGAGGCCCTTCATGGCTATGGCACGCTTTACTGTCATTGTGCACAAACATGCACTAATACCAAACGCACACACACACGGGTCACTCACGGGTCCAGTCCAAGAGGGGACATTGTTGGAGGAAATTAAAAGAAAATAGTGAAGTTTAATGGCTGAGCTGACTTTTAACTTTAATCTCGCCTCTGATTGGAACAGGCAGCTGAGTGTTTTGGAAAACTCTAGAAGGCAGATTTCACTTGGAGGCGTAGGCCCTCTATTCATACTCAAAACCCTCCATCAAGACCTTGGCTGTAATACCCCTGGCAGGCAAGTCAGTATTATATAATGCATATGAGAGTGTCCATTGTGAAAACAGAAGAGACTGCTATTAATGGCTTATGGCCACTAAGTGACGGAAACAGAGAAAATCAATTATGGGACTTAGCAACAACAAGACGTGAATGAAGAACTGGCAGTCTGTGCACAAAAATTACAATCCTCTATCAGTGTGAAGATTTTGGCTTTTTTTGATATCACTGTTGACAACATGATATTAAACTGTGACAGGCCTCTGGGTGTTACTGCTCTCATTTTACTGAACAAGACACAGTACTCATAAGCTTGGTACAGGGCTTATAAATTCATGAATTCTCATGTCATTTGCCCGTTCACTGCGATTAATAATGACTGCCTAAAAAGAGTTTTTTGTGCGATGGCAGTCAACCAGTCATGCGTTCAGTAATGCCGGTCATTGGCATCTTTGTGTTAATCTTTCCTGAAACTCTCTGTACTTGACTTATGCCTCTCTGCCTCTGGGACCATAGACGTTGGCCTCAAGTGAAGAAATGAGGCAAGCAGAACATTTGGAAAACAAGTTAACACTAAAACCATTTGGGATAATGGGCTGATTTACTTCATGCATAGCCTTCATTCATAGCTTCTCAAAAAAGTACCTTGAGAGGGATAAATGATACTGTTTAATAAGAGCGGTTTCTGTTGATAGTGCTGAGGTGTTAATGCGTGTGGACACGCCTCGCAGAGTCTCACGCGAGCGGTCGTGATTTTTCAAAGCAAAACATCAGACATGCGGCACTCTCAAAGGCCGCTTTACTCCAAAGACAGGCTATCATTCTCTACGAAGAAACTTGGACAATTTGACTTCTCTTTTAAAAAGGTCTTTCTTTTTTCTTTTTTAATCTAAAGCTTTCTCTGGTTGGCCAATTTCCAGCTCTTGCTATAAAGCCAAATGCATCAAGCTGCGCAGATGAAGTGCCACAGCCTACAAAGCAAAAAAAAAAAACAACTTGTCCCTGCCTCCACTGGGCCGGGCGGGGCCGTCCCGGGTTAGGTTTGGACTCAGTAGTGCCTGAAGCGGCCTGGGACTTGGGCCACCATTAATTACCACTAATGAGTTGAGCATGAGTGACCAGATGATGATTGACTGTACATCCCCTTCGTGAGTTTGGGAGGAATATGGGAATCAACACTGTGACGGTGCATGTGGGGGAATGCGGCCGCTCTGGTTAGAGGGGTGTAGCGGCAAAGGATGAATAATCACTGAGGGAAGAAGAGTATAAACACGATGAAGAAAAGTACTAGTGTCTTGATTTATTGTGCTTTGGGATTGAGTCGTTCAAAAGCATTTCTCGTGAGATTTCTTCGATTTTAAACAAGTGTGAGGTAGGGAATCTATGTAGCACAATATACGTGTCTTTGAAAGGCTTCAGTATCCGTGTTTTTGCTGTTTTAAACTTTTAAGTGAACCACACCTCAGGAACTGAGGAAAGAGTTGAACACTGAACTTGGCCCTTACAACAATGACTCCCTTTTTGCATTTATATTCCTGGCATGTTGTGTGTGTGAATCTCACAACTCTGCAGAGTGAAGCAGGAACAGAGGGAGAAAGAAGGGATACTGAGCGTGTGTGTGGGTGTGTTTGCATGTGCACATACCACAGATGTGTGCGTCTGAAGCACGTGGAGGGATGCGCGTGCGAGCGTGCACGCGAGCATTCCAGCTCCGTGTCTGTGTGTTTGGATTTGATGTGGCTGTTCCTTGCCAGCCGTCCTCCTCCGCCCCTCTGTGCTTCTCACAGCAGAGCCAGTGTGCCTGTGGGAGAGGCTGGGGAAACATGTGGGGGAGAGCCCTGAGAACCAAGAGGGAGACCCAGCCTACCTGCTGCCTGCAGCTGACAGGAGTCAGTCGGTGCAGGGCAGGCACCCAAAATACGATACCTTCAATATTTGCTTTGGCTCGGCTTGTGTGTTTCGTTAAAGGATGTTCTGTTGGCATGGGCTGTGACATTTTTAACCTGCAATAACAATCCCGCTTTGGGAACACATCCTTGTTTGAAACATTGTGTGTATTATTCAGCTAATTTCTGTTTATAGCTTGTTAGAAGTGTTAGAGGAGATGTATTTTTGAAAGTTGAGCTTGCGCAACTGATTTAGAAAGTGAAACTGCACACTGGTCAGTTACAGCTTGGCAGATGTTCACCCCAAAGTGCAAGAGCAATCGTTCATTTTCAAGATTTAACAAAGAGGACATTGTTTCTTTGTCAGACTTTTCACATTTTCCATTATAAGCAATACCGTTGAGGCAAGCAGGGCTCCTCCCGTGAGGTTTTGAGTATTGTTCAAAATTGAGTGATCACAGTGGTGATATGAGGGCTCTCACATTATCAAAGTGACAGGGATATTTGCTAACGGATGCCCTCGATGGTGAGGGTCACCCCCCAGTGGGGGGATGCTTGGGTAGGGGGGAGGCAACAGGGAGAGGCGCGCAGCTCCAGGCCTCATCACTCTCTGCCAGGCATGGCCCACTTCCAGCTAGTGTCTGTGCTACACGCAGCCACTTTGTAAAGTCAGGAATGATAGATTATGCTAGGTGTGTTAAACAATTACGGAGCGATTTGAAGCTCCATGCCTCATAAGTTCCCATCCTGAAACAACTCAGGGAAGAGTAATGAATCAACATTCGGAAAATTCGTCTTTGATGTTAATAATAACAGTATAAGGGAGGAAAAGGTTGTTTTTTTTTTTTTGGCTGTCAGACAATAAAAGGGCAGACAAAACCTTAAACATACACCAGTTAGATAAAGTCAAATTCAGCAATGTGACATCATGTTTTTATTCATCGCTGGCTGCTGTCATGCACATGACTGATAACTGACTTGCAAGCGAGCGTTTAGAAAGCAAAGGGGGAACGAAGAGAGCGGGCATGCGCTTGAGATGACTTTACAGTGACGCATAATATGCCAGGGGTCCGGCCTGTTCTGCTGGTATGGTAGCTGTTATCAGATTATTTCCACCAGTTTGCAGACATGGCTCTCCTGGGAGGAGGAGCAGGAGGGAATTGAGATAAATTTTGTGGCTGGAAGTCAGGTGTCGATACTGAATGGGTATTTCGCATGCAGTAGCTTATATGTGTGAATGTGCCATTTTAGTTATAATGGAAATGGCTGTAGGAAGAATCCTACAAGACATGCTGAATGAGAACGAGGTCCGTTTGGGAAAAAAAAAAAGAAAAGTGCTATTTTTAATGTGGATTGTGGTCTGCGTGAGTGGTTCACTGTGCACCACAGCAGCCGCTGGAATGAAACATAGATGGACTTAAGCATGACCACATTTCAAAGGATGAGGCTGGTGTTATTCTACATTATTCTTATTATCAACGAAACCCCAGAGAAGACCAAAACCAACAATGTATTAATCCGCCTCTCAATACTTTCCGACTTCTATCTTTATACGCTGTGCGGCTCTCAAGCCCATTTGTTCCCGCTGAAGATATAAATCTTAAAAAAAAACAGGAATCAGTTTTTCAAAGCTCAATAATTTCCAAAAAAACAGCCAGATTTACACGCAAAATTCAGTACATCACTTCTTACATCCCAGTATTTTGTGTGATGTTTTGCCCAGGATACTATGAATCACCCTCTCTTCCCCTTGTTGCAAATGTCTTGTTCGCTGCATGCTTCCTCTTTCACTGTGAAACTCTGGCTTTTAAAAGCGACATTTTCCCAAATCACCCTTCCAAAGTGAAGAGGAAGAGTGGCAAAAGTAGCCGCTGTGCTAGGTTTTACCATGAGGAAAGGCAACGCGGAGTCTGTATAGTGTAGATTCATTGCTGTGCAGAAATCCATGCACTGTAAAAATATTGATGCATGATAAATGGTGCATGAGAGTCTGTGTTTGTTTCATGTCTTGACCTGAAATCTAGATACACTTCCTGGGAATACTCTCATTTCACACACACACACACACAGATAAGGATTTGAACCCATTGCACGCAGGCAGTGACTATCTTTCCTACCATAAGGATTTACTGTCCTATCTACGTTGCACTTTGCTTCATATTTACCGCATACGGTGCTGACTCTTCGTGTCCGAGAGCATCTTCTCTTAAAAGCTCTCAGTGTTTACAAGCAGCTCAGTATGATGTCAGCCCTTTGAAATGACCCCAAGGAAAAAATCCCCTTGCAACAAATCTCATTTTATGACATTAGTCATATCCTTTAATTACTTGAGTTCCCTCAGTGCTAAATGAGCAATTACTTCATAACGCATTTAGCTGAATGGCCGCGTCTGTTTGTCAAAAGTTCAGAGGCTTTTTTTCGTTTTTTCTCAGTCATAATTCAAAGCAAGTCAAACCTTGATTTTGCTGTAATGCGACAGACCACACACACACGCACGCACGCACACACACACACACTTTTTTCTTTCCCTCCTCCATATCAGATTATATGAGATAATTGTAAGGAAGAAAATACCGTAGCGGTGCTTTTTAAGACTATCCCGAAAAGCTCATGGAGAGGTAGTGCAGGGTGAACACAGAGATTACGGCTCAGTGACTTCAGATTTTTCCCTGCTGCCGCTGATTGCCAGCATTGTCTGGAAAGCATCCTGCGGGAAGCGTACGACTCATGGATATTACACACAGTCTTATTACCCTTGACAGAAGAAATGAGATGAAAAGAGAGAAATAATAGTGAAAGAGCCGCTACCTCGGGATGGAATAACACAGAGCCTGCAGGAAGGCTGGTTTCCCACTGATTGGAGAAGATTGCGTAATTCTAGTTGTGTCCTTGTTGTGTGTCGGTCACCCGTCACAAGTTCTCTGTGTGTGTGTGTGTGTTCTGTGTGTAGTATAAACTTGCATGTGTTTAGCTCTTCGTTCCTCTGTTACTATTTCCAGGCTGCCTGCAATGATTCAGTGGCTGCAGTCTCTACTCAGCTGACCTCTGTCCCTCGATTATCATTTGCCATTAACTGATCCTAACTTTAAAAAAAACATTTTCTGCATTATATTGAAACCTGCATTATATTGTACGTATGAGGCAAAGTGATTTGAATATTTAAACCTACACAAATGACCAAAATGCAAACAAGCAAGCAGAAATCTGAAAGAAGTTAAAATATCACCAAAATGTTTTCATGTTGTGCTGAAAACTTCGCAGCAGATAGAAACATTAGATCAGTGTGGACTTAACACTCTAATCAAATTAATACCTGCACCTTGGATGGACATTTGACTTATATCTTAAACTTTAAGAAATTAAAGGTTGGGCATTTAATGTTGCAATACCTGAATATTTTTTTAGCTACCTACCTAGCTAGACAAACACAACACTGGAAAACAAACTACACAAACAGAAAAGCAACATAGCATATTGTTACTTGGAGTCATATTTCTGATAAATTTGTATCCATATTCTCCTTTACAGTATGTTTTGGTTTCCACCGACTCCTGAGAGAAATATCTAGCTGTCTAGCTATTACATGCACCAAAATGTTTACTAGCAGCACGCTGTAGACCAAAGTGCTTTACACAAAAAACTGAAAAAAAAATACAGAAATTGACAAAATGACATTTGACATACTTAAATCACATCAGGAGGCCAGAAAAAAGAAGTGGGTTTTCAGCCTGGATTTAAAAAGCGTTTGGTGGGGGTTAATCGAACGTGTAGATGGAGGCAGTTTTACAATTTGGGTTGGTAACATCCAATGTGTTTATCAGAGCTTTTTTTTTTCTTTCCTGAAAACTGCTGCCCGCAACATAAGTGCGTGTGGAAAGAATGAACAAAAACATTAAAATTGTGAGGTGTAAATAAAAAATAATGATCTAAAAGCAGCTGAAGCTGGTTGATTATTCCCTGTGGGTTCCTCACCACAAGGAGCCACTTTCACATGTTGTTCATAAAAATATTGATTAGTGCAGCTTTGAGAATGTACTTCACAAAAGAAGTAGATGCCCCCTTTATGAAACTTAACTGGTAGGGAGCAGGTCTCCAATTAAAGTGTGTGACTTCAGTCAAGAAAATCTAATACGAGACTATACGCACAATTTACTCATAATTTAAGCAGCGACACTGCGGAGGGCCGCGGTGTGGAGAAATGATTATGGATTGATTAAGCGACCCGTGAGCAGAACCTTAGTGGTGTCCTTGAACAAGATGTGACTCCCAAACAGTGACTCCCCATCAGCTCCAAGATGCACTGCATCTGAGCCCAACCTCTGACCTCTGCTTGAAGGGGGGGGGGGGTGTCACCAAAGGATCAATACAGTATCACATTTTGCATTCATTATAACTCATCATTTCTCATAAGAGGAGAAGAGGTTTCATGTTCTTACGCTGGGCTCTTCTCGCTGATGATCTGAACACAAAAATAAACCTAAATGTACTGAATGTATCACCTTTGATGCTTTACTCATACTTGCGAGTAAGAACACATAAGGAGGTTTGTGTGTGTTTCTTCTTTCAGAGCGACACATGATGCAAACTCGGGAGCTTTTTCAGCCCCTTTGTATCAGGGACAACAAGAGGATCTTCAACAGACTGTGTCATGAATGCGGTTGCCCAGCAAAAGGAAATATTCAGTTTGGATTTAGCTGAACACATTGTTCCCTCGGCAGAACACATTCCACTTCAACTAGACACGAAGTGCCTGGGATTAAGACTTTTTAATTACTAATAATTATCTGTGTGCGTCTGCTTTTGTGCGCACGCTCTTTGCAACATGGCTTGTTATTAATTTGTTTGCAGCTACTGACTGACTGCATATCAGGATTTGTACGTGTGCATGTGTTTCTGGTACATGGAGTATTCACACGCCTTCTCCTTCTGCCAGTTTCCTAATTTAGACAGACGTTTGCATGTGTACATGTATTTTCTCACAGGACTCGTGGTTGCACAGTCCTCCTTTATACCCCTGTGGCTTGCATGCACAGGACTAACCCATTAAAGTCTTGTGGCTACCTCAGACCATACTGTGGTCACCTGAGAGCCCGAACCGAGACCGTACCTCTGGAGGTTTACAGGTATAACAGCACTGTTTCACATTCACGCCTCGATTTCTAAAACTCTACACACATTGGTGATTACATTCAGTGAAGGGAAGGCATTCTAACACTTCTTAACACACGTCACTACTCTGTTTCCCGCTTTCCATCTCGCTACGTCTCCCTCTATGATCACTCGCTCAGGATACATATGGTAGCCATCTGGCCTGGCAGAGCAGAGCCGGAGCCCAGAGTGGGGCAGCGCTAGTGTGATCTATGTACAGTTACAACATGATTAACCCTTTAGAGCCATAATGGTGCACCCAAAACAGTCTTTATCTCGTGCTTTTACTGGGGTCTCTTTCTGTATTTGTCTCCTCACCTTTCCTGCTTTTATTTTGTTCTTCCAGCCATTGCATCTCATTCATCCAGCTTTAGTGTACCCGTTTGCCCCGTGCATTCATAATCCGCTAGATGAAAGCTTGGCTCTGCTGTCTTATCTTTCTGTGAAACCTAAAGCCAGCGTTCCTGCAGAACTGCAATGTGTTTAGGGAAGTGCATTTCACTGTGTGTCCCACCAAAATAGATTTAAGTGCAGGGTAGCAGCCGCATCGAGGTCAGCGTTCCTGCCCCACTGCTCTAGTCAACCCAGAGACAAGTTAGAGCGGATCCAAAATACAGTAGGTTATCCTCTGACAGAAAAAAAAATAGTAGTCCTTTTTATAGCATTTTCTGCAAAACTCATAATGTGATGTGAACACAAAGAGTTGGTGCATCTGTCTATGCAGTTGGTCTGTTTTTTTAGCAGACTGCATAAATGGTCCAATTGTGCAAATGACATTAAATGAACATTTTTGTCTGGGTGCACCTCTGCTGTTTTTTGTATGCAGATTAAACAAACAATTATTGAGTTGTAGAGATCCTGGTAATACATGTCGTTACCTTTGGACAGAGCCAGGCTAGCTGTTTCCACTCCGTGTCCAGTCTTCATGCTGAGCTAAACTAACTAGCTGTTTTTTTTTATATTGACTGTACACAAAAATGGTACAAGCATATTTCCCAAAACTGTTCCTTTAAATAGTTTAACAAGACATGACAGGAAGAGATGGAAGGCTCTCAGGGGGACGTTTCATTTATAGATATATTTTGGCTAGACTTTTGTTTGTGGCTTTTTTCTGGCAGTGAACGTGGATGTTTGCACTGGATCTCCTCTGCGCCGCTGCCTATCACAGAATATGACTAAGATGCATTGAGTGACATCTTAATGGGAACTCCTATACTCATTACTTCTCCTCCACTGGCAGTGTCATGCCTGGAGCATCATTCAGCCCCCTCTCCTCTTTTCTCCTCGGTGACACTGAATAGCTGCCATATGGCAAACAAGACCGGTTCACTTAGAGAATGGCAGGTGCCCAAAGTCTTGCCACTATACATCCTAAAACAATGACCAACTGTTATATGATTATGATGATGGCCAGCAAACATCTTGGGAAGTTATACTGTAGTTTGAGACCTGAGAACATTTCTGATGTGGTCACAATCAGGAAGAAGATAGTGACAAGACAAGGATGAGAGAGAGAGAGAGCAGAGGGAGCAGCTACTGTCGGTGGCATGTAAGAGCTCCATCAGTTCCTCCCTGAGGGTAGACAGCGCCTTGCATTAGGACACAGAGAGCCAGTGAGTCACCTTGCCTCAGTCTATCCTAAGAACATTCAGCACTTCACTGTCAGCTGTTCCTGTTATCCCCCTGAACCAAGGTTAAGGAGCTGGACAGCTGAAGCTCAAGTGTAACAGCGAGGTGTTTTTAATCCATGTTTCTCAGAGGAGCATTGGGTCCTTCATCTAGTCAACAGAAAATCAAATCAAGTCACCATGAGCAAATAAATAAATAAAATGAGAGGGTGATGAAAGGAGCAGGTTTAAAGTGAAAGAGACTTTTTTTTTTTTTTCATCCTTGAGCCTGTTGTGAAAATGATGGCGCCTGCAGTGCAATATTCAGCCGAGTCACACCTGGGGGCCTTTTTATTCTGTGCACATCAAAAGAGGTGGGTCATGGATCCTGTGGTCACACTCTGAGTGGGCTATTTCATTTGGTGTATAATTGTTTGAGAAGAAAGTGGGAGTGAGGAAGGTGCCAGGGTTGCCGTCCCACTGCTTTAAATGGTTTAAGATGAATTTCCAGCCGCTTGCGCAACTGCTCGCCCAAGAGGGCACATTGTGAGAAATAAAAGCAATAAAGGAGGTGTTTCAGAGTAATCCCTGCAGCAAGTTCTTGCAGAAGCAGAGACAAACGTTCCTTTCTTCATAATTGATCCTGTTGAATTGTCTCGAGCCTTGGCTGAAAACTGCAGCTGTTTAGGACCCCGTACACCGGTGCAGCAGATGGTGATGTCTCATGCTCTTAGTTCCAGAGTCACGCAGGTTGTCAGAAGCTCTCCTGGCCTGAACAAAGGTGTAGATGAGATGGTGCTCTCTGGGTTTATAAACTAAAGAACTGTGACTTATTACCAAGAAATCTGTTTCCAGATGTTTTTGCCATACTGTTTTTATTACTCGTATAATGCTTGGTGAATAGCACGCACAAAAGTATAATATAATCAGGAGCATGCCTTTTAAAGTCAGCACACTAGAAGTACTGGGGTAGAGTTGCTGTATTTTCCAAGGAGATATTACAGTGTTAATTCTAATTCTTTGAGTGAGGGGGGGATGAGCTTTTCTAGATAGCAAGGACCAACTACATATGTTGAAAAATTGTTCAAAGCTTTTACTCACTTCTGAGGGAACTGCATGAAATCTGAAAAACTGGTTCTAGTAATGTCACTTGAGTGAGTGTGGATTTGGGCTGAAGACCATAAGTCTGGAGGAGTGGAGTTACGCGACCTGCTCTGCCGCGTACCGCAGCCGCCAGAGCACCCGTTCTTGTTGACGTTTGTAACCTCACCGGAAGTAGTCCATTTCAGAGGAAACTCTCCACAGTGTGGATGTGTCAGCAGCACACAGCGTGTCGAGCTGGCTGGAAGATATAAAGAATCCAGTCAATAAAAAAAAAACACCCTCTGCAAACCTCAGATTGTAAAAACAGCGAAAACTGAAACAAACTATGTAAACCAAGTTAAAATAACCAGATCTTGACAAGTTAACTTGTGAAAAACCTCTGGTGGGGTTTGACTCCACGTGGGGAATGGACCAAAACAGTGTTGCAGCTGCGTCACAACAGAAACATGCCAACATTAGAAAGGATGTGCTCACCAGACCTCTGTAGTCCACGCCTCAACTTTGATCGAGGCTAAAGGCTCAAGGATGCATTAGCCACTACTAACATAAAAGACTTGAATGTCCCACAGAACTGTTTGACAGTAAAGGTGTATTGTGGGTAATGTAGGCAGCAGATTCAGACACAGAAAAATAATGTTTGGAAAAACAGAGGTGATAGGAGTACAATGCTAAATCGATTGAGTATGAAATGAGTACATCAACTGGATTTTTCCAGTTGATTATTTTCACATCACAACAACTGAACAACATAAGTTCAGTTACGTCAAACATTAAAAAAGCACAGCACCTCTAAAAAGAATACATAGCCCCCTAAATAATTTTCATACAGTCCCTTGTATCGCATAAATATCGCCCTAACGGCAACTGTCTGCTCCAACAAGATGAATGAAGACTGTCTCCTTGGCCACAGGCAGCATGTGCATTAAATTAGCGGCACATTATGAGAAAGAAGCCATTAAAACCAAAGCTACTATTTTCGCAGTGATTAAAGGGCTAAGTAAAGAGTCACTGCTTTCACTGCCAGTTGACACCCTGCAAACAGTAAGAAGGGTGCAGCACGGCGCTGCAGAGAAAGAAGAAACTGTCAGCAAAGCGAAGTGGAAAGCAGTCTGCCGCGTCACCCTCAGAGCGAGCGAGGAAGACAAACTAACGCACACAGTGGTGCGAATAATGAAAACACATCTGAAATATTACACTTTATTACCTTTGGGAGACGTTTCTGACAGATGCAACTAGGAGGCATAATTACCACCTTGTATGGCCACCATTTTTTTTTATCATGTCAGGTACTCACTCTTCAAATAATTACACATTAGTATGACAAATGTATAAAGGGAAATAATTAGATGTTGCTGAGATTTAAGAGGGGATACTCAGTTTTTTATTCCCTTTTCGATTTGAAACTTAAGTCTCGTGCGCTGTCATGATTTAATGCTCCTCTCCCTCTTTCTCTCTCAGGTGTGCTCAGTCTACCTGAGGGTCTGACTCTCTACAGGGAACAGCAGCAGCAGCAGCAGCAGCAGCAGCAGCAGCAGCGAGCAGGGAAGAGCGGAGAGGGAAACGCCTACAGTCAGTCTGATCTGCGCTCCGTTGAACAGTGTTTGCTGGCTACAAGAGTGGGCAGCATCTCTGAACTCAGTGAGTCTTATGCGTGTGTGTGTGTGTGTGGACAAGTGAAGAACCATCGTTGACAACTCCCTCGATATGCTATGTAGTCAATGTGCCCTTGAACAAGGCACTTAAACAGCCTAAACCACTTCAGTGGAAATGCTCACTGATCACCTGGTCAATGTCAGGTGGTTTATTTAGACATTATCGTGCCTCCAGCTTTTTTTGCAGAACCCCATCCTGTTTCAACACGGCAACACAGCTGTGCACAAACAGAGCTCCAAAACAGAAAATGAAATGTTCCGAAGTCACATATGGTCATTAGCCAATTGGAGGAGTGGGTGCAATCCCCCCAAATCACTGACTGCATTTGGTTTTATTGTTTTATACATTGTTTTGGTTTCCACATACGTTTGTGACTGTGTGAATGTGCAAAGTACATTAAGTAGTCTGTGTGGATATGAGGCTTTGATCAGTATGACTGAAAGCTAGTAGCTGTTTTAGCTGGAAATGCAGACACCTGTTATTTTTGGCTGACGTTCAATAGTTTTAAATTTGACAATTTTGCCAAAAGAAATACTCCATTTTCAGTATTTGGTGTTTTCCCCCAGAAATCTGTTCTTGGACTGAAATTCATTTAAAGCAGTATTTAAACCATCTGAAGAAAGCCGGACGGACAAAAGCTGAAATTATTTTTAGTGTTTTCGCAGCTCTCTTAGGCAGTGACCCACCACACTGATTCAGTGGTAAAAAGTGCTTTTTAGGCATGGTAGGCATGGCTGGAAGGAAGGAAATGACCTGTCAGTCCACCACTTTTGAAATGATCTCAATAACTATTGGATGGAGTAATATGAATTTCATCGACATTCATTGTTCAGAAGATTATTCCTAATTACTTTGTTAATGCCCTAAATTTTCCACCAACATTAAGTCCAACTTATTCTGTCAGATATCTCATCCTAGAATCTTAAAATCCTCCGCCTTCTTTAGTGCATGAATTAGGGTTAGGGTTAGGGGTTGTCATGAAATTTGTTACAGACATTTATCACGTCTCCTTCAGGATGAATTGTAATAACTTTGGTGAGCCCCTGACTTTTAATTGCTTAGCGCTGTGATCTGGAGATATTTCAGGCAGACTGTAAAGGGATTTGACTGGTCTGATCATCTGATTGGTGGATGCTGGGCAGCGTTTGGTTGCATTTCACCAAAAGTTGAATCTGGCTCAACTTGTCAGGCACAGGTCGCTACACCCACACCGCTGCAACCAAAATATATCACTTCAAATTAATGGGAAAACCTTTTTGGCACAACACTGGATTTGGTCTGAATCCAACCTTCACAGAGAATCACAGAGCCTGGAGACTCTGTTAAACCTTTAATGAATTTGCAAAACACATTGATTTTAGGTTTTTTCGAAAGTCTGCATCTCTGGTCAACTGGAGGTTTTCGTATTTGTGCTGGAAGACATTAGCTGACATGATAATGTGATGTTTAATAAGGCACACATATTGTCAAGTGCTATCAGTAAATCACTTTATCATAATCCTGCTGAGCATGTGTATGGACCTATTTAAATGAATGTGAAACAGTGGGAGTCACGCTGTCAAAGAGTACAATTCCAATGGACTGAACCCATTCATTAAAAAATGACTTTAGCTTATAAGTTTGACAAGCCCTCCAAAAGTTAATTGAATGTCTTTCCTCTCCCAATGTACTCATTATTCAAAGAATAATGGGCATCAGAATGCTTTCTGAATACATTTATACAGTAGGAAGTCATTTACATATGCTTTAGGAGTCTGTTTTATGTAATAATAATAGGTTTTCTGCATCATTTGAGAGATTACATACTGATTATGTTTTACCCTCTTGTCCTCACTCACAAAACAGATTATAATACCCAGCCCAAGTTGGACAAAGTGTTTTCTCTTTTGGCGGAAACTTTCATGAGGCTTAAACAAATCTGCCCAGGCAAAGTGTGTCGCAAACCACTGAGAACACAACTTTGTGTTTTCCCGTTTGATGTAATCAGATGTAATCGCTGAATCAAGATGCCAATTGAAGTGACGAACAGCTTTGTCTCTCACTCAGAAAACATCTGAGTGCTGCAGTGTCCTCTGAACGATGAAGAGCAAATTCAGTCGCATGAGCACAGATTACTTCCTAATGCATGACAATAATAATAATAAAAAAATCCTCAAGCCAAATAAGTTGGATGGGTTTTGTTCCTGTTGCCATGGCATCCGTATGTCAAGACAAGGCTGTAAAAAATATTTTCCGTATGTCTAGTGTAAACATTTATCATCAGAGCCAACAGTGAGCCAATTCTCCTCACTGTATGTTTTCTCAGGAGGGACGGGGAGGCAGATCGCCATTCCGACCATGTTGTATTGATGAGGTCAAGCAAGGACTCATTCTGTAATGTTGACACTGCAAACACACTCTGAGACAACAGAGTGGCCGATGGATAACAGCAGAGCTTAGTCCGGAGGTAATGCTATCAGCTCTGGAGAGGAATGCTCTAAATAGCTATAGGATTTGCAAACAGGCAGAGCTCAAGCTGAAAATAAAAAAATGAATAATTGAGAAAAGTGGAATAGCCTGCAACGATTGCACTATCAGGCTGTCACATAGTATATTTGAAAGAGTGCAAGACGGGAAACTGAGAAAGAATACAAAGATGGGACAGTTAGAGAGAAAGACAGATGGGAGTTTGATTTTCTTTAAATACATTTCATGGTATAAAATAACACTCGCTGCTCCAGCACAGTGAAATTTGCATCCTATGCAGGGACAATTTTTTTTTTTTTTTTTTTGCGCTGGCATTTAGACTCAATTTTAGAGGTTTGTCACTGATTTACCTCTTTGTATTTTCTCATTTTCTCTTCCACCAAAATGCCAAATTTGCATATTTGAAATGACAGTCCCACAAATACTGCAATTATTAGGACCCTTGGTGTGTCATCATCACTCAGTCATGCTTCACAAAATCCTGCTTCAAATATGCTCCACACAGTGTTGCCAGTATGTGGAGTTTATACAATACCTGCAGGCTTTCTCCATATATATGTAAATCTGTACAGCTGGAAAATATCATGACCACAAGGTGAAACAAGGTCAAATGGCAGTGACCCCTCTGGGCAGGTTGAAATGTATCCTCTTCTCTTCATTTAAAGAAATAGTTTGACCTTTTGGGCTTATTCTATTTCTTGAGTTAGATCAGGAGATTTATTTCAATCTCAGGACTCTAAATATGAAGCTACAGGCTGGAGATGGCTAGCTTAGCTTAGCGTAAAGACTGGAAACAAGTTGAAACCATTGACCGTATAAAGAGTGGACTGCATCCGTGACTTCACACACAGTTTTCTAAAAAGCCGTTTTGAAGTTCAGAATGTGGTGACTCTGGCCGCCGCCATCTTGGCAGCACCGCCTCTCCCCCTTCCCAGCTAATCTAAAAATGGGCAAAGATGCGGATCGTCAGTGGACCCGAGGCAAGCTGAATGAAGCCTGGGTGATCAAATAAGCCACCTGTAAGTGCACCCAGCTGTCAAGTCAGCTTCAACTCTACTAATGGATGATTGAACCTGGATTTTTAGACTTCTTTGTCGTGTTTCTTAACTTATTCACAAAAGCAACGATATTTTGTGCTAAAATAATAATGCCTGTGTTAATAATTCATGTGTAGCCTAACATTGTCTGGTGGGTACTTTGTCATAGAAAATTAGTTATTAATGCTGATTTTAAAAAAAACCAAAAACACCTTGTACATCAGCTCAAAACTTCCAGAAATTGTTGCAAAAATTGTTTTTTTCGTGTGTGTGTGTGTGTTATGTGATGCTTTTTTGTTGCTTTCCCAAAAAATGTATGAACAGAACAGAAGATGCTTCTAATGGCTGTCAGTACTCTAAGTAACACCTTTCAAAGAAACAGTTTTGTTCTGGAAAATATGTACCTGATGAAAGTAGCAGAAACCTACAAATGGAACAATTTCATGATTTTAGTTCACCATGGTGTTCTGATCTGTGAGGGTGGTTTTGATTGGTAAGCGCAGAGCTGGGATCAACTGAGGTTAGGACGTGAAAGTTAAAATGGTTTCACATACTGTAACAAAAGCAATATCCACTCAGGGATGAGCAATATGTAGAATAAATTAGTACAAATTTACAGTGTCTATATGATATTTTTGCCTTGATTCATCCTTGTGTTTAACATACTGGTGAAGAGCGACGTATATTCATGCGTAATAACAGCCATGTACAGCACATCTCCCATCCTCACTCTTCTGAGAACATACTTCCTCTTCTAATAAAGACTCCAGAGGCCTTCGACGGAAAGAGAGTCGTCACGTGATGTGCAATTCAACCTGTCCTGATTTGAGCTGGTGCAGATCAGACGGAGACAGGTTACTGCAGGGACACTGACAGATTGTAATGTATGACTCCTCTGTCTGTATAATATGAAAGTTAAAGTAGCGGTGGGAAACGATGGCACGACACTAAAAGGCATATTTATACTCAAAGAGAGCCCGAGTTCACAAGTTGTTTTTATTTTTCATTACCTTTCTTCTTTCTTTTTTTTTTAATTTGTCTTTCATTCTCAGTGAATCTTCACATTAACTAGAGATGAATACTGTGTCTGTGCCCCTCAGTGTTATCTGATATGCGTGCTAGTTTGGCGGCTGTTTTCATATGGACAAAAGTAATAGGAGGACGAATAGCTAAGCATCTCATTGAGTCAGGATGGCCACAGGCGACCATTAAATGTAATCATGGCTGCATAGCAGCAAATAATTGAAACACAGAAACTGTGATGATGGCAGCAGCTGCACACTGCAGCTAGGACGCATTCATCAATACCCAAAGGAAGCTGATTACTGCATATTTATTTACTTATAAAGGCTTGAATATATCAGAAATGAGAGTTAATTTATACATCCTCAAAGAGTATACTTTCTCTCTCACTATTAAACATTAAACAGCCTTCACGCTCTCTGAAGTAATGAGCGGTTTGGTTGTTATGTGGGAGCTGCAATGCCGGTAACTGACCTAGAAGGTGCCAGCTCTCATAAAATCACTCGTAAATCAAAGCGGTACCATTATACTCTGGAAACTAGCATATTTGTGAGATTTTGCTTTTCTAAGGAGATCTTAAAATGTTGAAAACGAGGAGAAAGCGTTGCCCAAATGCTAAACGGTAATCACTGAGATACCTGAGGAGCAGGATCTGCTAGGCATGTCCTCCACCGCCCCTCTTCTTGTTAGCATAAAAAATAATTACCCAGGATGAGGTATTGATTAAATGCTTAAGTTTTATAATGAAAAGGCTATTGATGTTTTAGCTTATTAAAATGCTGTACTTCTGTACATCCTCTCTCTCTTTTTTTTTGGACCAAAACAAAGATTCCTCATGGCTTTGTGCTGGTTTGCGGTCACTCGTTAATCCAGCAGTTATTTAGGTGCACACCTGCTAAATCTCTCTGTGTTAAGCTGCTGCTACTGTCACTACACTCCTCCTCAGCCCCGCCAGCCTGCACTGCTAGCAATGAAATGTCACAGGCCTGCATAAATAAGACATGAGAACTGGCTGTTGCTGACCACCTCATCTCCCCTTACCAAGCTTAAGAGGACACCATTACAAGCTTATCTGTATTCCTGTTGGTGCAATTAAAAGGAAGACGAAGGAGGCGTTGCAGATAGCGACAGAGAGAAACTGCAGGTCCTTAACTTAAAGTTTGCACAAGAGGTGGTCATTCCTGTCATGATATTTCCTGCCCATTGCGTCATTACATGTCCAGCACATTTGCTCTAGCTGCTCCCAAAGGACACTCGTGAGATTGACTGTTTTATTGCATGAATGCTCTTCCCTCATTCAGGCATCCTTTTCACACTCGCCTCACATTGTTCAGGCTAAATGGAATTTTGGCAGGCACCAAAGAGTGCAATTTTGATGCTAAACAAACTCCTTTGTCCGAGTGAATGACTGTTTGTTCCCGCTCTGTATTGTATAGGCACCCGTGTAGTATAGCTCATTTAGAGCTGGGAACCAAGTGCCATCATGCTCTATTACTTTTGTTTGTTGTTTTTTTTTTTTTTTTTTGCTTTGAATAGTATCAAATTGAGCAGAACAATATGTCACACAGTGCGTTTTTTTTTTTTTTTCGAGATTGACCCCGCTTCAGAATTTCATTACCTTTTCTCGTGGTGCAGTGGGTCTAGACAGGAAGGAGAAGCGACAGAAATGTGACAGCGTTCACTGAAATGGGATTTGAGTTCGTACTGTAATAATACAAGACTGTTTTTCAAGCATATTCTGCCACTCAACTGACACAGTCACAAGGTTTTCTTGAAGTGGATGGTGGTCTTGACTGAAATTTCCATTTCACCTCTTTATTTCTGAAAACGCTGCACTATACGGGCATCTGTCCCTTAAGTATAAAAAATATAGGGCTGAACGCGCTTTTTTGAAACTGTTTACTCTCTTTTAAACCTGCCTAGAGAATATTCAAATTTTTATTAGCAGAGTCCTCTCAAGCTTTGATTTTTGAGCCCAACTGGCTGACCTTAAAGTACTTACAAATTATGCAGAGGAAATAGCTTGGAGTAGCTAATGTTTACCCATAAATATTCATTCCTCACACAGTGCAGTCAGCATCTCCAGCTCTCCCTATGTGAGCCACACAAAAAGGACTGGGATGAACCCTGTCTTTTTCCAGACTGTGGTATGTGGAAACAGACGATCTCCCCTGACAGAATGAGCTCTGAGGGGGCTGGAAGGAATGAAGATGATTCCCCGACGTCTTTTTAAAGGCCGTGTACTCAAAATATTCCTCTTGCCTACACATGAATTACATCCTCCCTACTCACAATACGTTTGTGTTTGACGTGTGTGTGTGTGTGTGTAGGTGACCTGGTGTCTCGGGCCATGCACCACCTGCAGCCGCTGTATATGAAGAACCACAACAACGGGACGCCGATCCACCAGAAGAACAGTGGAATTCACTGGGAGCCAGAGGCGATCTACACGCTGTGTTACTTCATGCATTGCCCTCAGATGGAGTGGGAGAACCCAAATGTTGAACCCTCCAAGGTGACCTTACACACAGAGAGGTGAGAACCAAAATCTAGATAAAAATATAAAGAACCCAAACATCACACACCAGCGGAAGACAAACAGACAAAAGTTATGGCTGTCCAATGAAAACACCAAAACCAACCATGAATTGGTTTTTGTATTTGAGTAAGTATAGACTCTATAGTTTCATGCCTCCACTATTGTCCAGAAACTATTAAAAATACACACTGTTGCACTGCAGATTCCTTCATTGTGACAGACTTGACCAGCCAAATGTGTATTAATCCACAGCTGAAAATAGTCCTGATGAATGTACTACTCATTGTTGCTTGGGTAAGTACTGGATCTTCTAGAACCTACAGTGTCCAGCTGTTTTAGAAAATTATACTGAGCCTTTTTTTTGAAAATGAAACTGGATATGTGTGGCCCTTTTTTAAATATTTAGTACTTCATTAGGAACAGCTTGGAGATGAGACGCAGACAGGTTAAAAAAAGCGGAAATGTGTTGAGCCTCATCCATCGCTGGTTTTGGTGATTAGACTATAGAATAACACGCACAGCCTTCACGCTTTTGGGTTTGACGCTTTAGACATTGAGAATGAAGGCTGAGAATGAAATCAGTAGTCTGCACCAAGTTATACTCTTTTGTATTAATAATGAATCACACGACTACCTGGATGTGATGAGTCCACAGATTATTACCTCAATCTGCAGTTCTCAGCTGTACAAGGGGTTTTGGCATCTTTCAGCTCATTGCTTTATTTTCTGCCCTGAAACGTTACCATTTTGGTTCACTCTAACGCCCTTGAGTGTTGTTTTCCGACAAAGCCGGCAACTGTTTTCAACAACAGCTCTAAAAGTCCCCTCTACACTACATGCACCAAACTGTTAGCACCTAGAGGGAGAAAATAGTGGAGTACATAGTATATAATAGTGGAGAAAACAGTGCTTTTAGCAGCTAAAGACCTACATTCCAGAAACAGAACTAAAGGGGGCCTAATATGTGACATTCATCAGATGGACACTTCGAACGAATGTTAAGGTTGCTACGTATTTGTTGGATGTGTAAATAAATGCATTGACATATCAACTCAAAAGATGGCACATAGGTCAAAGCCAGACAACTTGTGGTTTGTAGCTGCTGCTCTCGAATGGAAAAGGAATCATTTTTTGCAGGCATAACATTTAATTCAATCTGCAAACTGTAGATTGCTGTGCTGTTACGGAACTAAGAGCACTAATTGTGGATTTATAGTCAGCCTCCATCAGGAAGTGAAAAGATGGACACCAGCAGGTTTGCGGCACAGCTTATGGCCTGAAGCTCAAATATAAAACTAACATTTCCACAATCGAACAAGAAGCGAACTCGCTAGAGACAAGCTATGACAGGAACATCTAATAAAGAGGTAATGTTGCACAAGGCACAGTACAAAAGAAGATAATTGTTTTTTTATATATTTGTTGTATTTGGTAGAGAAAGAAAGTTGTCAGTTGCAATCTTTGGACATTTGTTTGCACCTCTCATCATATTTGAGCTGTGAAAAATGTTTTGTGTTTATATAGTGTGTGTTTTTTTAAAAAAACAAACAAAGTAAAGTAATAGAATTGTCTGGTATTGATTACTCCATCAGACCCTTTCACCTCACTTTGTACAGAATAAAAGAACACCAAGAAAAGAACCAAGAACACGAAGAGAAAAAGTGGAAACTCCCTTCAGTTAGCCACTATTTACACTCCTGCATATGTCCTGCTTTTCACCCCAGCATATAATTTTACAGACACCATCCACTGGTAAAGTTCCTTATGTAGAGAGCTGCGGAGATCATTCTGCTGAAACTGTACACCTCACAAGACTTTTATTATATTTTTGGCTCTCTGTGCTCACCCCTGAAATGGCACACCAGATGTTTTCCTCTGGAAAGAAAGTACAGTTTTGTATAAGTGAATTGTCCGCTTATTGGCTACTTGAGTGAGCCCTCTGGGTGACCCTGAGCGGTGACAGGAAGCGTGTGTTCAGAGACTTGTGTTTAGTTAGTATTTATAATTATCACCACTGACACTTTGGTACATGATCAGCCAGCAGCTGTAGGACTGCATTGACGACATATGAGCGAATGACATAAGGATTAGGTAATATTTCCATGGTGTTAATTCCCTTGGTCCTTCATCCTGTAGTTTTTGGACACTTCATAATTTTCCCACAAGTCAGGAAGGCACAGTCACAGTCCTTACAGTTTCTACTCATGAAGTGCTTTTTCTGCTGAGTTTATAATGCTATTTCATTTTATTTTTTCACTCATTATATTCCACTTTATGCATTTATACCTCAACATGTTCAGCATTTCCTACAGTTTGGTGGAAACCCTTGTCAGCTTGCGGCAGTGGTGGGAAACAATGCTGACAGTTGAGGCTAAGCAGTCCTCCTCTGGAGCTCCAGACTTTATCGCCTGCAGTGGTGCAAGTTATCAGCTCATGTGTGCCCCAGGTGTCCCACCCGCATCTGCTTTAGCTCTAATCACCATTTTTAATGAAAATCACATTTATGCATGTTTGTTTTAGACATATTTAAGCGAGAGCGCCAATTATTGCAATCCTTGAAGGAGTTTTGCTTGGAAACAGCACGACCTTGAACTTCTTGTGAACTAGTATCCCCGTTGGGCCTTTGAGGGAACATATTGCCGTTATACGTTCCTTGCCTTTTGATTAGGTGTTGTGAGCTGCTTTAATGAAGTCTGTGGAACCAATAACGTCACCTCACCTTTGAAGTGAGTAAAACAAAAAAAGGGTTGCATTTCTTAGAAGATCAAACTATTATTAAAAGATCATTGCGTCAACACGGAGAAGCACTGATGAGCGTCTAATTAACAGTGAGTGACAGATGTGGGACGAGCATTTGTCAAGGACAGTCCAGGCGTTAAGACATCCTTTGTGAAGTGATGTAAATCCAGGAGGACTAGACCACAAGTTTCACACGGCATAGCTATGTGACGCCTCATACAAAACACACAACCAGCTGGTTTCCTCTGCAGCGTTCAAAAGAACTATATCAAAGATCTACTTTTATTTTAATATGCAACCTAACAGATTGTTAATGCAATGATCTGAATGCTGATCTAAAATCTAATGCACATTTTTGATCCGTTTAAAAATAGATAACTAAGCTGTAAAACTTTTTTTTTACAGCCCAGATCTTACATTTTTTATATACCTACAGTTTCTGTATATTCACACGTGTGTCATGCATCATAAGAGTCAATATCAGCCACCAGCATTCACAAGGCATTATTGTCTCATAACAATGCATTCTGTATCCATGAAATATGAAGAGTGTGGTTATGTTTTGCATAATCAATTTATGACAGCCCGTTCTTTGAATGTGCGCGTTTATCACCACATGTCAGTACATTAATGAAGGTCAAATTGTCATGCATAGAAATTTCACATGGCTGCAGTAAACACTGATGCAGACTGACTGAGCTGAGGAGAGAGGGTGCCAGGAAGAGAAATTATTTCATATATTAATACTTCATATTTACATCCAAGAACGTCTGGGCTCTGGGTCCTGGTGAGCCAGAGTTCTCACTCTGAGAGTTTTTTTCTCGCTGGGACTGTGGTTCTGTTTTCTCTGTGCCACCACATTTCCCCTTTTCCCTCTCAAGCTGTTCACTTTTAGCTCTGGTGTCAGGATCAACTGTGTGCTTTCCTTTGCCTCTGTCTAAGCGCTACAGTGCAGCAGGTTTGAAAAAAAAAATACCTATAAACCCTTAGTTTACTCTAAGCAGACGGTGAAAAGTCATGCAGTAACCACACACACATACACCATTTATTATGTTTACAGAGAGCACCATTATGTTCCTTATAATGTTGTGCCAAATAAACCAGAAGCGGAACAATTGCAATTCTTTCCCTGCAAAGTGTTTTAATGATGTGTGACTGTTTTAGCATCACAATGCATTTTAAAGCATATGGAAATAATGCATTATGCATATGTTGCAATGCATGCTGTGTGGTTCTGTTGCACATCATAGATATGGACTTTCTTCAGTGTAACCAGTTGAGCCTTTGCAGCATTAACACAGTATTATAATATTGCTCTGTCAGGCTTTAGAGCAGCAGAGGTGGTGTACTTGATTCAGACTGTATAAAACAAAATTAGCATTTTACTGCTATGATCTACTACTGATCTTACTGACTGGTCTATAATCTATGCTATGGTCTTGCTGAGGTTCGATTTGCTCACATCAAAGTGTCTCTCTGTGACATACTAGCTTTGAGTCTTTGATTTCAACTTCTAGATGGAGTTCATCCTGTTCTCAAACATCCGCTACACCGGGCAAGATCTCCAAAATAACATATGCAAATTCTGTGGATTTTCCTTGCAACTGCCTGGGCACACCAAGTACTGAGTATGACTGAAGTTCAATGCGAGTCTCTGGTGGCCAGAACATGTGCCTCTATCTCCCCCTACAGGCCATTCATGGTGCTGCCGCCTCTGATGGAGTGGGTGCGCGTGGCAGTGGTTCACACCGAACACAGACGCAGCTTCTCTGTGGACAGCGATGACGTCCGGCAGGCTGCCAGACTGCTTCTGCCTGGAGTGGACTGCGAGCCCCGTCAGCTCCGGTACGGCTGTAAGCAATGTGCTTGCCTTAAGGCTGCCGAGCATGTGTGCGCCCATCCTCCTCTTCTGCACATAAAAGAACACCAGCAGGCACCCATGTGAACTCACAAACTCAGACATCACGAGCAAGAAAAGATTTGCATATTTCCAGTGAACCCATCCTCCCAGTAGTGTTAAAAAATAAAGCTTGTCAGGTGTTCGGGGGGGGGGGGGGGGGGGGGGGGTATGGTGTATTGCAAACAGTCAAACGGTCTAACTTGCACTGTGAATCACTTTATGTGCTTTGCCCTTCAGAACGGATGACTGCTTCTGTGCCTCGAGGAAACTGGATGCTGCCTCTACTGAAGCAAAGTTCCTGCAGGATCTGGGCTTCCGTATGCTCAGCTGTGGACGCACAGACCTGGTGAAGCAGGCTGTCAACCTGCTGGGGCCCGATGGTATCAACAGCATGAGTGAGCAGGTTAGAGACACAGTCAACACATTAAATAATGCATACGCAGGCACATTTACACTGATAGACACGCGCACACAGCCCGTGGAACAGAAGAATCTTGTTTTCTTGGTAAACTGCAGCTCCTTCACCTTTGAGTACCGTGCAGGCAAAGAGAGAATCATGAATATTAAAGCTCATTCTGACATATTTCTCCTGCAGCTTTCCTACCAAGGTGCTCTGCATTATAGCACGACTACCACCTCCAGAACATTAAATTATCATGGGAGTGTTGCAAGTGTAACTTCCGTGGGAAAATCAACCTTTAGTTTGGGGCTGATCTAAGCAGAAACTTTCAGATACAGAGCCTGGTACTGTATGTTTCTGTCAAACACAGTCTGCAGATGTCCCTGATGGCACAGAGGAGATGTTGATTCACACGGTGTCCTTTGAAACAATCAATAGCAGAATATTACTCTTATCAGACTCAGTGGAACAGTCAGAGAATATAGCACAAGTTTGCAGCCGACCAAAAGTTTTGTACATTGTTAAACTTGTATTCAAATAACTAAAAAAAGTGTCTCAATGTCAAATGACATTGAACATCCTCAGTAAGATAAAATACTTGATCTCAACTATCAGATTTTTAGAAATGTGTTTCGAAACAGTCAGCTGGGAGGAAGATCTGCAATCTGATGATGAGAAAGTGTATCTGTCTTGCTCTCTGTGCCTGTGCCTGTGTAGGGGATGACCCCGCTGATGTATGCTTGTGTCCGTGGAGACGAGGCCATGGTACAGATGCTGCTGGACGCTGGAGCTGATATTAACAGCGAGGTCAGTGCCGATGATGTTTTGAACAGCTATTCCAGTTTCGACATTGGGTGCGTCAAAGTCAGAGTACGCGTCAGCCTCATCAACTTTTTGAAATACGGAATGTTTCTTAACGTGCTTTTTAGTTGGAGATATTCACATTGTTTAGAACAGGTAGGAGTCTTTTTATGATGAGTGAGAGGTGTTGACAGGATGTTGCGTCAGTATGTACAGTGTGTCTCAAAATGATTTGTTTGTGTGGTGTTGAATCGGAGAAAACCAGTCATGTTGTCTTTCATCTCCCCTTCATGTTCTTTCCCATATGTCATAATGCCAATTGTATAAGACCTGAAGCTCATGAGGCACTGACTGTCCTGCCACATTAGAGGATATTTAGGAAATTGTATGTGCAGAGAAACTCCCTTGCATTTGAGTATTTAGAGCGTAAAACATGACGCAGAGGTTTGTTGCTGAGTCATTTTTTTCTCCGTCAGGGAAAAAAGGTGATAAAGATCACCCTGACTTAAAGCGAGCTGAATTCCTCACAGAGTCGGCAGAGAATCGAGGTGGCATGCTTTGACTCGGCACAGACTTCAGAGAGGTGGTTCAGTTAAGGCCTCATGATCTCATGGTCCTCATGGTCTTCATTAGTCACCTCAGGAACAACATGTCCCATCAGCCATTGTGTCAGAATTGATTTGCAGTCCACTGAATCCATGACCCCCTGGCCAAAGCACCGATGCACTGTCAGCTAAAATATAAAGACCCACGTTCTGATTCATTTTTAAGCGTCTGCTTTTGACATTTGAACAGCTAAAGCCTCTGATGTGTGCAAACATGTTTCTTTTCAACTAGGCAGCCTCAGGTACCAATAAAATACATACCGGTTCCTACGTGTATTTCAATGAAGGAACTCTGGAAGTAAACAAGGCTATGGGGAACAAAGGCATTTTAGAGAAAAGAGAAATGTTTTTGTAAAGTGCAGAAAACTAAACTGACATTTTGAGGAAAATGGTATGACTAAGATTCTGCAGAGTAATTGCAATATAATGGATTGCACTGCATAGTAATGATATGCAACGACAACAGCAGGACTACTAATTTACTAAGGTCAAGTGTCACGTCTCCCTAAATTGAATATATATTCATAAGTATGTATTTATTAGCGTATAAGCACCTGAAAGTTGGAACTATTGTATTTTCGTTCCCTTTCGTTACCCCTTTTGTATTTATAGAATCGTCTTCCATGGACTCTGTCATGTTGAGCCGCCATGTTTATACAGTAGAACAAATGGATGAACCAAACACTGGCCATCAAGAGGGCCTTTTGGATTTTTTTGTCTAGTTTCATGGCCACCGTAGGTTCTCCCACAAAGAAGAGTGAGGCGAGGAGTATTCAGTTTTAAAGTTCAGTTACAAACTGCAACCTCAACACTGGATGCTAATAAATCCTGCACTTTAGTCCTTTAACGTTGGGCAGCTAAAGAGTACTGTGGGAATATCTCTCAAAGCTCAGAATGCCAACAGACTGACTCACCCACGCTAGTGTATGTCACTGAAGTTTTTTAATTTACGCACACCAATGTGCGTATAGGGACACGTTAGTGTAGGTGCCGTTCTTTATAGTAGTGAAGGGAGTACAATGATTTTGGTTTTTTTTTGCACTTTGCTCAGGGCAGTTATTAGATACTGTTTCCCCAACAGACAAAAACAGCTTAACACGTCTAGTTTGGAAGAGGAAGCTGACCTACTTTTATTTTACAGTGACGCTATCGCTATAATGAACCTTAAAAAAACATAAAATACATCAACAGTATTTTTAAAGATGTGTGTCTTTGTGCTTTGTACCTTTGTCCTGTATGTCGCGCTTTGATTTGCTTTACATTGCAGGGAGGTCGGGTTAGAGCCCTGTCAGTTGAACCCACAATGGAGGGTGGAAAGATCAGAGTGAAACCATTAGGACTAACTAGACAGATCAATCCGTCCTGTTCATTAGAAGGCAAGCACGGTGACAGGATGTCCTCTGCAGCCCCAGGGTTCCTAGTTAATTACTCTAGTTTCTCCTGTAGAGCTTCCTGTCTCCCCTTCTCCTCCCTGTAGCTGCTTGTCTTGTGCACTGTAGGCCATGTAGAAGTTTTAATGGCTTCATATCTCTCTCCCTCACCTTTGTCCCTCCTACCCACCCAACCCAACCTACCCGTGTCCCTTCCCCAGGTGCCAAACTCAGTGCATAAGCAACCCTCAGTCTTTCCCGAAACGCGGCAGGCGACGCCCCTCACTTTCGCTGTGTTACACGGACATGTGCCTGTGGTGCAGGTAGTGACGTCCTCTCTCACCTGTGATTCTCTCATCATGACCTCTCGTTGTGCTTCAGCTCATGGTTGGTCATCATTGTCATTTTTGTCATCAAAGCTTCTTGGTGGTGATGATGATGATGATAATGGTTCTCCACTACGAGTTTTCTCCTGTCTTCTCCGTTTTCTTTCTATCGTGGAAACTTAGAGATAGAGATGCTGTTTGTGCAATGTATAGTTGATGTTTTTATCTTTAAAGAGGGCATTTACCAGGTCAGTCTTTGGGTCGAAATAACACGACCATGCATCAGACCGCTTTTAGCAAGTGGAAAGTGGAAACACAGCAGCCTAATTGTCATCGAACTTATTTAACTAATTCAGTTTGTCCTCTAAACGATTTGTCCATTAGATTTTGAATCATTAAATTGTAATGGAAAATGTTCAGGCTATCAGACACCACAATTTGATCTCTGAGGACAGCAGATAAAAGAAATAATGAAGTTAAAAAGATTAAATTTCGAGTAAAATCATTAAGTAATCATTTCACACTCAATTTTACTAGATATTAATTTTAAATCCAACTCATTTGGCATCTTATTAGATGATTCAAGTTAAGATTCAGCTTTGATCAGCTCTCAGCTACAAAGATATTGTTTGGAGCATCAGCCTGTGTATGATCAGTGCTGTACGTATGACTCTAAGACAACTTTAAATACAAAATAAGCAACATGATACAGTTCATATAATAATCAGTAACAATAATAAATAATCCTGAACAGATCAACAGACAGATTTGTGATACTAGTCTGCCGTCACAATTTGGCTCATACGTTAACATTAATGCTATGTATGTATGCATGTAAACTTAACCTGGCTTAACCTGGCTCTGTCTGAATGTAACAATATCAACCTACCACCCTCTCAGGCATACTAATTTACACGTCATTTCTTGTTTGTTTAATCCATAAAAAAAACTAAATATATAAACAAGTTTTGTTCTACAGGGATTATAATATTTCTTGCTAAGCTAATTGGCTACTAGCTGTGCTTCATATTGATGGTCACACGTGAGATTCTATATACAAATTAGTTATACATGCACAGATGACTACCAGACTGACTACTAATCATTCTCATTAGCCAACTGACTCTTCGTCTACCCCTCACCCTCTTCTCTCTCTGTCTCTCTCTCCCATCATGCCCCTCTGTGTCGCCACCCGACCACCTCTGCAGCTGCTGCTGGATGCCAAAGCCAATGTGGAGGGTTCCCTGCAGGACGGGATGGAGAACTACACAGAAACCCCGCTGCAGCTGGCCGCCGCTGCAGGTACAGAGACACAGCGTGACTCCCATCCTCTTGTCTTCTGTCCAACAGTACTGTAGCACACTGACAACACCAGCTGGCCTTCCATAACCAGCTGATAATAACACCTGACTGTCAGCGTGAGGCATGCATGCAGAATGATCAAATACGTGCCTTACTCTAATTTTAATTTAATTTTTTTTTTTTGGGTCTCTGCCAATCGTTTTTCATGCACAGGTAACTTTGAGTTGGTGAGTTTGCTGCTGGAGCGGGGGGCCGACCCCATGGTGGGAACCATGTACCGTAATGGCATCTCCACCGCCCCGCAGGGAGATATGAACTCCTACAGTCTGGCAGCAGCTCACGGGCATCGGTAGGTAACTAACACACACACGCACGCAGACACTGATGTTCAATCATGAGTACACACTCCCCCAGCGAATAAACAGAAGATACACAAGCACACTCTGCCCATACTGAGTATTTAGTACATAATGTTGTTTATGCACAAACACGCAACAGAGCATGTCCACGAATCTGACAGCTCATCTGTTGAATCTGTTGGGCTTATTTGTACTGTTTGAATAAACTCCTGTTGTCTTCTTGTGCTGTTTTCCTCTTTTTAGTTTTGCTCAAGATGTTACAAAAAAAAGTTTAAAAGCAACACAGCCATCTTAAATATATTCAAAGAAAGGCCGACAGTTTGGTTTCAATGAGCCACAACATCACAGTGCTAAATATGCGTTTGAAATGTATTCAGCTGACCTGCTGCTTGCTAACATAGAGAGACACTAAAAGACTCCACCTAGTTTACTGAATTGGAAGTGTGCCAATTAAATATTATCTTTGAGACTTTTTGCAATTTGTGAGGAACTTATTCTGAAGGGTTGCTGATATAGAACATTATCTAAATTGTCCTTCATTTTTTTCCCATCAAATCTGCAACACTGCACCAATCGAACTGTATTTGGCAAACAATAGACCAGTTATATTTAGTTGGAGTGGCTACATTTTATGAAATGTGAGGTAATAAATGAAAGAATGGGCATGGCCTTTTTTTTAAATACTTTTTAGGATTTATAATTGGGTTTAGAATTAAAGTTTTGGTGCATAAAAACAGGAGGACACAGGCTCAGTCTACGAAATAATAGCCATATTCTCCAGTCACTGCTCTCCATTAAACACTAAATGTCTAATAATTTTAAGCCTTGAAGCTGATATGCACTAAGCATGTGTGTATATAACCACATGTGTTTGATGCTCATTACTAACCTTTAAAAGCAGTTGCCATTCTTAGTCACCTTATACTTTGAGCGATTTGCGTGTCATTCAAAAGCCAAGAATTGATTGCTAATTTCTAAAAAAACGGTTGCCTGTGGCAACAGTTCCTGTTGAGCCCTGTTTTTAATTACAACTGAGCTGTATACAACGACAGCAATCAAAGCTGTGAGACAGCTAATTTCAGATAGTGGTCAGTAATGAAGGAAGCACTCAAAATGTATTTGTCACTCGTGGTGATATTGGACAGCAGACACAAAAACTTATATCACAGTAAAAGCTATTTTTAAAAAAAATGTCTTTCTTTATAAAAATATGTCCGTAAATCTGTATAGACAAATCAAATTAAATCCATTTTTGTTTGCTCTTGTTCTTCTAGAAATGTGTTTCGCAAGCTGCTGTCACATACAGAGAAGGGGAAAGGAGATGTCTTATCCCTGGAAGAGATCCTGGCAGAGGGTTCGGAGCTGGAAGGTAGAACTCCGTCTCAGATTGACCTGATCCGAACCGGGAAGGCCAAACTTAAAGCCCTGAAAGAAGCCATGTACCACAGTACAGAACATGGGCATGTAGACATCACCATAGATATACGGAGCCTCGGTTAGTATCTCAGTATCACAGCTGCATGCATTTTGTACAGCATCAGATGCTGCGTGCCGCATTTCTATCTTCTATCTTTCCGTCTGTCTTCCCAGGGGTCCCATGGACTTTGCACACTTGGACGGAGTCTCTGCGCACATGTTTCCATCAGCACCGGCGACCTCTGATCCAGGGTCTCCTGAAAGAGTTTAGCTGCATCGAGGAAGAGGAGTACACCGAGGACCTCATCACGCACGGCCTGCCTCTCATGTTCCAGATCCTCAGAGCCAGCAAGGTACTGTACTGTCTGTGTCACCCGTCTCTGTATTCACTTTGGGAATCGATAGAACTTTTGTTCTTTAAAATGCTCCAAATGTATCCGCTCTGTTTACTGAGCTCATCTCCTTTCTGTATGATTGTCGTTAGCTAGTCGGGTCATCAGCTTCACAGAGACTGACGGAGCCCCAGAGGCCCACTCAATATCAATTACCTAAAATGATAACGATTTATGACAACCCGCTCCTCTCTGTTGCTGCTCATTAGATCAGAGCCCTGTCTCATTACCTAAGCTCATGATCCCCTTGGTAGACCATATTAGATTTTAAAGCAGCACATCATTGTCCCGTCTGGCACCTCTGTTTGTTTTGTCTACTTTGTCTTGGCTTTGAACTGCCCTGCTGGCGAGATGAGCTTTGCTGTCATTGCTGATATGAGAAAAAAAAAAAAACACTGCAGTGCACGCACACACACTCGCCAAAGTAACGCACAAGCAAACCTGCAGAGACTCGCACGCATGGGCAATCCCGTACCGACAGTATTTCCTCTCTCTCACACACACACACATACGCTCAGACTATCTTAGCCTTCAGTGGCTTGCTGCATTGTCAGTCCTTGTCTCTGTCTTGGCTGATAAATGGCGGGGCCAGTGACCCTCATTTCTATGAGGGCCTTTGGGACCCTTGGCACTGTTTACTCCACCATGAGATGTCAAGGTAGGGGCCGTTCATCTTTCCTCTGCCACAGAAAACCTTCATTCAGCAATTCAGTTAAATACAGTTCACTTCAATATCTATCCATCTATCTATCTATCTATCTATCTATCTATCTATCTATCTATCTATCTATCTATCTATCTATCTATCTATCTATCTATCTATCTATCTATCTATCTATCTATCTATCTATCTATCTATCATATTGTGTCTCAGTGTGAATGTGGGGGAAGCTATAGAAATGCATAGTTATTCCCGGTGGACTATGTGGCTGTTAATAGCTGTTTGTTGGTGTCATGCTTCAGTAACAGAACGCAGCTTGACTGCACACACAGGGCTTGTAGTGTTGCACTCCTCTGCTGCAGCTGAATGCCACTGTCCCTCCTTCTCACTCAGTTTTAGCGGCACGCAAAGACAGTCGGAAAGCCAGACAATCTCAAATTCTGCTGTCTCTCTCCCTCTCACACTCCCACAGCGGTTCAGCTTGTCACTTTGTGCCACGCTTTAGAAATCTCAGAGGATCAGAGGGTGTAAGAAATGAACCTGATATTCATCCGATCGCTTGTAAAAAAAAAAAAAAAAAAAGAGGTGTGAGACGAAGCCATGCATATGTGGCCTTTTGGAAGAATTGCTTGAATAATAATAATAAAAGTGAATAGTGAGCATGATGATGGGAGAAGTTAAACCTCACTCACCGTGGTGATAATTGTGTCGGGGTTGTTTGTGTAGGAGAGGATCATTACAGTAAGTGCTTTTGTTCTTGCGTAACATGAACTCCTTGATGTTTGGCCGAGCACTGCCCGCCTAAGCAGCAAATTTCCTCTCGTGTTTTGTTACTCTGTCTGTGTTTTGTCAGAACGAGGTGATCAGCCAGCAACTGTCTGCAATCTTCACCCAGTGTTACGGCCCTTACCCGATCCCCAAACTGGCAGAGATCAAGAGGAAGCAGACATCTCGCCTGGGTGAGGGCCTTTTTTTACCGTAAAATCTATACCGTCTGACAGTGTATAAACACAGCATTAAGACAGCTCATACGCATCACTTGATGTTTCTTATTTAGTCGACTGTTAATGGTAGTTGTGGGAAAATGGGGAGTGCATATACCGCCATCTAGTGTTAAGAGATAAGAAAAAGTTAATTCAAAAAAAGAAATGTATCTAGAGTGGCTAGCGAGGCTAAGTTGTACACCCCATTTGTTTCTGTTTTTATGATAATCAGAAAAACATCAAGTTTTTCTGGCCATGTATCTTTCAGATCCTCACTTCCTGAACAATAAAGAGATGTCGGACGTGACCTTTTTGGTGGAGGGGAAGCCTTTCTATGCCCACAAAGTCTTGCTCTTCACAGCTTCCAACAGGTAATCGTCTCATCTGATATGAAAAGCAATGCACAGTCACATGTTGGTAAGATGCGATGTCAGGACTGTGCATGTTGATTCATTAAGTAATTTCTTCATGCACTGGACTGATCTGTTTCCATCCCATGTCATGTTGCATTGATGATAACCAATCACTCCTGAAGAGAAATGATACATCAAATGTGTTGCTGACGAAACGTCCTCAGGGAAAACCTAAAATTACTCCTGAACTCTGACCCATCACTATACAGTAATTTAATCTGTATCTCCATGCATCACAGCGTTAATCAATGGAATACTGACCCACGACTTCTCTCTCTTTCTCTCTCTCTCTCAAGGTTTAAAATTCTTCTAGCAAACAGACCTTGCGGTGAAAACACATGCATTGAAATCAGCAATGTCAAATACCATATTTTTCAGGTGAGACCTGTGAATTTACGTATACACTCCTATACTATCCTACATACTCCTTCTTTCATACTGTATTTAGTCTTGTATGGGAGCTGTGTAATGTGAGTTTCTTCTTTTCAGCTGGTCATGCAGTATCTCTACTTTGGAGGGACAGAAGCTCTGCACATCAGGAACACTGATGTCATGGAGGTTAGGTTCATTTTCTTTCTGTTATTTCACTGCTTTTAGAATGCACATCATTTAAACATCATTCAAACTTTAATTTATGTTCTTCGTCTTTCCAGCTTCTGTCTGCAGCCAAGTTCTTCCAGCTGGAGGCGCTGCAGAGGCACTGCGAGATTATCTGCTCCAAGAACATCAACACTGAAACGTGTGTGGAGATCTACAACCACACCAAGGTACAAAAACAGACTTGAATGTTACAGTGTAATCACACCCACACTAGCACTACAGGACAGTACAGAAACAAGCAGTGCTACAAAGCAGTTTAAAGTGTTTTGGTCCACTGAATGGACGCACATAAATTTGATGCGTTGTTGAAACTCAAGTTTTTTTTCCTCTTTTTTTCAGTTTCTTGATGCTCCAGACTTGGCGTCCTATATAGAAGGCTACTTCCTAAAGAACATGGTAATCCTGATCGAGTTGGAGCCGTTCAAACAGCTGTTGTACGACGCACCTCCAGATAGCCCCGGCTGTGACATCCTGCAGGACCTGGAGAAAACTCTGGCCATTCGCATCCAGTCAATCCACCTGTCTTCCTCCAAGGGATCCATCGTCTGATCTCCTGACACATCAGACTTGTGACACTGTACTGAGATGGATCTGAGTCAGGGACTCACTTCAAAAGAAAGAGAAAAATAAGACTTGTAGGACTGTCCAGTTTCAATTCTTGTCTCTGTAACTCATCAGTTGCTAATATGCTTGTTGTTATCTTAGCACAGATGGTTACAAGTCTGTCTGTCTGCCTTGTTGATATCTGTCAACTATGAATTACAGTAACAATGACTGTCATAGGATAACTGTATTATGCCACAACTTGCCAATAACATAACATTACTGTAACAATGTCCCTCATTCAGCAAGAATTTCTCAGCCAAGTAGTACACTCTACGTGTTACATGTTGTTGCACTGAATGGAGAGAAGGAGGAAGAACTGCAACAGAGAGCGCATCTAAATACACGGTCCAGTGGGTTGAGACGATAGACCGACCTCAGCGTAACGTGATAAGCCATCAGTGTGTCCCCTCCTGGCTGAAGAACTGCTGCCTCATGTTGTGATTATTTGCTTAGACATGTCAGCCTGTACAGAGTAATTAATTTGTATATTTGTCAGTCATTTAGCGTTATCTGTACTGATTACTCTTTAAAGCCAAACAAGACAAACAACTGACGAGTACCTGCAATGTGACTGATGCAAATGAGGGACTTTCATGATGTGACTTTGGGCAACTAGGTTGGAAAAAGTATTTTTCCTTCCTCCACTACTGTGTAAATATTGTTCATAAAAAAACAGAGCTATTGATAATGTAACTTAATGTATATATCCACTGATGTTTTCTCATGTGTCTTACTGTTGGATATCGCTGTAAAAACAAAAAAGCTCACGTTTTAAATATCTATGTTTAAATCTTGCATGTCAGAGGGATGAATGTGTTTTTCTGTTGGAGGATAACGTTGAGGAACTGCTTTCACACAGTCATACGACTGAAAGTTTGGCGAGAACATTTTCTCCGTCATCAGCATGGGTCTCTAAATGTGTAACAGTCAAATGGTGTCGTCATTTCCTGTGTGAGAGGCTCCAGGCCTGATTAGTCCTGAACTGAGAACATTGCTGAAACCACATGACTTGTATATGTGTGACTTGATATATCTTTCCTCTATAAAGATTAATATAAAGAATACCATGAATCTGCTCTTAGATTCTTCTGGTGCAGTCTCTGGCTCAAAAACTCCAAAAACAACCGCAAGGGGACATCCATTATTTTGTTTGATGTAAAGTTTGAATGCTGTCCTGTTATTATTTTGTTCTCTGCAGCCCAAAAGGTTAGATCTAAGCTAGGAGGTGGTTTAATGTGGCACCCAACCGCACACAAGACTATGCAGTCTCAGATAAATAACCTTAAATAAATGAGGGAAAGAAAGAAAAGGAAAACACTAAATAGGTTCCACAGCATGCCCAAACAGCCAGTGCGTGTAATGTTAATCATCCTGTAACACTGCTGCGCTGTATAATCTCTTCTAATGTACAGTAGCTAAAGCATTTTAGTTGGTAAGCTAATACCAGCAAAGCTAGCTTACCAATGCTACTTGCTTGTAAGTTCCCAGATAGTAAGTTACTAGATTGTCTTCATTCAGAACCAGAGTGAAGTCTTGGACTTAGGCTTAGTCTTCAATTGACAATTGGTTTTGAGAAATGCATCATCATCATTTTTCATAATGTAAAACAAACTTAATTTAAATCCTAACAAACTTACAAACTTAATTCAATCCTTCATTCACTCATTCAATCATCTACTCTTTAACAGACATTCAGCAATTTTTTCAATGGTGTATGCCAATGTTTTTTTTAATGTAATAGAAATAATTATAGTAATTAGAGGGTTTGGGCATTCATAAATCATAATCACATTGCATGATCACAATTTGAGACACTTTTTTACATCTATGAACTGTGTATCACGTTGTTAGCAGAAGGATAACATAATATAACTGAATACATTTACACACTTAAAATGCTGAAAAATATTCAATTGGCACGATTCAACTTTCAATTTAATTTTATTTATAGTGCTAAATCATAACAACGCTTATCTTATGGCACTTCATATTCATATAGACCAAGGTTACAGAGACCCAACAATTCCCACCATCAGCAAGAACTTGGTGATGGTGACCATGAAAAACTTCCTTTCAAGAGGCAGAAACCTCGAGCAGAACTCAACGGTGGGCGGCCATCTGTCACGACTAGAAAGTAAAGATTTTGGACACAGCCTTTTGGCGCTAGCTTGTCAGCTGACATGCTTCAGTTACTCTTACAGTGATGTTACAGCAGTCTACATTGTGTTTACTGGCTGGTGTAGTTTTATCAAGAAAGTTAGCTTCAGGTTGGTACCTTGGCTGAAATAGATGGTGCTCTGTGTTTAACTACAGTGTTTTCCAGTAAGCTAGGTAGTAATGTTGCATGCAGGAAAAAAAGATAATTGAGTAAATGCTGCTAAGACCAAAAAAATAAAAGAAATAAATAAAAATGAAATTTTAAAAAAAGTAAAATCTATTTTTATGTTGTTTTTTTTTTTATTTATAGCATTTTATTTTATTAGGGTTTAATTTATTTGATCAACTGATTTGTGGAAAAGTAAATGTATAATGCTTTACGTATAATTTTATTGATATTTATTTTTATATACTGGTACTTTTACTACATTTAGTCAGTTTTGGGGCTCCATAAAAACATGGCAAATGCTTGTTATTTTATTGTCTATGCTAGTCTGTATTTCATCTGGATAAAACCAATTTTCAGATGAAAGTGTAAAGAGGTTTCGGCGGTGTCGAGGTCAGAGAAGGGGAGCGAGAGACAGGTGTAAAGAAAATCAGAGGGGAAACGCAATCAGACATAAAATATCCACCTACCACGTGGAGACGAGGAAAGAGTGTATCAAAACTGTGCTGGGAGAACAGACCCGGCCTTGTTCTCTGTTGGTCCACACTCTAAAAGCAAAGCAGTGAAAACCTTGTGTGTGGTCACTCTGTACTGCTGAGCTGCTGAAGTGAATTCCTCTCCCACTTCTCGTGCAGAAATGCAATGTGAAGTGACTTAAAATAATAAGAGTTTCATAGCGCTATTAGATGAGATATATTTTTGACTTTAAATTAAACTGGTCAGAAACTAGCAGCTCAGCACTGCACTTAATCTGGCATCCAGAATGCACAAATTAGCCCGAAAACTACCTGCCTCAAGATCTTCTTTATTGCAAGGACTGTGTTACCTCACAGTGTATCAGAAATGCTGCAGTATGCTTCAAAATACCTTCAGTGGGCAGTGTTTTTGCAGAGAGCACATCCAAGTGTACAAGATGAAACTAAAGGAACTCCCAGGAATACAACACAGAGCAATATGACATGCCGAAGATCTACAGATATAGAAAAACAACAGTGCTAGTCATCCCTGTCTTGTACACAAGTTCCACCCACGTAACACCTTCTGTCCTTTCTTACACCTGGGAAAGAGTTGTTTTGCATGTCTCATCCATCCCCTGGCAATCCTGTACAGAAACAGTACGTCTAGACATCGAGCATTCATTGCATCCAAGAGGGATCATGTGGCCGGTGGTCATAATATTGCCACCTCCACGAGGAAAAGAATCCCTCCGTGAGGAGTAAGTTGAAAGAAAAAGTGAAACCATATCCGGGGATGGGCTGTAAACCACAGTGAAACATTATATTGTCTTATACAGTTACAAATTGTTCTGAATTCTGCCTGACTTGACCCATTTCCTCACCTTGAATGGAGGTAACTGAGGAATTAGAATGTGTATTCAGTGTTGCATGTCAGATACGCATTTGTATTTGAGATGTAAATGTAGCAGAATGTAGTAAATTATAGTCATTTGTGTTGTTTTAGGTCCTGAACATGAGTTTAACCATTTTTACTATAAATATAATATGGAGTTTTGTTAGTGGTTGAGTTTGAGTGAGAGAAAAGTTCACAAATTTTGAAAGCTGTGGTCAAAGAATTCATTTAAAGAAAAGTAATCTACAGTTTGATTCAGGCTGACTTCTGTTGTGCATGCTGTGTGAAAAAAAAACTGCTACAGTGAATCTAAACTGCCAAACAAAATATTGATATTCATTTTTTTTCTTTACTTGACAAGCATGTCAGAGGCAGCAGTTTGTTTTTTAGACATTTATAAAATCAAATTACTGTGAGTAAACACTCCAGTCCAAACAGACCAAACAGATACTGAACTGCGTCTCATCTTATCTGTGTTCTTCAGATCCCCCTTAAATGTCTCCAGAGAACTGTTGCAAAATACTTCACTCTCTTTGAGTGTGTATTGTATGGTATCTGCAGTGTGTGTGTGTGTGTGTGTGTGTGTGTGTTGGGCGGAGATGTTAGAATGGCGAGGGACGGGGGTGACAGCAGTTGTTAAGAAGTCGCCATGGTTACCGCCGCCCAGGAACAATGTTGAGCTGAGAATGCTCCGCTGAAGACTGACTGGAATCCCGAGGTGCACATACATGTACACGCTTAAACACTGAAACAATGGACACACACACACACTCGACAAGATGCCGTCATGCACCAGGATTCACTCCTGAATGAGCACTTCTTATTTGGAGCAGAAATTATCCATCATCAGATTAGCTGTGTCAAACAAGAGGCCATGTGATTAAGCCATGGAAATGTCTCTGTTGCCTCTTTTCTAAAGCACTGCTGGGCATCTTAATTTACTGGGCTGAGAACTGCAAGTAGAGTGAAGTCATGAGGGTAACTCCACGGGGGGACACATTCAGTTATTTAGGCAAAAACCAACCGTACATGTTTCCTATGTGAGTTTCTATGTGCGGCTGCTTCATTTTTCTTGTAATGAAGTGGGATTTCCAAACACATAACTTTGTGTGCCGCCAAGCTCTAATTTCTGAGTGTCTATTGTTCGGTCCTGCGAGTGGGTTGACGTGCATGTGTGTGCATGAGCAAATGGGAGTGTAAAGAGGGTGTTTGCCCTGCTAACTCTGCCCCCAGTGCGAGCCCCTTCATCCTCCCCCTTGTTGTCATGCACAGGCGCTCTCCCTTTGGCACAAAGTATGCTGGCAAGCACAACAGCCATGTGTTTTAGCTCCACGCTTTGAAGGGCTAAAAAAAAAAAAAAAGAAAGAAAGAAAAAAAAGAAAAGTTTCAGAACTGTTTCTGAGGAACATCGTGTGAAGGGAGAGAGCCGGACAGAGAGGGAGAGAGAGAAAAAAGAGGAAGAGAGCGGGGGTGACAGAGAGTGTAAGTGTGAGGGAGAGAGATGGGGAGCAGAAGGAGCTGCAGACAAAAACAAGCTGTCCTCCATGTGGTGATTTGATCTCAGTTGTTGAAGGATACCTTTGTTGGACAACTTTTGGGGGAGATTCTGCGAGAGACTCAACAACAGGTGAGTGTGGAGGGAGCAATGTGTGAAAAGGACTGAAAGTGGAATAAATGGTGTCCACTTGGCTCAGACAGACAAAAAGGAGGCTGTTGTTTTGGCAATACTGCCATTAGTAAGCTAATGGCTCACTTTCTTTCAGTTTAATGCACTTTACATTGATTTTTCCACCCTGAATTCCCATGTTGGCGTGCTCCTGTTTCCATCTTCATTTTGAAAATAAACTTATTGCCTCCTGTTGATGGGAACAGCTGTGAAGAAGCTCTCAGGTCCTGAACTCACGCAGCTTTCACAACCCCTTTTTCCCAGACGCTGTAATTCTCACTCGGTGTTTCCCATCCCCATCACTGAAGTTAACCACCGGCTGTCCCAGTGATGCAGTGTGACGAGCTCTCAGCCCGAGATGAGTTCACCTACAGCCACATGTCCACTCTGGAGAGGGGCAGTGGGACGCTTGGACGACAGAGCGACAGGGGAACGGAGAGAAGGCCAGACAGGGGGGAGCGGTATAGGCCAGAGCGAGACAGCTACACGGTGGACGTGAGGGCCAGTGACCTGCAGCTGGCCCAGCCGGAGCCTCTAAAGCACCCCTGCTTCAGCTACAGGGCCTGGCTCTACAGTGTCCTCATAGGGGTGAGAGGAGAAATGGTCAGGGAGAGGAACATATAGGAGGCACATTACAGGGTGTGTCTATTTAGTCTATAACACACAAAATTTAAAGGTTGGGCTCATCTTTTCTGATAAGAGCGAATCCCAGTCTTGAATTTTGAGTGGGATGGCGACAAGAAATCTTGTTTTGTGCCTCCACATTTAATGAAGACGAACGTAAATGTAACCCAAGTGCTATAATATCAAAGGAGGGAATGGGTTTTGAGTATGAACATTTGGTTTGGAGGGATGAATAAAACAAACTTTGCAGAAGTTTATAATGATGTGATCAGGTTGCTCTTTCAAATGTCAGCAATTTGTCCGTAGGCGTGTGTACTGTGTTATATCAGGATAACTGGCCACTTCAGATTTATAATTTATGATAATGTGATTTATTGGTAAATATGAGTCTGTATGTGTGTGTCTGTATTTGTATATGCATGCCTGTGTCTGTGTGTGTGTGTGTCCTCAGGGCAGTCTGCTCATCACGTCTGGTTTCTCTCTGTACCTGGGAAATGTGTTTCCTGTTGCTATGGACTACCTACGCTGTGCCGCAGGCTCTGTAAGTGACCATCATACTCACGGTCACATTAACATACATCTCTGCATCCATGAGTGTATGCATGCCGTTTAGATTAAACCGTCGTGTCAGTATCACGTAATTCTCAGACAACCTCTCTGCTAAACGGATAAACATGGCAGCTCATTTCTTGCTGTTCTTCGCAGGGCCTCCCTGCAGCAATAGCCAGTTTTGCCATTGCCAAGAACAGACATGTTGCAGTGAGTAAACAATGAACACACCAAAGGCAACAAAGATAATTATGTTTTAATGGATTTTTAATTGATTTTCCTCAGGGCAGTTGTGGCTTGATGCTAATATCTTGTGGGGTGGGGGGGTTTTCAAGGTGTCAGATTTCCAGGTGGTCTACGTGTCAACGTTTGCTGTGACGACCACCTGCCTGGTTTGGTTTGGATGCAAACTGGTCCTAAACCCCTCTGCAGTCAATGTAAATCCATCATAGTAATATAATAGAACCAGAAGCATATCAATTTATTCTTCAAATTTAAGCATCTTTCTCTCTTTTCCATGTGTCTCTCCCTCTCGCTCTGTCTGTCCTCAGATCAACTTTAACCTCATCCTGATGATTTTGCTGGAGGTGCTGATGGCCAGCACTGTCATCCTGTCAGCCCGCTCTGCAGAAGACTGCTGCTGCCACAGGAAGGTGTGTGTATGAGTGATTGACTGGTTGCTTTTATTTCCTCAACTAATGCCTCTCCCCTTTTACTCTCGCTATAGTTTTCACTCGGGCATCCTAACTCCTCTCAATCTTTCCTCCCAACTTTTAGCCAGTGACATATGACAGGCCTGTGGTTATAACGCCTGCAGTGTTCCCCACTCGACTCCTTAGAGCATATTCTGTGAGTAGTTTTCTGTTTTGTTGCATGTGGTATTTCTGTTTGGTCAATGCTAATCAGTCACAAGAGAATGTCTCCAAATAGGTGATTGAAGTAATTGTTGGAATCTCTGCTGTATTTGGAGGAATTATCGCACTCAACATGGATGCTTTGCTACCTGGCCCCTACTTGTCTGTCACATTTTTCTGGATTCTTGTGGCTGTAAGTTTTTCTTACTTTTCATCATGACAGATTACAGCTCATAAGGATAGCTAAAGCTAAGATGCTAGCCATCACTGACTCGATTGCATAACTTTGTGTATGATCTATAATCATTTGCAGTGTTTTCCCAGTGCTATTGCCAGCCATGTTGTGTCAGAGTACCCCAACAAATGTCTGGTGAGTACAAGACAGTAATGGTTGTCCTCAGTTTTGCACATTTTTAGTACAATAAAATAAAACGTATAATTTAAAGGTCTATATGTGGAACTGCTGGCTACTGTCAGCCTTGCCTTTACACAGTAGACCACAGTATCCTAACCTCTGATAGGAGTTTCTTAGTTGCTGTTGTAATTTTGCATCATTATCTAAAACTCTGCATTGTGGTGTGCCCCAAGGTTATGCCCTGGGTCCTTTTTTGTTAGCCTTGTTTATGCTTGCTCTTCTTTTTACAGATATCTGTATTTATCTATTTTACAGCTGATGTGTGAGTAGTTATTATTGCTGCATTAACGTGTCCTTGTTGCACTATACCTTGACTATTCCCTTTCTATTTAAGTTGTTTTGGATAACCTTAATGACTTGATGACTCTCCTGCCACTGTTACGCAGATGACATTCAATTCTCTATCTCATTTAAGCCTCAAAATGTAGGAAAATTGCCAGTTTTAAATAATTACCTAGGCTCGATAAGAAAATGGATGGCATTTAACTTCCTGCAGCTCAATGCTGACAAAACAGCAGTTCTGCTCCAGTCTTGTCCCTAACATAGTCTAGATTCTCTTTTCTCTTTGGTTAAGTCATCCCTATAAAATGTGTCACTGTTGTTGAACTTTTGATCAGGCAGTTAGGCTTAGGGTAAAGTCTCATGTGACGCCATCTCTTCACTAGCTTTCCATCATACTCAGAATTCAGTTCAAGGTCCTTGTGATCACTTACAGGGTCATGCATGGCCTGCTGACAATCACCAGTAGGTCTCTGTAGTCCAGTGATCAGGGTTTGTTGGTTGTTCCTTGCTGCAGGCTTTAAACTAATGGACACTGTGCTTTTGAATTTGTGGCTCCTGAACATTGGCCAGCTCTCCATTTGCTTCCATTTGCTCTTTTGATCTGTGAACACACTTTTGCTCTCTTCCTGGTTCTTAGGTGGAGGTACTGATTGCCATCAGCAGCGTGACGTCCCCTTTGCTCTTTTCAGCCTCCGGGTTCCTTTCTTGTAGTGTGATCAGCTTTATTGAAATTTTCCTGCATGATGTGCCTATAGCCAAGGTGAGTTCAATTAAGTGAAAATTTACAATGTGCAAATTTTCTAGTAAGCATTACCTATCCAGCCTTGATAGGTGCCTTTTGCACGAGAAATACAGGAACAGATTTTAGAGGAAACTGTGAGAATGACTCATTAAGAAACCTCATTGAGAATGATCTAATTTTGTCTTAATATGTGTGTGTGTGTGTGTGTGTGTGTGGTCCAGCAATCCTATGACATCCTGCTGCTGATTCTGATGGTGTTACTGCTGGTGCAGGCAATTCTAACCTCAGCCACTGTGGTGCACTGTGCCTCCTACAAGAGTCAGCTCCGCATGGGGGCTCTGGAGTGCGATGACAGCATGCACACGAGCCATTACTGTGAGGTAAGGCAGGTAAAAACTTGGGTCATTGACACAAATGGACAAATCTGTCTGCCTTTTTCTCACCTCATCTGTCTCTCCATTTCCAAGATATGATATTTGGACAATGTGTGAATGTGGACAAGGATGCACAAGTCTATGTGTTGCATAAAATATGATGACATAAAAATCAATGAGCTAATTATACATGCAACAATGACATTGTGATGCTTATCCTTTACACATCATTTAGCTCAATGTTTTTGTCACCTTCCCCCTCCCCTATTTAATCTCTCTCCAAACTCTCTCGCTTCCTGTTTTGCTCCATCAGCAGCAAGCAGCCAATGGAACGCTGCAGGATTTTGACAAAGACAGAGCCTGGAAGGCAGTTGTGGTTCAAATGGCCCAATGAGCTGCCCTACACAGAGAAGCTGGCGATTTGTAGTGGAAAACAAACTCAGCTGTAAGCACAAGAGTTCAATCTTCAGATACTGGAAGAAAGAAAAGGTAGTGATGATGTATATAGAGAGAAGAGAGAGTAAGAAGAAAGAAGAGAATGAATTAAAAAAAAAAGAAAGTTAGAAAGAATGTCAGGTATATATATATATATATATATATATATATATATATATATATATATATATATATATATATATATATAATTGTTGCCTACTTACTGTGGTGTAGAGAGAGGTGTTATTCGACCTGGACATTACATACTCCGTAATTTAAGCACACATATTTTTACATCAACACTGTATGTGCAGTGAACAATCATGTGAATCAACGATCAGTTTTATGAAATGTCTGAGCACTTCAGCCTAAACAAAAAAAAAACTCACAAAATTTTAGGATGTCTCAAGATATCCACATTTGTTCAACACAATACATCAATGTAACTGAATTTATTTTGGATTTTACATTTTTCATTGTTGTACTGTAGGATGAAAAGGATGTCTGTTTGTACTGTATAAACATTCAACTCAATTTATAGTGTCTTTTTTTTTTCTTTTCAATTGTTTGTATCCCTACATAGAGAGTGCACATCTTGTGTCTTAACTACGAAAGCATTGAGAAGCAAGCACAAAAAAAATGCAAGTCTGATCTTAATTGTTTGTTTTTTACAGAATTACTTTTTTGGATGAAATTATGAAGAGTAAATGTTGCATAACTTGCTAACACACAATAAAAATAAAGTGTGTGCCTTGTGAGGCCTGATTCAGGCCAAATCAGGCGGTGAAAATGCAGCGTATTGCATTTAGGTTGCAGTGGTGCGGGCCAAAATAAAAACACAGCCACCTGTGCTGAAAAAGTTGAATTTCAACAAATTCAGCTTTTAGGAACAACACAACCTGACACCATACTGCTATAGTCAATTGGACAATCAGACTTGTCAAAGTCAGTTGCACTAAAATGTCACTGAAACTGAGTACTATCCAGGTGGAGTTCATGAATTAAACTAGAGAAAGAGAGAGACAGACAGCAGTGGTTGAATGACATAGGCAGTGAATCAGAGAAAGGGAGCTCTGATAGCAAGAAAGTTGATGAATCAGAAAAATTAGAAATTGTTTTCTCATTGTTTCATAGAGGTTCCAACCACCACAAATAAACACACTGAAAAGCCCAGTACAAGCCCAACATCAGTGCACAATTTGCTGCAATGCCTGATTTGGCCTGAATATGACCTCAGACAGGGCTTCTGTACGTATCTGTCCTCTGATACTTTGCTGGATGTATGTTGCTAGTTTATTCATTGGATATTTTTCTTCCCAATATTTATCATTATTTTGTGGTAGTGGTTGTTTATTACAGTTTTATAAGTTAATTGATAGATCATTGCAGATGCAGACACATTATTAACAGATGTAAAAAGTTTTAACTGAAATTCTGTCGAGTTTAGAAAAATTAAACATTCTCATCAGCTGTACGTAAATGTGTGTATAAGTTTTATGCCTGTTTTGACACTAATAACCTGCATCCAAAAATAACTTTCCAGGCAATATTGTTCAGTTATGAAACTATTTTTATCATGTCAGGCTGTGATGTATAGACTATGGATGATTTATATTTGTATATGTGTTTACGGGGAAAAGAAAATACAACCCCCTGCTTTCTTGTTTCGGAAATGAGGATGGTGTTCTCATTACTGTTGCACTCTAATGCATTGCTACTTTGCTAATTGACTTAATTTCCTTACTCCTTTAATTTACTCCCAGCCCTCCGTCTGTGTTAGACACTGCACGTTATATAGTCCTATTTACAAAGAGTAATTTCCCTCCCTTACATTAAAGATTGTACCTCAGTGATGATACACGCATAACATAGTGCAAGACTGTAATGCCTGTCAACTGTTTACTACATCTGTACGCTCTGATGCCAAACGTACAGCTGTTGTGCTATAAAGTCTATTGTTGTGATACCTGCATGTCATAGAGATGTTAATTCAATTACTGTGCGTTTTAGCATTCAGGTCAGAGTTAATTTTAGTGTACTGAACTGCAGAGGTGCAGAGGACAGAAAGTTGCCCTTCACTATAGTGCAGTCCAGCTATGACCTCAATAATAAACATACACCTTTCTGACAATTTCACCCAAAACTGAATATTATACATTTCAGTGCAAGATTGTACAGATGAGTGTATTTCTAAACACACTGGGCCTGTAAGGAAAGCATATGTTGATGTTTTTTTTTATATATAGGGGGTTGCATTATTTTGCATTCTTTGCACCACGTTGAGAGGAAGCTGCATCACATCTGAGACATGAACATCACCAAGATCTCTGCAACGATGCTGAGAGAGAGAGAGAGAGAGAGAGAGAGAGAGAGAGAGAGAGAGAGAGAGACTATATTTGGTAGCAGACGTAGTGAGGTGCGGCTTCCCTAACCGGTGGAAACCGGCTTGAAGAACACTGACTTGTGGCTCGATCGGTCCGGCTGACGAACATCGGGAGCGCGCAGGCTCACATCCCCACATGAATCCCTACAGAGAAGCAGAGACTGCTGGAGGCTTCAAACAAACTTAACCAAGCTGCTGCAAAACTGCTCGCAGTGATGTGGCGCGGAAATGAAAAGATAATGTCTCTTCATTTTTATATGCGGCTTCCCTTTAACATCTGTCTAGATCTTCACGGGCGGTGCATGCAGATAGGCGGCTGCAGTTGCGAAAAGCTCTACTTTACTTCAAACTTTGAGCAGTTTCCCTCCACTGTATGATCCCTTAACTGATGCTGCTGGATGTAGAAGAGGATGCTCGCCACACCCAGTGAATTTGAATGACAGACATGTTTCCCCATTCGTTGCTCGCACGCGTCTGTGGCCAATCCCACAATAACGGATGATGGGCAGCCGGGATAAACCTATCAATAGTAAAAGCCTGACGGCGCCTTGTAGTTAGGTTGTAGACTGACTGGTAGCCGGTGTGTAGTCATCCAAATAGACCGTTTAGCCAAATCTTACCTAAAATGATTGGTCTCAAACCAACCGACTTTAACACCCCAAGAATATTTATGGTATTTGATCACCACTGTAACATTTATATATGAATCTACAGCTGTTATATTTTAACGTTCAACCTCCACAAACTGCATTTCTGCGGCATAGTTTCAGCATCTCTGCTTACACAACACCTGTCCCCGTGAGCCGCGGACGCAGCTCGGCGTTCATTCTGCGTGGACTGCGCGCATGGACGTGGGGTGATGTGATGAACTCGAGAATCTCAATGCGTTATCTCATCGTCCCTTGTTTCTGAGGAAGAGGCAGGCCAGGGGAGGGGGGGAGAGGAGAGGAGAGGAAAGGGGGTTGGACGGGAGGGGAGCCGGGGGGGAAAAGGCGGAACAAACCGGTGTGCTCGGATACATGCTGTAGCTGCTCGCCCGCACTGCAGATTAACTCTTACCGTGCCGGGAGATGCAGCGAGACATGGTGAGTGGATTTTTTTTTTTATTATTATTATTACTGTTGTTATCCTTGTCCCCCCCCCTCAGTGCATGCACATGGCTCAGCTGTGTGTGCTGGTCTTTCTCAGTGGACAGGTAGACAGCTGATGCAGGTACTGAGTCTCTCCTCAAACACACACACACACAGAAGCAGAGCGGCGCGCACTCTCGCACACTCTCGTCGCTACAGTTGGTGTTTTGCAGCTCGTCTCCGGCTGAATATTCGGGAGCTATCCGCTGCTCAGGTGCTGAAACGGCTCGGCATCTGCATGCAGCTGCAGCTCGCTGCAATGCAATGCCTCTGGTGGAAGTGTGCTTCTCCCGGGTTGCTATTCTCCCAGTGTCCCGGACTCCAACAGGAGACAGCAGTGAAGAGGCATCCTAGCTCAACACGGGCTAACTAGGACATAATGATCTCCTCACCCTGATGAAATGTTCCTGTGGTGTTCCCATAGGGACTTAGTGATGAGCCCAAAGTGAGAAAACAGTACTTTCCATGTCACTGCTGCTATACAATGCTGTTTCTCTGTCTGCTTTAGTTGTCTGGTCTGCTGTGTTTTCTGAACGTCTGAAAACAAGTGTCAGATCACTGAAAGTTCTTCCCTCCTCGGCCATCATCTGATTCACGATGAGTGAATGGCACTCCTCTCCTTCGCATCCTGGCGCTCAGCTCTGTCTCTTTGTAGCCGGCTGTACTGGTCGCAGCCAAGCGGGATGCTGTAGTAGCCAAAGAATGTGGGATTTCCCTCTCTAAACACTGGTAGCATCGCCCAACTGAAGGGCATTATCAGTTGGGCTGGAGCAGTGCCAGTGGATCACAGACAGCAGTGCAGCCTCTCAGTGAGCACTGGAAAATGTGGTGCTGCCCCTTTAAATTTAAATTATGCAAAGTTTATTTGCCTTCTTACTTGAGACAGTGTTTGAGGATGTAGATAAAGTTGTCCAGATTGTCACCAGGCAGTGTAAAATGTGCACTGCATGTTATGTTATCCCACAAGGGACATCCGCTTCTTGTACAGCTACGATACAGAGCCTGATAATATTTCAAAGGAATCCCCTCCTTACAATCTTTCTCATCATTTTTGATAAGAGCTGACCAGAGTATTGTTAAATTGCCCCTTATACTCATGACGCTGCAGTCTCAAGCTTACAGTTCCCGTGATATTAAGTATACTTTCAGGCCCTGGACTGGAGGACTTGGCTTTTAAGGATTTCGTGCTGTGCGTTTGCATAATGACGGGAAAGTGGGAGGAGGGCAGAGGGAGTAACAGAGAGAGAAAGAAAAAGTGGAAAAGAGGGAGAGCAGGAGGATTGTTGATGGGAAGGGGTGATGTATTCACATTCCCCTCGAAGGACGTTCACATAACCTTCAAGTGAAATGAGCATGCAGCAGGCACCAACTCAACCCTGCGCAATTACTGTACGCGCGTAGTCGCCGAAACACTCAGACACACATGACAAGACATCACACTGACAAGTGTCTGGATTCACCTGACACCCCAGAGTGAACACGCCGTTCCACGCAGATAATGACCACCAGAAGAGGGGAGCAGAGTCAGTGCTCATGAAGATAAGGTGGTTAATTTCTCAAGACAAATTGAACGTTTGTCAGAATTGCTTCGTATATTCTGCTTTGAATCAATTTCAGTTCAGCTCCTCTGAGAATAAATGCGTCCTTTAGTGTCCTTGTTTAACCAAAGGCAAATGTACCCCTCAGAGGTAACCACATTCACACACTCCACTGGTTACAGATTGGGGATTAGTCGTCCTCAGCCACATGACTGCATTGTAGAGGATGATAGAGGGGAACAGAGAGCTTTCTTGAAGGAGGTGCGAGACAATGCAAATTCACACTAGGGCTTGTTTGAAAGACGGTTGCACTAATTCATTGTACTGTTCTTATTTTTATAAAGCGTGCACACTGTACCACCCTAATTTGGTCATCTGTCTTTCAGGAAAGGACTGGTCAGAGCTGCTCCTGACCGAAGCACACAGAACAACTCTTCAGCCAGCAGCCACTCTCCCCGGGGATTGCAAGGACGCCTCCTAAACTCAGCTCATTCCTCAACCTGCCACACTGCGTGCGAGGACTAAGGCCAGACACTGTTGAGATGGGACAAAACTCAGGGATGCACGCAGAAGAGAGCGGGCGAGTGGTGTCCTTCTGAACATTATGTCTGTACTTTTAAAAGAGAGGAGCAGTGGGAATCTGTAGAAAACTCAAGACCTCTGAAGAACACAGGCCACACAGTATGACCCGCTTCTTTCCCACACATGGTGACAGGGGCTGAAGTTGGTCACACATTCGTGTGTGTATATGCCAGTGTATCACACTGTGTTGAGGAGTATTTAAGTACAGCAGGGAGTGTCTGGTTTCTCTTCCAGCCCAGAGGGAGGTTGTAGTGTGTGCAGACTTTGTGTTCCGGATGCAGAACATCCTCGATCAAAACTTAGACATGGCCACAGCTCTACTCGCCGGTGAGAAGCTGAAGGAGCTAATCCTGCCCGGCTCCTCTCAGGATGAGAAGGGCGGGGCACTGGCCAGCCTCATGGTGCAGCTCAAACTAGAGCTGCCCTTTGATCGTGTTGTTACAATAGGGACGGTGATCATCCCCATCCTTTTGGTCACCCTTGTCTTCACAAGGAACTTTGCAGGTGAGACTTTTTGCCACTAGAGGGGGTGAACTGTTAAACCGTGAGTTACATAAGCACATGTTATTGCTCACATCACTTTTGACCAGTTTGCGACAGAATCTCAGGTCTGTAGAAGGTACACTTTGTTCTGATAAAGTAACAAAAAAAGTCACCCATTTTCACCACAGGAATGTGATAAAAGTTAAGGGAGTTCATTCAAACGAGCTTGACCCGGTATATTTTGAGTTAGCCATGCAGTGCTTTTTGTCATCTGTGAGATTAGGCGAGACAGAAAAAGAAACACTGACAAGTGCATCAGAGGACCCAGAGAGAGCTAGAGAGGCTAGAGAGACTTTGGAGACACACGACGAGGATGGATTACAGCGAGGGTGGAGAGGAAGGTGTTTGGTTAGAAGGAAAGTGTGGAAGCCGATGGATGGGAGAGATGTTAGTTCATTGCTGAGTCAGACTCTCTGCATAGCAGCATTAACCATCTGGGACTAAGCGTTTAACTTTCGCAGCAGAAAGATGTGGGCGTTTAGACAAATTCTTCAGTATTTCCTCACTGGGGTGTTTTATAATGATATTTAGGGAATTGCTAAACATTGCATGACTTTTACATGACTCAGCACATCCTGCCCACTGTGACTGTGACAAAAAAAAATGCCATTGCAGATATTGTCTTAATTGCGAGTAACATAACATAAAAGAATAAATGACCGTTTGTAATATCAAACGTCAGTTCTAAAGATTCAAAGTGGACTTGCTGCAACCCTGAACCGCTTAGATTTGCACTTAATCAACACTGAACTCATCGAGAGTTACTTTGACAGGGAGGAGTTTTCTCACTTCCTTTATCTAACCCGCAGAGACACTTCTTTCATTTCAAAAAACAGCAAGAGTATTATCAGAGACACACAGCACTGTGTGATAAACACATGAATGATTCCAAACATTTCTCAGAGATACAGTATAAATAAAAATGGCACAGAGGTCAGATAGATGCAAGATATTTCCTGCAGTTGCATTCACTGCAGTCAAAATATGCCATGGTTTAGCCATATTATATTGTGCGTAGTTTTACAGTACAGTGGATGATTACAGCAGATATTTCAGGTATTTTTGTGTTTTATTGTGAGATATAATCATCCAACTTGTTAAGGTAATGTCTGATTCTTTCTATCTGTTCTGCCTTCAGAGGAATCCATATACTGTTACACACCGCACAACTTCACCAGGGACCAGGCACTGTATGCAAGAGGCTACTGCTGGACAGAGCTGCGGGATGCTGTACCTGGTGTGGAGTCTCACCTTTGGCCTTCACTATTTGAACACAAGTTTCTGCCCTATGCCCTGCTGGCCTTTGCCGGAATCATGTACATTCCTGCTTTGGGCTGGGAGTTCCTTGCCTCCACTCGGCTCACTTCAGAGCTCAATTTTCTGCTTCAAGAGATTGATAACTGCTATCATCGAGCCGCTGAGGGCCGAGCCCCAAAGATTGAGAAGCAGATCCAGTCCAAAGGACCTGGCATAACTGAACGAGAGAGGAGGGAGATCATAGAGAATGCAGAGAAGGAGAAAAGCCCAGAGCAGAACTTGTTTGAGAAATATTTGGAGAGACGAGGCCAAAGTAACTTTCTGGCTAAGCTTTATCTGGCACGCCACCTGGCTATAATCTGCCTCAGTTCTATTCCCATTTCCTACCTGAGCGCCTACTATGCCCGCCAAAGGCAGAATGAGTTCACCTGTGCACTGGGTGAGCCCCCAGATGTTAGCAGCTATGCAGAGCTGAAGCTCAGGGTCAACTGTAAGCTGCCTGCTGTGCAGTTGCAGCGCATCATGGCAGCGGTAGATATTGCTCTGCTCTGCACCATGAACCTCATCATCCTGGTTAATTTACTGCACTTGTTTGTGGTGCGCAAGTCCAACTTTGTATTTGATAAACTGCATAAAGTTGGTATCAAAACACGGCGACGCTGGCAGAAGTCTCAGTTCTGTGATATCAACATCTTGGCCATGTTCTGCAATGAGAACAGGGACCACATCAAGTCGCTCAACCGGCTGGACTTCATCACCAACGAGAGTGACCTAATGTATGACAACGTGGTCAGGCAGCTGTTGGCTGCGCTTGCACAGTCCAACCATGACGCTACACCCACTGTGAGAGACTCTGGGATACAAACAATTGATCCCAATATGGATATTGGAGTGGGAGAGATGGGTGGGGAGCCGCTGGTTATCAAACGACCCCGCAAGAAGATTAAGTGGATCCCAAGTTCAAATCCTCTTCCTCAGCCATTCAAGGTAAGACAGCTGCCAGGGAACAATTTCAATATCTCCAGCTATAATCAAAGTTGAAATGAAATTTATTTAGCATCAATCAGACAGAAGAAGTAGAAACAGATTAGTACACTACAGGAATTGTTCATATCAACATGGACTGTGTGCAACCACATCGTAGTTTGACCTACATGCTGGTCTTTAAACTGTTGTTTAAACCATGATTAAATGGCACCTTTTTGTGCTTTCTGTTCTTTTGTATAGGAGCCCCTCACCATGACACGTCTGGAAAATAACACCAAGCCTGAAAAACCCAAACCAGTCAGACGAAAGACAGTGGCAGACAACTTCATTGCACCACTTCTGGATAGCAAGAGCACACAACATCCTGCAACAAAAGGTATGGAAACAGTGAGTCTGTGCTAATCAATAGTGTATATTCTTATATTAACAGTGGGCCAGTTGACAATATGTGAAAGGGTTTTCATCTAGTGACAAACCCACAGAACCTAACTTTTCAGTTTTCTTTTTAGCATCTTTCAGCTAATTGTCTTGGTTCAATTTCACAGCTTTCATCAACATTGTTCCCAGACTCAGCAGGCGGCTCTTTTAGGAAAAAGGCAAAGTAAGCAACTAGCTAAAGAGCATTTATCTGCTAAAGAGCAAGATACCTTTCTTAAGAGCTGGTGGAGACAAAAACAGAGCTGAAACCAGAGTGATTATTTGATTTACATTCGCCAGGTAGGCAGAAAGACAACTTCACGTGAATGCTAACGTTGCTTATTGCAAACATCTTCACCACTGTGTTGGCTTGTTTCAAGAGGTCAGACAGTCAGTGAAGGCAGGTACTTTGGATAGATGACTAAGTCAGATTTTTCTTTTCTGAATGCAGATCTAAGTGGGATGGAGAAAAAGCACACTCGCAACTTCTCTCTGGACGTCCACCCATACATGTTGACCATTCGTAAGCCCAAGGTGGAGGCCACAACCACAGAACCTCTACCCACAGAGCACAACATGGATACAGTGTACCTTGAAGGCACGCACACTATTGTTCATGTGTCTGGCGCAATTACAGGTAAGCCTGATGTCTCCGCTGTTCAAGTCACATATTCACATATAAAGAATCTACCAGTATTAGCTAACAGACAAATGCAGCATCCCATCTAGTTGAGCTGTACCTTCCATATGCCTACAATCACAGCCTGGTCCAAACCGTGGGCATGATGATTTACGGTCTGTTGTTTCGTCTGGTAAATTCCGCTTGTCTAATATGTATTGTCTATTGCTAATGCCATCTTTCATAGTGGCGAAATCAGTCTTAGAATATTCCAGCTGAAACAAATACACTCTGTCTTGGCAATGAAACACAATAAAAAAAGAGTATAAGCTCTCAGTTAGAGCTGAATGTGTGCTCCAGCTTGTTAGGCTACACCATGACTCTTAGAGTCTCCCAGTGTAATTATTGCTGACCTTTTTTTAGAAGTAGACACACTGCCTAGACTGACTTTCTCCTCTCTTCCTCCACCCTGTGTTGTATTTCCTTCTTGTCTCCTTAGAAACTAAAGTATGCTCTCCAGAATCTACCAACACTGCCTTTTCTACAGTCACCCTGCCCACCACTACTTACGTCAATGGCGTGAGCCCGAACCCTCCCTCCAGTGAGGACGCCCTCAGCCCAAAGTCCTCTCCACCTCCGAGGGAGCCACTCACCCAGACAGAAAACCCCGAGCGTCCACCACCACCCCTGACCAGAGCCCCTACGCACCAGCTCCTGAGTATACGCCACACTCTCTTTGAGGAGGAAGAGGACGAAGAAAACCGTAGAGACAGACTGGCAGAGAGACCCGGGGAGCTCATCGCCGCTGGGGAATGTTGAAGAACAAGAAGAAGAGGAATGCTGACTGAGATTTCTTTCCCCTAACACTACACTCTGCACACATGGCCACCATGTCAACCACCTCCTATCAACAGTCACCTCTACTCCTGAAATTAACTCACCCACTCCTGTGATGGCTGCATCGGGCAGAAATTGGACAATGATAAAAGCAAATGACAATTAGATGGGAATGTGATTCAGAGAAGAGCAGACAAAAGCGTGCGTATTTGGTAATGTTGACCAGAGTATTACTGTAGGAAACGATGTCACATTCATGTCTCAGGATGACTGTGTACAGCTAAACACCCTCCAATGAAACCAGCAGTGATATAATAATTCTACAGGGTGCTACGGTACAGGATAAAACAGCTATATTGAAAAAGGCCTCATGAAAATATGAGTGGGAATGAGTGAGCTTTCTTAAAAAAAAGGGAAAAAAAGACACCTTAGAGATGCATATCTGCAAAGGGGACTGTTTTATGGCTTCAAACAAAATGTATTTTAAACACATATGATAACGCTTAGTCCCTTTATCCCAATAGCCAAGTAGAAACGTAGCTCACGCAATACAGTTGTTGCGATCTGCACAATTAATATGCAAAAGATCACAATATATTTGTGGCAATAATGTATGCGCTTGCAGCATCATATTTCACAAAATGCTACACGTGTATTAGACACTGTATATGACTCAGTGTTTGTGGGGTGTTTAAAATATAGCACACTTTTCATGGCTTTATCATTGCCATTTCACCATTGATTAGGAATGTGTATCAGATCTTGACTCGACTATATTTGCACGTCACTAATAATAAATTGGCATATCATATAAAGGGAGCAGCAAAAGAACAGACACTGCAGTGAGAGCGTGGCATTGCGAGGTGGCGTGTGACTACGATATTGCTCAGATTTGTGTGATATCTGTGAGATATCTAGTAAAAAAAAAAAAAAGAAAGAAAAAAAAAAGGCAGTGATGTAGGTGTTTTCTCCTTGAAGACATTATTAGGAGCTCCAATATGATGAATGGAGCTGGACTCACCAGTAAAGTATATGACTTTTGTGTTCTGCTGGCTTCTTGTCGGAGTGCTGTGACGTGAAGTGATGAGTAGATGTTGAAGCGTTCCTCACCGGATGGTTTATTACGTGGATTGTCATCCGCTGTCTCGGGACACGATCTAAATTTCTCTCAGTAGCTCTGCCCTGTCTCCCATTGTGCAAACATCCACTATGGAGGAATGAGTAGTTAGAATAGCTGGTCTGTTATTTGTAGTAAAAAAAACAAACAAAAAAAAACATGTCATATAAGATATGTTAGCACTTTTCACAGGGAACAAGTGAGTGGACAAGAGGGACTGGTGCCTACCACGACCTCTCCATACGCATTTCTTGCAGCTGCATACATGAATACAGGAACTTCAATAAAGAAACTCTCTGCACTGACTTTCACACCAATATGACATCTACTGTAGAAGACAACAGTGCTGCTGAGGTGCCTCCCTACAGTATAGGCAGACCCACGCACACTACACTCATCTGTTGTCATCTTGTGATGGAGAGATCACCTCCTTTATCTTTTGGTGGAAATTAACATAAATTAACAAACGAACCGTTTCATCATCATGACACAGGTTGGCTCAGAATCCCCCATGTTAGACTACTCAAGCACACTGAATGCATCCAAAAGCACTTTAAGACTTGTAGCACGAGTGTGTGTGAGAGCATGTTATATGTTGTAGCACAGCTCTGCTTAGATCTGACCTTCTGTGTAGATTTTCACATTGAAGTAAATCTCTCACGGTCTTAATGCTAGTGAGCAGGTGGAGACGAACACGACTTTGGTTGTAACTGTGTGAAATGTTATAATGACAACAAATAATAATGATAATAATAATAATAAAAACATTTTCCTAAAAAAAAAAAAAAGTCCCAATGATTAATGACTACATGTACCATAATGCACTGCGGCTGTCAGTCTGAGCCGAGCACTGTACTGCTGTACTGGCGAGGAGCAGCAGCACACTGACATACGGGCTGGCTTGCTTGGTGAGTTGTTCACATTTGTTTTTAGACAACCGTCGTCTTTATTACCACATGTGTTGTACTTGGTGTTGGCGGCACGGGTTGTGAAATTATTCAGTCATAACGTGTTTAATTTGGTGAAATTCTCACCGGGTCTTGCTAGCCTACATTAGCCTGAGTTAGCTGTTATCATCATCCGGTAGCTAGCCAAATCGATGAGCCCTCAGTAAACGCTCATTTTTTTTAGCAGTCCCGTACCTGGAAGTAATGTTAGCTCACTTGTAAGGCACCCTCCGGCATGACACTTCTTTTTTTTCGGCTCTTGTGTTACGTTAGCTAATCTTAAGTCGCAATGACATCCTCGTCTGAAATGTCCGTTCACACTCACAAACCAGTTCAAATCGCCACTTTTTGTTATTAACATTAGCGCTTTAACTGTTAGCCGCATCCGTTGCCGATACACTTTAAGCAACGTCAGCAGTCAGTAACGCCGTACTGTTAGCAGCTAGCTGTCAGTGAACGCCTCACTGTCAGTGAACGTCTCACCCGTGTCTTCCTTCCTCCCAGCTTTCAGCGCTTCAGACATGGATCAAGACAACAACTCGGAGGTTGGTAACAGTTACGTACGTTGTGTGTTTGTGTGAGACAGGAGATGTTTTGCCAGATGTGCTGCTCGCTCTGGGGTAAGGAGACACACTGGGCAGCTTGAGTGTTGGCCTGAGAATGAGTGATAGTAGTAGTCTGTGTAAAAAAAACAAAACAAACAAAAAAAACATGTTATTGTTGCTAATTTCTTTAAATTGTTTAAACTTAATTTGCTCAGAGCATTTACCTAATCATGTGCAATCAGCCGGTCTTTCTCAAACTGGCTTGGCTCTGACAGGAATAATCCCTTAATCTCAGGGTGATGCAAACATGCCTTGTAAAATATTCTTTGCTGTTTGTTTTGATGTCTGGCAGGATGAGTCAGTTGGCCCATCAGAGGATCCTTCAGAAGAGGAAGTGCCTCCCTGTATACCTCCAGGACTCTGTACGTTGTTCTTTTTCTAAACACAGTGTGTGTGCTGTATTTTGTCAGAAAGTTGTCGCAACGCCTCTTCTTCCCCCCTACATGTTATATGTATAATAGAAAAAAAGTGCAACATTGTCTGAGACTAGACAGCTCATTAACTATATATAATTGCAGCGGCCTATTTGGTTGTTAATTTCAATCCGCATGGTGCAATAATACTCTTAACTCTTAATGTTGCAACAGTTAGATTATCGCAGTATAATTACACATCGTGCCCCTAAGAATGAAGGTTTTACTTTGTTACAGGGTTTTAACCAGGTTGTAATTATTTTCACTAGTTTTAAAAGTCAAAATATCAAAGTTAGATAATTCAGTTTTGGGTAGAGGACGCACAGAATTTCTGATATACTTTTTGTTGTTGTATACTTGCTGTATATTTACCTGGTGTGCAAATAGTCCCTAGACTTGTGTATAGTTTACTAGACCGCCGTAACCTTTCCATTAGTAGCAGAGATACAGCTTGTGTGGATTACTACTCCAACTACAGCTAACGCGTGTAGGAATCACTGAAAATGTTTCTTTCTCTCAATATATCATAGATCTATTAAAACATCAGATGCTTATTTTTCCTTTTGAATTTTTCTAACTTTGTTGTTCCTGCTTAGCCGACGGTGAAACAATGGAGATGCTCTGGCAGTTGCGATCCCAGCGTCGCCAGTCGTCCCCTGAGCTTCCAGAGACAGTGACTTGTCTTACTGCCCCCGATGGCAGCCTCCTGTACCTGGTGGGCACTGCCCACTTCAGTGACAGCAGCAAAAAGGATGTGGCCACGGTGAGCCAATGAGAATTTACAACAACAGGATTTTTACAGTATACTTTTTCACTTACACCTCTTTAAAACTGTGATACGCTGTGAATTGTCAGTGAAACAGTGGAGTAATACTGTCAATGTGGAGAAGTGTTGCAGAGTAGCACCTTGAAATGATGACTGTTCTTGTTCTAACTTCCTCGCTCACTGCTCATTTGGCCTTTGTCTTTCTTGTACCCTCTCATGCTCTCTGCGTTTCTTACCTTACTTACCCACTGCTCTCTCTCTCTCTCTCTCTCTTACACAAAGACGATTCGCGCTGTGCAGCCAGACGTTGTGGTGGTGGAGCTGTGCCAGTACAGGGTGTCTATGCTGAAGATGGACGAGAATACACTGCTGAAGGAAGCCAAAGACATCAACCTGGATAAGGTTCAGCAGGCCATCAAACAGGTGTGGATTTCAGAATGATTAGGAATAAACAATGATGGTAGTGTGAAAATCAGCGAGAGAATATAAAATGGAGAGGGGTAACAGTATAACAAAGACAGTGAGAGAGCTGTGTATTCTGAGGAAGGCAGTAATGGAGTTTAGAAATTTCAGCTCTCCAGCTCTGATGGGCAGAAACAGTGAAGGGGACTGCAGCATGACCTCGCCATTAATGGACAAATAAACATCACTGATGTATGATGGACAAACAGGATTAGGTGTCAGTAAAGAGCTTTAGTCTGTTCTGCATTTCTGTTGTAATTTTTGTTTTTTTTTTTTTGGTTTTCCACAGCTTTGGTTATATAAATCCATAAAACGGATTTAATGAATAGCTGCCGAGGCACATCTGTGTTTTTATGAACGCTTCTTTCTGCCCTCTGTGTTGACAGAATGGACTGATGTCCGGCCTGATGCAGATCCTCCTGCTTAAAGTTTCCGCACACATCACAGAGCAGCTGGGCATGGCCCCTGGAGGAGAGTTTAGAGAGGCCTTCAAAGAGGTAAAACACACAGAAAAGAAGTTGAAGAAGAAGGAAAAAAGATCGCTGCTAGTTTAAATTTTTTTTATTTATTTATTTTTTTAAAATAATAATGATTGTCGTTTTTCTTCTCTGCACACAGGCTGGACGAGTGCCATTCTGTAAATTTCACCTTGGGGACAGGCCGATCCCTGTGACGTTTAAGAGGGCCATTGCTGCTCTAAGTCTGTGGCAGAAGGCCCGCCTGGCATGGGGTCTTTGCTTTTTGTCAGACCCAATCAGGTATAAGCTCACCTTAGTCACTTCATGTCACACCACACAGTGTTGCAAGACTTTCTCTCTCATCACACCCGAGAGGTACTGTGTTTTATTCTGGATTCAGAAATATACGTGTCCCACGATTATCCACTTAATCGGTATGCCCTTAACCGGATACTGTACATTGCTACTCAACTGATCCAGGAATGTGGATACCGCTAGATTTTGGAGGGAAATGAGAGGTCTTATTGAGCAGAAAGTATTTTTGGACGGATGGGTTACTGTGCCCTGGGAAAAATTGTTGTAACAGTGTGTGTAAGCATCTATCTGTTGATCTGTGTGTTCTATTTAAAACTAGGGAATGTGCGACCACACACATTTTCCAGAGTGCATTCAACTCTGCCAGTTCTTTAAACATCCTGTGTCTTTGAGATCTGACTGGAAGCTTTCTGCACCAAGTTATTGTGTGTCCATCTTTAAATATCTCTCGGATTGGATTGAGCCTGAAAATGACTCTTAAAGCTTAGAAGTATGTTTTGAAAGCTACTTTTTCAGGCAAATCTTCACTAGAGCCATGCCCCAGTTTAGTGGCTGGATCTTGGATCTTTTGCTGAAATGTGTTCATTTTGTATCGTAAACAGTAAAAATAACCATTTTCACCCTACAAAAAGTGGTGTTTAGCTCTTTTTATGAAGACTTTTAATAGAAGACCTAAAATGTTTCAAAACGAAAAAAGTATAATATCTTCAGTATAAACAGTTGTAACTGTTGGAACTCTGTGTTGTGTTTTTAGTAAAGAGGACGTAGAGAAGTGCAAACAGAAGGACCTTCTGGAGCAGACCATGTCAGAGATGATCGGCGAGTTTCCTGCTCTCCACCAGACCATTGTGGCTGAACGAGACATCTACCTCACGCACACGCTCCGCCAGGCTACACGCTGTGTGGAGGCCCCCTCTAATGCCCAGAGTACGTATTACACTGTTAATATAGTAGTCTTATGGTTTCCCATTTTCATTTTATTGTTTTTTAGATATACATTTCATCTTATTAGAATTGAACATTAAGTCATTTTAATTTTGTTTCTAAATGTATTGTCAGAGTTGCATTCCTTTGCTTGACGTTTTACTTTAGTCAACTCACTGTGCATATCTGTCATCAAATTTGTTTCTGAATTGTTGCGTAATTAACCGACCAGTAATGATAACGTGGTTTGAATGCTAGTTTGTGGAAATGCTTAGTCATATTGCATACGAAAAGGGACACCTTTTAAAACTACATTTCACAGTTTTTCTCTGCTTACAAGCAGATTTTGCAGTTCAGACCACAGGAATTAATGCTTTGTAAATCATGTTGTACTTTTCTAGTAGTGCGTTTGAGAATCCAGACATTCCAAACTTGTTAATCTGTCATTTATACTGAAATCTATTTTTCTCTTCTTTTTTTAAAATATGCTTTGAAGTGATGGTTAAGTCATAACCTGTGCTTTTTCATTTTATTGCTTCTGTGTAGAAGTGCCTGCTGTGGTGGTGGGAGTTGTAGGGATGGGTCATGTCCCTGGCATAGAACGAAATTGGGAGAAGCAGCTTAACATTAATGAAATCATGAGGTATGTTTGTCTTGTTTTAAAACGATACATCACAGATAGTCAGTAATCAGAATTGTAATTGCGTCTTGACCGTTCCACAGCTGCTCATACAGTATGTCTGTGTGTCTCTCCCTCAGTGTTGCACCTCCCTCACGTTTTGGCTGGGTGTTGTGCACTGTCATAAAGGGTGTCATGATGGGAATGCTGGGATATGCCTGCTACCGTGCTGGAGGGGGTTTGGGCAGAGCCCTGCTGTCTTTACCTGCGGTCCAATCTTTAATGGAAACTCTGCGGCCACCCCCTGCTTGACATCCACCGGTCCTCTCCAAGCCATCAGTGACACGACCGTTGATCTCTTAAAACAATGCATCTATCACCAATGGCCTTAAAAAGCAGGAAGTGAGGCTGGAGGAAATTTTTCACCAGCCCCCTCGATGAACTATCAAGGACCTCAGGGAGTTAATAGCCTCCCACTTCGTATTGATGTCCCTGTAGACGCAGCAGGGCCGTACTGCCAAAGAAATCATGACAGTACTCTTCGTCTTCTTTCATATTTTGTGCAAATCCTGCATTTTGTAAGGTTTACAAATGCCAGTAATTCCTATTTGAACAGATTTACAGTTTTCCCCTTCACCATTCCTTTAAGTAATAATAGAGTTTTTATTTGACAGTATCATTGGAGTCACCTTCAGTCACCTGCCCTGATATGACTGAGCCGTTTTCCTAGAGGCACACTTTTCTATCGCTGTCTCCTCCTCTTCCAGTGCCAACCAGCACTTTTGGTAAATGGCCCACTTCGAGTCCAGCACTTTATAAGAGACTGGTAGAGTCTTGTACGGTACATGCAGCTTATGGGGAGGGAAAAGAAAGCGAAACATCAAGTCAGTCATAAATATAATAAACGCACCACAAAAATATAGTCGAGAGGACACATAGGAGCTCTTTCAGAGGAGGTGCGCCATGATGTGAGGTTAAAACATCTGCTGTTTGAAGTGCATATTCTTCAAAACTCACATACAAGACTAGACAAAAGACAAAACTTATTTCCCACATGCACAGTCCTGCCCACATCAACAGACAAGTGCCTCATATTGCAGCAGTAAGGGCTAATGGTGAACTCAATGGAATGGCAAAATTGTGTGTTATATGCATCTTACACATACAACCAAATGGTCAATGCAAGTTTCTAATATTCTGTCTTATATAATGATATGATAGGCTTCTTTTATAAATACCATTGCCCTGAAAATAGATTGTAGTTTGTGTTGTCTTGGTTTCATTTGAAACGGTACCACAGCCCCTTCGTTTTACAGTCACTCATAGATTCAACAGAAACCCGACAGAGGACAGGTTTAAATGTGCCTCAGAGGGAGAAAGCATTAATCGTGTATTTGTATTTGACATTGGCTTGAACTGGCTCCACCTCTGAGTAAAAGTTCATACCGGACACAAAAGTATGCATCTTGTCCATCTCTAAAACCATCTCTAAACACCTTCACACGAGAACGTCTGTCATTCAGCGCACCAGCTGCTTGTACTTCTATGATATATGCATTATCAGCTGATTGTAAAATGGCGATTGAGATGATGAGTAGGCAGTTGGTTTTGTTTCATTCAGATTAAGGACTGAATGAAGGATTTCTCAGAGAAATTTGTTCTGGACTTTTGACGATTATGAGGGAAGCTGACAGCTTAGACTGGTCAGAATTGGGAGGTACAGCCTTACACTGCTATCACTGCTGCCTTTGACCGTCAGATTGCCTCCTCTGCTGAGGCACTGACCTGTATCCACAGTATGGAGCCTCTTATTGCACATTGAATTGGCTACACGACCTCCCTGGAGTATTATGTAGATGAGGTCCCAATAAATCCAACATTTTATTGAGATTTACATGGTTATAAAAACAGTATTCCCCAATCTTAATTTTAAGTGATTTTATGTACGGTACTCTGTAATTATTTAGATGTATAATTAAGATATATGGAAGGATTTGCTGTCTCTAATTTGTGAAATGAAGCAGTGCCATTTCATCTTACAAACATAATGAAACCACTCGCAAGTTATCCACACACATTAACTCTGATGTCTTCCAATTGATAAACCGGCTGTCTTTAAGTAAGAGGACATTAAAGAAGTGGTGATAAGCTGTATTAAAGCCTCTCAGACCATCAGCAGTATAATACCGTCAAACATGTCTCTGTCTCGCTCCCATATCATTTCCAAATGTTTCATCTGCTGTGTGTTTGAGAATTGCCAAGAGAAGACTGTATGAAAGCTCGTGTTTTACCCCCACACCCTTGTGTGGTACTGTCATTGTTACCCAAACCAAACATTAAATCCTAACTTCTGTAAGGAATTATTAAAAAAGTAAAGATAAACTATATTTGCCTCCAAATATTATGTTTTTCTTAAACATTCAGCGCAGTATATTACATTATATTACGTAATACAGTGATACAGTCAAGTTTTTTAACCATGTCAGTCATTTTATTGTATCAAAATGCTAAAATATATATTAGTGATGATATAATGATGTTATATTTAGCTGTATATTTACAATGATTTCAACATTCACTTGGTTTGACATTTATTTGAGTTTCGATCCGTTCATGTTTGTTTCCAGTCGGACAAATAATAATGTTACACCGGCTGTCTCGCAAACATCCGCCGTAACTTGCAGGATTATGAAAGCATGACTGGTAACCACGTTATAACTGCGCCAGCGACATGAACAGACAGATGGCCCCGGTTGCATGGCTTATTTAAGACCTCGGCTGGGACTGTCACGCATCTTCCTCCCCGGTGTGTCCGCGGTCAGGCTCTTCTGTTCGGTCGGGATGGACGACATGGGTCTGGCTATGAGTCGTTCCCCGCTGGAGCGGCTCGACTTTGATAACGTCGTGCTTAGAAAACTTCCCCTGGACACCTCCGAGGAGCCCGGGGTGCGCCAGGTGAAGGGAGCGTGTTTCTCCCTGGTGAAGCCGCAGCCGCTGGCCAATCCCCGGTTCGTGGCTGTGTCCCACGAAGCCCTGGCGCTGCTGGGGCTCAACGGTGAGGAGGTCATGAACGATCCGCTCGGACCGGAGTATCTCAGCGGATCCAAAGTTATGCCTGGATCCGAGCCTGCTGCTCACTGCTACTGCGGACACCAGTTCGGGCAGTTCGCCGGGCAGCTGGGCGACGGGGCGGCATGCTACCTCGGGGAGGTGAAGGTGCCACCCGGCCAGGATCCCGAGCTGCTGCGGGATAATCCGAGCGGTCGATGGGAGATTCAGGTGAAAGGAGCAGGACTGACTCCTTATTCCAGGTACAAGGGAGTCTTCATGTGTTTGAACGCTATACAGAACGTCTAAAATGGCAGATGTGCTGTTTGTTGTCCAACTTCATATGCAAAAATCAGGAAAATATGATCTATTCTGTCTTCTGTAGGCAAGCTGATGGCCGTAAAGTCCTGCGCTCGAGTATAAGAGAGTTCCTGTGCAGTGAGGTGATGTACTTCCTGGGTATTCCCACCACCAGAGCAGGCTCCATCGTGACTTCTGACAGCAAGGTCATACGGGATGTGTACTACAGCGGGCATCCTCGCCACGAGAGATGCTCTGTGGTCCTCCGCATCGCTCCCACCTTCCTCAGGTCATTGTCGCCCCCTTTCATCTGTCATGGACCTTCTCCACACGTGTCCACAAGAGTTGTTTGTCTTAATCTGTGCACTCTCTGAGCAGGTTCGGGTCTTTTGAGATCTTCAAGCAGGCCGACGAGTACACCGGCCGTCGCGGTCCCAGCTGTGGACGTGATGAGATCAGAGGACAGATGATGGATTATGTCATTGAGATGTTTTACCCCGAGATCCAGCAGAATTACCCCGATAGGGTGGAGAGGAATGTGGCTTTCTTCAGAGAGGTCAGAGCACACAAGTGACACTCTTCTCATACTCGGCAAACACAAATTTCAGCCAGTGAAATACTTTGAGGACGTAGCAGATCCGAGGCCCGATGTTACAGTTTGCCGCCAAGAACATTTGGATTTGGATCCTCTTATCCTGTTAAGCTGCTGTAGATAGTTTAGTGGCTGCATGTACTGTGCCACTCTGCCCTCTGCACAATACGAGATTACCAAGGCATTAAACTCTGGATACAGACTTTTGACATTTTCCTCATTTAATTAGTATGAAATGGCATCATCCTCCCCCAGGGTTTGTTTTCGTCTCCACACTCTAATCTTAGATTTCTGTCTCCTCCCTGTCTGTCTGTAGGTGATGCTCCGTACGGCTCGACTCGTGGCTCAGTGGCAGTGTGTCGGTTTCTGCCATGGAGTCCTGAACACAGACAACATGAGCATCCTGGGACTCACTCTGGACTATGGTCCATATGGCTTCATGGACAGGTCAAATAAGAATAAGCCTTATTATTTTGCTGCTGCAGCAGGGTATGAAATCTCCACTCCTTGTCAAACTACATAAAACACCTTTGCTTCCCCCTCTTAGGTTTGATCCAGACTTCATTTGCAACGCCTCTGACAACTCCGGTCGATACTCCTACCAGGCCCAGCCAGCTATCTGCAGGTGGAACCTGGTGAAGCTGGCAGAGGCCCTCGCCCCAGAGCTGCCACCAGACCGCGCTGAAGCCGCCATTGACGAGTACATGGCTCTGTATAACGGCTTCTACCTAGAGAATATGAGGAAGAAGCTGGGCTTGTTGAAGAAGGCCGAGCCCGAGGACGAGATCCTGATCACTGAGTTGCTGCAGACCATGCACAACACAGGTGAGACATAAATGGGAGGGAAGAGATTTGGAGAACTCAAATGTATACATACATTACATATAAAATCTGAAAATTATTTGAACCATCTCTGCAGGTGCTGACTTCACCAACACCTTCCGCAGCTTGAGTCAGATTTCCTGTCCCACTGAGGGGGAAGGTGAGGCAGAGGAGGACGTCATCAAGAAAGCCGCAGACCTTCTGCTGGAGCAGTGTGCCTCCTTAGAGGAGCTCAAGGCTGCCAACAAACCCACAATGGATCCCCGGTGAGATGCAAACTGTATAAACAAACTGTTTTGTCTATTTTATACTATTACAGAAATGCAGGCACGCACAATACAGCCTAGGGTACTCTTTTTAGAACGAGGAATCAGGAATATAATGGTAAATGCAGCTAGATTGCCGGCCTTTTAGCACCATCTGTAGGACAAAATCTGTTATTATTATTATTTAATATATTTGTATTATTATGAATTATTAGTACTATGTTCAAACCGGCCAAAACCTTTGATGTCATGCACATCACAGCCTCTTGGTGCCACTAGTGGGACTTCAAATGATTGGTCATGTTTAGTAGCGTTGTGAGGGAAACAGGTGTAACAGGTGTTTTGGCCACTTGAGAACAGCAGAAAGGGGTGTGAGCACAACACTGACACCACAGTTTAAAGTTAATATGGAGAATGTGTCAGCACACTATTGCCTAATTAGATATTCGGCTCATACGGAGCAAGATACATTTTAATTGGGAAATATGCTCCTGGCCACTTGGCAAGTCCAGTATTCACTCATCCTTCACATCATATCGAGTCTCGATATTTGGCCCTCTAGCTGGCAAAGGCTTCACTATGTTCAGGAAAGAGGGTGTAAGGTTAGAGAGAGCACTGAGAACAAAACAATAAAGTCGTGGGTTTTAAAATCAAAACAACAAGCTACAAGATGCTAGAAAGTCTGGGGCGGCCCGTGGCGTAGCGGGCTAAGCGACCGCCCCATGTATGGAGGCCACAGTCCTCGCTGCAGCGGCTCCGGTTCGACTCCCGCATCGGACGCCCATTCACTGCGTGTCACTCCCCCTCTCTCTGCCCCCTGTTTCCTGTCCATCTTCAGCTGCACTATCATTAAAAAAAAAACAAAACAAGATGCTAGAAACTCTAATAGAGCTGAAGGAAACTGTCAGGTTATACTCAAGCAACCCCCCTCAGATCACAAGTAGTCAATGGAGCTGTTGTTATTGCAAAAATATTAAAAGATACTGCTTTAAGGCCGAAGGAATGGATTATGCTTTCTTAATTATATCAGAAGGTTTTTCTACAGCACTCAATTTTTGCATTAAGAGCAAAGTAAAGGTTAGAATTTACGTCTTAAGTTACACTCAGATCCCTTTTGCTCACCTCAGCTTCCCCATTTCACTTTCAGGCTCATGCAAACATCAGATTTCGAGTAAGGGGAGAAGCAAATTTAAGCAAGTTATGTGATTTCCTGCCTCCCCTAATCTTTTCTGTGTGCAGGCAGAACGCAGCCTGAAGATAATCACGTCTTTCTTTTGTTGCCTCCTATCTAACAACTGTTAAAAACCTGGATGGCCAGCACTGGCAGCATCAGTACTCTGCTTTCTCCAACATGCCGATAAACATTATAACTGTTGTGATTCCTGTTGACAGTGAGCTGGCGATGCTCCTCTCCATGGCTCAAAGCAATCCAGCGCTGTTCCAGATGATCTCAGACAGGGCAACAATCGCGCGGCAGTTAGAGAGACTCAGCAGACTGAAAGACCTGATGGAGACCAGCCAGGAGGAGCTGAAAACCAAACATGCTGAGGAGTGGAGGCGCTGGATCACACGCTATAGGTGAGATCAGAAGGGAAAAGTAAACGGGCGGATAGAGGGAAGGAAAAGGACGACATCTGAAGGAAATGATGAAAAAGAAAGGCAGCTGGCAAGTACAACAAGAGCAGAGGGTGGAGGAGTTGCATGGACCGGATGAGAGACTTTTTGGGTGGATGGTGGCGGGTGGAAGTGTGACTGATAAAGGGGGAGCGGGCAGAGAGAAAGAGGAGGAAATGGGGTGTTGAGTCTGCAATTACTGTGAATTTTTTTGTTATCTCTGCCACAGGAAGCGTCTGGCTCAGGAGCTGGAAGGCCAGAGTGATGTGCAGGCCGTGCAGGAGGAAAGGGTGAGGGTGATGGACAGCACTAACCCTCGTGTGATACTCAGGAACTACATTGCCCAGACTGCAATTGAGGCTGCCGAGAACGGAGACTTCTCTGAGGTCAGGCTTGGATCCGCCGTGACGTTTGATCACCTCGGCTTCGGCATTTTCCTTTCAGGTTATCTGAGGATGTCTCATGTCCTCTCTGCAGGTCCGGCGGGTCCTCAAAGTTCTGGAGAAGCCTTTCTCTCTGCAGCCGGGTCTTGAACTACCTGCGTGGGCGGGCAAAGGGGAGTCAGCTGAACGAGGGGAGAGGGACGAAGGGGAGGAACAGCAGCAAGAGGCTGCGTCTGCATCCACAGCCAGAAATCCTGTCCCCTACGACAGCAAGCCTCCAGCTTGGGCCCATGAAATCTGTGTCACATGATCTTCGTAATAGCTTCCTTGAATTTTAGCTTTCCTGCCTAAAGTGATAAGAGAGTGTATTGGGTTTACCTTTTTATATCACTCCCCTCTATTCCATTCATTGTGCAACTCTCTAACACTTTGGCAGGCAGAGTCAGGGAAGCTACCAGGAGGCACGACACCTCATAGGTTACCTAGATGAATCAAAGCAGACGGGGAAAAAAAAAAATCACAATATATGATACGTGCCAGGAAATAGCTTTGAAGTGATTATTTTCTTCCATGACTTGACATTTTTTGCTTCAAACAGGATGTTACAGTGTGCTTTTACATCAGAATTGACTGAATATGTGGAATTTGATAGACCAAGGGATGGACAGATCCATATATCCACGGCGACACTTTTAAGGTGGTATTTTTGTGGATGTCCCTGAATCCCAGAGGCATGGAGTGAGGGGAAAAACAAGACACGTTAACGTTAAAGAAAGACACACAACAAAAGATTACAGGATAATACATCCAAAAGCATCTTGGAAACTTTACAAAGAAAAAGCCCGTCGGCTTGATCCCTGTCTGCTTGGTGTTCACTTATTAATGACGACTCAGACAACAAGTCCTACAGTGGCCTGTCTGACTCTGACTAACTGCGAGGTGTCGCCTCAACCTATGTGTGAGAATGAGAAAGCAGGAGGTGATTTCAGCATGTATGTGGGTGAAAGTGAAACTTGAACTTTAAAGCCGCAGTAGATACACGCACAACATATTGTCCTATAATAGAACCTTTTTTTTTTTGTTGTTGTTGCCGCTGTCAGAGCACCGCTTTAAACAAACATAACCATTTTCTGTTATCTAACGTGTTCACTGGGCACTGATCTACAATGAAGTCCAGAGTTCAACAAAAGTGAAAATGAGAACTGCATGTTGTATTATGGCTTTTTTTTTAGTCAGGACCATGCAAGCTTCACAGGGGAAGTTCAGTACGCATCGAGCCACCGATGTGATGCTATGGGATGTAAATCTGTCAAAAGGGAGAAACAAACTTTCACCGCCATTCATGAATCACCCGAGTGATAACATGCACTATTTGAATCAGTTGGTTTGACACATGAATTGACAATAAACCACTAACGCTGGTTCCACATAAGGGCAAGAAATGGACTTGAAATGAGATGATTTTATTTTGATATATATGAATTTTATAGTTAAGCTATTCTATAATTGTAGCCTTAACGTTCTAATAAACAACCTGAGCAACCTATAGACGGTGTCCCTTTTCATTGTGCACACCTGACAGCTGGATTTACTTTTTAAAATAATTCATATCAATAACACGTCTGTATTTCTAATACTACTGTTTCCTTGTTCTGTTTCCTGGTTTCTTGAAACCAGTATTGTGTCTCTCCAGCCAAGCAGCTATGTGTCTACACCCCAGGGCGTCAGTAGTGTTCATGCCCCAGCAGGTCTCAAACATTTTCTCACAGCGCTGAGGAACGTAACCTGCAGTGAGTTATATCATCTAACCGATCCAGCAGACTTTCAGGTTATCCAAACAGCGCGCACCTACCGACGCATTTCAAAGTCACGTTGTTAGCCCGGTCTCGTATTACTCACATTCCAGTTTCCTTGTCACCTTTAATTGTAGGCCTCCAGCAGGGCTCGGGAGTGGCTTTCTGTGACCTCAGGGTGCGCCCTGAGCGGCTGACATGCAGAGCTGCGCAATGATCGAGGGTGAGCGCATAGGTGGGATCTGGGACAATGGGTGTGTAGCGACGGAAGAGACAAATCAACAAAAGAAGAAGCTCTTCTAGACTTGTTATTTGATTATTTTTGCAGTCATTAGGATGTCTAAGCGTGTTAGACCCGGTTATTACCGGCAAGATGTCAATAAAACCACATGGGAAGTACCGGAGCGGTACCGGGATCTGAAGCAGGTGGGGACCGGAGCGTACGGGACGGTATGGTAAGTGTATTGTGCTTAACTGGATAAAGATGTAACCCCGATCGCACTGGTTCTGGTTTACGTATGGCGAGGCGCACGGTAACAAAAGAAAGCGACGGAGCAGATGGTGCCACACAGGCAGCCGAGCTGTGCCACAACTGAACAAAAGAAAAAGTATCTGCGCTCCGCTGAACACATGCTGCTTCACTTCCTTATATGATGGAGACACCTTAACTACGGCACAAACATCCCGGCACCTCTGGTCAAATCTTAGATTATTGAATTGCGAGGAGCGCATGGGTGGTTCGGGGTGAAATGGGGTGCGCTCGTTCAAGTTTACTGGTACACAACAATGAAGAACGGCTTTTCGAGCACCTTTGTGCGTCTCGCCGTGTGCGGCCCCTTTGTTATGAATGATTAACTCTGTGGGCGGCTACTACACTGCTCCGACTGACTCAATGCGGCTTAATAACACACGAACAAGTCTGAACATCTGCGGTCGAACGCAAGCTGGAGATGGATCCGCCTGCCACAGCCAGAACACTGCTGCACGTACCAGATGAGGGAAGCAGATAGGCTAGGGGACTCTGTGTGTGTGTGTGTGTGTGTGTGTAGGTGTGTGCATGTAAACACAGGTCTGGGTTTATAGCGAACATGCCTGATCACAAGATAAGCGATAAACCGTGAATTTAATACCCAGATGACAGGATAGGTTGAGAGATATCATTTCCCCCCACAGATCACAGGGGAGTTCCTGGATTGGATTATTTATTTCCTCCTACTGATCCTGTTACAAATCAGGTGATGTTCTTTGGAAAAATTGGAGCTGTTTATTTTGCCTCACACTCTCTGATATGTTCTCGCCCCCTCAGCTCAGCAGTGGACTGCAGAACAGGAACCAAAGTGGCCATTAAGAAGCTCTACAGGCCTTTCCAGTCCGAACTCTTTGCCAAGCGAGCCTACAGGGAGCTGAGGCTCCTCAAACACATGAAACATGAAAATGTGAGACGCGGGCACCCGGGTCTTAACTGTATCTTACATCAGTGCAAAGTTTGCAGGGTTGAGTAGACGGAGTTTCCAATGTATTGTTTATCTCTGCCCGCAGGTGATCGGCCTTTTAGATGTGTTTACTGCTGACCTCTCCCTGGACATATTCCACGATTTGTAAGTGCACTTCATGCCGTGCGCCCAAAATGATTTCACATCCAGCTGAAAAGTATCCTGCTCATATCGTACCCTCCTTCTTCAAGCTATCTGGTGATGCCGTTCATGGGGACAGATCTGGGGAAGCTGATGAAGCTGCACAAGCTGTCAGAAGACAAGATTCAGTATTTGGTTTATCAAATGCTCAAAGGGCTTAAGGTGAAGAACTCCACTTTGATCACGCATGTGGGCACTTTATTACTTTACCACTTGATTGTTTTGGTGATTAAACTCCCGTTTTATTCTTTTATTACAGTATATTCATTCTGCTGGTATAATTCACAGGGTAAGTCGTCTGTCGTCTCCGCACCATATTTGTATGATTACGATCGTGTTCACACATTGTTGGCTCGTTGTAAAGGGAGTTGGTGTTTCTCTCTTCGTGGTCATAGTTCATGTTTTCAACTGTCAATTTTTGCAGGACCTCAAACCAGGAAATCTTGCCATCAATCAAGATTGTGAGCTCAAGGTACAACGAAATGAAGCAAACACAACCCAGCCTGTAGATACATTCATAGATTCAAACATTCAGTAGCAGCATGTGAACATACATAAAACATACACTTGAATTAACCTATAACACTGTGGCCATATGCTACAATTAACCTGAGATAACCCTGACTTAAATATGTACAGAGAAATTAAACATTTGCAAAGAATTGAAATATATAACTGTGTTAAGACATTTACTTGTGCTATGTGTCTTCATTTCTAGATTTATCTAGTTTTAAATGCAGATAGAATTAAAAATGGGACATCTATAACTATAAAACCATCCTTATCCTTGACCTGTTACCTCCATATGAGTAAGATACATACATTTTACGGCGTCTAACCCCCGTGTGTTTCATTTCATGTTCTGTCAGATCTTGGACTTTGGTCTGGCGCGGCAGGCGGACAGTGAGATGACGGGGTATGTGGTGACTCGATGGTACAGAGCCCCCGAGGTGATCCTGAGCTGGATGCACTACACTCAGACTGGTAATGAAGAGATAATTAAAGGAACTCACACTGTCGCCTTTCATCACTGTGTCGTATTCAGCGCTCTCCATTAGCACTGAATCCTTGTGTGATTTTATGATGGTGGCATGAATTAGTTGTTTTGGTATGCTCACTTGCCCTCAGCTCCGACCTTCTGCTTCTGCTAATGGGTTACTACATTTCTCACTCTGGCAACCTCCAGTGAACAGACACAGTCTTGAAGCTTGGTGCTTTCCCCTAATGATATCGTACCTGTCTCGTGCTTGAAGCAGATTGTGGTCTATTGAGCCTACAGTCAGTAAAGAAATTAGTATTGACTCTTCATTGCATAGAAAATGGTATTTTTGTCATTTAGCGTCCAGTTTCAGAGTGCAATACCACTGTGATAAATATGAACACGTGCACCTGTACGCGTTAATTTGTCATAACTATATTACTTATGAACAACAAGCCAGTCAACAACTTTGCCAGCAGCCAAACATAGCAGCCAGCTAATATTACTTACTAGTCCAACAGCAAGAAGCCCGGCCTGGCATTGGTATTATTTCAGCCTTTTACTTCACAAAGCTCCTGCCAACGATTAAAAGTCAGTCCCAGATTTACTCTTGTCTGATGACTTCTTGTTCGGCCTCTTCTAAGCTTCCTCTGTCACCATCACCTCCTCTCACCTCAATCATTATGTCCATGGAGGCTGCTGAGACCGGCCCACTTGTCCAGCTTGGTTCTGGCATGAGAAAGGCTGTCCTTCCTGTCAGCAGTGGCCCACACCTCAGGCCTAAAAACCTCCGTTTCCTAGTGATCCAAAACTCCTGTGGTACAAACAGTAACACTTCCCCAGTGCTCTGAGCTAACAAACTGAGCTAACATTAGTTAACAGAAGCTAAAGTTGTCAGCACTTCACTTTACGGTCCCATCATGAAACTGCAAATCACAGAGAATTGATGTGGAGCAGCAGGAGGACATCAGTGGGAAACCAGAAAACATTTAGCCATAAAGACTTTGTGCCATGAAGTGTTTCTTACTGTGCAAGTTACACAGTACAAGAACAGGTGTACAGGGCGCAGAGTGGAAATGACAGAAACACCATTCAGTCAATGTAGCATGTCAAAGGTTTAAAGTCAATTATTTTACGGAAGAAGAGTTACACTTCAATCCCTCCTTTATGACTTTATCAACTACAGACTCCACTGTGAGTACTATACATAACTACAAATAATTTCTAAACAATGCTGAGCTGGGTTTTGTACCGAAATATTCAAGAGGAGGTGTTAAAAAGCTTTGTTCAAAACTCTGTTCGCCTTTGTTAGATGGCATTAATAAACATATTCCGCTAGGTGGCGATCTTTTACCACCTTACCTTCCAGTACAGGCGTTTCGTTAGAGAATTCGTGCATCTTTTTCTGCTGATCACCGAAAGTCTGAAATGTTTTTATTGTTTTCTTCTCCCTCCTCAGTGGACATTTGGTCTGTTGGCTGCATCATGGCAGAGATGCTGCAAGGAAAACCGCTTTTTAAAGGCAGCGACCGTATCCTTCTAAGTTACTAACCCCTTCCACTGGGGTTCCATCATCGTTTACTTTTGAATAGTTTGAAAGAATTATTCCATACATGGCATTTGAACCTTGACCCCTGGTCCACAGACCTAGATCAGCTGACTGAGATCATGAAGACCACAGGAACACCAACTCAGGAATTTATATCAAAACTAGAATCTGAGGACGTGAGTTCAGAACATGCAACACATTCAAGATGTTACACTTTTATTGCAGGATCGTGCATATAAACACACAAACACTGAGCTTTGTTATGGTTAAAATGATTTATGCCATGTTAAATGTATTAATTTCTTCTTTCAGGCCAAGAGCTACATTAAAAGTCTTCCAAAAGTGGAAAAGAAAGATCTTCAGAAAGTGTTTTCCACAACTAACCCACAAGGTAAAATGTGCTCACCCTCTTATCTGTTTTCATTTTGATAATCAAACACTGATTTGATTGCCCGTGTCCTCTCTGGCCTCAGCCGTGTCTGTGCTGGAGCGCATGTTACTGCTGGACCCTGAGTGCAGGGTAACCGCTGCGGAGGCTCTCTCTCTGCCTTACTTCACGGAGTTCAGGGAACCAGATGAGGAGACAGAAGCGCAGCCGTATGACCACTCGCTAGACAACACAGACCTGCCCCTGGCCCAGTGGAAACGTAAGGATGAAGAGAAGGAGCTGTTTGACTGATTATGGTTGCAAAGAACAAGAAGAAAAAAAATCAGGATGAAGGGTGAAGGGGAAAGAAGAAAGACAATACGAGCTGTTTTATTGATCAGTTTCCTGTTGTGTGTTTCTTTCTTTAGGTCACACCTTCACAGAGATCTTGACCTTCCAACCGGTTTTGCCAGAATCCAAGGAAACCTCACTGTAAGACACAAAGAGTTGCTTGTGCAGCCCGGGGACCAGAACAAACGAACACGTCTTTTTATTTTGATCTGTGGAAATGCTGGCTTAATAAATGCCTGTGGAGCCGGTTCACACTTCTCTTACAAGTGCAAGCTTGCGTTTTGGACCTTCCAGATGTGGATTTGTCTTTGTCTTTCAACATCATGTTGGTCCGGTAGCTTGCTTCCTGACTTTAGCAGTGCTGAAGATGCTAGCTCAGCTGCTGTATCAGGTATTCTTTGATGACTAAGACTTTGTCTTTTACGTAACTGAGTGGTACACATACACTGTATGAGTTCTTTACCAAATATGATCTCTACCTACCTGTTTGTATCGAGTACAAATCAAGAAATTGCAGTAGACACAATATACTTTAGGGAAACAGAAAAAGTCAAACTTAGATTGAAATTCTTGACGGTTCCTGGTGAAATTCATTGTTTAATAAGCACAATTTAAGGCTAATAGACCCAGGACAGTTCATGATGCTGCAAAAACAAACTAAGAAGAATATTAGTATCGTAATATCTGTTTGATCGACAGATGTTGTTGTTTTGTGAAGTAGCTTCTCCTGCGTTGGCTACATGTCCTCAAAATACATTCGATTGGAATTATTGGTACGTGTGTGTTTGTCAGTGTGTGTGTGTGTGTAGTCTACGTGTCTGCTCTGACCTCGTTATTCCTCACAGTGGCCTTAAAGATAACGACGAAACAAAACTACCACCGAGCTGCTGAAATCCGTCCCAGAACGTTCTGTTCAAACCTTTGAATTTCATACAAAAGGAACAAACGTCACCTTCATCCGTTTGTTTTAAACACAGCTGTAGCACAAAACACATTGACAGTCTTGATTTGTGAATTCATGTTTCAAACACCACTCGTGCATTTTTATGATTAAAAAAAAATCAGTGAAAATGTGTTGTTTGTTTTACTTTTCTTCCAACCATGCCTGTTTAGTGTTTAACCATGGATTACAGTTAGGATTAGGAGAAGGTTGTTCACATAGACTATAAAAAGGAAAACAAGAGAGAGAGCGAGAGAGAGAGAGAAAACAAGACAAACAGATCAAACAAGAAGTGCAGGTTCTAATTAAAATGATTCTATATATAGTTTCATGCAGGTTATACAAACCAGCACTTAGATAAATTTGAGGAATTTACAAGATATGCAGCAAAGACTGAGGTATCCTCATTTGTGTTTCTAGTAGGGTCGAGCAGCATCCTACATTCCCCACAATGCAACCAGTACTGGCTATTGTTTGCTCTTTCCTGCCCTTAAACTCAGTTTGTAATGTAATAGTTTTTAAGCTCAAACCATGATAAACCATACAATGTTACAGTGACCAATACCATGCATGTTTCGTATTAATATCCAAACCGTAGTCCAGCCAGTGAAGCAGAAGGGGGCATTTCACTTTTGTGTTGTTCGTGCAGACTCACACTAGGTGGCAGCACATAAACAAGCCATGACCAAGCTGCAGCTCATGAGTTAGTAATGTTGGTTGGTTCACCACTTTGCTCTTGGCTGAAATATCTTCACAAATATTGGATGGATTTCCATGAAATTTGCTAGCTGTATTAAGAGGCCGCAGAAGATAAATCCTGCAGTCTTTCTCGACCCCTTGAGTTTTAATCTAGCACAAGCTAGACACAACATTTGGTTCAGACGTTCATGGGTCTTGTCCAGTGTGTTTTAACTTTGGTGACCCCAAAACTTTTAGCTTTTATAGCGTCATCATTTTAATGTTTCAAGATTTATTAAATCAGCATGGTCACATTGTCATTAAGAGGCTGATAACAGTAGCCATGCTAACATTAGCTTTTAGCTCAAAGAACCACAGTCTTGTTATTCTCTTTTGGGAAAGTAAATATGCCAGAGATGAGCTGTCAGAGTAGTTGCTGCGGTGATTTATTGTATTGCATTTAACACTGACAACCATATTTTTGTAGCCTGCTCGCCAGGATTGATGACTTCAAGTGAGAAATGTTTATACATTCTTGAAAAATGCCTGTTTGCGTTGAGATTCTGCTAATTCCTGCACACACACACATTCTCCATTGGTGGGTGTTGAATTTAACAGGCTTGTCTTGAGTGACCTGCAGATCCTTGACTCCCGAGGGCGACTCCCCCGAGTACAAGCTTCCTTCCTGGGCCTGAGCTCCTCCAAACTAAACTCTGGGTGCATGTTATGGACTCCTTGTGATACACACAATGGATAGTTCACTGAAAAGTCAGCGAGTTCTGTTCCCACTGCAGACAGGAAAATAGGGGGGGGAAGCACTTTTTCTTTCTTTTTTTCAAACTCCACAGCCTGTCCTCTCCAACACACAGCAACACATGGATGGAGTCCCTCTTGCTGTCTTGTTTGTTGACCCTGTGGTTTATTTTCAGAGCGTGTTGGATTCAAGCAGCATATTTTCAAAGAGACGTAGGGTTCACGTGTGTGCACCCGTATACACAGATACGCCTGGCATGCACAGTTGGATATAGACACAGACACACGTGCATCTGAACACTTTCGACTCAGGAGGGAGTCTTGTGGGATGGTAGTGATCCACAAATACTGATCTGACCTGGGTCACCCTTCTTTCTTAAGGTGGAATGTCAGTTATAACTGTGTTTATTTGATGCGTCTGGGGGAGGCACATCACTGTGAATCTCACCATGGTGAGAGGATCAACACGGTCTTTGCTGAGGTTCTTCAATCCCGTGGTTCCCGTGTACAACGGATTGAACTTTTTAACAGCTTGGAAACTTTTCATCGTGTCTCATTTGTCTCACAGTAGGAAATTCCGATAGCTAATGATTCGAGGAATAAGAGGCAGCACCGCCACTATGAGAGTAAAATCAGTTTTAATTGAATCACAACAACGGAGCATCATCTGTGGCAGTGTTTATTCTCCAAATAATTCAGATTGTCCTTGCTTGGAGCTCAAATAAACAGATTCAAGGCCTAAGCAATGATAAATTGATTGGAGTTTTACCAGGAGGTGAGGTGAGAATCTGTCAGCTCGCTGCCTGTCCTTGTCTCTGTCTGTTTGCAGGCTTTTACACAGATTTATACTTTTACATAGCAGGGTATTTATGTACATGATGTTCACCATGTGACTGTTTGCTTGGTTCCAGATGTCTGTTTGGATTTGTTGCTGCTGCTTCTGCTGCTCTGTGGCTAGTTTACAAAAGTCTCTTCATACATGGCTACATGTATCATGGGTGCTGGTAAAAAGACAGATATTCTGGATGAGAGCAGGAGTATTTTTAGCACAAGCGAAGGAAGCGGCTGTTTAATTGTGCACCAAATATGGATTTAGTCACATTTTTGAGCTTGCGCAAACTCTTGACAGCTGTTAAACGAGTCCAGTTCAAAGAACATTTTCCCCGTTTTAAAGACAGGAAATGCTGCTTAATCATTTCTCCAGCTTGGCATGTTTGAATGTTTTCTATTTGTTTGCTTTAGTGAGTGAATACTTGCGTTTATAGCTTTCCAGCTTCAGTATTACTTTATTTGTGTCTCTGGCCCTGTGTTTGTTTGTGTGTGTGCGAGGCCCGGCGGGAGGGTGTATGTGCGTGGAGGTCAAGCAGTTCCAATAAAATGAGTCACGTGGCCCATGGATACTGTAGCTGAGCGTTTTCTGTCTTCATTTCTGTCTAACCCTTCTCCCCTCAAACCTTTTTCTGTCTTTACACGTGCCCGAGCCTGTATCTCTGCCCCGATCTTTGTGAGATGTATACAGAAGCACACGTGTCTGTGGGATCCTTCAGGAGGAGAGTGGGACCTGCCTGGCAAACTAAAGAGGAAATTCCACAGGCTCACATGGAGCTGGTGAGCCCAGTGTTAACACTGAGGGGGATTCTCCAGATCTCGGAGCTCTGAGGGAGCACCAAGGAGTCGGGTGGGTACGGAAAAGGAAGTAAAATGGGAGGTTTAGGAAGTAATAATAAGACTTGGGAAGATGAGAGGATGGGAGCAAATGTGCAAAGAATAGACGGGTGGATGAAAGGGAAGGAAGGAGAGATGAAGGGTAAGACAGAAAGAGATGCGGGGGGCCCGAGGGAGAGACTATCTCAGGCAGAATTGGCAGTTTAGTTTACATTAGCTCATTCATTAGCCATCCAGCCCCTGTTTGAAGACGTGTGTGGAATATGCAGTGCATGCCACAGATTGTGATCCCTCTCCCAGGAAAACTATCTGTCCATCTGTGATGTGTTGATGTATGGGGTTGTGGTGTGTCACGTTCAGAGACGCGCTACAACGCTGAAGAGCACTCAAGCCCCTCTGACCCAAAAGAGCGATGGGAGCCAGCTGCTGAACCGAGACGAATTACTGTCGTTTGTTTTGAAGATGAAAGCTACAAGGGGTCAAATACAGCTCGCTTGTTAAGAGTTTCAGCACATTATGATATTTGTCTTTCAGAGAAAAATATCCGCTTCTGCATGGCAGACTTTTGCTGCTGAACTGCAACCTTTCATGCAAGAAAGCACAAAATGTACATGGTTGTTTCACCTCGTCTGTGATTCGTCTCCTGGATTTGACTTTCTGCTCACATAGCTGGTGAATAAATCACAGTCTGACAGCCTTCAAAGTGAAAATGAACACACCCCCGCTGTTGAAACTTATCAGAATACGATTAATTATATTGCCACATAATAACAACTGCCAAATACACAAAGATGAAAGAATAACATACGATGACAGATTCATCCTCTGTAAGTGAGTTTCATATATCAACCAGTCAGAGAGAGAAGACGCCATTATCTGCCTTCATTTACTGCATATCAATCCACCAAATGGAGAATTAGAAAAGAATTAAAGATAGAACATAAGAGCTATGGAAATGTACTTATTATTAATGCACTAAACCTAATTAAAATCAAGTTTTCCCCAAAGAGAACCATACTTCATAATGGATAATGTTGTATTTCCATTTTTTTTTTCTACAAAAAGAGAGTTGTCTTTTACTGCTTTATCCCTGATAATAAAATAACAATTATAAAATATAGATTAAATGATTTCAAAACATGCAGATGAGGTGGAAATGCTTGTTCTTAGTTCCTGCCTACAGTCTTGCCTGCAGATTTTCCTTTTCAGCCGCTCAAGAAGCTTATTACTCTGAACATATATGGTAATAATTGAAGGCAAATCAGACGAGCAGATCATTTTTTTTTTTTTTTTTTTATCAGCTCCCCTCTTCTCTCATCTCATCTGGATTTCGGCAGCCTGACAAAGAGAGGCCGCGAGTTTACAGAGAGTTTAGTGGATAAATCAAACTGAAACTTAGAGGGTACTCATAGGTGAGGGGAGCATCTATCTATCTATTTGCTTTTTGGCAAACTGTGTACAGCAAACAAGGTGCTAAGAGCACACTATATAGGCCCGTGAATGCTGTAAAAGTCATGTCCATCTATCTATCTTTCAAGTATCAAACTCTCACACCGTGTAGGTCTGAAAGGTAGCTGTTAAATGTTTTCCTCGGAGAACAGCAGCTTGAATTCATTCTGTTAAAATGGATTCCAATGGTGACAAGCTTTCATGGTGGAAAAAAAAAGAAAGTATCAAAACACCCACAGGAATTTCTCAAACATGTTGTATAATCCACTCCTCTGCTGTCTGTCTGCGCGCTCAGTGAGATCGGTTTCTTTTTCCCCGTGTGGAATCAATAAAGTCGATCTTATCGTAAAGAAAAGCAGAAGCTATGTTAACGTGAGTGCTGATTCCCTGCAGGTGAGCTCAACATAAGACTTAAAGGTGACTTACATAACAGTCTGACCACACTCGACCTCAGATGATAAATCCTGATAGATTTTATGGTCAAGTGGAGCACATGACCTCAGCGGTGACTTCACTGGGGGTCAAAGCTTCCCAAATGTTACCCTTCACTACGGGCGATAAACCAGGCGAGACAAGAGCTCCAGCTGAATCATGGGTAGGACCTGGATCTGAGGTGAAAGGTCACAGTATATCACAGAGCCTGTGTTTCCCTTTTTGTTTCGTTGAGGAGAGCTGCTTCTGCGGTTGGGTCAAGGTTAGGTGGAACCTCAAATGCCGTAAAAGCAACAGGAAGCGAACAGAGGAGCAAATAAGGCAAGATTAGAAAAACAAACAGCAGTTTGTGTTAAAGTTTCCACCTCGTAACCTCATATAACGTGTACCAATATAACACCTAATGTTATCCAGATTTCAATTACTTATCCGAAAGCTGAGTAGATGTCAGATGTATCTGTTGTGTTATTGTTTCCCCCGCTAATAAATTGTTCCTCTGGTGTCTTGAATGAACGAGGTGAAAGACGCGGCCTTGGCGGAGTCTGGAAAATAAACAGACATTATCGCACAATGGTGGATGAAAATGTACCCAGAAGTGAAAGCCCTTAAAGTCTGTTATATAAGCCTTCAAAATCTTCTGAGTCTGCCCAGCTTGATGTGTTTAGGGCTGATGATTGCTTTCAGTTGCACGGCCTTACTGAGCGAAACAGAAACCGTCGCATTTTTTCCTCACTAAAACCCATCCCTGCCGAATTAAGGAAACTCTTGCAGACGCACATGCATCAGCGGTATGGCAGAGAACAGAACAGACCGTTTTTTTCCAGGGGGGGTTGATGGTGGTGGTGAGGAATGTCAGCATCTGTGTTGGGGATATTTTCTGTTTTATAGCTGTTTTCTCAGAAATGCCAGTGAGCACTGTGGTGAGAGCACAGGGACCAGGCTCTGGTCCCAGCCTCTGTACCTCATGTCTGTCCACGTGGGTAGGAGGGGAGGGAGATACCAAACCAGACATACTTTTTAATCTAGTCACCGCAACCTAATAAAAAGTAGGATTTTGTTTTCTTTGTGTTATTCTCAGTTTCTTTTTGTTCCTACAGTACTCGTGTTTATGGCTCTGCTCTTGTTTATAAATCCTGCTCTCCTGACAAGATGTTAGTATCTGGTTGCTCTACTATAAATACCCAGAGTAGAAGCCATGTTTTCCATATGTATAAGAAGTATGAAAGATGTTATTCCAGGCACAACAGTGATCATGTAATTGTGTGCCCAAGTGATGTGAAAGCAGAGGAAATTTTGTGGTAAGAGAGACACGACTGATAAAAAATAATCTCTCCACCATTGGACTGTCTGCTCACGTAGGCTGCAGTTCCACTGCGTGTTTCGTAACCTGGTGGGGTGGATGCTCTCCCATGAAAGATCGAATGAGAGAGGAAGGTGTGTGTGGCAGATGTGCAGGGTTATAAATTGACAGGATGTTTATCAAGAATGCTGTGGGGTGACCCCAGCCCCCGTAGCTACCCCATAACAGACCAACGATGATGTGGTTAAAATACATTACACTCTGGTGGCCTCTAACTCTCCCCTGCAGGCTGAATGTGATATGTTCTAGTAGACTGCTAAACCTCTATTAAACTGAAAAGTAATCTACTCCCTTAAAATAACAAGTTCAACTGGTTTGTTGCTTTAATTATTTCAGATCTTATTTCTCCATAATTATATGAACTTGTTTTAAAGCAACGTTGTATTGTATTACAGAAGACTCCAGTAGTTTAGTGTGTTCAATTTTCAGAGTGCAATACCACTGTCATAAATATGGGTAGCTCTACTCCTCTATTTGTTATGATTAAAAACATCTTTGCTAATAGACAAATATCAAGCAGGAGCAGCAACACAAGACACAACAGCCAGCTAACATAACTAACTAGTTCAACAGCCAGAAGCTCAGCTCGTCTGTCTGTTTTTCAGCCGTTTATTTCACAAAGCTCTCGCCGACAAGATTTCACTGTTGTTCCACCGCTTCTTGCTCGGTCACTTTCTCATTTTCTCACCTCAGCTTCATCTCTCTGCATCCCAATCAGCCTATTTGCCTATGTCAAGGCTGCTGAACCAAGTTACAGTGGCCGCTTTCCTAGCTCCGGTTCTGGCACAACACTGGATGGGTGTCTGGCAGACAAGCTAGCTACAAGAAATAGTTTGGCACTTTGGGTGCTTACCCAATATTTCCACATAATGTCATTTTTACACTTCAGAAGCAATACAATTTTAATTTGTGGGCTTTAGAGGTGCTGGTATGTGGACGCTCCTGATGGAACCAGGCAAGCCGTTTCTCTGTTTCCAGTGTTTTGGTTTAACAAGTGACCACAAGTGACAACTGTTAACTAAATGTATCTGTGGTTGTCGTAGTGATCACAGGGTTGAAAACAGGAAGACATGTACCATTATTATGTCAAAAACAACAACAACAACAACAACAACAATACCTGGTCTATCTTTTGTGTCTTGTTTGACACCTACAACCTACAACCACAGACAAATTTGGCTAATGGTCGCCAGTTAACACGGTCACTCGTTAAACTAAAACACCAGCCTTTTTGCTAAGCTACGCTAACTGCCTCCTTGCTGTATTTAACATGTGAGTCATATTAATCCTCTTATCTAACTTTGGGCAACAAAGTGAACAGGTCAAATGACAAACTATGCCTTAAAGGTCGAGTGTGTATGCATTTAGTGGCACCTAGCAGTGAAGTTGCACATTGCAGCCAAATGAATACTCTTCCAAATCTCATCCTCTTCCTCCCAAGCATGTAGGAAAAACTCTGGCTGCAAAATTCACATAAAAAGCATGTGGTTTGTCTGTTCTGGGCTACTGTACAAAAATGACGCTTCAACATGGCAGACTCTGTGGAAGAGGACCCGCTCTCACTGTATAAGGACTTGTTTTAAGACAACAAACACACTATTATCAACTATCAACTATTATCAGGTGATTATGCACATTCCTGTCAATACTCACACACTGGACCTTTAAGGCGCAGGAAATCCTTTTGAATCAACATTTTGACTTTTGTCATGTTGATCTCAGAGATTAGCTGGTAGCTACAAAGTGAGGTGATGATGGTCCACATGCTCCTGTTTACCGAAAACAACTAAGAGCCAATCAGCGCGGCGCAAACGACCATTAACAGACGCGTGTGTGAATACACATCAGACACCGAGGAGATCCTCTTTTACATCTCAGTCAGTTGTTCACTGAGAGGGCAGGCTTCACTTTTGTTTGCATGGGGGTGGAAAGAGGTGAGGGGGGAGTAAAAGAGGGGGTGTTCCTCCTTAACCCCTCCTCTTTATCTAATGTGCAAAGAAAAAAAAAAAACTTGACCAGCCCCCTTTCCATTCCCATGGATCGTATTACGGGAGACTCCAGCCCTGAGACATCTGCTCCGCTACTAACAACGGAGCGCGTCCCCGCGTCCCAGACCTGCGACCGATCCCGGCTCCCGTGGTGCCCCCTCCTCCTCCTCCCTCCTCCTCCTCATCCTCCTCCGCCTCCTCTTGCCCTCTACCCCACAATTGTGATCTCTCTCTTATTCGTGTTAACGCGGTGATCATGAGGAGCCACGGTGCACATACCCCGCACGTTTTCCGGCTGTAGTTCTCCCAGCCATAGCGCGCCCCTGCCCCCTCCATCCCTCCAGTGCGTCCGAGAGGCGAGTAGCGGCGGCGGCGGCGGAACGAGCGGCGGATCCCGGTGCTCCTCGAGCTGCACGTTTCTTTTTGTCTGTGCGCTCCGCAGGCTGCTCGGCCGGCTGTGGGCTTTTCCGAGGCTTCGCATCCTCTCCTCTGCTGCCTCACTGACGCTACAGGAGGAGAGGACAAGGAAGGGCGACTGAACAAAAACAAAGATCTCCATGTCTGATGCTTAAAAACGCGTCAACAATCGGATATTTAGTCTGATCCGTTTTGTCTCTCTGCGAGCTTTTTTTTTTGTTAGTTTTGTTTGTGTTTGACACCATGGAGTCGGTGGAGAAGGAGTGTGGAGCGCTGGGTGGATTATTCCAGGCCATCGTAAACGACATGAAGGTAACACACACACATGCAAATCAAAGTAGACACGGATTAATATCTGACCTTTTTTTGTGGTTGCACGGTGGCTGATCGGGCGCATATATTTTTACTGCCTTTGTCTCTTTCACCGGGTCCTCCCCCACTGGAAACACCGCTGCAGGACAAACTGAGGGATGAAACATGTTTCCCTTTGTGTTATTTGCATAATGTGCAGCAGGTCTCGTCAGCCACTGGTTTCATTTAACAATACTTCAGGCAGCTGTTGCCAATCCGTGTGCTACACAAGAACTGCTTGGGTGGAAGTATGAGCACAGCAAAATGTTCATTCTGTGATTGAACTACTTGTTTTTGCCTTGAAATGTTTGGTTCAAGGGTCAAAACATGACCTCGTCACCATTAATCGGGTATTAGAGGGGAAAAGAGCAATCAAAATTGGGAGATTCGTTTAATTTTGTGCGACTATCACACTATTTGACCCCCAGATGGCTGTTCCTCTTTCATCCCAGCCTCCAAGATTAAATGTCAGACACAGAAGGATGCTCTGAAAGAAAATAACCGGCCCCAATCGCCTCAACCTCCTAGGAAGAAACTGGCATGAAAGGTTATTGATTGTGCTCACTGATGTTTGGCCTTGTGGCAGGAAATCTCTACTTCAGCAATATATGTAGTTCAATACATTTGATCCAGGCCTTATTTTAGTTACCAAATTGACTCCAGTTCCGTCTTATTCATATAAAACATGAGCTATCCCTCGCTCAGGTTAGTTTGAAATGATTTCTTCAGCATCAGCCACACATCTCCTGTTATCTTTTGACACACACATGCAAGTGTGTGTGTGTGTGTGTGTGTGTGTGTGTCTGTGTGTGTGTTGGGGGAGGGGTCAAGTCAAGGAAGTTGAACCAGGGTGGTCTGTTGTTGTTCACCACAACAGATGGAAAGTGTGAACGTATTCATCAGGCCTGGTGGCAGCTCCCAGTCTTCTCATTGTGGAGGACGCTCATGCTGCGGAACAAGTCAAGCATCAGGCGGACACTTTCCACCTAACAGATTTCTTATTGATCGCCGGCCCGCGAGGTCGTGGTGCCTCCGGACAGACTATTTATGGTGCTTCGTTTGTCAGGCTCCAATGAAATCAGCTCTCAGCTACTGGCAGCGCTGGTTTGGTTTCACATATTGCCCTTTTGTGTTGTAGAGAGAGAGAGAGAGAGAGAGAGAGACAGAGAGAGGGCTCTTAGAAAGAGGCAGTCTGTGTATTGATAAGCAGTGCAGATGAATGAGGCTGAAGCCCTTAGTCAGCACAGTTGTTGATGTCCACTGTCTGAGATCTGACCTCATTCCTGCCGCCTGGCTGGGCCGCGCAAGCCTGTCAGACCAGCTTTACCCCCGCATGGGAGCAACTTAGCAGCACGGCTTTCCTGTGCTGATCTCACTGATAATTATGTTACAGTATAATGCACAATTACCTACACAATACCCGCAGAGTAAACTTAAAAAGCCTCATATGGGCTGCACGGACAAAATGTGTTGGTACAAGCGAGCGCCGGTTGGTTTTTATAACAGTCTGATGAAGCTGTGAGAGTAGGAGGTGGTAGAAGATGAGGTAGAGAGTGAAGAGGAATGAAATGATTCAGCTGGATTAGATCAGCAATCGAGAATTAGGTCAGCAATGGATGTGATTCAAAGCCTGGCTGCGTGGGAAAACAAAAACAGCCACCTTTTTTTTTTTAATAAAAGGAAAAATGTCCTTGAGCAACACTGCCTACCGGCCTACGATAGTTCAGACCTCACCCTCCCGTGAATGACGAGGCGTGGGAGGAAGAGCCTCTGTCTCTCTCTCCTTCCTCTTCCTCTGTTTGTCTCCCCTTCTCACCTCCTGGGAGTAACTGGGTGTGGATGAAGAGAGAAATGTGACTGTGTCCCCCACGCCGCCCCCCCCCCCCCTTGCCTTGCTGCTTTGCATGTATCCCTTCTTTGCCCGTTTCTTCACCCTCCTCCCTCAGCTGTCTTGGCAGCGCATCCCTCCTGCCTCTGGGAGTCACAGGCCACACAAACTAATTAGACACCTGTTGGAGTCAAGTGCAGACAGCGAGGCTGCGAGGTTCATGGCAAATATTACTGTCGGGGATCGCTTGAAGGATTTAAAGCGGAGATGGGAGTTAAACGCTGTCATTGCCAGGATGGAGGTTATATCAGAAATGATGAAGAGGAAGACTGTTTCCAGATTGCAAAGTGACTATACAGAGTCAGGATGTGTGGCCTCTTTTGGCTCCTCTCCATCAAAGAGGCGCACAGGGGTTATGCCCTTCCTCTCCTTTCTCCAGGGCTCAAGCTCTCGCTCTAATGGGATCGAGCCTCGAATGTGTTTTATGTTTGGTTTCTGCTCTTGTGGCTCAAGGCAAGGCGTGTGGTGATCCTGTGGTAAATCTGTCCCAGATTTCTTTTCAAAGACTGGCCATATACCTGCCCCGTGCACACAAACACCTGTGATATGAGAGCTTACGCAGATCGTGCATGCCTGATAGATGTATGAACATGTGAACACACAAAACCAGAATGAAAGATCGAGGACAGCAACGATAAAAGTGTGCACTGAAAAATCTGACCTTTTTAGAAACAAGTCAGAGCAAAGAGCTCATACACCAACCTGTTTCCAACCCCCAGGGGGAAGACGCCAAGGTCTCTTTGAGTTATTTCAACTCAGTGTCTTATCAGCGTGCATTAAGTGGGGAAATACAGCAACTAAAGCTGATTGAAATGTTTTTAAACTGTACCAGATCCTGTCCTGTGGCAGAGAACATTCTGTCTTCTTGTGTGCATGTGTGTGTGTGTGTGTTTGAGACAGTATGCTTATGCACTTAAAAGTCCTTGGCGAGATATCTATTTGTCTCATTTCCTTTTCTCCCTTCTCTTCTCAGAGCTCTTACCCTGTGTGGGAAGACTTCAGTGCCAAGGCCACAAAACTGCACTCTCAACTCAGGTGAGGAGTAGTCCCGGTGAACGGCAAACTTCACTGAACAATGTGAAACATTTACAGACTCTTTTATTTATAGAGTTACAGTGCAGTGAGCATGTGCCAATGTATTTACAGGACCACGATTCTGGCAGCAGTGGCCTTTTTAGATGCCTTTCAGAAGGTGGCGGACATGGCTACCAACTCTCGAGGTAAGAGGGGAGGTCATTTTTTCCAATTAGTCCAAGCTCACACGGCAGAGTTAAGAGTGAAAGGGTATATAAAAGAAATCAGTTTCTTGTGTTCATGGAGCGTTGCACACTTATTATTTGTGTTTGCTGTAAATGTGTAGTGTAGCATTATGGGTGAGTTACAGCTACTGTAATGCTTTCTGTTGTGCTGTTTCACACTCCCTGCACTTGGACTTGGTCTGGATGTAAGGGTTACAGCGTCCAGTAGAGACATCAACAAACATTCTTCGTTTTGACATAGCACTTGTAGATCGCTTTCAAATTTCAGCCCGCTTTGCAGCACTAAACATAACCCGGGAAAATAGTATTGGACGGGCAGTGTAGCACCTCCAAAAAACAATTCAGCCTCTCTAAGATGGCCAAAGTGGAGGCAGCTCCTGGCGACTCAGAAGTGAAAATCTGAGCTTATTGTTTCTTCAGTCTTAATGAGGTCTGCTGATCTGTCACCCTGCTAGTGGCAGCAGACAGGCTGAGCAGAGAGGCGGCTGATTAACACAGATTTCTTTAGAGTTGATCGTTGAGAGCATTATGTAGGTCAAAAAAAAAACCCCTGTGAAACCCGGAAAAGCATGTGAGGCTCCTTCCTCACGCACAGACACAATCAGATGAGCATACACACACACACACACACACACACACACACACACACACACACACACACACACAAAGATATTAAAAGAGTGACAGCTGGTAGCCGGCCACCTGACCTCGCAGGTCACATGCCAGCATGCTAACATACTGTTGCACTACTACAGCCCCTTACTGACCACTTACTGCTAGAGAAAATGGCTAAACAGGTATTTGTTCAACAGTGTTCGCACGTTGCCGCCGGTTTTACTCCTGTAGCCTGTCCAGTAACAGAAGAGTTTATTGCCGCGGTGATATCATCGGCTCACCTTAAACGGTTCCTGATGTGGGCGCACGAGTTCTGCAAGGTGAAGCAAGGTAGACTGGGGTCAAGCTGCTAGCTGCTAGCAGCTGGCGGTCTGCTTCAATAAAACATGGGTATAGACTGTGGCAGGGCTTCAAAGGAAAAGTGTGTCTTCAGTAAAAGAAAGGGAAAACAGCAGGATGATAGATAGACCAAAGAGAGATGAGAGAGGAGGGCATATTGAGTTTTACAGCTAGATGCATAAAATCCCCATAAGTGTGTCACTCATACTGTACGCCCACTCACTCTTCTGTTCCTCTCCCAGGGACATTAACTTTAGGATTAATGTTATCCATCTCAAGCCACAGACTGTAAGAGGGATGCAGGGACCTCTACGTGACGAGAGACTAATGAAAAGCGGCTCCATGATTAATGCTGATGAACATTTTGATGATTTCAACATCTCGTGTTTTTGTACTCTATTTGTTTTACATGATTGTAGATCAAATATCGTCTGGTTTTCGGGCATGCTAGCGGTGTGTCTGACAAGCTGGTGTGGATGGCAATTGGTTAGTTTGTCAGTCGGCCGGTCACTTATTTCCAGACTGAAATATCTCCGCAACCATCTAAAGGATTGCCATGAAAATTGGTGCACGTATCTACAGTACCCAGAGGATGAATCCTAATATGTTTGGTGATACGGATCTTTCATCTAGTGCCATTTGCCGTCAGATCAAAGTTTTAATTTATGCAGTACTTTGACTAAACTCTGCCAAACCCAATGTGATTTGCATCAGCTTGCCATTCTAGTGATAACTAGAATATAACTCAAGGCGCTGCACTAATCACAGCCTCAGAGACTCTCAATCTTATTTGACCGTTGGACATGCAAAAAAAAAAAAAGCTATTGCAAGTCAACGCTTTGTGATTTTGGGATTTGCATTTGTTTTTTTAGATAATTTATGAGAAAATAACTCCCGGGCATTTACTTCTATCAGTGTTTGTGTTGAGCATACAGACCATTTCATTTTGGTGTTGATGTTTTCGGTGTTTGCTTGCAGTTGCTGTTGTGTTTTGAATGCAAACAATTATTTTAAACAACCTAAAAGAGGTTATGCAATTTTAATGCGCTCTTCGCCGGCAACACCACTTCAATTCCACCTCTCCTGTGGGAGCTTTGCGTATGCCCAACCCTTAGCAATTAATTTAGCGGCAGGAGAAATGCCGATATTTATTGAAGCTGGCTCACAGTGGACTGGGATAACCTATGAACCCCAGGCTGCGGGCTTCATGGACAATACAGTAGCTAAAGCAAATTTTCCTTCTGCAGCTGCAATGTTAAAAAGGTATCCTGACGTATTTTGGCATCCAGATGTTCCACTTTTTCCGCTTGCTTTTGCACTGGCTGACTCAAGACTGTTCAGGAAACGGTGGTGTATAAATAGAATTCAGAGATTACTCCCAACTTCGTAAGTCTCCATTTCAGTCCCTCTCCTTCTCCCTCTGTCTGTCTCCCTTCATGCGTGTGTGGGACTGTCTGCCTGCAGCGATCATGTTTGTCTCAGCGTCTGCACAGCCATATAGGGCTGATTGCACCGCAGGAGACAGACCCTAAGCTATGAACTGTTGGCTGTCATCGCTGTCACCCCGATTCCCCTCTTGTGTTGGGGGACGCGCTGCAGCTGCTGGCACAGCTGGAGATTTCATCGCGTTCTTCTTCTGCTTCCTTTAATCTACCTTTGACACACTCACCCCATCACCCCTTTAACTCTCACCCGCACTCTCCAGACTGCACGTGTTTCCCTGCTTAGGAAAGCAACATTTCCCCCCAAATCCAGTGCTTCTGGATTGCTCCAGGGAGCGTGGACGGTGAACGAAAGAGGATTTTATGATTTCCTGTCCTGACATATGTTGTTGTCCTTTTCCGTGAGGGCAGTTTTTCATAGATGTGTGTTATATTTTAGATCAACCCTGCCCTCTCTCCTCCTCCTCTCATCTCCGCTACGTACAGCCTCCTCTCTGTGTCTGCATGTTCATGTGTCAAAAACGTCTTGGACTGCATTCATGTTTTTGGGCTTCCTCCTCTCTGCGTTGTCCATTTTTAGAGTTTACGGTCACAGTCGTGGCGTCAACGTCTGTGTTTTATGAAGCAGCTGGAGGAGTCGGCTGCCAGGCGTTTTGGCACCATGTCTGACAGTGCTGTTCCTCTAAGCCGCGCTGATGGATGTATGTCTAAAGGCATGTCTGTCTCAGTGAACTGTCAGCTAGCATCTGGGTTCAATAAAGGTCCGCCAACCACAAAGTCTAAACTGGATGAATGTATCTGGAGAATTTTAGCTTTTAAAAAGATAAACGCTTCATATTTCAACACCCATCCTTCCTAGGGGCCCCGTAGCTCTCTGTAATTTTTATTTTTAGATTGGTCAGCCAAATGGTTATTGGTGTGTTGTCTAGACCATTTTTGTCATTCATATCAACTTCTTGTGTGATGTGTTTAAAAGGGCCTGGCTTATCTGGAGAATAGTGCGCTCTGTGTTTGGTGTTTTGCTGTTGCTAAGCTGGATGTCGTATTTTAGTGCAAGGTTGACTTCATTTTTTCCATTTTTGGACATGGTTGAATTAGATAGAGGTCAAAGAGTGAATAGTCCAGGGCTAATGGTCCATCATGGTATGAAATACAGCCTCCATATTTTTCGGAGGGCGAGGTGAGTCCAGTGGGGGGGGGGGTTGCCCAGGATGGAGACTGTGATTGCAGTGGGATTTCCACAGCTCTGGGTATCCAGGCTAGGCAGAGGCGTTTAGCTAATCCTCTTAGCCCCACTCTGTAACACACAGACACAGCCTGCCATCCCTTCCCTTCCTGATCAGCCACCCCTAGCTTTAAAAATTCACACTCTGGGATCAGCGGGCAGACTGCGACGCACTGCAAGTTTGTGTTAGGCACTGACAAAACCTTTTTCTCTCTTCGCGTCTGTGCGCCAGTGCCTGTGAAGTGCACGCACTATTACACGCACAGACATAATGTTCTGTCAGTCACGCTTTTTCTTCTTACTCGTGTGGTCTACATTCAGTGGAGGAATGGCGGTGTGTTAGTAGATCAGTGTTTCAGCGAAGCAGTAATCTGCTTGGCCCCCGTGCTTCTCTGGTTTGGCAGATGGGACGGATATCCCTACCCACCATCTGGACGGCCTGGCATGGATGAGATGTGGCCGTGGCCTAGTGCAGAGCAAGATCAGGGGATTACTGTCCTCTACGCTATCCCAGCAGCACAGCTATTTTTATATGGACATGTCAAATAATGAGAGTGCACCCATGTGATCAGCACTGACATCCATCAAGCTTGACATTTCATGTTCGAGCCTGATTATGAGCCTGTATTGTACTTACCGTGCACAGTGACATGAAGGTTAGATCTGCATCTCATGTGGATTTGACTTCGTAAAATAGCTTATAGATATAGAGTTTTAGACTAGACATGCATGTACATGCAGACAATTTAATGAATACACTTGCTGTTGCATTGTGGGCTGCTGTGCCATCCTGCTGACTGTATGCTAGGCTCTTTAGGTATTTCACGACATGTCGCTCAAGTCACATAAGTATTGACAAAGTCCTCTCACTCCTCCTTCAGCTGTCTGCCATGTCTGTCAGAACAGTTCCCAGCGCAGCTCTCCGTGTCTCTCTCTATAGAGTTTATGGGCTTCAACCTCGAAACTCAACATGGTCAACCCGCAAATGAATGTTTTCCAGCTATTATAATGACCACATGCGAAAAGCGAAGGGTGAAATGGCTGGAACAATGATGTGAGGAGCAGACGTTAAAGCGGTGGGGGGAATAATAATGTGAGAGAAAACAAATCTTTTGGCTTTGCATAACTTTCATTCTGAGGCTGAATACCGAACTAAGAAGACAAACATGAGACTTGAGGGGAACACTGTGTTCAGCTATATCCTGAACACGAACTCGGCGTGGAAGGGAGCCGGAGAAGGGAGGGAAAACACGCAGGAGGGGGAGAGAGTGAGCCTGATGGAGGAATGTAAGGGAGGACATTAAAAGAGGGAATGAAAGGGATATATGCATAGTTTCAATCAACTTAGGTGGCTGATTGAAAACAGTTGGAGGACCTGTCTCAGATGGATGGTCAGTCCACTGCTTTTGTCCAGACATTCACGATCCCTCAGGGATAAATCCTGCTGACTTTAGCAATTTCCTGTCGTTTCCTCTTGCACCACCACAAGTGTGATATTCGGGGTTATCAACAAAATAGCTCAGCAGCTATTGGACAGTTCAACGTGTAGTCTGGTATAGATATTTATGTGCAACTCAAGATTCATTTTCAAAACATTGCTGGAGCTCTGATATTTTTTAAAATCAGGTCAAAGTGTTACACCTGGTAAAACTTCAAAACATGACCTGCAACCTCAGCTGTGCTTTATTTATTTAGCTTAAAGCATCACTGTGCCTAAGTACAGCCTCACAAAGCTGCTAGCATTTGCGTAGATTCGGCTAGTGCTGCCGTAAGGGGATTTTTTTTTTTTGGGGGGGGGGTAGTCCATAAACAAAGCAGAGAAGAATTTTTCAGTCAAACCACTTTATAGAAAAGTTTTACCATTAGCATGTGAGCATGAAAAAGTGTGCACAGAGTTTATATTTGACATCTATGCTCTGACTGGTCATCCATCAAGCTCAGCGCAGAGGAGGATGGGGAACGGGGATAATAAACATCCCCTCAGGGTAACTTCAGACTCCGAGCCTACAGGTGGGAGGTGGAGTTTATGAAGTCCTACATGAGCATCAGCAGCACCACTAAGCAGTGGTGTCAGCATTGTCTGGAGGATTGTTTGCAAATGAGTAGAGCTGTGGGAACTTTGTGGGCAGAACCTTGTCAGCTGAAATAAAGGGTGCAAAGGGTGAAAGAAGGATAGCTTGTGTCATCTGATTGAACTGGCCCGCAGGCTTTGATCCATTATTGAGTTCACAATTCACAGACTGCTGCTTCGGTGGTTGTCTGTCTGTCTGTTTGTGTAGTTTCGATGCATAGTCTCTTGTCTGGACATACTGTAGGATCCTCCAGTGTCCTCCTCTCGAAGGCGAAAAGAAGACAATCTGTTGATTATCTGTTCTTTCCATTTTGCTGTGTAATACACTGCGTCTTTCTTTTCCTTACTATTCTTGCTTTCTCTCCTGGTCTCCCTCTTTCAACTCGACTGAAAATCACATCTGGAAGAGGGGCGGCGTTTATTTTTAGCAACATTTATGTCCCTGAACAGGAAGCTCCTCCAAAAGAAAAATATCACTTCCTCCTTGTTCTCCTCCTCCTCCCCCTTCTCCTCCTCCAGTCTCGTCCTAATGCACTCCAGAACATGTTTACACCACATACACACAGAGGTCTGTCTGTCTGTCTGTCTGTGGGTGTTTCTGGTTGTGAGGTGAAACTTGCTGTGCGTACTTGCCAGACAACAATGGGCCGAGTGTGTGTTTGACTGCATGACTAAAACAATTGATCCTGAGGCTGTTTCCTCTGCCTTTCATTAGGGGGTCATTGTTGCTGGGAAGAAGTGACATTCCACATGTAAGGAAGTGACACAATGGTTATGAAAGCTGGTTTGGTCTAAAAATATTCTGTTTGGTGTTCTCCAAAACTTTTGAGACAAGCTCGGTATTAAAGATATTTAAATACACCTTTTCAATGGCGCTATAGATGTGATTGGTCATTTCAGCAGATTGTGCGCAGCATTACACCTCTGAAAGTCATTCAGAATAGGGTTACAACTCTCTGTGGTGCCACACAGCTATGTAAGACAACATACTGTGCTTTCATTTGACCGTGAATGACTTTTGGCAACAGCATAATGTGAAATATTTGCTCATTTGGTGTAATAACAATGCTTTATGATCATTTCTTTAAGCTCAAGTTCAAGGCCAGTTTATGTCAAAAGGAATAGTTACCACTGCACTATTTTTGTACACATTTGGTTTCAGTGTTGTAAGAGGAAAAGAAAAATATGACAGTAAAATATGGGTAATTTTGCTATCTTTACACACGTAGCAGTCGGGTCTGTGGGACCACAAAGGTCGAATGAAGCCAGTATCAACAGAACACAAGGGTTAAAGTAAAGTTGGGGTTTTTGGACTGCAGAATTTTCTGCATGTAGTATACAACTTACATAGAAGCCGTTTCTATTGCTCAATATATTCAAGATAAACATGAGGGTGGCCAAAAATGGCCTAGTTTCTTTCTTTTTTTCTTTTTTTTTTAAACAAAGTAGTGTTAAACTCTCCCCCAAACACTGTCACACTACATCAGGCTTTGTAAGATCTACTTATCGCCTCAGTTTGTCATTTTAAATATATTTTCAGCTCATAAAACATTTACATAAAAACATTTTTTTTTCCAAGTCAACCTCTTGGGAATGTGAAAATACCCACATTTTAGATCAGAGGGGTTCTGGGGAGAAAAGAGAAGAGAGTGTCTGTCTCTACCGTCTCTACAGCAACTCTCTTGATGCAGGTGTACTGCACTGTACTCTTGTTACACAATCAATGTCCGCATGCGGCTGTTTCATCCCCTCTTCCTTCTATCAGAAGATGCTGCTCCCTAACCAGCAGAGGCGAGGGATGCAACTTTACTTTTTAATGCCGTCTGCTCTCATTGAGCTACAGCACCAACCCCAGCTGTGCTTTTGAAGCAAAGTGTTTGATGATGTGAATGTATGATGTTTACTCTAGCTTTTTGAATTCAGAAGCCTCAGCTGTATTTGCTCGACTTGTAACCAAACAAAACCAGCGAATCTGACAAGATCAAGCAAGTCCTCATTCTCTCTCTCTCTCTCTCTCTCTTTTTTTGTTTGTTTCTTCACTTTAAAAAAGCGCAAGATGTTTTGGCTTTCTTGGAGAAGAGAAACAAACCATGTGAATATTTTAATGAAATTGGAAAGCGTCACATGAAACAGTTCTTTCCACCGACTCCAGCTCTCGTTAATCATATATTTACTCGACCAAATGTGTGAGATTTTTGTCCTGGCAGTGCCTGTTGCACCTGCAGCCGCCAGCAAACGCTTCCTCTGCCCCCAGACTGGCCGAACCCAGCCGACACCTCGCCAGTGTGTACCCTCTTTCATCCTCCCCTCTCCTCCCTTCTCATCCGTCAGTGGCCTCCGCTGTGTCCCTGCCAGTTCAAATTCTGCAGCACTTAAAAGGAGCGGGGAAGGGTAAAGTCAGGAGGCTTAACTGTTTATGCCAGCTCCGTGGTTAAGGTGCCAACGCGAGGAATAACTGTTGTCTCACGGATGATGGAATTTCCTTAGCTAAGCGGCAGCTTCATGAGAGCTTAGACTTCATATTCCTGGAAGTAGGACTGTGAGGATGTTCTGTACCTTTTCGCTCTTCAGCCCACATAAACATGCTATATTGACACAGGAAGCAAAGAGTGAGGGAGCGCCCACTCAGCTCAGGACAGCAGGATTGGGCTTGAAAGCCAGTTACAACACGACAGCAGAATCTCGCTCCAGCTCAGTAGTCGAGTGCATATGAAACCTGAGCCGCGCAGCAGGGTTTAGATGCTGAAAGAGGTAGATAGTTAAACTAAGCCCCCATGTTGAAGACATCAGGGAATGAGGCCCGTGGCAGTTTAGCTCCTGGGCTCCTGGGCTCCTGGCAGGAGAGCCCCTTATAAAGCAGGCCTATTAAAACGCTCCTCCTTCCCAGAGGAATCAGTGGAGTTAATCAGAACCAGAGCTCTGGATGGGACCACTCACACTAAATGCTTAGACCACAATATGCTGGTCCAGGATACTCCAGCATAAGGTTCCCCAGCAAAAACCCAGGGGTTTGACCTTCCCACCAACAATCCCACATACTCCTCAACATGCACAGCAGATCCGGTGGCGATTTATATTTATGTTCAGCTCATACTGAACCAGGCGCCATCAGACTGCGCGACATGCACGGCAGTGCTGTTATAATGAACCACACATTTTCTGCACTGCTCAGTTGCTCCCAGTTGTTTGCTCCATGGCTTAAGATATATTGCGGGGTTGCATAATAGCTCTCTTCCATCCTGGTCTGTGTTTTGCTTCATTCATGCACGTGTGGGTGTCTGCTATGAGGTCGGCACTGCTCCCCCTAAAGCCCCAGGGGTCCGGGTCTGCTAAATAATCACTTTCCCAGCTCCTATGCACTTATAGCGAGGTTTATAGCTAAGCTCCTACAAAGTCAAGTATCAATGGATCTAGATAGAGAGAGAGTTGTACAGCATACATTGTATTTATATAGCCCAAAACTACCAAAGTACTTAAAATGGCTCGGATAAGGATAAAGTACAACAAAACAAAAAAAAAAACCCTCCTTAACTGGGAATGACCTCAGTAATAGCAACTGGGGAGGTATTTGTTTCAAGGTTGGATGGATAGATATTCATTATTTTTGAATACTTGGCTTTCTGGTCAATCTAAACTCTCCTCCCAGCTTGTATATGTTTGTCACATGCCTGTGTGTGCGTGCAGGGCGCTATGGGAGTGAATCACTTTGTCCCTGTCCATCCGGCTGAGGCCAGAGGCCAGCGGTGCTCTTGGACACGGGCAGGAAGCCTCTAGACCTCCCCAGGATGTAGCTGTCAGCTGATCCCCCTCTGGGAGGGAGAGGAGGAGAGGAGGAGACGGGAGGGAAGAGGAGGGGAAAGGAAAAGAAATTGGCAGGTGTGGATGGGACAGGAGAGCAGGGGGCTGGGGGCTCTCGCTGGCCAACAGTGACATTGGGAAGGTCTGTTATAGAGATAAAAGAGCCCCCCCCCCCTCCTCCTTTCTGCCTCCATCCTGCGAGAGCTGATTCGCAGCTGTGAACGCCTCTCGTAATGCTTTTAAGAGGAGGGATGCATAACCTGAGCACACGTGTCCTGAGTGCACATCTGTCTTTACACTTGGCTTTATGACGCCCTGAACATAGGCTGTTACATGACAGATACTCAACACCACTCCTTTTAAAGATGGACAGCCTCTTTCACTATTTATATCAAGAGGCTCGGTGTATAGATCCCACATGTTAACTTGATCTCTTCCTGCTTGTCGTGTAACGCCTGCGTGTGATGCAGCTGGGTGACCTTTCACCTCTAACCTTCCACTCTCTCTCGGTCACCTAGAAAAGATACTCCCCAACACACAAACGCACTCCAGTTGTTCTACATCTGCCCAATGAAAATGTCTTTGTGAGATGGAGTCCAGACCTGTTGCTCGGCTTCTTTGAACCAGTGCAACCGTCACGGAGGTTGACAGCCAAGCAATGGAGTGAAATGCTCTTTGAACTCGCTATGTGACGCACTATCGACAAGAGACTTTAACCTAGTTTCTTTGGAAAAATAGCACAGATCTCACTGGACAACCATCTGGAGCATTCCTCACTCAGTGTCTGATTTCAGACTTGCTATATTGGTCCCGTGTTTCTTTCTGTGTCATCACTCTTTCTGGCTGTTTCTGCAGTGCAGGTTAGAGCCAGTTTCTCTTTCTCTCTCTCTCTGTCCGCCCTACATGAATGGTGTTTAGGAAACAGAGAGAACAGGAAAGGCAGAGCAGGCAGGGAAGAATAGAGGGATATCCCCTTACAGGGTTCCCTCCTTTTTCCTCCAGGATAGAGGGGGTGAGAACTTCGGAAAGGGTGGGGGGTTGGTAAATCACACCACCTGTCTCCACACACACACTCGAGCCTGTCCACATGCGCTCCGAAAATCATTCATGAACACAAACACAATCATGCATGCCTCCAGTCTGTGAAGCCTGTCTGCTGCTGCTGAGAGATGCCCCCTATCTCTCTTCCTATTGTGCGCATGTGTGTGGTGAGAGACCCTCAGATTAGCCTTATGTGGGCCAGATTACAACAGGATCAGTGCTGCCACATATTACATCGGGCTGTAAACCATCAGTAAGACAGTGGGTCAGCCTGGGCTTTAGGGGCTGAAACCCCCTTTTAATTACACTTCTGCAGAGAGGAAAAGTACAGTTAGCACACACTTCCACAAGCTGTTACAGTGTGGTGAGAGTCATGCATGCAATCTCACAGTGTCAAAGTTTTTTCAAGCAGCGGGGCTTTAGTTTTCATACACTGTGACACATTTGCTTTCCTCAAACAAATGTGACATTTATTGGCTTTTACGATCAGCGTTCGTCTGACTAGTGGCTGCAGCTGGAAATGCCTCACCGGCAGGGAAAATAAGTACCTGATAAATCCAGCTGACAGGAGAGACTTAAACTTTTCCAAATAGTCTCCTGATGTGTTATTTCTCCTCTATAGAAAAACATATTTTTCTAGGCCAAGAGGCACAGCTGCGATTTGTAATGCCAACATCTTATATCTTAAGTGACAATTTGTTTTGTTTGTCTTCTCCGAGGTGCCACCAGGGATGTCGGCTCGGCGCTGACAAGGATGTGCATGCGACACCGAAGCATTGAGGCAAAATTACGCCACTTCACAAAGTAAGTGTCACCTGTGTTTTCTTTTTTTATCCCTCTCCATCGCCGTTTTCTCTCTTTTCTTGCCACGAGGGGATTATTCTGTTCCTATGTTGACCTTCCTCCCTATCTCCCACTCATTACAGAGTGTTTTTGCGCTCTATTAGTTATGAACCTCATTCTCTTGTTCCCTATCCTCATGTTGTTTCTTCTTGTAGTGCTCTTATGGAAGGCCTGGTTACGCCACTCCAGGACAGAATAGAGGAATGGAAGAAGACGGCCAATCAGCTGGACAAAGACCATGCCAAAGGTGAACAGGAGGGAAACACAAACTATAAATACTTGTTTTATTTGTTTGTGAGCAGTCCTTACATGTGTGGTTTTGCCTTTCTCTCCACAGAGTACAAGCGGTCTCGTCAGGAAATTAAAAGGAAGTCGCTAGACACCATAAAACTCCAGAAGAAAGCAAGAAAAGGTGAGAAAAAATGTTCACAGGCTCAAGAACTTTTTGATTTATAAAGCCTGCGATAAAACACCTCACACAACTTTAGACTTTTCAAGGCCTGATATTAATGAAGTCTGCCTGGCTGCGGGTCCCTGGTCTGCAGTGGTACAGATTGAACTGGCGCCATCTAGAGTGTAGTATCAGAAATGACAGCTCAATTAAATCAAAATGCCTGGCACAGTTTCAAAGGCTCCTTTCCAGCTTTAGATGATTTGTCAGCTTCTACCCTATAAATCAAATAAATTATCTTCTTTCCTGGCTGTGCTTGCATTAGCCCCTACTGCTGGTTGTAATTAAACTCCTATTTTCATACAGGACTTACTGTACACCAGCGGTACGGGCTAAGTCATAAACATGCAATGTGCTCCGATTTGATACAGCTAACTCTGCCTGTTCTTCTGTCTCTCCTCCCCCTGCCTGTTCCTGCAACCCCCCCTCTCTATTTCTCCTGGCTATAGAGCTTCTAGGTACGTCTGCTGTGCTTTGCCTGTGTGGGAACATCGGGAGATAGTTTTTAAAGGCATCATGATCTTGTTTAGAAACTGCCAGTCAAAGAAAACCCTATGCCATCTCAGCATTTTCAGTTATTTTAGAGGAACACACGTAAAGTGAATACGCTTGCCCAGCATTAGGTGAGAAGTATACTACTTAAATGTACACTAGATATGAAGCTGCCACCAGCAACCAGCTTGCATGGCTTAGCACAAAGGCGGGGGGTTGAGCTAGCATAGCTCTGTACAAAATCCACCCACCCATCACAAATTCACTAATTTACACTGTGTGTCTTGTATGTTTAGTTCATCCAGAAATGCAAGTGTAAAAATTGCATGTCGCGGGGTCACAGAGCTGGCTAGCTTGCTGTTTCCCACCCATTTCCGGTCTTTATGCTAAGCTAAGCTAACTGGCTGGTGGACAGCTATGAGCGTGGAGTGTACCCAAACCAAAATGCCTAACTATTCCTTTACCCAAACTTCAAATGACAATATCCTAACAATAAATACTGTAAGTAATACATGTGTGGAAATGGGTAAAGCCATAGTAGTGATGGCTCCGCTCCATTAAAGTGACCCAGTAAGATATGACAGTGTCACAGTCAACCTGTTTCAAATGTAGCCCGTCCATTACTTAAATACCTTTTAATAGTAGTAAGAAACTGTAAATTATGTGGCAGCTTATCAGTCAGGCAGTCTTTCATTCCTCTGAGTAATAAAAGCTTCGTTGTCTTGAGCCGACATTTGGCTCTACAAAAGTTCTACTTAAACTTCTGTTTTTAAGGACGTGTTAATTAGCGAGCTGTCAGATCCTAAATGGGTCATTTAATCAGCGGCTTATTAAATGCAGGTACGCTGAAAGATTAGCCAATTAGTGTTAAACATATAGACAGCAATAAGACAAATATACAGTGTGTTGCCTGTTAAAGACAACTAGAGCTTTTTTGCCAGCAGTATAGCAAGATCTAAATTCACTGCCATTTAAAGGCTTATTCCTTACTTATATCTTCAAGTTGCACTGTTCCAATGCTAACATATATCATAGGGTGTTTATAAAACTTTAACTGGCAGTGTGTGTCTATGTGAATCATGTCTTGAGCTTGGCATCCCTTTGACCATCTTCATCACATCCTTTTGTTCTTTTGCCTTCCTTCATCCACATCTAGTGTCACTTCGATGTGCAGTCTTGGATGACTCTAGGACATTGTGTTTACTTTCTTGTCTAATCACATCCATTCCAGGATCGACAGGTCACCGCCGTTGCTTGGCATCAGCTCATGATTGATGACATGTGTCCGGTGTCCTCTCATTTCCATGTACATGAACCATTTGAGTGTAGTGTCTGTCAGTGCGTTGACCTTGAGTACACAAGCAGTTTATCATTATGTCCTCTAATCATCTCTCATTTTTTATCTTTTCCCCTCCTCCCTCCCCACACTATGTACACTTATCTTCCTTCATGTCACTTCCTAATTATCACCCGCCTCTGAAATTCTCAATCTCTTTTCATTCCTCCTCCTCTTGTCTGTCTCTACTCAACCCACCACTCGCCTCTTCCCACCTTCCCTCTATACTCCCTCTCCTTCCCCCCGTGTTGCCTCATACAGGCCGGGGAAACCTGCGCCCTCAGCTGGACAGTGCCATGCAGGATGTCAGTGACATGTACCTGCTGATGGAGGAGACAGAGAAGCAGGCCGTGCGCAGGGCTCTCCTGGAAGAGAGAGGCCGTTACTGTACCTTCATTAACATGCTGCAGCCTGTGGTGGTGAGGAACATTTAGCCTTTTTTTACATCTAGAAGTGGTAGGAAATAAATTTGCTTGGTCTTGTTGTTGATTGGGTGGCTATTTCATTCGATCCATCCTGTTTTCCCCTCCAGAATGTAGAGATTGCTATGCTGGGAGAGATAACACATTTACAGGCCATTGTTGATGACCTCACTGTGCTGACTGAAGACCCACACAAGCTGCCACCAGCCAGCGAGCAGGTAACAGTTTTATTACTACTGTTTCTACAGTAGATCTATCTAGTTTGCGTTATTGCAGTCCAAGATCATATCATAAGCTGTTATTCTCTTTTGTTTGTTTAAGAAAAGGTAATTGACCTCACTAACTAAAGTATTGTCTGTGTATCCAGAGCCTGATATAACTTTTCTATGCCATTGACCTACATTGTTGTCCCAAAACGAAATAAAACTAAAATAAAAAAAGGTCTTTAATGGGTTTATTTTGAGTTGACCCCACATGCTCCATCCGTCTGCCGTACATACTCCCAAGTGCACCGCACGGGTATCAATCCACTAGTTAAAATAGATCCCAACAAATTAGCTATTTAGTCCATTTTCTTAAAAACACAGCGCACAGTCCTTGAAGAAACGATATGCTGTTTTCTAAAAATGAATTCGTAATGCATTTTAAAGACTTTCCTCTTACGAAGGAACAGATGGGCTTTTAGGCTAAGAGCAACAGACTCATGTCATGACATTTGTTGGCAGTAACAAAAATAATGAAATATTAGAAAGTAATGTGCAGATACATCAGTGCTATTAGCCACTGTGTTGTCTGGTGCTTTCATGTAGAGTTTTTGGGGCACGGATGGTGTGAGATGACTCATGTCAATGCTCACATTTGGCTGAAAATCTCTGCTTAACTATTTTTCCGTCCTATTACAGTCTTACCACAACGTGACTAAACTCACAAATTTAAAAAAAACTAATTTATCCGTTCATGTGTCCCTCAGTACAACTTGAGAAATAACTTTTTTTGCGGAGGCCAAACAAGTCTTAATCTGCAGTAATGAATCACAATCTGTCTGAAACATGACTTGTTTTCCCCTTAACATATCAAAGTAATGTTCTTGTTTTGTGCCGCAGGTGATACGGGACCTGAAAGGGTCTGACTATAGCTGGTCCTACCAGACCCCTCCTTCCTCCCCAAGCAGCACTGGCTCCAGGAAGAGCAGCATGTGCAGGTACTAATCCGACACACACACACACACACACACACACACACACACACACACACACACACACACACAATGTGTTGACAGTACATTAAGATGCACCATGTTCTGCATGCTGGGTTAGATGTGTCTTTAATAGAGTATTTTATTCATGCTAGATCTGAGCAAACATGCACATTTTTGATTTCAACCCACGCACAATTACAAAGGAATTAACGAAAAAAGGTTGTCATGAATACCTGAGCAGACCCCCCCTCACCACGCAGCAGACTATTAGTGACAGTCAACATGCAGTACATGGCATAACTTGCCAGTGTCTCGGCTCTCGCTCCTGGCAGATTTACAGTTTTCAAGCTTCTTACAGCCAGCTTAGGTCCAAAGCTGTGAAACATCACAGTCTGACAGCCACGAGCCCACAACAGAATCAAAATCCACATATTTTGAAGTCTAATAGTGATAGCTCAACATTTTATTCATGCATGTGGGTCAAAGGTGACTATGTGTTTGACTGTCTTGAAGTTTAACACAGATTTAAATTGTAAATCACAGTCGGTGTGATATTTTTAGGGCGAAATAAGACTAGTTCATGAAAATCTTACAGCTTCCAACTGTCAGCTTTTCCTGGAGAAACCTTGGTGTCGGTTTGACTGTACATTTTCCCGTTTATGCACCGCGTCTGCAAAAGGTTTTTGACAGGATGAAGGTCATAGTTTTCCCTGCCTGTAGAGGAGCATCTCATAATTCAGATTTGGGTAAAAAAAAAATGAAAATCAGCAAATATCACAGGGTGTCACCATTACAAGACTGATGTATAGGAAGTCTCTTACACAGGTCTTGGTTGAAGGACAGAAAAAAGACACAGTGGAGAGAGAAAGAGGATATAAGGACAGTGTCTAGTCATGAGTCATTCAAGGTTATTTCATTTGTCATATTTAATTTGACATTCCTCCTTAAGCCTCGTCCTGGAGGATGAAGATTAAGGAGAAGCGATAACTTCAGATATATTCCGTTGGGTGGGTTGGTGAGGGGGTCTGTATCTGAAGATACGTGGGTGACAAAGAGAAGCACAGCTGAGTGAAAATGACAGGAGCTGGAGACAAAAAGCTCAAAGACAGCTGTTAATGTTCAGAGGGAAAGAAAAATCAAAGAAGGCATAACTTTTTAATGCTCTTTGATGCTCCAAAATTACAAGAATGTTCTCAGCTTTTGTGATCAATTTTTCATTTAGCTTTTTTCTGTTTTTACCGTGGCCCACACATAAATCCTCGCAAAACAAGTTTCAGACAAAATAAGTGGAAGAGATGCTTAAATCTTGTTCACAATCATGCATACTGTATTTATTATTATTATTATTTATGGAAGCCTTAAAATGCCTAAATGAAAAGAATTCAAGGAAGGGAAATTTATATTTACTTTTTATGTATGTATTTAGTGTCATAATTCAATGAAGAATACACATTAAAAGGACAATTAAGAAGCCTTTTGTCTTTAATATCGACTTTTTTTTCCATTGTGACACAAATTTTCCATTCCACATTAAAATCAAATCGCAGAACAGAAAATAAATATTTCAGTATTTATATTTCAGTGTAGCATAGTCTGGCCTTCAAAGTGGCTGCATTTAAGTCTGATGTGGATGATGTTGGCCGAAGAAAAAATGTATGAATGTATTTGCGTCTATTATTGACAAGTTTTGGCTGCTCTCTGCTGGACAACACTGAAATCATTAAAAAAAACAATACGCCTCTTCGCTAGTCAGTGAAGAAATTCAGTCGTTTTTTTAAAGACAAGGGTTAAATAATTGTCATTTGAGGAGTGTCTTATATTTAATGCACCTCAATTAAAAAAAAAAAAAAATTGCATTTTTTTTAACTCATTTGATTTGTTTTTGTTGAGGCATTGGAGACCTTCCATATGTGCTGAGTTATATACTGATGAGCTCTCCTGTCACCAGTCTCCTCCAGATGCCCTCTGCAGGAGCTCATCGGCTCAGCAGCGTCTCCTCTCATGACTCAGGCTTTGTGTCCCAGGACGCCAACACCCACTCTAAGCCTCCGTCGCCCATGCCCTCTGACATCACCAGTCAGGTACCGGTCTCAAGCATAACACTGAAGTTTATAATGTGATCAGGAAGGACATGGGGATTTTACTGGAGCAAAACTAGGAACAAAGTAGACTTGTTACCGCCGGAGATTCCTCAGGCAGTAATGCTGCAGGGCAGGAGGGCACAGAAACATCACCGCTTTCTTGTCACAGTAGATTTACAATAATTCTCTCTTTTTAACAGCAATCCGTTTCCATCTGGCACCTTCAGTCTTGTTTGCATTTCAGACACAGAACCGTAGTCTCACTGAGAGCTCAATAGCTCCATAACTGAAGTATTTTTTTTTTTTGCTGCAATAGAGCTTTATCAGTTGCGAATGTTGAATTTGTATCCCACTGGACTGATAAAGTTATTCAGGCTCTCACGGTCTGAACATATTGAAGTGTACAAACTCTGTAGCACACCAGAACACCAGCTGATGCAATGTTCTTTTTCTGAATAAATGATCTTACAGGCTACTTTATTTTCAATCTAAGCTATGGTATATACATCCCCTCAGAGACGAAAGATACCTCCCTCCTCCTAAGACTCATCAACACCTCTCCAACTCTCACCTCCTTCCTATGAATCTCTCATCTCTCACCTTTCTCTCTCTCTCTTTCTCTCCATTTCCTCTTCCCCTCCACTATTTTTACTTCATCTTCCCTTTACCAGAAATCAACAAGCTCAGCCTCCTCTGAGGCTTCAGAAACCTGCCAGTCTGTCAGCGAGTGCAACTCTCCTACAGCGGTTAGTAATGCATGCATTTAGCCGTTTTATTGGACACACACACACACACACACACACACACACACCTCTCTGTCTCTCACACAGAACTGCACACATACACACAATGTGCCGTGCATTTTATTCATTGTTATCTATAGTTTAAAGAGGCTCGTGGGCTCTACTTGACAGCCGCACTGCGGCTTGACGTGGACTATTCATGGATGTTGAGCACTCTGACTCAGACTTGTCTGTCCGTTCCGCAGTTTGGCTCATGCTCATCCTTCGGTACCTTTCGCCCTGCTTTCTCTCACACTGGCACCATCAGGCCTCTCTCTGTCATACTTCCTGCGTCCCCCACATTTAACCACTCCCCTGGATCCAACACCCCCTCACCCACATCAAAGGTTCCTAGCTGGAAGGTTTGTTTTCATTTGCAATTTTACTTTTGGGTTTCTTCTTTTTTTAAAAAAACTTTGTTGCTTCTTTGCTTCTTGTGTTTTATTGCCTTCATGCACATTAATGAGTTTGACCTCACAGTCACCATTTTGCTGTTGCTCATCAAGCTCAGTTTTCCAATCTTTCCTCACAAAGATGTGCTCAACTCAGATGGCTCTCTCATGTAACAACACTTACATTGTCAACTGTAATCTGCCCATATCTACATCAGCATCTAACCAGTTCATGAGCCAAATCGCAGCCTTCATGTCGAACTGACTGCACGACTGTTGGATGGCAAACACTGAAGATGCACAGTTGGAATATAGTCTCATTTTTCCTTCTGGTATTACAGGACTGGGCCAAATCGAGTTCCTGTGAGCCCTCGTTGGCTAGCACTCTGCATCGCAGGAGAGAGTCTGTGGATAAGATGAGAGAACTTGAAGCTCCACCCAGTCCACTGGGGTATTCTGTGATGCAAGCAGATGATGCCCACCGAGCTAGAATTGGCCCAGGAACTATTGCAGCCAAGGTGAGAATAAAAATGTAAATTTAAGTATATACATTCAGTCTTGAAAGTTTCAGTGTGGTGAATTGCATATGTAAATATGTACTAATCTTTATGTATTTCCTACCTGCTTCCAGCATGGCGAGCCTCTCTCTCCAGCAGCCAGTACTCTAGCTATGGTTCTGACCAGAGGTTTGAGTATGGAGCAGCAAAAGAGCAGCAGGGACTCACTGCAGTACTCCAGTGGCTACAGCACGCAGACCAACACCCCCTCCTGCTCTGAGGACACCATACCCTCGCAAGGTAACGCTTAACATCTAGGCATCCATACAGAGAACAGAATTTCTGAATCTTCATATTGTTTTCCTATTTGGAAAGTGCTGTAGCATTTACCATCAGGGCTACCACGATTACTGTAAGTGATTATGTAAAAAGCTCAACAGCTGCAAAATAACTCTTCAAAACATTGTTTATTTCAGTGGAATAATAGATTCTCATGACTCACTGTCATTTTAGGGTCTGATTATGAATGCTACTCGCTCAATGGAGATGCTGACAGTGAAGGACAGGCCGACTTTGACAAGTCCTCCACCATCCCACGACACAGTAACATCGCTCAGAGCTATCGCCGTATGATCCAAACAAAGAGGCCTGCCAGCACAGCAGGTCTGCCTGCAGGTAAGACCCTGCAGGGAACTCCAAATGGAGCAGGGGGGAGCAGCTCTGGAGCCATCACTTCTGGGACGGCCACCATTCGCCGAACACCGTCCTCCAAAACTGGAGTGAGACGCACGCCGTCTACGTCTGGCCCCATTCCCATCCGGCCCCCCATTGTGCCGGTCAAGACCCCAACAGTGCCAGATTCCCCGGGGTATGCCAGCCCTTCGCAATATCGCGTGGGCAGCGAGGAGTTTATCTATGGTGACGACCCATCTAGTAGTGACTACATGAGGGGTTCTCCAAAGCGGATGAGCCTCCCCGACAATGCTTGGGGCTGTGGAGGAGGAGGAGGAGGAGGAGGGACGGACAGGACTGTGTACGCCCAGCAGGCCCCCAGCATGGTATCCCACAGCGCTGAGGAGGACCCTCTACTCGCTGCCAACCGCCACAGCCTGGTGGAGAAGATAGGGGAGCTGGCAGCCAGCGCCCACGCCCTCGGTGAGGGTCATTTCCCCTTCCAAAGCACACTGCCAGGGGATCAGGCTCTGTGTGCGCCCCCGGAGCCTTCCCCTATGGCCCAGGAGGACATGGATATGCTGGTGTCAATACGTCGGGGGGTGAAGCTCCGCAAGGCGGTGACTGACGACAGGTCGGCTCCCAGGATTCTGCGGTAGCTGAGGGAGAAGGAGGCTGTGAGGAGGCAGCTGCGGTGCCCTTATTTACAAACTGAAGCTTTGTGGTGAAATACAGCAGCACTCATGTGATACATGAACTGAGGTACAAGTTAACAAAGAGGATGTAACACGTGGTGAATGAAGGCCAGTTGAGAGTAATGACCATGGACAATGTCAAGTCATTTCATGTCATGTATGTATTGCGTACGTACAAAGTAATCCATATTTCTTTTGGTTTTTATTCTTTTCTTTTTTTTTTTGGTTTTGTTTTCGTCTGTGGGCTCCGTGGCTGTGCATCTCTGCTCCCTGTGTGATCAGTCGTCTCAGCCCAATTTGTCCCTTTTTACACCCGGTGACGAGGACGCCGCCACCGTAGGGATCGAACGCTCTGTGTCTTTGTTCTTGCTCTTATGATTATTATAATATTGTGCATTTCTTAATTAACACAGCCACCTGTCAGTGGGACGTGATGGGTGAAGTGCTCCGTGAGCCTGTCTGTATGTTGTGTTTCTCATCTTTACTGTACATGTACCGTATAACTGTTTTGTTTCATAAGCTGAACAGCAGCTGTGTAAGTCATGTAAAATAGGGGCAATATGGCAGTGTTTTTATTGCTGTACTGTACTGTCGATATATCCTGCAATTAAACAGGCTTTTTACTGTTGAGCGGCTTGATTGTCTTTGTCAGAAAACGTAGCGTGTTGATTATAAACGTTGTCGAGCGTGCAAATAATTTGTTTCGCTGTCCTCGCTGTAGTTATGTACCAACATTTATTAATTGAACATTATATTTCGGGAGATCTAAAGTGGGTTTCTCGTTTTCTCCAGCCTTTTGAAGTTTCATTTCTTCATTACTTTCTCCACTTTAGATTTTTGTGACTGTGTAATTTTATTTCCTCTGGAGCTCTTTCCCCCCCTCTCCACTCCTAGATTTTATACTGCAGTTAAATCAGTATTTTATGATTTGTCCAGTAGGCTACAGTAATCTTAATTTTCCACCGGTCTTGGCACTGTGATTATGTCTGAAACCAATTTTAAACTTTTAACTGTGTGTCTATTTTCCCCTGGTAATTTTATGCTTAGTCCACTGTAGCTTATGCCCTCGGTTACTGTCACTATTTACAACACTGCAGTCGCCTAAAGGGACAGTAGGGGGTGGTAGAGTCCCTTCACTGGTGGCCGATGCTATGGCGCCAAAACGAGCAATAAATGGAGGACATCCGTCGACATTACTGCTTCAGTAAAGATATTTGGCAGCGGGGAAAGATGAATGATGTGTGGGACAAAGAAGAGGAGGAGGAGGTACAGAGGTTTCACAGCCTTCAGGACACAGCAACAACATTCATGTTACACTGAAACCAAAGCCAACTCGCTAGCATGTTTACAAGGAAACAAAAGTGGCCTTGAAGCGTATTTGTTCACTTGAATGACCCAAATACAGTTCAGATAAAGTGCTGGGATTTTATTTCCTTTAATATAAGCCATATTTCCTGTTTAATAAAATAAAAAAAAGCCTCCAGGTAAGTAAAGCTCACTTGCATTCATTTTGGGCAGCTTTTATTTTGAAAAACAAACTGTCTAAAAACACGCACTAAAGCAGGTAAAGTGAAATTTATATACCTGGGAGCTGGTTACAATCTCCCTCATTATTCTTTAAATGATTAGACCTGCTGGAAAACAGCTCCTATGCTCACTTGAATGGGCTTTTTTCCCCCCCTGGACAGCAGTGATGATGAACCTCTGCTTGGATAAAAGACCTCTCTATTGGAAGGCAGCACTTTATAAAGTCGATTTAGAGCAGCTCTTATTAAGAGGCCACTTAACAGTGTGCCCTGTAAAAAATGAACAGTAGATTTCTTGGAAGAAGAAGAAAAAGAAGAAGACATGGGCGATTGAGGCAGTTGACACTGACAGTAAAATGGAGACTCGGTAGGAGCAGACAATGAAGATCAGGCAGTTAGACACAGTGATCTAATGGAGGTGCAATGAGTCAGTCAGTCAGGCTCATGTTATGTGCTATGTGTCTTTGTTTTTGCTCTTACGGTTACGAAAAAATTGTGCATTTCTTAATGAATCGAGGCTGAGTAAACGGAGACGACACAGGTGGATCCAGTGGTCTCATGGCTTTTGTCGTGAATCATACAAGAGATGCTGCAGGATCACCACGCCTGGAGTGAAATTATTCGTGTACTTGACTCTGGCAGCTTTCAGTATTCTTCAGATTCTCCCAAAGGAGTCTGCCCTAATCCCTCCTGCTTCATAAATAGCACATTATTGAATTTGCACTATTAGTTCATAGCCTTGAACTGGTAATGGAAACCTGCCTAATTGCTGCTGCTTTCTGGGATAATTAACTGTGAAAAGAATTGAGAAGTGTCAGTTTGCATCCGTGGTATGCCTCTTCTCACCTTCTAAACTGTTTTCAAAGAGAACATCACCGCTGCCTCTTCCCAAGTCGAGCAGGAGGGACACTTAGCTGTGCTAATTTTCATTTTCCTTTCTTTTTCAATGGCGGTCTCCTGTGTCTTTTGATGGTGTGAGATATCTTTTAATGTGCTAATAGGAAGTCGTGATTGTTCGGGGCTAAAAGGAGATACTGCTCAAATCAATGATCAGTTCTTAGTGTGCTAATCACTGAGGTAACCCTGGGCTCTGCTAATCTGAATGTAGATATAATAAAAGAGCTCCTCAGACACAAGATGTGGCCCTGAAGTTGTTTTGTTTCTATCAAAACAACAGGCCATGCATTAATCATTATATTATTTTTGTCTTTTTCCTTCACAGTGGCTGCTGCTGCTTTCAGTTTTGTTATTGTCTTTCAATGAAGGAAAATCAGCTTTCATGAGATGCGGCATTCAGAGTAAAAAGGCTAAACAGACTCTCGATAATGAGAAGGGTTTGATTTTGTCGCCCCTTCCTTTGCATAACTGACATTATCAAAACCCGATGGCGCCTCTGCTGCATTATTATCAGTGAAGGTAAATTCTGAGCCTGGTTGCACACATTGTTCCATAATTAATACCTCTATTAATAAACAGTTATGGTTTCTACAGCACTGCTTAAATACTACAGTAGGTGGTAGGAGCCTTAAGGGGATCACAGATCAAATCTAATTAGCCGTACCTAATACAAGAGGGAAATGTCTTTATATTTATCCAGCTCTTCTAACTGCTTTTTGCCCTCAGGTTTTGATGAGGGAAAACGTCCTCGGGGGCTCATACACGCAGAACACTACAATGAGCAGAGCTGCTTCACTCGTGTGTCATGGTGTTTCCAGAAATGGCTTTTTGCAGGGGGAACATGTGGGGTAGGTTTTTTTTTCCCCATAAATGTTCACTATGAAGTGTTCACAGATGAATAGAAACCAGAGAGCCGGATGCTTAGTCATCCATTTTAATTGTCCTGTCATTCTTTAATAAACCTGCCTGTTTCAGCCAATTATGTCATTGAATTCTGCTGAGCAGTCTATTTTTATAACATTTTAAACACACTACTTACGCTGTGGCATAAATTTCCTATTAACTGATGTTCGTGCCAACTCGTCCTAACACTACCTTCCATCATTTCCCGTTTTTTTTTTCTTTTTTCTTTTACCTCGCTTTTCCAGGAAAAATAACAGACAACCTGCAAGTAAAGATCATAGAGGTAACATTATAAGTCCTTCATCCTCCATCCAGCCCCCCAGAACCATCATCTCTGGTCTCTGAGGAGCACAGAGGCAAAGGTAGAATGCTTTAAATGCTGCAAGGCTACAACCTTTGCCTTCAGAAGCTGTCTCTGACTCTGTTTGATTGAAGGGAATGGATTCGGTCAATTATTCATTAAGTAAGCATGAAGCTTTCTAATGTTGGTTGGCTGCTCCCTTCAGTGTGATTTTTTATTTTTTTGCTTTAATGCCCTGCAGCTTTCAGTTATCTGGTGGAGGAGAGATGATGAGACCATTTTGTGATTATTTTGTTTGTCATTTTTACATCATGTACGGTGGCGTGTCATCACAGAAGATAACAGCTGCAACCCTCAAGTAAACTGCGGCTCACACTTTGGCCTGGGCTGCCCGTGATTGAATTAGCCTTTGCTGCAGCTATCTCCCACGCTGGCAGTCACGGTAAATTTCACCATGTGAGACAACACGATAAAAGACAGGATTTGATTTGCATTCATGAAGCACTTAGGAAGTTCAAAGAGAAGTTGCAGAGCGGAAAAGAGAGCACAAGGTCCCCTTCAGTCAGTGTCTGTTTTAGATATCACAATTTCACCTGAAGTGACAGTACCAGTGAACAGTCATTTACCTTCTATAGGCTATCTGTCACATTTTTGTCTGGGGTTATTTCGGCTCACATTCTTTGAAATGCCCTCCTTCTCCCTCCCTCAGGTCATAGATTGTAAAAACACCAGCAAGTATGGGATGGCTCATGTGTCCTGGTGACAGAGCCCCACAGCTTGTGCCACGTAAAAGAATACAGCGATCAACCAATATGAGCTTTGTGCTCCAGCTGCAGGCTGTGATTCAAAATTGTCTGGGGGCTCACTGCCAGTTACCAGAGTTATTGCCTGAATAGAACCGTTTACTGCAGAGAGTGGATTCGACTAAAATTGCGGTGATGGATTGTGGTTTCAAATTGATAAGGATCTTTCAGCAGGAGCTTTGATGAATTTTCAAACTGAATACAGATGTATGAGCAGAGCAAACATTGCATGGCATCGGATTATACATCCAGCATAACACCCTTACAATGCGTATGTATATTGATCCACGCACGTCCAAAGTAAAGGTTGACATGACACGAGAGACAAACTCAATCCAGCGTACGGCCGTGCACTCCAGACCATTATTTCCTTATCTTTTTGACAATTCAGAGCCTTGCAGTCCATGTAATATTTAGACTTCTGACTTGTCACGTACAGAGAGAGGTGAGGGGAATTGGAAGTATGCAGTCTTTGGGAATTAGCAGTAGCCACCTACAGATTAAGTTTAGAGTGCTCTGGGTGCTTGGCACACTAGCAGAGTGGGAAGGAAAGGGAACAGCGATCAGGATGACAATGTTAATTTGAACTCTCGGTGTGCATATAACGCCGGCTGCAAAAAATGCATGGAGCTAAGCAGTTCAGGCTGTCTTAAATCATCATGTTTACACAGTTTAACAGTGCGTATCCTTGCATTTGCATTTATATTGAAGCATTTCCCAGTGTTTTGTACGTTCTTCAAGCCATAACTGAAATGTGATTGTGTGGATATGTGATTGCAGGCATGTCGTGCCTGATGACTGTAACCTGAAGTTTGCGAGTGAACTTGCGACCCGAGGGTTGCGAGTTCAGCTCCACAGACAGGGAGAAGATGAGTGCAGAGGGGTTCTTGAGCAAGGCCACTCTTCATTCACTGGATCCAGTGTTTGGTTTGTCAGACTCTGGTCAGGATGGATGAGTGATTTTCTCCCCGTCACCACTTCTTTCCACCGAGAGCGGATTTGTAAGGCAGACCCGTGTCATACAGCTGCTTGCACGTGCACAGGCTAAACCCGGCGTGGAGTGGGGTATTATTTTCGGAGTCGGGAACCCTCCTGACCATCGCGCAGGGTGGGGTTCACCGAGGAGCTCCGTCCCCGTGCGCCGCCACGCCCCCGCGCTTGGCGCTGTCCGGTGCCGTGGTGCTGAACGCTGGGTACGAATAGAGCTTACTGCCTGCAGCGCTGTGGACTGCCTGCACGCAGCCGTGCTGCATGGAGCCAAGAGGCGGATCTTCCAGGATGAGAAAGCTCTAAGTTCAGGGGGTTCTCGCGGAAGGATCACATCGTGGATAACTATGAAGGAAATGTTTCTCAAGTGTTTTTCTTGTCTTTTTTCATGATTTTCTACCAACCCCCCTGAGTCGCTTGGAGGTACACAACTTACCACCAACATGATTTGGGGTTTTTTGTTATGCTGCCTTCTGCCGCCGGCTGCTGGATATCAAACACAGGAGCGACTGCCTTTCTTTCACGGACATGTTTTCGAGAACTCCCCGACGGCTTCGAAAGTAAACGGACTGAGCATTCCGGTGAGGCGCATCAACGCGCAAAAATGGTGCCCAGTCTCCGGGATGCACTTCAAACTGTGCGGAAACGGCAGCGAAGATTTCCGCGCCTTCGCTCACCACAAACGGGGGAGTCTATTGCTGAAAACTTCCAGGGTTTTAGACAGAGAGGCTCGCTCAGAATACCTGCTGAGCGTGGGTCTGTGTTGCCAGACGTGCGTGTCGGAGTGTGTCGTCTTCGAGGTTGCGTCGGTAAAAGTGGACGTTTTGGACACCAACGATCACGAACCGACTTTTCGCAGTGCAGACCCCGTTCACATAACTTTAGACGACACCACCGCGCTCCGCAGCGTTGTTTACAGGCTGGAGGCTGTCGACGCAGACAGCGGCAACAACGCAGAGTTGACATACATATCCATCCCCAGAAATGGCAGTTTCTATGTTGTCCCGAAAACGGGCGAAGTTTTGCTGGTTGACTCTATCCTGGGGCTCCCCTCTAAAGTCAAATTCTATGTTTTTGCCAGAGACCACGGATGGCCCCCTCTGACCAGTAAAGGTGTAGTGGTTACTATTGCGCCACAGCGGTGGGCGACGCGTCCTGCTGAATTTGCGGGGTCAGGGAGGGCAGGACGGTCACCGAGGGCGTTACTCGACCCTGGCACGGTGGTTTCCCTCAACGTGTCTGAAGATGCCAGCATAGGCTCGGTCATAACGAGCCTGAGTCCTGCCAGGTTCCAGTCAGCTGCCTTCGAGTTGATTTACCCGGAGTCAGAAAGCTCCCCAGTCGCCGTGGGGCGCGACAGTGGAGATATCACTATAACCAGAAGGCTGGATAGGGAGACAGAGCCCTTCGTGGAGCTCACTGTTAAGATTCAGGATAAACGAGGTGTGTAGACTGTTCCTCTATTAATCTGCACTTAAGTTAAGTCTTGCACCCCCTCTCCCTCCCCTCTGTGCCACCCCTCCCTCCCCCCTTTCTCTGCGAATTACTATTTGCATTATGGTGATGATGCCCTATTTTAATGGAATGCTCCACATTACATGCACATGGTAAAACTGTGCTGCCATCTGGACACCTCACCATTCATCAGCGAAGCCCCTCAACAGGCCTGACATATATCATATCCATCATATCCGCACCGGGCTGTCAGTGTGCTGCAGCACAGGATCATTCCACAGGTGTGCCTCATTATCATCTATCCATCCCCACACACCTGAAATATGAGCTCAACATTCAAGGGTATTGTTGTTATTCAATGCATTTGTCCAATTTATCACGATATGCACAGGATATTTCAGCTGCAGATGAACGTTACAAGGTTATTTGTGGCGGGGATACGCCGGGTGTCTTTGTGAACTGTTCGAATTATGCCCGTGATTGACGTAGTTTGTGACTGTGAAGTTGTTTTCAGAGCTAATCCTCGCAGAGTGGCAACCCACTTCGACCCTCTCTCTCTCATCTACTGGCATTACCCCTCTAATCCTCCTCTCATTCACTCTCTAGTCCCGGGGATTTGAAGTATAACAGTGCCACAGTCAGTCAACCTCTCAAATTCTTGGAGGAAAGGTGTGTCAGAGTTTTGTTTTGCTCCTGGGAAAGTTAGAATCCAAGCTTAGAGACAACAACAACAACAACAAAAAGAGAAAAGAAAAAAAAAACAAGGAAAATCAAAATGATTTGCTTTGTAATTGAGCTACACAGTGTGCAGGAAACAGTGTGCATTGTTTTCATTTGAATTGCCTGCTGCTGTTACACCACGCAGCATGCTCTAGATTGTAATTGCATGCCTGATTGGGACACATTCTTGCAAAGGGGTGTCTGGAAGTTTTTCAGAGAGAGCAAAAATAGTCAGATTCTGACGTTGTTGTTATTTCCCCCTCTGCCCCCCCCCCCACCCTACCCCCTCCCCCACCCCCCTGCCATTTTTCACAGATGCTTAAGAGAAATAAAGTGTTCTAGCCTGACAGATATTATTCAGATATCTTCCTCCATTTTAACTCTCTCACCTGTGAATCTCTCCTCTCCTGATCAAAGGCATGGCATGTCCTTTATCCTATGACTACAGCTTTCCAGACAGAATCCTGACGGGAGTCTGGGCGGACAGGCCTTTCTTCTGCTTGTCTCATTCCCAATCCTTCCGTACACATCTCTCTGTGAAAGGAGTCCATTTTAGATGTTTCTTTTTTTCTTGTTTGTTTTTAAAGATTTAACCTAATCTCCCATGTGAATTTTGCTTCCTACCTTTTGCTGGCTTGCTGCAATAAATCCGTGGTCTGTCTCATAGTTGAAGGAGCTCCTAGAGAAAGGGAAAAGACGTCCGCACGAGTGTCCGTGGGTGTTTGTTTGTATGCAAGTGTGAGGCTGCATAGTCATACTAAAATTGACCCCAGGTACAATAACAACAGTTTTAATAAGGCCCCATGCGTTGCAACGTCTCAACTTACTTTACCTCAGTGAACTCTCTGTAGCACAGAGCTGTCCGCGGTGCTGACAGTCACCTGCTGAATGTCAAAAGGAAAACACTGTTAGGCAGCAGTCTAGCCGCAGTTCAAAGAATATTCAAGTCAGCAGCATTCAGTGCTAACCTTAGAAATATTTATTACATTATTCACATACAAAATAATAGGTGCATTCCAACACACTCCGGCATAACAAACCATAGGCTCAAAAAAACAAGTACCAGAGCTGAAATAATGCTTGTCAGAGGCAGTTACAAAGATGCAGCACTACCTGTACCTTTGTAATAGTACATGTAGCTTTTATTGCAGCATCATTGTAGGGACCCCGTGTATTCCTTTCATTTTCTCCACACTTTGCTCAAACTGAGGAACTTTCATTCTGACAAAGATGTGCTAAAACTAGTGATCTCCTTCTTCTGTAGCACTAATATGGCTGCTTCCCGTATTACAACCTCTTCTACTATAAAGCCGTCTCTTCTAGCCTATATGCAAAGGTTTACCTGGGTGATTGATCTTCTGTTAACATGCATCACTGGTCATGTTTGCTCTGCTGGATAATTCAAAGAACACAAACATTTCTCAGAGTTCATGTGGGCAAAAGGAAGAGTACATGTGTTCAACTGGTGCGCACAGATTTACTGAATATGTGGTGAACGTGTTCATTATCTGGTTAATTTGGGCATGAAATGCTAATCGCACTGGCGTGAGGCTTTCTTATGTTAATAACTTTGCTGTGGGTACAGCGTTGTGATTAGAGCCATCAGAAGAACTGTTATTGGTGCTGTTCAAATGGAGACTAAAAAGAAAAAAATCTAGTCTGACACTTAGATATCTCTGATAAATTATTCTGGCACGCTGCAGATAAGGACGCGATGCAACAGCAGCACTGGATTACTCTCAGTATGGGGTCCACGCTTATTGACATACTTACCTGAAAGAAGATGTGTGTACCAACAGCTCATCCTCTCCACGGCTCCGCGTCATGACATGTTTGAACACTCAGACTGCTTCATCGTTAATCAGAAACAGTGTTAAAATGTTTTGTCTGAATGAACGTTGAATTTTGAGGTTGGGAGGCGCTAAGTATGCCATCACAGTGTTTTATTATCGGGGCACAGAGTGTAGAGACACAGCGGTTTGCGTGCAGGAAGTCAGTTTGTCATCCCTATATAAAAAGACATACGGGCCCGCATATACCAAAATGTGGGGGCTTCTCATCATTATGAATATCATTATAACTCCTGTATCTGCTGCTGCTGTTCTCAGAGAGTTGTTGCTGGGATCATTTAAAGTAATTATGCAGCGTATCGTCACATATGACTGCTCAGTGGAACAGTGACATTGTTTAACTCTTTGGGATTATTCTTTACTCTTGCTCATTTCTGAGGTAATATTCTTGTATTACATATTACCATCACAGTGCTCTGATTCATTACATTACATTCATCACTTATTCTTTAATTACGCCCCCAAAGTCAGGAATTCCGTTCTCTTTTGCAAAAACAAAACAAAGATTTTCTTTTCTTTTAATTACGCTTTGGCTCGAAACATCCTTTAACGTAACAAGAAAATGAGTTTGTATAACCCAGCATCAGAGTATATGTATGGGACATTAAAGTTAAGGTAGCCGTACATATTTGGAGATCATTATCTCCAAAGACAGTTTTGGCAGTTGGGATCTAATTAGGACTATGCTGCATGTATGAGACAGGATTTCAGGACCCCCTGACAAGCTCTGACACTCTTCCCTCCACTCTGAGGCATCAGACATATCACCTTGTTTGCCTAAGGAGTCTGTTCTCGTTGCGAGCCCCTTGAAAGTATTTCTCCTTTCTCCTTGACTGGATCCCCTGATAATGTTGGAGAAATATTTACCTTCTAAACTATATTCAGTACACCGAAAATCCCTAGAGAAAACAAAGAAGTGATATTTTTCTGACATCGCCTCAGTGTATCAAACCAGCAGAAAAGAGGGAAAAAAAGGTAAAAGCAATGGAAGTAGGCCATGACTCATGACTCACAGAAACTGGTTATGTGGTGTTGTTTTGAGGAGAGGGAGTGAGGGACCTCTGCATCTCTTCCTGTAAAGGATTCTTGCTGGCCCACAGAGGACGTCAGTTTAGATTTGTATTGGAAGGGAATTTTTGCCTTTGGTTGTCCCACCCGAAGAATCCTTTTCTGTGCACCTGAGTAGGAATCTGTTAATGTTATTTGACGGGTTAGGAGGAGTATTGAACAAGTGGTGCAGTCCTTTGTGAGTTGGAGTGGGGGGGGGTATCTGAGTGGTTTCTCCCTCTCCGTTAGGTATCAGTGGGCAGGGTGGCATTCAGCTTGTGGTAATCACCTCTTCTCAGCCTGTTTTGTCAAGGAACCTTCTTCCCCTCTCTCCCTGTCTCTCTCTCTCTATCTCTCCTTCCTCTTCCTGACTCTGTCTCACAGTCAGCATCTTGCCTCACGCCGTCTTTAATCCAATTTCTCTTTTCATATTCGTTTTTTTTTTCTTTTTTTGCCCTCATTACATTTGCATATTCCCCTTGTGATGCGAAATGAATTGCGAAGAGACCCGATCTCATTTTTGTTTGTAATTTGTGACTGTGGGGCTGTTTGTTTAAGTAGAAAACAATTTCATGAAAAGCTGTCTGCATTTATTCAATTTAGTAAAAAAAAAAAAAAAAAAAAAAATGCCCGTGGTGATGATGTTTTATTTTTCGAGCATGTTTGCGGTATATACTCGATTTCTTTTCATGCACATATCTAATTGTGTAAATTTGTTTGTGTATCAGTCTCTGTCTGTGTTAAATGTCATGTTCAGATACCCTGCAGCTGAGACTCATAGGTTTGTTGTTTCTGTTTGACATGCTGTGAAGCTGTAACATGCCTGCAGCGTGATTTTCTTCTCTGTGGTCTCTTAGATATCAAATGAATGTGTCTACGCAACATCCCCACAGTCCTCTCTTCTCTACAGTCTTAGCATGTATCTGATGCCATGTAGGAGGGATGGGGAGCGCGCTTCACAGTTTTTTCTAAAGATGGGATTAAGCAGAGAGAACAAGAGCAGGCAGAGGAGTAAAAGTAGCTCTCCTGTACATCCAGGAGAGGCATTTAAAGGGGATGCGAGACACTACTCTCAGGGACGCAGAAAGGTCAGGACAAGCTGTAATGCTAGGGGCATGGTCAAAGAGCACGGCTTTAAGGTCACGAAGGTTAAGTGAAGCAAAGGTGAGAAATCTGAGGAGGGCCGAGAAATATGGGAAAAAGGATGGAGGCAGAAAAACATGGAGGGAGTGTGTAAACGCGTGACTGTGTGAGATTGTTTTTTTCCTGCGTGCCTATAAGCTTTACTGAAGATAAGTTAAGGGCAGCCAGATCAGAGGCAGGGAGTTGTATACTGCAGATGAGGTCAGCTTGGTGAAACATAATTGTCAGATGGTTAGAGGGCAGAAGTGAGAAACTATTGGGGTGGCAGGAGGGGAATGAGGTGTGCATGTACTCTAGCCTGTAGTGCAGAGTGGATGGCTACAGGGCACTGGGGGGCGGGAAAAAATATAGTACTGTAAAGCTGTGAAAAGGGCAATGTGTGATCGTATTTGTCTGAAGATTGTTTTCAGGGCAAATGGAGGAAAGATGAGAAGAAAAGTATGACCTGCCCTTTGGAATGGCACGAAGAGAGAAAGCCAAAGTTAGAGAGATAGAAAGACAGACTGTTGTGTGTTGTTGTCCTCTCCACGCTGCAAATTTAAACTTGATAGATAGATAGAGAGAGAGAGAGAGAGAGAGAAGGAAATTTGTCGCCTTGATTCTTCAATAATTCATCCGAATTAAACAACCTCACCCTTCTCTCCAAGCTGGACAACCATCATTTGTCTGTGTCCTCCAAAGTGGTTGCAATTTAGCTCCCCCGATTTTAGAGTGTAATACCATGTGGTAAATATGGACAGCTGTGTATTTGCAATGTTCATACTTCTTATGTTTAAGAACTTGTCCTGATAACTGTGCGAACAGCCAAACATCAAGCAAGTGTAAAAACACAAGACATAGCAGCCAGCTAATAATACTTATTAGTCCAACAGCAAGAGGCCCACCTCGACGTCTGTCTTTCAGCCTTTTATTTCATCTCACCAGCGACTAAAAGCCAGCCTGAGATTTAATCTTGTCTGGCAGCTTCTTGCCCTGTTTGCCTCTCTCTTATAACTTCCTCTGTCAACATCCTCTTGAGTCTCTTTGCATTTGCCATGCTCTGCCTGTGCTACCAGTGCAAACACCAACACTCCCCACGGTGCTCTGAGCTCAGAGTCCGGACGCCATGGCTAACAAAGTGAGCTAACATTAGCTAAAATCAGCTATAGTTGCACATCAGAGGGAAAACCAGATTTGCAACATAAAATGTGATCCAGTCCCTCCAAAATAAGTGAAACAGTTGGTGATGCGTGTCGTAGACGCTGGAGATCGTAGCCTGGGCCAAAAGTTACATAGTGCAAGAACAGGTGTGCAGGGTGCAGAGGGGGAATGACAGAAACATTATTCACCTTATTACATGTCTGTCCGTCATTAAAATGAAATCGGAGCCAAACGCAGATTCAAAGTCCAACATTTTGATGACCGTCTACCATCCCGACCTCGTCACAGGCCGCGCGCTTTGACTGACGAGAGTCATAATTCCCATGACAGCTTGAACGTAAACATATGCTGTTATTGGCCATTTTCTGAAACGACTGACGCCGTCCTTTCTCTCTGGAGGACACTTTCCAGGGATGGCAGTGGCACTAAAAACCTAGTTGGGGAGGGCCTGCTATGACTTAATGAATACAAGCGACAGTAGAAACACCAAATATTATCATGACAGTATAATGAGAATGAGGGGGAACTGCATTTAATGTGAGTCGGTCACGTCTCATCCGTTTAATAAGGTCAGCATCGACCATGACACCAGATCAAATCAGCGAATCACTCCTACCAGAACAACTAAAAGAGGGAGGAGGAGAATATATTTGTGTCCTGATATCAGGATAGGAAAAAAAAAAAAACATAATTATAGAGCAGAAGACACAGAATGAACAAGTATGTCTGTCATCCCGCTTACACAAGCAGTGTATATCTTATTACAGCAGAGACCTCAAACATTCGACCCATATAAATTACGCAAGTTTGTTGTGCGAGGTGCAGTGGGAGATGTGAGTCCTGCATAAGGCACAGGGCTGCGAGGACAGTCATGGCGACAAGGAGTTTTTATCTGGCCGAGGGTCTGCATTATTGATGCCCATTACCACAGACATTGTCGAGTCCAGACATTGCACGGAGGCAGGCACTGTCAGGTAAATGTCTCGCTGACCTCCAACGGCACAGATTTCCACAATGCCTCCCTGCAACCTGGTGTCTACCTGCGTGATGAATGAGCCTGACTTACACGTTGCACAAGGAGTTTATCACCAACCGAGAATGCTTTGTTTTATTAAATCTAATCCATGATGTGCTGACACCAGCTTTGCGGGACGCAGAGGTTTGAGCGTGGAGAGTCTTGTTGATGTAATTTAATTTTTCTGCTCTTGTGTTTGCTGTGATTTCCTACGTTTGTGGTGATTTGTAATGAACCCAGTCACAGTTTATGCCACTGACCGAGCGCCCCCTCCGCGCGGCCTTGTCCCCTGTCCATTTAAAACTTTCGTTTTGGCTCCACCTTCGCACGCTGGCTAGTCTCTCTATGGCGTTTCCTCAGAGAGCCGAATTGATTTTGTGTTATTGATTAACCAGGAGCTGTTTTGCTCCCAGTCACAAAACATCACTTTAAACAACAATTTATATGTCACAGAATAGGCTGTGACAGACTGTTGCTGATAGTTTACAAACTGGCTGAGAGGTAGGTGTGCGTGATTGAGTCGAAAGGCTGATAGAACTGTCCTGAAGCACTCTAATGAATCAGCCTTTTAGACAATCTCGCCTATAGGCCAGAATGAGCAAGGGAAAATTGGTGCTAGTGCTGGGATATGTCGTGGGAATTCAATGCTTGTGCTTATTTATCTATTTGGTCTTGAATTTCTCAACCTCTTTGTACCCAAAGGTCCAATTAACTGAGCATAACAATGGTTGCAGCTCCGCACTCGGTGGCCCAAGGAGGTGCTGATAAACACACAGGACGCCGAGAAGTTTGAAAGCTTTGCTGAATGTTGAACTGTGAAAAAGGAGATTTTTAATGTAGCAAAAAATGAGAAAAGATCACATGGCCGGCCAAGTTGCCTAGTGAGATGTTTTGACACGCCATGAACTTTGCTTTTGAGTAAAGTGCACAAATTGCAGTAATTGTGTGACATCAATTTGCACAGTGTGAATGCATCTTTTGTTGAAAAGATGAAAATGACTGCCGTGCAAAAAGCGACGGTGGAACGAAGAAAAACACATTTTCTTTAGTATTTTAGTCACACTGGTGATCGAAAGGACCAAGTAGGAGGCAAAGGGAATTGCGGCTGGGATTAGAAAATGCGTTTGAAGATGATGTCCATCTCATGGTTCAGTTATTTAATCAATTCCTGGAAACAGGGAAACTAAAAAAGCCTGCAACTCCATCACAGCCAGAAGATGGCTGATTACAGTAACAGGTGTCTTTGATGCAGAGAAAATCTAGTGCCTCTCAGGGTTGATGAGCATCCAGGAGCAAGCATGGGCTGTTTTATGGATATTTTCAAATGTGACTCAGAGAGTGTGTGTTTGCGTGTGAGAGAGTGCCAGATACGTAGAGAGATATGCAAACAGGGGATCTGAACACCACAAAGGAAGCGACACGAAAGAAGATTTTTGTTCTTGTTTTGTGATCTGGCTCGGACAGGCTATTGTCTGCTATTGTTATGTCCTTCCCATCTGTACTGGGACGTTTCTGTTCCAAACTTGGCTTATGCCCCTGTGCGTGTGGTGCATGTGTGCGAGGATTTCTTTTTCTCTAACTGTGCTCCAGCTACCAATTTGTCTGTTCTCAGTGGAACCAGTGAACGTGCATGGCTTTCTTTCTATCATTCTCTCTGCCTCGACAGCGTTAGGGCTTAATTCTGCGGCCTAATCAGACCATATGGTCCCCACAGTCTTATGATGTGCTGAGAAGGATGGGATAGGGATGCTGCTGCGTCATTAGTGCTGTGGAAACACACAGACACGCGCCACTGCCACACATTAAGGATCAAGACCTGGAACTGAGTGCACCGAGAGCCCTTATAACCCCTTTTACTCAAACTGAAACCAAGAAATAGATTTTTAAAAATGAGGATGTGGAAGTTTTATTTTTGCGCGTTGAGACTCTGACCACAATTTTGCTTGTCATTTTTCACAAGTTATCGACTCATAATTACCGCTGCCCTTTCTGCCCCGACACCGCAGCTGCTATTTAATCGAGTAATTTCAATAATTAATTGTTGGAATGTGAGTTAACTTGGTTTTGATGGATATCTCTGACTGAGAAATGGCTGCGTCTGTCAAACGCTAAATTGAGGGTCTGTCCCTAAATGTTCGGTTACCGCCATGAATAATCATGTGCTCAAAGTTACAAATGAGTCACTCGGCTTGTCTTAATATTTGGATTGAGTGCAGGATCGCCATTTATTTCAGAGCAAATGCCACTGATGCTGCATTACTTTCTTTTATTTTTAAATATTAATATGAGATCACGCTCAGGCAGTGAACACTGTCATGGTTTTGGGGCATTAAAGTTGATGAACATTGCTCTTTGCTACATATAATCATAGATTTCCATTGTTAGCGTCCCTCTGATAGCAAATATTGTGATAAATCGCGGTGAGAGGTGGGTTTAACACTTGGTTTCTCTCGCACACAGTGGGTGATAAACATTGATCTTGTTTAATCTTGCTGGCCTGCTGTTAATGACGGGAGATGATGGTCCACACAGGACAGACTGCTCACTGGATTAGATATCTAAATGAGGACTTTATCCTCATCCTCTCTTCCTCTCCCCCCCACCCCATTACCAATAAGCTAGACCGCAGTCACATGCCGAGTTACAGTTTAATGCATGTGACTAGCAGAGTGTGTGGCATCTTTTGTGCACGTGTGTGTGTGTGTGCGCAATGCAGACAATGGGCAAACTATGTTCATGTTAATGTGTTGTTTTTTTAATGTGCACTCATGCAAGAGTGAACGAGTGCGGGGTTTACGTCGGAGGAACGCTGTCAGAGCCCGGGCTCCGTGCATGCTCACACTGCTGCTCCGCCATAATCTGCTGTACTTCCACAGGAACGCATTTGCAATGTTCAACACATATTTGTACTTTTGCAGAATAACAGACAGTGATAGGGCGTACCCCAGAATGCCTCCCTCGCCAGTGTGCTAAACAAACACAGACCCAGGTTCTGGTTTCAGTGATAGATTAATGCTGTCTCACCCATACACTGTGGCTTGTTTTCCTATTAAACCTGTGCGACTCCCTCTGTTTCTTCTGCCGGGCCGCGGTCTTTCTGCGAGTATGAGTTTGTGTGTGTTGGACACTGTGACCGTGCTTGGGCTTTGTGTGTTTGTGCTTGTTTTGCCTATATATGTGTGTTCTATGGAAAGATATCGAAAGGGCTCAGAGGACAACCCCCATCAATCACCAACTCAGCAGGAAAATGGGGAGAGGGATGGAGGATGGAAAGAGAGATGGAGGTCGCCACAGGAAGCAGCATTTGGTGAAAAGGAAAGGGGGGGGGGGCAGAGGAAAAGTGGATGAATGGATGGAGCGGTCCAGGCTGGCTCTGATTGAGCTGGGTAGTGTAGTTTATATCCTTTAGAGATAAGACTGGGGAGCACTGCTCAGCAGCTTTCTCCCCCTGTAGCTTGAACCGAGCATGATAATAAGAAACCGTGAATGGGGCAAATTGAATTAATGCCGCGGCACACCATAAAAGCCCTAACTATAATGCATTTTAAAATCCTATAATGAGCAGAGAGCTAAAATAATTTCACACTCCAGTGAAGAAGATGGCCCTCTAACAGATTTTGGGCCTGGCTGACACTGCCAGGGCTTTTGTCATTTAATGTGACTCTAGGTGCTATGTCGAAATGATACTTACTCTTACTTCCTGGGGTACAGCAGCGTGAGGCAAACTCAGCGAACGAAACGTTCAACATGCACATGCAAGGCTTATGTCAGAGCGGGGAGCGCCCGCGCTTGCCTGCTGATGTCTCACTCGGGTCAGTTTTACCGTCTCGGGGGTAAAACAGAGTTGCAGAGAGGGCACATCTGCCATGAGAGTACTCCCTCATTACTCTCCATTAACAGCCCATTCAGTGATGAGGACAGTGGTTGAAGTTGGACCTTATCCCGCTTGCGTTCACACGCGCATGCCCGTTCATGAACGGCCGTGTACACACAGAGGAAAGGCACAGATGTGTGCTCCTGCATGTGCAGAAAGTGTATTTTTCACCATTTCCCTGCCTCACATGGTCCCAGCTTTCCCATCCTCATCATTAGAGCCATACCGTCATAAAGCTTGAAAATTACCTCTCCAACATCAAACCAGGGGGGAGAGAGAGAAAGAGAGAGAAAAAGATGGCTCTCTGACACACACTAACACTAACAGACGGGTGTTGATAGAGACTAATGACCAAATGAAAGTCTCTGGTAGGAACAGTGTGGCTTTCTGGCTGGAATAAAAGAGAGTAACATGGTATCAATTGCTAAGTTCTCTTCTCTTCTCTTCTCTTCTCTTCTCTTCTCTTCTCTTCTCTTCTCTTCTCTTCTCTTCCCTTCTCTTCTCTTCTGTTCTCTTCTCTTCTCTTCTCTTCTCTTCAAACTCCCATCAAAACCAGCCCTCCCACTGCTCACCAATCCTTGAGAAATCACTGTGTTTTTTTGGAAATCCTCACACTTTCCTCTTAACCTCAGCCAAGTGTGAGCTGAGGGTTGCACAGGAGCCTCTCACACACTGCTTTGTACCGGAAACACACACAAACACGCATGTAAACACAGCTATTGTTACAGGCAGTACGCAAACAGCACACCACATCACAGGATGCACGTACAATTTCAGACCTGCTATAGCCGAACGAACACACATGAATGCACACGCAAGACGCAAATTCAATACAACTTCAATACTCCGACGTGAACAAACAGACAGACGGAACAGAACAGACAAATGCACACGCGCTGTGTATGCAAGTTGAGGAAGACACATGTTTCCTGCTCCAGGCCCAGAATGAGGTGCAAAACAGGGCAGGCAGAGGCCAAACAGTAATTTATAGCTGTATACCTTAGATCTTACCGAGAGATTGCATTGGAATATTCCATCTTGCAATGTCATTTAGATTAACTCTCCTTGCCACCTTTCCAAATGACTAGTCTCTGCTGTGAACTGTGTGTGTGTGTATATGTGCTGTTGCACATCCATGTCATTAAGTGAGTTGGTTGGTGGGAGGGTGGGTGAGTGCACCGTGCACTGTACTGTACATACACTCGAGTGCATATTATTTCTACGCTAAGTGTCTGTTTGGATAGCTGTGACATTATTCCATCACAAATTTGAGAAGAGAAAGCATACTTCACAGCCAGATCTAATTATGTATCATATCACATCACACAAAGTTGTGCGGATAGAGTACTTGACTGCTAATGTAGTGCTTATGTAACCTTAAACCTGTCTGTATAGTTATTTCTGCAGTTTTCATTTGGGAACCTGTACTCAATTAAATTTCATTTTAAAATATCCCCCATTTCTTTATTTATCTTCACGTGCCCATCAAAAGCTCATAGAAAACAGAGCTGTACAGCATTCATAGAACTGAGATGAGAGCTCATGTAGCCAAATTCCCATTTTAGCTTCTTGTATTGCTTTCCAATCAATGTTTAGCCCTAAGATCTTATTCTTGCACAACAAATGGGCAATCTGCAGCCTCTGCTGGGAAGCAATCTACAGTAATCTTACAGAGTACTTAGTTTTTGTTTTTTTGTTTTTTTGTAAAAGCTGTTTTGTTTTAACAGTTTCAAAGTCTAGATAAGAGACAAAAGGCAATAAAGCATTTTCAATCAAGGCCTTCCAACTTTGAAGCCACTTGTCTTAAGAAATGCAAATAGCAGAACTGCATCTGCCATTAAGACAAAACTGAAAACCTAATTATCCTGCATCAACGGTCAACCTGTTACTGCTCTCATTATGTTGTAGGACTAATATCGATTTGTTGGGAGCACTGGGTCCTGTTGACTTTGATGGTATATTTAGCATCTGCTCAAATGGTGAGCGGGCTTGGACTATCAGTGTGTTTATGTGTGTCGGTCGTACTTCTCTGGTTTGTGGGTCTTGATGGGAAAGTGTAGGCTTTACTGTTCATATTGCAGATGGGCTGTATTGTGCAGTGATATGAACAGTGCAGGAAAATTAGTATGCACTGCTGCCTGGAGTAGTCACAGGCAGATAAGAATATTGATATTATCTCTGTGCATCTAGTACACACTCACACTGAAGGTCTGGGGTGTGTTTAGCACAACATTAGCTTAGCACAGAGGTTGTGGGAAACATTAGCCTAGCTAACTTTGGCTATAGTGAAACCATTAAAAGCCAAGCTCTGTTAAAAGTCAAGCAGGTCAGTTTTGTAAAGCTGTTCAAATAAAAAAAAAAAGTTTTTAGATGGGGTAAGAAATTCTAGGTAATATGATACAATACGCCATTTTCAAATTTTATTTTCAAATTCACGGCCTGATGGTGTGCGCTAAAAAACAATCTCTGTAAATGGGAAACACTGGCTGCAACCGAGCCACACAAGACTAAATTGTTATTCCGTCCGCGATAGACCTCAGACATTATGCTTATTTTCTGTTTTCCCAAGATATGCTGTTGATGTTGTTGTTGTGATGCTAGCTAGAGGAACAGGAGAGCTGTGAGTATCACAATTAGCATTAATCAGTAGCTAACATGCGTTACATTACTTTCTGTGTTGTTGTTTGCATTGTAACATGCTATTTGTCATTGTATTGTATTTCACCAGAATCACTTACCCCACCTTTGAGCAGTTGTTGCTTTAAAGTATTCATCGCTATTGATTTTTCCTGCTTTTGACACTGTCACACACACCAAAGAAAACTCAGGTGGTCTTGGACATGTTGACTCTCTCTGCTGCACCACTCTGAGGATGCAGAGACATAAAATCTGGCATCACTCTTCTCAACTTAACGTGTCAGTATTCCTTTACCACTATACCATCCACCTAACATGCATGCTGATAGCTTGGCCAGTTTAGCCAGCATCTGTATTGTTTGTGCTACTGGAAGAGTTTTATTCAGTGTTTAGGAGCCTTGAATCCCTGGAATAACCTGACTTCACTTCAAAAATTACATTTATTCACGTACAATGAGGTCCATTTTACTTTAGTCATTTCTTTATGTTAGTTTATGTTAATGTTAGCTAATACCAACTACATTCAGGGGGAAACATTTCTACTTTTCACTCCATTGCATTTACAGTGTTTAGTGTGTTTGCTGGTTACTATGGAGATCAAGATTTCACATGCAAAGGGTAAGAGCAGCTTATAAAATATGATTATTACAATTATGGTTATTATGGATAAAACAGTGATTGTCAGTCATTTGGAACCAGCTTAAATGAAGCTATGGGCGTGTCTGAAATCACTCCCTATATAATGAACAATATTTAACCTATTTTATGTTTTAACTCTATGTGAAATTTATGCTCTTTAGTCCTACAATGGAATTAAAAAGAAGATTTTCTACCAAATCCAGCAAACAAAAAGCAAGATAATCAATTTAGTGCTCACTATAAAGTATTTTAGTGTCTGTTGTGTAGGGAGGAGTAGACAAGAGAGGGAGTTTGAACACAGCTCATGTTTTTTTGTGTCCTGTGCTGTGATAAAAATGATCTAGTGGGATCCCCATAGGTGGGGGTCCACTGAATAAAACTACTCAAAAGTATATATAAAATAGTGAAAGGCCCTACACACCCATGGTACACCCACGTTTTATTTCACTAATGAGACCTCTTCTGAGGGACGTCTGTGTGTGTATACTTTAACTGATTGACATCTCTCTGACCCTTTTATCTGTTTGCTGCACCCGTCAGGATGGAGAAGTGACACCTTGAGTTTAGTCATAATAATCATAATTCCATAATTGCTCCACTAAATTTCAACTTGAGCAGAGGTCCAATTAGCTGAAAGGTGCCAAAAACCTGTGAGGTTGTGCAGGACCTTTTAATATTAAAGGGCTTCACCTTGACCTGCTTCAACATTAAATGCTGCTTACATGCATGAGTAATCATAATTAGTCTTTTTACACTGAGGTAATGCTACTTCAATCTATCAAGTAAAATATCTGAGTACCTCTTCTGCAGCTGGCTAAGACAAGCAATAATATTAGTGCGTCTACAACCCTTAAGATAGACATTTTATACCCATTAGCTACAATTTGAGATAAAGTTTAATAACATTGTAAGACATATTCTTCCTTTGTGTAAAGCAACTGGCAATGTAGAATTCAGTGATAAATTAGCAGTCAAGTGGGGAAGGGAAGACCTTTCTGATCTGCCTCCATTGCTGTCAGGACACAGCTTTTGCCTATATTTATCCACATATTCTGATGTCAGAAGCAAAACTGAATATATACTTTTGGATTGGTGCAATGACACTTCCTTTTAACACAAAGCGGCACAGCAGGAGAGTACAATAACAGCTGGCTTGCGTACGTTGAATGTCAAAGACTGTTAGGAAGAATTTATTCTCAGTAATATGACTCAGTCAAATATATTTTATTTTAAACATTTCATTTTAGTCATTTCCTTGCTCATCTATAAGTAAAAATGGGCCTGCGGTACAGAAGAGCCTGCTAGCACCATGATTAATCATTCCTCTACTGTGGCCAAGTTAAATGTGGGATGTGGTGCAACAAAGTAACCTCTGTCGGAAAACAAATGTCAAAAAAATCATATGGCCGAGCATAAATCAAGCTCAGTATTTGTACCTAGAGGTTTGTACATCACAGTTACTGTGATAACTTGTGTGAAAGCCAAGAAAATAGTGCTTATGCTGCGGGGTTTGATCAACAGACCTTTGTTTGGTAGCTAATGTAAAGCTTTGACGTGTGTTTTCTATAGAGACTGTTCTGTGCATCATTCACAAGACCTGCTTCTTTCAGGCTCATATTGATTATCTAGAGTCAAAGGCAAGGATCAAGTGTCCTTTGTCTACAAAGGCAAGAGACAAGAGGAGGAGGGGAAAGAAACAATTTCATCTATGACAGAGTACAGTGTGGGTCTCACATAAAGCGTCAGGCTGTAAATCTCTCAACTGTATTTTCCAACATTTTGACACCAAAAACAAAATTTTCAATTCTGTAAATAACCAACCATGACGACGAATGTAACTTCTCATAACACTGAGTTCTTTTATGTGTTGGTCTTCCCCGTATGACGAATATACCAACATGACTAAAAAGATGCTCGACAGCATGAGTCATATTCCCTTTAAGTGCAAGCCAAACATTTTGGTGGGATGGAAATCGGAACTGGCTCCATTGACAGCTATTGACTTGAAAGTAATCTCCCTCTTACTTGTGTTTAAATGAAGTATGTGAAGACTGTACATCAAAAAACCCTAAACGGATTTTGAGGAGGTGGTATAAAATTTTTATCTCAGTGGTGCAAAATGTACGATTTCTCCTTCTTCACAGCACAAAATGCCCTTAAACTGTCTGAACGGGGCTGGAAAGGGTTTCTGATCAATCCTGATGACTCAAGAGTTATTACTTCTAGAAATCTCTGGCTGTCAAAACCTCTTCTTGAACAACCCAGCCATCAGATGTATTTGAAAGAGGCAGACAGCACCGAAAAAATACATTAGCTGTAATAATACAGGCAAAATAACATGTTATCTCTTGTTTTTGAAATTACTATAAAGAGCAACAAGGAGTCACTTCAATAAAATATTGCAATATGTATTGTTGGCTTTGCAACCTCAGGTTGAGGCATCATCTTTTGTTTACACCTCTGGCAGCCGGATATTTGAACTAGAAGTTTTTTTTTAGATTTCAGTGTAGTGTCTGTCTTATCGCCAACAAATCCTACTAGTGCCTCCTAGTATTTTCATCTCACTGACGTTACTGAGCTAAACCTAAAAAGTTTCGTGAGTCATTTTGAAAGTGACTAACGCTGCCTGTCATTGATGTATTTTTTCTTCTCCTCGCTTCTGTCGGTTTGTGTTAAGATGATCTGGTCATCATCTTGCGTCACCGTGTTACCGTTGAGAAGCTTCCTGTGCCGACATTGGACTTGTGCATAGCAGGAGAAGCACAGGTGGAATTATAAAAAAAACATTTAAGTCAATGAGTTTTAGAGCTTAGGCTTGTACATGCTAGCTCACAGACAGAGCCAACTGAAGTACTTAACAGAATGGAGCCATTATTAATGTTATTTTCAGCTGTGCTTTTCTTGTCTAGAGAATTCAAAATGTCTGCCTGAAAAAAAGTCTACCTCTTAAACGCCATAGGACACCGATATTCTTGGTGGATTGGCTTTCAAGGCTGCATCCATTGGCATCAACCATCATGCTGGTAATTTGAGTTCCCCTGACTTCTTATCTCAAGAAATCTTAATAAAAATGGGTTTATGGGTACCTTTTATAGACATGCCCACTTTTCTGATAATACCATGCAATTTTCGACAAAAGTCATGCTTTTTACCTTTTTTACCTTTGGTAAGTGTTTATGGGGTTTCTGGACCATATCAGAATCTAAGAGACTCATGTTGAGTCAGTGAGCTCAATTGTATTCGCATGTGATGACGTAAGTCCCCATAATAGTACTTCTTTGTAGTGAGACCAACTTTTGGCCCGTAATGATATGATACCCAATCATATGAGGGCATTCAGAGGATGTATGATTTTCTTAGGTACAGTATATTTACAATGAGGGAGGTTTTCTGAGCAATTTTCTGAACAGTGAACAATGGATGGAAAATCTGATTCTTACAGAAATCTATAAATGTCAGAGCTTTTTTGTTTAAGATCTTGATATTTTAATGTGGTATTTGGACAAGTTCTTATCGGTTTTTAAGTTTCCAAAAAATGGTTCAATCTTGCACAATCTCTATATAACAAATGGTAACTTATGAGACATCATAATGTTCTAAGTCCTTATGCTTAAACAAAACACAATGTTTATTATAGATTCATTAAAAACTTGGCACACAATGCTGCTGAGCTCCATCTCAAATGAATCTTCAAGTTCCCACATTTCAGATGATATACATCATTTCTTTGTTGCATATAATGTTAACCTGCTTATTTCCCCTCAGGATTCCCTGTCCCCTCTTTAAAAAAAAGGCAAAAATGTGTCTCTGGTAGGAAAGGGGGAAGAGTGGAAAAGGTTAACTGAGAAACCCCAGAGATAAAGGACGGTGCTCCAAATCAGTGACTCAGGCCCAGGTCCAGAAAAATACACATAGAGGGCATCAGGACTTTTTGAGAGGACACATTTATCACCACATTCAACAGCAGAAATACACAGTGTCAGAATGCTGCTGGCACAAAATGTAAAGTTCAAGTTTTAGCTACTCTTCTTTTAGAGTTCTCAGCTCTTGTACTATAAATACTTACATAAACACACAGTAGAGTACTCAAAAGGTTTTTTAATATTGGGTTCTCTATTAAAATATGCTTTGTGGCCAAACATTAAAGGGATAGTTTGGGATTTTTGACATGAAGCTGTATGGCATCCCCGTCAGTAGTGCCGCACAGTCACACCGACTTACCCCCGACAGTGTCCTGTGGGCCGAGTTCTGTCCAGGTTTGGTCAGCAACGAAAGTAGTCCGGCAGGTTTCCTGGGACACTTAAATAAAAAGTTTTTCTTCTCAAAACAGCATGTGTTCAAAAGAGTGATTTATTTGCATCACGAAACCGATGTTGACGAAAAAGTCCAACGTCGTAATCACTTGACCCTACTTTCTCTCTTTTTGTATCACAACATTTTAAACCCATCTACACAAGGTCAGTGTTTAGGAGCCATTAGATCTATTTTGTGTAGAATATTTGTGTTGAGTCAGGAGTTGACAGAAGAGACAGACATGTAACATGGGGAGACAGGCACAGGAAAGGCATAGAGTTAAAATTGAAATTGTACTTGGCAACTTTGCATTCACACCACAGAGGTGCCAGTTTTCTTTGTAACACTGGCTACTTTTGCCTGAGAGTGCTTGCACATATGATAAGTGTATGCATGTGTGTGTGTGGGCAGTGCCTGCAGTCTTACTGGGGTTCGAGTATCACTAAGGAAATGTGGGTGGCAGTGGGGGTGTTCAAAAACAACAACTTTATGATTTTCACTAATTGATTGCAGAGGTTAAGGCACATGAGTCACCACAAAGCAAAGTCAGTGTATTAATGAAATAATGAATAGTAATAATGAATTGAATGTGTGAGGAAAACATTAGATGTGAAACAGAACTGATTCTAAACCTTAATCTCACCTTAAATTAATGAATTCATTACTGGGTGGATATTGTGGAGTAATTTAAACATGCAAAGACATAATAATAATGATAATAATAATAATAATACCTTTATTTATATAGCACCTTTAGAAGCAGCGTTTACAAAGTGCTTTGACAGACGAGCACGAACAATGCATAAATTACATAAACAACCACATAATAAAATAAAATAAAACACAGTGAAATAGAATTATTTAATTCAAGTTAAAAGTTAAAAAAGAAAGTTAAAAAGACAAACATCACATTTAAGAAAAACAGTTATTTAAAAGAATTCACTGATTCTGCAATCCTTATGGCCTCAGGCAGGGCGTTCCAAAGTCGAGGGGCCCTGATGCCCGGTCACCTTTAGTTTTGAGCCTCGACTTTGGAACAGCCAGAAGGGTATGATCTGTAACTTGGAGCAAGCCCCTGACGTGCCTTAAAAGTGATCAGTAAAATCTTAAAGTCAATTCTAAAATGAACAGGGAGCCAATGAAGAAAAGCTAAAATCGATGTAATGTGGTGTCGTCTGTTAAAACCAGTAAGAAGCCTAGCTGCTGCATTTTGCACAAGTTGGAGGCGAGAGAGTGATTTCTGATCTATGGCAGAGAGAAGTGAGTTACAGTTTTCTACTCTGAATATTAGTGTCTGTATAACTTTTTCTAAATTGGAGCAGGAATTTTTTTTTTTTTGATTCTGGAGATGGTTTGGAATTGAAGGAAATAAGACTGAACTACTTTATTAATATGTTTCCGAAGCTGAGGTTTGAATCAAACATGGGTCGTATAAAGAAATCATAGGCCATAGTTGTTTTAAATGGACTTAAAAATACTTTCAGTTCAATTATATTTTCTGTCCCTGAAGCTATAAAGTATATCTCCATTCAACACTTGCTCCTCTGCGAAGCCTTCTCTTTTTTTTTTTTCAAGTGAATAGAAGTGAATAGGGCACATCTTTCTCTGCTCAAAGCAATAAAACAAAAAAGGGATTGAATGAGTTTTGTAATTCTCTTTGGCTGAACTACAAGAACAAATGAGCCCACCAAAAAAGAGACCATGTCTGTGTCTGATGAGACGGAGCGCCATCCATCAGTCCATTTTCTAAACCACTTATTCTGTTATGGAGGACGTGCAGGATCTAAAGAGACACTGACCAGCATCAGTCCGAGAACCATTAAGACTTTAAGTACAAGTAAATAATAACCTTAGGGCTGAGATCCACTACTAGAGTAATTACTAGGTCTTTTCTCTGGCTTCCCATTGTCAGTTGTGGGTTTTACTATCTGTTGGACTAGTGAGTCATGGATTTATCTGTACCTGCATTTGTCCATTTTTCGTCTATTTCCATCTCACTGCTGTACAAGTACAAGAGTAAGTGAATCATGAATTCTGTGAGAGGCAGAGTCCATGGGACTCCTGTTGGTTTTAATGAGATTTGTTATGTGGGCTCTGTGGATTCAGGGTTTCCATATGCATGCGTATGTGTATATGTGTGTCTTTTTTTGATATTATTTGATGAACTGTAAAATGCAAAACTGTATATCTATGCAAGACACATCTCATGGATGTGCTGGGATGCATCCTCAGTGATGTGTCCTGGGATCATTAGGTGTTTCGGGTCTCGCAACATCATACACCCTCACCCAGGTGACCCAGCCGGTGTTGATCAAGTCCTGACTTGCATCCCAGTAGCAGTCCATGGACCAGCCCTTTTTATCCAAATCCACCTTGTGGCCTTCTCTGCGGCTTCGCTTGCGGATTGGATGGCCCTCTTCTTGGCCGCCCCTGTCACACCCAAACGGCTGAGGACTTTGCACAGTGAACGCCCTGCAAAGCCTCCACAGCCGACTTCTATGGGCTCATGGAAGGTTCTCCAGCCTCTCTCCCTGCAGTCCTCCACCAGTTCCTGGCACGTTTCCTCTCGTGGATACGCTCTTCCCAGGGCACTGTAAGTTCCAGGATGATCAGGTGTCTTGAAGCCTCAGAGGTAATGATCATGTCTGGGCGGAGGCTTGTTGTTACAATGTGCTGGGGGAACCTCAGCTGCTTCCCCAGGCCGACCTGCAGCTGCCAGTCTGAGGCAGTGTGGAGGTGGTCTGTTGCTAGTTGTGGGCATGTCCGGGGCTTCTCTCCAGCTTTAATGAAGGGGACTGCCTTCTTGGGAGCATGATGGTTTTTGCTGGTACTGATGGCTGAGGCTAAGCTCGCAGCAATTTCCTTAAACACCTGGTCATGGCGCCAATAATAGCGACCATCAGCCAGAGCCTTTGGGCAGCAGCTGAAGAGATGTTCTAGGAAGCCTCTTCCAGAGCAAAGAAGGCAGGAAGGTGTCTCCAGTAGAGATGTTCCAGTACTGTTTATTCCTTCCAATACAGATTCACTTATTGGCCTGACTACCAATCTGATACAAGTTTGTTATAAATATAAATATAAACCCCTTTAAAACACAAAAACATATTGAATAAATTCCATTTAACTATCTTTTTTTTTTTTGGCCTCCCAAGCTTTATTTGATAGAGACCGTTGAAGAGTGACAGGAAGTGTGGGGAGAGAGAGATGGGGAATGACATGAGGGAAAGGGCCACGGTTATGGACTCGAACCCGGGCCAGCCACAACGAGCCTTTGCATATGGGGCAGCTGCTCTACTGACTGAACTAAGCGCCGCCCCTTAACTTTATTTTGTTGTCTAGTTGGCTAATGTTAAAGTACCAGAAATCAACTGTCCTTGCCCCTGGGCACTGGCAACATTAGTTGCATCCAGGGGAAACACAGCACACATGTCTGTCCCTATATACCTCTGATTGGCTAATACTCTGCTTTTGCTTGGTAGGTTAAATTGGTTAGGGTTATGGTGAAAATGTCTTTAAGTCATTGAGAGTATAAAGAATGGATGTCGGATCCGTGACATCACCTGGCTAATCTAAAAACTGGCGAAGACAAACAAGCTACCTGTAATGGTCCCATCCTGTCAATCATAGCAACCATGCTGTTAATTGTGGATAACTAAGTTCAGACTCAGTACAGCTGTCACAAACAGGGAAAGCAGTTATAAAGACCAAAACTGTTTTTTGTACCAGGCTGTAAGCATGATATTTTCTGCTGTGAAATTAGACATTTTAACATGGGGACTTATGGAGATTGACTTGTTCTGTAGCCAGCCTCAAGTGGCTGTTTGAGGAACTGCACAGTGGGTTGAGTGATGACTTCACCATCCTGGGAAAAAAAGGTGAAGGGGACAGATTGGTCCACAGACATGCATACTCGCTGATACCTGATTCTGCATTTTAGGCGGTATCAGCCTCCAGTGAAATGTACTATGGTCTTCACAGTGTTTACATCCATGTAATATTTGATCAGTAATTATTCAGAATTGTAACTAAACTGACATATAATGATGGTCTTTTAAAATGATGTGAGCTCATCATGAGTGCCATCACTCACATATATTGTCTGGACCCGTCTCCACAGAGGTTGCTGCTTTTTGTGCACATACATATGTCACAGATATCTTTTCCAAATTGTAGTTTGTAAACACAATGCCCGTTGGCATTTATCAAATGTAATAAACTGTTGTATTTCTCTCTAACTTTTGTCAGGCACAAAGTCACAGAACACAGCCCACACAGACAGAACAAGAGAGCACTGCAAGCTTGCACACCAACTTAATGTTACTGTTATTTACTGACATCAAACTTGGAGAGGAGTGAACACAAGTTTACCTGATTGTCATTCCCGCAATTTATTCTCACGTTGTTGTTCTTTCCTTTTCGCGACCAGAAGGATTGTTCATCCTTTCATCAAAGCAGTAAACGCTGACACCTGCTTTGACCCGAGGGGGAGGCAGGGCCCTTGTGTGATTTGCAGCACTTTGCACAACTTGGGTGGTGAGAATATGGAGCCACCGAGAATGGCAGAAGAGTCTAGGCTTATGTGCCTGGGCTGAGCCATGGACAGACAAACATTGCACACCATACACAAATATGCTTTATCTGGAGAGAAGCTAAACAAAATGTGTAGCTGAGGAGATAAAAGCTCCTCATGCCCCTTTGTGGAGTCCTTGTGTGCATATTACAAAACAATGCGTTCATTTAATACATCTTTCTGATTAAGCTCTTGTCACCCTGAAGGCCACTTGGCTCCAACTGTGTTACAGTAATTGGGAAATTATTTTGCAAAATGTGAAGCAAACCATTTTTCTTGCACACAAGTCAGTCTCAGCTTTTAAAGAGGTTCTTCTCGTGTGTCTTGCTGGTGATTTTGAATATTATTGTTCCTTTTAAATGTGATGACGATGAAACACGGTATGCTTGGGAGCTAAAATGCTCAATATTCTTTAGTTTACTAATAGCACAGATGGTATATCCATATTTTATACATATCTGTGTTGCACACATGACTTTTTTTCATGACTTCTCTCCATTATCTCCAAATGTAAGATGTGAATATGCTAGTTGCGAAATGACACACAACGGCCACAGTATCAAATCCTTTTGTGTGCATTTTCTGCCGAGATGCAGATTTACAGTGAAAAATGTGCAGAACTTGAAGACGTCTCCCATTTATAAATGTTCTGGGATGAAAACACCTGCACGTGTGTACACATGGCTATGTGTGTCAGCCCTTCTGAGCCAGAATGTGTGACGCCGAGATCCCTTAGTTAATAGATTTCTGTCCCCAGTGCTTTTGGCGTGTTGATCTCATGCTGACGGCTTCACACTCTGCTTTAAGCACAGAGATGGGGGTGGGTGGGCGGCTTAGAATGGAGCCTCCTTAACACTGCAAACATTTGGTTAATGTACCTTATTACTCCCCCATTGAGCTGATTTTCACTTTCCATTCACTCGATGCTAAAAGAGCACCCTTGAAATTCCATGTCTCGCACGGGCCATTGATATTTATGCTTGCAGACGCAATTTGTTTAATTCCACACAGGAATATTTGTTATTTAATTTCCTCCCTCACCGGACGTAGGAGGAACAAGGGATCCATAAGATGACCCTCCGATATTAATTAAACTGTATGTTCTATCTCAATTTTCTCTCTCTCTCTGTGTTTCTCTGCTGTATGTTTTCTTCTTCCAAACATGGATGCTCCCAGCATCTGTTGTGCTGCTCTCTTTCTTGTGCTTCCCTTGTGCTCTTGTCTCTGTAATGTTATTTTACGTTCTCTGCTAAGCGTCACACAATACTCCTTCCTCCACGCTGCCTGCCTCTTCCTCCTCTCTGTCTCTTTCTTTCCCTCTGTAGATATTTGTGCTTCTGTATCTGTGCCTGCTTCACTCTGTTTCCCTCTCATCCCCTTCCCACACACACACTCAGTACGTGTCCTTGTACTGTGGGCAGTATGCATGTGCAGAGAAGCACTTGAGACAACTTTTTTTTTTCATACCGGCAAGCCACTTAGCAGCTTTATATAGCAACTACCCAAGGAGAGGATTAACAGCAGGAAACATCAACAGAATGGCTTGCAGTGATATAGAGCACACGCGCTAGTGCACAACTCATGCACACACGTGAAAACACCACACCACACTCTGTAGTCACTGAGCCTTGGCCGACATCATAGCGCACCCCCATGATCCACCTTTTTTACGATACATTATGGCAGTCATTCAGCAGATGCTCTTATCCTTATGGGATTGTGGTGTACAGTATAGCTTAATCTACAGCCTTTCATCACACTAAGCGAGCACAAAGCATGTTTGACTTTGAAAAATCCAGCGGAGCCGGTGTGCCTCCGCTTTGGCCCCGTTGTTTGATCTTTTGTCTCAGTCAGGTGAGGCGGCTTGTGTCGGTTTGGCGCTCGTGGGGCATCGCTCGTGGCCGGCCTGCGCTTATCTCACGAGATCAGAACTTTCGGCGCGCACTCTCGTTTCCACAGGCTCACCTCACAAGCACACACTCACACACACTAGTACATTCTTCATTATCATTCCGGAGCTGATATGCTCTAATTATCTGCCTTGCCTCTGATTAGTCTCTCTGTAACAAGCTAATTAGATGGAGCCTTGTAAAATCATCACCACCATTACCACAGAGACATGGTTGGGAAAGACACCAACAAGCAGGAGGCAAGGAATGTGTCTCGCACAGCTCCCCGCAAAGATTTGATAGTCAACTAAATGTTAAGTGCTGGAGCTCTGATTTCTTTTTGATTAAGTGCCTTTTAAACCCGTCTACTTTGCAAAAGAATCTTTAGCCTTTCTCATTATTCATCACGAAAGGATTGTTCCGTCTTACAGGGCTTGGATGATCTGGCTTAAACTGCATAAACTGCCGCTGTCGACATTTTAGGAGATAGCATCTGAACATTGATTAGTTTCTCTGCCCCCACGATACAGTGGCTATTTATCCAAAACGAACTATCGTCAGACCGGAGACAGAACTTTTCTCTGTGCAGTGCAACTTTAAAGCCTGAGCAGAAAGCTAGATTAATTCTCTGCTCTAGCTTCTTCTTCCCTCTGTTATTATCCCTCTAACAATCCTTTTAGGAGCTGTCACACACTTTATAGCTATTGTGTTTCAGTTGTGAACACTCCAGAGCTAGTCTGGACTGCAACACATTGCATTTTCCATCAAAATGCATCTTAACTCTAAGCCAGTTAAAAAAGAAATAGGCATCCCGGCATCTGTTATCTGCTTTCCAACTCATTTGAGCAAATGCTAGGTGCTGTAAAAGATTTATTATAGCAATTCACACAGTTTGAGGACTTCATAGCATTTGGTGTATGCATGTACCACTCATTACCAATGTATAGTTTTCTATTATCGGCTATAATCGACTTTGGAGAGACATGATGTTACAGAATATTAGGAAAACCAGCAGAGTAGAACTGTTTTGCTCAGCGACAGCACATCTGTTGAGTCAGCCATCAGCTAGTGAAAGGAAGCAGAACTCCTGCTGCTTTTGTCTTGGATTTAAAAGTACATATATAGCCTGTGGTCACTCACAGGAAAGCTTTTACATAATGGGATTTGAAATCTATAGTTATTTTTAGCCCCTAGGTTACTTACCTCAAACGTTAGCTACGTCAAGAGCACGAGCATGTGTTTGTGTGACAGGACGACTTGCCTGTATGTCATATCTTTGAGATTGTGTTCATATTTGTGTGTTTGTCCTGGCGGGGGGGTTTTCTTCTCTGGGGTGAGGCAGATGGCCTCTGTGGATCGCAGCCTACTGAACTGGTTGGCAGCTCTTCTGACATTCCTTCATGCCACGTTGACGCAAGATCACAGCCAGTGTTTGCGGAAATAGTGTCTTAGCTCACAATTCTGTGACTTGCTCCATTTTTGTAGGAATAGATTCTACAAAAAAGTGCCCTAGATCGAGCCTGTGACAGTGTCAGGAGTTTTTTTTTTTTTTTTTTTGCGCCCGTTGTTCCCAGATTGTGTCATTGTATTTAATGTGGATAACAACCCCTACTATCAGTTCCAGCGAAAGACACGCTACGCTCCTGTCACAGAGACTGCAATGTAGTTGTACACCGCTCCTGCCTGGGCGCTGCCGCGCGCTCTTGCTGTCTGGCCCGGCTCAGGGTTAGGGACTTGGTAATTGGATTCCAGGAATCTTCTTATTCACTCCAGTGATGCAGTGTGCAGGCGACAAAATGCCTGCAGTCATGAGGCATCATCCCTAGGCCCCTGTGGGAAGATCAAGGTAGTCTTGCACAGACTCAGTAGATGAGACTGCGGCTGAGTCGCTCTCTCCCACGGGAACCTGGGTGTCTGGACGCCTGCATGGGAGCAGTGATGGAGAATGGAAGGATGAGGTCACATCCACCAAACTCCACCATAAGGCCCAAAAATCTCTCCTGACATCCACTTACGACAATCTCCCAAACCTGGCAGCTTTGGTGAAGCAAAAGGAAGTGGAAAGATAGCAGCTGAATTCCCATGTTAAAGATAATAGTAATTGACTTTGACCAAAACTCTGAGCTAAATTCAGGCAATACAGAAATCACTGAGATTTATTCTAATTCCGCAGCATTACGCTTTGCCATCTGGTGGAGAGGATTCATGTCTCACATACCTGTACCCTCAGTTGACTCGCCGCTCATCGCTGCTTTAGTTTCCCCTGGCTGCTTGTCTCCCCTCTACACACACAGTTACATGACAGCTGTCACTTTCAGTCACCACAGCACCGTCGCTATCTCTGCACTATCCCGCAGGCCCTGACTGGTACCTGAACAAGGTAAAGCTGAAGATCACTGATGTCAATGACAACGTCCCTGAGTGGAATATGAAGCCGTACCCTTACCTGGCTGTAGTGTCCCCCGAGGCCCCTGCAGGAACGTTTGTCTACCAGCTCCAGGCTCATGATGGGGATGAGGGCAAAAGCGGAGATGTGGAATACTTTTTGTTGGATGGTAAGCTTTCTACTGTTCACACACACATGCACACACACAGACAGATGTATAGGAGGAAAGTGGTATTAAAATAGCTTGACAGGTTATAGAGCCTTAGAAGTAATACAACTAGTCAGACACCAGCACAGTTGGTCAGACAGACAGCCAGAGGCATTCACACATTCATTCATGCATTCACACACTGTTTAGGTGTCCATTAGTTTCTCTGTCTCCCTGTCCCTCTCTGCCTCTGTATCTCTGTCCTTTTTTCTCTACTACACACACACACACACACACACAATCAACACACAGCCAGAGGCCTTCACACATTTGTTTATGCACTTATCATGCGCTCTTGTCTATCTGTCTGCTTCTCTCTGTTTCATACACACACAGAATTACAGAAGCATCCGCTCACACACATAAGCACACACAGCGGGCTGTTGGAAGTCTTCCAGACTTGTAGACCCCCTGGTGGTTGAGGGGATAGAGGTTTGTTGGCATGTCAGGGAAGGAAGGAGGGGGGGTTGGTGTGCTAATCTTGCCAAAGGGGCTTTACAAAACATTACTGACTGTCCTTTGACTCACTTTAGTCTCATGTACTCGTGGTTTACCTCACTCCCTGATGTGAGGTAAACCACAATTATCATAAAGTATTGATGGTTTATATGACCATGCTAAGAAGCCTTGTAAACAGTTTCCCTTCAAATTAATCCAGACTCAAGATTTTACATGTAGTTGCTCGACCCTTATCCTGTGCTTAACATTCAAGACCTCGAGAAGATAAGAGTTACTGGTGAGGGCGAGGTCGGTCTGTCTGCACCATCTTTAGTGTTAAACAATAATGGAAAAGACAGATCTTTCAGATCTTATATTATTATTTGAAGGTCCCGATGGAGTTTTATTTCCAGTTTGTGTTTCTCACCAAAATAGATTTGTGTGTATCCTTAAGGTCTAACAAATGTGATGAATACATTTCCTTCCTCATAAAAGAGCCGTGAATCCCATTTTTAAATATTTAAAATCGTACATTATTTACATCCATGTTTGCTTGCTTGCAGTGCTCTTCTTCACTGACTTTGCCGCATTGATAAATTTGTTGGTGCGTTACTGCCTCTAACTGTCGAACTGCAGGATGGTGTGAAAAAATACTGCTACAAAATATAAATACAAAAAAACCAAACGATCCTGCTAACAAGTGTTGTCTGTGTATCCACAGCCTGATACACTTTATTCCTCTGCATCCAGACATTTGAATCCACTCACTTCATCGATTTGACTGATTCGACTCATGGCATGAAACATTGGCTTCTTGATTGAAAAAGTATCGATACAATGAACACCATGGGGTTATGCCAGTCAGTACCATAGGTCAGACAAAAGACACTGTCAAGCATTGTCAAGATGACAGCAAACATCATAGTTTTTTTTTTTTTTTTTTTATTTCATTCCGCTCCACTCTTAAAACTCCGATAAAACCAGCATGTTGGTGTTGCTACAGATCAGCGTTGACCTAAAATGACATTCAGGCGGATACGGCGGTCTCCAGTGATCGGTTAGGGAAAATCAAATCCCCCTCCCCCATGAAAATCAGTTAGAGTGGAGGCAATGTCAGACGGAAGATGGAAATGGAGTGTAATGAGTTGACAGTTCTGTCTGATATCAAGAAACCATAGATAAATTATTAAAAGCACATTGGTGAACCAGACCATTGCAATGGGTAACATGTTCCCTCATTACCATGAACATGGGCACATTTTGAGTCAGTCCCCACACACACTGTCTTGCTGCCTGAAACGGTCACCTAGAAATACTCCTGTTCCAGTGCTCCAAATAGACAGTGCCCAGCTGTTTTAAGAAATTATTATACTTTTTTTTTAAACATTGTTTGTTATTTTTAAAGATTTGCACAGGGACCAGTGGGTCTGGTGCTGAGAGCCACAGACAGGGTAGGAAGGTCGGAGAGGATGAAGAAATGAACTAAGGCACTGTGTTAGTGTGTTAGTTGTTAAATCGTCAGTCTCACTTTTTAGCGGTCCCCAGTGGAGTTTTAACCACTCTGTAGCGGTTTATGGGGCAATATATGATGAGTATGCACCCATTGTGTTTTAATCACATACACTGCCCAGTCATGCAAGAGATAGAACACACCTTCCTGGTGATGGTGGCGATTGTTTCACACTACTCCGACTCAGAGTTGATGGCAAATAATGCATTAACTCTGAGCAGCTAGCTACCAAACTTAGATGTTAATAATGTAGGTGCCAAATTATTTATATAACTTTTATTTCATCAGGTATTCTCATAGAGGTCAATATCTCTTTTGCAAGAGAGGCCCGAGGGCAGCAGATCATGCACGAGCACATAAGCAGCATCAGAAACAATCATGCACATCTCTGAAAAATGTTCAAAAGTAAAAGCGTAAAATACGCCAAAGACTAGCAAGTTATAATGTCCTTTGAAATTCAAATCATTTGTATGGGGAAAAGTACTGGAAGGCAGGAAATAGTTTTAAATGTGAGAAAAGATGTGACAGATTGCGGCAGGTTTAGCAGCAGACATTTATTTAAAAAAATGTTGCGTGAGCAGCCTACTTTTTCATACAGCGAACAGTCATGACTGTAACATTCATCTCCTGTAATGAAACACAGGGCACAGTGGCAAACTACATCAAGTTGTTTTAAGGTGGAATTAGCAGCAGGTGACTACAGGATATCTCCATAATCAAACACACACACGACGAGTCGATTGCTGAATGATTTTCCTGTTCTCAAGAGAAAAACCTGATTTATTCAGATATAAGAAACACAGTTTTATCCTTAGATTCTGTGCCAGTGGTTCCACATGAGGCTTGAAAGTAAGACTGCTATCTACCTAAATTGAATAACTTCAGCACCACTGGACGATGTAAGAATGATGGGTTCTTGAAAATAAAACAATTTTTTGTCTTATCAGAATTCAGTACCAGTTTGAGGTTATGCGGAAATGTCTCAACAATATTAAAGGCAGAATGTAATATAGGCATGGCTTGAAAAAAATGTGAATGCAAGATTGCATTATCTGCATAGATGTATACAATCTGTATATATATACTAGGGTTGTCAAAAGTATTGATACAATAGTATCTAAAGTACATAAGTAAGTTAAGTAATGAAAAAACAGATTTACAAACAGGATAATCACATTAGCTAGTAGATAATCTCTATCTCGTTTTCCTCCTCCTGTGTGGTCTACTGATAATCACACAGCTCTGCTGCAGAGGCACAGAAGCACACACATTATGTGGCATTATGTTGAAGACGTGCACACAGTATTTATTTTACAAGCACAACCCTGAAGCAGCAATAAACCATGACCACACATGGTAGGTGCCAGTGTCGTTCGGTACCAAGTTGGCTACATTAAATAAGTCTCCTCCACTGAAGTGCTCACCTGCTGCTATGAAAAAGAATCACGGGTGAAGAAATCCAAAATGCAAGTGAGACTTTTGGGCAACTACAAACGTGCTGCTGTGCCTGTAATACAAGAGAGAAATAGAAAGTGGCTGGGTGGGGTGTGAGCATGAGAAAGAAAAGCAAAGCAGAAGTAGTTTTAACAGAAAATAAGGTGGAGAATTAAAGTTATGGCATTAGAAATAACCTACTAGAAATATGGTATGGTATTCAAATAAAATATAAAACCCACCCCAGTTACACTGCCATTCTATAGGAAACACTGATCCTCAATCTGTTTTTTAACACTAGTGTAGTGTCAGAGATTATAATTCTGAAGTCAAGAAGAATATTCAGAAATGTTTTTAAAATTGTCTTTGCAAATGCTTCATGGGGAAGAAAGTGCATTCAACATGTCTATTAGGCCTCAGTGGTACAAGCAATGCATTTTTGCATTTTGGTAAGTGGTAAACTGCATGTAAGAATGCTTACAGGAAAACTCCACAGGGCACCTTCAAGTACAAAAGGAGCCTGTTTTTTGCCCTCAGTCACTTTTCCAGACTTAGAATCACAAATATCTTTTGGGTTCTCCATCATCCAAATATGAACTTGTTATTGGTAAAAAGTAGTTTCTGATTCTACTCGAACTGAATTCACAGTAACCTTCAAGTAGATTGATAAAAACGGATGTCTATTTATCACTGTTCCACATAACTATCATCTGAGGCAAGCTGGAAGAGTGGTTGCTAGTTTCATAAATCATCCATGATTTTGTGTGTAGCAGATGAAAATTTGGACAGAGATTTACTGAGCAACAGCTGACCTCTAGTTCAAAATTAAAGTGTAACGGCTGCTTTATAGACTACAGAGACAGTGTTTTTTTTTCAGTAATTGTGATTATTTTGAATTTGAACGGGTGAAAATGATTTTCAAATCTTCATTAGTTACTGTTGGCCTTTGCAAGATGAAGCTGCTGAGAATCAAGGCTAAAATTTAAAATTAAAACATGGTACAGGGCCACTCCATTGAAAGAGAAAGAGTCCAGACACCACTTCGTTCCACTGGGCTATTGCAAGGGTCTTAGTCGCCTTTTCTTCTTAATATACACCAACATACTCCCTTGGTCCGTTTATCTGCTCACTTGGTTTTTCTTACGATTGCTGTGCTGATGAAATCCAGCTCTATCCAACCTTTCCTCAGCTTATATCTATATCTTAAAATGGATGAAGGACAACTTAAACCCAATCTCTCTAAGACTGAACTCCCGGTGATCCCAGTCTGTCCTTCAATTTAGCACCACTTTAGTATCTGGCTCAATCCTGGCTTGCTCTCTAAAAAGAAAGTCGACAAGAAATCTGGCGCTTGTGATTGATGAACACACTCACCAAGCAGCAATACAATGTAGTATAGCCACATATGTACAGTACATCAATACTCTCAATACGCCTTCTTTTAATTGATGTAACACAAAGTACACCCAGAAAAATCGGATAAGGTTAAGATCCATTACACGACTATTGTTTTTGCAGCAGTCAAAACCGCATATAAGGTATGTGGTTCTTGGATTGATAATGACAATGAAGAATCATCATTCAATAAAAATAATTTGAGGCCACAAGGTATTTCTATATTAAGTAAATGGGATAAAGTGTCTACAAAACAATGCAACACCAAAGTGGAGAGGAAGTGTTTTCTGTGAGTTCAACTTTAAACATTTATACGTATGAGTTTAAATTTTATCCGTTTATGGTCACACTTCATTTTTCTCTCCACTCGCTTTCAGTTGCAGCTTGCGTTAATGTAAAGTCACTACTCCTTGCCTACAGTCGGGCCACTAAGACAGCGACCACTTACTTAAATTCCCTCATGCAGGTTTATGAGCATTCTCATTCACTATGTGCTGCCAAATGATCGCCAAACTTCACTTATTCTTTTCTTCGCTATCTAGATTGTGTCCAATTTGTACATTGCTTTGGACAAAAGTGTCTGCAAAATGAATTCAATTTGAATATAAATGCAAATTCAGCTTAAAGTCACTACTGAATTTTTAAGTTGCCGTCTGAATACAAAATAGCAATTACAGAGTAATTTTAATAAAGCTGCTGTAAATGTAAGTCATTTGGTGTGATATCATAGTAAAGGCGTGTTAGAATGATAAGAGCATGGTGAGCATGGTTGAAACTATCAAGAGGGTTTAATTAAAGCAGAAAATGTATTGTATTGTCCAAGTCAAAGACCTTCCATTGTGGTATTAAACAGGACATTTTGTACCCAGTTTGTAAATTAGATTTATTCATGTGTTCACACTCTTAAGAGAAAAAAGGACTGCAAAGAAAGTTTGCATTTAAATGGTAATTTGAACATAAAAGAAAAGGGGAAAAAAAATCATGTGTTGTGAGCCCTCTCTCAGCAAACTCAACAAGACAGAATCACATATTTCAAAGTGCCATTTTTGGATAACAGTTCCAAGTTGGTATTCAAGCCAGCAGTCAGCTTGAGTTGATATTCAACCTTTGGACTGGTTTGAATCCGGTGCTAGAAAATAATGTCATTGTATTTCCCCGTAGGCGGTGACGGCTGCTTTGCAGTGGACAAGAAGACAGGCCAGGTGGTGACCACAGGGCTGGTGCTTCAGAGGGACAGAGAGTACTTATTAAGCGTGGTGGCCCTGGATGGCTTGGGCAGCCGCAGTGCCCCTGCCATGCTCTCTGTAGTGGCAGGAGCTAGAGCGCCGCAGTTCACAAATGCTAGCTATGTCATTTCCATACCAGAAAACACACCTGAAGGACAGCCGTGAGTACAGTGTTGACCTCCACTCATACATACATAATCAGGGATTAATTAAGGCTGTGTGAAACAGCCAAAACATCAAGAGAAATAGTGTTCTGTTTTGTAATTTCCAACATTTTCAGTATAACTTATTGAAGTCTTTTCACAGTGGTAATAGTAAACAGTCTGGTCTATTCCCATGTGGCTATCACCAAGGGCTCTTTGTCAGATTATTTATTGTTAAATCAGAAGTGTTGAGGTATAATTGCATGACACTGGAGAATACAATATAAGGAAAAACAAAATGAATATATTATTGTTAGTGTACTTCATACAGTATATGTAAAATTGCCAAATACATAAATACATGAACACATGACTGAATGCATACTTATTGATTAACACCAGGACATTTTTACCCATACGTCACTTTATAATAACCTACATTTGCTACAATTAAAACAGAAATGCGTGCAAATACATAGTTTCTGCAGAAACAAGCCGCACAGTAACTAATGCAGAGATGCATAAAGACATACTTGTCTCGAGTCAATTTCCAAGTGTTACCTGTAGACTTATGTTGATGAATATTCATGTAGTCACATCGGTGCACTCAGCCATGAATTAACATATCATCATTGCACACCATTAGGAGAATACACACTCCTTTAATCGTAAAAACACCCATTGATATCTGTATAATAGCGAGGCATTATTACACAGAACTGACAAGTACTGATGGACTGTGTTTATAGCACGTAGTCAATGGGCCATACAGTAATTGATTTCATTTCAGCACAGTGCTGATGTAGGAAAAGAGGATTTCGATATTAACTCAACATGTATGCAGCTCAAAATTGAATAGTAAAGACTTTTTTTTTCTTTTCTTTTAATCACTTTCTCTTTGTTCGGCAGCTTCCTGGTGGTGTTTGCCATTTCTTTCCAGAAGCAGACAGTCAGCTACAGCCTGCTGATCAATCCCAGCAGCCTTTTCAGCATCCGGCAGGAAACGGGAGAGATCAGTTTGACCAGGACATTAGATTATGAGAGTGACCAGCGTCGCTACCTGCTGATGGTGCGAGCCAGCGAGGAGCCCGGCAGCCTTAGCACTGCCACTGAGGTTAGTTTAATTAGAGAGTGATACAAGCAGCAAAAACATGAGTCATGAGTGAGTTCATGCACTCAGGTCAACTAGGTCCAAAGCTGAGGTCTACTGTAATGTTTTATTATTGCATCTGTCACAAAAGCATTTACTCTAACTGCTGAATTACATAAACTAATAAAAGAAATGCTGCTTTGTTGCTGAGATTTGCTGCATTGCGCTCTCCCACTGGACTTTACCAAAGCGCTCAGACAGAACAGTTTTCACCTAACTGTTATGTGCTCATATCAGCTGACAAGGCTGCATTAACGACAATGATCTGATCTCAGCAGTGACCTACTGACATCACACTACTTGGCGATAACCACAGAGGAGCAGCTGCAGAGTTTGTGGCTGTCTTCAGGAATGGCATGGTTGAATGGTTTTGAAATGTTAACAAGTGGACCGGGGGACCCATGTCATTTTCTTTTCTTTTTTTTTTTTTTACGGTGATTTGTTTCACCTTTTTGTTTTCGTGCCTCGGTAAAAGCCTTTTGTCGAGAGCGCGATCTAGAGATGAACTGTGTAAAATATGGAACACGCTTTGAGGCATGAGGACTAAAAATCACAACATTTGATTCACAAACGAATATTTCTAGATCAGCTATTCATGAATTCAGTATCATTTGAATTATTAATTCCGAGATTTTGTTACCCAATTATCATGTCAGGCACTCACTTCGTACCGCAGATTCAGGCAGGCAAAATCTGCTTCTGCTCAGCTGCATGTTGTGGAGTGGGAGATGGAGACTGGGAAAACCTATCCCGGCTATTTCAGGACTATTACTCAGCTGTCACTTCACACTTTACACACAGTGGTGACAGGGAGCTTGGAGGGTGGAGGGCGGCTAAGGGCCTTTGTCGAAAACACACACATGCTCAGAACATTTTCTATTTTTGAAACAGGAAAATCATGAAGTGGAAGATAAAGGATGTGTTGAACTGGCAACTTGAGAAACTATAAAATGCAATTTAGATTAAGTTTTGGGGTCAGCTTCTTGTACGGGGAATTTCATATGGTTGTCTCCTGGATTTGAGGGCTATTAAAGAGAGGCTAATTTTGTATTCTTCTTTGATTTTGTCTCCTCTCCTCTCCTCTCCTCTCCTCTCCTCTCCTCTCCTCTCCTCTCCTCTCCCATGACCTTATCCCATCACACTGGCACTAATCAGGTTCAGGTGTTGATAACGGATGAGAATGATTGTGTCCCAGAGTTCCTCCAATCCATCTACAGTGTGGATGGAGTTCCTGAGACTGTAACCACAGCAACATCCCTGCTGCAGGGTAAGACTCCTGACCCTGTATTTCACATCCATCTGTTTCATTTTGAAGTGGAGAGAGAAACTCTCCAAAAAGTCACTTTTTCTACAGAAAAACAACAGATGTATTTTGGAAGAAAGCCAACGCTGCAATACAGACGTGTTTCGCCTTATAGGCCTGTAATGCATCCATGTTTGCATACTGGAGGGAACTAATAGACCTTTCAGATCCGTGAGCACAATCTCATATAATCTCATATCTTATAGTGAGCTAAACTAGCTGCCGCAAAGACGCCGTACATTTGTTTTGATTTATTATGTAAAGTATGAATAACAGCATGTCAGTGTATCTGTTACTGCATGAGGCTACCTTATAATTATCAATTATGAGGCTGAAGGCATATGTATTGTCATTCCACTGCGTAACTTGAGTGGAAATGTTTGTCAAAGTACTCACCGGTGAGAAAACATGTGCTGACTGAAGTGTAAAAGACTGTATTAAAGTATGTCTTTAATTGGTTTTAAGATTTTTGTCAGTCATTGGCACCTTTTGTTGCTGAAAGGAAAAACAACACTTCTGATTGCACTCATGTGATAAATGTTTGAAGGCACAATACCTTTGAGATCCCTTTGCAATATTTAGTTACATCCTGTGACCATTTTCAAAAACAACATTTTACCACTATTTGGCACCTTGTTCCCTTTTTAGTTCTTGTCAAATGTTACTGCACCTGTTGGATTTCTGTCCCCCATGGGCTCTCACAGGTGACTGCTGGTAATCTCTGGCTGGGTGATTGTTTCGACTGGATTCTGGGTGAGAAAAATGGAACAAATTTAATCTGAAAACATTCGAATACACAGCCTGGAGCGGCACAATTTGTTGGCACAGCAGAGCCAGTAGTAGGAGAAAATGGCACCCAATATAAACTGATGCATCAACACAAAAATAAAACAACCAGTACGGCAGAAGGAACTCAGCAGTGGGGGGATCAAAGGTAGAGAGAGTGAAGACACAGAGTCTTCTGAGAGAGCTACCAATTGACAAGTTAGATCTTTATGCTACAAATAGACTGCAGCTGATACACCATGAAAATGGTTGAGTGCCCAACATGCCCCAACAATTCAGATCAAGGGGGCAAAAAGAGTTACGTTCTTAATCTGGTGGACTGCACAGCTCACTAATGAAATGTCAAAGTTTGAGGCACCAGGGGAGTGAAATCCCCATTACCTGATCAGCTCGGCCTCTTCTCGGCCAAGACAGATGAAAAAACGGTGAATCCCGAGTCACAATGAGGTTTAAGGGAAATTCACTAGTTCAATTCTTAACATTTAATGAGCCAGTCACATTATACGGCCTCCTATACAAAGACTGTGCAGTGAATTCCCATTCTGAAATTATATTACATGACACTAAGATGGAAGGAGAACGAAGCACCGAGAAGCACAAGCTGCTTGTGCTGATGCTTGACACAAAGGAAATGAACACATCAAAAGAATATGCAGAATGCGAGTGTTATAAGCTAGAGGGGCTTTGTACGAAACAGTGAGTTTAAGTGAAATTCACCAAACAACAAACTTAGACTCAAATTAGCTTTTCAACCAAGGGGTGTCAATATTTGCGGCTGTAGTCTTGGAAAAAGAAAATCTTAGCACACATTATAAACAAATCTATAGTTTTTTTCCTGTGTAATTACCTCAGAATCAAATCATTTCCAAACACTCTGTGCAGAAAATAAAGCTTGTTCATTTTCACTGGGTCTTTTTTGCTGTCTTCAAGCTCGTTTTTGCAAATGATGGTTATAATTCTGGAGAGGCACAGTGCCGTATGTGTGCTAGTAATTGTAGCTGTCAGAGCTTATGATCTATTACATGTTTAGCACGGCCATAAAGAGATAATGATCTACACAGATGTCAACATATTCATCAGCTGATGCCATCTCATCAGCTCATTTCGTTTAACTATAAATTGATGCTTGATTGTCTGCTGTCTTTCCCCTCCTCCTCCTCCCCCGCCAGTGTTGGCCACGGACTGTGACTCGGGGTTAAACGCTGAGCTCACCTATTACACTCTAAGCCCGGACTTCAGCATTTCTCCCCATGGGACCGTTTTCCCTGCGGGCCGGCTGGACTATGAGAGGCCTAACCATCTGTATGAATTTGTGGTGATGGCGATGGACAGCGGGGACGAGCCTCACTCCGGCACCGCCACAGTCCGTGTGAGGATGGCAAACATTAACGACGAGGCACCTGAATTCTCCCAGCCCGTGTGAGCAGCTTTATCACTTATACTTTGTATTTATGTCCCCATTCCCTTCATAATATTTCCTGTTTTTTAGCCAGGCAGCGTTTTTTTCTGCCTCACACAATAATAAAATGATCACCAAGATGTGAACTTTAAGAGGGAGCTGATGCTGGTGTAGTTATTTATAATTATTCCTGCTTACTGAGGTCTCGCAACGAAGCACCTTGAAGGCTATATATATAATAATAATAAAGTGCAAGGTTAACACACACACAAGTACTATGAATGGATCAATAAGCTATTATAAAAAGTATTCAATGTGTGTGTTTGTGCATGTAAATGTTGCTTCAGACAAACACACTAATATGTTATTTGTAAGGCACCTCCAATACACAAGATGCAAGCTGCTCAAGGTACTAGCTCGTTATGCTATATGCTTTATTACTGTAGACCAAAAAAATAAAAGCAAAAGTTCACATTTAGTTATATATCGAAGCTATTTTCTGAGCAGACAGGGTAGTTGCATCACAGATATATAGGTCGTTACATCACACACACACTCCTTCAGGCTATTCGTCGCAGTAATATTTGATGCCGGGAGTCCTGCCATGAATAGTGGCCAACTTGCATCAACAGTGCTGTAGTAAAACCACTACCAGTAAGACAAACTCAATATATTTTATTTGGTGTGTTAATCACAGCAATCTGGCATCAAAACAATTTGTTACTCACTTTTCACACATTAACCATAAACACAGTGTGACATTGTGACTTTTAGAGCATATTCCCAGGATTTGCTAAAAATGCCTCTTGTTCAATATTGTAGTAAAACCGAGCTTTCATATCGAATTCGTTTGGGATTATTTTTGGCCTTTTCCAAAGGTATGCAGCAGCCTTTTTGGCAAAGCAGCGTGAGTGGGTGGGCAGCAAACTGTCACTGCGGCTCCACTGCATTTATTCCCCCAAACGAGTAAGCCGGTTGTCCTGTCAGTCATGTTTCAGTGACCTTCACAGGAGACTGTTGCTTACCTCTGTTACCCCACTCTTGTTGCATTGTCAGGTGTCAGTCTCGGTGGGTGGCTAGACACGGAGACCAACAAACATGTGGGCAGGGAGGCGGAGATGTAGGCAGACAAACATAAAACTGAGGAGAAAAACACACTGAAACATGGTTGCAGGGCAAGCAAGGAGAGAATACCAAAAACCATGCACAGCGAGTAGACAGGAGACAGGCAGTCAGATATGCAGATAAACAGAGAAGCCTGTCGGCAGTCAGACAAATACTCTTACCAGACCAGCAGACAGATAGTTAGAAATTCAGGCATTTTGCCAGGCATGGTGTGTTGGACGCTTCGTCATACTGTGGCTTACTGAGATGTAGATAAGCACTGTGAGGGCAGAGGAGGAGAGAGCGGCCAAAAACAGCACAAAGGCTGGCATGTAGAAGCGGACTGACGGATATTATGACGTGCGTGAAATTAATCTTCAAGTCAGACTAACTGAGATACCCGAGATGCGAGTGGGCAGACTAATTTTACCAGGCATATCCTCTCATATCGCATCTGAACGAGTTGTAGAGAGGCTAAAAGTGATTGAAGTGAGGGACGGACCGGCAGAAAGAAAAATGCAAATAGGCAGACATACGGTCCAGCAGACAGGCGGACGGGCTTACTCTGTCTGACTTCACAGTTCACTGAGATGTAGGGAGATGCTTGAAGAAGAAAAGCAGAGGGAGTGTATATGTCTCATCCCACAGAGTTGCGGAGAGGTGGCCTCTGAGCCGGGTGACAGATTACAGGTCACTCACGTTGCTACGGAGACTGGCGTGGCTGGCGGAGATGAATCACCCATCAGCGTTCTTCTGTAAACCATCAATCACCTCTGACTTCTCACTACAGACACCGACACCCCATCACCACAACACAGACACACATAGTTACACACACACATTAGAAGAGGATACAGCACAAAATCTCACAGGGGATGAGTTCTGCTGACGAATCAACTCAAACTCTGTAAGAACACCACCCCCTCTTACATCCTGCTCTCCTCTGTGTGTCTATCAGCCTTCCTCTTCCCTCTCGCTACACTCTCTTCTCTCTCTCCATCTCTCTCTCTCTCCCCACACATCACTTTACCTGTCACTTCAGTGCCAGCCTTTCTTTTCTGTCACCTGCTCCTCTCCCTCTACTTTGCTCTGTTTTCCATTTCTCTTCATCTCGCCATCCTCCGAGCCACGCAGTTCATCTCCACCCCATTGTGCCTCGTACCACCGAGCTATATCAGTCTCCTGCGTCTCGCTGGGCATCTCGCTGTCCAGCACCACAGAGAAAGCAAATCACTGTTGACATTTTAAAAGGCACTGGATCAAATAGCCCACAGTGGGCTGGGTATGTGGAAGCACCATTTGTTCAATGGCTTCAACATCCCAGCAGACATTATCATTTGTCTCTGGTCTGGCCAGCTAAGAGGATAGGTTAAATCATAGTGACAAGCAAAAGCCACAACCATAAGTCTGATCAGACCGCTGATGCTTCGGACTGTGTAAATTATTTGTATCTCCTGTCTTTGTGTGTGTTTTTAATATTGACTTACACGTGTGTACGCTCACTTCCTTCTTCTTCTTCTTCTTCTTCTTCTCCACTTGTTACTCTCACACTCGGGTTCCTCCGTACAGATATCGAACGTTTGTTTCCGAGGACGCCGGGCCCAACACCCTTGTCGCCACAGTTCTGGCCAAAGACCCAGATGGTGATGGTATAATCTACTCCATAACGGCGGGCAACGAGGAAGGAAACTTTGTCATTGACAGCCAGAAAGGTGATGCTTCTTAATTTTCGGTCAGACATTTGCAGCTCTCAGTCTAATTGACAGGCTTTCCGTCAAATCACACATTCAATTTTCTCTAATACATTCCCGCTACAGTGGTGTGCAGTGAACGCCCTCTACCTTCAAAGTCAATGTGGAGAGATATTGAAAGTTGATATTAAAAGCTGTAATTTCAATACGAAGCCGCTCTTTCCATTATTGGGGTCATAAATATAAACGATGACGTTATTTAGGAAATTTCCACACTCGGTTTTCTTTCTCTCTTTTTTTTTTTCTTCGCAGGTACAAAGAGGAATGTTCCTTGTGTTTCTGTGCTCTCTAGTACTGGTGACTGCACAGTTTATCTTTTTTATTTACCCTTTGATCCGAAACCAGTGGCAATCGCTGTGACATTTGTCACCCAACCCTTTCAATTCAATTTCACAACAACTGCTCTATCATAGCTCCCAATCTCCAGGCTGCGGTCTGCCAGCTCCTCTTCCTTTTGTGTCATCTTTTTATATTCCTTTCCACCCTCTCTCTGTATCCTCGGAGCAAGAAAATGCTAAGGCTGATATCCTTTGGGTGCGGGCGAGCCACTATACGGCTTCCCACTTACTGTATATACGGAGAGCGCTGGCTCATTGAATAGCTGCTGGGGCTCGTGTTGCATTTGTAAACAAGCTTGACATTTAAGCCGGGAGAATTACCGTGCACATCCCACAGTTCACTTATTTCAATGTAGCGGCGCGGCGCCGTCAACGTCACGCGTTGTCATTAGGCGCCGGGCTGCTCCTGTGCTCTGTGGGCAGCCCGGATCACAAGTAAATTGGGAGAAAGGGAAGTCAGGCACTTGCATCTGCGTGTATCAGCACGCGGCGTTGTCTTTAATCAAGAGCATTGAAAGAGATGAATAGAAACACAAGAGAATAATATATATATAAAAAAAAAACAGACTCTCTCACTTCAATGAGCTCCCCCCCCGCATCACACGCTGCTTGTTCGTCCTGCAACCTCTGATGTTTTTGTATTAGTGTTGACGAGAAAGATGTTGACTCAGACGCGGCATCCTTTTATCCCACCTTTGATCTTGACTGTTACATGAAAGCAGACAAAGGGGGGGGGTGCGAAGAGAGGAACAGCTAATAGGCATCTGCTGAGCCTGGTTAACTTCTAACCCGAGTCACTTACTACTTTATGTTTTCGCTCAAGTGCCCGAGCTGGATGGGCATCTTTAGAGGAGAGCGTGCAATTATTAGATTAGAAATGTGACAAAATCACCACTGTGAAATTGGTTTTCGGATTTAGTCTGCATATCAGATTTTTTTTTTCTTTTCTTTTCTTTTTTACCTTTCTGCGGAGTTCTGAGGTGAATTTCCAACACTCCCTGTTTCTAGAAGAGTATCATCCACTGTGCGGTTACTTTCCGCTGTGTTTTTATCGATGGCACATCCTTCACCGTGCAAGGCCGCTGTGGCCGTAGCATCCTGCTTAATGACTAATGGAATGATAGTACTTACCGTGTTAGGAGGGACCGTGTTTTATAATGTGTCATTTAATGGCTCTGTGGTCTTTGTAGGGCTGATTCGTCTCCGCTCCACTCCCTTGCCCAAGCTTCAAGGCCTGGAGTACGTCCTGAATGTAACGGCCACAGATGACAATGCATCAGGCGGGCCGCACCCTCTCCTCTCCACCGCGCGTGTCATCGTCGGAGTTGATGATGTCAACAACAACAAACCTGTATTCGAGGCGGTGAGGATCTTTGGATCTCATTCTCCAGTATCATAACCCGTGTTGGAAGGGGACCATAATATATCCCTTTAATGACTTTTCAGTTGGTTTTGAGGTTAATAGTTTGACATTCTTGGAAATACATGCAATTGCTTTCTTGCTGAGAGCTAGATGAGAAAATGGACAGACTACCATTCTCCTCTCTGTATGATAGGTAAATGCAGCTGCTGCCTTGAGTTGGTTCCACCTAAAGATGGAAACGGGAGGAATCACCTAGCTTGGCTTTGTCACAAAATAACAAAATTCACCTACCAGCACCTCTGGAGCTCGCTAATTAGCACGTTCCCATATAAAAACAGTGTAAGGATTATGTGCTGTACTATTTCTTGGCTGGGACTAGTTGCCAGGTAACCATCTGGAAGTAAGTTGTTACCTGTGGACGGGGCCCTGCTCTTTGGTTTTCGACTAAACTAAGCTAACAAACAGCTGGCATAGCTGTGGAATTTGTGGCATCAATCTAACTCTCAGCAAGTAACTTAATAAAACGTTTTCCAAAATGTCTGACTTCTTTCTGTCACTGAGCTGCTCTTAATAGCTGACAGTGAGTTATTTTGCCTCAGATCAAAGAATGCGCTTACACAAAATTGTTACATTTCTTTCATCTGCCCGTCCATCTCGTTCTCTCAGTGCACTTCAGTTATTCCTCTGTCTATCATCCTTCCTCCCTCACTTCAGCCCACTCTCCAGCTCTTCTCTTTTGCCCTGGTGTTCTCATTTCCCTGGCCTCCGTCTCTCTCCGCTCTGTTTTCCCAAGAGTTCTGATTAGCCTGCACACCCACTCTATCTTTAGGCGCTCCGTTGGGATTTCAATTAATTTATGAAAAAAAGTGCTATATCATCACAATATACTATACCTGTTTAATTAACTTCCTCCTTAATTAGGAATGACTTGAACTTTGGCAAGCGGAGCTGTGCACCTCAGGTCTTTTGGATTGGCTGGAAGATCTGGCACCTCAGTGTGTGTTAAATATCAAGTTACGCCTCAGAACCATCTGGGCTAGCTTGACCTTACATTCGATATTATGTGAATATTATGAAGAGCCACCTACAGACCATACTGTCCATTCCATCACGTTCCATGAACCCTTGCATTATTCTTCCTTCTGTCGCTCGCTCACGTCCTTTGATCCATCTACACTTCGCTCTCTTTGCTCGTCTTTGCCTATTTTTTTCGTTTTTTTTTTTCATGGCCATCCTGTTCAAAGAGTAGCTAGCATTTACGTCTGATTTCAAAAAAGAAAGACTCCAGAGAGCGCCTCTTTATCTGGGGCATATGTTCATTAGGGGGAATGGATTGAATTCCTAGCTAAGACAAAGCTGTTCACTGCTGGCTCTTCAAAAGAAATCAGCTCAAGTGTTTTCACTTCCATAGATGTGGCCTATCTTTAACTTCTGCATTGTGTTTCATGCACAGTACCTCATTGTGCGCGTGCAATGACCTTCCGCTTAATGAGTTTATTCTCTTTGATCCCTGTATTCTCATTAATGTAACATATTCAGACAAAATAGTCTATAAATGAGCATTATTTCTTGTGTTTATGTACCTGCTTCTTTCTTTTCCCTTTCCCCTCCCTCTCTCTATCTCAGTGCCAGCAATATCGTGAGCAGGCTTCAGTGCTGGAGAACCAGCCGACGGGGACTTTTGTGTTGCAAGTGCATGCTGTGGATGCAGATGAGGGAGCAAATGGAAAAGTCAAATATGGCTTAATGCACAGAGACAGCGCCATGCCCGCCTTCAGAATCCATCCAGACACAGGTAGAGTGGTCATGGATTGTCTGGGCTAAAATAGGTCTCAATTAGACATAGAGCACAGAGTTTACTGTAGATAGACAGTGCTGCATTTTAATGGCAACTGACATCCATAATGGTTAAAAAATGTTAAAAAGTGATCTGAGAGGAGGAGCACATAAATCAAGTTTCTATTCTCGAGACTATGAGAATAGAAATGCCAAAACCTGTGACACATCAGTATATAAAAACGGCTCTACATAACGAAGGTCAACATGTTATTCTGTCAGTCATTGCGTTTAAAGTCCCTCTTCCGTCCTGTACATCTCAAGTCGCTGCACTTGAAAAGGATGCACGACTTGCTCTGAATACATTTATTTATTTATACAATTCTTTGCTTGTTTTCCTGAATTATGCGTGGATGGTGGTTAGATGGGTAGAGAGACGGCTGGATGGTTAGAAGGATTGATGGATGCTCGCATGCACTGATGGGTGAGCAGGGGGAATTGCTGAATGAATGGATGAATATATATGTATTCATGTGTGCGTGTTTTGTTCTGTATTTACAGGAGTGATTGTGACAGCCCGGCGGTTCGACAGGGAGCGGCAGAGAGAGTATTCAATTACAGTAACTGCCACTGATTGGGCGGAGGAGCCGCTCATCGGCATCTGCCAGCTCACTGTCCAAATACTGGACCAGAATGATAATAGCCCCAAGTTTGAGAATTTGCGCTATGAGTGTAAGTCTTGGATAAACATTGTCTATCACAAAAAAATTGTATCATTAAAGCATAAATAGGAACTTGAGGAACTGAAGTAAAGAGGGAGGGTTTTACTCATTTTTTCCCTTTAATTTAATAATTTGATTTAATTGGGGATGTGTTTTAGAGTGTGAACACAGTAAATAGGTTTATTTGGGGGAAAAAATGAAATAACATTCATTCCCCTGCTTAATGAATTGCAACTCTGTAAGAAAATTGGATATAGGCAAAAAAAAATATATAGTGGTAATAACCTAAACCATTTTTGCATAATAACCAACACCTATCATACGCTTCATGCTTGACCTTTACCATCCTTTGCCCTGGGCCTCACAGATCTTCTTTGGCCAACAAATTGAGTGCACATACATTATTTCTATCCCCTGTAGACTTTCTGAGAGAAGACACTCTAGTTGGTACCAGTTTCCTTCGCGTGGCAGCTCACGATGACGACTTTGGCACTAATGCAGCAATCACTTACTCCATGTCCCTGGAGCAGCCTGAGTACCTGCGGGTCAACCCAGTCACTGGATGGGTCTACGTTAACCAGCCTATATCACAGGTCAGTCAGTGGTTATTAAAAGCCTCTCTGTCAGCCAGCCCGGCACACAGACACACACACACATGCACGCACGCACACAAGTCTGTATCACATGGCGGCCTGTGGGTTTGTGTCAACAGAGTTAATTAATATGCCACCTCAAAGTGCCTCTGCCCGCTACCCCCAATCTGGGCTATGTGTACTCCCAGTAGTGATGCATGTGGAAAGACCACAGAGAAAGAAGACAGAGGGGGGGAATAATTCAGGGTAAACAAATTATTAAAAATAGACTGTTACAGCCTGGGATTCCTGTGTCTATATTTGATGACCACAGTTCTGTTTATTGCACATTAATAAAGACTATCCTTTAAATATGCATGAAAGTAGCTGTCAGAAAAAGAGATAGTTATTAAGAAGCTAATTATCACAGACAGGACTCTTTCTTCATCTTAAACACTTTGTGCTTTGATATAATGGATTCAAGACTTTTTCATTTTCATTTATCATCTGAGACTTTGATAAGGAGACTGACAGCTTCAGACGAGTCGTGCATTTTGAGGCTATTAACCAGATGGTTGGAGGCTGGAAGATCATACTGTGCATGTGGCTTAACTGGCAAAGAATGGTTACCTCGATGATAAGCCTTATGCTTATGTGAAATGTGCTACATAGGCAATTTCCCTTAAATCAAAGTTTTTTGTCAAGATTCACAAGCTGTCCTGATGTTTAATTACATTTGTCACATCCGTTTTTTTAACATCTTGTGTGTAGACGTTAATGCTTTCTGTGTGAGCACTCTTCTCCCTGTTTTCCCTCTTTCACTTATTTAAATGTAAATGTTATTCTTTGGCTAGAAACTTGATATAGCACTATAAAGCCATTTATTATTTAGCATACTTTTTAGCGCACTGGTGTTAGAAGTCTCTTGAAATTTTGCCACTGACTTCATGTAAAATTGAAAGTGTTAAGCCCCAAACCTCGCTGAACAAAGCTGCTGTATATTTAAGAGTGGTTTCAGAAGCCATTTGAATCATCACCACACTCTTTGTGCTGTAACTAAGAGTGTAAAAGCACTTCATTAAATGTTAAATGTCTCAGTTGGTCTGAGATGATTTTTCTCATCACAGTTTCTGATTACAGTGAACAAGTATTAAGGTCAGTCTCACACATGTAACGGTAAAGTTCCCAGTTGATTTTCAGACTTTCAGTTGAATACAGAGAGAAGCCGTTGAATAACAGTAAAACAGCACAGCAAGCTTTTTTGCAGTGTCATCACACTTTACAGTACAGCTGTGCAGAGAACTAATTGGAGAACATGGAAAAGGTTGTGACCGTGTCCAAAATATTTTATGGGTATTTTCTGGTTCAGAACTGACACTATCACTGCGAAATTAATTTGAAACCTTATTTGAATGTTACCACAAAGTCAGTTAGCCGTCCATTTATGGTAAAAGCAGCAGGCGCACATTGGACGTGGCAGATTACCATCTTTGTTCTCCGGTATCAAGCTTCGGAAATGAGTCGTACTTGTTCACAAATAGTAATTGGATTGTCCAAGGAATAGAAAAAAATGAAATTCTGAAGTTAAGTGAGATTTCTTTTTATCTGGCTACTGCAGCACAATAATAGAGTTGCAAAGCCCTGATTTGCATTAATAGAATAATGCAGCTGGTGGTTGAATCTTTAGAATCGTATTCTTATTTGAGCAATTTTTCATTAACAAAGTGGTATAACTGTGTGTTATCTTTTACACTTAGTGGTTAGAATTAAATAAAACTATCTTGCGTAAGTCAAAAGGTTTTTTTTCTGAGGGTAATGTTGATGTTACACACATTGTCTAATTTAGATATTCTGAATCAAATACTCTAATGACCTCTCATGGAAATCTTCAGCTCTCCCCGCTGTGTCTGTTTTGATAAAACACAGTCCCTCATCCAAATTTACCCTCTTATTTCCTCACGGTTCAATTTTAGCACAATAACAAAAGTAGAGGAGCTTTTTTTTTATCCAAAATAAATTACAGCTTAATGCATTTTTATAAGGCTCACACCGCTGCCTCTGTTATTCTCAGCCTAATTAAATGATCTCCTCAAATGGAGTTCATACAACAAGTTTAGGTTCAGGCAGGAACTTGAAGTTATTACTGCCAGTCAGCTGATCACTCTGAGCGCCAGTGACACACCTATTCACACACACACACAGGAGAGGGCTATAATAGCAGACAGCTCCACACTTTTAGGCATTGTTGCTGCTGTCTGCTGTCACGGGCCAGTTTTCATAGGTGCACTGCTGCAGAGCAGGCTGGAGACACAGCTATGTGTTAATCAAGATGATTCAAGAGGTACTTGTGAATTGCTACCTTAACGTGGATAAGTGGAAGAAAATAGATGGATGGATGTTGGGTTTTATTTTTTATTAGTATTTACATGATACATCCTAGATGTACTACACATTTAGTACATAATAGGGTATGACTTTCTGTTTTGGCTGGATCAATCAGCTGTAATCGTACTCCATCCATCCATCCATCCATCAGTTAAATCAGTTTTCTTCTCCTTATCTGTGGTCCGGTCACTGTAGCAGCACAATAAGCAGGATATTCTAGATGACCTTCATCCCAATAACGTTCTTCAGCTCCTCCTAGGGAATCCCGAGGCATTCCCAGGCCAGATGATACATGCAATCCCTCCTGAGAGCTCTGAGTCTTCCCCGGGGTCTCCTCCCATCTGGACGTGCCCAGAAACCCTCGTAGTTCATTAATCTTTTGTCACTAGGCTATGTGTTCATCAACTAATCGGCTCAGCACTAAATACCATCATTACAAGTTTACTCACTGAACTGTAAATGTTTACCACAGAGAACCTATATCACACGGGACATCATAGCGACTGACGGAGGAAACCGAAGCACTTCTGTGGAGCTGGCTGTCACCATCACCAACGTGAAGAACCAGCCTCCACAGTGGGAGAAAGAGAGCTACAGCGTCATCATCCCTGAAAACACTGCCAGAGACACTCCTATAGTGGTACGTGTTCATGTAACTTTGATTGCAAGTAACAGTGTTGATAATATGAGATATGTTGTTCATCTGGTTTCTCTAGCTCTTGCCATTTTGAGTTGCTGTAATTAAATCAGCTGAATGTTTGTTTGCTCACTCCCCTGGATTAGCACACAGTGAGTGTTACTCAGGCACTGTGTTCTTTGTGTGCTTCAAATACGCCTTTGAAAGCTTGTGAGTGCGCTGAAAAATCTGTAAATGCATTTTAGTTTGATGCTGTAGGAGAAAGCTGACATTAGATTGCATGTGCTAAGCAAGTTTCATGACTCCAGGTTAATTAAATACATTCCAAATGTCTCCTATGATGTGAAAAATATGTAGCTGCCAATCTTGAGAGCACAAACTTTTTCTCCAAAGTCAAAATCCCAAGGGGATTCACTTTGAAATAAGAGGTTATTTCAGGGCTCAGACAGCAGGTTTGACTTTCAACCTGCCTTGTTTCTTACTCATATAATCAATCATCATAATAAATGTAATCAAAATTTGACATAACCTGCTTCTGTCAGGCTAAACCACAAAAGCAATCAGACATATTTCGAATGTAGATGATCTGCCTCAAACAGGATCCTCGTTCAAGGATTAGTTCGACGTTTTAGGAAACACATTTACTCTCATGCATGACTTGGACGACGGGATTGCTATAGCAGCTGATTAGGTCAGAATAAAGTCTGGGAGAAACAGTTAGCCTGGCTCTGTTCACAGTTTAAAAACATAGCAAAAAGCAGGTCTAAACCCACTTACTAACATGTTGTGTCTTGTATGTTTTACCAGGCTCATCATTTCCAGTCTTTATGCTAAGCTAAGCTAAATCACCTCCCAGCTCTAGCTCCATTTTTACCCACACAGACACAAGCGTGGTATCATTAAACCATTGGCAAGAAAACCAATAAGCATATTTCCCAGAATGTAACATTATTCCCTTAAACACAGAATAATAACCTTTTTAGTGGGTTAGCAGCTCAAAGCAGGTGAGTATTAAGCATGAAGCTAGAGCCAAGAGTAGATTAGCATAGCTAGCATAAACACTCGAAGCAGGGATATACAGCTAACCTGGTGGTTCAAAATTCTACGCCTACTAGCCTCTCTAAAGCTTACTAATTAACTCATTATATTTTGTTTTTGCATCCTTAAGCAGGCATTTAAAATATGTACATATGTATGGTTTTACAGGGAGTTACATGCTGTAGCATGAGCATATTTTTATTTATTCAATGGGAGCACTGACCTCCTGGAGTTTTGTGTAACTGTATGATTACCGGGCAACCAGTGGAGTCTCTGCAGATGGAGGCAGATTTTGTGTTAACATTTGGACAGCTTGTTTTCTCCCCTGCATCGAGTCTTTATATTAAGCTAAGATAATGATGATGGTCTAACTTCTCATCCTGTTCAGACAATCAAGGCAACCTCTCAGCTGGGTGACCCTAGGGTGACTTATAATTTGGAGGACGGGATGGTTCCTGAAACCAACATGCCAGTTCGTTTCTACCTCTCCCCCAACCGAGAAGATGGCTCCGCATCCATTCTGGTTTCTGAGCCGCTTGATTACGAGACGACGCCCTTTTTCTCTCTCCGGGTTCGAGCACAGAACGTGGCTGCGGTGCCCCTTGCAGCTTTCACCACAGTTTATATCAATGTTACAGGTATGATTTTTAACTTACTTTAATTGTCTTTGTTTTGTATGTATGTATGTTTTGATTTTATTGTATTTATATATAGTATATGATTGACTGTAGCGTATGTGTATCTGCATCTACTGGAAAATTAAATGAATTATGGAAATCATATCATAGTCATAGTCATATAACATCTGTATAAAAAATGTTATAAAAACTATAATGTGTGTAATAATGTAAAATTACTTGCAGAATGTCAACACTTATATATACATACATAATTATCTTTTTATTTCTAATTAAAATGTTATTTTTATACATCAAATGAAAATAATCTGGATTTATTTGTCTAAAGTTTGACAAACATATATTGATTTTTTATCTGTAAAGATAATATTGAGTTCATATGTAGGTGAAGAAGCCCAACATGCAGAATGTTCAAGTCAGCGGCTACATTAAACTTGTGTTTCTTTCTTCAGAAAATCGAAGCCTTAAATCTTTAATGTGTGTAGAGGCTACAGCTTTGGATGCTAGAGAATTTATTACCTAATTACTATCAGGAAATGAACACATTATCAATTTGCTGCTATATCCCTTCTCTCCCAAGATGTCAACGACAATGTACCATTTTTCACCTCCTCCATCTACGAGGCCTCAGTAACAGAGGGAGCCCAGATCGGGACTTCAGTTCTTCAAGTGTCTGCCCATGACAAAGATCTGGGTCTTAATGGAGAGGTTTGTGTTTCTATATTATTTCTACATTTGTGTTTCTAAAAGACATTTTTCTGGAGATTTTCAAACACATCTAATGTTACACTAGAAGACCACAGTCCCTCTAGTGCGGAAGCTTTTGTGCTAGAGTTGTCAAAGTCTTTTCTAAGTGGTCTTGGGAACTGTGCCATCGCAGCTGTGTGACTGACTCTGACAATATTGGTAGGATTGAGTATTGATCTGATTTTTTTTGCCTGTAATGAGAGGACAGCCTGTGGAATATGATAGAGACCTCTTGACATTTTCAGCTACAAAGCCCTTCATTTCTGTAAGTTATTGCTTGAAAGAATGCTGTAGCTTAATTTTAAAATTCCCTGTGCTCCACAGATCACTTACTCTCTTCTGAGTGACAGCAGTGGCGACCACCATCTGTTCCGCATTGACCCACAGCTTGGGATCATCTACACAGAGGCTGTGTTTGATCGTGAGGCCCGTAGTTCTTATTTGCTTGAAGTTCAGTCAGAAGATGGGCAGGAGTCAGCTCGACCGGGCAAGAACAAACAGCCCAACTCAGGTTAGAAGTTATGATGATTTTAATCAAACTTTCTCCACTAACATTAACTCCTTGTGAATTTATGTTTTGCTTTGTGTCATTAAAGGAATAGTTCCACATTTTGGGTAAAAAAACTCATTTGTTGCCAAGAGTTACAGATGGATACCACTCTCATGTCTGTACAGTAAATATCAAGCAACTGCCAGCTTAGATTAGCACAAACACAGAAAACATGGAGAAACAGCTAGCCTGGCTCTGTCTAAAGATAACAAAATCCACCTGCAAAAGGTAAACTAAATGCAACAGTGTTCTCTTACTCTTCTGTTTTTGTACTGATTAGACAAAAACTATATAATACTTGATTTTCCTAAAAGTGATTTTCTTTCGCTTTAGAGCCAAGCAAGCTGCTAGCAGTCTGCTAATTGCTAATGCTAAGCTAAGCTAACGCCCTCATAATTACTTTACAGACATTTGAGTGGTATCAGTCTTCTCATCTAACTCTTGGCAAGAAAGTGCAAAAAGTCGATGCCCCAAAATATTAAACTTTGCCATAGAGTCAATTCTAAGCCCAGTCTTTACTATTAAAATAATAAGTCAGTGACACGTACTCCTTTTTAGTCCTTTTTAGTTGCTGTTTTTAACTTTGAAGTGACTTCTGGCCTGGTGCATTGTCCCGTTCATGAAATGCCTCATTGTTCTTTCCCCATGAGCCTACAAACTCATCTATGAGGAGTTCTTCCTCCGTGCACACTGTGTTTTAAACAGACTGCATTGCCATTACATTCATTTACACCTTGGGATTGACTTTGAAAAATGATTTTAATTTGATTTATTCCACTCCCATGACCAGACTGCCTCACTGTCTTCCATGGGAAAATAGCTCAGAGATTTCCTGGTACTTTCTCTTTTGTTACCCTTTTTTTTCACACCCCTTTTTTAATTGTCATTGTTCAGTATTTAACAAGTACGGCCTGTGTTTGTTTACCATGTTCTCTTTGTGACATCTTGGCAGTCACAAAACCCGAGTCTGTATCTGTAGTGACGTAATATGACGTTATTATTCAGGAGTGGGTCTTTTGCAAATATTTGCGAAGGAGGTATTTGGGGTAAAGGGTGATGTTTTGGAGCAGTAAAGCCTTCTCTCTGGAGTTGTCAGGGCTGCTTAGCATTTGCAATGAGCCTTAGCTGTGTCTTGTGCTACGAATCTCGCACATCCAGAAGGGCTCATCTCCTCTGCAAACATTACCTGTCTCGCTGCGTCACCGCTGGGACACAGTGAGAGGAGGAGGGAAATGTAAAAACAAGCTGAGAAAATAGAGCTACCTTACACCAACATCATCCCTTACTGCAGCAGCTCCAAATTAACATGTCACCACCCGTATGTTATGTGAGGAGATAATTTACTCTTTCTAACTAAAGAAATAAACAACGTAATGAGGAGGGCACAGATAAGACACAAACACTTGTCATCTTATAAATATTTAACCTTCCCAGTAGAGAGGTTCTTTATCTACTCTTTGCAAAAAAAAACAAAAAAACAAAAAAAAAAACAGCTTGTTGAGGAGGTTTAGCCCCATTACTGTTATTCTTTCTGGTGAGAACAGTTCCCCCCCTATAAACAATAAACTCTTAGAAAAATGAATAATTTATGTAATTTACAGCAAATCTTTGTGAATAATGTTTTTTTTCTTTTGATTTCCGTGTCAGTGAGGAACATTGCGTCGGGTTAAGTGCCTCTTCCCCCACTAAACAGTGACAATGAATTGTAGAATCAATAAACAGATGCAGTGAGAAAGCACACATACAGTGTTTGGGGAGAAATGTGTGTGAGTTTGTACGCTCGTTTAATCTTCTGCCGTTCTGTCATTCTTGCAGACACAGCGTATGTGAGGGTTTTCATCAGCGACGTCAACGACAACAAACCAGTCTTTGCTCAGCGTCTGTATGAAGTTGGTGTCGACGAGAATGCAGATGTGGGCCTGACTGTTGTCACCGTTGGTGCTAATGACGGGGATGAAGGTATGCTTGATGAGGCAGCGGGCTCAGGATTTCCCAAGGAGATTATAATGATGCCACGTCCTAGAAATAAAGGTTACAGAAGGTAACCGTACATAACCAACAGAAATGTTTTTGTGAGACGCTATGAAACTTGACAACAGTTCTAGCTTTAGTCATTTTTCCACCAGAGTCTCTTTCCAGAAATAACAGAAATATTTTGGCAGTTCATCTGGCAGTTTAACAGCAGTAAGTTGTGTGACATGCATTTGTAGCAATATGCATAAAGTGACCCTGCGGGCAGTCTTTCCCAATCTGGTCTGAGCTCTGTTGAAATCACGCTGCTGAAATCATGCAATGTGCTAGATTTAGCTGCAGTCATTTGGGTGCTCAGTAGTACACTGTAGCACATATGTTCCAAAAAGAGTGACACGCTCCCACACAGTGGGTGGGCGGGATTTAACCAATAAAGCGGTTGCTCATCCTCCGTGCAGCAGTCGCCTAAGATCCCTTTATCAGACATGTTTAGGTCCGTTAATCAAGTATTTATGGCGAGCGGGGGTGCAGATTAGAAGTAATCAAAACAAGAAAGGGATACATGAAAACCTACTAATGCTCAGGTCTCAGAGGGAAATGAGGTGTAATACCCCTGTGGTTACGCCGTTCTGTTTTTGCTGGAATGATAGTGCTTGAGCTTAAAGCAAGAAAAGCGACAACACTGAAGTATGCGGCATGCAGGAATTGAAGGAGTAATGATGCCGGCAGCAACCTGCTATAAAAGTCTGCTACCTTCTTAAAATGCTCTCGTGTTTTTTACCTTTAGATTTCCCCACCCTCATTATAAAACATTTATTCGTAGAATCAGTGATTTCACATTCCTGATCGTGCATTTTGTATTTCCTGCCACAGGAGCCAATGCCAAGCTGCGCTACCAGATTACATCTGGCAATAAAGGTGGTGTTTTTGACATCGAGCCAGAGGTGGGTACAATCTTTATTGCACAGCCACTGGACTATGAGCAACAGAAGAGATACAAGCTACTGGTCCTCGCCTCGGACGGGAAGTGGGAAGACTACGCTGCCGTAGTGGTTACTGTGGTTAATAAGAACGATGAGGCACCCGTGTTCTCCATGAATGAGTACTATGGATCTGTCACCGAGGAGCTTGATGGGTCACCCGTGTTTGTACTACAGGTGAGAGGCTGAGATGATTACTGCAGTTTTCCCTCTGTAATTACTGTAATCATCGAGCGCAATTCGCAGCATCTCAACATCTGTAGCTTTATGTGGAGACTAAGCATCGCTTTCAATTTCTTAAAGTAACATACTTTCTCAGTGTATCTAGAGCTTTTTATACACTTTTATAGATTGAAAGTTTCCAGATTTATCATTCCACTAAGTTAGAGAGACAACAGTGATGGGTCTTGTGTGGAGAAATTCAGCTGTAAGGCTGTCAGACACTCTGAGACCAGAAGCAAGAAACAAGCATGATCAGAACTCATTCCTTTAATTTAGGTAGTCAGGAAAAAGTGCAGAAACTTAAATGGGCTGTCTAAAAAATCCAAAAGCAAAGAAGACCCCAGTGACGGCTGAAAAGAGATAAGAGGAAGCGGTAATTTGGGTTTGACTGGTTGAATGAATATCAATTATTTTTAAGAAGTTGTCTTTATATCTGCAGGTGACAGCTACTGACCCAGACAAAGATGCAGACCAGGGCGCCATACGGTATTCCATTCATGGCCAGGGGGCAGAGTCACACTTCATGATCAACGACATCACAGGGGAGATGTATGCCCAGCGCACTGTGGACCGAGAAGAGCGTGCTGTCTGGCGCTTTGTTGTCATGGCAACGGACGAAGAGGGCGAGGGACTTACTGGCTTCACGGATGTTATTATCAACGTGTGGGACATCAATGACAATGCCCCCACCTTCACGTGTGCGCCCGATAATTGCCACAGTAGCGTGGCAGAAAACTCCCCTCCCGGAACGTTTGTTGTGGAAATGACAGCGGTAGACCTTGACGACGCCGCCGTAGGTCAGAACGCAATCCTCACATACCGGATTACTGACAATGCACACAACGCAAACAATGCAGACCTTTTCACTATTGATTCCAGCACCGGCACCATATCTGTGGCAGCAGAGGGTCTAGACCGGGAGCTCGCTGACAGCCACCGTCTGGTAGTAGAGGCACGGGACGGTGGGGGTATGACAGGTACAGCTACTGCCACTATAGTGGTAACAGACATCAACGACCATGTGCCAAAGTTCAGAGAGGACTGGTGCGGTGCTCGTGTGCCCGAGAGCTCTAATGAAGACGCTCCAGTTCTGGAGTTGAGCGCCGTGGACCTCGATGCTGGCACGTATGGACAGCTGGCTTTCAGCGTGGTGGCAGGAGACCCGGAGCAACGATTCTACATGGTCAGTCACAGACAGGAGCAGATGGGCACTCTGAGGCTGAAGAAGCAGTTGGACTTTGAGATGCCAGCGGAGCAGCGGTTTAACCTTACCATCAAGGTGGAGGACTCTGACTTCTCCAGCCTCATCCATTGTCTCGTTCAGGTGGAGGATGACAACGACAACGCACCCGTGTTCGCACCGAGCTCCCACCTGCTCTCCCCTTTGACCGAGGACGTAGCCACAGGAACCAGCATCATTCAGGTCGTGGCCACTGACTCTGACTCCGGCCTGAATGGGGACATTTTGTACAGCATTCTCCCACACTCTGACCCATATGGACAGTTTGCAGTCAGCCGAGCCGGCGTGGTCACAGTCACCAGGCCGCTTGATAGAGAGACAGTGGCAGGTTATGAGCTGGTTGTCATAGCGACAGACCGGGGTACCCCAGCACTGACTGGCAGTGTCACGGTCCACTTGCCGCTGCTGGACGTGAATGACAACGGGCCCGAGCTGGAGGCAGCCTACTCTCCTGTGCTGTGGGAGAACAGTCCAGCGCCTCAAGTGGTGTGGCTCAACAGCAGCTCAACTCTGCTACACGTTGTGGACAGAGACTCCCCAGAGCACGGGCCTCCTTTCTTTCTCTCCCTGCCCTCTCTTTACTCTATCGACTTCCACCTACAGGATCACGGGAATGGCTCTGCCACACTCACTGCCCTGCGGAGATTTGACAGGGAAAGACAGAGCGTGTTCCACTTGCCGGTGATTATGATTGACAGCGGTGATCCACCAGTGACAGCCACAAACACCCTTACCATCACCATTGGTGACCTGAATGATAACGCCCATCAAGCGGGAGAGAAAGATGTCTACGTGCATAGCCGCAAGGGTGAGTTTCTCGCTTCCCCTCATTTTACTCTCTTTGCCCCCTGCTTTCGCTACACAGCTTTTCACTGCAGGCAGAGCTTGAGTGAAGAGTGGAAACCGAGGCTGCACCTGACGGGAAAAGTTTTCTCCCCCAGACCTGCTCAGTGTAGTCTGGAATTCATAATTTCACTCCTCTTTTTAGATTCTAATGGTGTTTTGTTATGGTAATCTGGTTGTCAAATTCTTTCCCGAGCCTTTAGCACATTCCCTTGCTAACCCTATGCCTAAAGCTCATCTGAACATCATCACATTATGATAAGGATCATAATTCTCTTTATTTTTGTAGTTTTTTTTGCCCTCCGGGTAAGTCGGTTAGGTATGTTGGTTTGTTAGTGCTTGATCGCGCACTCAGCTAAATGGCAGTTTTGGTAATTGTGGAAAACAGGAGCGCCGTGACTCATTCAGGCTGCCATTGTTTACCCAGCTGCAGTACTCTGGCACTGCAGGTCGATAATAACATAATCCATACTGAGATAGCCCTGCTTCCTTAAGCTCCACGCTCTCTGAAGTGGAGCACTGAGAGCCTATTCATTCCAGCAGTGGGGCTCCACAGTTATGAGCATAATAAGTAGAACAGAACACAAGAATGCAAGATAAGGAGAAGAGAGGGACGAAAAGATAAGTGTTGGCATCAGCAGATTTTGTCCAGACGGAATCAATGTGTGTGTGTGTGTGTGTGTGCGTGCGTGTGCGTGTGTGTATTTACCTTGAACAGGAAGGATGGCAAATGCGGCACTTGGGAAGGTGTATGCCCCAGATCCTGATGACTGGGACAACAAGACCTACACTCTGGAGACAAGTGCAGCCAAGTAAGAGCTCTCTGTTAAATGCATCTAATTTTTTTTTTTCTGAAAACATGCTGATCTCCAAATGTGCAGCACAAGTGCAAGTGCTAAAGCAATACAGTACCAGAAGAACTGCCAGCAGTGTAGAATTTGAAAAATAAAAGAGGATGTGGACTCAGCATTGAGGCCGTATTTGTCTAACAAGGCCTCTTTCAATGGTATCGTCCGACCCGAAACCTGCCCAACAGATTTTTCCTTATCTTCCTCTTGTTCTCTGGCCTCACATAAGCTGCACTTTCTATAGGCGTTTGAGCCGCACACAGTGAATTTGGAGAACACAATCAGATTCAAGCAAGCTAAGCAGTCTTGGTCCACCTGTAAGATGTTACCGCCACGTGCAAGAACAGCCTGACTCCATTGGGGACCTTGTGCAGCTATTCAGTATTCACATCCTCAAGATCAGATTAGAAATACCAATTGCATATTTGTTTCATTCACATAACAAATGCTGACAGTTACCATGACAACCATTAAGCTGTTTTGGAGCCAAAGATTTTTTTTCTTTTCATCTTCCTCTTAACACTTTTTCTTTTTCGGTTTCTTTGTTGTTGTTTTTGTTGTTGTTGTTGTTGTTTTTAATGATTTCACATTCACTTCCTTTTGGGTTGAATCCAGGTATCTCTGTCCAATTCCTTACTTGTCTGTCTGCCATCTGCCAGGTATTCTTGCTGTGAACAAGAGCTCAGAAACAAAAGAAGCTCCTTGTCTATTTTTTTTTTCTTTCTCTCATCTTGCGCTGAAGCTGTCCTCTCCTACTCAACAGCTCCTCTGCTTTTTTTTTTCTTCAGATACTTCAGTCTGAACCAGAGTTCAGGATTGCTCACCGTCCGGCAGAACACTCCAGCTGGCAGCTACTGGTTGCGGGTCGGGGTGTCTGATGGGGTGTGGCCCGATGTGATCTCAGGGGTCAGAGTGCACGTCAGGGAGCTGGAAGAAAAGGCCGTGCTGTCCTCCGCCTCCCTGCGTTTGACCGGTAATGTTAGCAGAAACACTGACTCACCTGATGGCAAAAACACTGTGTTAATCTTGAATCATTAGGTGCCTACAGCGCTGACAGCGGATAGGTGCTGCTGTGATTCGGCTCTGACTCTACCTGTTATGTCTCTACATGACCTCCAAAACCACAAGTCAAGACAATATTGACTATAATAGCTTTTCAATTGGATTCCCTCTCTCAGTCTTTCTCCACAAAACAGAAAGCTTGCTCTTTGTTGCCGCTGCTGTTGTTAAATTCCTTTGTGAAGCTGATGTTGAATCTGCCACAGGCATGAAAAAAGTGCTGCTTTTCATGGAATGATTATCAGATTGTCAATCCAGTTAACGCTGAAATAATAGGCTGTCAGGAGAAATTTTTATGCTTGCATTATTTAACATTTCTAAGCATTGTAAAGCAAGCATTGGCAGAGCTCGCTGTAATGGTTTCCCTCTTTGTCTTATTCTTTAACACTCTGAAGTTTATGTTACAGATTTTTTTCCCTGTCAGTCTCTCAGAGCAAATCGGAGTTATAAAGGTCAATTTGGAAGTGTCAGGTAAAGTCCTTGACATTTAAAAAGCCATTTGGCGAACAGAGTCGAACTCTTTTATAGATGCCTCTGACTCTGAGTCATTATCATTTTTGGAGATTAAAGATGACTGCTCACATTCTCTAGATATTATTGGTATGTGGCACCACAAATGTGATTGATTTTCCGGTCATTAAAATATTTTGTGCAAGGCAGTTCTTTAAGAGAGGCTAACTTTATTGCAGCGAAGTAATAAACGATTTTTACTTGACTGCATCATGACCCGTTCACCTTAGGGATGATTCGGGGAGGAGACAGATCAATAGAGGGAGATGTTAGGCTAGCTCTTGTGCTAATGGAATCAGGAATCAGTAGACTTTGATCAACTCCGTAGTTGTCATTGACGAGTCAGTAGTTCTTATTGCATGTGCCCCCACTCTCTTTGTCTCCCGAAGGCATCACAGCGAGAGATTTTATCGACTCTCATGTCGAGGGGAAGAGTCGGCTGGAGATGTTCTGGGACTTCCTGTCTGAAACCCTGTCCGTCAGACCGGGGAGTATCAACATTTTCAGCGTAGCAGACAGCGAGGAGAAAACAGTGGACATCCATTTCTACGTGCTAACTGATAATGGCTACCTTCGCCCAGAGAAACTGCATGCTGTCCTCACCACGCATAAAAAGAAGGTATATATACTATCCCGTCTCATAGATAGAGATCAATGCTCATATATCAAGTGATACACTTGGGAGCTTGAGGGGAAGAGATAACAGCTTTTTATCTGCCCTTTTATTTTCACACCAACTTTCTTTCTGTTTACTGCCTGGCCCTGTCATGTCTCTTTGTCTCTCCCATTAATTTCTTCTCTATGTCGCAATTCTTCTCTTAAGCGCTTTCTTTCCTATATATTTTGATTGTGCATCATTTTCAGCCCTCTGTCATCCCCAACTATTTGTCTTGCTCCTTTAAAAACAGCCACTTATAAAATAATGAAAGCATTTATGTAGACGAGGCCTTTCCTTCCTCTTTTATCCCTCCAAATGCATCACATCACTGTGTACCTCTAACCACCGACACTGGAGATACAAATCTTTGCACCTTCACTGACAATTACTGTAATTCCCATTTTCGTCTCGCTCATCTTCTCCCTTCTTCCCCTGCCTGTCTCTCCGCAGCTGCAGTCACTGCTGCGTGCGAATGTGAGCCAGGTGCAGGTAGATGAGTGTATGCGCACAGACTGCAAGACATCCGGCGGCTGCTCCACACAGTTAAGCATCAGTGACTCGCCCACCCTGGTAGACTCAGGTGCTTTATCCTTAGTCTCGGTAAAGGTGACATCCAGAGCTGTGTGTGGCTGCGCTGCCAGGGAAATGACCCACCGACCCTGCTCATCTTACTCCAGCAACCCCTGCCTTAATGGGGGAACCTGTGTCAACACCCAGAATGGATACAGGTGAGAGGCATTTCTGCAGTCGCTCAGTTGGACTGAATTTGAAAAAAAGCTTTTAATAGGTAGGAGACAGGAATAGGAGTTTACTGATGTGCTGCAGTCTTCTCTCTAGCCGTGTTAGACTCACTGTAAGAGTAACACCTTGGAATATGAGCCTGAAACGACTAACAGTGTCCACTGAGGCGAAAGAAAAATCTTCACCTGCAAGCTGACCTAACTAGTTTGAGCTGCTCTGCTGTGTTGTCATCCCATCACAGAGTAGCAGGCGGTTTGCCACGAGAGCAATATCATTTGCATGCTATGCACATATCTGTGTGTATCTCGCCAAGATGATGAAATTAGCGCTCTAGATTTATAGCCTGATATTAAATTTTTAAATCACTGTGTTGCCAAACTTAACAGTAAATAATGAACGTAGCCTTTGTATCAAGGTTATTAGCTTTAGACTTTAAAAATGATCCCTAAATATTGATAAATGTTTGCAGTCGATATAAAGGCCTTCAGCTTCAAGTGTATGGCTCTCTGTGGGAGCCTATTGCAGAAGAAACAGCATGCATTTCATTTCATGCACACACTAATGCCCAGATTAAATAAATATAGGGCAAGGGGATTAGTACAACTCTGGCCCCCCTCTATGTTCACAACTTCTCAAAATCCCATTTAATGGCGTTTACATGAACATGCAAGTTTGTTAAAAGCATGGTCTTCAAAGAGGGGATGGAGAGAACAGATTTTTTTTTTTACTTTAACTTTTATCTTTTAAATTGTCTCTGCTGCAGTTGTCCTGCACGTTGCTGAGAAAAGCCTCTGCTTTGTGAGAAGAATATCTCCCCATATGTGCTATATGTGCCCTCATGTGTGATATGAACAACCATAAAAGATCCAATTTTTGGTTCTACCCTCTGTCGAAGGAGCTTAACAGGCAACCTCAGTCAGCAGCTGATCAGATATTGTCAGTCAGAAGTGAGAAAACATGCCTAGCCCTTTCTTGATTTAAATTGGCATCGGTCTCACGAGTCACATGAAAGTGCAGTGAAAGAGTGAAGGTGATGCGCTTGCCGTGTGCATATGTATGCATAAGGCTACGTTCCGCCTAAGCCGTCCCTTTTGCTGCGTATAGATCAGTATTCCTGACATGTGTTGGCCCTCTGCAGAATAAACAGCGATGGGGAGAAACAGCCCCTAACAGCCTCAGTACACACAGCTTTCCTCAGACACTGCATGAAAATAGATGGCTTTGACATTATCAGCAAAGCCAGCTTGTCTCACATGCCTGCAGTGGAGGGGACGGGATGAGATCAACTGGTCCCTTCCATCTTCGCCATCGGAATGATGGAACGGGCTGTTTTTCATCACCGCATGTATCTCTTCCTTTATGGCATTGTTGCGCGATTATTAATATTTACCATTATGGTCTCGTACACAAACACGTCGTAAGGAGGCATGGTGAGACCTATCATTTCCAGAAGAGCATCCTTAGCGCTCAAACTCTAATCAAAGCAGATACGTACAAGAAGAATGCCATTGCACAAAAATGTGTGTTAAGAATGAGAAGGGAAGTGAGGAGAAGTCCAGGAAATCGGTGGTGGCATGGTGCATAGAAAAGTGAGAGAAATAGAATTAATTATCTCCTAACAAAGGAGCAGAGCAGGAACAGTCCCCAGAGGGTTCGGCACAGGCAGCTGTGATAGATAAAGAATGGGCTGGAGTAATGTTGTGTTCATAGCTAATTGATTTAATGTAGAATTGAATATTCAGAGCTTCGTGGCTAATGCAAACAATTGATTGATAAAAGCGCTTCCTTGGCTCTCTTTGGACAGTCAAAGCCTCCATCTGGGCGCATCATCAAGACGGTCACGTCCGCGCAGGAGAAAGTCACCACGCACGGATTCAGAGATTGGACACTGTGAAGATTTCACAGAGCGCAAAACATGAATGACACTGATTGTTTCTTTCCCCCATTTTACCATGATTTTCCTCACATTCTCTTCCTTCATGGTGCCACAGGTGCCACTGCCCCCCACAGCTTGAGGGGCCAGACTGTCAGCAGACGAGACTTAGTTTCCTTGGCAACGGCTACGCCTGGTTTCCCCCCATAAGGCCGTGCTTTGATAGCCATCTTTCACTCGAGTTTATGACGGAAGAAGACGATGGTCTGCTGCTGTATGCTGGCCCGTTGTCCACTCTGCTGCCCGGGGATGCTGAGGACTATATGGCCATAGGTAAAGAATGAGTCTGGATAATTAGATGTGTGCCATGGGACCTGTGGGCCATCATTGCATTAAAACTTGGAACTTAATTGTGTGTGTTTAATTACTGGGTGGTAGCTAATCAGATATATGAGGCAAATTTTGTCATTAGTGTGCTGCTGAGGGATATGAGAACTCGCTGTTCTGAGTTATGCAGTAGGTACTTGATGTGGTGCTGCATAGGCATCCCAGTTTTAAATGTATGTGATACTTTGTCATGTGCCCTAAGGAAATAGGTTCTTGTTTACCCCCTGTTTCAGTCAGAGGTTTGTCTTCTGAACAGACTCTGTGTCTGTGTCTGTGATGTTCAGTGTCTCCCTGAAGGACACATCAGCAGGGCTGATTGTGCCTGACACAAAGGTATGAGCCTGAATCCTCCAGATGAAGGATGGTAATAAAAAATTTATCAAACTGAAAAGGTAATTGTGTGTCGTCCCAATCATGGGTGCCCGAGCAATGGAACAAGTGCAGCAAATTCAGCCCCATTATTCAATTAGAGGGAGAAAATGTATTCTTTTGCTGGTCATTTTTGAGTTACAATGAATGGTAGCAGGCCCAAGAACACCAGCCTGGGATGTAGTTTCAGGATAATACTTAAGGACAGGGTAGCAGGATAAATCGGAGATGAATGATGGTCCAAAGTGGTGCAGAGCTGGTGGTGGAAAAATCCAAAAACCAGAGCAGGGAAAGAGACAGAGCTGAACGTGGCAGAAATGACAGGCAGGAATCCTGAGGCTCAGGGACTTCAGAGCTAGACAGAGAATTCACAAAAACAAAAAAGCACTGAGGAGGGAGGGAGGTAGCATTTTGCTTCCATAAGGGAGACTGAAGGATTCGGTGGGTGAGAGGGCAGGTGAGAGGAAAACTGGGAGCCACACAGCAGGAGAGGAGGAGGCAAAAAGCCTCACCCATCAAATTCACAGTTACAGTCACAGTATGCCGTGTAGTTAATCCTCTAGTCCAAACACAATTCATCATCATCATTAATGATAATGTAACCCTTTTCAAGATGATAAATGTTGTCCTGAGACCACCCATCAACTTCTACAGTTTGGTTTGGACCCCGGTCAAAATAGGTTGATTGTTGGCTCAAAACTTACTGTAAATGTTTCTACTATAAATTTGAACAGGGAAATTCTAATGTGCCCTCCTCATCCAGGATATTTTTTGAATTTTCTCAAAAATGAAGTTCAGCAGTTCAACAACAGAGTTTAAACTCAGTGTCTTCGTGGGTGTGAGCCCAATCAACAACACAGCTATTAATGTTTTGTATTAGCCCTGTTGAATTTATTATTTGGGAGGTGGGGGGGGTGAACAAACTGCAGGTAGTTGTCTTGACTTAATCCGAGTGCTAGAATAGCAATGCAGGAAATTATTTGAGGACCCACAGACCGCCCCCCACAGATTGTCTATCTTTCCAAGTATACTCACCCACTTTAAAACTTCAGTAGGCGCTCATGGTTCCATTTGCATAAGACTGACTTGTTTTCAGTGCAAGCACATGTGTACCAAAGGCAAACAGAGCCTCATTGCTGCAGAACATTCCCGCTGGCACAGAATACAGGATGAAAATGATTATGACAAACATAGGTGGGTGTTGAATAGATAAATGTCAAAGTAATGTGGTAAATATTATGTATTAGGGAGATTTTCAGATGATTTATAAAATATGATAGCAGCTAAATCATGTATTCGAGTACTCAGGCTGTCATGGCATGCTCAGTTTCTTTTGCACACACACAAACACGCACTTTAACACTGTATTGTACTTGTATGAAGTAGGTTTTTTTCCTGTTCTTTTTTTTCTTTCTTTGTGTCCAGTGAATGTCCTCACAGTTTTTCCTTCACCTTGCACATTACATTTTATCTGTGCGAGCAAGTTAAACTGTTTTTCCATCCTACAAAGCCGTAAGAGTTCACCTTTTGGGGTTGAAAATGTTTCATCAAAGTGTAATAATGATCTTCTCTTTTCCCCTCTCTTTTCCTTAGAGCTGATTGGTGGAACACCCAGTCTAAAAATTAACCATGGTTCTGGGACCCTGGTTCTCCAGCTAACAAATAACGTTGGAGTGGCTGACAGGCGCTGGCATCGCCTTGATGTGAGGAGCAACAGTAAAGTAAGAGAAATATATCCTTCCTCCTTTACATGTAATCCCTCCCGGTGTATGAAGAAGATGTCAGATAAAAATATATGCCATAATTTGTAGAGAGTGCCTGGCTGGAGTCTACCAACATGTCCACAAACTATGCAGCAGGGATGACTTCTCTCCACTATTCCCTCCAATTTATAGGAAGTTCGCTTCACTCTCGATCGATGTTCCAGTGCGATTATCATGGAAACAGAAGGTGTGGACTCATGGGCAATGACAGAGGACCGCTCATCCTGTGAAATCCGCGGGGTCACACCCAACAGAGACAAGTAAGATCAATAATTAAATGAAACAAGTCTAACCCACGCTGCACAACATATATATATATATAAACCAAGAGGCTCTCTGAATCCTAAAAGGAGCCTGTAAGCACCTCAGGCCTCTAGTACTAAATCTTGAGATAAATAATAAATTGTATTTATTATATTTTGTAATAAATAATTGAACATATATGTAAATAAATAAATAAATGTGAGTCCATGTTTGTTTTGAAGAATCCATGTGTTTATGGTTGAAGTAGCCAACAATTATGGTCTAGAAAATTCTTCAGACGTCCTTCTCCGGTTTTTCGTTCAGCTGCAAACAACTAATCTAGTTTATTAGTTAGTTATTTTCCTGCATGACCTAAAAAATATATATAAATAATAAATAATTATATATATATATATATATAAAACCATATATATATAATAAAAACTTGAATGGTGCAATCAGGCAGCCAAGAGAGTAATCTCACTCTAATTACATGAACAGCTTTCTTCATTTTCATTATCAGCATTCACGGAGTTGTCTGGCAGAAAGATATTGTCCATATGTTTCCCATTTCAGTAATATATGCTGTATATACATCTTTAATGATAATGAAATGAAGATAATGTAGCAAACTGTCCCTGCAAGTGAGTGTACCGGGATGCACCGGTGTGTCCAACATGCGAGGCCTGTGCAGTTTGTGTGTTTACATGTGCTCAATTTTGACTGTTTTCTTAATTTTAGACTGACTAGTTGACTAGTCTAAAATTAAATTTCCATTTAATCGGCAGAGAAATTACTTGTTAGGAACATCTCTAGTGTCTACCTCCTCCAAGTCCCCACAGGGGTAAACAATTCTATATAGAGTGCACCATTAATCACGGAGGCAGCAGTTTGCAAGGTGGTAAAAATGAGAAATGAAGAATAAAGTCCATTTTTACATACAGATGTGATAACTAGGTATACTGCACATACACTCCACATAAAGGATGCTCTGGTATGTTCAGTGTGGCAACATTCGGATTAGTGGATACGTCTGTTCTATTTTAGTAGACCATTCGAATTAAAATGATGTATATTTCATTTTGTTTACCATGCGGTGGCATGCAGAACTCAGTTGGTAACATTTGTAATACTGATGTTACACACATTTATGTAACACCACCCACACAGTCGTGGTTGAGTATTATTTATTTGGGATTGGGTCCTTAAAGTAGTTCAGGACCCAATCCCTGCGTGGCTTCACAGCTATGGTGGCATTATAAAATAAAAAATAACATCTGAATTAAATCCTTTTAGAAGTTAGTTAGGGCAGCAACTAATAATTATTGTCATCAATTATAGGCAAAAAATACCAGCGTTTTCGCATTACTTGTTTTGGCCAACCACACTGACTAATTAGTGGACAAAGCTTCCAGGTCAGTGAAGTGAAATTACCCTACTTCCCCCATTAATTTATAACCTTAGTAAACAATTTCCTCATGAATTTCTGAGCAATATACACAAGAAAGAAGGGTATACTTAGGCTGTGGCTACCTTGTGATTGACAAGTTATTCACAGTGAGACCATCCAGCGAAACACACCGGCTAACAAAACTGAAATATAATTGTAAATGTAGGCAGTGCTGATCAATGTGAATCGAGATTTAGTCACTGCATTGCTTATTTCTCGCCTCAAATATTTCCCAGAAATATATTTTAGGGTACAATTTAGCTCTAAGACGCTGTAGTAGGTCTGTGACTAGGCATGCCACCATTTTCCATTCCACTCTTCCTAACTCCACAACGAATAGAAAAGAAACGCAGTGTCATCGGCCCTAATGCCAAACCTGAGGCTTCAAAACAGCAAAGCCTAGAACGAATGGGTGATTTTTGCTTGATAATTGTTTTAAATCATTCATCGATTATCAAATTGTGGCAGATGAATCTTCATCCAACCGGCAGTGACTTGCTTCAGCTCTCAAGTTAGTTCTAAAAATGAGTGAAAGCCATTTGGAGGGTCCTTGGTGTCCTCTATTCCATCAAAGTAACATTTATACTCCATCAACATAGAAAAAGAAAAATGTTCCTGCATCTGGTATATCAAACAAAAACACATTGTCCTATAGTTCCTCTTCAGTAAATAGTATCTGGAGTTGTGTTTATGAACAAGCTGCAAGGAACCATTTATTGAAATCAAATCAGATAGTGACACAGTGTTTTCAGTTTTCAATGCAGCGGGCTGTCCTCTCTGAAGGAAAGAACAGTGATGAAATCCTCAGATATTTTCCTTAAAATGCTCAACTAATCTTTCTGACTTTGTCTGCCTGTATGCCTGCGCATAGCCAATTTTACTTTTTCACAGCTGTGTTTGTTTTCCCCATAGTTGGCTTGGCCTGCCACTGTAGCTCGTTGTTTTGTTGTGTAATTATGCTATGAGTTTATGAAGTTTAACAATGTACATGAGGGCTTTACTGCTGCTGTTCATTTTAATAACCTGGGAAATTTAAGAAACTTTAAGAACCACTGACTGTATTTGAGTTTCGGGTCATTAGGTACTATTAATCAGCGAATGTGCTAGTTAACAAGGTAGATTTCTATATATTGAATTCTATAAACAACAGCTCAACAACAGCTGTTGTGCTCAATCAGTTTGTGTTTTGATCGTTTCAGGCAAAAGTAAATTGTCCATCAGGCGTTTATTTTCACAGTAAGGAGGTAAGGAACAAGGATATGTCATGTTGTTGTCGCAAAGCAGTAACTGCGAAGACAGCCTCAGCAGGAAAAGAATGAAACCATGAATTTTAACCTTGTCAGGTTACATGATGTATACATTCCTTTTCTTCTGTATACAATTGTTGACTTTTCTTCTTCTCACATTTTTTCTCTCTGTCTCTTTGTTCGCAGGTACTTGAATGGAAGTCTTGTAGTCTTGCAGCTTGGTGGGGTCAATGAGAACATATCATATGAATACCCACAGCTGCAGCACAAACACTATACTGGATGTATAAGGAACCTTCTCGTGGACACCAAGGTATTGTGTCGACTAATAATAATTTATGTCACACGCGTGTTTATGAAGCTTCTTGTCGCTATAGATTTCTATCCAATTATTCTTTACCTGTTTGGATACTGTAAGTGCTGGAGGACTCCACTTGAATAGCAATGTAAATATGGCCTCGAGGCTGCAGTAGAAAACCCGAGGAATGCTGATGTCGCTCGTTCTTCACTTTTTCTTCTGGTCTAACTCCTCCTCACTGTCTCTGCGTGAGGCTCTGCAGTCAACATGTAGCTACAGGGGGTTTGTTTATTGTAGCTGTACAGTATATTCTCCGGCACGACTGGGAGAAATAAAGGACAGTGATGGAAGAAGCATTTAGATTATTTACTTAAGCAGTAATAATACGCCATGAAAATACTTAGTTAACATCAAAAAGTGATGGTCCTGCATACAGATTTGGACTTGAAGATGTCCTGTGGAGTTTTCTTAAAAGCAGTTTCTGTTTACATTCAGTTTTTTTTTTTTTCACTAATACACAAAGTTTTCATTACGTCAAACACAAATATGCTGAGGGCATTTCTTCCTCATAAAATATTCATAAACATTTCTAACATTTTGAAAACTGTAACTGTAAAAAACTGAAAATTGTGTCCACGTGCTAGCAGTCTTCTTCTCTGCATTGTACTGCCGCATGGTCTTGTTTCTTTAGTATATTACCTCCACATAAATCTGTGGACTGATGTAAATCCATTGTAAGAAGCGTGTATTGTGTATATTCTCATACATCATGTGCATGCACTCGTCAGACTTTCCACATTATTGAATTATTAAAACTGATGCATTAATATTGAATATATAATTCAATATAGTAGTATTGAGTTGCAGAATTTGTAGTTGGCTGTAGTTAAATTTATCAACTTAATGTACTACTGGGTAGTTTAATTTGTAACAATACATCGTAACGTAACGTTAATGTATTTGTAAAATCTTATTCTGCTGTATTAACTGTATCTGTTCAAGTACATTGAATGTCAGAGTTTGAGTATAAAACAGCTAAAATAAATGTACGTACATCAAAATTGTACTTACAAAATACTTAGCTGCGATGTAAAATTATATTTATATAAGCCACACGTTAAATGTCAGTACAGTACGAATAAGTACTGCAGTATAAGTCAGTGACATTGCTCAACTCTCTTCTCTGACCATGGATTATTCTTGCACTGAAGGGCTTCACATACCTTTGTTTTGCTGCTACAAGTGAAAGAACGTTAATAAATAAAATGACCTCATTTCCATGCTGCTAACACATCCTGTCTGCAGACAGCTTACCGACCGCAAGGGTGAAATCTTTCTTTATCGATTTCTATTATGCATCGTGAATATTAATTCTGTTTTAATTGTACATAGTAGATGTTGTTCAGTGGCATTCAGGTCAGCGCTGTAGCCTCACAGCAAGAGCCTCACAGGTTCTGGGCCTTTCTGGGCCATCACAGGCTGGGTTCTTTCTGAGCTCACCATTTGTCTACATGGGTTAAGTCTGGGTTCTCCATCATTATAGTCATCAGTGACATGCAGATTAATAGGTTAATTGGTGACTCTAAATTGCCTGTAGACATGAACATGAGCATGAATAATTTCTATGTGTCAGCCCCGCGATGAACTGGTGACCTGTCCAGGGTGGACTGAACCTCTCGCCCAGTGTGAGCTGGGATTTGCTCCAGCACCTTGTGGCCATGCAAAGGATACGCTGTCAGATGTTCACAGTGTGTGTAGCAGTCTAGTTTTTCTAGTGAATAGTACTTTTTAGGAAAAGATAAATCAAGCTGTGATAAAACATCAAACAATCAGCAATCAGATTTCAGTCGATAGTATCTTACATTTGAGGATAAGATTTTTTTTTTTTATCCATCTGCAATCACGTTTCTTTTTACTCATCTGTTTTTCACGCAGGAAGAGAGACATCAACCCTTTCATAATCCTCCGTTACACTGTGTTTTTCTCCTCTTAAAATTTTTGTCATGTTCCTTTTCTTCCATTCAGCTATATGACCTTGGTTCCCCAGCTGAATCATCCAACACTGTGCCAGGCTGCTCTCTTATTGATGACCACTGCACCAACACGGAGCAGCTTCCCTCCTGTGGCAAGAGGGGGCGATGTCACGGCGAGTGGGGTTCCTTCAGCTGCCTTTGTGAACCGGGATTTACAGGGCCTCAGTGTGATCAAGGTAAGCGTTTAAGATTACTTTTGATTGACCGTGAGGTTTCCAGGGAAAGTACACTAACGTCTCTGTGGAGTTTGGGGATTTGAAGCCTCACAAAGTGTACAATCCAAATGGGACGTGTAGGAGATTCTGCCTTCTAAAACATCACTTTGCTGCTGCAGGAAGATAACCTCGCCTTACATGAAGTGCTTTTGCAGAACAGCGCGTTCTAGCTGTGATATCCTTGTGTATTTCCCAAATGACAGCTGAATTAATTGAACAAGTCCTCTGTGTTCTTGATTGACAAGCTGCTCCAGAGTTCTCCTTTGACGGCCGGAGTCACATTCAGTTCCAGTTCTTGTGGTCGTTGCCTGCGCGACAGACAAATGTCCAGGTCGGGGTTCGGACGCGTGCCGCCGCCGGTGTCATCCTCAGCCTGCTTTCTCAGGAGCAGAATGAATACCTACGCTTAGAGGTGAGTCATGGCCGGTCACTCCCCTCCACCTTGATAGCTCTGATTGTCTTGTTTGTGGGCCTGAAAAATGATGATTAGGGCCCAGACAATGATTGCTGCAAATGCTTGTCAGGCTGAGAGTGAGTAATATCAGGGTTGGAGACATATGGGTGGATACGGAGGGGGCTGGTGATTGACATATGTATGTTCTCTCCAAGGTCTTTCAATAAGTCTGCAGAATGCTGCTACTGAGAGGCTGCTATTTAAAAAATTAGGCCTCCTTTATTCAAGGTTATTTCTGTCTCTGGTTAATGTTTCAAGCGCAATTCAGTGTGGCAAGAAAGCTACTGTTTGCGCTGTAATTCGAGGGCAGAATGTTCTTAAGTGAAGGTCAGATCTCCTGCTCTGTACTTGAGCGTTTTGACACAGCTTGCTTCAAGTGGTGAGCTCAAAGTCATGTCTGCATGCATGCTGCTCGCCTTGCCACAACCGGGGCGGAGTGGTGCTCCCGCGAAGACGACTCTACTTCACTTTGCCAAACCTCCACAATAGCTCGCCTCTCTTGTCTGACACATTTCTGAGTGGCTATGAAGCCGGTGTTTTCTGCAGACTTGTCAAAGTCTTTCGTCTCATTGAGTGGCAGGTCGACTGTGAACAGCACCTGGAAGTAAATGGCTCAGTTAGGACTGTCACTTTTGGCTAACTCACGGGTCCTTCCTGTGCAGTGAACCTGTCTCCGTTATGGTATATTCCACACCACTGATCCATCTATGAAAACATCTTGTCTTCGTGCCGGTGCTTGTTATCTGTTAGACAGCATTGTTTAAAGCGTCGGTCTCATCTCTTGTTCTTCTTTGGGTCTTTACACCAGATGAGGAAAAACATTGTTGTCCTCGTCCCTTGTTGCCATCCGACAGTGACAGGAAAAGGAAAAGGCTGTAGCCTTTACTGTATGTAGGCTGTGAAGCCTGTGAAACCCTCTCTGGAGCTGAATTGGTGAGCTGTATAAAACATCTGATGTCTGTCTGCGGCAGCATGCTGAAGCATTTTCAGCCTGGTTGTCTCAAAGCTCTTAGAAACACTTGAGCACAAGCCTGGTGTGTTTGCAGACAACAAGCCCTAATTTAAAGCGCTGTCTCTCTCCCCTTTCTTTCTTAAGGATAGATACGGGATAGAGTGCACACTGAATAAATAACCACGCTTTCACACAAAGGTTACTAGGGGCTAGCTGGGGTATAAAGAGCATGCGGCTCTCCAAGGAATATGGTGTCTCTGTAAAGAAAACATTTATCTCATGCAGGCTGTGAAAGAGTTTTTCTGGCAGTGAGTGGCAATGACTAGTACTTTGTCAAAGACCAGTAACCCTTAAAAACAGATTTTCATTTTTATTTTATTTTTTTTTTTGTCAGATAAAATGTGATTGAAGTCAAAAAAGTTCTGTAGAAATCCAAACTTCACATGTTCACTTTTGTGCTTAATGGTGATTGCGTAGATCTCTTGAGGCGCCACAGAAAGTTTCTATAATCAGATTTTTAACTGAGTATTGATTGAGTCCTTTGTCCTTTGCTCATTTTTGCGGTGGACTTGAGGGCAGGAAAAGGCAGTGGGGAGAGCGCAGTCAGCTTTTACTGTGTGTGTGTGTGTCCAGCAGGGGAGATGCATTTGAGATGCCCATGCTGAGGGAGCAATAGTTAATGCAGGCTGGGCTGAATGTGAATTATCTTACCCCACTGTTTCCAATTAAGCTCTGGACATGTACAAGCTGCAGTTGTGGGAGCCCCTCATTGGTTGAGTCCATTGTGTTCGCTCATCCTTAACTGCTGAAGATAATTGTTGTTTCTTGTATACCTTCCCTTCGGGACGGCTTCAGTTAGTGCCATGCAGTGATGTGTGCGGCAGCTCTGCAAAGCATCATAGCTGCAAAATTGCTGAATTAATTTTTACCACTGAAATTTTCATGCCATTTTTTTTTCCTGGGCAGGTTCACCACAGAGTCTTTTCTGGGTAGTTAAACAACTCACAATTTCTGTAGCCCAACCTTTGCTGCCTTCACCTTGGGATCTGGCCTACTTCTTATAATGTTGTTATGCTCGAGATCTGTTTTGCCTATCAACGCAGCATAATATGGCAGGAGTCCAGGTCTGTCAGTTATGAATATGTGTCACCCCATTTTACAGTTTTATTCACACAGGCATGCCAAATTTTAAAATCCACAACTCAAATATGAAACAGTGTTTACTGCAGCTGATGACAAACACCAGCAACCAGCTTTTTGTGGTTTAGCCTTAAAAATCTCTCAAAAATATCTTTATGGAATCCAGAAGTCGAATTTTGACACCTCAAATCTGGAACCCGTTCGAAATATTTCAAGAGATTTATTATTTCTTGCTGCTTGGATTCTCTTGTCTGTTTGAATCCCTGAATTTCAAATAAGCAAAGCTTGACTGTGCATCTCAGGTTATTCAGGGTCTGCTGGCTGTTTTCTACAACCTTGGAGATGGAGACTACAACCTGACACTTCCCCACCATCGCCTAAATGATGGAGAGTGGCACGAGGTGGAGCTGGATCGCTTTGGCAGAGAGTTCACCCTGAGGATGGACGGAGGCGGGGGGAGACGAGAGGTCACAGCCTCGCTTGGGCAGAGTCAGGAGATCATTATTGACCCCTCCGTGGTGATTCTAGGAAACTCTTTCCCATCTGGACACAACCAGAGCTTACTTGGTGAGTGGCTGCTCAAGTATCTTGGTAGAATGAGACTGAATGAATGCTTAGTGAGGTAAAAGCGTGAATGGTTGAATTCATATACATACACTCAAGGAGCGATCTTCACAGTTAACTTTTATTTATATCTTTTATATAAAGTTGGCTAACTTTGCCACTTGCTGTTGCATCTGCATTTCATAACCTGGCCCAAAGGTCTTTTGATCCCTTAGTTTCAAGCAGATGAGAGACAGTGAGACTGATCTGTATTTAAATGATGTGTTAGACCTCTTGCTACCCACAGAGTGAGCAAACGAACCAGAAGAAAAAAAAATAAAAAATCACCTGCGAAAAAAAGAAACCCATGCTGACAGGTTAGCCTCAGGCTGTTTGGGTGTTTACATGTGTGAGAGCATTGGTGCACATTGGTCTGCAGGTGTGTCAGTGAATCTGTTTATGTGCGTGCATTACAGTTTACACCCCTGCAATGGTGTAAAAGTGTGTCCATAAAAGATTTTGCCCGAGGACTGACGTCTTAGTGTGTCTTTTGGCGTTATAAACTCTTTTTTTCTGTCTCTCTCCACTAGGTTGTTTGCGAGATGTGAGGTTTAACGGCCGCTACATCCCTCTGGATCGGGAGCAGCTTTCAGAGGGGCTGCAGGTGGTCACTTCGCAGGGCGTCTCCATCGGCTGCTCTTCAGATGCCTGCAGAAAACACCACTGCACCCCTCCCTTGGTTTGCGCGGACCTCTGGAGACACCACGAGTGCAGGTGCTGTAAATATGCAGAACAGGACACACCATATTAATGGCGGCTTACGGTATGCAGGCACGTTGTGTACATATTTACACACATACATCCAGCTACAAGGACTGAATACCAAAGCCTTGCTTATAATAAGATTAGTAAAGGCAGCACGCAACTTTAACTTTTTTTGAAGATTTAGTAAGAAACGATGTGAAGATCCACACGCACAGTATGGATTTCCTGCAGCGGGTAAATAAAATAATCTAACCTTTTGGACAGGACCTTCTGATAATATGACAAAATGCTGCAGAGCGGACACACATTAGGTTGAATGCTATTTATTATTATTTAAAATCTTGAGTTTGACCAAACACATCCAAAGAAAACAAATCATCTGTGACCAATGCTCCAAAATAGCAAGTAACAAAATCTCCATAGTAACAACAACAACAATAATAATAATAGTGATAATAACGATGACAGACTTCATTTTGTAGCTATTTAGTTTAAATTGCTTGACATTAAGATTAATAACTAAATCAGTTCTAAAACAAATCAAACAGCAACAGAAGTTTGAGCACATCTAAAAAGTTGACCTCCGTCATGAATAATTCCTCTCACCCCCCGCACGAGACTTTGGAGGCAGTTTAAACAGCTCCTCCAGCAACAGACTGCTACTCCCACCATGTGAGACGAAGCGCTACCGCAGGTCCTTCATTCCAGCAGCTGTCGGACGTTTTGCCAACATGACTTCATGACTTTCTTCAGCATTGGGTTTTTCCTATATATTTATTAAGCGTGAATTATTTCTTATCCACCTTGTGTATATGAGCTGCTCTGAAGTGAATTTTCCCAAGGTGGTATCATTAAAGTCTGTCTTTTCTTATCTTGAATTAGGTAACAACAGTATTTAGTGGGTTAGGATATACCTATGCAGCAATTAGCATCTGATTCTCTCTGATGGGTACAAGAAAGTCTGGTACAACTTTCTAAAGGGTGAATAACCTGCGACTAATGACTCAATTAATCTTGAATAAATCCTTTGCTAACGCTAAATACTTTTGATCAATTATAAGACATTAATAAGACATCCATCATGGTTCTGTATTTTTATGGCAGTCTTAAGTTCATCAGGCAGACCCTGCAGAGCATCTAGACCTAAATCCATATATTAATTGATGGATTGTTGTAAAACCTCTTTATTAATGCTGATGGGTTATTAGAACATAAGAAAAACTCATCAGTATTTATTAACAATAATTCACCAAAATGCATATATCTAATTAATAAGAACATCCCTAAAGATGTTCTTATTAATGGCCTGCATCCGCATGCACACACTCGTATGGAGAGGAAAATCAATCATCCAGTAATCAATACAGATGATATATTAGTTGCACTGCAAATACAGTTTGTGCATCTGATTTTAAACACATCAGAGTTTCCTGCAGTGAACTTGAAATCAAAGTGTCCACCAGATGGCAGCTAGGCTGAGTTCAGCCCCCTGTTGCACGGTGTGTCTAATGGCATGTCAACCTGAGAGAATAGTGTATAACAGCGGGGACTGTGAGTGTCTTGGCTGCTCCTTTAAACTCGGCAGGACCACTAAGCGTCCTGGCTGTGATTTCAAGACACCGAACCAGCATGAAACGTTTCACTGTCTCTGGATATCCATACTCTGTGACTGCAGCACAGCCTCAAGATATGAAGCATTGAGAGAAGCAAGGGGCAGAGGTGAACGATATTCAAGGGATATTATGTACAAACATACAGAAGGACCTCCACTGCAGAGCCGATTGTGGCTCCTCTCTTTCTTTCTCCCTTCTTCTTTCTTTTTTTTCCAGAGTAGAGTCGACACTGTAACCTTCAAAGAGCATATCTTTGAATCTGAAATAAGAGGTGTAACTCCTGAGGGATTTATTTTTACGCTGTCAGCGTAGGTTTCATAGCTCCGTAGAAGTCAGTGCTCATTTTATCTGACAGTTTCTCAAGTGTCTGCCCTTTATACTACTCTATACTACTGTCATATTCACACAGGTGCCCTCCAGGCCACATGACCAAAGAGAGCTCCTTGGGCAAAGTGTGCATCTACACGTTGTGCGCCAGCCGGCCGTGCCGTCACGGCACCTGCGTGGCTCACTCTCCGTCCCGCTACTCGTGCCACTGCAGCGAAGGCTACCGGGGACGCCACTGCGAGGTGACCCTTGCGATGTTCCACGAGGACAGCAACAGCCTCAGCCTCAGCTCCATGTTCGCCATCAGCATCTGTGTCATGGCTTTTCTAGGTAGCTACGTCGACTATGTCCTCTTCTACCTGTGGTAACACCGTCATCATCTTCTCTCATGTTTTTTTTTCTTTAATGTATTTTGTATGGTTTGTTGTCTGCTTCTTTTTCATCTTTCCACATTGACTTTCCCCTGTCATGTTTTTATATTTTGTTTGTTCTCATCTTCATGGTATAATTTTCACATTAGTTTGGTTTTATCTGTAACATCCACTGCTTTATTTGTTTCCCACCCCTGTTTGGCTCTGTGATATCTCCATACACATAACTTGTAGCCGTATTGATCTCTGGAGTTGAACCAGGATGTGATTTTTCCATGGGAGGTTGGTGAAAACATGAAACAAATATCACTGGAAGAGAAGCGGGGATGGGAACATTGTATGTCTTAATTTGTGATTCACGGGGAAGCTGTAAAAGTCCCTGGAGAATCTGTGAGTTTCTTTATGTGTTTTTCTATATTTCTCATCACTTCTGTGTCCCCTGTCTCTTCCAATGTTACGCTCTGACTTCAGAAGTCAATTTCACTCTCAGCCTTACTTTTTATCTGTCCAACTTGTTTTACACCCCACAGTCCACTCATTTTATTCCCGTGATGTATTTCTCTTTGCCTTCCCTTCCACATTTTCTGTACATTTCTGTTTTCCCAAGCTGCCTTAAATGTCACTATATTGTGCACTTTAGTGTTATGTACACAGTTTGGCTCTGTAATCAAGGATCAAACTTACGAAGCTAGAACAGATTTTTATTTTGAAAAGTTCATTCTAGGTTAATTCCAGGCTAAAATATGGTCCAGTTAATTAATCAGAGTCACTCTCATTCTTACAGTTAGCGGGTTAAACTTTGTGTTTGGGATGAGATATATCATATATAATATATAACTATTAATTATATTCTAAAGACAAATCACAGGGCAATATTTCTTTGTTTCTTAGACAAGTGGAAACGAGCAGCTGGCAAAAAACAACAGTAACAGGTTAATATACAAAAACGTTTAGAACCAAAAAAAAAACAAAAAAACATTTGAGACATTCATAACAGCATCAATTTAGACAAAAAAATGATTTGGTTCATTGTGTATTTTAAAATGTGAAACCATGCTGACGGGAAAATAATATATCAGTCTGCGTATGTTGAAAAATATTACTGGCCACCCACAGAGGACTGTATCTTCAAAATAAAATGCGTTTTTGAGATAGTCCAGTGGGTCTTTTTAGGCTTTGATCAGCATATGCAGTACCCATAATATAGCACTTAATATTTCTATTTATTTGAACATGCAGTCCATTTAATTAGTTACTTTAATCATGAGTTCCTTTGATGTCATTTTTTAATACGGGAAGCGACACCCTCTATAAAAACAAATCAAGTAAGGTGAGGTAAGCTTATCTTCAGCTTTTTAGCCTGTAATGTTTAAAGTGGTTTAGCTAATAATGTAATTCCGCCTTGACCACTTGCATTACATTTCTGTGAGACTGTTGTTTCGAGCTCCTGTCAGGAGTCCTTCATACGTTTTTTTTTTTTTTTTATAGATGTTTTTTGAAGTATGTTTAAAAAAAAATTATAACTCACGACAAATCTTGTAAGTGTAACAGTTCTCGCAGCACAGTCACAACTATAGCACAGCATGCAGTCAGCACAATACACAATCAAGTGCTGACTGCATGTTGTTTCCTTTCAGGCCTCAGGTGAGCCAGGCGTTTGATTGACACAATGGCTTGTGCACATTATGCATTATAAATGTTCCCACCAGTGAAAATATATAAATATAAATCAAAAGTGTGGCACAGAGATGTGATGAATAACATGTATATTTATAGCAACAAGCTTGATTTTTAAATCAGATTTTTCTTATCCTTAGCGAACCGAGAAAAAATGTAAGAGCAAATTCATTTATTCACATGTACTTTGAGCATTGTGTTAGCTTTTAATAAAACAAACTGTGATAAATAAGAAACAACAGGAGATTAAAGCAGAAATACAAATACAAAGTTCAGGTCACAAAATCTTACGATAGCGCAGAAAAGAATCAAGCGAGAGCATGCTAAAAAGTTGCATCAGATATTTGAAAGTGAAATCTGAATTGGCTAGCCTCGGGTATTCGAGTTCAGGAGTTATTGGGTGATCTCAGGCTGCACTCTGACATGAGGGCATCAGAAGTTGAAAAGGTCATACCATGGACTGCTTTGCAGGTGAGAAGCAGAATCTTAAAATTAATCAATGAATCAAAGATAAGGGTTACATGGTCTCTCTGTAACACCTGTTGAGAGCCAAGCAGCTATATCTTGAATTTCTATGACTGTACATAGTGTTTTTTAAGTGAGAATGTATGATTACATGGATGATACAAGTATGTAGTGCTTAAAATTTAAATTTTTGATATATTTCTTGGATGAAGCAACTATTCAGTTCTGGCGTTTAATTTTAAGTTTAAGTTTTATTTTATTTGCTAAAATGTTTCATGATATTCGAGTCTGCATTTGAAATCCAGTGAGACAGACTCACAGAAGTAAGGCCACCTGGATTTTTTGCCTTGATAGGCAGATACAGATCATGTATGTTTAAAATCTAAAGACATTTTATATTTACACATTGTGTGGCCAATTAGAAACATGCAGACTATATCCAAAGGGTAGCACATGGATAGGAATTTGACTTTCATAACTGATGAAATGTTTATTTTCTCACCAAGTCAATTGCTCATTTAGTCTTAAAATATCAGAAAATAGTGAAAGTGGAAATGTTCCACAGCCTTTGTTGATATATTCAGAGTGGTTATTCAGATCAACAGTCCAAAAGATATTCAATTTACAAAAAAAGTCAGAGAAAAGCTGAAATGAACTGAGGCCTGTTCAGCATTCTTTTGCTTGAAAAATTACTGAAAATATTCATCATCAAAATAGTTCATTAATTTTCCATTGTTTCTGCCCTGGACTCAGTGACTCTAGCCCACTTCTGTAAACAGTCTAATAAAATTGAATGGTTGATGGCATCATAAGCCGGGTTAAAATATAATAGGATCAAGATCCAATATCTACCCACATCTGCTTCCAGCAGAGCCTCTTCAGCTCCATATGCGGTGATATCTCTACACAAAACACTGCCGTTAAAAAGAAGAGATGAACCGTCCCTTTAATTCATCGCTCAGGCATGACAGAAAATGAGTTAGTTTTTTTAATTTTGTTAGTTTTAATCATTGTAGCTAAGGAAATGTGATTTTTCTTCTGGTCCTCACAGTGATAGAAGAAATAATCTGTGTGCATGGCTGGCATGTTGTTGGAGTCACTACCCTCTGTAGGGCCACATTGCTGTTTATGAGTCTTTCTGTCAGAGACAGGCTTATAAAACGCTTGGGCAATTCAATACACTGTCCCTGCCTCTATAACTGACTCAACATTCCCTCCAGGGTATGTGGCTGGTATTGGGACATCAGTTATTCTGACACTTGAGAGTGAAACATATAAAGCGGTCTTCAATATTTGATAATGAATTCAAAGATGATAAAGTGTGGCCTTGGCGTCATTCATGAAAATTCATGTGTTGCTTGCATGCTAACTAAAGGAACGTGCAGTCCATTTGAAGTCACTTGCCCACTGTCGCTGATGAGGCATTTATATTCAAGGCTCAAACTTCTCACCTCCACACCAATCCCCCAGACTGTTCTCCAATATAATTCAGATTGGAAAGAGCCGTCTTTCGGTGACTGTTATTACATTTTCACACCTTGAAAAAGTCGAATAAAAATAAGCCGAACAATCGTTTCCCTCAGACTGAGAGCAGAAAAAAAAAAAAAAGATAAAAAAAGACAAACTAGTTTCTTGATCAGCGGACATAAAATGAATCCAGTGGTTGCCGTTAATGAACAGCTGGCTGTACAGTATGTGCTGTAGTTGTTTAATGATGACCCCTCGTCAACACAGGAACCACAATCATAAATACGCGCTCGCTCTGCACACTCGCTCGCACTAAGCGAGACTGCTAGCTGGGTGCTAAATTAAAGGGGGACTGCTGCTCTGCCACAACGTGCATTAAAAGTTAAAATGATCATCCATTATTAAGTTTTACATAAGCCATCACAGACTGAGCAGAATGAGAGTTCAGCGTTTGCTATTGACAGAGCCAGATGAGCTGATGTCTGACCAAGCCTCATTAGTCCAGCATCAAATCTGACTTTCTGTTTTTTTTTTTTTTTGAAGAACGGGAGGAATTAACTTCCCAGATGGGCTCCGGATACCAAGCGATCATATAAAGTGCCTGTTCTCTCTTTTTTTCTCTTCTTTTTATTCCCTGAATGGTTTATAAATAAATTATGTTTTCAACTCTTCCTCCATCCCTCACCTGTCTCATTTCCTTCTGCTCGTTCATCAGTTTTCTTTTCCTCTAACCTCCCGTTGATGTTTCATCTGTCACGGCTCATTGTTCCTCATTATCTTTATCCTGGAGCTACGTTGAAAGGGTTAAGTGTTTTTTGATCAAGCTATGTGGGTAGTTGTTTACTCACTCACACTCATTCATAATGCACAGTCCGGCCCAGACTAACATCATAATACCCTGTTCGTAGTAACGGTTAGAGGGCAAAGAGGCAGAAGCATTATGGATTGATGAATGACTGCGATGTTTGTTTTCCGTCCTGCATGATATTGATCTCACTGGAATGTGCTTCACACACACACACACACACACACATATATATATACACACACACTGGGCAGTAGTGGCTGCAGGCGTAGGCGCAAGGCTTTTTTCGACAGGCAACTATGTGTGTACGTGTTTGTGTCTAATTGTGTGTGTGTGTGTGGTGTGGTGGGGTTGTTCCTCGAGCCCCTCTGTGCTGTGTATCGAACTCCACCCCTATAGGGACGTGTTGAGTATCAGCTCAGGTGATGTTAAGGTGAGTCCAGGCCTGCAGGCAGCACCTCAGAGCAGGTAATTCTGGAGGTGAGAGGGAGGGCCGCTGTCTGCTCGGCCCCTCATCAAGATTCTGGTGTTTTCTGCGAGGGTGCAGGTGTGCGGCGGCGAGGGAGCCAGGTCAACTGATCAATACGGCTCTCCCTCCACCCCATACTGAGGATGGTTGGATGAGAAGGGAAAGGCGGTGGTGGTGGGGCTACAATATCTCTTTTTTCTGATATGAGAGCAGCATAGAAATGAAAAATAGCAGCTGAGGTGTTAAAGATTCCAGGAAGAGTATAAGTAGAGATATGTGTGTTTTGTTTTTTTTTTTTTTTAGCAGAGATTAGCTCTCAGGGACATGTTTTTCTGTCTTTTGTTTATGAACACCTGCCTGTTAGTGTGACCCCAAAGAGCCGTTGGTACATTATTCTCCTTCTAAGCAATTACTTTAAAAATCCAGACTAATGTGATTACCTTGCATTTCTCGGGAGATTTCCAATTAAACTGATACTTAGCACACGCCATATAAACTATTCTAGTCGAAATGGATCCCAGCTCGTGTGAGAGATAAAAGCCGAGGCCAGTCTGAGGCCAGAGAGGAACAGAAAAATGGGAGACTTAATGAGAGAAGGGGGAAAGACAGAGAGAAGTTCCAACACACAGAAAGACAAAAAGAAAAAGGAATTACAGAGATAAAAAAAGAAAGAAAGAGTGAACTACTAACAACAGATAGTGAGGAAGGGAAAAAGAGAAAGAGGGATGGCAGGTGGGAGAAAAATATTGGTTGAGATTAATGGACTTTAAAGGTCAGTCCAGCATGTTGTATAATTCAGCACACAATAGCTGTGATTGATGTGTATGCTTTAGGACCTTTCCTGCTTGGCTCCTGCAGCATTCCTCTCCAGCGTTCAGCCGAGCCACTGAGGCTTTGAGTTTAAGCTGGGAGGAGTACAGATTCAGTTAATAGGTTTCCAAGGAACTGCGGTCTTTGATAAGACGGGAAACAGAGGGGCAACATCACCGGGAATAGGTGAAAAGGCGGTGCTTTTGTTTCCATGTATGTTCCATTAGCATGTCAAGAACTGTGGAAGTCATGAGGTCTTACATGACGAATCAGCGTGATGGAAAATCCATTACCAGTTAAGTATTATCTGCCTGCATTCCCACGCGTCTTCCAAAAGGGACGCTCCGTTACATTTGCTGGCGAAATATACCCCCATCGTACCAGCCAGTCTCGTATTTACTTGTATTTCTGCGTTTGTATCATCACTTTCTGCTCACGTTGTCAATTTCATTTACACCCAAAGATGTGTTTTTCTGCTCTGAATCTCATTTTAATTATGCCAGTTTGCTTCCCGCTGCGTTAACCTGCTCTCTGGCACCCCTCAGTGTTGATGCTGGGCCTGTTTCTCTACTCCTGCTGGAGGAGACACAAGGGCCTGAAGGAGGGTGTGTACCATGTGTCTGCGCACCACGGCGAGTGGGAGGACATTCGGGAAAATGTGCTTAACTATGACGAGGAAGGCGGAGGGGAGCAGGATCAGGTAAACATATACACACATGCTGGCATTTAAACAGGCAGGGGAAGTAAATAGGGCACTAAATACAACATTATTATGGATTTTTAAATGTCATCAGGTGATATTTCAGGACTTTTTCAAAGGGATAAAGGCACACAAATAAGACAGGACAGCTTGAGCAACAACCCTTGATAGAGGGTTTGTTATATGCCTTGAAATGAAACAAATATCAGCTCCCTGGAGATCTTGTGAGTCAATTAGCTGAAATTAAGCCAGGAGACACCAAAAGCTGCTAATGCCTCTGTTTTAATAGCGCTGGTAATAGCACTTCTCCCTTCTCTGCAATCAGATAATTAATTACTTGGTTAATCAATGGTGCTGTTGTTGCCAACATCTCTTCCTTCGTGGTGGATCTTCGTCTTAGTCTGAGGAATGGGTTCATTTGCTGGCAGAGGCATTAGCTGTGGGTACAGATTGGTGTCATGTGGCAATGTTTTTCATTATCTCTTAAATTCCAGAAAAGATTACGCTCTTTTCCTCTCTTCTGCCTTTCTTTCACTCGCTGCTTTCCTCTCTCTTAATCTCTCAGAATGCCTTTAATATGGTGGAGCTGCAGCGCTCCCTCCAGCCCAGCCCGGCACAGTCCCTCCGGTACAGCTATCCACACAGCATCATCTCCTACCCGCAGACTAAGCTTCCCCCGGATAACAAGAAGGGGGTGTCTAATGGGAACGGCAACGCAGCTATAGCCCTGCGACTGGCCATCCCCCCCTCAGAGACAGAAACCCTGCCGTCCCCTCTGACCTTCCGCCGCTCCCAGAAAACCCTCTCCTTCTCCAGCCAGGACTTGGCACGCTACCTGTGTGAGGTCATCAGAGACATGGAGCATCCAGGAGAGCTCAGCACCATGACCACGCCGCGCAGCACCTCCGGAAAGGAGCGTGGCCTGGCGGCTGTGCGCTCCCTCAGCTCCCTCAGTACATCTCAGGGTTCAGAAGTCAGGCTTCAGGCAACCCAGAGCACCCGGATGGACAGGTTCAGAACCCTCCGAGCCGTGGTTAGCGATTTGCGAGGAGACTCCAAGACTCCTGAGGGCCAGAAAGACAAACTGAAGGAGAGCAGAGGGCAGCTGAACTGTGAGAAGAGCGGGTGAGAGCTGCACTCGGAGAAACAGAACTGAAGGTTGCAGAAAAGCAACACTAATCAGAAGGCGGCGGTGGAATTCCAAAGGGAGATAATTAAATGTGAAATACTCTGAGACTGGGAGGTTGCCCAGGGTCTATGTGAAGTCTGCTATAAATGTACTGTATTGATGAAACTTTGAAAAATTTAAGTTCTTTGATATAAAACATGTTTACCAATGAATGATCAGATGTGATGTATTGTTTACTCGGCATTGCACTGTACAGTATTTACTCCACAGAAAGCACTTTTCAGAAGCGCCCTGTGTCAAAACTACTCATGTCATAAAACTCATAAGAGTAATGTCTGCAAGTAAGATGACGGCAAATGAGTTTCCTGTGAGAGATTCTTACTTGCTGTTAATGACTCATGAAACCGTTTATGTGACAAAATGATTTTGTTTCATTTGTATTATCTATTTCCTTTTAAATAAATGATTATCTTTGATAATATTTCGAGCTTGATCTTCCTCAAACACACATTGTTCACGTCGCCGATCACCAAATCTAACCGTTTATTTGAAGTTCAAGCCAACTTTCATCATCAAATGTTGGTCTGGCTTAGCATACAAAGTAAAGTCGTTTGTCTTTTTTATTACATACACACGGACAGTCCCTCCATGTTTCACCATTTATCTGTCTTCTTTTACTCCCAGTGATTAGGAAGACAACGTTTATGAGCAAAAAAATAAACTGGAACAGCTGTTCTTGTCTTACTCTGCAAACTGTTACCAGCAACAAGAGCCTCTGATGAGACGAGCAAAGTCAATTTCAGGATTAATCATTCATGTCTAGAGCCTGCAGCCTTCTGACCTGAACTTCTGAGAGTCTTGCAGTATGGACTCAAAAGCGTTGGGGGTCTCAGCAGGTCGCCCTACACCATATTTAATTAGCCGGCATTACTGGAGTTAAACAGCTGTGACACTGAAGTGAGCCGCCGGGGAAGTGCACAGTGCTGCTGCGTGCAGCTGATGGTTTTGATGTCTGTATTCGGCCCATCCACACACCTACATAATGCATCATACTGAGATATGAGAGGCAAAGAGGACGGTTTGAAGTCCCTGTTGGGTCTTGGGCTTCACATTTATCCATTTTGTATTCATGAGTATTGGTGTAATGCACGCATGAAACCCATGTCTGAGCTCGGAGATCATCACTGCATTCGTGCTACAGTGGTATGCGCTTATTAATATTATCACTAACTGATCTATGTTTGATTCAGTCTTGTTCAGACAGAATCTCATGAGGTAAACAGGTTGCATGAATGCACAGTGCCACCTATTGGTAGCTCACCGGCACCACGTTGGATGCAAACAGCAGCTCATTACTTCAGATTTACACTTCATCTCTGCAGCACACACAAGTGGGATTCCCCACAGTGGGATCTAAGGATCCTTGAACGAGTTCATGGTTGTTTCTGGCATCCTGAATTACAATCTAGCGGTAAGATTTCACATATTAAAAGTTTTCCAAGTGCTGTATTCACGATGAGAATACATTTAAAATGCAAATTTCACATACTGCAGTACTTTTCTCCTTAGTTATAGTTATAGTTCATTTTTTTTAAAAAAACAAAAATGAAATGCGCTGCTGCATGCATGTCTGTTCCCACATCTTTTGCTTCATAAATAAATGTTGAGAGGATGCTGTTTGAAATTCCAGGATACAAGACCCTGAACCCCGAACTGTTCCCGAGGAGCTGCTGAGTAGCCAACAGATCAGACAGTGGTTATACTGGGCTGCTGGCCAGCTGTGACCGTGAGCGCGAATAAAAGAACACAACATTCTTCTCGGTAAGTACCCCTGAATAAATAAAGGATGAGAAGAGAAACATCCTGCCATTATTTATTTATTTAAATACCTGTCATTTAGCTTTCAGCCATTAGAGGACACTGTAACCCCATAAGCAGCTGCAGCAGTAGCACGGTAGGCAGGGACAAACTGCAACTGCACCTCAAGGACCGAAGAAACTGGACTAAATGTTTTGATTAGCACAAAATTGATGTGAATCATGTGCTCTATAGTTTCCACGGTCAGAAGGTCTGATTCTGGATCAGTAAGTTAAAACCTGTGGAAGAAATGGAAAGTTACAAACACTGTTGTTGTGCAGGTATATGCAGGAGCATACCTACTTATTTTTCAGTTGTCACTGAGCATACCCACATCCTGTTCCCCTCTGATGCACATCAGGATGATTGACCAAGATGACTGTTTATTTTTCCACGATGGTGGAAGGAACGAGGAATACTGCTCTCAAAATTTGTCTGCGGGTCAGTGTTTATTGCAAAATCTGCACGTCTTCTGTGGCTAATGGTAATTTCATAATGATCCTTACTCCCTGAAGTAAGGAGTGGTACGTTTTGGGTGAAATAAAAAAAACAATTTGGGGTATAGATTAAGACTATGCCCTCTCCAGGCATTTCCACTACACCACTGGGTACGAATGCTACAAATAAAGTGTTGCTGTCACTGGCATTATTATACACCGTCACCCCTAAAGTTGGAATAATAATATACTTATTTTTACCTCCTCACATGAAATGATTGTGACAATGTAATTTATTCTTGACAGATAAAACTTTATTTATCAGTCTCTTTCAAGCACGTCACAGTAAAAATTACATCGCACCTGGTATATCATAAAACATTATTAGACTGAAGCATAATTAGCATTGTAATTAGCATTAGCATTACGATTGAAGTTTGTTGAAGTGGAGCTAGTTTTAGTAGCCCAGTTCGGTGGTTCCTAATCCAGGGGCACAAGATACATCATAAGATGATTAATGGGGGAGAGAAGAAGCAAAAACAAAGTCCTTCTACCAAATAATTTAGTCATTACTGATGTTTGCTCTTTAGGGAGGAAATATTTGATTTTGAATTTCACCTCTTTGGGTCAAATGAGTGAACAAAAGCATCTGACAGGTTTAGACTTGAAATCGCGCAAAGGAATGCTAACAATAGCAATAGCTGGGTAGTGGAGTACAACATGTTTCCCTCAAATGTGTCAATAAATGTACTTGCCACGTACAAGCTTAACACCACGATATGTTGCTCATTCTTACAGTAGAGGTCAGACTCGGAGCACTGAAGCTAATGTCGAGGCACACGGAGACCCAATATCTTACCAAGACACTATGTTGGTTTACTGTAAGTGATCCTATAATCAAATATCAAACATTTACTGCTGTTCAAACCAGAAGTCTTCACATCAAGGCTTGAATCCTTAGATAACCATGTTGAACCCAAGAGATTCAACTGATATTTACTCGGGGACCGTGAGGGTGGATGATGCACTGTGTTTGTGTTCCCTTGCACTACAGGATACATTTCTGATGAGATCTCAGTACAGAAGGCATGGGTGTGGGGGAAGGTGGTGGTGGTGGTGGGCTCAGTCGAGGCAGAGCAACACAGGAGCGGAGTGTTTGATGTGACAGCTGGAGATTGTAAGAATGAGCGGTGACACAGAGCTCCAGCATCCCCAGCCCAGGCCGGTCATCCAGTCAGATTGTCAGTCAGTCAGAGATTCCAGCTCTGTTTACTCTTGTGTTATTAACGTGTGTGTGTGTCTGTGTGTGTGTGTGTGCGCTCATGTTTATCCTGAGGCAATGGATCTGGGAGAAGTGACAGTGTGGCGTGGCCCTCTGTCAGTCGCCCAGTAAAGTGGCATGCGTGTCAGCTCTCCTGACAGACACTCTCATCCTGCTGGCCAACGATGGCGGCTGCAAATGTGGGACATGTCTTGTGACAGAGCGACACAGCCTACACGACAATTCGGCGTGCAGACAGGACACGAGCAGTCAAGTTTGATGTGAGAGGGTCACCGCTGAGGGCCCGGGCTCTCAGAGGTTGAGTGAAAGCTGCAGTGATCTCTGCACAGCTGGAGACACGGCGACTACGCTACACCTCACTTACAGTCTTTTGTCGCGAAAGAGAAACCTGTTTTTGTCAGAGACGGGCTGTCGTGGCTCTTGAATGTGCCACGTGTAGCGTGTTAACATCAATAAATCATTATCAAACTCATTGTGAGACGTTGTTAACAACAATCCCTCCTGTGTAGGTACAGCAGGCGATCTGAATCCAGCACGGGAATGCCAGACTCCATCATTGTACAAGAAAAGCTGTTATATAGGTGTAAACACCTTAAATAGTAGTATTTTACGGTACATGGTTTACCACACAAAAGAATACGACTCCTTACATGCAATGGGAATTCAAACACATTCTCACCAAGGCAGACGGGAGATGGAGAGAAACATAGGAAATAGAAAATCAATTTAAACATGTTCATCCTGCTCAGGACATCAATGAACTACCGCTAACTGGTTTTAGATAGCAATTAGGGATCCTCTCGATCTCTCACATAAGAAATGACACAGAGAAAGGGGACAGAACTAACAGTCAAAACAGACGAGGAACAAGAAGAACTTATTTCACATATAACAGAGTTCAGATCAAAAAGGTGAAAGCAAAGCCAAAGCTTCCCCCTCAGTTTGGATCGCTGTGAAGTGAAAGATCACACTGCTCCTAGACTACAAAAAGGGGAGAGTTTTTACTCACTTGAGGGTAGTCTGAATTTTCTGGGATGGTATAGAAGGTTCTTTTTGTTTTTCAAATTGAATCTTACTTCAAGTGTATCCTCCGGTATGTATCCGTTGCGAGATTAAGAAAAGGCAAAGACTTCAAATCAATAAGACAAAACAAAGAATTAGGGAGTTACAGTTGACGTGCACAGCGGGTCACAAAGGTTTCTGTCATATGCAACTAGCCCCAATCCTCTTTCTGCTGCTGTTCTTCTCATTCTCATTATGTCATTTCATATATGTCCCTGCTTCATTCTTCTGTAAAGTTAAATTTGTGGTCTACATTATATAAAAATTAAAATGAAAAAAAAGTTCAGCCTTTTGTATGTTTGCTAAAAAATGTGAAAATTGGTACTTTCACTTCTAATTCGCACATTGTGCATACAGTTCCACTAATAATAACTAACAAAGCTAAATCTTAGCCAGTTATTATTAGTGGAACACTTTGTACCAACCCAGCGTGATATTATGGGAAGTGTGTCACAGTTTTTCATGGGTTGTATCCAAATTATTATTTTGGTAATGGAACTATACGAGTTAACTCCTCCTAACCCCATCCCAGTCATTTTTGTATATTCCCTAAATCAGCTAATAAATGGATCTTGTAGTTGTGATTTCCTTTCCTCCAAGGTCAAGAACGAAGTCCTAAAAGTGCTCCGAAAAATGAAAAATGTTACATCTATAATTCCTTGGCATCTGAGCGAACAGATTTGCTCACAAAGATCACGTGATATGATGGAAAGATCCAGTAAAGCGACTGAGTGCACTTCTCAACTTTACAAGGTCAAGAGGGGAATGTGAAACTCAAGTGATAAATGTTGTTTTTAGACGTCCAAACCGTCAGGATTCGTTCCATGCCATCTCATGGTGCAGGTCTTAGCCTCTGCCAACAGATGGCACTCTTTGCCACACCTGAGCTTTGACTCACACCACTGATCTGTGCTCACATGAAGATCCTCAGGTTTCTTTTCAAACTCAGACAGTCAGATCCTTCATCACCTCCCCGTGTGGTTCGCCCTGCTCTGCAAGGATGCACCACAACACCTCCCAGAAAATGTCCTGGCCCCAGTTTATCATTGACTATATTGGGAGCATTTAATGGCACAATCGTGACGGATTCAGCGAGAAGTTGATTTATTGATCGCTGTCCTCGGCTAAGCTGTGAATACTCAAATAGTTACCAATCACTTCCAGAAATCACCTTCACACGCAGCCTTTCTGTTTAAAAGTTGTAAATGGTTTTCATTCTGCGCCACAGGTGACTTTGAGACAATAATTGATTGTATATTTCTGCGGGGATTACATAACAACAGCTGAACCTTTGAGGCGTTCTTGTGTTGATTGTGGCCATTTGAGGCTGTCAAGGACTTTATGCATCTATCATTGAGGAAGAGGAGGGTTGGAAAAAAAAAAAGCAGTGGTGGAGAGGAAGAGGGGAGAAGCAGAGGGCGCCTGACAGATGGGCTTAGTGAGTGAATCATTGACAGGGGCCTGCTAACCGATGCTGCTTCCATCAATAGCTCAAAGCCTGCGTGATGAATTACTGCAGACAAACAATGCTGAGTAAGCAAATGTGTTTTTAACAAAGCCAGGTGAAAATATTACAGCTTCTTTTCAGCGTTTCAGACATCAAACCGTACTCATGCTCTTTCTTCTTTGGGCACACGGCCAAAGCCTATGATTACGTATATCACATATATTTCTATTTCTATTTCTTAATTCCTAATTTTACTCTTTTTATTGCAGAGTACCATGTTTAGCACAACTTCAAAGATATGCAACGTTGCGCTTCGCTGCACATACTGTGTGACTATGTGGAAAATAAAACAGCTATGGTGTAATATGATGTAAAGGTGCATGCCACTGATGCAAGTTGTTAGAAAGTGGGGTCTTTTAAAGGATACATATACATGTACACATAAACGTATACGCACAGAGAAACTAGAGGTTACTGCAGCATTGCGTAACATTTAAATGAAAGCGAATCCCTTTTTGGTACTGTTTATGGCTGGATCCTTTCAGCAATAGTCATTAAATGTGTTAACTTTCTATATCATATTTTTCATTGTTGGTGGCGGAGTCCGTCATCCCCACCTTGGTTTTCAAATTGCCTGCCTAAGCAAAACTACAGTGTTAGTTTGTTTGGCTGCATTGTAAACAGATTCAGCAGTTTCTCTTTTGTTGTATAAGTAGCTTGTTTCAAAGAGTGTCTGCTGCCCTGCAGAATTCTGGGACCTGTAGTATTAAATCAAACTGGCACTTAACAGCAGTAAACACGCTCGTTGCCAAGTCAAGAAGCGTCCGAGAAAATGCATCGGCGCTAATATCGAAATTCAAACTTAAGTTTTATTTCAAACTTTTCAGATACGAGTTAGCCTAGAAGATGTTAACGCCTCCTTTTCCAAACTAATCCTCTCCCCTCTGCGTGTCTCCTCCTCCCCATTACTGCAGACAGAACTCCACCAGGTGCTGCTGGAAACAATGGCTGGCCCATACAGGGATCAATGCCAGGCCACTGATGGGCTCTCATTCCTTCACCAGCAGACGTGATAAATGACATGGCCCATATGTTTCAGCAGCCTAGACTCTAGCCGCCAGCCTCCTTTGTCTCCACATCTAAAGGGAGTTATGCTGTGAAAAATGTAATGCGCACACACACACACACACACACACACACACACAAACAAAGCACACCTACACACACGTACACGTTTTTGTCAAAAGCCAGGATATGCTGTATTAACCGTACAGTGTATCTATGTTTAGACAAGAACTGATGACAAAGACTCACTAATTGGAGGCAAATCCCCATTGTTTATAATAATAGATTTTAGCAACTACAGTATGTGATCCTTTTGAAAAAACTCTGTCTGCTCTCTCTCCTCCTCCTCCTTCTCCTCCACACTTCTTTCTTCTCTTCTCCTTGGCAGCAGTAAATCTTGATGTCTATACAGGTAGCAGTGCTCTGGCCCCTGCCTGCCGTGTCCCAGGTGTCTTGTCAGCTGTCAGAGACGTCCAACAGCAGACAGGGATGGCATGACCAGCGGGCCGGGCCGTGTTGGACGGGTCAGCCGTCAGCGTTGTGGACAGACAGGCATGTGGCAGTGATCTTCCTGTGACAGGCTGTCAGAGCCACCAGAGAGCCACCAACCAGCACTCGCCCCCTGTCATCCCACCTGACTACAGACAGAGGGGAAGCTCTGAATTCTCAACTTGGCACACGGACTCCTCTGCTTCCTCCCCCGCTGCTGTACAGCACATCTTATGTGGCTTCTAAATTCAGTCGACTTCTTTATCTGTGAAATGCATTGGCGTGGTGGCTGCCTCAGTAATAGTGTCGCTCTCTATTAGATATTCCAATTGAATGTTGTGAAAGGGTGATTCAGTTCAAGTGGATTTGCCTGCCTCACCTCTCGAGAATGTATACCTGCAGGGCAGTCCTACAAGAGGAGATGCAAACCTGTCAAATGACATAATTGCCATTTTATAACAAGAGACTCCTCTACAGCTTGTGATCCTTCACCCTGATGGGAGTGTTTGCTTGAGAGTGTGTGTTTACCCCAAACCGCTCACTGCCCCCCATTTTCTGTGTCCCTGTCTGACAGGTGACATTTGGAGCGGTTCAGGAGATGTATGTGCCATTTGTATCCATGGCAGGGTCAGAGCATGTTACATGACCCGCACGACAGAGAGCTAGAGAAAAGATACTAATCTCGCCCGGGGATCAATACGGCACAGAGAGGCACCGATAATTGGCTGCTGTCAATCAATCAGCTCTGTGTTTGTGCAGCCATTAAACGTCTCTTTGTGGAAGGAGGAAGTACTGTACGTAGGCCGAGATAGAGGGAAAGATAGCAAAATAAAAGCGTGGAATTTTTCTCTCACCGTTTTTGAGACCATAGAAGTGTTCAGATCTTTTGTTTAAGTAAATGTGACAATTCTGCAATTTAAGAAAAATCTATTACAAGAAAAAGCATTGAAAGTGTTACAGACACAGTGGTGGAAAGTAACTAAATACTGTAGTACTGTACTCAAGTTCAGTTTTGTAGTTCTACCTGAGTATTTTCATTTTATGCTGCATATATTTCTACTCCAATACTTTTATTTCTACGCTTTTGTAACTAGTTACCTTGCGTATTCCTCTAAAAATATAAACCACAAAATACAAAATATAATCAACAAATAAATTATGATGTATTATTATAGATAAATGTGCCCAGCAGTATAAAGTAATTAGAATCAGACCCCCATTTATCAGCTGCGACATTAAAGTGGTGCATACATTAATATATAAACAATTATAATCCAATAATGACTTTCAATGGTAATAAACTTTTGTGCTTTTAGTAAGTAAAGGACATTCATTGTACCAGACAAATGAAAGTACAAGATGAAAGGAGTATTTCTTCACGATTACTAAGGAAGGAAGTTGTAAGTATAACAGTAGTACTTTGTACGAATATAAATAAAAGTGCACACAGTACAAAAAATACGTTTTTTCTTTAAATCTACTATATATTGATTACTATTTCAAATGCATTAATGTGTAAACATTTTTTTACTGTTGCTGTAGTTGGTCAACATGGAGCAGATGTTTCTGTTTTACTGATAACAGTGCATCATATTTCACAAGGTAATTATATGTTTTGTTTATAAATCTCTTCATGTGTAAAATAACTGGAAACTATAGCTGTCAGATGAATGAAGTGTAGAGTACAATATTTGCCACTGAACAGAAGTGCGGTCAAAGTATAAAGTAGCATGAAATGGAAATATATAAATATATATATAAAATCTTATTACGAATAAATGTACTTGATTACTTTCCACCACTGAAAATCCAACACGTCTGCGGCTTTAAATTGCCTGGAGCAGCTTTCTCTCAGAGAAATGTCACCTCAGAGACATCGCTTGCAAAACAGTTGCGAGGAAACATCATTAAATACAGTCCAAACCTACGTTTTTAACACTCTAACTCATCTGTAACGTGCACCGGGAGTTTCACAATGCAGTTACCACATGGTTTAGTGATTCTGATAAACACGGTTTCTCGCTGTTGGGTCTGGTGACATTGTATAGGACAGAACCTCAGTTGGGGGTTTTCATCACTAATTATCTGAGGAAAGATGCTGCATATACACTCTGCAATCATGAAGGCATTAGTTGCATAAACAGGAGTATTTCCATAAACATGTCTGTGACAACAGTGATTGAACACCAGTCTGCTCAAGCTAGCACGTCTGACTATGTTAATGGGTGGTGTAGTTAGCTATGTCTGGACTGTTGGCGCACCGCAGAGGCACAGAGGATACACACATGTAGACGTGCGCAAACAAAAACGCAAACACACTTGGACGTGCACACGCTCAGTCAGACACACACACACAAAGTGCACCAGAGGCGTGGAGTACAAATGCATGATGTTCAGAGAGGAGGTGACATCAGAATATGCAAAAAAGACTTTGCCGCAGGCCAGAGATTTTTAATGATGAATCCATTCATTATAGAATAAGGTCATTATGCTTTTGTTGTCATGAAATGTACACATTCATCATCAGTCCACCCAGGCCCGAGTCCATTGTCCCTCTTCTCCGGACGACCTTGAATGGAAAATTTATAAAGCGAAAAAATAACAAACACACACAAATGCAAACACAGACATGCACAAACATGCATACTAGCGCGCACATCAACATCCCCAAGGACAACAAACATACACACGATGAAATATCTTCCTAAACCACATTCATTTCATCACAGCGCTTATAAAGCCAGAAAGGAAATACAGCAAAATAATGCCTTTTTGTGCGCGCTGTTCGGCTTTTTTATACCCTTAGCAGAGACTAAACCAGATATATGAGCCTGTAATGAAACATTTTATGCTAATTGTATTTGTTTATGAGCAAATTAATGGCAGCCGTGCAAAACGGATGATGATGTGAGCACATACACAACATGATAGGATTCCTGAGGAATTCATTAGCTGTTTGCAGGTAATTAGAGGAAATAATTAAGGTGATTAGAGTGTGTCACATGCACACACACACACACACACACACACACAAGCATCCACACACACTCAAACACGAGTACAGTATACATCAAAAGATCTCCCCTACCGCCCTCCCTGCTTTTCTGCAACTCTTTGTGAAAAGTGCTGACAGTGCTGTCTAGAATAACCCAATCACTGAATACAGAGAGATTTTGATCCCTCTTTCTCCCCTCATCTTCTCCTTCCTCATAGGTCTCCTGTTTGCAAGGTCCCCCTCAAGTCACAAATCCTTCATGCCGAGCTCGGCCACAATCTGACACATGCAGAGGTGGCATATTGGTGCACCAAAGATACAATCGAGTGGAGAACTCTGGCAACACAATGCAGGAGTGATAAATCAACAAGCTGGAGCTCCACAGTATAGACAGCACAGCATCACAGACAATAGCCTGCTGTCCATCCGAAGAGGAGGACGGTAATATATCCACACACACACACCACACACACACACACACGTATGTATATATAAATACAGCACTCAGCCATGCATGTCCTGCAAAAATCAAATGTTCATGTGTAGCAGGAGCTGTAACATGGAGGGTAAAACCCGCTGATTATCTGAGTGTAATAAGCAAGCAGCCTCTTCTCCAGTGTAATTGGTCTGCAGTGGATCTGCAGCCGAAGCTCGTTAGTGTCACAGCAGAAATAATCACGCAGTAAAAACCCCTCCTGTGACTGATCACCATATATCATACACATACACACTTACAGATGCATGAATGATTCCCTCATACACACACACACAGGCTCTTGATAGGTGGAGCTTTAGTGATATAATGCAGATTTGTGCATTATTGCCGGATCTAGAGAGCGAGTGTAATAGGTTGCCGTGTGAGTTGGAGCCCGTTTGATTTATCCGGATAAATCTTTGTTGCTATTTTGTGTTACGAAATTGTTTAAAATGCCTGCTTTGGTTCTATCATCTGAACGCAGCAGAGGTGCCTGTGTAAAATGCAACTGAAGGTTTTATCTCCCTCCCCAACTGAAATATGAGTCTTCCAGTGACATACTGTATATGTGATCCTCCGAAACTGACACAGTCAAATATGTTCTGTCATTCAAATCCCTCAAGTTCAAGAATATGAGATTTCGTTGATGTATGACTTGACGTTTTCTCACCAAAACAAAGATTTATTTCTCTCTCTCTCTCTCTTCTTTAATTCTCTTTCATGTTCCTCTTCTCTTTGGTGGTGGTGGTGGGGGATTTGTTTATTATGTTCATGAAATCTGATGTTTAAGGCAGTCAGTTCCTGATTGACTTTTGAGAAATTCACCCCAATAAGGTGAGGTAAATTATATATTTTCTTTCTTTTCTAATGCACCCTCCTACATAAACGTCCGCATCTGCATGCTGTTCCAGATACGGGAACAATAAGAAGAAGGGGAAAAAAAACTGCTCTGATTCCAGCATTACAATTGCAGAAAATATCCCTGAAGCCGCTGATGTGCCTTGGAGAGAAGTAGTTCTACACGAGCGCTCCTATGAGAAGAAATACTGAGTAGATGGCACTGGAGCTATTACAGTTAAAAGAGTGTAGACCCTTTCATTGTTTAAGATGAAGGTGAAAGGCAGTATGTGAGTGTTGTGCACGCGTGTGTGGGTGGTGACTGATGATCCTGATTTAGAAAGGGGACCTACACACCGTCTGAAACAGAATCAAACTCCCAACACCCAGGTATACACCACCTGCACCAGAAGTCATTTAAATGTCCTCCTGGGCCATCGTAACATCAGGAAAATTCAATCACCCTGTCTGCTGTTGGAGGGGGGACAACGTTCTCTGAGATTACTTGCAAAGAAACTTAATAGCTAAGAGCATTAAATGCTGGTTGTTGCTAGCGCTGCTGCCAATAGTGAATAAATGATTTTGGCAGTGTATACAGACAGGGAAATCAATACCAGAGGGTTTTCTGTGGCGTTGGGCTTCTGTATTCATGTAAACATGGGAAGTGGTTTTCTTCACACCTCAGAGCGAGATTACCTCTCACCACTGGAGGCCTGCCCGGGTGCAGAGGAAGATGCAGCTCGCAGCTTGAGTCTGCTACCGGCAAGAAGATGATATTTGAACATCACCCATTCCAATGCGACGCATGCAAATATGAGGCAATTTTTTTTTTCTGGTTGCCCACGCTACATGTCAATGGAGGTGTGTGTGTGGTGGGGGTGGGACCTCTGCTTTGATAAGTGAGTGTTCAAGCAGAATAACTGTTGCACATTTAGTGGCAGCTGCCTAGAAAGGCTTGAAATTGTGTGATCAGCGATAAGGTAAAGCAATATTTCATGAAGTGTCTCTGTGATGTTTAGTGTAAGCTGCTGCACTCTTTTGCCCCTTTGCTGTGCCGTCCCCTGTTGTGACCCCTCTCTCCGTATCTCCGACCAGACTTCAGTTATAGGGGGCAAATGGAGGGACGGAGACGGGAGGCTGGAGGATGAGGAGGAGGTGGAGGAGGAGGAGGAGGTGGAGGAGGCAGCAGCGTGAGGGGGCCACTGCTCAGCCATAGTGACCGGGTGAAAAGGCAGTGCAGATGTAATTTGTCCTCAATGGCTGTTTGGGAAGAGTAATTGTGGTGACATTGGCGGGTCGATAGTATGGATTTTTTGTTTGGAGTGCCCTGTGTGTGTGGTGCTAAGGGGAGGCCAGGAAATATAACACTGCTGCTCAAATACAATAAAAATGGATCGAGGGTGTGGTGGTTGTTTGCAGAGCTGGTAGCCATCGTTTGGCTGTGGATGTCATACTGTAGCTGCTGTGGTTATCAAATACACCCCGCCGTTCTGCCCTATTAACACCAAATGTTCGAGGCTTCAAACAGGTCCTTCAAACAGGTTTAAACGCTGGAACAAAACCATCAGTTAAGACGTGTTTTACTGGAGCAAATGTGTGTCCAAATAAACCATACACTGCACTGGCTGTGTGCTGAAACAATTCCAATCCCAATTTGTTAAGCCCCCTTTAAATCTACTCCCAAGGAAACCGTGACAGATTATTAATGATACAGTGCTCAAAAAAGGTCCGTCGCTCACACGTAACAAAGCTGCAGTGTGTTGTTAATGTACAGAAAAATGTGGAGGTTTGGGTTGAATATAAGGGGTTGGTTGATTGACCCTTGTTCCATGATTGTACAGTCTCAGTAGGGGGTTAGGAAGAAGCCCCAGGGGAGGCCAGTGGACGGCGGCTCTGGTGTCCCAGTCAACTCTAACATGATCAGGCAATGGTGTGTGAGCACGATGTGTTTTGTCCACCCTAAGAAATGTAATGAGGGAGAAGAAAAGGGGTTATGACACAGTGGGGAGACATACACTGTCTGTCTGGCATTAGATCAAGTATCTTGGGGGGGCAGGGCGTAAGGTCAGCATGTCCACTGCTGTGAAGAAGCACTCGCATAAACGTGGACGTGATTTTAAAAGAAAAACGTTTAAATTAACCTTGATTTAACCAGGTGAAAGCCTCCAAGAGGGAGCTGGCCAAGAAACGCATATGCATGCTAACTCTCACAACAATCTGTGACAGTGACTGTACTATGGCAGGGTGACTTTGTGTGTCATCTGTCTGATGTATCTATGTTAAAATGTTGTCTATGTTGCCTCCCGAGTGCCCTCTGCTAATCTCACAGTGTCATACGCTCACTCACTCGCGCACACACACCTACAAATGCACTATTTCTTTGGCATTCATCCTGGAAAAAGCTCTCCACCACGTTGATAATGAACAGTGTGTGTCCCGTCTTAATAGGACGCTTCCCACTGAGGCTGGGCCACCTCGTCGAACACAGCCAGGCCAGCCCCGTCTGTGTCACCCCTGTCATCTCACGTCAGATCCTGTTTCGCTCCGAAGCAGTGCTCTTTGGGTAAAACCATTAACAGAGTCAACAGACACAAACAGGAGCACATTTTGACACTCAGCCGCCGCCCTGACGTAACCGAGCGCGACACCTGACGTGGGGAAAAGGTCACACGATTGTCAAAGAGACAGGGGTGCCTCAGATGCAGGATGCAAGGACTCAAAAACGGACGCCTCCCGACGGCGATGATGGACACATGGCTGAAGCATGGCCTTCTGGGAGCGGTGGGAGGAGTGGACGTCCTGCCGGGAACTGTCCCTTCCGGTTCCTTCGGCCTGCTGACGAGTGGTTTCCTCGCTGATCTCACATGATGAGGCTCACGCTAAGTAGGCAAATCAAATGTGGTTAAGTGCGGACAGTCACATGTAATCAGAGCAGGCACGACTGTTGTCTGTGCTTGAAAAAGTTTCGTTGATTTTCACACGCTTGCTAAAACTGATGTTAAAGAAGACTTTGGACTTTTCCTGATACGCGGTGACTTCCTCTCTTGCCGAGAGTTATATGAAAACACAACTCTCATATCAGTCTGCTAAATATAAACCAACAGTCAGCACCTGGTTGGCCTACCAGCACCTCTCAGGCTTACTAATTAGCACATTATATCTCATTTGTTTAAGCCTTTCAAAAACACAAGGGTAAAAACATCACGTTGCAGGGTTGTGGGCAATTTCTTTTCCCTTCCAGCAGTGTGAGACTAACTGGTGTTGTGCTAAGCTAACTGTCTTCACCTCTTGTTTCATATTTACCGCACAACATGAGAGCGGTATCAATCTTCTCATCAGCAAGAAAGAAAACAGGGCCATACCAAAATGTCAAACCATTTAAATTTCTTTGTCTTCTTCTTCTTCTGACTCTTTGCTGAGATATGGAGCAAATGAAATATTTCAGTCCAAGAGTCTCCAATGAATCTGGCTCTTCATACGTGCGCTGAAGAAACATCATATCTCGGTGGCGCCTTTGACAGTGGACTTTGCATTGCATAGCAGTTTTGTAAACACACATGTAACAGTGGATGTACTAAGTGTAATACGAGCAGCATGCCAGGGGCAGCCAGACACAGAGAGACTTGCTATAGAGAACTAGTGAGGCAGGGAGAGAAAGTGAAAGAGAGATAGAGAGTCCCCGGGGTCCCATTAGAGGCAGTTCTGAGGGCCTGTGACATCTGACTGGATCAGTGTTCTTCAGTCAGAGACTCTCCTCTTATCCACTCCTCTACTGGAGTCAATAAACACATCACCTACGCACAAACACATACACACACACACAGTAACTGAGCCTCTAGGGTGAACACCAGATTAGTTCATTTAGAGGAGGTTTGATTCTTTCTCCTTGAAGGTACACAGCTTACCAAGGACCTAATGAGAATGTCAGCGCTATTGCATATATGTGCCGCACCTGCAATCAGACTTTTTTTTTTTTTTTTTTTTTAGAGGCAGAGACGTTTTGAAAATTGTTGTCATTTTTTGCCTGTAACGACAAATCGTATTTTGTGCCGCATAAGATGTAAATGTTTGGAGTAATCTCAAACTTTTTGGCGTGTAAAAAAGAAAAAGAAAAAAAAAAAAAAAAGAAGAGGCAGTTAGACTTGACAGAAAAACCAACTGACGAGCCGTAAACACTTTTCTCTCCGCGCTGACAGTGCGGTGGCACCAAGCAGGGTGAAACTTTGAAAGTCAAGCGGTCCTTTATCCATCCCTGCTCTGACCTTTCTGCTAGGCTGCCCTGTATTCACTGGCTGTCAGTGTGAGTTTGTCAGGAGCCATCCGTCTCTGTCCACCTCCACCCCCCTCCCCAAATCCCTGCCGACCCATTAGCCGATAGGATCCGGGGGAGCGGCGGCATGGCCGGGCCTATGGGGGCCTCTCTTTCCCTCCCTCCTTCCCTACCTCCTCCCCCTCAGTTCTGGTATCCACGTAGCACACAGCTCATCCAGGTACCCCAGAGAGGCAGAGCTAGCTGGCTATATATATATATATATATATACAGTAGGTAGCAAAAGCATCAACACAGCACTACTGTCTGACGTGTGGCCCAGGGGAGCTGCAGAGAGGCTGATAGCTGCTGGGACAGAGGGAGAGCTGGTGGCGTCACTGCAGGGGTAATGCTGCTGCTCCGCACTGATCTGTAGTGTCTCAACTGTAAAAGTCTGCATGTTTATGGACCACAAGCGAGTTCCATCAGCTCTTCATGAATCCAAGTGCAAAGAGGAGATTTACACTTTGCTAAATTAGAACAGGTTTCACCACACAAACTAATTCTTAGCTAGAGATTAGTGGTTGCTAAATATTTACACCGTGTGACTGCCAGGTGTGGCTGCAGGCTAACTGACGAAGCTAACGTCAGCTAATACCTGACCCATTTAGTAAGAGTAAAGCAGGTAATATAAAATATAGTCCAGCGATTTGACCTGATGCTCGATCAAATTCTGTTTAATTATGATGTAACATTTAATTGAGAGGATTTTGATCTACACTTGTATCTACGCTAATGAGGCCAGACTAGGTAAGGTTAGCACAATCACACATTGTCATATATTCTCTTTCTAAACTAGATAAATAACATATACGTATTTCTCAATCTATTCAAATAAAACTACAATGTGTAAATTTACATTTACAATAGATCTAGAAATATCACCAGGCCTCCTCGAACTATTTCTTGGTGGTTACGGTACAGTTTGTGGTGCACAGTAGCTTTCTGGTTACATGTCTGGTTGCATTGGACAGTACTGCAAATGTTTCCTAGCAACAAACTGGTAAAAATGGCATGAAATAGTATCAGTTATCATTATTGTATAATCACACATAAGTAAGAATCCCTCCCTCTTAGGATGAGCCATTTTTATCTACAGAGGGAGCGGACAGTGTTTCTCCGGTAGCCCAGAGCAGACGAACCAAACACTGCCTGTAGATAGAGCCTTTGATGCTTGGAAGCGGAGGGTGAGGTGCTAGAAGCGCTTTGTGCTTAGTAAAGACTTTACACATGAACTTAGTCATGGATTTGCAGAATGCTAGTGTACTCTAATCCAGCAGAAAGAAGACTCTCATGCTGATAGGTGTCATATTGAGGGGTTATTTTTCTTACATAATACCACAATTTGATGTTAAGATCTGTGTTGACCTCAAGATTAGGGAGGGAGTGTCAAACCGGAGACAGACGGGACTTAACAGGATGACAGAAAGGGCGTGTGAAGAAGAGAAAGTAAGTGAGGGTTTTTAAAAAAAAAAGTGATGCAATTGTGAACGATAGAAGGATAGACGGATAGCTGGCGCGATGGAGGAGGAGTAGAAAGGTGGAGGGAGGAGAAATAGACAGCGAGAGAGGGAGGGAGGAGGCAGTAACATGTGATTAATGGATGGGTGGTAGTGGGGAGGTTGAGGCAGACTGGGAGAGAGCAGAGTGACAGTAATAAAGTGAACCTGCCTCCCATTCATCTCCCTCAACCCATCTCCCGTCTGACTGGTAGGGCTTTACACACTCTGACTAATGCCACGCTCCGCATGCGGGCACAGACAGGAGTGCCACACACCGCTTTTGGCTGCTATTCGCCGCCGCATAAATGAAAACGCACCTTCTCATGGCCTCCCATCGTCGGCTTCGAGCCCGTCCCGAGCTCAATCATTCATCAGCGGCGATAGCTGTCTGAGAGATCAACACTACCTCATCGCTTTTTATGGCTTCTAAATCATATTGTGTATCAGACTCATCTGGCGTAAAACAATTGCTGTCGTCGCTTTAACAACAGGTCAAACATGGCGGTCGTGTTCGCCGCGGGACATACGCACATGACCTTTTCCGAATGGAATGTGAGCCTCGGTGCGTTTTCGCATCCGAGTCGTGCCATAACAACAGGATGATTTGCTGGTGTTTTGGTACATTTTGCCCTGCTTTTTCAAGGGTGAGTCTGTTAAGCGGCGGGCTAAGGTAAACAGTGGTGTTTAGTGACCTTCCCTCTGGCTGCCGTAATGAGATGCATATCCCAAATGTAGCCTCATTAACCTGTCCTGAGCTGTTTCAGGTCACGTGTTTTACATTGATTCCGCACTAGGGAAACGTAACCCCGCCATAATAGGGTTATGTTAGGGTTGTTACCTCTGCTCATAACACGCTGCCTTCACTCAGACTTTCTGTAATTATAATAAATTAAACATGGCTCACAGTGGAGAAGATGAACCTAAATATTCATCCTTCTGGGATTGTGCGTTGCATTTAAAGTGAACCTCCTCTGACCTTGCTAGTGAGTAGATAGCCTCACCCGATCACACTCCCCCAGCACACACACACGCACACACTTCCCTCCCAAATGAATATACTATTAGAGTCACTCCTGCATATGTGCAGGTGAATGCGATGTTGAAATAACTTGTAGATGAGCAATCATTCATCTTTCAGTCGTCTCCCACTATGCACCAGTAAATCACAATGTTTGAAACCCTGGAGCCTCCAGCGAAAATAAAATGTATGACTAAATTGGCTTAAATTACTTTGGCACTGACTTGATAAAATACCCTCCATGTTATTTCAATCATTAGTGGTTTTAATTGCTCCAAGGTATAATGAACACATTACTAATTGATAAGGAAACCAGTAACAGTAAAAAATCCCTCACCAATAGGTCCCACCTGCATGGGGTAAATCTGTCTTCATATCAGCCACATGACTTTTGCCCAGGCAGACAATAGATTAAACAATGAATGAATGATTTATTAGCTGTCGTTGTCATGCTATTTAGATGGATGGGTGTACACGCGGCATGACCTCACTTCCTTGTTCTCTGCCTTGTATTCGAGGGTATGAAGAGAGGAGGGGGTGGACGGGGAGATGTTGGCAGGGCGGGGCGGGTCAGGCACACCACTGGTCACTGACAGGACCCAGCCACTTGATCAATGATCCCCGGATTCGATATTGTGGTGTGTGTGTGGGGTGCGAGGCAGCTGCGTTTGAACTTCAAATACATATGGAGGGACAAAGGTGCGTGTCTGTATAAACTGTATCTGCGCGTGTGTATGAATGTGTGTGTGTCTGTGTGTGTGTTTGTGCGTACATGTGGGATGGGAGTGCAAAGCCAGAAAAGTAACTACCTTTACTCTCTCCAACCTTACCTCCCCTCTCTTCCTCTTTCTCCCTCTCTCAAATGGGTTATTCTGGCGATGGCCCTGACAGGCCATGGTTTGGATTTTGATTTATGTTCCTGTGAAGCTCAAATCAAAGATTCCATCTACTGCTGCTTTATGGCAGCTGGGATGATGAATGGTGCAGTCTCTCGGTCAAACCAAGCCTCTGTGTCTTTGCCCCACATTTTAATTGCTAAAGTAGCCAGTCATCGCTCAGCCCTCCTACCCTCTCCCTGCCTCCCAACCTCATCCTTTCTCTGCTTTTCAGCCCATTGTCTCTCACCCTCTCTCATTCACACTCAATAATGTACCTTTATCCCTTCAAAACGTCTGGACGGCATAACTTTCCTTGATACGACTTCAAATTGGCAGCTAAGGAGCAGCCACGTGAAAAAAAAAAAAGATAATCACTCCTAGTTTATCCAGATATTTAAGCAGTGAAGTCTAACAGATATCCCTTAATATTTTGAAACAGAATCTGTCTTTTCATCTCGCCTACATTATTTTACACCCCCAGCGTTAGTACATGATATACAGCAAACAAGTCTGATGAGGGGGAAAATTCATTCCTGCATCAACATAAAAAGCCACTTTATTTGGAGGAAGAATGCGTAGATGTCAAGCTCTGATAGAGTTTATGTTTTCTCACTATTTTTCAAAAGTAAACACATTCTGCGGTACATGACATTACTAAGTAGGTTAAGTATAGCCCCGGGCCATCATCCATCAGTACAGAATGAAGCGAGCATATTCTGCTCGATGAGAGGTGAAAGTTTTCCACTGTGCCACGATGACATTTAATTTTTCACATCTCCTGCGTGTTCCTGGGATGAATTTTGGCAGACCTGGTGCAATTTAGCTGCTTGGCAGTTTGAAATTGGGCGATGAATCACAACGTGGATTCAATGGGAGCCAGTCAGTGTACAATATTTTCTCTGTGTCAGAATGGAAAGAGAGAGAGTGAGATACAGAGAAAAACAGAGAGAGAGAAGGAGGGAGGAGAGAGAGAGAGAGAGAGAGCTGCTGAGGCTTTAGATTGTGTTCTCCAATCATCTTCCGCTCACACAGCCTATCATCCTTTCCTCCCCCTTCAAAAAACAGAGTGCAGGAGTCGACCATTATAAGAGGAGCCGTGTGTGGCTGCAGATGTCGAGCAATGGCGGAGGTCTTTAAGGTCTGCAGTTGGATATTTTGACAAAGAGCAGTGAAGAAAGAAATCAATAAAGTCAGGACTTTGCCAGTCACTGAGCAGAGCGGCGGAGAATGCAAAGCTCCTCTCCAACCTCTAGACAAACTCAAAATGAGCAACCAATAGACTGACACTGCCTCTGACACAAGCCATTTATTAGCCTGGCAGCAGAATATGGTGGATTGCACAGCTGATGGTCTGTATCTGGGAGGACCACACCTGAGGAGGAGACGTGTTTTAGAGAGCCTGTGTGGTAGCACAGGACTGAGTGTGGTAATGACTATAAAATGTGCAATCTGCTGTAGTGACCACGCTGCATATGACACGTGTTCAAGTAAGGATAACATGCAATTTTACGTCTACAACATAATCCATATAACCAGGCATCGCTATGCACTGTAGTCCGACATAAAGGAGCCCCGTGTTTGCATCATCTGCTCCACTGAGCGCTGAAAAATTATCACCTCCAGTGGTGCTATTGTGTGACTCTGCACTTTGACCTCCCGGTGGAAAGGCCAAGAAAAAGCAGCCGACTTTTTTCCTCCAGAGATCACACACGTTTGAATGCTTTTTTGTCATGTGTGAAAGAGAGAGAGAGAGAGAATAATGATAACCATACAAATAAAAATAAATTAAAAACAAGCAGGCAAAATAACAAAAGTTATAACGTGTTACATTAGAATGCAAACCAAATGATGAACAAATTATATTTTAATAATGAAGCTGATTATTCAGCCTAAATTCTGCTTATATAGCATCCAAACCCTTGAATGACAAGATTCATTACAATCTTATGGGAAACAATTATCTGATGATATTCTTCTTTTATTCATTTGGTCTCATTTAATTCATCTAAATCTTTAACTATTCTATACTTTATCTAAAATTGTCGTGAAATGAATCTTTAAAATAAGGTTAGCTATAAAATAAATCTTTACGCATATAAATGAAATACATTTGTAAATAATTTTGAGAGGACACTGAGAAACAGGCAGGCCTTAGAGGCCTTCTAAACCTTTACTCTCAGTCAGCTTCTTACTATGAGGGATGGGATCCTGTATAAACACATTTGTCTTTTTGGTTCTTTCATATGAGAGATTTATTTCATCTTTGTGTTTTTAGCTCTGTGCTCTTGTAGCTTGTTTAAAGTGGGCTAAAGCACAATCGGTCCAAATGTTGATGGGTCGTGCACACAATTATTTAATTCAATTTCATTTAATTTTTATAGAGAAATGCTTCAGAGTTGGAACAACGTTTTTTGAGGGATTTTAAGGCCCGTGATTCAAAAGTGTCTGTGACCTTTGTAGAACTACTTATAAACCATAAAGTCATCATCCTGAATAAATGTTCAGAAATGTCACTCAAATAGACTTAGATTTTTGAACCAACAAATGTCACAGCAAAGATAGCATTCAGATCACTGAACATTCATTCAGTCGTCTGGTTTGGACGTTTTACATTCAAACATTCCAAAGAAATTGCACATTTTCGAATAAAGTGAAACTGCTTGAGGAGCTCAGCGACAACAGGACCCACCACATTTTTAAAATTTCTTCCTCGTCTTCCAAGGTGCTGGCCACGTCTTAGGAGGCTGGTCAAACCCCAGCGTTGGCCCGTCTGCTCAGCTCACTGATCTTCTCCTGATCCTGGATGTGCGAGATCCTCCACTTCCACTGTGTAAAATCACATTACCCTAAAGGGGAAGGCAAATGAAAGGATGCGTGCTGTGGAAGGGCCATAGACCAGTGAGTTGTCAAAGCCATTTAAGTTTGGGCAAGAAAGACAGAAAGGGTGAGCGAAGAAGGAAAGAGGAGGAGGGAGAGGAGCGATGTTCGGTTCTGTGCTGCACATGTGCTTATTTTTCTAATTCTAACACCTGAATTTATGTCTCTCCTCTGAGTGCTTGTATATTGATTGACAAACAAGGCATATACCCCTTTTACAAAGTGACCCCGTGCATCCCCTCCCCTTGTAATTGCGTACTTTATATGACATCGGGCTGGAAAATGTGAAGTGAAATCTCTTTGTGCGTGCATGTGTGTTTAGATGCGTTTGCGCGTGCCGCTGTGCGCACACGTCTGCGGCTTGAGGATGATTCAAAGTGCCATTTTGTTGTGTGAGGACAGCCTTCACAAACACACTCGTCATGCAGAAGATGTTGTCATCCTCCGCCTCATTGTTTGTGTAAGTGATGTCTCCAATCACCATCAAACACGTGGAGGTTTCACCCCCCCCCCCTCTGTCACTCTCCTTCGATGCCTACTTCACCGATTGTACAAATTGTCCCATCGTCCTTCTGCTCCTGCACTCTCACATCTCTTCTATTGCTCTCGGGTCAAAAGGTTTGACTTAAAGCAACTCACAGATAGCAATAGAAACAATGGCAATGAAGGGACGAGCTTAAAATAAGTGCTGAGTCCAGGTCTTTTATTGACTGATGTACGTCTAAGATGCCTGCACTGACAGGCCTGTGGAAGGGGGAAACTTGAGGACATGACATGAAGGAAGGATTCTGAGACTGTTTGAAGGCTGGTGTGAACGTGAACGCTGTGAAAGTCAAACACATTCATATGTAACAGTTCAAATGTCTCGGGACGAAACCCAGGTGAACACATTTCAAACCAGGACCTCTTTATTTTGAGACACAGCTCACCACTGAGCCACTGTGTCAACATCACCGCCAGACTAAAGAATGCCATCCAATGTACATTCACTCCTTCTAAAAACAACCCGGATATTTTAATATGTTCGATAATTACTGTGTAAGTGTGCCGCATACAAGACCACACACGCATGACATTTAGAAGACTTAAGGTCATTATGTGTATGAACATATAGATAGTTTACTTAAGACTAAAATATACGTTTGCCCAATACTTTAGCGTAATTGCGTATATGGGCGGGAACATATCATCGTAACATACATTATAACATCATAAATGGTACTCCTGTGTATATGTACACTGTGTATGATTCATAATGTAAGTGAGTGAACAAAACAAAAATACAGAAATAAAAATATATGAGAATTCACTGCATTTATATGCAGTATAGGGTTGGGGAAAGGGGACAGGAAGTGTACAGTCCTTCTCCCAGTTGCTCAGGGAGGGAAATATTGTACTCTCTGTTCCCTTTTTTTTTTTTCCAGATTTTTTTCCAGTTTTTTTTTTGCAGATTTTACACACAAACCATGAAACATGATGGATTGTTCCAGGTACCCAAAACATATCAGCAACTAGAACATGAAAATACTATGTAAACATGAGTGCCTCTGTCATGTAAATCCATCAATTTAATGTATTATTATGTAACACTGAGATGCATAATGATGTTTGTTACCATGAATGTTTTTTATAACAATTTTGTTGATAACATTTACATACTTTTTAAGTAACATTTCATCTCATCTCTCATTGTGAATAAAATCTATTTTCAAGAGGGCAACATATATATTTACATTTATGTTCAGTCATTCAGCTGACACTTCTATAGACTTACAAAAAAGTCAAAGTCAATCGCGGTAAAAAAGAAATGTGTTGAGGAGAATGTGGGCATATATATTGATACACAATAAACCGATGAGCACACACAACACAAACAGACAAATACTACTGTCACACACTACAAATGAAGGGACACAATATCCAATTAATATGCAATACAAGATTAGGGACAAAAATCCAGTTGTGATGAATAAACAGGTACAATTTCCTAAAACTAAATTTCAGTGAAAATACGGAAGCAGTCTGTGTCCGCATTGAGAAAAAAGTTGTTTTTTTTTCAGTTGTAGTCTTTTTATTTTTACTTGAATTAAAGTTATAAAACACCGATCTTAACACACATATATTAGGATATATGACTTATTATTAAAAGTGAATATGGTCATTCCTTGTTTCTGTTTGAATTGGTCTCATATGATTACTTTAAAACCTCAGTCTTGTCCGTTTTTTTTTTTTTGGATGAGGAAACCTGATGCGTTTAAAATTCTTAGGTACTGTTGTCATGTCATTTAAGACATTTGATGATCTGCTGTTGAAAATCTTGCTGACACACTTCCCTGTGCTTGTTACACAACACTTGTGTGAAAGGTGAAGAGCTGGCTGGCAGAAATTGCCTGAAGCTTTTTTTTTGTTAAAGTTGTCAGCGTGTGTTCAACGCAGCAGAATTAGCAATTTGGATATAAAGGTGTACCCAAAAAACTTTTGACACGTGAACAGGTTTTCAGATGTATCCACATTAGCGTGAACGTGGCCTCTGACGCCTTTCAATAGGACTATGCTTAATTGGCACCGCAAACACATTTGCAGCAAAAAAGAGAAACATTCCAGTCGTATGTTGTTGATTTCACTGTAGCTGTTTTGTATCTCCGTATAGGTGAGTACTCCATTAGCGCTGTCTCTAGCTGTTATAATGGAGCCAGTGAAGGCTTTTGGCAGGCCCATTACAGCACCAGTCTCCGCCACTCCACACCCACCCACCCAAATATCTCTTCTCATTACCTGATCGACCTGTTAGCATTCGTTACCAAAAGCTGTAGCCGCTCCCCGCAGAGTACTTCAGATAGATTTCCCATTTTAGATCAGAGCAAAGTGGAGTCAGCTTCGATTGGAGCCGACATCGGAGGAGTTCTTCAGGGCAAACCAGCTGTGACTGGGCTGATGTGTAGCTGTCACTGTGTCGTGACATGATATAATATGAAATGATATTGAACAACGCCGGTTTGGCACTAAATTGTTAGCAGGGCTTCAGGTCTGACAGCAGCCAGTTTATGGCTTTAATCCCAAGGTCCTTTAAACCTTGTTTGACATAAATTGAGTTTGGCTTCTTGACGGGGGAAAAAAGAGCAATGACAGAGAAAACACTTTCCGTTCTTCTGTCTTGTTTGGTTCAAATGGAAAGTTTTTCTGTCTGTGAAGTTTCATCTATTCCCGAGCCACAGTAAATATAGATGTTAATGTCAAAGTAGTGCAGCAGTATTTCGGTATCTTTGCCCATGACACATTTTTTTTACACCCCGTAGGTTACATTCAGCTGACACCATCTCACAGATCACGCGCCTATATCCACATGCTGCCTCATCCGGACTCTAACTTACGATACTGAAGCTAAACAGATTTAGACGGTCATCTCATCTCATTGTTAGGACGTCGACACCAGCTAGTGATCGGTGATAAATCTGCTACGTAAAGCTCAATGAAAACCCCGAACACAGGTCTGAGGGACCCGTTACCATGACTAATGCCCCGACTGACAGCGAAAGATAAGACTCATCCTTCACCTCAGCCGAGCCCATTTCTCAGCAATAATGTTCATAATGGAGTGCTCCGATGTCGTTATTGTGTGAATAATTTAAATGGTGATTTAGGTTATTGGGCACTGAGGTCACAGCCACAACACTTACCTAGCCCGATCCAGATGAGATACACCATTGCTGCACGCTGAGACGCTTCTGAGAGGGACTTTTTTTTTCTTCTACACAGAAACAAAATGGCTGGAGATGACCGAGAAGCAATGATTTGGTGTGTTGCTTAATTAGATGTTCCGGCGACATCTGTTTTTAAGGGGAAACTGCAACTCTGGCACATTAATTCACTTTGTAATGAATGACTGAATGTCAATGCAGGCCGTGAAATCACCAAGAGGGAAGTATGTGTGTCTGCGTGTGTGTGCAACACAGTGATGCTTTTCCATCTGTTTGGCAAAAACATTCCCCCTCTAACACTGGCACCGTCACTGCGCAGTAGCCAGAACGAGGAGGGATTCAAGATGGCCTAATGCTGATTGGAATGCCTTTTGAATGGGAAAAATGAAACAAAGATGGAGTGGACATTATGCCGCTGAATCTTAGTTAAGGACGCTTCACAAGTGCGTGACAGTGCCATTAATCTCGTGAAATTACAGACAGAGAAACCAATACAACAGAATCAGAGGCTGCTCACTGTGAATGTATATAAAAAGACCCACTTTCTGCTGGACTGAAATCTTTTTTTAAAATCGCATACAGAAGGATGCGCGCACTGCCATCATATACATCACATGAATGGAGACGTATCACCGTGAAATAATCTGTATATCAAAGCAGAAAAGGTTTTTTTTCTCCATGTGCTAAAATCTGCTATAACTCGATTAAATATCATTTTCTGTGTTCCAGATGGAACTAATGGGACTAAGCATGTTTTTCTCTCCAGCAGGATAAAAATGGGATGCTGCTTCCTCCCTGTGAGTGACTGACTGCAGTCCAAGGAGACCACTTGGCACCTGGAGTGACAGGCTGCCATCAGCGTGTAAAGATGCTAATATGAATTCTGATCACTCACTCATATAGGCAAGGGAATTACTGCCCATCACCAGCGACTAGTGATTCTCCACACATGGCAAAGTCAAGGGGCATGCTGTAAAACCCAGGTAAATGGAGTTGGCACGACAGTCAGAGCCCGATTCTGCTTGACACTTCCTTCCTAAGTGATAGTGCTACAAGATGTGCTCTATAATATAATAAATTGGGAGCTCTGCCCTCAAGATTTCAGACTGATGAGAAATTTCTATGACAAATCCATCGCTTAAACTATCTCTGTCCTTCAATCTTCACGCCTGCGTGAGCCCAGGGGGGTCAAAGGCTAATTACCAAACAGGATAAGAGGCTGGGGAGGAGAAAGACAGAACATTCACATTTTGAAAAGGTGTAAATTTATGCAGATTATTTCTTCATCTGGAATGTCTTTCATTCGTAAGAAGCACCTCACAAAATGTGTCACGAGGCATGTAAAGTTGCACGTCTGCTTAGAAGCTTAACTTCAGTTTATCTCAGGTAAGAATAAAGGTGTGACAAAAAAACAACAATCGAGGACAAGTTATGTCCAAAGTATTACCACCTTACCTGTTTTTCAGTAGTTAGGCATCTGGGAAATACACTCATTCAGCTTCTTGCGTTAGATGAAAAGATTATGCCACTCTCGTGTTTGTACAGGAAATAAAAAGCTACAGCCAGCAACCAGTGAGCGTAGCTTAGCATAAAGATTAGAGTGAGCTGTGCATCGGGCTGTTTATTGTCCAGGAGCGGTGCCGTGCTGTCACTGCTAGTTGCCAATCTCGCGGTCTCACGGGAGACTTGAGACCAAGAAAAGGTACGACACATAAGCCCGTGTAAAACCACAACTCATTGTTTTCTAGTTTAATTTTGTGTACAGGTTAAACAAACGAGATATGAGTTAGTTACTTTTAGACAGAGTCAGGCTAGATGTTTGTCTTTGTGCTAGCCTAAGCTAACCGTCTCCAGGATGTAACTTTAGTGCACAGACACAAGAGCACTCAGTTTTTAATCTAAATGAATTGAATAAGCCTGACACTATTCCTTCATGGGTACTTCATACACACCTACACATCAGTATCTTAACCAACCTTATGTTAATTTAAACAAACAGTGAAATTAGATATTACCAGTAATATTTTTCCAGGTCTATAAATGAAGGTAACAAGACTAACCAAAAGTGGAAAATCACAAAGAAAAAAGCCCAAACTGACACAAAAGTCAGGCCAGCATGGCAGCGACGATGCCAGCTCTGCACCACTGTCCCTCCACTTCTCTCCTTCCCCAGCGGATTCTTGCTTCACTCCGGAGAGTGATGATACTGTCTACTCTGCTAAGAATCCCTCTGCTTGACATCTCGACACGAGGAGAAGGATGTTCCTGTCTGTCTCGTCACATCACAGCCGTCCTGATTCGGATCCCTCCCATCCAACACCCTGTGATGCTTCTCTTTAAAAAGCTGCCCGTCCATCATAAACATCCTCCCTTTTATGTTCCCCGCCTGAGAAGGAAGGGGAAAGAGAGAAATCAGCCCTCTCTCAAACACAAGCTGACAGCACTAAGCAGACTGACGTGACATCAGAGGCGCGATGTGCCAGACGTAGCTTTGAATTTCCATAACAAGGTAACACCACAATTATTAGTCACTCAGTGAGACCATAGATCAGAAAACTTAATGAAAAATTCTTGCTTCTGCCCAGAATTGTGAATACCAGCAAAACCCAGCAAATCCATAATAGAGTTAAAACCGCTCCTGTGTTAAACTTTTTTTTTCTTTGAGAAGTGTTAATCATATAAATCATTGTTCCTTCATCAGTCTTTTTCTAAATATTCTGAGCAGTTCTGCAAGAGCCTTAAATTAAATCCCTCACCTTGACTCCATATAAATGTAATACTGTCAATAAAGGAGATATAAATAGATAGGGGTGTAACCATTCATAATCTACCTGAATATTTTAAAAGGGTCTTTTGGGCAATGAGGCAGGGAAAGAGAAGAAGAGAGAGAGAGGCTTGATCAATCGTCTGAGTTCTGCCTCTACAATCAGAAGTGCGCTAATTGAAACGGCGTGGAGTCATCTACCACCCCTAAAGGATGAACCTTTTTCAGATTTTTCATAATAATCTACCGCAAAATTATAAAATCCTCTTTCGTCTCACACGCGCTTCTCCTCTCCTTTCCCGCCTGGACAATGATTGAGAAAGAGTTGCTTGTTGGCTGTCTGGGGAGAAGCAGTGAGAAATGTTAAGGAGACCTTTTCAATGCCTGACCCACTCAGTTTGTGAATGTTAATGCTTTTTAATGAAGACATGAACTGAAAACTGAACTATACGGCTTGATAACGGGGGGAAGGGTTGAAAACCAAAGGAACTGCAACAACACTATAACTGAAAAGTAATTTTTTATAGCGTGTAGCTCATGCTTAAGGGCACAAATTGCCCCAAAGAGAGATATGCAGCATGTCAAAGGCTTAAAGAAGGATCATGAGTATTTAAAGTGGATCGGTGGACATATTTTAAAGGTGCTTACTCTGAGCCTTCATCACATGTCCACCTTTCCCTGAGCTTTTCTATTTTCAGTGTGAAGCTAATGAATTGGGATCTAGAAAAGGTTTCTCTGCAGGCTTACAATGAGAAATGATAAGAGATTATTTTAGAATGAAGATCAATGACAAAGTCCAAACGGTATGAGGAGGAGCAGCAGGAGAAGGAGGAGGAACAGGAGAAGCATGTGCCCTAATGTAAGATGAGTGTAATGTGCAACCCAAGGCCAAAGGCAAGAGCTTCATCTCACCAATTCTCTTTACAGGAGTGGAAATTACTCGGTGCCATACATAGCTGATTTATACAAATTAATGATCTGGGTTATTAATAGGCAGAGATGCATATATTAAACACTATGAGTAAAGGTAGCTTTAATTATGCATCCTTTATAAAACCTGTTTGACTTCAGCGCCTGGCGCGTAGGTGCATTTTCAAAATTAATCAGATTCCTGAAAAATGGGACTTAATAAAGCAATTGTGCCTCCTTCTCCTTTTTGAATCATATGTTGCTTCTAATATATCTATTCCGTACACTGTAAACCGTGACAATAAATTAGGAAAATGTGTATTCAAACAGATAATAGAAAAAGACTCAGACACTTATTTATTTTTATGGGTTCATTTAGCTGCATTGTCAGCCAAAGTACTTGTAATAGTCTTTTCTTCATATTATTTATAGTGCAGATCTTCTCTGCTTTACTATGGATACAGCATATTTACACAAATGCTGTTCACATTTCGCCGGACACTTTGGAGCCACCGTATGAGCGAGGGTTCCTGCCCTGCCCCTTCTGTTGTCCGAGGGGACCGCCGCACTGACAATGGTGTCACCTCTCCCCCGGGGGGACACCTCCGAGTGATTTGTGGTTGGGGAAGACTGATGAACTGCTATTGCCACCCTGTTTCTTTGCAAGATCAATTCTACATGTAGGAGTGTGCTTTATGAATGATGGAGACCTCCTCAAGCCATCCATACAGCTGCCCAAAGACACGGCTCTGGCCCCCATAGCCCCTACAAGGCAGGAATAAAGCAATCACTCTTCTCAACAGGGCCATGCATTACGCACCCACACCCACACATGAACATACCCACATGAATACACAGATAAGCCAACAAAGCATGCACCCAGACAAATACTTGTATCTGTTTGCAGGAAATAAATGGAAAGCATATTCAGTGTAATTTTGCTGCAGCCTTTTAAGTTTTATTCAGAAGTGTTTGCAAGAAAAGCAGCAAAACTTCTGCCACGTTACAGAAGACTGGTCCATCGTTTGGACAAAGCGGCGCTGAAAAGGATTCCTCATGAGAATAGAATTGTCAGTTTGCACTCTGACACTGCACTGTGCTGCCTTTCTGGACAGGCCCATGACTGGGTGCATGCCAGTAAGAGCGATCTGATGGTATTGAGGGATCGCTTGCAGCACACATCTGAGGGCTGAATAGCATTGTGAATAAGAGCAGCATACATAGATGTCATGAGTCCTGCCTCCCGCAGAGAGGTTGAAAGCGAAAAGTAGAGCGCAATGAATACTTGAGTGTTCTGGAGGCTATGAAATTGAAAGGCCTCTCCCTTTTTTTGCCAAAAGATTTCAATAGAAAATAGAAGCAGCTCGTGCTTTTTAATAGCAACTTTGAGATTGATTGGGGCGAACTTGTGTGCAAATCAATGCAGGCTTGACAGACGCTCCTCTTTTATGATAATCCTGGTGTCAAGAGGAAGACGAGGGGAATACTGCAGCGGGGCTACCTGACATAAGAGAGAATCACACATAGTCCTTAAAAAGAAAGAAACAAAAAACATGCACACTTCCTGTATTAAATTAATTTTCCTAAAAACAAGGGAGTCGTCTGTAAGAAATGTATGCTTTCATTTTTTTTTTGCTTTAATTAAAAACACATTTCAAGACGATAATGTTAAAACACTAAAAGCTAAAGACAGAATTTGCATTTCACTAATTATATGCAGAATGTCCTCTCTTTTTCATGACGTGCTTAACGTCCAGGCAGATATCCGGGTTTTAATGCACAGAGAAAAGCAAGACAGATGCGCAGCTGAGATAACTTCCATTTACAGTGTAAGCCTGGGAGAGCCACAGTGTAGAGGCCATATACTATTTATGGGTTAATCGATACAGTAGCTGGATGACACCATGTCCCCGCTACTTTCTGTCATGATGATGGCTCACTAATTTTGGAACGGCTGCTTTCTCCTCCTGCCTTCAGCAGCCTGCAAGACGGTTTAATTTGGCTGTAAAAACGCCAATCACCCGGTTACTTCTTGTTCCTGGGGGAGGTCATGATGGGGGCAAGTCCATAGGAGGAAATATATTCACATAGTTCTCTTAGAGACACTGCTAACCCCTGACATCCCATTTGGGTTGTAATTTCATGTTGTTAAAGTGACAAGGACCCAGCCTCTGTGAGCCTCTTAGAGACAGAGGGGCAGGGGCGAGTCCTGATCAGAGAGGCCTTTAATTCTTGTTCTCTGCATGAGGATGCTTGTGTGAGTCCGTGCACAAGTATGTGTGTGTGTGTGTGAGAGAGAGAGAGAGACAGAAAGAGGAAGACGGTGCGTGTTTTGCCAATTGCGTGTGCATAATGTTTGAGATTTGTATCTGAGGCAGTGAGAGCACTCACTACGTGTGTGTGTGTCTGCGTGTGTAATATGTGCGCAGCATTCGAACACCCACACACAGCATGTTTTTGGTGTTTGTATTTTTGCTGGCAGGGGTCAGCACACATCAGAGGCACAGGGGGAGACCCGGATCCATCCCACTCTGCAGAGATGCTGCTGGCTTGAGAAAAAAGCGAAAAACAAGTGGTGAAAAAAAGAAAGAAAGAAAGAAAGAAAAAAAAAACTCATTACCTTGGCACTAAGACTTAACACTCCTTCCTTGAACTGGCTTTGATCTCTACCTAATGTGGATATATAGGAGAAGTGATGCTTTTACTGTGATGAAAGCTAACATTTAACTGCTCGCATTAAATTAGCGAGGAAAAGGCCTCAGGCGTGTTTGCATTTTTGGGGCAGCGGTGAGAGAGTTGCTAACATTTTTTTTTTTTTTTTTGCACCAGTTATAAGATATACACAGCATGTGAGCATGTTTTTCCCCAATAAACACAATTACAAAAACAGCCTAAGCGGTGTATATAAAGGCTATTTCACCAGGGCTCATTACCTCTGCATTAGCACTTCCTGTTATCTACAGTATATTTAACTAATTTTATCTAGCTCCATTTTCAACTGTACTTCTTCTTTTTTTTTTACACTGCATATATTAAAAACCTGCTTCCTGTTCATCACCTATATCACATGAACAGTTATTTTACTTGCTTAGTTTCTATCCACAAAGATAATATCTCCATTTTGCATGTTTTATATGTTATTTATCTTGTACATCTAAAAACACATCGCTTCCTGTTAATACTGCTGTGTATACTGCATATCTAGATCGGAATACATGTTAAACTGCTCTGCTGCTGCGTGCAATGACACTAGACACTAGTGACTCTAGTTATTATCTAATCTAAATAATCAAATATAAGCTAGTTTTACTGCATTTGTAACATCATACTATGTAAATATTTCTATTAAATACTGCCCTGTGTTGCTGTTGCATAAGTCAAATCTAATTATTGTCACTAACCTGAACAACAGCTTTGAGAATCTGGGATTTAATCAAATAATATTAGTATTGGCTGCGCGTGTGTTTTGCATATTAAGACAAAGCCTGTAACAAATGTGTTCTGACACTAGGACGACAATCACAGTCACTTAAAAACAACTTTAATAATTGCAAATAAATACAGCATCAGTCAGTCACCCATTTCTGTGGAAATATTATCATGGCAGATTAAAACTAAAATGTGATTAGGGGGGGTCCAATTCAGTCGATGATGAGTCCATGTGAGACGCGTATCTGGTGACATTATTGGAATATTATTCAGATTGTTTGCGCGGTTTTTGCGGCTGTGTAATGATCAGTCTTCCGTGTGTAATAATCAGCTAATATAGCTCATGAGCTGTGATTCATAGGGAGAGCGGAAGGTAGGGAGGAGGACACTCTTGCGTGGTGTCCGCCCCTCTCTGAGAAGTAAAGAGTTAACGGAGCGGTGGGTTTGCCCATTCTCCTGCTGTGAGTGACGCGATCATCTCTCTTATCCCTCAACTTTGCCTGTTGCCAGACCAGGCAGCCGAGGTGGACGCTTGGCTTTATCGCCGCTGACATTCTTAACGCGATCACACCGAGAAAAGAAACATCTTATCAATCAGCGATATTAATATCATTTATTTATTTTTTCCCCGCTGACTTTTTCCCCCCTCCTCTCCCCGCAGGCTGCTTATTCCGTAACGATGATTTTTAGTTTTTCTTTCCATCGGACTCCCCGATGTTGTGCAGTCTACTACACGAAGGCGTGAATCATATTTGAGTAGAGGTGGATCTTCCCGGATACGGCGAGGGGCTATATTAAATATAAAAAAAGAGAAGAGTTTCACGGAAATCCCCACAAATAAAAAATGCCGCGGAGGAAACAAGAAGCGCCCAAGCGCGCAGCAGGTACGTGTATCCAACTATAATGTGCGTAAAAATCAGGTTTGCTCTCATGAAACTGTGGATGTTACCTTTGTTTGGTAAAGCTCACTTTTACAGTCACTGCATTTCCGTTTCCACTTTGTGTCTGTTTTTTTTCTGTCTAACGATGCGCTTTGTCACTCTTGGCTACTCTTGTGAGACCTCATAGAAACTGTTCCCTTTCTAACACGGACGGATGTACAGTTTGTGTACAACAATCGGAGATACTGCGGTTTCGCTCTCTCCACGCCGCGCGGCGTACTGTTAGTCCCATCGGATGAGTTGACTGGCTGTAAACTTTCGCTTCCTATTGTTCCCAACGCGAATCCCTGATACTTCACCGACCATCCAAATCTTTAAGAGTAAAACAAGGGGGAAAAACGGGCTGTGTTTTCTTGATAGTGTGTACCCGAGGCGTGCCATAAAAAGAGGGGACATTAGGGCTTTGTGCGCATTTGATCCGAGCGCATAACTTCTTTGCACGGGCAGAGGGGGGGAAAAAAGCCCTACCTCTGAGAGCTTTTTTCTTGTTCTTGGGATAAGATAAACAATTTGAGATCAGACAATGGGGTTTCGTGGGCTGGAAGGAGCCATAATCGACAGTTGCCATGTCTGATTTGACGGTTGATTGATTGGCTGTCATGCGGCTTTGATCTGATCCTTCCCGATTTGCATCAGAAAATCACTTCCCACCATGTGCTGCAGGCCCCTGACGTCACGTTTAAACCACTTTGAAAGGCCCTGTGTACTTTTTACCCTCTCTCTCTCTCCCTCACTCACTCTCTCTCTCCCTCACACACACACACACTCTCTCTATCTCTCTCTCTCCCTCACACACACTCTCTGTCTCCCTCTTTCTCTCTGATGGTCAAGTGACTCACGAAAAAGTGAAAGAAGGGGGGACAAAGTGGTTTCACTGTGAGACACACACACACGCACATACACACACACACACTTCCAGCAGAGAACATCACACTCCCATGTGCACATGCTCACTTGTTCACTTTGAACACACACACACACACACAGTGGGTAGAGGAGGCGGGAGGAGTGGGTTAGAGGTTGTAAAAGGAGCCGTGTGCTATGTAATGGAGGGGAGGAATGGGTTTGCTCTGTCAGACCGGGCCGTCACAACGGCTTTGTTTCATGTTTGATTTAATTGTCTCTCCCCTGACAGGCCCATTCATCAATGGCTTTAATGGTCAATCAGAGACAGGCTGAGTGAGTGCTCCCATTCTGTTTAGCCATAAGCTGGCCTGGGCTTTTATTTCATCAAAATGCCCCAGCCTAATGTACATGCTCACTGGCTCAGAGTGGCCGCGGGGAGCACATAAAGAATGACTGAAAGCTTTCTGATTTCAGATCAGTGAGAAGGATGTTTTTTCTCTCTCTCTCTCTCTCTCTCTCTCTCATCTCCTCCTCTCCTCCTCTCTACTCTCTCCTCCCTGCTACACTGCTGTTTCTCTGTTGACGAAAGGGAATAAAGGCTGTAATATAGATCGTTTTGTGTTTTTAGAAAACAACTTTTTCTCCCTGAAAACCACGCTTCTTTGTTCATTCATTCATCTATTCATTTCTTCATTTTTTCATGCTCCCCTTCCACCCCTGTCAGTCAGCCCGTGCAGCTGCAAGTTATAAAGTTGTCAACTGTTCAGTGGCACACAAAGGGTGATGATGAATTGATTGCAGCACAGAGCATGGTGATAGAGAGAGCAAAGAAAAGGATGACAGATGATGGGCCTTGATTAGGGACTTAGGGGGAGAGTCAGCCCACTGCAACCTTGAGACTTGCATGAAAAATCCCCCACACCCCCCGCTCCACGTACACACACACACACACGCACACACACCGCTTTACTCTCTCATTGTCTCTCCACCACACACTCTCAGCTTCTCCCTCTCCTTCTTTCCTTCCTCTGTCTAAGAGGGTTTCTCTCTCCACAGTAGAAAACTTGTTTTGCCTGCTTCATTAGCGTTGGTCCAATTAGCCGTGAGGCTGATGGAGTCCTGACAGGCCCTGTGATTGGAGATGACAAGCTCGGGGTGCCCAGCCCAATGAGGTTTGCCACCACTTTGATGTAATCAACTTGATATTACACAGAGCCGCTCGCCTTTGGTTGTGCTGTAACTCAATTTTCCGCTGCAGGTGACAAATGGGCCTGCCTACCTGGGTCAGGTCTGAGTGCTCTTAACAACCGAGGGCAGCTGGTCACGTAAACAGCCGAGCAAACACGAGAAAGAGACTCTCCCAGCTGTGGAAATACAGGCCTCCGTCCTTCGTGGCTGGCTATTAGCTTCGCCCCGAGCTTGAAATGGCTGCAGAAAGTTGAAATACTCCGCCGACTTAACAGGAAGTCAGCATCGGCTTTATAACGTGTGGGCAAAGACACGGCTATTTCACTGGAATGTGTAACCTGTACAGTATGTCTGCAGAATGTTGTCAGTGTGTTTACAGTATCCAGTGTATTACATGTGTCAGTGCGCAGTTCTCTGTCATAATCTGTGCTTTGGTCATGTGTGTGTGTGTATAAAAGTCCAACACAGAAGGAGAAGGTTAGGTAGCTGGGGGGGGGGGGGGGGGGGGGGGTTAGTTCTGATTTGGACCGGGCTCTGCAGCAACAGTCTCCTCTTTCTGCAGGGTCAGGTTTATAGCTGCCAGACTGGCAGCCATCACTCATGTCCGTCTGTGAGTGTGTGTGTGTGCGCGCTCAAATCAGTGAGCATGCACTTTCTGATTTGTTGGGTTCGAATGCGTGTGCGTGCGCGCACACGCGCATGTGTGTGTGTGCGGTTTAGCTTGTGATAGTGATGAAAGGAATTGCAACTGTAGACCACCTGCTGGGGTTTGGCCATAACTCTCTGAACTGTGTAAGCCTTCTGCGTTGCTCAGTTTCTTCTGCTCTGCCCCCTTCCCTGTGTCTTTTGCACGTCACGTATGCCGAATATTCCAAATTAGAAACACAACACTCGGTACACAAACATGCCGTGTTATTGCTAGTAAAGATACAAGCGTTTGGAGGGCACGTTGCAGACACATGCGCACACGTTGTGACCGGGCCGTAAAAGCAGCAAGTGAAATGAAGTAAGCTGTTTTTATATCTGTCTGCCTTCCTGTTGTGAGTGTGTGAAAAGCATGCCCTTACGGAAGCGGTGGGGGGAGCACGAGTTGGGACTTAATTGTTCGGCCGACATACGGACTGACAATGTTTGCGAGCTTTAACAACAATACGCCGCCTCCGCCGGCGTTGTTTGCAGGTGTGAGCGTGGCAAATGTTTTGGCCTTGCAGGCCCCGTTGCTAATGAAAGTCCTGTGGCTGGATTCCGGTGAGGTTGAGTCACGTCTGTGATCTATGTGTCTGATAAGTGCATACCTAATGAAGCTGTGAGCACCGGTGGAAGAAGGCGGAGGAAGGCTGACAGAGTGTTTCCCACAGGTATTGACAGATGCCTTTTTGTTTTTGCCATAGGGCCCTGACTCCATAAATCCTGCCTGTGTAATGATAACAGTGCCACCCTGCCAGCAAGTGAGTGAAAGAGAGAGTGTAAGAGAGGAGAGAAAGAGGGCAGAGGGGGAGGAGGTGCTGGTGGTGGGGACGATGAGAAGAAGAAGAGTGGGGGCGGTGAAATGGGCCTTCTCTCCTTTTTAACACACACTTGGCAGATGTCAAGCCATAGGGTTGGGCTCCGGGAGAGAAAGAGGAGTGTAAGTGCTGTAGTAGTGTCACAAATAGAAAACCGTTTCCCTTTCAGCTTTCAATGTGCTTTCAGCCGAGGTTTTCAGCCGGGACTGCTGTCTGGGCACTGAGTCGGAGGCTTTGTAAAAATAGTCCCACCGCTGTTGTGATAGATGCAGCTGCACTGTGGCGACAATTGGGACAGGCTGGATCCCTCCAACCCCACCTCCCACCCCACCTTCTCTCTCTCTCTCTTTCTCTCTCTTTCTCCCTCTCTATCTGTCTCCCACCCCTCCCACAAGTAGCGAGCGTCAGAGCTTGGTTGGATGTGTTCTCTTTTCGGGGAAACTGAGCTGCTCCGGTCTTCAGGGGTCCTGAAACCCAATCCAGAAGGAGAATAGCCCGGCCATGCCAGAGAGCCGATTTCCTTTTCAACAGAGTCATTTATCACTGACCCACCCTTCGCTTCTGACACGGTGACGTGTGTCATTTATCAAACAGGCTTTACCAGACACACAGAGAAGGGAGGTGGATAGGGGGCAGAGAGGAAGAGAAAGAGAGAGTGAAAGAGGGGAAAACAAGACCGAGAGTTGACTGAGAGAAACAAAGAGAAGGAGAGGAATGGAGAATGAGGTGCAGACTCACTGGAGAGAGACAGAGGAATGGATAGACTGTCGTTTGTGCATGTGTGTGTGTGTCTGTGAGAGTTTTTTCCAGGGAAGAGTGAGTTTTCCTGAAACCCTGGAGGAGAAGCGTTTGGGAGGGGAGATTTTTTCGAGATGACAGGGAGGATTGAGTTACACCGAGTTGTGTTTTGATGAGTGACAGTATGTTCTTCCATGACATGTCTCGAGATGTCTGAATGAAGGGGAGAAAATATACTTAGCGAGCATACACGTCCGACAAGTGTGTTGGGTTTTATGTACTCATAATACATGAACAACAAACACATGTAGGAGCGCCATGGAGGTGTGTGTGTGTGTGTGTGCGTGCGTGAGAGTGCGCGTACATGTGGCCATATGGCGTCAATGTTTAATGCCGTACGAGCGTGTGTGTGTGCTGCTCCCTGATGAGCAGGGCTGACAGGTATCACTCATGCAGCAGCCTGGCCTTTAAATGAACCCGAGCTGCTCTGCTCTCCCGTGGCCCTAACAGGCTCTCTCTAAGATGGATGCTTCTCTAAAAATCAGATTAATGATGGATACCAGGCTTATAGTGCCATTTATCATGAAGAATATTATTTAGGCCGGCCGTGTATGGCTGTAACTGGAGAGCCAGGACGAGAAGAAGCAGGGTGGAAAGCCTTAGACAGACACTCACTGTGTGATGGATGGCTGAGCGCTCTCTCTGAGTGTTACTAGACACCAGTGCCGCAGCAGTAGGCCATAATCAGATAGCCCAGGGATGTTTATCCCGCAACTACACTACCCAGATTGCCTTGCCTGGAGGGTTGTTTTATGAAAGGTATAGTCTATCATTATTATCATCTTTAAAAAGTTAGTGGAATCATGAAAAAACTCTAGACACCGAAGGGGCACATAGACGCCTCAATGGGGCTTATTGAAATTATACATTATGAAATGATCCATTTGATCCAATCTAACTGGCTGTAATGATTACCAAGAAGTTTCCATTTAGCTCTGCCCAGAAGAGTCCCCAGCCCAGCATCGCTCCCCAACAATCATGAATAAAAGAGTACAGTGAGGGGTCAGGGCAAGGCCAGCTCTGCTGCTGCTACAAAACTAAAAAAAAACAGTTGTTTTGCTTTTTGTCCTCTTCTTGTTCCCTCTCCCTGTCTCTTACCTCCTCCTCCTCCTCCTACTCACTACAGTGATTTATGGTGGCCATCCATCTTCAGGCTGCGTCCATCACCTCCTCGTTGCTAGGCGATCATGGCAGCAGCTGTGCGTTGTGAGAAGGGGTTTGGTCGTCCCACTCCCAAGACCCGACTTTATTCCCTTTACTGCCCGCCCACCACTACACAAAGATTTAACTTTAAACGCAGTCCTAGTTTTCGGCACAGCTGCGAGCCACAAACCTAATGCCAGTCTCAGACCTGAACCCATCCCTTCTTTTCAAATGCAGCCCCAGTTTGAGCTCTTACAATAGGCTTGACCTGTCCTGAGCTGTGAAACTACAGTAACTCTTAAACCTCAGCCTTCATTTCAGACCTACGGAAATGCAGGCCAGAAAGTCATGGCTCCTATCATCATTCCTATTTGTAACAATAACATTTTACAAAGCGCATTATTTGAGAGGCAATGACACAATAACATCAAAAAGTCAGACACCTGTGCACATTGCCTTGTCACAGACATGATGCAACGGGGACAAGGAAGCTCATGGGACAAAGAAAGTTTTAGTTTAATCCAGTTTATGAACAGTTGAAAAGAAACATGAACCTTCCAGTAACTGAACCCATTGTCAACTTACTTTGACATGTTGACCAACTGTACTTACCATTATCATACCGTAACAGGCACGGTGGGTACGTTACGTTTGTGTAGTGTGCGTAAAATCATGTTTCGAATGATTCATCCTCGAGTCTCTACAAACAATGCAATGAGTAAAACGTTGCAGAAGATGTGTAATTATGAAGTACAGGAAAACTTAGTATTGACCCTAGAATATTCTCAGCTTAGTCACAGCACTATCTTCACTGTAAAGCCCCATTCACACAGCCTCAGCGACCTTTTAACAACATTTCTGTGCAAGGCCTAAACAGTTGAAGGAATGGGCAAATAAACAGCAGTTCTGCTTCACAGAGCCTTGTTTTTGAGAACTGCCCAAGTTTTCGAGAAAGAGTGATGAGAAGAAGGAGGCAGAGATGTGGGATAGTTTAAGGAAGTTTGACTGATATCATCGGACAAAACTGGCTCAGACTGGAAAACTGCCTTCCCGCGGCATCTTGGCCTTTATTGCTGCCCTTGGTTTCTGCACCTGTGGAAGCTGTTTTCGTTGGATTTCTGTTTGTTTCCATTTTGTTTATCGCGTATTGTGGCTGCGTCAGGCTTCAAACTGGGTCTGGAACTGTGAGTTTGTCCAGCTCCTTCTCCTCTGTGTCAGAGTTAGTAACGAGTGGACGTTATGCTTCTGAGGCCCGTCTCATGTTAGATAAACGAGATGAATTTTCATGTCTTAAAGGTCTGTTCATGCAGCTTTGAGGTCTGCTCATAAAACGGTCAGCCAAGGCTCGAATGCATTCGGTGTCTGCCTCTTTCCTTTTTCTTTTTCTCTGCCTCTCTCTCAGCCTTTCTTTCTGTTGTGTGTGTGTGTGTGTGTGTGTGTGTGTCTTTCTCTCGCTCTCTCTCCTCTTACGATGTACATTGACAAGGCTCAGCCCTAAGCTTTGCCTGGGGCCAGAATGATCTCTCTGTTTTTCCCATCTCCCATATCACACATCCTGCACTACAATCGGCGGACACAATGTATTCACAATGCCATCAGGGGGTAGAGAACACACACAAATAAAAACTGACAAAGACATCCATGATCGCTGGTAACATGATCGCCTGCAGAAGAAGAATGTGGAAGCAGAATTATGTGCTACAAAATGAGCACAGCATAGTCCTCTCTGGTCACATCCTAAGAAGCAAATTATGTCAGGCCTTGTTAATTTTTCAAATAGCCACACATCACCTGTTTTGTTTTTTTCTCGTGGGACCTTCAGCCAGCCTGTAAGGATCAAAGGAAAAAGGAGGGGAAGAACTAAGTTTGATTGAGTGTGTTACTTTGACAAATGTGTACAACGGAGAGGCATTTTAGGTATGTTACTGATCTGCTGCTATTTTGACAGAATGGGGCTGTTTTGGACTGAATTATTCTAATCTATTTAAAGAGTTTAAGGCTGCTGGGAAACTTGAGAGAGAGAGTGGAAGTCGGTGGTTTGTGGTTTTTGTGATTGAGACTGAGGTGACTTCCTGTCCTGTAGTGTTCTGGAGCTGTTTCCTGTCAGTAAGAGCCCCCTGCTGAGGGGCCGTGTTGGTTTAAGGGCGTCAAGGTCCAGTTCAAATACTGTACACATGTCAAGAAGCGCCCGTTAATGTTGTGAGACAGTTTAACTCTCTCCTCACTGAGCCGTCCTGTGCAATCACCGACTTCAAATACCCCAATCAAGTCTTGGCAACTACGCCTTACTTCCTTTTATCTGTTCTTCAGCAGTATAATAAAAATGATAAACTTAATTTATATGTTATTTTTTTATCCAAGCATTTCAATGTGCATAGGGCAAAATTACATAATCATGCATCCATGTAGAATTGATTAAACCAGTAACAATAGGCTGCAATCTCTGTGCTCTCTTTTTTCCTGTTGCTTGATTGTTTTGTTGTCTTTGAGCAGCGCCATAAAAATGTTTTGTAATATTTGCAGTATAGCTATAAGGGACCACCCATGTAGACAATTTCCTCTCCCCTCCCTAGATACCAGTTGTGTCTTTGTGCACGGTACAGTTTTCTATGCATACAGTGATTACGTTATAAATAAAGAAGTAATCAAGCTGTGAAATCTGTACAAACAGTAACTTTGCAATAGTATGAGTTGCTGTTTGGTTTTATTCTAAGTCCTCGTAGGACGTTACTTAAGTATTGCTCAGTTCTAACGGTGTAATACACATTGAATTTACATTTTGCATTACACTGGGTATGCACAGTTTTTTAGAGACAACAGTAGCATCATGTGAATTTCTTTCCATCATATCTTCAGAAAAATAAACAATACACGGACGTCCTCCACCTATATAGCACCTTTTTGAAATATTGTCCTCATGATGACTGCACAAAGGACTCACCTTTTTTTTTAATATCACAAAGCCTGTGGCAAGGTTGTCTCATTTTTCAGAGACCAACCGGTCATTTGAGTATGAGGGTCAGACATAGGTAGATTTTTTTTAATGACACATCCTGTTTATCCCACTGCTGTTGGGTGTGATCTGGCTCCAGACTGTTTTTCCAGCTGTGGAGGCCAGTCCAGGAATATGCACATTGGTCATCAAAGGACAGATTTAAGAAAAGGGACAGAGTTAGTAATAGCTGGGTGAGGAGGTATTGGATTGTGCTTTGACAAATTCACATTTAGGAAAGGATTAAATAGAGGGCTGTTATAATCTTTCAAAGAAAGGAGTGCAAAGATTTCTACTCGAGAAACACATGATTGATTTTTTTTTTTTTTTTTTTAGGTCTTCATATTATCACTCTTGCATACGAGGCCTATTTAAAATGCAGCATCAAAAACAGACAGTGCTTTCAGCAGCACTTGAGGAGAAATAACCCATGGGACAGAGAGAGAGAGACACTGAGAGGCTCTGCTTTAGAGGCAGCCACAGCACCTTCCTGCTTAATCACCCCCTGTCCCTGCCCTGTCTGTTGTTCCTGATCGTCAGAGCAGCACTGCAGTATTTCTATCAGATGATCTCTCCCTCCTCGTCTGCGGCCCTTATGTTTATGAAAATGATACTCCACAGGAATGCCTCCTGCATGCCAAGATGTCACTGTCTTTCCTCATCGCTTGCATCTACGTACATGTACGAGTGTGTTTGTGTGTTTGAGAGAGAAATGGGGGGGGGATGAGCTAGTGTCATAATTGACTCAATAGCTTTATTTATAAATGCGTGGGGGTGGGGGTGTTTGAGGTTGCGTGTCTTAAGGTGAAATGTGTCTTTCTGCATGTGAGACTTACATTTTCTGCAGCTTATGTGTTTGTGTGAACGTGTTATTGCTATTTCTGTGTGAGCCGTGACTGAGATGTTGATTGTGTGAAAGCGCACCTCCTACCGTTCTTACCCCCCCCCCCTCCCCAATAGAAAGGAATCATTCATGGAACCTAATGATTCTTGTCTTTCCCCCACATGGCATCAGCTCACTTTATCACACACACACACACTCTCTCTAACTCTTTTCCTCTCACTTATACACACACGCTAGGAAAACTCATACATTGGCCCTAGACCATATGCTCAGATATTAGTTAAGACTGCATCCAAGAGTATTGTTGTATTCATAATCCTCTTCTTTTTTTTATTCTAAGGGAGCCTCTATACTCCCATCACCTTTTATTAGCTTGATAAATCACCTCTGTTGTCAGTCAAGCCAGGGAGAATAATTGGATGTGGTTGTCGCCCTGTGTGATGGATTATCAGTCATTGGGGATTAAATTAACAGATAGTGCTCAGACATAATGGTTTTTGTTTTGCATTTTAAATTGCTTGGGAGCATGGCTAGACTCTGTGGGTTTTATAGCTGGTCCTTTTGGACTTCTTTCCCTCTCCCTTTGCTATCTAGGCTTAATGACAAATGAACAATAACCTATAGGGCCGCAGCTCTATTAGTATGAAATGTAAAACATTTACTACCACGTTAAGGCACAGAGAGAGGCCTGGGGAGGCTTACGAATGTGATAACATGGCATGAAATTGGATATAGCAATAGTTTGATGAAATAGCTTGACAATGTGAAGAAATATGTGGAATATTTTCTTGATGAGGAAGAGAAAGGTGACCTGACAACTTGGTCAAGGGCTGTGCCAGGCTCGCCTGATGCAAGCTGACATCTGTGACCAGCTAGTCAGGACACAAACACATTAACTGCCTCATCCTGGCTGGATTTCCTCTTTCAAATGAGAATCTGACACGAATACCTTCCAGAGGAGGAGCGGAAGAGAAAGTAAAGCAAAAGGGAAAGAGGGTGTAGGCTTGAGCACTGGTAGCACTGAGATATCTCCCTTGCATGTTTGCCCGAGCGTGAGCGATTTACCTCCTCGCCCCCTTCTCCATCCTCCCATACCCCTCCCTCCCCTCCACGTCCGCATTATCATAATTGTGTCCAGAACATGAGGGGCCGGGGAAGTGATCATGTCATTTTATTTACACCCTGCTTGGCCCTTTTTACAAACGACATGCCACTGACTGCCAAGCGGACTGGGGCCCGACGACATCTTTTGATCAGGGCTGTCGGGGCCTATCAGCGGAGAATGGCAGGTAATGGATACCCAGTGACAAACCAAATCTCCGGGAGGACGGAGAGTGGGCCGCACCTGCCAGGTCTCCATTAGGCTGGCCTCTCAGTGGGGCTGCCTGCTGACTCTGCCCCCAGGGCCCAAATCAGACCAGCGCCAGCCGCATGGCTGCCTAGAGATTGGCTGTTAGCACTGGAAATGAGAGTTATTTCAGCTATGACATTTTTGTTTAGACTGGACGTGTGTGCGTGGGGCGGTGGGGGAATGAAGGATTTAGTCACAGTGTATGTCTATGTGTGTGCTTGTTTGTGTCCACATGCGCCGGCTCGACTGTGCGAGTGTCCAAACTATAACTATACCTACAGCTTCTTCCTGCGGCATTTGTCTTAGTTTACAATATTGTCCAAATGGCCTTGGACCTGTCTACATGCCATCTGCTATTTTCAGAGATTATTTGTTTTTCCTTAAGTTGAGCGGTTTTGTGAGTGAGGTGGACAGGAAACGAGGGGGGGGGGGGGGGGGGGGGTCATGATGACACTGCATAAGAAGGGGGTGAGTGGTGGGTGAGTTGGCGTTGGGTGGGTAGGCTCACCACCACAGGAAACACAGGAGTTTGCATGTATTTGTGTGTGTGATGGCGCAATTTAGATACACACAAAACACACACACACACACACACACACACACACACACACACACACTTATCATCGCTCTCCATGTAAGCAGTGGGTGCCAACATGCAAAGTGACAGATCCCTTATGCATTGCCATCATGTTCACCTCATCCTCTTTACCCTTCCCTTCCCGTGCTCTCATTTTCTTCCTCCCTTTGTTCCATTCATTTCTTTTTCTTTTTTATGAGTGCAATGTATTTGTATAATGTTTGCATGACATTTAACACCTGTATAGAGTGCTGAGATTTGCTTTTAAGAATATAGCTTGAACCCAGAGTATAGACAATCTTCCGCATATTAGGAATGTAATGAACTCACTTCAGTCCAGACGACACTGTGGGATTCAACGTGTCAGACTTTCTTCAACAAAAATTCTGACATCCTTTTTCCCGAAATTCTTCAAGATGTGCTCTTTGTCTTTACGCATGTGTGGTGTGTGTGTGTGTGTGTGCATGTGTGAGTCTGTATGTGTGTGTAATCAGAGAAGAGGCAGATGAAGAGGCGTCAGACATATTAACTGACAGATGGAGGTTGATCCAACTCATTTATTACCCCAGAGGAGAATGCCACAGTGAGATTGGGCTTCATTAATTTCAGATTTAGTTTTCATTTCAAGCTGTTGCGCCCTGAGATAAATAAAATGGCGCATTATGTTTTTGCCAAGATATTTCTTTTTTGTTTTCCTCCAATAGAAGGAGTGAAAAGAGGGGAGGCATAAGTTCCGTGTGGCTGGGGTAGTATATAAATACAGGCTCGCCTAGAGGAAAATAACACCTCAACGGTTGATGAGGTGAAATGGGATGACTGTAATTTCTCAGCTCAGCTTTAAAGGCTCCCACACAGATGGCTCATTTATCCCTGGGAGTCCTCGGGCACACATAGCAGGGAAACTTTTTCTCCAGTTATTCTAACATAGCGTGTTCACTCCCTGCAATTTAACTCATCTCTTTCTTTCTCTCTTTGTCTCCATTCTCCTTGCAGCCTATTCTCCCGAGGAGCTGACAGAGCACAGTGTGGAGGATGAGGAGGCGGAAGCAGACGACCTGCCCTCAGCCCCTCGGGATGACCTTCCCATGAAAGATGAGTTTGTGGAGCAAAGCGTTGGGCCTGCCAAGGAGCAGGCATGTGATCAGGAATCAGCTGGGGCCACAGAGCTCTCGGGACAAGAGATGGACAGTGAGTCACATGTGAGTGAGACCAGTGACCGTCTCTCAGACTTCGAGAGCCCCTCCAGAAAGGCAGAGGGAAACTTGGTCACAGCTTCTCTGAATGGTGGCACTAAAACGCCTCCCATAGGCATGGACACCTTAGAACAAATGAAGGCTATCTACTCCAGCTTCCTGAGCAGCCCTTTGTGGTCACCACTGAACTTTAATTCCACACTGCCACAGGCGCAGTCCTCTGCTTCTACAGAGAAGCCAACTCGCAGCAACAGCACTAGTAGCAGTAGTAGCTGCAGCAGCGGTAGCTATGACTGGCACCAGTCTGCAGTGGCAAAGACACTACAGCAGCATCCTCCCCAGGGCCGTCACCCTGCCCAGTCTGAGCCCAGCCTCTTCAGTACAGTCCAGCTCCACAGGCAAAACCCAAAGCTCTTTGGCTCAATCTTCACTGGGGCCAGTAAATTCCGCTGTAAGGGCTGTAGTGCCGCTTATGATACCCTGGTGGATCTAACAGTTCACATGAATGATACAGGCCACTACCGCGATGACAACCATGACAGGGCAGGCAGTGGTGGAAAGCGTTGGTCTAAACCACGTAAGCGGTCCCTGTTGGAGATGGAGGGGAAAGAGGATGCCCAGAAAGTTCTGAAGTGCATGTATTGTGGCCACTCCTTTGAATCCCTCCAGGACCTCAGTGTCCACATGATCAAGACCAAACACTACCAGAAAGTGCCTCTGAAGGAGCCCATGGCCCCTGTGGCAGCCAAAATAATGTCTTCTAAGAAAAGGGGACTTGTAGGGTTGGACCTTACTGCCTCACCACGCTCTAGAGAAGGAACCCCCAAAGCTAAGCATTCACAGGCAGACCCAAGTGAACCCTCACAGAAACCTTCCTCCAGCCCCTACACCACCCCCAACAACCGCTACGGTCACCAGAACGGTGCTAGCTATGCTTGGCAGTTTGAATCCAACAAATTCCAGATCCTTAAGTGTATGGAGTGTGGGAGTTCACATAATACGCTGCAAGAGCTGAGAACTCACATGATGGTGACAGGACACTTCCTGAGGGTGACCAACTCTGTGGGAAAAAGAATCAAGACACTTCCCGAGGCCACCTCCCCCAATCCTGTGAGGGTTACCACACCTACTGAGCAGAAGGTCCAGTCTGTCCCACTTGCACCCTCCACCTTCTCTCCACCACCTCTTCAAACTACTACGACTCCCCCCGCTACCTCCCCTCCTCTTAAAGAGATCAAAAAGGAGGAGGTTGAGGAGGAGTGCACTAGGCAGGAGACTGCTGGAAATGAGAAGCAAGTTGCAGCTTCAGTTGGGAAGGAGGAGGATGCTGAGAAGGAAGAAAAATATGACATCTCAATGTATAACTATCTTACTGAAGAGGACCTGAAGGAGAGCCCTAAAGGGGGCTTTGATATTCTCAAATCACTGGAAAACACTGTGACGTCAGCCATCAACAAGGCACAAAGCGGGAATCCAAGCTGGGGGGGTTACCCTAGCATCCATGCAGCCTATCAGTTCCCCAGTGCTCTCAAGCTCCAATCGGGCCACATGGAAAAGAATTCCCCAATGAAGTTCTTGTTCAATGGAGGGGATGGCACTATGTCCTCCCTTGCCAAGAACCAGCCCCTCGTTTCCCCACCTCTTAGTCAGTCCTCCCCCTTCCCCAGCAACAACTTCCAAGCAATGGAGGATTTAGTGAAAAAAGTGACTGAGAAAGTAGCAAAAGTAGAGCAAAGGGTGAAGCAGTTGTCTCCTAAGATGGAAAACCATCCATCTCCCTGTAATAGTGAGGCTGGAGAATCACATAAGGGAGGAGAGGCTGACTCACCTCGGGAATGGAGGGCAGCCACTCCAGCCAATAGCGATAAGGGAAGCCATAGTGACAGAGCATCCCCGGCAACAGAACCCAAGAGAGAGACAGCAGTCAAATCCCCACTCGCCTCTACGCTGAGATGCAGTACTGCCATTATCACCGGCCATACTCCTCCAGAGCAGCCCTTTGTCAACCCTCTAAGTGCTCTTCAGTCAGTAATGAACATTCATTTGGGGAAAGCAGCCAAGCCCGCCTTGCCAAACCAAGATCCCCTGAGCCTGCTCTCCAGGCTTAGCCAGAGCATGGCTGAGAGGGCTGCTGTGGCTGCTCCTCCCTCACAGACCAAAAAGCCGGAAAGTGTAGTTGATAATAGCTTTTGCCAGCCCAATGATGACCAGCCTATGGACCTCACAAAAGGGAAAAGCGATAGAGGAGGCTCAGTTGGTTCAGCCCCTCTAACTCCTTCATCTACAGCCTCCTCCATCTCCCCCTCCTCCCTCGTTACTCCTGCAAAGCTAACAGTGGTCTCTCCCTACACATCTAGCAGCCCTCTACATGAAAACGCATTGTCGGATATCTCAGACATGCTGAGGAACCTGACACAGTCCCACCATGTCCCAAAGCCTCCTTCACGTTCCCGAGTCACAGAAAAAACTGAGATTGTGGGCTCGGCTCATGACGATGACGAAGCATCCATGCATGGCCACAAACGCAAAGGTCGTCACTCTAACTGGAATCCCCAGCACCTCCTCCTTCTGCAGGCCCAGTTTGCCTCGAGCCTGAGGCAGACATCGGAAGGGAAGTACATCATCAATGACCTCAGCCCACAGGAAAGAATGCATGTATCTCGTTTCACTGGCCTCTCCATGACCACCATCAGCCACTGGCTGGCTAACGTCAAGTACCAGCTAAGGAGGACTGGTAGAACCAAGTTCCTCAAGAACCTAGACTCCGGTCAACCTATATTCTTCTGTAGTGACTGTGCTTCACAGATCCGAACCCCAGCAGCGTATGTATGCCACCTGGAGGCCCACCTAGGGTTCAGAATCAGGGACCTGGCCAAGCTGTCCCCCAAACAGACTGTCAGGGACTCCCACACTCTCACTGAGAAACTAGTGCCCCTGGAGTCCTTCCTTTCCCCACAATCACAAGATGACTGCAGTAGTAATGGGGCAGTGTACCGCTGCCAGCTCTGTGTCCGTAAATTTGCCACTAAGCACGCCATCAAGCTTCACCTCAGCAAGAGCCATGGGAAGTCTCCAGAGGACCATCTGCTATATGTATGCGAACTAGAGAAACACTAAATTGCTCTCAGCAGTAGTCATATTGGAAAACACATGTAGAATGGCTGTTAAAAACAAAAAATAAAAGCTGAGAAAGTGTGCACAAAGATGGCATGAACTACTGTTAAAAATGTCAGCACAAGGTGTTTACATCTGTTCGGCCTATAAGCATTTCTGATTTCTCTGTATTTCAAAAGACATTTATTTCACATCAAAGTATATTATAGGTCAAAGATATTCAGCCAGATTTGTTGTCAGCTTTGTCGTCTACCTTATGTACACCTTTGGTAATGTGAGACAACAGACGGCAGGTTATTTCATGATCATGGTGAATCTCTTGACTAGAAGGGTCAGCTAATAACTTGACTTGAAATATATTAACTTTATTGTATTTATTTTGTATTTTTGTGAGTTTGGTTTTGATTTGCTGGTAGACTGCATGTTCAACAAGTTTTACTGTTACATTTGTACAGTCCCGTCCTGTCCTGTCCAGATTTTAAAATGCCCTTTCAAACTGGTCATTTTCTAATACTTAAAACAGCCAAACGCCTGGGAAAGCCCCTTAAAAAAGAATCTGCCAAACAGCAAAAGTTCATTGCTTGTTTTTATAGTTTTCTCTGTACAGCCTATTGATTTTCTCGCTGATTGTAAAAGCTGCCTTGTTCTTTATCATTGAGTAAGGGGCACTTAAAATCCAGGTCTGTGTAAAAATGTATATATAGTGTATAAGCTTACGACTTGCTGTTTAAATTATGCATACTTGTTATATTTCCTAATTTAAGAGGACTATGACTATCCACTGGTGCAGAGCCTTTGAAGAAGATTAAAAGGACATTGTTTTGCACAATAGTTTTATAAATGTTATTTGATAAAAAAAAAAAAACAATACAAATATGTTAATGCCTTGTGCTTCTATGATTAAATTGAATTAACTGCTGCATAAAACATTTTGTTTTGTTTCATAATTATGGAGAAATTTGTAGATCAAGGTGTATGCATGTGTAGGAGTATGAATCTAATTTTAAAATGCAATATTTCAACAAGTGACATTTCAAAGCAGACCGTTAATGAAGAGAGATAACTGACACGTCACAGCATTGTCCAAACTGTATTTCCAAGCTGTTACCTAATTTTTCACTTGGCTTACCGGAAAATCATGCATCTTAGAAAAAAGAAAAAAAAAAACACCCCTCCCAATTGTTGTCCCACATTGTAATGACTAAGCATTTACAAATCAGCTGACAGATTGCTCACAGAGCTACATCTGCAGAAACACTGAGCAGAACTTAAAAACCCTCAGCATTTTTATCTGCAGTTGTCTTCCGAACCACAATTTGTCTAGATATTCGTGGTGATTTCTGTGTTGTTGTGGGGCGGACTCGAGAGGTGCGAGCGGTGCCACTGCCTGCAAGGCGTCTGGCAGGTGGTGTGTGCTGCATGTAAACCACCAGATGTTTCTGAAACGAGCCACTGGAGGAGGAGGAGGCAGGCGGGCTGCAACAGCAGGCAGAGTGGGCTGATTACCACGGGGGCTTGGATGCCATCAGGAGCCCTGGGCACAGACAGCAGATCTGGCACACACCTGGACTCCAAGACTGTCCCTTGGAAAAAATAAAGCGGATCCTATATACGCGCACTGAGACAAGCTGACAGCGGTGCAGAATGCACAGACAGGTGCTATTCCCTCAAAGCAGGCTTTTGGATCTAACAATATTACTGGCAGGTGTTGATGCTATCAGAGTAGTCACAATTCAGGCTCAGTGCCATGTAATGAGAAAGTTTTTTTTCATGTTTTTCAGTATGCATGATAAAAGCACGCACACACACACACACACACACACACACACACACACACACACGTTTCCACCATCCACCTTTGTCTTATTTGAAGATGCCTGGGGACGCCATGTACTTTCTGTTTGATGTTCCCGAGCTTTGCTTGTCATGACTGACTGACTGAGTGACTTGGGGCCGGGGGAAGTTATCTGGTTACTATGGCGACGGCCATTTGCCCAGCCTCTAACCCTGCTCGCTCACTCAACAGAGGACAGCCCGAGTGCAGCACACCCATTTACTCTCTTAAATCTCATCATCTCGCTTCAGTTCCTCCCACCCGGGAACAGATTAATTAACACACACACACTGTGTCCTGACCCCGTCTTCTCACACAAACTCATTACCGCCTCAGACTTGCTCCCGGCCCTCCAACGTTTAGGATACATTGGTCTAACGTTGTGGGAGAACCCAGTGATGACTCACATCTGACAAGCAGAATAAAGCCCTTAACAAAGGATGATAATTGAAAGATGGGATTCAGACCGGTAGCCATTGATAATGCAAATGAAAAAGCCTGAGCTGCTGCCTTATTGAATATCTTGTGACTTTTCCAAACCTTGGGAGACATTGCAGATATAAAATTATCTCTCAGACATGATAATTTTTTTTTTCCCCAGCACTGTATGTGTTGATGAATGCTTTAGCCTTAGTGACGGACTCAGGGTGAGGATGGTTGGGGGCGTTAATGAGATAGTTGACACTTTGGGGGTTAATGAGGGGCTGGAGGGAGAGGGCTAAATGATTGGACTTCTGCTTGGATGAGCATTATAGTGGCTGCAAGAGGAGAGCGGTGTAGAAGCTGTGGATCTGCTGTAGCCAATTATTTAGCATGAAAGACACAAAACTCCTCTCAATTGTATTTTTCTGTGATAATACAGAGGAGATTAGATGTGTTATCCATTGTTCTTTTGTCTTGAATATCCTTGAGGGCTGGGTAGTTATAGACGCCGATGCGCCTCAATGCTCCTAAAACAAAGTCAGCAGTGAAGGGGGAAGAAAGGAGGCGGACAGGACAGGGATAGGATAGGAGGAGAATGAGTCCCCCCACTCCTCCACTCCACAGATCTCCCATCAGCTCTTGTCATCCCTCTAATGAATATCAGTTAAATTGCTCTGTGGATCTGAGGAGTTTGGATGTCAATGTGATTTGTGTGAGTGTGGCGGATGGAGGGGCCCAGACTAATGAAAGGCGAGCCTAGCTTGACAGAGTGATGAGCATCAAGCCCATCAGACCAATCACACAAGAGTGGCTGACAGCGCCGACAGACAGACAGCTGAGGGAGGAGAGGCTATGCATTTAGGAAAACAAAATGGCTGCCAAAATAGCGGTGGATGTCTTTAGAGCACATTGATATATATTGCTCCTGTCTCAGTGTGCTTGTACAGTTGTGCAAACGGATGCAGGCAGCTGTGTCACATGCCAAAGTATGCGGCTCTGAAAATACATAAATTGTGGTTCCAGGAAGATTTATAGAAGCCTGCTCTCTCGTTTGTTTTAATGCTTCACGTTAATCAGACAAAGTCTTAAAAATATCAACAGGTGAAGAGGATAAAATAGGTTAACTGCTTTTAAAAAGGTACAACAAATCAAATGTCCCTCTAAGTGTCTTTTGCTTGACATCGTGATTTGATAAACAACCATGTCGCTGGCTACAAACAAGCTGCGAGCCTCCCCAAATCCTTGCGTGCCAAGATGGAAGACAATGTAAGAAGTGTCCATTCACGCAGCCTCCATAGAAAAGGTGACATGATCAGTGTTGACAGCAGCGAAGGAGACACGGATAGAGCCAAGTTAGCTTCACCTTGGACCCCTGACCTCTGTCTATAATGCATGGGAGCAGTCACATGCATCTATGACAGCCAATATGAAGCTCATTGGCCTGTTTACATGTGTGCCAGAAAGGAAATACTGCCTACCCTTTCTACAACATTACAGATAAACCATAATATAATTTCTTTAAACGGCACAAAGGAGTTTAAGCTAACAGTGACGTGCAGAGATTCATGAGAGAGCAAGAAGAAAAGAGACGGAGACAGAGACACCAAGAGGAAGAGACAGAGAGGTGAGTTTAAGATTTTCAAATGTGCCTTCACTACTGGGTGCAGGTTTTCATGCTGCTGTGTTGCAGTGTGCTGCCGCTGCCTGAGATAGCTGTCAGAGGTATTTTGGTGTGATATCTGACAGATTTGCTAAAGACACTCGTCTCAGGGCACTACTCTATATATCGTTAGTTTAATGCACAATGACATGACCAATTATAGCGAGCTACATGCTCAAATAGCATGTCAAAACCTGTGTATCAATCCATTAGATCCTGTCTCCCATCACATTAAGTGGTACCTTTAGCTATCTGTTCGGCACGTAAAAAGGAAAATGCTGACGGAATGGAAAATCTGCCGGTGCTGTTCACAGAGCTGAAGTCTTTTGGAGAAGGAGGCTGTCTCTCTCTCTCTCTCTCTCTCTCTCTCTCTCCTCTCCCTCTCTGCTTCTTTGTCTTTCTTTCTCTTTCCTGCTCTCGCTCTCGCTCACTTGCTCATCCCAACCACGAAGCGAAAAAATGCATAAACAATACATCTAGATAATGGCCTGCATTGTTTACTTAGCTCTGAAAATGTATTTGTGCAAAACTCTAAAATGCATTTAGGAGGAATCATTCACTCTGTGTAAAGCCTTGTTGACATTGGGGCGCTCTCAAAAGCAGGGGAAGTGTCATAACAACATCATATATCACTGTATCAATTGGAATAAGAGGATGTGATGATTACTTGGAACAAACCAGTAGATTCGACCAGTAGCTGCTCTGCCAAACCCAGTATTTCTGCATCAACCTGCTTTGTCGGCCATGACAGTGGGTGGGAGGAGGTGTGTGATTTAGTGCAGTTGGTCCTAACGACCTCTCTGTCCTTGTGACGAGGACACACAGCCTCAGGGCGCTGGCATGGAGGATGTGCCTTGGACCGCCTGGCACCTCGCCTGGCACCACGCGTGGCAACACGTCCACACTCTGCCGCCGTTCTGATGGATTGGCCTGTCTCTGGTGCCACCTTCATGAAATCACTTTTTGATTTGTTGTCATGTTTTTCTCCCTTTTTTTCCCGCTACTTGGGTTTTTCACGGGTAAGAACACCCTCTGGTCAGGTATTACAAGAGTGATTAAATTAACCTTCAATAAATCAGCATAATAGAGCATTACCTGTGAGCGTGTCTGCCGTGCCTGCCTGCCTGACAGTATGAAGGTGTGCGATCAGGAGGTCAACATCAAATGTCCATCCATGACTACCAAATGAAACACAGTTGCCCCGTGGCTGAAGCTGCTCTTTCCAATGTGCCATTTCACAGGAAACACATCAATAAGGCGCGATTACAAGGCTGACAAAATTAATCTCAACTGTCATTTCATAGAGCTCCGGTTTGAGAGTGCTCTGATCAAGTTACATTAGTGGGAAGCTACTGAATGACTTGGAGTGAAATCAAAATCCATTTGACTTCCCTTCTGTTTGGCAAAGGCTTATTATCGTCAAGAACCGTTTCTTATCAGAGCAAATGACATTTATGAGTACATTTTAATCTAGGTTCCTGAATTTAATACATATAATTCTGTAACTGTGGAGCTTTGTTTTATTAGCCGCCAGTGTAGGAACTGACATTTGAAACAGAAATCCAGTACTATGACTTTTTCCAGTGTGGGTGTATACATGCCCACAGTCCATTGTCCTTCAATAGTAGGGCAAGAAATATTGAGATCTTGTATATAAGTGAAAGCAGCAATACTGCACTGTGTAAAATGCTACAGTTATGGAAAGTCCTACATACACTTAAAGTTCTAATCCTTAAAATTTAATAAAACCTATTTGTGATACTGCAGTTTTTAAGAATTAGCTCTTTGATTTATTTAGATTCTGTACGTCATATAGTTCACATTGTTAATGGCTGCCATATAGCATTCAAATTTCTGTCACACACATTAACACAAAACTATAGCATCACTGTTATATCAATGCCAATTTTATATAATCTGTAACAATGCATCATATATCAAAAGATCATATGTTGATGCATAAAGTCTCAATCTCAATTAAGTTACCAGTACCAGATTGTGAAACAAAAGTGCAGATTAATCTCTGATGTATAAAGTAACATGAAATTCAAATACAGTACAGTAAGTACAAGTACCTTAAAATCAATTTTCTCCACACTGCATCACTGTCTTTTAGTGTCATTTAATCAACTTTTTAGGAACGGATTATATTTCAGGATTTGAATGTCATTACAAATATGACTACTGTTTTAGCAGACTTGTTTCACACACAATGAATATTCTTAAGACTGAGTACTCAGCAGTGGGATTTGTTAAGATGAATAAATCCCGTAACAAAAACTGTAACACCATTTTAAACACAGAGCTTTACAGTAGCTCGTCATAAAACTCCTGACAGAGAAACAAGCTAAACCCTGGACAACTCATGCTTTCCATCTGCACTGTCTTCAGTGTCCTTCACGACCAAATCTTGACAGCTCTGTCCAGAGCAGGAAGGCAAACTCAGGACATCTGCTTCTCTGCTTCATAGAGACATGGCAGGGATTTTGACACAGGGTGTCAGGATAATCTGACAAGACAAGCCTCATGTTTTATCAGAGCGTTCAAAAAATGTGCCGCCGTCACTCTGGCTCGTGTCTTCCGTGCATCATTCTGTCTCCTCCTTGACTGTTATGCATTGCGTAGGTGGCATTGAAATGGAATGTCCTGTAAAAAAAAAAAAAAAAATGAAAGCGGAGAAAGAAGGCAAGAGAGGGAGAAAGAGAGAGAGAGAGGGAGAGAGAAAAAGAGGAGTCAGACCCGTGACCTCTTCGGCCGCGCGATGTGTCTGGAGCTGGCAGGGGACGCAATTGAGAGTGACACTCCTGGTTGGAGCTGCCAAACTGCCACTTCCTGTCCTCTTTATTCACACATAGCAGGAGTTTAGGCTGGACGTTTGAAGAGCAGAGAACAGACATGTGTCTCCTTGTACAGCCATCGCTCCTGACTGTCATTATCGTGGTTCACGACCACTCCATCAACATCGCTGTCCAACACTCATCTGCCAAGCGAGGATGGAAAAAAAGAGGAAAATGGAGGAAAGCAGTATGATGGGTCAAGATATTAGTTTTTATGTTTGCTTTTTTTCATGTAATTGACTGAAATATAAAACTTTCTTTGTCATCATTACTCCCAGTGTTCAAGTCTTTATGCCTCCTCTGGTGTATCATTAGATTTGGGAGTCCTCAGTGGCTCAGCACGATCAAATTGCTGTGGAATTGGAGAAATTGGACTCATAATTTTGATGTTTTGTGTTGAATAACCCTTTAACTTTGTTAGGATCAAGTTTGTCACTCTTCTTCCTCTGCTCTCTCCTTTAATGGCTTTGTTTTTCTCCTTCCCAGCATCCCTAATAATGCTTGCGCCAGAGATGGGTCACTTTCACCAATACAAATAAGATTCAAAGTCATGTGTCCAGCTTCAGGTTTTCATTGAATTCTGTCCCCTTAGGTCAAGTTTGTTTTATTTGCCTGATATTCTTGTCTTTCCTGCCTTTGTCTTACCACTATATCCATCTCTGTTTCTGCTCTTTTCTCCCTCTCCGCACAGACACACACTCTCTCTCACTCACACACACGCATACACGCACACATTATCCTTGGGCTATTACCAGGATAAGTCAATTTGATCCATCCAAGGCAGTGGATGTCATTTTATTCATATATTTTCAAGCCTAGTGACTTTATTAAAGGCTACTGCTTCAATCTATCCTGAATGGATGAATGCACCCACTGATGAAACACAGGAAAAAATGAGGCCCACACAGCCTGAAATGACCACAGCCAATCAGCCTGTCATTTTCAAACATGTTCTCAAATTCTGTGTTTTATATGCAATCGAAAACAGCTTGGTGATTCTGAAGCTCTTGGCACAATGTTTTCTATTCATCTATGAGTGAAGAGACAGAGAGCTGCCTGCCCGCCTTCCAATGACAAGAGAATGGCTGTTGAGACTTCCAGCTTGGGGGAAAAAATGAGATGTTACAGTCAGTGGAGGCACGGAGCAGAGAAAGTTGGAGACGAGACAAAAATGTGTCTATTCATGCCAACTGGTGTCCTGACCCTCCTCCAGGCTGCCATTGCCTTCTGTCAGGAGAGGGAATTAAAGGGCCATTCACCAAACATGAACACTTCCACTTCTTTCCGACTCCCACTTCATTCCACTCTCACTCTGCTCTTACTCCTTCTAGGTCAGCACGGACACCTAAAAGGTGCTGAAAGAGGAACCTTCCCACTGAGGTCCATTCGGGCAAAAATCAGGCTCTGTTTCTTTAAGGTGAATATGGAGATGCCAGAGTGCACACAGCCGACTAGTCTTCCAGAGCAGAGGGGAAGGTCATATAGAGTTCAGAGTGAGAGCGATGACTGATGGCTGTAGAGGGACTCTGGTGTCTGCTGCTGCACCTCAAAGACCAGGCTTCACTGACTGTGAACAGGCCACGTTGAGCTGGGACTGGACCAAGGACGGCTAGGGCTGAGCCTAAGTCCCAACAAATTCAGACTGGCGCTGACTGGATCAGAAATTCTAAAGCCTCTTCTGTCTCTGCTGAGACATCAACCTGAGAAAGTTCTAGCCATCAGCTTGTCAGCTGTAAAAAGTTGAACAAAGCTGAACCTCTGGAAGATGCTGAGCATCAACAGTCAGTCAACCTTCATGTCATATCCAGCTGAAGCTATTTTGTAAACAAAAGTTCACCAATTTTACCCATGAAGTTCAGTTTGCTTGTCACAAGGAGTACGATTCAGCCAGTGAAAACTGAATGTGTCCACTGTGGCGATGGAGGAAATATTAATAGAATGTTGATGTCATTAGTGTTTTTGGAGCTTGACTCACACTGGAGTGTAAATGACGGCATATTTCAGCCTCTACAGCTTTGATTTGACCATTCTTCTGTCACTTCACTGGAGGGAAGTCTTGGTATTCCATCAACTTATTCTCATATTTTGTCCATAACATTTTATGCACCAACTATGTTGCAAAGATTTGGAAAACACTAACTCACAAGAGCACAGCAACCTTGAGCCTCATACAACTGTCGAAAACACTTCAATTTAACAGAAATATTTGTGTTTAACTGAAAGTAAACACAGAGTCCCTGAAAAATCACTGCAGCTGTTGTAGTGACACCACAGCAGATCATCTGTTTACATCTCACTGGCAAACCTGGCTCTGCCCAACCCGGCATGAAGACCCGGCTGAAGATCTGCATATTTGATTTGTTTTTTTTTTATGCCCTTCCTGATGCACTGCTCCCTATTTATTTGGGCTTGGGACCGGTAATTGCTTGTGCATCCCCCAGTGGCTGTTGAGCAACCCAGGGTTCAGCGTCTTGCCCAAGGACACTTCAACGTGTGGACAGGAAGGAGTGGGGATCAAACCGCCAACCCTGTGATCAGTAGACAACCTGCGTTACCATCTGAGACACAGCTGCCTATGTCAAGGAATATACAATGATTCTGAGGAGTGAACTCTGCAGGATAAGTGGTTACGGAAAATGGATGGGTGTGGGATGAACTACAACACTTAATGGTATAGAATCAGAGATAGATGTAAATGTACATCCACATTGTGGTGGAAAGGGAAGGTGGAAACCAGCAGACTGGATGTGGGACAAATACACTTGAATAAGTGTGATTTGATGTTATTAGTTAATCTCTATCACAGATTCCACTGCTACTGCAATCACTTTACCATTTATTGTAATTCATTGTAATTGTACGACATGTTTGTGTTGATTGTTCTGTACATGTGACATCCATTGCACGTCTGTCCATCCTGGGAGAGGGATCCCTCCTCTGTGGCTCTTCCTGAGGTTTCTTCCACATTTTTTCCCTGTCAAAAGTTTTTTTTTTGGGCAAGTTTTTCCTCACTCGAACCGAGGGTCTAAGGACAGAGGGTGTCACTCCCTGTACAGATTGTAAAGCCCTCTGAGGCAAAATGTGTTTTGTGAATTTGGGCTATACAAATAAAAGTTGATTTGATTTGATTTGATTCTACAAATTAACCCAAATATGAATAGGACTCTTGTGCATGTAGAAAAACAAAGTGAAAGGATTGACTACCTACACAAACAAATGCATATATTTGTTTTAAAAATACCTCAACCTGAAATCTACAGCTGTTCTTAAAGTCAGGAGACCCAGTGCAGGAGATATGCCAAACAGTTTGTTACAACAGCTAGAGATTTCCGGGGGGACTGGTTTCGGTGTTTACTGCCAGTCGGACTCAAAGACAACAGTTTGGGTTGATTTCTAATAAGATATTGCTTTTCATTACACTGTAAGTGCTTTGCATAATCTGATTGAATCCATATTTCACAAATATTTAGGCGAGGGAGAAAAGAAAAAATGTTTGGCAGGATATGTCGGGGGAAAAAAATCTATGAGAAAATATAGACATTTTCTTTTAAATTGATAGAAATTATATATGAGCACACTGTTTTTAATGAGCCCCCTTTACTTCATCTAAGATTTGCCACAAGGGAGTTCAGAAGCACCTGCAAAATGTACTGTAAGGGAGCACACAGACATGAAGTGGAAGTGGAGGGACATCGGGAAGATTTTGCATCCACAAGGTGACAGATCACATCAAGCTTTGACGACATCCCGTGGTCTTCTACACACTTTTGGTTTGATTCAACTACACCAAACGATAAAGCCAGGAGCTCCCACGGCCGTAGAGAAGAGGGATATATGCAAGCACATGTGTGTGACAGTTAGAGAATCTAAATTCATCCCCTCTTGCCTCCAAAAAGCCTCCCGCAGCCCCCCGCAGCCCCCCGCCGCCCCTTCCACCCTCCTCAACTATCAGAGCTGTATCGTTTTGCAAACCTCTGCGGTGATGTTGTCAGGCTTCTTTCTGTGAAGTGGCCCCAGCCATAAAACAACAGTGACGTGAGTGATTGATCCAGCAATGAAGATGGCAATACTCCTCTGCATCAATATGAAGGCAGCCTGCGGGACTGGAGCCCTTTCAGACAGCTCTCTGTTTCTCCTCAGAGGAAAAATCCATACACAATTGATGGCAGTTCAAAGAGAGGCTTTATTGTGGGATATCAAATAAAACATCAGAGAACACAGGGAACGGGAGAGAGAGATAGAATGAAAGAGTGCATGTGAGTGAGTGAGAGAGCACGGGTGTGAAAGGAGGGGGGACAGAAAGAGCGATCTGCATTTTGCTTTATCTCCTTTTTGCACCTGAATGGTAATGAACTGGCTTAGATGAAATGGAGAGACTTCATCGTTTCCAGAGGACTTGCAAACAGCATGTGGATGTCAACAGTATCTATGGCACAATTACACTATATGATCCCACACACACAAAAAAAAAGGTATGCAGATACAGAGACCAGGTGATTGTGCTCGAACGAAGACAGCCTAGATAGGCCGGTGAATGTGTTAAGTATTTATAGGGTTATTTCAGGGTATAACAGAGAAGTGTATGTAAGAGGGAGAGATATCAGTCGTTTCCTGTCTGTTCTCTGCAGCCTGGCCTCCGGCAAACCCTGTTATGATTTCATCAGTACTGCTTCTAATCCACTTACTTAATGAAATACATAATTAACACAGCTTAATTGTGGTAGGGACAGTTTTGACTGAAATCATTTCCTGTAGCCAGTGTTGCTGTAATTGAATGTGTTCTTCACACCCGATCAAGACCTTCAGAGGTTTGTTTTACCTTAATTGGTTTACTTATTTGCTGAAATAAGACTTACGGTTTCATTGTTGTTCTTGTTTATGTCCGATTCGTTTGTGGTGCAGGCGCACAGCGATCCGACTTCATTGATCAGATTCTGATAAAACGTTTTAATTGTGCCAAATAGTCCAGATGAGAGGACAAAATCACAAGTCAAAGCAAGGTAATACATTAAGTCATAATTGGCTGGGTTTCTTTCATAGGACGCACAGAGTTTAATGTTGCCGCGGTTGCTTTTCATTCTGACTCGTCCTCTCTCTCGCTCTCTCTTTTGCTCTTTGGTCATGATTGATCGATGTGTCAGGTATGATGGGGCATCATGGCGTTAGAGAGGGTTTGCAGCTCAGTCATGTGACCGCAGCAGATGGCACAGCTGAGTATTAGAGTGGGTTCACCTGCTGTTTGCTCTCCTGCTTCCTGCTTTACTGCTATCAAATACCACCAAGGGAGCGCGAAGGAGGGAAGGAAGGAGCGAGGGAGGGGAGGGAGGTGAAGGAAAAGTTGCAAGCCGGGGAGGGAGAGCAGGGTATAAGAAAGACGGAGCAAGAGAGGGGATAAACGGCAGGCAGGGCTAAAGAAAAGACGAGAAAATGAGAGGAGGAGATGATGAGATAGGATGAGGGAGGTGTGCGTGATTCGGAAAAAAACAAAGGTGGTGCAAAAGAAGGGGGTGCAGGAGGAACACTATAAATGAATGTGCTGTATTCGCTCAACAATCTCTTTCTCTTAATTACCCTCTGCATTGCTCTCCATCTCCTCCTCCTCCTCCTCTCTCAGTCATAAGGCTCAAATCATAAGCTCATAATGACGGGATGTGGTCTAGGATCCATTTAACACCCGTTCCAGACCAGTGGATGAGTACAGATAGAGGGGCTTAGGAGACACACAAAGTAACTATGACTGATCGCTGAGCCCGGTGACTCCAAGGGACATCCTCTTTGTAATTCTCTTAGTGTAGCATAATATCATTTATCCCACAAATAGACATATGACCCTGCAGTACCCGTGTCACTCAGAGTTCAAGACTCTGGGAGTGCACTCGAAGGACAGGACACACATTCATAATTACACACAATGTGGTTATAGCACGCACATAAACATTCATTACATTTTACACACATGCCTGTGCTCCGCGCTAATGGCGCAGCGTGAGCACATGCGCACATAGCCGCAGATAAGAAACGTCATTCACACGTATACACACATGCTCATTACATATGCATAACCGGCATACAGCGTCGGGGGCATTGCTGACTAATAGAAGCACTTGATGCGGCCTGCAAACATAAGCGCGTTATCAGTGATGAATTCCACCACACCTACCCACCTTGACAGCAGTCCAACCAACAGCCTCCTCTCCTCTGCTATCTGCCCTCTACAGCCCTGCTCCTGGGCTGTTTGGGAATGAGTGGCAGGTGTGTGTAAATGCTGGTGCCGATATGTCACAGGCACCAATCTGCAGTCCCCGGGGATTCTACTGGGAGTTCAGCCTGAGTATCACACCGCAGAGAAAACAATTTCTGCTGCCAATACTCCCGCGCAGATGAGAAATGTTTTAATATTTGCTGCTGCTTTATGGCCGCGGCTGTGACAGTGATGGAGAAAATGTCAGCTTTTTCCACCCTTAAATGCCACTCTTTGTCTCAGTCTGTTTCTTTTCATTGATCTCTGCCTCTGCCTCCGAATCAATAAGGTCCACCAAACAGTCGCTTGTCTGAGAATGCATTGCCGCTTTCCCCTCTCAAACCTTTCAGCGATACAGGATTTCGCACTTTACTTTCTTTGCCTAATTAGTTATCCAATACTGGTCCAGCTTGTGGAAGGCAAGGCAACATGTACAAAGGGAGAAATAGCATTGTAATTCCACAGCTTATTTAGTTGTCAGTCACCGGAGAGAATGTGCACCCCTCCACCACCACCAGAGACCGATGGCTAATGCAGACATTGTGTTTGGGGAAATTTGTATGCTCACTTTACTTTCTTTGGCTCTGAATTGTCGTTTTGTGTGTTTTGTCTAACTGCAGTAACATTTACCCCAGTAATAGCAGCGCAAAAAAAAAGCCAACAATACCTCCCTTCTTCCCTCCAGCTCCTCCAGAGCTCGGCAGAGGCTTGTCGATAGTAACTGACCCAAACTTGCACCCTCACGGGGTGAAGGGTAATTCAGTCGGTGTTGCCACTCAGCTGCTGTCCCTGTTCACTTCTCCCCTCTGGTGCTGCTGCAAAGAGGGAAGAACAAAAGAGATAGAGCGGTAACAGTTTAGGGCTTGACCAGGATGGTGGATGTCCACCATCGACCATGGCCCTTAGGAGTAGACTGCTACTGGAGCCTGCGTCAGTGCTGATCCGATATCATGATGTCAGTTAAATAGACACAGGAAGTGATTTAAACGGGCAGGTTTTTTTTTTTTTTTTTTTTCCTGAAGTCATATTTCCTTGGATGACTGAAAGGTTAAGATTATAATGTGAGCAACAACAGGCCCATTTAGCTGAATCGTTGATTCTGGGGTCATTCAGGGGACGTCAGGGAGAGTGATGATATAATATAACGCATCACTTCCCTTACATGTCGACAGGGCAGACAATTAAAGGTTTGTTCTCACAAGAAATGTCTTCCATTCCTGAGGGTTAGAGGAGGAGGAAGAGGAGGGGACATGAAACTGATCCCCCCCTGAGACTTACTGGACAATGTATTGTCTTCATAGACATGTGTCGATATATACTGTACCATACTGCGGCACACCAAACCACGCAGAGAATTCATAAAATGTAACAATAGATATACAGTAAATCTTGTTATTTATCTTTCACGAAAAAAAAAAGGAAACAGATGTACAATACCTGGAAGCACCAAACTCTGCACGTGCTGCAGGCAGTTACAGGTTAATGTTTAAAGCAAACACACCACTTAAAGTGGTTTACAGCTCACTTTAACAATTTGCATGTTTTCCCTATGGTCTTCTACAGTTCAATCAATATTTACAACATGAGCAGCAGCTGTCTCCCAAATCATTTCCCTGACCTTTCACGTTACCCTGACACTCGGTCTACAAGCAAACAAGTTACACGACCTACTGTACAATGAAGAGATTATAAACATTAACTGGCTGACAGGATTTGGGAACCCAAGGAGTCACAGTGATGTTTTATAAACTTTGTTTTTAACCATTTGAAGGAATTGTTCCCCATTTTAGGAAATGCACTTATTCTTTTTCTTGGCGAGAGTAAGATAAGAAAATCGATACCACTCTCATATCAGTCTGTGAAATACAGTCTATAGCTACGTCCAGATTGCTAGTTTCGTGCAAAGGCTGGAAACAGTTGGACTCTAACTAACTCTGTCCAAAGGTATCAAAATCTGCCTCCAAAGCTTACTAATTAACATGTTATCTTTGTCTCTGTCTTAAAACAACAAATTGTGTTTTTTAGTATGGAAGTTTTTTTTTTCTTTTTCCATACCTGACTGGAGGTTCTAGGGACAGAGTGTGTCGCATGCTGTACAGATTGTAGCACTCCCTGAGGCAAATTGTGATCTGTTATTTTAGGCTATAAAATTTGACATATGTATTATTTGTTCATTTGTGACCCTCAGAGATTCTTGCAGGTGGGTGTTATTTAATTTCTTAAGTCAACGCAGAAATACCAAAAACTGCAGTTCCTCAAATGACCACTTGAGGCAGTCTACAAAAAGAATTAATCTCCCATAAGCCTCCATATTAAAATGTCTTCACAGCAGAAATGAACATGTTTACAGCCTGGTAAACAGTTTTAGTCTTTAAAGCAAATTCCTGCATTCATGATTCCAATTCCACATTCAACTCTACTACGAGTAATACAAGTACATTTTAATATAACTCACCTTTTATGTTAAGGCTTGAAGTTATGCATAGTTAAGAGTGTGTCTGCTTTGATTGACAGAAGAGTGCTGTTACAGATTCACCCACCTCAGCTCCACTGACACTCCACGCATTTGCCCATTTTTAGATTAGCTAGGAGCTGGCGGAGGCAGGACTGTCAAGATGGCGACGGCCAGAACCACCTCACTGTGAGCTTCACAACAGGGCATGTGTGGCATTAGGGAGACTACGTCCACGTTACAGTCTCTGTTTTTTACCTTTGGATAGGCTAGTTTCTCCCTGCCCCTAGCCTTTATGCTAAGCTAAGCTAGCATTCTCCGGGCTGTAGCTTCATATTTTATGGACAAATAAAAGAATGAATTTTTTTTTATGATTTTTTTTTTTTTTTTAATCTAACACTCTGCCGGACAGTATACACTATCAAGTAAAGGCTCAAACTGTTTCTGTAAGACTTAGTGATCTGTAGATAACATATTTTTAAGATTTTATTTTAGTTTAGTTATTTTTAGATTTTTAGCACTTTGCAGTGCAATGTACTTATTTTTTATTTTATGACAGGTTGTTCTTTTTGAAAATTACCACAAGCATTTTAAAATAGTCTAACATAATACATATAGCAGCGTGCGAACGTTTCACAAAGTGCTAGCGAGGTGGTGAAAGGTTAGTGCCGCATAGTGCTGCATTTACATGAGAAGTTAAGAGCAGTGACCCTTGGAGTCGACATTTCCATATTTCTCATTGATTTTCAATAGAGCTACACAGAGGTGGACAAATTCTAAAAGCAACTAATACTACGGCGCAATCCAAAACAACACCACAACACCACACCTGTTAATTTTCAAAAGTTCAAAACTGAGATTTTGTTTTAAAGGAAATGTCAGATGCGTGTGATCATGTATGAAAATAGTCTAAATTTGCACTCAAAAAAGTGTGATTTCCTATGGCACGCTGTAGGATGAAACCTTGTCCTTGAGAAAACATGAGTAAGAGAAACTGATGGTGTGTGTACATGAGGTCCTCAGAACACTTCAGCTAAGGTGCAACAGCTTGTCAAAGCAGCCCAGTGTCAGGTGACAAGGCATCACGCCGCCTCAGACAGAAATGGCCCAGTAATGTCTCAGCCGATGAACCACGGGCCGCAGCTATGTCCCTCCATCACAGCTGAGTCCAAACTGCAGCCTGCTGCTGTCACTGTCTGTTAATGTGTCTGCACATAAACACCTGCTTTAACTGCGTCAGTGTTTCACTTTCATCTGACCCGTTATCGCTCTGTTTGCTGCTGTTTCTGCTCGCTTTGGGCTCTGATTGAGGATGTGTGTTGGTCAGCTGTAATGAGATCATATGACATTGCTTTAGTCCATGGCTTTTTTTATTTTCGTCATCTTGAGGAAGTCTACTTTTTTTTTTTAGATGTGTAATTTTAAATAGTACATTATAAAGGATAATTCCAGTTGTACAAATTAGGTCATAGTCACAGTTTGTGGAGTTTTAGTTTATGTACTCCAGTAGTGGAATGCAATAAGCAGATGAGCTGTACCTGCCTACTTCTACTTTAATAGTTTAGTTCTACTTTATATTTATACCATCTGCTGTACGAGTATTTTTACGTTATTTTCTTTTATTTTTTACTACATCCAAGACAGGACTTACTTACTGCCTCCACCAATAATGGACCTATCAGGTTAGTGGAAGTAAAAATAAGAGTGAAAATCATGCTACGTTATTACTCAAACTGTTCCTATTACAGTTTACAGACTGACTCACTGGTTCAACCTTGGCTTACTTACTGTAGCACATTTATTTATTTTTGCTGACATCACAAGTGGTTTAGTGGTTTAATTTTGCAAGTTTACAATCCGTCTGGTCATCTGACCAGCAGTGTCACCGTGTTCCCATAGAAACAATGCCCAGAATTTTGCAACGTGTTTGCAAAAAATAAGAATAATCCCTTCAGGCAAACATGAAAATTATCTTTAGGATCATATATGTGGTCTTCCTTTAAGTTATAAACTTTATTTTATTGAGCCAGTGTCAAGCCAGCTCCTGATCTCTGACTTGTGAAAGTCATTCTCATATCTCATTATTATTCTTTCATTTTAGCTGCTAAAACAAAAGATAACAATGGACGTTAGGTTGAGTCTGGTTGAGCAAAATGAATCATCTTTTAGAGGAAAGAATAGCGTTTGAATACTGATACTGTACAATATGTTTTGCTCTGCCACACATCTTCATAGTGTGTTCTGCCTAATCCTCTTTTCCACAGTCTAGTCTGAAAAAGGCCTTTCACTCTGTGGCCTAAGGGACATGAATAATTGTTGATACAGAGGCTGTTTCATAAACTCCAAGCACTGTAATCACACTCTGACAGATGTAGTCCTACTACATATAATCACACATGCACACGAGCACACACACACACATACACACACGCACAGATTTAACCCCCTTTTTCTTTTCCCAGTTACTCACTGCTCATATCAGCATAATGACCGCAGACTGATCCAGCCCACAGGGGCTGAGCGTTGGAGCAACACAGGAATCTGAATAAACAATGAATAACGTGTGAGAAGGAGCTGGATGTGGTCATAAACTAGTGTTTCACAATGTAAAAGGATACTCCGCAGACACTGCAGCACGGTCCAAAGACACTGACGGGACTGCACTGATTCAAAAACGGTCCTGTTTTTGATTACAAGACTGATCTGATTCATCACATTCCAGAAGAAAATGATTAGTTTTCCACGAAGGACATTCAGTTCCAGGCAGTATCAATTCAGTCATTTATCCTCAAACTTGTAATTTTCTGTTATTGCAGTGGATTATGAAATGAATGACATTTGACTAAATGCAGAACAATAGCTCACAACCTAACCTTTTGCCCCTTGCTAAGTGGCAGTATCCTGGTATAGATTCTGCGACGATGAAGCATGAATAGTAATTGTTTACCTGCAGTTCGTACAATGTCAACAGACTAATCCATCACATGGACCCTGTCTACTTATTTATAGACAGCGGGAATAAATCAGGCGAGTGGATGAAAGTTGAAAAGACAAACACAAGGACAAAAATAGGAGTCCCGTAGATAATCCTTTAAACATTTTTAATCAAGACGTCAGCAACAGGAAAGATGAATGGAGCATCCATCTACCTGTAATTAAACTTGTGCATCATCATAATGTAGATATAATGTGATAAACAGCCTGACGGTGATATACTGATACTAATAGTGCAGTGAGTGATTTCAGCTTCATCACTGCTTGAAGTTTGCATTGTAGTGCTGAAGGTAAATAATTCGAGCTATATTGGCATTATGGGTTCACATTGTGAGACTTTGCGCTGAATGATATAAGCTACTGTATATCTTAGCTGTAATTTATTGGATGATTTTGATCATCAACACAAAATGAAGTTTCTGATGAGGCCTAAGCAGCTCCTATAAATATGATGATGACAGTTATAGGATTCTTCATCAGGGCTGAAGTTTCTGCCTTTTATGTCTTTTAAAGAAGCCTGAGTCTTTTATTTCCTTTGAAATGTAGTAATCATCTGAACAGTAGGAAACAACACTTCACTGGAAAACAGTGTCATACCTTCCCAGGATTCATCAGAAATGACTGTTTCTTGGAAAATCTTTGCGGTGTGTTTATCTTATGATTCCTCAGACGCCTTCAATAGTCCTGTAGCTCATGGACCAGACAGCTCTCCATCAATCACTGGGAAAATCCCCCTCACATGTTTATACACGAGAGATAAGGAAACTGTTCGGCCTTATGAGGATATTCAGCATACATCAATACTTTTCACATCAGCCTCGTGTTGAAATTTTAGAGAAATGCTCTGTGTCACTCTTCCTGCGTCTCCCCCACACTTCATGACGTGTCTGTCGGGAGGTGTACTCTCCAGTGTCCTTTTCATCAAATTCAGGGAACAGGAGACAGCGCAACACCTTCAGACACCCAGACATACAGTATGACGTCTGGAGAAGGAATGCACGGAGACAGGAAAACAAACAAAAAAATAACACAGTTAATCTCTGCCAAGCGTGTTTCCTTCACTGCCAGATTTAAGCTGATGGGTCTGATTCTATCTGCTCCAAAAAACTCCTTGTACAGTGCTAACTTTCAATGTCATTGGATTTGTCTGTGTGTTAGCAGGAGGGCGGAGGTAGGGGCAGGGGTGTGGGTGGGAGCTGAGATTACAGTGAATGTCACCCTACCTCCTCTCTCAATCATCCACTTTCAATCCATCGCCGTCCCGGGGTTTGTGAGACAGCTTGGCGATGATGCCAGTAAAATGGGATCAATAGCATAGGGAAAAACGGACCAGACAATCTCTTACCCCCTTGAACTTCTGTACCCATGATTGATTTGTCCCCTGCCACAGCAGAGGAGACATTAGAGACAAGAAACATGTGTGTGGCCGCACATGCGTGCGCGTGTGTGGGCCTGTGCACCTGCGTACGTGTGTTGAAAGCATGTTTTCGTAAAAGTGCGACGTCCGTGTGTGTATGTGTGTGTCTGCCCCGGTGATTGATGATCTGAAGCGCACACACATCATCAGCAAGGCATTTGCGAGGTGTGTGAGTCAGGAGCTGTCATCCCCCTCAGTCTCCCCAAGCAGAGGCCTCGGCAGCTGATTTATAGTAAATCATTAAAATCTGCTTATTATTGCAGCAGCTCATCACCCTCCCCCTCCCTCGGTCCCCATAAGCAGCCCCTCCCCCCCCCAAAAAAAAACTTGCCACACCACTGCAGAGGCATACAGAGAGGAGATTCTCTTGACCAGCACAGCGACACTAACTAACTTACACACATAGAGTGATGGTCAGCAGGTTCTGGCACATTAAATCCATTTCTAACGCCTGTTTGAAAATAAATACACCAGATGTCTTGTTTCATAAACATCGGCTGAAGAAGCCAATGAAAGAATCTGGCTGTGTTCCTGTACAACAGCTGGAGCGGAGTGGATGTATTTATCCACAAAAAAACAAAAAGAAAGAAAGAAAGAAAGAAAGGGATGAAGAAACTTTCTTATGGGCACTCATGCTCGTATGTGCATAAACACACACCTGCCCGCACACACACACACACCTGCACACCTCTACTGTCTTCTGTCTATGAAACTGAAAATGTGATGTGACTTGAACAATGACAGGTGTGTTTGTCAAGGATGTGGCTGTCACTTCAAATCAATGGACGGGAGCATCTTCCCAGGGAGACTTTCCACTTCTTAGAGTTTGACTGGTTACACTGCGCTTCACTGCAGGTTGGAGAACAGTAAGTTGTCAAAGTGGCATTCAGGGAGCCATGCTTAGGTGTCATCAGATCATAAAAAATAAAAAAAAACTAAAAAAAAATCCAGAAGCAGCTCATTTTTAGCTTTTATTTCATTAGGAAATTGTGTATATAGGTTCCAGTGGCCATTATATACTGACTCGCATGTACTCGTGTGTCGTGAAAGAGAAAATCATTATCTGGGTGTCGATCCATCTGAAGATCGTTAGCATGAACAAATCCGAGAATCACTGTTTTAGAGACGTACTATTCAAGCAAGTTGTGTAGGGCACAGAATAAAATGATGATAATCATTTCCACTGAATAACTCAAGTGAGAATCACAGCTTGTCTATTGTCGCTTTGCACTGCGTGGTTTGTCAAATGCTTTTCAATTACAGCCTTTAACTTGAGGCACTATCACATCCCCATGAAGTGATTTTAATGGAGTTTGGTGCAATTGTTTGTTATGCGAGACAGGTCTTTTCAGCAGAAAGCGAAGAGGGAGAAAGAGAGGGAGAGGAGGCTTGGAACTCAAATGAACTTTGGGCAATAACACGACACGAGCGGCTGAGCAGGGGTGTAGCTGTGGGCTTAAATCTAGTCACTTCCTGTCACTGGTATTTAACTGAACATGTGTATTGTAAGATATGAGCGGGGGGGTTACTCTCCTACATGTACGCCTAAAACTCAAAACATGGGTGCTGGCATCTGATTTGGCAGATACAGCATTCTAGGCCTGATTGCTGTCTCCAACACCCCCAATCAGTCTGTCCTGTCCCACTTTTCTCTTCCAGCCCTCCTTCTCTCCCTCTTCTCCTCCCTCCCTGACACGTACTGTACAACAGCCTCCTCTCCGTTCTGTCTCTAAAGCTCCAGGATCCTCAGAGCACAGGTGCAGGACTGCAGGGCTACACCCCACAGGCCCTGGATGCTGAAACAGTAGAGGCGAGCCGGCACACATGCAGAATTACAACGCCTCCATTTCTCACACTGACATAATCCCCATGTTTTATTTGTCCCCTTGTAATTCTTTTTATATCTTGGGCTTATGTTCTTTGGCATTCGTTCAATCCCAGCCTCGGGACACAGGGCTCTACCAGGCCCATATGTGTGCCTTGCTCCAGTTAACGCATATTAGTTCCTTTGTAACTGTGACTAAACTGGCACGTCTCAGCTGGGAGATGTGCCGGCTTTGACTGACAGCCCATGTCTGGATCCTGTACTTTGAGTCTCACGCAGACTTGTCAAACACGGGCTCTGTCAAAGCATCCCTCACTCTGCTGTCAGGCACAGGAACCATGGAGAGCTGCAGAGGTTTCGCAGCTCTGACCACATGTCTCTGAATTACCTTACAGCCTCTACGTATGTATGTGCGCGGCGTCAAAAATGAAAATTATCTCACACTCCGCTGTTCCTCAGTGCTGTTTTTACCAACGCTGAGTCTCGGAAGCATGTTGCTGGCATGTTCCCTCCTTTCCTCAGTAGAGAAAATCCTAAGGGGAAACTGTAAGTGAAACATTTTTCATGCTTGCGTTTTGGCAAGATTGCCTGCGAGAGAAAAAAAAAGAAGGGAGACTTGTATACCCTGATCAGATCAGTCACTAAAATTACATTGAGAAAGCTTTTCCAATAACAGCTTGATATTAGGACTTCAGCGCGGTGTTGATGTATGTTGTCGGCGGAGAAAATCTGTTAAGTCTGTGCCATGTGATGCCAACAGTCTTAAATATTGTTTTCACAACTGTGCAAGCTAATTACCTTTAATTTTTCATCTGTGCTCCAAGGGTTGTAAGAGACTGTGATTAGTGATTCATTACTTCTCATTACCTGGCCTGTCAAACTGTTTCCTTTACTTATTCAAGCTGATTAGCTGTACATGGCCCGCCTCTCTCAGCGAGGCTGAGAAAGAGACCTCAGACATGGTCTGCAGATAAGCAACTTTAAATACCAATTATGATAAGATGGGCAATGATGATCAGACTAGCATGAAGAGAAAGGAAACACAAACGAAAAGAAGATTACGGTGATAATTTTCACGATGGAAACAAAGGAAAAAGGACGGCGACAAACCATTGAAAGCTGATATTTATAGCCGATTAGCAAGTTTGAAAAGTTGGCTTTAACTTTACATCAATTAAACATCACATAATTCTGATCTGAGGTCATTAAATAAACCCCATGCAGACAGCCAGCGTGATGGCATGTCTGCCTTTTCTCCAGAGAAAGGTTATTTATAGGTGTCAGAGAATGAGGATTGATTTACTGCAGGTAAACAGGATGTCATTTTCAGCTAAAGGTCAAGGTGAGCCAAAGCTTAAGAGGATAAAATACAGGAATTTGGCATCTGTGCATTTCACTTGCCTCTCAAGCCAATCAAGCTGCAAAGGCATGGCAGGACTTGATAACGCTCAAACCTTTTAGATAAAGCGATGACATGATGAGTCCTTGAGTTCAAACGTAAAACAAATACTGGGAACACAAAAAAAAAACAGTAGAAAGATGAGCAGAAAAAAGCCTATGACATTGACTATGATAGTGAGACGTTAACTAAAACATTCATCACCATTAGTAGTAATTAACAAACTTCCCCAGCATTAATTAAAGGGCCCTGCTTTAAGGGAAACTGTGCTTAATTAGGAGATTTGACAGGATGAGGCCTTAGGGATGATCCATATCCAGAGGGCTGTTGGAGGGGTACAAGTGACAGAATTTCCACAAAGCTGCGAGTTTTTGGAGCATTTCCACTGCTCGCCACAAAACTCTGTGCCCTTGGTCAACTCACAAGATGGTCTGGTCTGGCCTGATCTGGCTTGGCATGGCTCTGCAAAACTATTGACAGGTATGACAGGCCTCCGATTAGCCAGTCAGCTGGAGGCCTAGACCTTGTCACCTGTCAGGTAGAGAGATGAAGGGTGAGTGAGCAGAGGAGGAGGGAGAAGGAGGAGAGGATGAGGAGGAGGAGGAGAGGAGGAGGAGGAGGAGGAAAGCAGAGAGAGAAACTTTAGGGGAAAAGAGAGGAGAGGAAGGATTGGTGACGATGTCATTCAGCGCTGACGGGGTACACACAAATACAAGAGGCAGCGCTAAAAACCACATGTATATCAGCCTAAGTCACCTGCAGGAGTGTTTGTGAAGCACTCCATTACAAAAACCAGAGGGTCTGAAGATGACAAATGTGTACCAAAAGAATCTGTGATTGGATCGGGGATTAAGGGGCTGCCGTGTCTCTGAAGGAAAACAGGCAGGAGACAGACAGTCAGAGTGGAAGAAAGAGAAAGAGATGGAAAGAAAGGGTGGAAGGGGGACAGTAAACGAATGTCAGACTGCCCAGGCAGGGAGACAGAGTGGCAGAGTGGGTGGGCTTTGACAGACACATCTCACACAAGCTGACAGCTCCGTCAATAGCCCCAGGATGGCCGCCCTGATTGACAGCTAGCAGGTGGCGCATGAATGGAGTTGTCAGGCCGACTGTCAGTCAAAGTCACATCGCTGCGGATACAAGGCCCCGGCTGAACAGGCACACAGCTGCCCAAGGTGATCTCTGGGTGTACAGGCAGACTTTTGGCACGGGAGGCTAAGGCAGCTCAGATCATGCTAAAATTACCGTACACGGCAGCAGCAGCGGCATCAGCATACAATAGTCACGTTGATTGGACCTATTTTACACTAGTGGGCAGATATGGTATATACACACAAGGGTGGTTCCACTCAATATGAAAAAATAGAAGTAAAAAAAAAAAGGATTTGAATGTACTATCAATGAATCTCTGCAGTTTTTCCATTTCCTTGGTTCCCCTTAATTGAGCATTGTTCCAGCACGGGGGCATGAAGCATAGGAGTTAATGGGCAATAATTATATGTGAGAGAGGCTTTCTCCCTGGAGTGGAATCCAGAACAAATGGAAGCTCCGATGTGCAACATTCTACTTCATTACATCTGCCGCGATTAAAGCCTGAACATCTGGCACCATATCCTGACAGATAGACAAGACTTCTGGACTGGAAGGGAAATCGAGCGATATTTACAAAAATGTAACACAGGGTATTTACTGGATGAAAGAACAAGTGCTTTAGGCAGGCACGGTACATTCTCCCTATCAGACAAGTGTTGAACTGATGGATGCGTGTAAACACAAGTAAATCGTTTGGACACTTTTGACAAAATGAACGGCACTAAATGTCCTCGCTACACTTTCACATCACAATGGACTTTATTATTATAGGCAGCTTCTTTGCTACAGATAAATACGTACTGTGGCTCTTCAAGTAAACACTGGAATGTACATCAAGGTTGGTTGTTAACTTTTTTTTTTTTTTTCCAATCTCAATCATCCTAACCCCTTCGAGGTGAAGCTAAAACAATAATCATAACTGTCTGTGTCTGCTGTTGCCATGACAACATCAAGTCCCACAGAGTGATGTCATGCCGATCTGGTCTCTTCCTGGAGCATGATTATCTCCCGTGATGCTCTGAGGCAATCTGGAGGGCCTCTGGGGCGTGTGTGAGCGTCGAAGGCGGCGGTCGGGGTAGAGGCTGTTGTCGAAGGGCTTGCGGTGGACACAGAGGACGTGGGTCTTCAGGTTGCCCTTCTGGGAGGCGCTGTAGGGGCAGTACCTGCACTGGAAAGGCTTCCGAGCTGGAAAAGAAAAAGAAGGCAGAGAGAGAGAAAACGTAACGCTGATACGGTTTGTAGTGGTTTACTTTGAAGTAACATGCTTAAAATCAATGAGCATCGACTCTAACTGGATGATTTTTCAGGTGATAACATTTGACTGTTTGCCGGCACTCAAATCTTATCCAGGCTGACCGCTGTGAGCTGATCAAATTAAGACAGACTAACCGCTCAGGTTTCTCTTCATGAAAAAGCTTGGTGAAAAAGAGTTCTGTGGAAAATGTATGTTTGTAATTCTGGATATTAAACAGGGAGAACATACTGTGCCCGCCGAAGAATTCGAGACCAGATGTTGGCAGGTGAGAAGTTAAATTTTGACGCGGACACATACGTTGACTTTTCTAGGGGTTTCAAAGAAGTTCCCTTTTAGTGAGCTAAAGTCACTGCGTGTTTTTTTTTTTTTAGAAAAATGTAAAAATAAAATAGCGCTCTTAACTGTGACATTGATGTGGCCTCATAATAACAATTTGCACTTTCTAACACTCCAACTTTACCAAAACACTGTGACACTCCAAGGGCTGACAGGTTTTTATAAAAAAAAAAAAAAAAGGGCAGCGAGTTCTAATTCATTGAAACACATTTCCTGCTCACAACACGAACACAGCCGCGCACGCACACTCACACACACACACACACACACACACAGACAAATAAACACACACACAAGTGTTGAGTTGAGGAATGACAGACGTCTGCAGCTGGGAGGCAAGGCATGCCAAAACTTCCTGTCTGTCCCCCTCTTTAGCGCCCGCTACACAACTCTGCTACAAATGTGAAACTGCATGACACGGCACAGAGTGTACCTTTAAGATACAAACAACAAGGCATACCGCTAATAGCTTCCAGAAGTTTATCTGACCTCAATAAAAATCAGTGTGACACCAAAGCCTGAAGGTATTGCTAAGATCAAAACAAAAACTGCGCTAGTTGACTCATTTACCTGTCTACCTAGACAGCCATGTGTCCTTGTTCACTGCCGTGCTATTTTTGAGATGTTACCTCATATAATGACTGTCTCTTTTCCCCTCTGTCTAACACTTCAATGTGTTTTTCTGTGATTCATGGTTACAGTAAACCATTATGTGCTGATGTCATCTGACATCACTTCCCAAAAACTGAGGGCTGTCTCAGCCTTTTCACCCCACCCTCGCCTCTTCCTCTCTATTTGCTCCTCATCAGAGCTGAGACAGCTGCAGGCAGCTGAACACTCGCTTTCGCATCTACATAAAAAAGGTGTTTTTGGGGGGAAAAGTGGGAAAACTCACAGAAGGTGTGAGCAATAAAAGGTAATGCTCCATCTGTTGGTGTATAATAACCTGATGGCCGTAAAGGACACACATCGACATTCACACACTAGTCAGAGAGAGGATAAGGCCTGACACATCTGAATATCATCAGGATGGCACAAAGGGTATTGTGTGTGTGTGTGTGTGTGTGTACGTGTACCAGAGAGAGAGAGAGAGAGAGAGAGAGAGAGAGAGAGAGAGAGAGAGAGAGAGAGAGAGAGAGAGAGAGAGTAGCCGTATTGAGGAGGAGGGGAAGCTGTCTGGGAAGAACAATAGTAAAAGAAAAGCTTTGTCAAAATCTATGTACAGAGTAGTTTGTGGTGCGTGTTAAACTCCACCTGTCTCACTTCAACTTCTCCAAGCCTCAATCAATGAAGGTGGAAAAACAGGAAATAAAGGCAGACAGAAAAAAAAATAAACATCTCTGATGCAGCACATTTCTTTCAAACTTTTAAACTTTGCGTGTACACTAGAGAACTGTAAAACTATCATCTCCATTTTCCAAATTTCACACATCCAATGTGTCTTGAGAGACTGAACAGATTCCCCTCAATCTTGTTGCAATCTTGTAAATGCACTGAGACGATGTGAACAACCCTGCACCCTATTACACTTTCATAAAGTCAGTTAATAATAAGCCAAAAGGTCTCGCGTCTACAACGCTCGCGTGTTGCCCTGCTTGTCTTCCTTTCTCTCTCTATCGCCTTTTCTTTCTCTCGCCCCTCATCTCCCCGAGTCTGCTGTTCTTTCTTCCCTCCCACCAGAGAAGAGGGGAGGTCCAAGAGAGGGCAACCTCCAAATAAGTTCCATTAATCACAAGCCAGAGTCTAATGTAACTAATATTTTACAATTAGAGGAGACAGCAGTGGGCTCTGAGCCATCCATCTCTTCACCACATGATCCTCCATTCATAGGCTGCTCCAGTCACAGCTTTAGACCGGCCACACACATCCAAACACACACACACACACACATGCACTTCTATGCATGTACGCATATACAGATGCACAAATAGACCGCACAGGAAATGAGAGGGGTGGGATTGTGTGGGGTTTGAGATAAAGAGTGAAGAAAGAAAAACAAAATGAGTGATTACTGACTTTGACTCTGTGACTGTGTTAAAGAACAATTCTGGCCTATTACAACGTAGGTCTTACGTAATTATGGCCATCATTTCCATCTGTTATGATAACATTGTACTCACCAAAGTGACTGTTGAGATCTGGGAACACGGCAACATCACTACAACAAAGTCAGACAGGGCAAGAATCACGGGCAGTCAGACAATCAGACAAAACAAGCTTAAACAAGCTTACAGTTTAGCCAGATAATCTAAACCACTTTATTTGGAGGTTACACTAGAAGCAAGCGCACATAAACTGATAATACACACTAATATACAATCACTACACAGGAAAACCGTGCGTAGCAATTGTGCTAGGTCTAAGATGAACCTGTACGTCAGTCTATCGGCTCTGACGGATGTTTACAATGGACTTTGCTAACCTGGAAGTACGACTTGTGTTTTTTGCCTATTCTTCACAAAATCACTGCACCCGCCGAGTCCAGTACGCAACTCAGTATTTTAATCGTGTACAAATTTAACAAACAAGTAGTTTACTAGAGAATTTTAGAGTTGCTGGTATGCAAGACATTATGCTAGTTAAGCCATCCTTTTCCTTTATATTTAAAAAAAATTGAGAGTGGTATCTAACTCAGTAAGAAAGCCAAAACTGTCAAGCTAAACTGTCAAACTATTCCATAAAGTACATGTTTGTACTGTTTGTGCTATAACAGGGCTATACATGATCTCAGTGTACGGACCAAAATCGAGTGTTCGCATTAAACCTTAGGTCAGACTTGCTGTCTTCTTTCTGTTATTTCTAAACAGATGTTGACTGATACTATTTATATAATGGATCTTTTGTATGGGTCGTGACAGCATTTATCATTTGAGGACTTTTGGATTCTTCTGTTTGATGGTGAAAAGATTTTGAAGAAAAAACTGCTCATTATTTCTCAAAGAAAGGTTTCCAAAAAAAAAAAAAAACCGTTTCATTCTATTTTCTACATTTCATAGGCACTAGTATTAAAACAGTTCACACCAGGCCTTTCCCTTCTCTTCCTAAGTGCATATTTGCATGAGGTTGTACACATATATATGTTTGCACCTGCATGCATGTTTTCCTCTGTGTGTGTGTGTGTGTGTGTGTGTGTGCGGTGAGAGTGTGTTGTGTGTCACAGGCTGAGATAATGACCATGATGACAGTGGCGGGGCCGACGGGGGCCAGAGGAGCTGAATGGTGACGGATGACACAGGGCTGAGCTCTGATGGCACACAGACAGTGAGTGATGACTGCACATCCTTCCCAGTGCTCCACCCTTCATTATCTCTATGGGGAGAAGCAAGGCACAAAGGCAGGCCGCGCTGCCCTCTCGCTGCCCTCAAACGACATCTGCTCATGGAGACAGCCGCACTACCGCTCCTCTTTCACCTCGCTGTCGCTCCATCTATCTCCATCTATGGTGATCTTTCTCGCTCCTTTTCTCTCCCCTTTTTCTCTCGCTCTCTGTCACCCTCTCTGCGGAGGGTATACAGAGGTCAGACAATGAGATAATGACTCACCCCTTTCAACCTTTCAAATCAGGGCCCTTTCTTTCTCTCTGTCCTCTGTTGTTCTTTCATTCTTAATCCTTTCTTTATCGATCTTCTCATATTCACTTGTTCTCATGCATCTCAGAGGCCTGGTCTGATGTCACAGAGGAGACTGGCTGGTTTAGTTAACTGGTTAACCGGTTTAAAGTGGGACAGCAGCCTGAAATTCAAAATCCATGGTGCTGCATGACTGTGCTCTCAAAAAACAGTTGCCCTAATTATGCCTGTGAATTATGAAAGCACGTCACAACACCTGATAAAGAAATGTTCCGAAGCTGTGCAAGCTGTCAGCTGTTAGAGTGGTGAATGTTGCCATCTAGTGGTTTAATCTGAGCAGTGCAAACATGGGAGCTCCTGTTTAAAACACAGGGGAGGGCTCAGTGAGACTAATGAGCATGCAGACAGGTTCAACCAGAGGTCACCATCTGGCCAATTACCACTGCTGGCACATTGGAGCCGACCTGAACTGTCATCACAAACACATCACTCCATGTCCAAACTGCCCAGCAATATGTCACCATGCCACTCGACGTGCAATACAGTATGGAGAGGATGGGGGCAACAGGAGACAGCCCCATGACAAAGCCACCTGGTCAGCACTGCAGACAGGACAGGCTGCTGGGCCACCTGCTTAGTTCAGTTTTAGAGGACACTCAATGGACTCTCAATGTCAGTTACCCGTCTCAATGTCCAGTTTGACTGACAGGTGTTTATTGTGTCTTTGACATCTACTTCCTCGGGGAGAGAGAAAAATAAATGAAGGATCAATCTGCGGCAAACAAAAGGCGAGGGGATGCTTGAAATAACTCCCAGCAGCGAATGATACATTGATCGGATTGCAAAAGAAAAAATAGTCACAGCATAATATGCTGCTTTTGAAGTAAGAAGGGTTGAATGATGTCAAATTGCTCTTTGATTTTTAAAGGAATTCAAAACACTGGGTTTGCTGGAAAACAACACAAGACTGCCAGCTTTTTTTTCCAAATCTCTGTTTTTTAAATTCAGCATTACACACAATAAAAGCAAGAAAGACACATGAGCGGTATGATGGCTGCGACAGGAGTTGAAGTGGAGGGGTGCTTTTCGGCATATTATAATAACCATCTGTACAATCAAATAGAAAACTACATCTTGCTGTTAGAATCATAAAGAAAGGGAACAGATGTTAATCCCTAATGGAGTTGACAGGCACTTTCCTGTCTTTCACATGAACATATTGAGTTTCTGAATAAGAGGGGGATCAGAGGGAAGGTGTATCATGTTGCACTCATAATACATGCATATCAAAGACCCCAGCTGTTGGATTCCCTCTCCTGAGAGACAGCATTATTAAATCTGCACTCAGCAAGCATATCACACCAGCACAAGAGCTTAAGCCTCTCCATCAGTGGGCTCCATTGGCTTGGGCGATTTGTAACCTATCACACAAGGAGATTATATCATCCTTTAAAGTGTAGGGGTAATCAGTGCCACACACCTGTGTCTTCTTTAGTCCTTATTTGAGATCAGAGATGAGATCTGGCAAAGGGGGGGGGGGAAACTTAACAAAAACTTAAGTGCTATAAGTATAAGGGAAATGTGTTGTTTGTAATTGGCGTGACTTATTCACACGCTCACACTCACTCTTCGCACTTCCTCTCTTAGGTGACGAGGGCTGAGACGCTGACTTTTTTTTTTTGGATTTCTATAGCAGCATCCTTGTGGGTGACACAGTGTCACGTACTGGTGCAAAACCCCGCGATATAGAATTAAATTAACCAAATGCAAAAATTGTTATATTGCCATCTGTAGTGGTCTATCACATTCAGATGGGGTGGTACAAAGCATCTGAAAGAGATAACGAGATGCGAAAAAAAAAAGAAAAAAGAAAAGAAAAGAAAGGACCAGTCTATGTCCACTAGGTGGCAATAGATTCTTTCAAATGTAAAGGCGGCCCTGGATACATCTTGATAGCAGTGACAGCTGCATATAGCGTATATGATATATAGGCTTATGCTCACCTGATGCAACATCTTTCTCCATGTCCCCCCCACCGTTCAGACTGACTTTGTGTGCGCTGGCAGGTGTGCTGCTCAGGCTCCCCTGGGATCTGAGAAAGGAAAGCAGGCCGCCCTGGTGCTGGAGCTGATCGGACTGTCCTGGAGTCAAGTTCTCCAGAGAAGAAATAGGAGATTCAGGCACAGCTCTGCCCCAAGATCCAGGGTTGTTGTGCTTCTTCTCGCCAGGACCCTGGAAATCAGCGTTGGCTTGTACCACCTCCTCTTGCTTGGGGACGTTATTTTTCAGCATCTTCCACTTGGCAGCATCGTCGTTTTCGTCCTCCCTCCCTTGCTCAGATTTCTCAAATTCACCTTCACCGTCGTGCCCTGTGGAGCCAGCATTCTGTGTGTTCATCTCTTCTTTTGTTCCCTGCACCAAAAGGTCACACTGATATGCAGGTTTCACACTGGGTTCAGCTGCGGCAGTAGAGTAACTTTGTAGCCGGCGGGTAATGGAGGAGGAGAGTCCATTACTAAAAACGCCAGACATCTGTACCAATACAGCAGGAGACATGGCTGAATGAGACATGACAGACTCTGGCCTGACGGACAAATCTAAAGGCTCATACTGGGACTTCCTGGTTTGAGTAGACGAAGAGCTGTCTACACCTGCATCTTTGTCAGCGAGCTCGGACTGCTTGTTGATGAGCAGGGCATTTTCACTGTGGCTCTCCAGACCAAGGTAGTGACCCGCAACTGGGCTCCAATCTTCCCTGGATCTAGGTCTGAGCTTGGGGTTGGGGTTGGGGCTTGAGCTGCTGCTGGTGGGCTGCAGTGGAGAAGAAAGATCCCTGCTGTTTTGCCAGTGGGCGAAGTGGTAGCGATCCAGATGGAAGCCAAGGGAGGCCGTCTGTGCAGCGGTGTAGTCAGCGGAGAGTGGACACCTGTAGACTTTCTCACCTAACACAGACAATAACGGCAAAAACATAATACAATCCAAATCAAATTAGGAGACTATGTGTATATGAGGCATACTAAGCTTTTTTTTTCCTGAGAAAAGTATGTACCAACAACTGTTGTCTAAACATGAAAAATGTTGCAATCCTACACCAGGCTGAGTTGAATGATTTAAGCGCTGCCCTGCAGTAAATCAAGCTTGTAATCAGCTTTCAGCTCCAGTGATCCATCATTTTACAGTATGGACGCCACCACCATGTGCAATAAATACACCCAAAGATGTTAACACCAAACAAGATTCTTCCAGAAATAATAAACAGTGGAATTTAAAGCAACTAGAACAAGGCAGATGTCGCAGACAAGAGCCTCATTCCATCAAAACCAGTAAGTGGGTTTCCCAGTCAGAAATAACGAAGTCCAACATGTGAGCAGTTCTGATTAACCGCGCCATGTACTGTAGCTGAGTTTATTTTTGCTTCATACTTGAAAAATGGCGTGTTGGAACAATAATTCAAAAAGTACAAAGTGTATTATTGTGGAGAATGACAAAGGGTAATTTTTCTCCTTTTAGCCAGTGAAAAATATCCATCTGGAAACAAGATTTGATCCCACTCACCATAACTTTTAATTAGAGGTAATTTAAATGCCTTCTTCCCTCTGTTTACCTACAGTTTAATCCTTATAGCCATCACAGAAACTCCCTCTAGGGTTAAACACACTCCCTGTGACCATTTTGAGTTAGTGATTGTCTGAGACCTCAGCCTTGCACTGTCTTTAAACAGCCCAGCTGTTTCGCTGCCATTCCAATTACAGTAAAAGTCATCCGACGCCATTAAGCCACAAATATTGGCAGTTTATTGCCCAACACTCTCCTGGCATTTGAAGGTCAGGTCATACATTATACTGTGTCTTTTAGGGATGCGTCTGGGATAGAGAGATAAACCCACCACCATTAATTTAATTCTATGCATATTGATGCCTTATTGTTCTTCTTTAATGGACTAATATCTGAGTTACAACAGTGATTCATCCCCGCCAGAGAAATATCAATTTCATACACCTCAAGATCTGACCCTGAGGTAATTCTCTGAGGTAAATCTAAATCTAATGATCTGTAGTTGTTACTTTACTTTGTTTCCAACTTTAATAGAAAAAACGCCTTTGTGAGCCGAATCGTTGTAAAAGGACGGCTGTTCTTTACAATTTCAAATGTACAAAACCATAAAGTAGCACCTGCATATTAATCAAATAGACCTGAACATAATGGAATTGAAAAATCTCTGCTGAAATGGCATATTCGTGTCCTTGATCTGAAGTCAGTCACCCCTGTTTGTAGCGCATATGTGTTTGTGTATCTACTGTGTGTACAGTACGTCTGATTTGATGTCTGCATACATTCAATGTGTGTGGCGACGTGCATGGGCGTGCGAGAGCGGGAAAGAGACTTCAACAGTGCCACACCCTTGTCTCCAGTAACAGACAAAAAAATCCAAACAGCTTAATGGAACTCTTTCAGACACGCTATATATCTCAATTATTCTGTGGCTTAAATTACGATGACATTACCGGCCAGCTCCAAATGCAGAAAACACATATATCTGACCTCATCTTTCAGCATGGACCTTCCTAAACCCATTTGCCAGCCTACATGAGAGCGGTAAAACAACACAAAGACTGAAGACTCTGCCTTTTTTCTCTTCCTTTGGACGGGTGCCATCTTTGTGATTGCCTGGTTCATGCTAACTTAATCAGTTTAAGATTTACTTACACTGCCGAGGCTCACATTATGTGAGGGGAGTAATTTTAGAGCTTAGATTTATCAACCAAAACTCCAATTACTGCATCATTACAAACCCCAGCCTCTCTCACCTAACACAGAGCATCTAATGAAGTGATGCGTATGAGTTATCCGCCCTTACTGGATGTGCAAGGCGGAGGAAAAAGGTAAATAAATAAATAAATGCCTCAAGTGAGCCGTCTATGGAAAAAACATGCAGCTGGGCTTGGACAAGTGATTCATTTCATATGGAAATAGGGTTTAAGATTTACAACCATACATCACGTCAATGCAATCACAGGCTCACATACTATGCTTACATAGGCATTTGGCAGTTATATTGTGGATATCAAACTATATATATATATATACAGTGGAGCTTTGGCTCTTTCTATATATGCAATCAAGCACCTGAAATGCAAGGCAGAGATACATGGTAGCTGGTTTAGTTTAAGATGAAACAGAGTGAGCGAGAGAGAGTCACACACAAGACTGGTGAGAAAAACAGGGGCACCAGATGTTCTTTGATGTTTATAATAGCATATATTATTAATATTAATTAGACCACATAGTCAATGACGCATTTGGGACGTTTCCAAGTCAATTAAGCCAAATGGCATTCAGGAGACGGTGGAACAATATTTCAAGGCAGGTGTTCAGAACTCCCTGGGTAAATCTTTTTATCTGCATGCTAGGAAAACAAGCATTTTGAGCTTAATTTGAGCCTCATATCTGCAATAATAATTAAAAAGAGGATTAAAAGACAGAAGTGAGAGGGAAACGGAAAAGCCAACAGGTAATCAGTGCAGACAAACCAGTCAGACTGGCTCTGATCTCTGAATAAGAGCTGAATTTGTTTCAGCCTGACACAGGACCGAGTTAGATAAGGACTTGTTTAGTTAAAAGATGCTTTTACTGTCAGCAATCACAAAGAATAGACTGATGTAACCGGAACAGCCAAATGAAAAGTGATACTCTGTACACCAGCCTGCTTTATCTGTGTTTCTGGGTAAACGTCTGCTCATATTACCATTCACAGTTTTACAGACGCTTATCATTTCAAGCTCCCTTAGCCGTAACGCTTACAGTAAAAGAAGTGTAAAAGCACGGAATAAGGGAGAAAAACACATGTGGGGACAACATCATTACATGGTGTCTGCTCATTGACCTTGAGGTTAAGAGTATTGAATGGGACTAATTAATAACTGTCAGAGCATTTTATGTTTGTTAGGCATGTTTTTATTCTGAGCTGGGATCTAACTGGCCCAATGTAGGTCAGAGGCCCGAAGCATGCACCCTTCATTAGTTTATCATTTTAAGAAGAGTCATTATTCTTAATCTCAGATTATAATTAAAGTCAAAGTGCATTTTGAAATCTGTCCTGATGGCATATTGAGAGAAGTAATTTGTAACACACATCTTCTATTGAAACCGAAGCATGAGTTCTAATTTAAGATGCTGGGCATTTGTAGTTAAAAATCTAAATCTTGCACTGTATCTGGACGTATCAAGCAAAGGAGCTGTCTCTCACTCCGACAGCCATGACTGTACTATATTTGCTATCCATATTGAGAACATCAATAACTTCATGACCACCATAGGCTGACTATGAATAATGCAGCCAGTAATTCTGGACTAATCAATGTTCCTCAAGCTGAACATCTGGCAGTGGTAATTCTTCCTCAGCATCTCCGCTCTCCTGAATTAGAAAACACTCGCTCTCTCCCTCTCTCTTCCTCCATGTCCAACCATCGAGACAGACAGACTTGATCAGTTACAACCCCCCACCTCCGAAAAAACTTATCCCTGTTATTAAACCCTCATCAAGTGGTGCGTGTTCTCCATATGTGTAGGATTTACCTATCTGTCCCGCAGCAGACCTGTGTGTTGAGCCAGGGCCAGCAGCGTGTGATTGTGTTAATTAATCTGTCATTGTGAGCGCAGGGAGCAGCTGCAGAGGTCTCTGGGATATATTGTCAGAGCTAAACAATGCGGTGCTAAGCCCCCAGAGTGAGTCTACCATTACACAAGACTAAGAACAGAGAGGAGAGGAGGAGAGGGGGAGAGAGAGCCTGCCGGATCCATCATTGACTAAAGCAATGACGCCTGACCTTTACAATGAATTAGTTTCCATGCTTAATATTGACTGAAATTAGAGTCTGATACTGAATGTGCCATCCCAGAACTGTGTGCACTCAAATCCTCAGCTAGCCAGCTATCATAAATGTTTCTGGAAGTGACACCGTATGGTCTTGGTGATAGGGGAGAAGAGGGAAAGTAAAAACAATGGAGCTTGAATATGTTTCTTAAAGAGCAACCAGAGAGGGATTTGACCATAAACTTTTAGCATTTATATGTAAATATGCAGATACCAGTGTGCGTGTACAATATGGAAACAAAACATCTAATGAGATTAGACCTGATCCATTTATCTCTGCTATACGGCCAACATTTAAGGGGATACTGGATCAAATCCCACAGGAGCGCACCAGACTTAGATGTACATAACAGCATTACTCCGAGGGAGAATAACCATAGGCATAAGCTAAGTAGAAACAGAACAAAAGTTTGGATTTATTCCTCTTTTCTTTTTACAAACACTGTTATAGCAGTAATTTAGGCTCATGATAACATGTTAGCAGGATGCCATGACAAGAAAGGCATTTACCCAGAGAGCCGAATCATCCAAATCACCAGGTGGAACAGAAGACTATCAATAAAAATACCAGGTGGTAGATCAAATCATAAAAATCACTGGGTGGTATATATCAAATCATTAAAAACACCAGATGGCATGCATTAACATCTTGTGCCCCCGTAGGCAAGGGGTGGGGATGTGACGGATAAAAAATAGAGGGTACTAATTATCCCTACAATTCAACATGATGCCATTATCTTTAAAGGGAAGACAAAGTCTTTCTGCATGACAGTAATATCTGTGGTGGTGTTGCTGACCCTGCGCTTCATGTCCACCTACACTCACAAGCAGGAAGACGGAGGCCTCAGCTGTCACATAGCTATTATATTTTTTTGAAAAACATATACAAAAGACAATGAATTTGTTGTGATATACTGAGCTGATTTTTTTTCTTTTGTGCACTGTATTAACATATGGTTGTAAAAAAAAAGAACAGTCAGGGTGTTGTGGTAGCCTACGCACTGAGGTGTGTAAACCAGTCTCTCTCTCTCTCTCTGTCAAATTCAAAGCCGCAGAGGCCAATATATTCAGATCTTTAGTTCCTAATATGGGTCAAACTCCATAAACAATAGATCCAATTTTCCCATAATACAATTGGATCATGTCATCCATTATTTTTTCCACACTCCCTTCAGGGCCACAAAAGACAGCTATGCTGACTACAACGTCTCCTAAACTTAATGTGTAAACTGATTGGAGTGAATTCATGAAAGAATTACCTTTCCGTGACTGTATTACCTGTAGCTGGTGAAGAAGATTGTGGTCGAGGGTCGAGAGCACTGCCAGAGTTGGAGTTCCCCAACTCTGTCATGATCTCTGATGGCCCGTGGTGGCTCATGCTGCCTGGGGTACCGGGTCTGCTGATGGACTTGGTGTCTGGGTCACCAAGACACAGTTTCCCATCATCCACAGGCAGGTAGGAGGAGCACTGCTGCTGATCTTTAGGACTGAACATTTGCTGCTCAACAGGCAGTCCCGGAGTCATGATCTGCCAACCTGGGTAGCTGCTGCTGCTGCTGCTGTTGAGTGTATCTCTGTTAGAGATGATTTTCTGCAGATATTCCATGCTAGTGGAGCTCAGCGGAGGGCGGAGATGATTTAAACCCAACAAAGTGGAGTTCTCTCCATCCGTCAAAGGGCCTGGACCTGAAGAAATCATCCTCCCTAACATTTCCCTAACCTTCATGTCAACGCCTGCGGTGGCAAGTATGTGGTTGTGGTTATAATCTTGATGGTCAGCTCTCTCAGCTGTGAGGAACCTGTTGTGAATGCGGGAGATGTACTGCGAGTAGAGGTTGCTTTGATGGTCTTGTGTTAGACTACTCATGTTAACAGAAGTGTCATGCTCAGCAGGGGGATTACGCTTAGCTGCCAGCTTATTGAGGTGGACCTTCATGTGGTTCTTGAGAAACCAGGGTTCCTTGAATCGACGGCCACAGATCTGACAGCAGTGTTCAAAAGAGTCCTTGTGTTTCCTCATGTGACCCTTCAGGAACCAGGCCTGGCTGAAGGTCTGGCCACACACCTCACAGGGGAATTCACCAACGGGCTTCCTCTTGTCACCGGCCCCCATCACAGGCTTCTGCCCTGAGCCTGAATCCACAGTTATATGTGTTGTCTCAACATGGCCAATGAGCTCCTCCTCTTGTGAGGCAGCAAACTCACACAAGGTGCATTTATAGGGTTTATGTAGGATCCTGATGTGGCGCTCAAGCTCCTGCTGCTTCCTGAACTTTCCCTTACAGAATGAGCAGCGGAAACCGCTGGGTTGGGCCTGGATGGGATCATCAGGGATCGTAGTCACCTTAGGAGATGTGGATGTATGTGGCTGGCTGTCCGTAGCACCAGAGTTGGTTAAGAACGGGGGTTGTGTCGGGACAGTCTGTGGCAGTTGGGGGTTCTGCAGTAGGTTTATATTAGATGTTTGCTGTTGTTGGCTGACATGACCAGCTCGTGTCTGCCTATCCCTTAGTATTGCCCTTTCCTCGAGCTCATGAAGCAATCTATTCTCCTCCCTAATTCGCCCACGACCTTTACCCAGAATGCCTTGCTTGTGAGTACGGAGGTGTATCTTCAGGTTACCTTTCTGTGCGGCCCTGTGATCACAGTACGGGCACTTGAAGGGTTTCTCGCCAGTGTGCGTGCGCATGTGAAGGGAAAGTATGCTGTTGAAGCGGAAACGCTTTCCACACAACGGGCAGGGATACTTCCTGTTCTTGCGGTTGTCATCCTGGGTGGAATTTACTTGGGAGGTGATGCTTTGATTGGTGACTCTCAAGAACTGGGAAAGCTCTGCTCTCCCATTCATACTGCTGAGAATCCTTGCATCCATTATTTGATTGGCCAGAAGCGCCATCTGGCTCCTAATTGGGTGGGTGGATGGGGTAATGAAGCTGTCCTTTCAGGGACTGGCTGATGTTACAGTATTGTGGTCAGGGCTGTCTATATGGGACACTCCGTAGGTTAGCAGTTGAGCGTATGCTGAGTGTTTGCACTTATTCTGTTGAAACAGGATGTGGATTCATGCTGTTCAGATGAAATGTTTCTTCGTAGTAGCGCAGACCTAAAGATAAAACAAAAGAAACGTTGAATGCATTCAGATTCTGCCAAAACAAAGAAATAATTCAAATGCATTCATTTCCAGGCCAGAAAGCCCAAGAACAGTGAAATGTCAGTAGGTTTGTGAGCTGTCAATGAAGTAAATCTGTACTTTTGCAACTGTTGTATAATGCCAGTGATGCACCACAAATAGGTCAGGAAATAGAGCAAAGTATGTTTTGAGTCTCATCATCCTGTGTTAAGTATGCCTGTGGTTTTAGATTATTGTTGGAGTCTATGAAAATGCTGATTAAGTCTAACCACAAAGGCTTCCTCAACAAATATCTCATCTTTACTAAAGGGTAAGGTGAAAATCTTTGTCTTGATCTCATTTTGTACTGACACACAACACAAAGGTAGCACAAACATCAAAGAGTGTCTGCTTCTACTTGGCCTTCTTATGAATTTCACAAATCTTGAACCGCTTAAAAAAAAAAAAGATTAAAGTAGAAGTATTAAGCTTTTTTCAGCAGGTCTATTGCATATTTGAATAAAACCTTTACCAGGATAATTATGTCACGGGAGTACTAAAGAAAATAAACAACTTGATGATGCAAAAATGCAAACTCAAGTTGAAGAAAGAATATCCAAATGGAAAGCTAAAATATGCCTCACTTCTCCCCTGCCCGGCTTCCCTTTTTTTATTCAACTGTAGCAGCAAAACAAAGCTTCAAATTCACATCGTGCTACAATGGTAGAGGTCACATAAGCGAGCCCTGCACAGCTCTAGTGCAGCACCAAAGGGCACAGAACAAAGCCTGCACTGTCCACACTGAATTAACACAGGCTTACATCATCCTGGATTGCAACCTCAGTCAGTCATGAAAATGATGTACACAAAAACACACAGATAGAGAGCTGGCAGCGGCGTCTGGTGTGAGCTCGCTCTGAGCGGTACATCAGAAATCAATGTAACCATATGGTACTGACCTAATCATATCTGACAGGGAAAAGTGAGTAAATTATATTAAAATGTAGAAGATCCACTTCATATTTCTTAACCTGCTTTTCAACAGTCGTGCAAAAACAGAGAAGGGGGAGCAGGGGGAGATGATGTTCCCCCCCCCTCCTCCTCTCACCCATTTTCAAGGATTACTGTCATTTGAACTATTATTGCATTTGGCTCTATTAATGCCACGACTGCACTGTAACCTTGGGTGTGTAATATTGTACAGTGTTTCCAATCTGAAGTCTGCACCCAATCAATAATGATTGATCAGCCCTTGACTTCAAATGGCTTTGCGTCTGCAGCATCTTATGGAATAACTTTGACCACCACACATTTCTTAAGCTCTTGTGCTCTCTCTCACCTGTCTGTCACAGAAAGCAAGAGTGAGGCAGGTTAATGAGAGAGTAACTGAAAGAAAATATAACCTTATTCGAAATCAGGACACTAGATTTAATGTAACTAAAGGCCTTCCAAATAAAACGTCTGACAAGGAGCCTGAGCCACCTGCTGCTGTCTATAGTGCATAGCAACCTCAGTCAGTCATGAAAATCTCATACACAAAACCACACATAAAACCCTGCAGCCGTGGCTGAAGCAAGCAGTGAGTCTGCTCGGAGCTGAGATCAATGTAAGGATACGGACCTGACCTAATCATATCTGACAGGGAGAAAGTGAGCGAATGATATTAGCATACACTAGATCCACTTCATATTTGCTAAAGTGGTATTCGTCTGATTAACTAAGCATACCAAGAAGGCATAAAGCCGTCATCACTTCTGTGTGTATGGGTGTGTGTGCTGGGTTATGTAGAAATTGGTGGAGATGGGAGCAGGATGCAGGGCCATCAGGTGTTTTCTCTGTCAGAGTGGATTAGGCTCTTTTGGTGCAGATTGAGAGAGAGCTTGATTGTTATTAAGCATCGTGTCACAGTAGCGCCTCTTAGGTGTGGCCGCGTGTAGAAGAACAAGGAGCAGGTGTGATTTAGCGCAGGCAATAAAAAAAAAAAAGAAAAAGAAAAAAGAAAAAAAGAAATGTGACACATACACAATTAAACCAGCCATGGGAGCTGCATTCTGGATGATTTCAGATCTGACAATATCAAACATCGTTACTTTTCATTTTACTGCAGTCTGCCTAAGGATTCTGTATTTCAGTATCTAATCTGCAAGAGGGTGGGAGTGTAATCTTTTTAGTTTGTGGTTGCAGCATATTGTCAGCTAGGATGGATGGACAATATTGTAAATCCATAGAGATGTGACATTGGAATGAAACGCATGACTGGAATTTATAGATTAGAAGTGCATATTTCATATTTCTTTTTAACAGCAGTTAAAAAGCATTAATAATTTATGTTGATGGTTGAGCTGAAAGCTACAATGAATGCACCACAAACATTCACATAAGCCTGCAACCAGTGCCTCAACAGTTACAGTTACCCATCTAATGTCACCCAAAATAAAAATTATCCAGTATTGGGGAGTAACTAGTTACATGTAACAGCATAATTAAATTGCACATAATTAAATTAGAAAATAAATATAAGTGTAATCAGCTTCATTTATCGAGAAAAAATATGTACTTAAATGACATGGGCTGTAATGTAGACCTACCAATTAAAATGTTGGTAATTATAAAGGTGTTACATACAAATAAATACTTAGTAAAATACTTATATGTAGAATATATTGCTAATATTGAATATTAACAAATTAATATAATGCAGTAATACAGGTCTTTCACAGGGCCTCTTTTCAACTTGCTGGAATTGTTTGGCCTTGTTTTAGTATATCACCAGACAACACGGGTCAACAAAGTTGTTAGTTGTTACTATAATATACTATGATCACTATAATCAGCCCAGATTACATTTGGGTGTTGGCGTCGCACTGGTGATTTTGACCACAGGGAAGAAGAGAATTTTTGCTGACATGGAGCAGAGCCGGTGTCGTGCCAGAACCGGAGCTGGACAAATGGGTAATGTAAATGGGCTCAACAAGCTCCATGGACATAATGGTGAAGGATGTTGACGGAAGAGAAAAGGAGGCAGTGAATGAGCATGAAGCTGAAGTTGTTGCACCTGTTGTTTGATGTTTGGCTGCTTAGTTTAAGACATAGTTTTTGATTACAAGTAATATAATCATAAATTTTCATCCATTTTTAGGACAGTGGCATTGCACTCTGGGGGCACTAAAATGCAAAAATACAAATTTCTATGGAATGTTGCTTTAACTTGTGAACAGCATGTCTGGTTTGATATACATGGTTTCTTTGGGGCATATCTGTCAGTGTAAGTCAAGATGGATCATTCAAGCAGCAGCAGTCCCTGTAAAACTTTGACTTCAAAAATATGCAACACAAATAGGCAGCATCAATCTTTTTGTGTAAGGTGCAATATTTACTTTTGAAGTAGAGTATTTAGATCAGGTTACTTTTTGGTAATTCAGTGTATTACATTACTAATTACAATTAGTACAATTACTATTGTACTATTGTACTACTGGCGTCCCAACTACTTTTAAAGTAATCTGAACAAACCAGGACAGCACCAACATCAAAATGCTCAATGTCAAACCTGATGAAACATCTACAGGTATATAAATGTAACTGTTGTCAGTTTAAAACAAATTATAAATGCATATCTGATAATAAAACATGATGTCGTTTTACACAACTTATATAATATATTTTTCTTTTGGATTGCACTAACTATGATTCAAGACTCGGTCTGAAATGGGTGATCAAAATCCTGAAATATTCCGTTGTACAGATGATCAAAAATTGCAATGGGTGTTTGCTAACTTTGTCTCAAAGGTCCTCATTATTTAACTAGCATTTGTTCTGATTCCACTTTTAATGCAGGCTGGGTGTACTACAGATGTTATGCGATAACCAAATACATAAACTCTCATACCTCATGACTGATGACATAGCTTGATGCTATACTTATCTGCTGATGTCCCACATTATTTGTAATGTGGGTGCAAAATCACATAACATGAGATCATGACTTTCAAAATTCCTGGAATTCCCTGGCGTCCCAGTTTGCACATAACAACAGTTTTATTCATTATTACAGAGCAGGCTTATGTGCAGACAGTAAAAGCCCCATGCCACGCATTATGCCCCTCATGTCTCACTTCACCCACGCGCCCACCCACCAGATCAGCCAGCCAAGCCATGCTGTAGACTTCCCTGTCAGGGCACGAAGAGGCAGCACAAGGAAGAGGGCAGTGGTAACACAGCTGCCCACCATGACCTGTACAAAAGATAGCACCCATATACTTTCTGACAGCCAGATTAATGAAACCCTATAGGAGCTTCTCTGTAGGCCCCCCAAAAGCCTGACGGAGACAGAATAGTCTAACCAGCACCATTCATTACAGTACAGAGCACAGAGCACAGAAAGAGCACACACAGCACTGACAAACTAGCTCCTTGTGAGTAATAGCTAAAGAACTCATAAAGGAATACATACACATTTGTTGTGGATGCAGTAAATCTATGCCACTCCTTTTACAACTATCAAAAATCTGGCTCGTGCCCTGTAAAAATAAATCTGGTGTGCATGTGGCGCAGTGGTGATGTGCAGTTATTTGGGAGTCAGCTATTCCACATGTTCCGTGAAAGGAGGCTTTCGATTCATCTTGTTTGTCTCATTCAGTGTTGCAGATTAACGGCATTGAGCGCAAAAAAGAGGGAAAACAAGTTTATCTGGCAACATACTAAAAGCTCCTGCGCACAGAAACAACAAGTCAGACTGCAAATAGCAGGTTTGGCTAGAGGTGACCGGATTATGTTCGTACCTGCATGAGTTGCTGGAAAACCTTTCTTCTAATTCAATGTAACTATTCACGGGTCATGTTTATGCAGAGGGAAAAGATGTGGAAATAGGCGTACGCGGGTGTTCTGGAGGAAACCTGCAGTATCATAACCTCATTACGACGCGTGCGTGTGTCATCGTTAAACTTTGCATTCATGAGCTTCCTCTGATGCTTTCAGCGGCGCACACACACAGTGAAGCGCAAGGAAATATAAACACTGTCTCCTCAACTCATTCTCATCATGCACACCCACTCTCACATGCTGTCTCAAACACACACACACACACACACACACTCGGGCACGTGCATATAGAATGTATTTTAAATCACTAATGTGTAAACAGTTGCTCTTGTTTGCACAGACCACCTGTTCTTTCTGGACACAAACAAAGCTTTGGCGTACGATGGGGTGTGTTAACAGTGTGGGGTGCGTAGGGGATGCCTTGCACAAGAGAAGCCTATCCACATGGTGTAGGCTGCATCAGATGGTTGGGCCCTGCAGGACAGCAGCCAGCTCCAACAGAACTCGCACAAATCTCAAAGAATGGAGCTTCTTCAGTCCGCAACATACTGACATGTTTTGCTTTCTTGAGGAGTACAACTTCCCCCCCTCCCGTGCTAGGACAGCAGGCTTGCCAGCGCAAAAACCCTTGTCACTATACCATTTAAGGAAACAGTATCATTTTTTGTCTTCTGCGTTGCTCGATATCTGCGAAATTGAAAGGAAATGGCGAAAATGGAGAGAGAGAGAGAGAGAGAGAGAGAGAGAGAGAGAGAAAAAAATCAAAAATGGGTGTCTACTTTCAGTAGCTAAAGCACTTGGAGGCACTAAAACAAAAGTCATTAAACGAGTCATCACAAAATCACAGCAGGAGTCTGGTAATGCCACTTACAGTATCTCATTAAGCTATGGCATCTACAGGAAAAAACTGACAAACAAAGAGCATAATCCAAGGCACATTAACTGGGCTGATAATTCAATGAACTCTCATTTGGCAGCCATCTTGCCCTTGTGATGGTCTTTTTTCCGCCGCAGCAGCAGAGCACAGACCCCTCATGAAGTTCCCCCCTCTCTCTCTCTCTCTCTCTCTTTCACACACACACACACACACACATATTCTTCTTCTCTACCCCCCCCCCCTTTCTATCTCTCTTTCACTCTCTCTCTCCCTCTCTCTCTCTCCCGCGCTCTCTAAAACAACAAAACATCCACCATTAGACAACGGGGTACCAGCGTAATTAGAAAATGACTTCCTTTGCAATCCTAGCTAAGTAGTTTACACACTGTAATTACAGGGACAAAATCATCTTTTCATCATTTCACTGATTGAGCTCATCAACCCAGTGGGATCCCAGGACTGTGCTCAGGCAACATCTGGGCTAAGAGAATTAGCCCTTAGTTTAGCAGGCCTTCCACAGTGGCAAGCAACGCAGCATGAACACCGGACATGGCCGTGGCACACATCTATAATTGAGACTGTTTTTTTGGATTGTGTATCAGATTGGGTGTTAGATCGCAACCTCTGTCACAAAGCGCTCTTTCACTCGAATATTTAACATTATCTTGCTTCGAGACAATTCAGGAGGAGCGCGAGGTCACTGTGTAGCAACTGTCTCCCATTTCCCACACTTCCAAAAATGCCATATCAAACTTTGACTCCCCTTTCCGAGTTGCTTCTGTACTTGTGAATTGAAGCATTGAAGATTGACCTTGGCGCACAACAACATGCCTTTTCATGGGGCGCTCTGTTTACTCTAATTCTCGGCGTGCCCTGAGCCTTGACTTTCTAACAAACACATGTGGTCCTGGAGTTGAAGGTGAAGTGCTTTCGTTCGTCTCTGTCCTGTGGAAGGGCTCTGACTCTGTGTGTTGGCAACAGAGGCAAGTGTTTAATGTGGCAGCTGTTAGCCTCGTGGATTTTCACTAATCACTCTCTCCTGATTACTCTGATGAGTGTATGATGCTCTTAAATAATCAACCCGCAATGAAAAAAAAAAAAAAGAAAAATAATTATCATCATCTCCCTAAGTAGTGCAGCTGCACCCGCCTGCAATAATTACAACTAGAACAGGGCGCCTTCTCTCGTCACTTACAACCACTTATTATTAGAGATAACGCTAATTGGTGCAGTGGTGGGCGACAATTCTTCATGGGGTTCATCATAAAAAGCCAAACCTTGAAAGTTATGGCACATTAGAGGTCTTAAAGCCAAGGTACGGTACTAAACATCGCATGCTGAGACACGCCAATAATCTGAGCCAGGGGAGTAGTAGACGTCCTATCAGTAGCCCCTTGGTTGCCTCGCTGCCTTGCCCTCACTCCACCCTTCCCCCACTCCTGGTATCAGCCTGGCAGACACAATTAACATTTTCATAAAAACAATTCCCTGCCTCCAATAGTCCAATGTAATTTGTTTTCCATCTCTGTTCATTAATCATTGTTTAAATCGGTGAGCCATCCCCTCCACTCTGCCATCTGCACTCAGCTGTGTTACAGATATGACACCTTCCCCCTTAATGGGAGCTGACAGCCAAGAGAGGAGGCCTGTGGAAAATAGCTTCCTGCATGTGCACTTCCACCTCACATACTGCCAGCAGGTGAGAGAGGGGTATTTAATGGGTTCTGATTAATCTCAAAGGCAAACAACATTACACTACAATATCATGCGGCATGCAACACTACAGCATATACACATACAACACAGCAGTATACGAAGCGTGCAAAGCCGCACTGGCTAGAATAACTAGACCGAAACTCATGCAGACGTGCTTTATAACAATGGCGGTGTATTCCAGATTTTGTCGAAGTTGTCGACTGTTTTTTTTTTTTCTTCCTCTAGTTAAATTAGTGCAGTGTTCCTACAATATGCTATTGTTTTCCTGGAATTGGGAGCAAGGTTATTAATTATTCACTGTTGTGTTCTCATATGAGGAGGCTATGCTTTTCACTGTATTGCCTCATAGCTCAAATACTTAGGGCCATGGTAGTCGGGCAAATTTCACCAGGCAACATCACAGAGATATTATTATCACAAGGCAGACACTTAGGAGATTAAAAGTTTCCTGAAGAGTTTGAATGACTGGAAAGGTTTCGACTTTGTCTCTGATAAGATTTCACAGTTCTAGGATTTTCTCAGCACGGGGAAGACAAATCAAATAACTTTTGCCTTTTTCTTTTTTTTTCCTTTCAAGTGATTTTAAGCCTAAGTCTAGGTTAGCTTAGGCATTTTTTTGGTGGCGGTGGTGGGGGGGAGAAAATCCTACTCAATGTGTTGGGTGAGAGGGTGCCAAAAAGTTCATCTGGCCTGTTGATTTCAGCATGGATTACAGATATTCAAATCATGTGCCTGGTGTTCAAACAAGTGCCTCTATCAGGGGAGAAAGTTGCCAAGCGGAGCTTTGTCATGTAAGCTGTATGAATCTACTGCAGCATAATGAGAAAACGGCTGTGGCGCTACATTTAATACAGTTTCATCCACTCACTCGCCCTCCCTCTAATTTCCTCTCAGTTATGATGATAATCATTTCAAACACCCCCCCCCCTATCCATAAAGCCTCTCACATTTTAGACAAAGATTGTGTCACCTGAACATACTGAACATACACACGGACCCTAATTTTTCACCAAGAACTGTGCCACGGCGCGCACATGGTCCCAGTTACAAAAGAAAAAGAAGGCGGAGAAAAAAAAAAAGGGCTTCAGACAAACACCCCAACTCTTTTTGGGGTGTTTCTAACAAGGACAGCAGCAGCAGCAGTAAATGATGTGTATATTCAAAGCTGAATATTTCATGTTGATTGATCGCGCTGACTGCCACCCACCTGCTCCTCCTCCTGTCCCACCGGAGCTGGCATGAGGAGAATTCAGTAATTGAGAAGAGCAGAGCATGGTCTCTCTTTGCTCACATATGACAGATGGGGCATCATCGCTTCAAAGGAGAGCATTTGGAAACAGGAGGAAGGGGGCGGGGGGCAGAGGGTGAGGGTGGCTTTGAAAGTAGCTGTGCCACTCTGTACAGGTGACAGTAAAAAAAAAAAAAAAAAAATGTAAAGCATAGCCACTCCAAAAAAAAAAAGGTACATCTGTAAAAGGTGCAACTTGAAGAAAAACAACAATAAAAATCATTTTAGGATGCTCAGGTTAGACTGTGACGTACAGACACTTAGCATCATCATTCTCAGCCACAACCACACAACTTCATTTGATCAGATTTTGCATGAAGCCTAGTGTATCTGGTACTTATGATTTTTTTTATTGTAATGACATATATATTAAATTAAAGACACACCTTAGGGCTTGTTAAAATATGATATGATAGAAGGTTGTAGGGAAAACATATGGAACACATTCATGGTGCTGTACACACAACGTATGCACAAATAAACACCCAGGAAACACACACGCACACACACACACTTGCTGTTTTCTACAGCCGTCTCTCTCTCTCTCTCTCTTTTTTACAGTAACATTTCGAATTGAATCTTCCTCGCATTTTAGCCCTCGCCATTACTTTCTTTTTCACCCCTCCTCCTCTTCCTCCTCCAAAAAAAAAAAAAAAAAAAAAGCCAACAGTGGCAGCTGTGGGAAACACACGTCTATCACAATCCGACTCGTCAGAAACTTAAAACTCACTCACTTCTCCCAAAATGACTCGAGTAAAAACCTTCGAGGAGAGGCAGTGATTTCTCTTACCTGTCCAGTTTGCGGCAGAGACGCGCGGGGAAGACACGAGGTGACAGCAGGAGTTCAGCGGGAGAGTGATGTTGAACTGGATGACTGACTGCTGACTGACGGACTGTACGCTTCACACGCTTTATCACAGACACCCAGCGCGCACAGTCGGACCCAGATTTCCTCTCGGAGCCGCCGCTTCCTTATTAAACAAACAAACAAACACTTCAAAAACCTCTTGAAGGCGCTCGCCAGACGAAGGCGTCAGTGCGCTTTGCGCTGTAGTATTTCCAGATGAAGAAAGAGGTAATGAAATCTTATAAAAATTACTCGGGATACTTCGACATGTCCCGAAGCCGTATGTCTCCCTCATCTGGCCGCTGGTGTGTAAGTGTAACAGACTGGCACCGTGCGTAAAATGTGCACTGCCGTCCTCAGGACGCAGACCTCATCAGTCCTTCTCCTGAGGATACTTGCATTTGGAAGTACCATGTGGTATTATGCATATCACATTTAGTAATTTAATTACCTGCAAGACAAGTACTTTTATATTCTTTGAAAAGTTCCGTGAAAGGATGGTGGATGTCCTGCTCGTTCTTTATATAAATATGTTACATATTAGTACACGGGCTGATCCTGTGTGATGTCCTCACCCTTATGTCTCTTTCTTTACCTCCCCAAACTGTTTGTTGACATGATAAAGGAAGAAATAATGATTTAATGTCAGTGATTCAACAATTTAGTTGGTAAATGTCTCTATTAAGGATGCTTATGAAATCAGTGAATGCATTCCAAACATAGTCCTCTATGAGAAGACATAATCAAAAGTAAGAAAATGAAGGGACACACACACACACACACACACACACACACTCAAAGGACGCCTACACAGCAACAGGTCCTTGGTTTTGGTGTTGTGGTGAAGGTTTGCTGTGGTTACAATGTGGAAGCAGGTGTTTATTTTAATGCTTTATTTTCTATTAAGCAGCCAACCTATTTCCAAAGCTAGTGTCAGAATGATTTAAGTTGAAACTAATGCATATTTCATAATTTTCCTAATTAATCAATTAATTGTTTGGTCATAAAATAGTGGGAAAAAAGGCAGCTAGTCCTCACATCTAAGAAGCTAAAAACCAGACAACATTAAACATTTTTCTGTCTATGGACTGATTAGTTCTAACAATGACTATTTTATATAGTTGCTGTCCACACATCTATAAGTGATCTTTTGATGAGCGTTGAATTTTCACTCTTCCAGAGACGACACACCAAACACAAAGCCGAGCTAGAAACCTAAAATCATAGTGATGTGATGAAGTAGTCTGAGCTGCACTGCGAGTTACTTTGAGGATGGAAACAGCAGTGTGATGATCAAAGTGTCATGAAACAGCGGAGCTGTGACATCACCGTGGATCACCTGAACATTCGTTTCTCTCCTGTGATTTCCACCTGAGGTTCATTAGTGGAATAAGCGAGGAATGAAAAAGCAGTTCCCCTTATAGGACGAGAGTGTAAATGATGTAGGTACGAGACACTTTGTGGCTGGATCTCTAATATCTTATGTTCAAATAGCAGTGAGGCAGATATGCCGGCTGCTGTTTAATCCATTCCTCTGACATTTGGAGCTAAGTGCAACTCTTCCTCTCTTCCTCTCAGGCCCGAGCACCTGTCTGGAAAACAATACCTGCTTGAATCATCACACAACTCTTAAAATCCCTCTTAATCCTTGAAATGTAGATCTCGAGTGTGCTCGGCCCCATTACATAGTTTGTATGTTAGATTTCTTTGTAATGTAGTTCTACTATGTTCCAGCATATACCTTCACAGCTTAACCTACATAAGTCCATTGATCCGTGTCTCACCAACACAACGCTAGCGTGTTAAGCATTGCCTAATCTGTCTCATGCTACCTGGATTTTCATATTGGAGAAATAATCCTGATGAAGGGGGGGGGGGGGGGGGGGGTGGAGGGCAGAGTCACCTCAGGACCTGTTTAAAAGCTTCTTATCAGAGACCTGCACTCCCACCATTTAACTAAAAGGGGAGTGATAGCCTTTCAACTCACAAGCCGCAGCTTTAATTAAAGCTGCTTGTGGGGGGAGATGACGTACAGGGTTGTGTATGAGTTGCCCCACTAAAGAAAAAAAAAAAATCTAAACTACATGAAACAATGCAGCTCAGCCCAGAGTGATGGTCTTTTCATATTCACTGTTAAAGAAGAGACAAATGTCTTCATCATCTGGTTCTAAACATATTAATCTGGGTTTAAAATGATTGTTTGAAGTAACTCCAAACATTCACAGAGCGCAGAGCAAACCAGGTCAGGAAAAAAGAACCATTAATTGAACGATATAAAAGCATTATATAAATACGTAAAGAGAGAAAAAAAAAACACTCACGTCAACTTTGAAGGAATATTTAAAAATGTCTTTCATAACATTAAATTTGTGTTTTACATCTATTAGATTTAACTAAGTCATTATAATAACACCAGCATTAAACACTTCTTTGCTGAAGTATTTCTATTTCTCCTACTTTTTACTGCATCTCTGCTCGATTTTAGATGAAAATACAGTACTTTATATTCCACAGCTACACTTTTTAAAAAATAGATAATATAAAATATACAGATTAGACTACTGAGTTACAAAAAAAGCCCTTACCCCTTATAAACCCCTTACAAACAAAGCAGTGTCTAAACTGTTTCTTACACATGGATGCCAGTTTGCTGCTTCTGGAGCAGGAATTTGTGTGAGGGGGTCAATACGCAGAGCTTTACCTAATACCACCCAGTGTTGGGGTTATTTTTACATTACTATTGGAATACTGAATCAAATGATATAACCTCAGTGATTCAGTAGGTAAATGCATCTGTTATGATGCTTATGAATGCTTGTAATATCTATCATATTTCTACCCTCCTTACCTTCCCACCATTCTTACTCCTTGTCATTGGATACATTCCAAACATAGTCCTCTCTGAGAAAATTCTTAGACATCACCAAAAGTATAGAAATGAAGAAAGGAAAAACAGCATAAAGAACATCTATACAGCAACAGGTCCTTGGTTTTGGTCTTGTGGTGAAGGTCTGCTGTGTGTTTAACCCTCACACACAGTTTTCTTTGTTTTCATGATAAACATGATACAATGTAGAGAAGACATCACCTGTCTGAGCCCTTTTCAACAAGCCCCCTTTTATGGAATCTATGAATAATTCAATATGTAGAAGTAAATCTCACTTAATTAAGTTAAATAATGCATGTCACTGTTTTTCATCATCACTTTCAAATGCACTGTATATTTGTTTATATATTGCTGAATATAATATGACTTTGTTGGTACAAGTAAATCGAGGACATTGCGTCTTTTTTTCTAACCATGTTGACTCTCTGGCTTGAACTGGAGACGCGGCAGAGTATGTAGGTGTTGAGAATGGGAGAGAACTGGCTGGTTTTATTGTTTTTCGTATGCTATGTGATGAGCAGCACCCTAACTTTTTTTTTTGTTACACGTTCATTTTTGGTGACTGAGAATAAAAGTCAACCTGCACACCTCCTGGACAGCATGATAGTTTGTCTGCTTTGCTACCCTGCACCTATTTTGTGTTTCGTCTTTTTTATTTTTTGTATACTATTGGCACACTGGAGCAAAACAACTCTTCCTTTTGGGTGGATTTCCACCCATTGGTACTGGGTTTGTATTGACCCAACTGGGGTCCGTTTTATAGTATATGGTATAGTATTTATATATTGTTGTACAGGTACTACTTCCTTCCACCAGTGCCCATAACACTTCCAAGAGCTCGTCCAAGAGCTCAAACCTTTACGTTTTTCACCTCATGTCATAGTATTTCCCCATTAACCAGACAATGAATCATACAGCAGCGCAGTTTTATGTTCGTTTTATATCATAGGCTTTTCCTGAGCTCACCGACAGCAACCACAAACTGCAGCCTTCTAAATCAGACTCCCTTCCTGGCCCTTAACAGTTAAATGTGGTTTTGGACTCATGCTAAAACGTGATTTGCTGTCCGAGCGGTTGCCTTGAAAATCCCTTCTCACTCTCTCATTACAGCTGGAGTTTGATTGAACTTACTAACTGGACGAGGCGTTTTGTGTTCAGTTTGCTTTACAGCCAAGATGAAATGTTATTGCTCGCTTACAAAGTTTGGCTGCAATAAGCAGAGATGGTGCTTTACTCAGCTCTTCAAATTTTAATGCGCAACAGGAAATTCCAAGTTCCAAGAGTACCAATGATTCATAAAAAAGCATATTAGCTCAGCCTGTGTCTAGTAGTAATAGTGGTTCAAAGACTAAGACAATTTACACTATGTATCAGGGACAAACGTGTTACTATCACACATCATTACTATGCAGTGTAGTAACAATTTGAGTCTTTCCAAACTGTTTCTGATTAAGACACAGAACGCCGCCCCGTCTGTGGAAGATGAATGAAACAATACAGAACAAGAAGAAACAAAACTAGTAGCCAAAATCTTTTATTTTCCTTTTAGCTATCATCAGTATTCTTTTTTTTTTATTTTTACATAAAGCTCGTCACAAAGAAATACATACATTCATTAGGTACGTCAAGAGAAGCTAGCGGGCACCTGATCTGTTCAATAATCAATACTTGAAAAAACTAAACAAAACAAGGCAACTCATCGCAGGTGACCTAAACTGGCAACAGCATGGCTCAACAGAAAAGCAGAAGACAGGTAAGCGTGTGGCAGACAGCAATCTGTTTAAGGAGGCCCCATAGGAAGACGGACTATTGTTAAGTGCCATTTATACTGTGGGAGAAGATAAGCTTTCACCAGGTTGACTGTTAAAAAGGTTTGTTACACATAAAGCTGATTTATTAATGCTGCTACTGTGCTTTTTCCCCTCGCCGAACAGTCGTACTCAATGACAGAAAGCGTGTATGGTTAAAAGGGAAAGACACGTGAAAGAAAAGAGATTAAAAGAGCGGATGGTGTGTGGTTTTGTCCAGTTCATCAGTTCAGTCAGAAAATGAAGGCTTAAAAAAAAAAAAAAAACAGAAAAAAAAACAAGACCGTGTTGTAAATGTGGTTATCTGCTCGGTAACCGTCACTTCTGCTGCAACCTGGCAGCTTTAAACTTCGACACCCTTTTCGGGGCTTGCTCGGGCGGGGGGGCGTCAGGCGCCACCTCCTCCTGTTTCCTCTCCAGTATGGTCGGCAGAGCTGGTGGAACGATGGTCAGATGGGGGACAGCTGTAGGCATCGGGTCCTTTTCTACCACTGTACCTGAAAAAGCCTGCGGAAGAGAGACTTGGTATTTCATGACTGATCACTTTTACGTCACTGAAACCAAACTTACATTTAATCTACAGAAGAGCTTATCCTGTTTTGATGCTGCGTTTTCTTCTTCGTATTGCCTCTCGTGACTGACATTTAACGATCATTCGACCACATGCAGCTCCCGTATTAACTTAAAGAGGCTGCTGTGGGAGTTTTGTTATGTTCTCATTAAGGGATCTGAGGCGCAACGGTGTCATTTTCATAAGCCAGGTATATTGCAGATTCCTTCACACTGCAATTGTGATTAAAGACTATACGGAGAAACTTGGCTGAGATATTTTGAGGAAGGAAAAAGAAAACTAAAAGACAAACCATATGGCGTTTACCTCAAACCTGTTGGCGGGGTGCAGTGGGATCGCCGTGGGACTGTCCTCCTCCGTGATGCCGTCACTGGTGTCGCTGTGCGTCGCTTCATCGTGGCTGAAGCTGCGTCCGATCATCCGGCGCTCTTCGAAGTCTGCGGCGCTGCTCTCGCTCGTGTCGCTGCACACGCTGTTCTCTCGGCTGCGTGACTTCAGGATGGACTTCCTGGGGATGGGCTCCCCGTTCTTCACATCCACGAACAACCTGACAACCACAACAGACCTCACAATACCTGGAATCCTGGAAAGTTTTTTTTGTTGTGGAATATTGTGATGTTTCAATGATTTGATACATTTTACTGTGTAGTTTTACCTGTATATGTCTGCTGGCGTGGTGATTTTGTGAAGTTCGTGATGGCCGTGTCCATTATTGTGGCCGTTTTTCTTTTTCCTCTTCGAGTGTTCCTTCTGCTCTTTCCTCTCACTGAACTTCAACGTGGTGTTTTTTCCTGTGTTGATCCTCACCTGAAGCCACGTTAAGAGACGGGGGTGAAGAGAGTGTTGCTAAGATAACATATGCAAAACATGCATAACTTTCAAATGCACAAAACTGAAGTCAGGTTATTTATCACTCTGACCTTCTTAGGTTCAACTGTGTGAGAGAAAAAAATGGTAGGCAAAGAGCTGCCTTCCTCTTCCTCATCGTCTTCTTCCTCTTTCCGGTCTATGCTGGTTGACGCTTTACTGTGAGCCACGGAAGTCCAGCTGGGCTTCAGGCTCAGCCCGTTTACCGGAGTTGCAGCATCTCCGTCCTTCTCCTCTTCTGAGGAAAGGGATGATGTGTCCTCACCGTTCATGTCCGCATTATCAGATAATCTGGAGAAAAAAACATTTTAATTGTTTGAGAGCTTGGAACATCGGAAACCATTAAGGCTACGAAGAAACACATTGAGCGTGTTAATTACCTGTCCTGTTCGTCTTGTAGCTGCTCAAGTTTCTCTAGCTCGTCTAATCGAGCCCACAACTCCTCCTCTGTCAGGACGCCTTTTCTGCTTTCTTCAGCTCTGCCCTCTCCTTCATTCTCCTCATCCTCTCTTAAATCCAACACGGCATCCAACTTGGGCTTTGAATTTGGTTTGTGGGCTATTCTTTGTTTTCCTGTTAAAGCGGGCAGGATAGGAGTTAGTTTAAATGTCACTGAGTTGTGTGTTGAATTAAAGAATGCCCTTCAGCAAAAATAGTAAAATGAGGGCAGAAGAAAAGCTGAAAATGATACCTTTGGAGACAGCAGTGTCATTGTTCCCAACCTCTTCCCTAATGTCAACATAGTCACCTTTATTCTAAAAAGAGAAACAAAGTCAATATATTTGTCCCCATTTGTCTTACACAATATCTGTGAGACAGCTGGAAGTGATGCAACGTACGGCCGACATGGTTTCCAAATTCTTCGCAAACCCAACTCTGGCTTCAAAGTTTTTCATCGTCTTCGTCAGGTCTTCTAGTTCGCTCTTCACATCTGCAGAAAACAGACGCATTGTCACCAAAACGTGCATTCAGAGAGTTGGGGGCACACTGACGAAACGCGGTGTGCAAACCCCGGCCGCAGGCTAGCAGAGATGTGAGCAAAGGCTTTAACAGAACGATGACAACCAGCTGCTGAAGGGTTAAAATCCTGAACAAGTTGGGGGGAAAAAATTGAAAAATGATGACACAAACAGTTCATAATATCTTCTGCCCTGAATACTACTCCGGATCATTAAATCTTGACAACAATTAAGCCCTTTTACTAATAGCAGCAGAGGGCCCTTGTTTCCATGGCGATTGGGAGCCCCTCCAGTCAGTGCATCAACTGGAAGTGAAGAAAGGTCAAACACAGAAGGCCTGACAACTCAGCCGCTGTCTGACACATTTCAGCTAGCTATGTTTGTATTACAGCACTTAGCTCTGTAATAGCGGGGTGGGCAGGGTCAGGAGATAGGGGGAGGAAGGAGGGGTGAGGGGGATGGAGGGGCGGGCAGACGGTTGCGGATGGACTGTGGCAGCACATTTCTGCTTCACTAAACACTCTAATAATGTTCACATCAGAGATCGTTACTTGGGCCCATTTGACTCGATATGAGATTTTCAGACCTGGAATGAGCAGCGGGGCAAACAATTTGAAAGTACGGCTTCATGCGAGCCACGTCAGAACAAACACATTTTATTTTTCTTCTTCAAAAAAAGGCTTCTTTCCCTTGATCAAATGATAAAAGTTGCATTTAGGAGACTCGTTTTCACCACAGCAAAAGGCATGAACGGTTATCTCAAGACGGGAGCGAATGAGTGTTGCAAAAAAAAAAAATAAATAAATAAATACGCTTTGCAGCTTGCAGCGTTTTTAACCACATGTGAAATAAAGCACCCTGTGTGTGCCACGAAAACCGTGCATGCTCCAGCATCTCAGCGCAGTCATTAGATGCAGCGGCAGTTCGCTACACATATCCCTTAAATAGACCAAACTCTGCAGGCGTCTAAAAATCTAGTGCTAAATCACGGCTCAGCTGAAAGGAAGTTTGTCACTCCGGCGATTCTTCAGTGCTCAGACGAGCTCATCTACGCCTGATGCAGCAACACCCTCTGCTGGATGATGAAGAGCAGTGTAAGAGGGATTGGGTTAAAAATGGCAATGCCGTCTTTTCGAGAGGGGGACTCACATTTCATCCTGTGGTTGACAATTTTCTGAGCTTGCTTGGCAGAGCACTTTGCGAACCAGTTGTCACCCAGCAATGCTGTGACCTCATTGGTGTGCACCAGCTTCCCCGGCATGAAGGCCAAAGGGCCAAATGGCACCTGTTTACGGCACGTAGGAGAAAAGAAGAAAATATTGAAGGTCAGCTCCTGCAAAGTTACAGACGTCAACCCGGCTCCAAACACCAGTAAATGATAAACACGGTGCGCAGGAAGAATAGCACTCACCATGATGTCATAAGACAGTTGGTCTGGAAGAGTCTGAAGTCGTTCATTCAGGGCTTCATAGTCACCTGACACCTTCATCCTGCAAAAGCATGGATTCACAGTGATGTGAGGCCAACAACTGTCAAATTAATTTAAATCCATGGCTCTCCTCTGAAGCCATTGTTGCCCAAATTAGTTAGTTTCTTTTGTTTTGGAAGGTTACGCAGAACAATGGGAGGCAAATAACAGCTACAGAGTAACGAGGAAGTGGAGACTTGGGTCCAGTCACATAGTTCATTTTGCTTAGGAAGGTTAGTATTTATGTAGCTGCCACGATGCCGTGAAAATCTTTCTCAAGCTGTTGCAAAATGTTGTTAATGACAGCACAGCCTTTGTGTTATTCTGACCCTTGGAATGAATACATTAACATGAATATTACATTATGCCACGCGGCGGTCACACAACTGTGACGTACGCCCCCGCTGTCCATGCAGATTATCACGGACGTTACTGATTGTTATTAATCATTCATCTTGACTTCTTTCCTCTGTGAAAGTCACGGCGCCGGTTTGTTCAGTCTGTAAATGTAACACATCTAGGAAGTGCATTTGTTGCTTATTCCAACAGGAACAAAGTGTGTTGGAGCCAGATTAAGACAAAAACATATTGACTTTATTTTATAATTGTCTGCACTGGTCACTCGATTGTGATCTTTTAGAAAAGCTAGCACTTTTATGGAAATAGCCGTTTTCAGTCAGTGACTGTTAGCATAATGTGGAGCTACAGCTGCAGGAGGAAGTTTTGATTTTATTTTAATAAGACGGCTGACTGACTGAGTTACTGTGTATGCTATGCTTGTAAACATACACGACTTGTTCTGGCAAAGCGTGCTCTACCTGTAATTACAGACTGCAGGTGCATTGTGTACAACAGCAAGTGCAGAGTTCACAGGCAGGAAGAGTGAATGCTGGAACTTTTGGACCTACATTACAATCTGGACACTCACAAACTAAGAACAATTTCACAGTTTTTAGCTGCACTTTTCTTTCTTTTTTTTTGAAGTCACCAATTCATTTTCTTGCATTAAGGGCCTTACGCACCCACACAGATGTGTTCAGTTATTCTGCCTAATTAGTCCTCTGTTGAGATTAGACAGGTGGGCGGGGATTACATGAGGTCACCGGATTCAATGTTACCCAATAAAAAGCAAATTTGTCCCGTAGCACAACTAACAGGAGAGTCAGAGAGATGTCAAGCACAGTTTGTGCGCACCCACACAATCCTGAGACGAGCTCAAATGAGACAAATAAGTGAAATCACCTCTGTGGGTGTACCGGGGCTGGGTACAGTCATCAAATATTGACAATAAGGCTGCTAAAATTGATTAAAATGATGGTTGGTTTGCTCAGAATGAAGATATTTCCTACTTTATGGTCTTACGTACTTAAGTATTGTTTGTTCCATCATTTCCACATATTTAACAAAGCTGTCATTTTCATCCAATCTACTGCTTTACTACTCCTGCTCCCGAAAGCAGCACACTGCTTGGAGTCAATGAAAACAAACTCTAATGGAGTTACACCACCGTAAAGCCTCTACACAGTCATGGTGCACTCACACTGGTGTTTCCACTTTATCCACCTGATTAGTACTCTTTGTCAGGACTCTGTGTACACTCCGCTTCACTCACTCTCCTGTTAGCTTTGTTGCATCACTTATCATTCAAATCCCTTTTTTAAAAAAAAAGAAAGTCACACAGTAAGAAAAACACAGGTATCGATAATAAGATTGATGATGGCTGAATTCCATATAGATGCTTCATTTTCTGAGTTCTGGTATTGCATATGCCGGCTCACTGACACATAACTAGAACAGAGCCATCATTAATGTTATTAGTAACACCTGTGTGACAAAACGCCTGCTGTGGAAAAAGGCCTGTTGGTACGGCGAGTTTGACGCCAGTACGGCGAGAACCACCGTAGCTCTGCACCAATTGCAGCCTGAGCACAGGTCTTATGTAGTGGAATATTAAGAGTACAAATGAATTGTCCAAAAAAAAAGTTGGAAGATTGTCTGATGAGCTGCTAGATGGTCCAAAGACAATCAGACAGAACAACTAAAAGCCACTGTGAGGGGGTGTACAAGGCCTTTAAAGTCCCCTGCATACTGAAAATGCCCCTTCCTGCTACTGCAACTGTGTTTGGGAATCAGGAATAAACGGGCTAATTGCAGCATACTGGAAACAAACGCCTGTGATTGGTTAAGGAGTGTCTAATTTGTTGAATTTGACCAGAGTTGGCACTCTACATGCAAAGCATCAATATCGCACAGAATCGTGCTTGATTAACTGTGGAAGCCAAACTCGTGGTGGTTATTATTTTATCATCAAATAAATGATGCAATTCCAAACACGGAGCTACGGAGACAACTGTGCCTGGACTTAAAGCAAAAAATGAGTAGGTAATTGGTTCTATTCATGGAAGTGGATCAGTCTGAGACAAGCAAGTGGAGGGCCATGTAAATCTTGGCTGAAGAGTTAGAGAGAGATTGCGCAGAACAGGACTTGGCTTAAACATTTAAAGACATAAAGGACAAGCTTTGGAATCGCTCCAGGGAAAAGGCCATCGTAGAACTGGTGCTGACCTGCTGATTTTCACTGCTTTACGTGACAAACATTTTTGACAGATGACTCGAAAACAAGTGACAAAGAGATTCTTAATGCTTACCAGTGCAGAACCCGACTTTCACAGTCTTTCACCACCTGTTTTTAGAACAAATCATTTCAATATGAATCACGTAGAACATTTTATGCAATTTCAGTCTTGTGTCGAGGATTCAACAGAGTAACAGAGGTGTGCTAAAATGGCAAATGTGATTATTGTCACAAGAACACTGTTCGTAAACATTTTCTGATCCATGCAAGCACAAAGTAAATGTCTGAAAATGTAAATATCTCGTCCAAGTTAAAAGAACAATAGTCCAGGAAGCAGGAGAGGAAGACAAACACACATTCAAAATGCTCAGGACATCTGCACGCACAGCTCTTCACTGTGATATATGGTGGACATACATGGTTGCAATCTCCACACAACAATGAGAACAACTGGTATAACTTCAATGTGAAATAGTGGACAGCAAAAGGATGTACTAAAATAAAGTTTAATCTGACTTTCCCAGCGTAAACTGGATGCAGTTTATACAAATAAACGAGATCATCTGGGACTTCCTGCCTGAACATCTGGGTGGAGGGGCTGCGTTGACATGGACTATTTAGCATACTAGCTAACCTACCTATCGTTAGCAAGCTTGTCGGTAATTAAAGAGGTTAAGAGCAAATTCCCCAAAGTCTAAAGGCCAACCAATAAGTAAAACTAACAGAATGAGCGCAGACGTATGGGGAAACGAAACCGAAAAAAACAAACCTGCATGCAACTTTTACTTAACGAGAACTTGGAACATGTGAGTGACTGCAATGGGGGGAGGAAGCTTCTGGAAAACAAACTCGCAACTTACTAATGTAACACACAGGTTAGTCAATTTAGGGCGCACACCTCTAGGCTGGGTGCAAAAAGCACTTCAGTGGATCTAGTTGTGCTTCAAAGACCTTTACTGGTCCACCGCGTGGCCAGTAGCTGGCTGTGGTTTGGCTAACGTCGCACGTTAGTCACTAGCCAACGTTTGAACTCGGTGCTTTACCTTCTCGTGTTCCTCTCGGAGCCTGACAACTCCGCCAAGATGGTCTATATTCACTTGACCCTTTTCAGCCATTGTCAACCCACGTGCACAACAGGAATATGTAGTGTTTTTGTGACCCCAAAACAAAGCTCAGGGGTTGTTGTGAGTCCTAAAGAAGTGTTTATGAATGCAGCAGCAGCAATTCCTGAGACCCGTTCTGCTCGTATTCATCAAAGAGGCAGTGATAGTTATCCTCACTCTCGGAAGTGATACCATCTCACACGCTCATTTCAAGATTTCTGCATGATTTTCCAAAAATATCCACCGGTTTAATATTCCCAAGATTGGCGAATATTCCTGGTTCACTCTGCCTGCGACATGCACCCTCCGTCCAACGGTCAAACGTCAGCAATAACACCGGAAGTGCCGGTCAAAATATTCAAAATAAAATACGTCATGTCTACGTCTTTTTTTTTGTAGTTAAACCGGTAGATTAAAAAAAATACTCCATTACAAATATTAACAAAAATATAAAAATTTAATTATAATTTTTTTTAATCTTCTTAATAGGAATTTAAGGATTAGGTGTTTATCAATTTTACGTTGACAGTCACAACATGAGGAAAAAAAGTACCTAAAATTACTCAGCAAAATGTACTAAAATTGTAAAGGCAAAGGTTAGTGAGTCAGTCAATTAGGCCGAGATTTTGTCGGTGTAATTGTTGTTGAATTATGTTAACACTGTACTGTTGCATTGCATATGTATTATTTGTTATGCCATAAAGGTTTAAAAATAAAAGTGAAGCAACAGGTATTCTGTTGGTTGCAATGTGTAACTTCACTTCTTGATGCCACGAAATCCTACACAGGACGTTTAATTACTGTGTAAGCAGCATTTTAATGTGGTTGGAATATTGGATTGTTGTTGGTTTATTTGTTTATTTGAAGGATCCCCATTTATATTCATAAATATAGTGAAATAGAAGTATAAAAAGGCATAAATTAAAAATATTATAGTAAAGGACAAGAGCCTCAAAACTGTTCATAGGACGGAAAAGTGTTTCTTTCTACAGTCTCGTTGTTTTTATTTTGAAGGCAGACCACTGTAATTTCCGTTTTTCCGCCATAAAGTGACCAGCTTGACGCAGCTGTTTGTCCGTGTCTCCCGGTGTACTCTGGGTAAATGGGACAATCGCACAAATGTAAACAAAGTGACATACAACGACGTAACGAGCTCAAATCCTGCTGCACCGACCAACACACGAGGACACAGTCACACAGCCACACCACTGTTTCCAGAGATTTGTGTGTCAGGAAAGTAGCAGTAGGTTTGTGACATGGTGGATCTGCCCGGAGCTGCACAAACATCGCAGTTAGACATAATATTTAAACACACGCGTGTGTCCGTGTAATAGCGCACATAGCTATGAGTGGAGATAAATCAACTTGACGGTGATGTGGCGAACAAGTTTGGTTTCAGAAAATGAATATAATGCATCCATGGTTCCAGCCCCCTTCTTGTTAGACGCTCATTGGCTGGTTTTATTGCGTTTAATTGCTGTCGGAAATATCGCGAGTTACAGTAATAACAGCATAAGGCAAATGCAACGTGAAACGAGAATTTTTTAAACATCCAATCAGCCCGAATTAACCTCTTATGTTTGGTATCGTAGCCAGAGGTCCCTTTCTTTCCACATTAATAATTCATTAATTGCTCATTAATCATTCAAAAACATTCTGACGAACTTTCTCCACAAATTCTACATTACCTTAAGCGATATTAAGTAGTGAGTAAACCTTAATTATCAAGTTAACGTATATGAGGCAAATAGCAAATCTCTTAAGACCCTCTTCATCTATAAATATTTTAGTCAACAAATAAATCCTTAATTATCAATTTAATATATGATTTATTTATTTAAGATGGCATTAAATCTTAATCAATTCCCGAAAACAAACAAGAAATCATCAGCACTAACAATAATTCCTGTATTAATAAATGAAGCACATTTTAGTTGCTGTTGTTATTAATAGAAAGACGATATCCTAATTCCATATTTAAAAAGACGATAAAGATGATAAAATATCTTATCAAAAAAAAATGTAACCATGTGACGTTCGGTGTCTTCCTGCATTACGATCAATAAAAGATTACTCTAAGCCCCAAACTGTATCGATTTTATGCAACTATAAACCACAAAGCAGAATTGTTCAAATGTCCCTGAACGCGGCATTCATTCCCCCCTTGTTTTGCCTGCTCTCTCCCGTCATGCTTTGCGGTCATAGCCATGCAGGGCAAGACTCATACATCAGGAGTAACCGGCTGATGGCGAGCACACTTAGCATCACGATATCATCGTAAACCCGACAGTAAACTTTGATGAGGATCTCCTAAGACAGCAAGGTGGGTTAGTAACGCGTGTGTGTGTCCGTGACAGCGGCCCCTGCTTCATAGTGAGGGTGTAATGTCGTGGAGAAATGTGCTGTAACGTGAGATAACATAACTGTGTAACGTTAGCTTATGTTATGACGCTTTCTGATGCAACCAGGGCTGTTGCACTGTTACACGGTTGGCTGTAGATAAGTGCATTACTGTGTCACTATATTCACTATTATTCCATATTATTCACCATTATTATCAATTATTTTTTAATGGTTCATTTGTGATTAACTAACAATAAGTGCCTGCATTTAAACCACTTTAACTTGAGCTATTTTGCTGATGTCTTATTCTGTGACTGTTGTTATATTGTGTCAGCTACAGTTTCTGTCATGTCTAAATATATAAATATATCTAAATAAATCTGATCCACAGTATGGGTCATCGAATTGATGATGTCATGAAGCTGTGCTGTGAGTTATCTGCCAATCAGCAAATCCAGACCACAGTGAAAGGCTCAGGGAAGGGAGCAGCAGCAGCCGGGGGGCTGGCCTTCGCCGGAGGGCTGGTCGGGGGTCCTCTTGGCATTGCAGTCGGTAAGCGGGAACATACAACAGGAAAATACACACAATCATCTCCATACCAACCAGTCCATACTGTCAATAAACTTCTCCTCCTCCCCTCTAGGCGGTGCTGTCGGAGGTCTTCTGGGCTGCTGGCTGACCAGTGGGCAATTCAAACCACTGCCTCAGATCATAATGGAGCTCAGTCCACAGCAGCAGCAGAAGCTTTACGATGATCTCATGGTCATCCTGGGAGACATCCAGTGGACAGATTTGGCTCAGCTAACAGCTCTAGTGATGGGAAACTCCAGCCTGAAGCAACAGCTTACAGGCGCTCTCCTCGGGTATATCACCAAAGAGCTCCAGGCACAGGTGCACTACGTGGACTAGTGTCTGAAGAAAAGTCAGAATCTCCCCGATGAATGTGAACTGTATTTATGAAGCCGGAGGGACTCTTTATCGCGTATGATGAAATGGATGAGACATCATCACAGGAAACGGTGGTTAATAAAAGGTTAGCACTTTATTGTGATTCAGAACAGCCGTGTAACTGGTTTAATTTATTATTTGAAGTGTACCTGAAGAAATTATTTATTCATTAAGCCTTTAATCTGACTTATAATCATGTCTGACTTTAAAGTTAGGCCTGACTGGGTGGTTCAGCTACAATGAAGCACTGTTTTCAATATTTAAATGACAAAGAATTATGCACTACGTGAGTGCCAACTGTACAGTGTGAAATATTTTGATTTGATGTAAACTTGACTTTAAGAGTAGCACTTTACCACCATCTGTGTACGATATATTGTTTTTGCAATCGCTGAGCTCTGTTTGCTTTAAATGATTTTATCAATAAGAACAGAGTTTGTGTGTTACAATGGTGCTTCGTTTTACATAGCACACTTTATTTCTTAGGAGTAAAACTGTGACACACTAAATGATAGTGCTTTGTCTTACTTGAAAGTTTGAAAACATGTCTTAGTACTGGAATTACTGATATAAAATTGTCATCTTGTCTGACATGAGCTCATTGAAAAGAACAAAAGGTTTGTACTTTTGTAGTCTGTGAATGAGCAGTTATGACACCTCAGCTCTGTCATGAAATGCACACCAATCACTCCCTGATGAAGGGTAGAAAAACAGGAAGCTAGAAATCTAGCTGATCTTAAAATCTTTGCAACTAAGAGATGCATCACCTCTATGCTAGCTTGATGATTCTCCTGTAGTTTTTGAGGCTCTGGTGCTTACTACATGTTTATGAACCTCTTATGGGCCTGAATGTGGTCCAAAGGATTAATCTTCTAGATAACCTGACTGGCATTGGCAAAAATCACTATACGACTCCCTAAATTCAAAGTAAAACTGTTTTTTGTAGTGAAGGATTTTTTTTTTGTAGTTGCACATTCATTTTGAATTTTGTTTTCACCTTTCTTATCCTATTTTTAGCATCTTCTGCCATCAGCTTTTGTCTGACATTAGTTCCATTTTTGTGAAGCACTTTGAAGCTTATGCATAACGTACTGTAATTACCAAACTCCTAAATACTAGTGTGGAAATGAGAGAATCTATTGAGATAGATCAAGCACTTTAAAATTACAGTAAAGCGAAGTCTCAAAACTGACTTTTTTAAATAATGCAATAACTCAGTCAGAGCTGGAAATATCTTTATTAGTGAATTAACATATTTTATCCCACTCCCAATTCTCAAAGCCATCTAAAAATACATATTACAGAGAGGAACTGAGACCGAACTCTAGTATTTATCCCACCACGACGGTGTCTTCATCAGGGAATTCATAGTAGGGAACTTCCAAGTTAAGAGGAGCAGGTCCCTTTCTTATTCTTCCTGAAGCATCGTAGTGGGAGCCATGGCAAGGACAGTAGTAGCCTCCAAAGTCTCCAGCGTTGGCAATGGGCACACAACCCAGATGGGTGCACACACCAAGGACGATGACCCATTTTGGGTCAACCACTCTCTCCTTGTCATGCTGGGGGTCACGCAACTCCCCCAAATTCACAGCCTCCTCTGTGGCGATTTCTTTCTCTGTGCGGTGACGGACAAACAGGGGCTTTCCTCTCCACTTGAAGGTCATGTTTTTGCCTTCAGGGATGTCACCGAGCTTGATCTCGATCTTGGATAAGGCCAGGACATCTGCAGAAGCGCTCATCGAGGAAACAAACTGGGTGACCACTGTCTTGGCTGAATAGACACCAACCACAGTGGTGGCTCCTGTGAAAAGGTAAGAGAACACCCTTCTCCCCTCGCTGCCCTCCTTTGAGGACTTGTTGGGATCGATGACATCTGGCCGGCGGTAGTCTGTGAAGTCGGGAATCTTGATATCTGTGTGGGCAAGGCGGATTCCTCCAGGAGCTGGAAATGAGACAAATGATGTGGTTTGTTTGTAATGTTTGTCTGGCATGGCCTCATATTCAGCATCTATAACATTCACTTTCTCATACAAAATGTTGGTGTCCATTTGTGGATTTTCAGCAAATCTAGAGTACTAGAGAACTGTGTCCTATCTAAGGCTTAATGAATAGTAGACCTGATGATGATTAAAAATACAGACTGAATGGTTTGTGGTGCATTCATGTGACCTTGGAAACTGACTTCATCTTTATGATAAAAAAAACATTTTACAAATTCCAATTTTGGATTAAATCAATACTGATTTGTATACTGTCTCCATATGTACACATATAGATTATTGAAGCCAGATAAACAACAAAACAAAAGATTAGAATTTGATTATTTCTATATTCCTACACATGAGCCGAGCTGCACCGCGCACTGTATTACACCACAGGTGCAGCATTACATTCACCATCTGTGAAAGCTTTAGAAACACGCAGTTTGTTTTCGGTCTGATCTAGCAAGTTTCTGACCCAAACAGATGACCTGCAGCATGTTTACAGCACGCAGCACATTTGGACTTATGGATAAAGGTCTAGGTTAGTGCCAAAGACAAGGGTCGACTGATGGATATGTTTCACTGCTAACCCTGTCCACTGTGCCAGGATCCCTGCCAGCCTCAGCAAACTGGGGACGTGCTGACGGCTCTCCACTGTAGGCAGCACGCTGACTGTGCATAAATACCTCATAGAAGATCACTTCAAATGATCCAAAACTATTCCTTTATAGTCCGTCTGTTCTCTTTAAATTACACTAGTCTATATTTGGTCACCCTGACTTTTTAGTCAATAGACTGGTTGCACAGCAGACATTTTGACCTGTCACGGTAGGGCAAACAACAAGTATATTGACAGTTTATTGACAGTGAACAGCAGCAGGACCTCTATTGACGGCAACTATCATCAATACGCCTGTGACTTTCCTGTAGTGACATGTCAACATGCCTGATGTGCAATGCCTTCTGGCTGCGGTCGGAGCCTTTTACGGCTAGTTCCTGTTAGCCACAGGAAGTTGTTAGCAGTAATGTTAGGTCAGTTTCCAGTTAGACAATAGTAAAAATAAACATAAAATCTAAACCCGAGAAAACGTACACGTTGTCTAACGTGGAAATATGATCTAATCGGTAAGATATCACCATGTTATGTCAATGCGTCATCTTTATACCTCAATGACATTAGCAACTCGGGTGTTGTCTCCCAGCTCGTATTGAATCTTAACTGGCTCCCTGCCTCACTAGATTCGGCGCATGTTCGCAATCATATTTACAAGTTATAAGCCGCATCTCATATGTAGTTAACCTGGTTTGTAAACTAGTTGGTTAGCCATACGTCCGTCCTCGGCCTTACCAGCAGCGGGCACCAGCTCCGTCGCTCCGGGGAACAGCAGACTTTTAGCTGTGTGTTTTGTCGCCTGCAGGTACGGGGAAAGAACCCCGGTACGGCAGGCTATGGACATCATCTTCGGTCAAAATAAGAGACCTCCACCCCACAGATGGGGACACGACCTTGCGTTTTTAAATCTGCGTGTGCCTTTCTGATCTTCCACCAGAAACACGCTCCGCCTCAACGTTCCGTGAGGTATGACCGGGGTGCCCCTTTCGTTTTTTCTAATCTATTGCCTTATTGTATTGTTTCACAGTTGTTATTTGATACCAAAATTACGGCGGATATATTTAGTGCTGACAAGGCGATAGTTTGATCCAAAATACACGTACATTTAAATGAACAGCTGCTTTCGGTCAGGCATTTCGCAAGTCAGCTCGTTTGAGCGGTCCTCGTGATGTAAACAAGGGTCCTTTGACAAAATATGGAGCCGAGCTACACAATGGTAACCTGAGAGAGGAAAAAAGAAAATAAAGATGAAAATACCAAAAAGAAAACTATTCCTTCTCATTATTTTTGCGTATGTGGCATTTTCACTCTATGCTGCGTACAATGTCTTCTTCAGCACCAAAGTAATCTCCCGCGTTCACAGGGTGGTGAAGAAAGAGACAGGAGCGCCGGGTAATTTGGCTTGACACAATCATTATCTGTCCTCCGCGGCAAATGAGCCATAATCATTTTCATAAAGCGACAGCCAGGAAGTCATTTCTTTGCACGGAAGATAAAAGAAATGTGCGTAAGCTAAATGTAAATGGTGCGCTGTGTTTGCAGGTGGCGTCAGAGATGGCGGTGCTGCTCCGTTTCTGGCAGAAGATTGGAATCCTTGGGAAGACGAGCAGGTGGAGTACAACTCAGCTCTGAACAAGAAGAGAGAGGCCTTCAAGCAACACCTGGATCGAATAGACAAGAACAAACCCAAAAGGTTCAAGGTCCAAATCTGGGGGAAAGCTGCGATAGGTAAGTAACATGAGTGATACGAAATATTATGAATCTGTCAGCCGAGATCAGAGAAGGTCTGTGTTGTGTGTGGGCGTAAGGCTGCAACGGTGTGAACATTTGATAATGTGTCAGAAAATATGGTAACGTAACACGGTATATGTATATATATGTTATTATTATTATTATTATTATTATTATTATTATTATTATTATTATTTATAGGATTTTTTTTTTTTTTTACAATTTTTCTAATAAAGGGTTAACATTGATGTTCCACTTTAAATCTCTTCAAGTGGTGAAAATATAAAAACATTTTTTTTAATTTAATAAATTAATAATTAATAAATGTATTAAAATGTATCATGTAAAAATAGATTAAGTGGATTTATTAAATATGATAGAGAATATGGATGTTATTGTTAACATCGAGCTTAAAACAATAAAATCTATCTTTTAAAAATAGTAATAATAATCCACGATCATTTTTAATTTCAAAAGTACATTAATCATATTTGGTTAGCTGAGAGTGTGAATAAAATAGTCAAAACGTCAACCAAGATATAGTAGCAAATATCAAAATGATGCCATCTGAAACTATATCTGAGGCAAATTCCCACTTTGATGGTTCCTGTGAGAAAATTATATAATTATTTTTTCTCATTTAGAATAATACGTTTTCAATTGTAAACATTTCAGTCACGTTACACTTTAGTCTGAGTTTTTCCCCTCTCCCCTTTTCTGCTTATTTATTTTTTACATGATTCCATATTTCATCAAGTTAGTGAGGCCCAACTGTGCTCAGTAACTGCATATACTATATATACACCTGATACTGCCAGGAGCGCCCACATGCATACTGTAGATGTAGATAGTCATACATAAAACTGATTTACGTTCTGCTGTAGAAAGCAGGCAATGGTACAACACAATGGCACTGCCCATGTTGGTATGCTTGCATAGCAAATTGCACTGAACTTGTTTTTTTCCCCTCAGGGCTTTACCTTTGGGAACATATTTTAGAGGGACCGCTCAACCCTACTGACAAGGTAGCACAATGGAGAGAAGGAGAGCTGCAATCAGGAAATATTGATTTCAGGTAATAATTTAAGCATGAAATACTTAAAAACTGCCAAACCCAAGCATATAGTCTGCTTTTGGCAAAGTGTGAAATACACCACATTACATATTAATAATATTTTTTGCCTCTCCATCTTTAGTTTCTACACAGGCCCGGCTGTGGTCCAGGGTCATGTCCCTGTGGATATGAACAGTCTGGTTCTGGTTCTGAATGGCCGGGAGCAGCAGAAGGTCTCATACTCCACACGGTGGCTCGAACATGCCCAATCCTTGATACAGTCCCGCAAGGTGTCACATGTGGCCGTGGTCCTGCTGGGCAACGAGCACTGCAACAATGACTGGATCGCCCCGTATTTAAAGAAAAATGGTGGCTTTGTGGAGCTGCTGTTTGTGGTGTATGACAGCCCCTGGGTCAACGACAAGGATATCTTCCAGTGGCCACTTGGTGTTGCCACGTATGTCTTTTCTTAGTAGTCCTTTATGTGTGTATATGTGTACATTGAGCTGTTAGCAGGCTGTTTTTCAAATAAATGACTGAATGAATGTCTAACATGTTGCTCTGTTTTATCTGTCTCTCTGCAGATACAGGCAGTTTCCTATGATCAGGCCTAATGCCCAGCTGATCACCTCCAACAGACCATACCTCTGCAATTTCCTAGGAACTGTTTACAAAAATTCCTCCAGAGAAACTCTCATGCAGGTGCTGAAACAATCTGGCCTGGATAAGGAATGCATCACCACTGCCAGGGAGAAGTAAGTCATTATTCAGCTTCAGAGTCTTTGTTGGAATAGAATATGGGAGAGTAAACTTTCAAAGTTTTTGTTTTAGTGACGGCCTTGTTTTTATAACACCGAATAAGGCTGACAGAGAGAATATTTATATCAAGAGCTTTTTACGGGGACCTTCCTTTTGTATGTTTTTAACATCAACAATAATTTAGATTATTTATAATAGAACATTTTTTGTCATCAGTCATTGGGGTTATCTGACACTTATTGAGGACATGTGTGGTGAAATTCAAGTGCTTAGATTTTTAGGGACTAATGTGGCATGATGTTAATTTACAAAGTCTTAATAAGCTCTTTTCTTATTAAGTAAACAATCCCTGGTGCTATACATTAAAAACAGCTGTTGTATCAACACAAATATTTATCGGTCATAATGTGTTCGTGGTGGTCTGCACAGCTGAGGCATGGCAATGAAATCAGGTGCTACATTCATCATGGAAAAACATAAAGACCATACAATTCTTCTAAGGCCTTATTTTTCATGATTTCATATACTAAAAAATATTTCCAAGGCTCCTTAACATCTGTAAGATGTTCTATAAGATAGGGCCGCCATTTTTTAGGTCTATCCTAGAACTCTACTCCTGTGCCTGTTATGTACAGTCAGAGAATAATTGGTTGCTGTAATCATTCCTCCTGTCCATAGTGGTCACAAAGAGACCCTGTCCTGAATCCACAGTACTTGTTCTGTGTAAAAATGTATTCAAATCCTGCTCAGACTTTTTTCAGCATACTCATATATATTAATAGATTTATTTTATATTTATTATAGCAGCTTTAACTGTTGGCCTAAGTATCCTTTCCTCCCTCCTTGCCTCAGGTGGATGCCTCAGGAGACAGCAGACAGTCTGAGACGCTATCAGACAGCTTTGGCCCAGAGCGAGCTCACTCTCTGCCCAGTCGGGATCAACACAGAGTGCTACCGCATCTACGAGGCCTGCTCTTACGGCTCAGTGCCCGTGGTGGAAGACGTACTGACACCCGGGACCTGTGCAGCTGGGCCCAGCTCCCCTCTACATCTGCTCAAAGCTGCGGGAGCACCCTTCATCTTCATCAGTGACTGGAAAGAACTGCCGGCCATTTTGGAGAGGGAGAGCAGGATGAGCCAGGAGCAGAGGGTGGACAGGAGGAGGAGGCTGTTGGAGTGGTATGCCAGCTTCCGTCAGCAGATGAAGGAGAGGTTCACCGAGGTCATCGAGGAGACTTTTTTCAAAAGCGGCTGAGCGTGCTGCTCAGTTAACAAACCTTTAAAAGATAAACAGGGGTAAACGTTACATATGGAGTATTGAGTTTATTTATTTTGTGGTTTGTGGAGAAATGTGGCATACTACTGGTGTCGTGAAGATGATTATGTTCAACATAATATTCCTGTGCGGGTTATTAGAAGTCCATTTATATGTGTAGTAAAGTGTAAAAGTTGCCATTACTAGTCGGTTAAGGACCCCATGACATTACTGTTTAGTTATGATCTTAATGTTTACAATGGTGGAATGTCCAGGTGTTTTAGAAATAATAAACGATGAACTGCCTTTTGAATTTTAAATTCCTCATATGATTTCAATTTTATATCTCTGTTTGTATGCACTTATTATTGTGATTTTAAGGAAACACTAAACTTTAGGTGTAGAATGAGACAGTGGTGTGGTACGTTGTTTGGAAATGGTACATAGAGCTATATTGTATCGTGAGAAGCTTGAAAATGGATGTTGTTGCTGTGGCATGTGTCACCTTTATGATCAAAACAGAACAAAAACATTTCTTCTTTGTTATATTTATTTTAGTACCGTGCTGCATGGATTTTTTTTTTTTTAAAGAAAGTGCAATATAATAAACTGGATCGTTGTCCTGAAAAGAAATCAGAAGACGTCCTTGTCCTGTGCTTTTCATTTACCCTGCAGGTGGCGCTGCGGATCAGTTACTTCAGTTTGGGAAGCTTGAGGGGGAAAAAAGAGGAAAAACTTTTGACTTCAGCTGTATCCATCACAGATCAGGCATCATAACGGTGGCATGTTCAAGGTTTGTTTTAGGGTGGCTTTTAACTTGATGATTAACTTAACATCACTAGTTAATTATAGTTGTATGTCATCTTAAGGGACATACCTATATTATCTGCAGCCTATATGGGTGTAGCTCAGAAATATGGGCCCCATGGGTGTCTCTTAACTGGACCTTTTATGGGCCCTTATATATATGTTATTCCACTTTGTACGGCAGTGGATGTCTGTATATTTGCTCTTTATTTTGATTGATAAGCTAATAATTGCACATCCTTAGTGTAGTTTAATTTAGCTGGAGATTGAGTGTATTTAAAACTATAACTGTTGAATATTATATTATCTTAAAAACAGCTGAGCACTATGGACAAATTAAAAAAAAAAGTTCGGATTTGGGAGTGTCAGTCCACTGGTGTCCACTAGCAGCTGTGTGTGTGTGTGTGTGTGTGTGTGTGTGTGTGTGTGTGTGTGTGATCCCTCCCTCTCCTCTCTCTGCCTGGCTCCAGCTCCTGTCTGCTGCAGTCGGACTGCCCTGTCTGCCTCTGAGCCTGCTGGGAGTTGGAGGGAGAGAGAAACCGTCGAGGGAGAGCGAGCAAGAGGGGGTTAGTGTGTGTCTGCGTGTGTGTGAGAAGGAGAGAGAGGGAGTGAGTGTGTGTGGTGCGGAGCCCCCCCCCAAAAAAAACTGGAAACCACAACCAAAAGAAGAAGAAGCGGAAAAAAAAAGCGCACACACACTCACGATTCAGGCGGACTTTTTAACCCACCTCCCCTCCGGACGGCTTGCTGGCACTACGCTTACGGAGAGCCGCCGAGGAGAGCCTGAAACTTACGCGATTGTTTCTTCTTCTTCTTCTTCTGCTTCTTCTTCGGTGGTGGGCAGCAGCGCTGTTGCGCCGAGCGGACTGCACTGAGTGGATTCATTGGTTGGAGCAGGATTGCGCATTGGCTCTGCTGTGTATGCACCGCTGATCCAGAGAGGGAAGAGAAACCATGAAGAACTAAACCCCTTCTCCTCCACCTCCTCCTCCTTCTTCTTCTTGACTTAAATCCTTTCTAAACTAGCATTAGCTCTTCTCCTTCTTCTTCTCTCGTCCTGTTGTGGGATGCGTCGGCTGCATTAGGGTCCCGCTTGTTGACAAACAGTTTTTTTTTTGTTTTTTTTGTTTTTTTTTACAACAAGTTTAACAACAAGCTTCGGACACAGGAAGACAGAAAATGTCCACGCCGAGGTTCAAAAAGGATAAAGAAATCATCGCGGACTACGAGAGTCAAGTCAAAGGTAAGAAGGGGAGAGAGGGAATGTTTCGCTCGGGAAATGTTGCCTGTTGGAGCCGCCTGGGATAATAATTGGGACCAGGCTATCGTTAGTACAGCACAACCTGCATATGAGTCATAGCCAGGGAGGTGGTGTGTTTCATTTATTTGAGGGGAAAAGTTGGTGAAAATGACCTCCTGTTGGTGTTTACCGCAACTGCAAACAGGCGCATGTTTCATCCAGCCTTCATATTCCACACTAGTACAGTTTAACGGTATGTATGTCAGCATTAAAGGGGTGTGAGCTTCATTTACAGAATAAAGAGATTGGTAATTAAGTCATGCAGGGGGCTTTCTAGTCTTTTTGTTTTGTAGTTTTTGCATGTGAAAGCCAGTGAAAGTGCCCGGCAGTGAGCAGATCACTCCATAGATACAGCCCATCGTTGGTTCAGGTCACGTGTTGCAATCTGCTCCAACACATTTTGCTTACTTACTTTTTTTTTTTTGGGTCCGTTGCATGTTGTTGTGTTGACGCGCTCAACAACCTGTTACTGCGCAGGCCGTGCAGAGCGGGCTGCAGGATTTTGTTCCCACGAGCACGATAATGCACCTGAAGACAGGAAGGGCGGCAAGTTCAGGCAGCACACCTGTGTTAGGATTCAGTTTGTTGCTCAGGGGCACTTCAGAAGAGCTTGTTGCTTGTTGCTTGTGCTCGCCCCCCCACCCTTTTTTTTTTTTTTTCAGAAAAATATATTATTCTATACCCTCTCAAGCCCACACACTCACTCTAAAGTGTAAACCTGCCGTTTGCCCTGATTTAGGTGGGTGATTTAAAGAGGTGTGCAAGACACCGTATAATGATGCCACCCTAACTTATCTTGTCTCCTACAAGGCCCCCCCCCCCCCCATTCCCTGCCACATGCATGAAGAGCAGAGGTAGTTTATTCCCACACCGAGCAACACAGGAAAGAGGCAGTTGCTGCTCCAGGGTAACCATGGGGATTTGGCCCCCAGCCAGACAGCTCGGTTCTTCAGCGCCGTTAGCACGCTGAAATACCACCTATTCACGTCCCTGTATCCAACCTTAAATCCACAGAAAGGGGTGGGGGTGGTAGCAAGGGTTAGTGAGAGGGAGAGGGAGAGAGAGAGAGTAGAGAAGGGACCACTGCTGCTTGAGGAATTACAGGATTGCACGAGGTTGGGCACAAGCCCTCATTTGCAAGGAATGCTCAGCGCCCTTTCTTCTCCCCGCGAGGATGACTAAGGGCTTTCAGCCTATAACAGAGGATGATGCACGGTCAGAGGGGATTCTGAACAAGAGATGACGAAGCCTCCCATTTGTCATGCAGAACCCCAGCAGGGTAATAACAACAACCTGATGCTGCTGAGAATAGCTGTTGCCTGATAGGACCACCGGAGCCTCAATAAATCGATGTTAAGGTGCATTGTTCTGTTGAAGATGCAGAAGTCAGCTCTGGGGGTAATGCACCGAGGCTTGTCATGTATTGTAAATATTCCTGCGAGGATATATTTTGTCATCCTCACGGGAACATCACAGGTAGTTCTTGGGTATTTGCATAAAGTACTGTACTTGTTGTATTTGCATTGCAAATAGCCTGAGGGTATTGAATTTGAGTTTATTTCATTCAAATGTATTTTTTTGGGGCAAATATTACACTCTTTTTGATTTTATATAAATTCCACTGACTGTAATCAACCACAAAGAGACTTCATATGACATATATTCATGCCCAGCATATTCAGACATACTGTCTCATCTCTCCAAAACATATATGTTGATGCCGGTCATCAAGCAAAACAATAAGAGTCTTTAGTAGGTTGGATGACTCCTGCAAATGCAGTCCTCTGTTTTGGAATAATGTCTGCCATGCTAGTTAGAGTATGAGGAGTTAGCAGCGGAAGAGAATGCATCCAGTCAACATTACACGTTCGGTTTCGGAGGGGCTCCTGATTTTGCAGCTGTGAAGTGTTTTATGAGTTAAGGGTTTGCAGTGATAATGAGTGGGATCACATCTGCAGTGTAGCTGTGATAGCCAGAGGCAGGTTCTGGTGAACAGACATTGATTACTCAAGAAGTAGAACAACAAGCAGCTCAGAAAACAGCCAGAGCTCATGATTGATCTTTTTGCTCTGCGTCCTCTTCGGCTCGCAGTGGGGGGAAAAAAAAAAAGTTTTAATTCTCACAATATTTCAACAAATATGCGGAGGCCATTTTTGCCTCGTCTTATGTAACCGCATTGATCTGCATCCTGAAGCCGCCTGTCATGGCATTCGGCGGGCGTCTTGTTAACCAGCATGTATGCAAATTTAGATCAACGATTCCCTTTTGTCCGACACATCAGATCTATATTTATATATTTTTTAACAGAGTGCTGAGTGACACTGTTATGAAGCCAGTAGATGTGAGTTATTAAATGTATTTTTCGATGGTGACTGTGTGTCTGAAAGCCTCTCTGTGAAGGCTGACACTACTGTTCTCGGGCCCAACTTGTCATTCAGCTGACATTGACTTCTTAAGTACCCTCCAACAGCCTTTTTTTTTTTCTTTTTTTTTTTTTAAACATTCCAACAGATGAAATGAATATTGATGTCATCTTGGCAATTCAAGAAAATTAGCCTTTTATTTAAGAAGCTGTAGCATGGGGATTTAATTTTTGCTAATTGCCAAAATCAGCGTCTATATCGAGACTTGGCTTGTTTCAGAAAAACAAAAACATTAAGAAGATTGGGTTAAGACAGCGGGATTTGTTTGTGCTTTCGAGCGCACATCAGTTGCAGTCGATTTAAGTCATTTTAAGTAGGCTAAGGAAAGATTGTGGGTACATTGGTTTTCTCTGTGGGCCCCCATTTCTGTTAACTGGTGGATCGGGGCATAGCAACGCTGCCGTGTTTTCTCTTGGGCAAAGTGTTGGGTTTGAAGTCAGATCGTGGTTTGCTGTTTGTGGCCTTGGGGTCGTGACTCCGGTGGCAGGGCCCCTTGAGCCTCTGTCAGGGGTCCTCTCCCAGATCATCATAAAGGTTGCCCCCTTTGACCTGCCTTCACTGCCGTTTGAAATCAGAGCCCTGCCCCTCTGCATACTCAAAGAGAAGGTCTGCCCATGTTTGTATGCAAAGTGGATTAAAGGCAGGAAACTGCTCGGAGGTGGGGTTGTCTTGATTATTTTTCAAATTAAAAGGATTTGTCTTGTGGTTAAAAGTCATTAGTGTATTTACATTAGTAATATAGTGGGAGTTAATGTTGTTCAATTGCACAGCAGAGGATGAGCATGTAGCCTACGTGTTGATCACCGTTCATTACATTCCAGATGTCGCACATATGTCACATCTGGATCATGCAGAGCCACAACTGTAATTTTGCTTTAAATCGGTCTTTCGTGTGTTTTTTATTTTATTTTATTTTCAGTGAAATGAATCCACTAAGTGTCACCAGATTTCAGCCTGTGATGATGTGGTGCGCCTTCCCTTTATTTAGAAAGGTTCTGCAGGCTCATCTTGCTGAAGATTATAAAGCACTGTGAATGCTTCTGAGTACTTAAGCAAATATTCTCTTCAGGGTATGCACACAGTCACTTGCAGGCTGTTGAACCCAGAACGTGTCCTTGATTCTTTTATTCACAGCGACCCTGGAGTTAATATTTTAAAAACAATATATATTTTTTGTGATTTTTCTTTTAAATGTTTTTATCGTAGTTTATTGACCTTTTTTCCTTATTTCATGACATAAACTAGTAGGATCAACACAGGTGTTACCAATGATACAAATTAACCTTAATTAGACTCATTAGAGACACCTGTGTTGATCCTACTATTTCATGTCAAAATGGCTGCTGTCTATTCTGTCAGTCATTGCCTAAATTCTTCAAATTTCTTGTTGTTATTACACTGCTAATAGAAAAACTGAGAAAATAAACAAATTTGACCAGCTGGCATCTTCTTTTTGACTTGATGGGTAACTAAAACTTGTTACCAGTTCATTTTATCCATTAATTTATAGATTGGTGGTTGTAATCAATGCATTCTTCATTTAGTACACTTTGAGTAAATATTGTCAATTGTGAGTGGGGGAGCGTGAGTGGCTAAGAAGGCAGCTGTCAATATAACCTGACCTCTCATGACGGTCAAATTCTGTCCCATTAACGCCACGCTGGAACTCTGCATGTGAAGTCATGCAGGAATCTGCTGGGATACCTGAGGATAGATTGCAACTTGGGAGCCACTGCTGCCATAAAATTTTAGCAACTATGCCACAGTGGATATTGGTGGATCTGTGTGATGGTCCGTCCTAACAGCTTCTCAGAGGTGTTGATGGAGGTTAGAGGTTGAAAGACTAACGGAATCGCCCCCCTGGAGCACTTCTCTACAACATCACACACTTACCATCTGTTTTTAAACCCCCTCTCCTTCTATAACTGTTTGTGTGTCTGCGTGTGTCTTTCCACCCAGTGGTATGGCATTGGGTGTGGCATTGGTGTGTCTGTGTGTGTGTGTTTTGTGCATGAGCTTGCGTTTGCATGGGTGGGTGAATGGTTATTGACAGCACCATCTGTGGCCACTCAACCTTTTTGCAGTTTTAATAAACTCTGCTGAGCAGAAGCAAGGCTTCACTTTCCCCTGCTGTGCTTTTCATTGTAGCCATAAAGGCCACCAAGACATTAGTGCCCTCCAACCCCTCATCCCCCCTGACCCTTCACCCCACCTAAAATCCACACCAACACCCCATCCATGCCTCCTGCATCCCTGAAACCAAAGAAAAAGGTTGCAATTCAAGTGGCATTGTGTTGCAAATTAAGAAAAAAATCATCGACCTCTTGTTGTAACTGTCGCTGCGTACTTCAATTTACAGAAAGGATCAAGTGACACCATGCCATGTTTTGCTGCTAGTTCTGCCCCTCTCTGTTGGTGGTGTTGGGACGTAGAGAAGAATCCCTATGTGGGACTGGAGTGCCTGTTAATGAGCTGGATGGGATTCAGTGTGTAACTGTACTGCATTAGCTAATAGGAAGTTCAAGGGTGTTAATGGAATTGGACCGTGCTTGGGGGCTTAAAACCAAGGGGGGGAAAAGTGAAATAAAAGGTAGACTTGAAGGAGGATTTGGAGAGATTTTGGCAACTTTCTAGACAACTTTAATTCCTTTGAACCACTGCTGGGGCCCAGCAGATGGACAGACAGGAAGGCAGACAGCCACAGTTTGACCATCAGGCCATACTGCTGTCTGCCACCCAGTAGGGCTGGATTAAGGGGAAGAAGACTGGGGGGGATGGGAAGGAATGGCATGAGGTCAGTGCAGTGAAGGCGGAGGTCACAAGCTCTGCCTTGGTTGACTTGTTTTAATCTGTGTCTGTGTGTGTCTGTGTGTTAGTCCGATTCATCTTCCGAATGTAAGCCGTTTATATGTTTAGCGGCGGCGAGCGCTTTTTAAGACGAGCCCGCGAGCGTTCTTATTTCCTGCGTTCACTTAAACAATGTGGCATCTGCCACTTTGGCTCCCTCTTTTTCCGTGTCAAAGCTCTTACTGACCACGACAATCTGCTCGCAAGCTGTGGCTTGCTGCTTGGCTCAGGTACTCCAGCCCCATCAGCCTTCTGGGAACCAAAGCTGTAGAGGGTCCCATGTCCTCCGTCCACTCCCACTGGCAAAGCCTCATTACGCTCAAGATATTACCTCAGCTCCACATGCGACTGCTCCGGCTCATATTTACTTTGGATTGGTGGATAGGTGGAACTCTCAACAAGCAGCCGCGCTTTGTGAAAAGCTTCATTTCTATGTGACGTAAACCAGCGGGTCAATAAGTCACAAAATCAACTACTGATGTGCTCAGAGAGGTGTGTCTTAAATGGATGTCACACTGCTTCAACAACCACTCATTTGATTATGACCCAACTAAGACAAATCGCCTGTTAGGACAGGCATGACAGCGCTCAAATCAGGTTATTCCACTCACATTAAGTTTGTAACTGTAGTAAGCATAACTAAGTTAACAACTGGCTTACTTATCAGGCCTTATCAGTCCCCTCAAGCATGTGTACATAATCTGGTTTCTGTCTATGTTGTGATTTTGGGTACAGAGCATTGGACAGGGCCATGGCTGCATGGTTAGCAGTGGTGGGGGAAAAAAACGTGGCCAGCATTTCTAATATAACTCGGCAGATATTAAAGGTGCACTGTGGAGTTTTCTTGTAAACAGACAAGAGTTAAGATTACACTTTCACTGGCACTCAACACAACACGTTGCTTGTATTTTTGAGGTCCACCAAAAGCGTTGGATGCATCTGCGTCTTCATAATCCATCTGCAAAGCTGACTTAAAGGTATTTTAAATCCAACACTCTGTACATCAATGCGCATTAGTAAGCAGTCATCTTCTTCTCTGCCTTTGCTGCCACGTGTAGATCAGTGCAGCCTCCATTGGTTTCATCCTTTTGTCTAAAACGAGACAAGGGTCTGCGTAATATTTTGACTTCCTTATAGCAGTCAGACATAAACAGTCCGAAACCCAAAGGGATAAGCAAAGCTTGATTAAAAAAAAAACCTAAAATACCCGTCGTCTCGTAGTAACATCTAAAGCACCTTATCTGATCCCGGGCCTTCACTTGTGCCTGTACATCGTTTCTACTTTCAACTGTCGTCAGCTGGCTCGCTTCCCAGCTTTCCTGAAATAATGCAACTCAGAACAATCACATGTTTGGCAGGAACGACAACCAAGCGGCTTTTATTGTGCTGACAAGTCGAGCCTCGTCTGCGTTCATCAAATGGGTAGTCATATTTCCTGCACCTGACAGAGACGAGCCAAATTAGATTAGCGACCCGCGTGTTCTTCTTAAGTACTATTATCTTTATCGATACATGCAGATGTTTATGCCGTGTTTCACCACCAAAATTCACATTGGAGAGAAGCTACTCCAATTAAATCTAATCGCTGCTATTATCTGCATAAATAATTGAATTAAATTAATCCCCGATGTCAACAATCCAGCTTCTTTTTGCTGACACATTATATCCTCTGGGACTTTATTTGTCTTCTCAAGCAGCCATATAACAGCCAGCAAGCTCCTTTCAATTTTGAACATTACCTCAAAGACGTAAATGCCACAGTGAAGCCACTAATTTCCACCTCTACCTCATTAATCACACAAAAGAATATTTTGGGTCTCATAAATAGGACGCAAAAATATAATTTCCATGAATTGTGAAGCTTCACACAATGTTTCTCCAAGACAGTTCCTTAACACTGATGAACAGAAGTTTAATTTACTGATCATGCAACTCCTCCCGGTCCCCCCCGCCCCCCCTTTTTTCCTTTCTTCTGCCTTGACCTCACGACCTGAGGGAAACAGGCCTCGAGCTAGCTGCCCTCCTAATCAATAGCCAAAGACCACCCCTCAAGGCATGGCTGCCATGTTGGGTTGCCTTGAGGAGATGTTTGAGGGGGGAAATGGTGTCGTAAAAAGAAGCAGTCAATGAAATGTGGACTGAAGGCTTTATTGTGTCTGCAGTTTGATTGATTATGACTAAAATCAAAGAAGCCAGCCGTGTCTTCTATTTGGAAATATAATGCAGCCTCGCTGCTGCGGACATCTCAGCAACGTCTGCAGAGTTTTATATGTGGTCACTTCTCCCCCTGGTTCGCTCGGTGCTCTCGGTCTGTTTTTTAGTAGTGCAGAGAGGAGCTGGAAAGAGTTTCCCATGGTCTCAACTCTTAGCTTATCAATCTCACAATAAAGGCTCATTGTTGGTCGCGGCAGCAAGAGGAGGCCCGAGCCGAGTGTGCGGCCGTGGCTGGAGTCTGAGCAGCCCCAGGCAGGTCTTGTGTGCTCTGGTCTGAACTCTCATCCACCCTCCCCCGAGATGGAAACTGGAGCCATAGCTGCGGTTACAGCCAGAGATATGTGGGGTGCTTGGAAATTTAAAAAAAAAAAAAAAAAGAAGAGCCATTTAAGGGATAAAGATCTGTCAAGCATGTTCTTCCACTGCTCATTGTGTCCCACATGGAGAAAATCACAGTTTCTCAGCGGCTAACAGCTAGTGTTCAATTGTAAAATAAAATAAAGGATGAAGAATGTCATACTTATAGGTCTTTTACCGTTTTATATTTTACTTATATCTTGATATTTCTTTAAGAAACTGCTATGCAACGCTGCTCATCCGTTTTTATTGTCATGAGACCTCATGTCATGCGGTTGTTACGCAATGGATGATACAGCTGAAAGTTCTCTGTACTGTCTTCTTGCCTGTGGTTTACAGTCAAATGAAAGAAAATAATCCAACTGAGTCATCAACTATTTCTGGCACATTTACACGTTTACACACACGGCAGACTGATCCATGCTGAAAGTTGCCAAGTGACATGCAACATCTCGGGTGTCCTGCCTGTTGTCTCTGTCCTCTCGCTGACCCCCCTGCTGGCTGCGCTCTGTCCGGGACAACTTGACCCTCTGGTCACCAAATGACTGATCTCTCCTCTTGACCCGAATCCCCGCACCACAGCTTTGCCAAGTCCGTTCAGCTGAATGGGTGTGCCAGTCGCTCTGACCACAGGGACGCTCGCCGGCCATTCAGATGAACCGGTTCAGTTTTTACAATTAGAGAATCCGACTCCAATGTGTAATTTAGCTACAATCAGGAACAAGGAATTGTGGGTTCCTGTTTGTGTTTCCGCCACATTTTGAGACAAATAAGTCTGAAAATTCTGATGATCTTGCTTTTTGTATTTACTGTGACACAACTCTGATGTTTGGGTGAATGCAATGAACAGAAAGGACAGGAAGTTTTGTTTCTTTTGTTCTCTCACTAGAGCTCTTTAATCGCTTTTCTTTTTCTCATTTTCTGATCTTGTTTGCATACACTCACTCTCTCAGTAATGATAGCAGCGATATCTTAATCTAGTTCCTGGTGGCTGGTTTGAAACAAATGTAAAGTTCCAAGAATTTCTAATAATTCCCGTGCAACTGGAAAAGTTGCTACTGTGGCTTTTTTTTTTGTTTCCGCTGTAGAGTGAGAGAAGGTTTTTGAAATCTTCTTCTACCACATTTCCATCTACTAATTGTTTTAATGGTGTCGATCTGAAGATATCCTGTGAAGGAACAAGCCTGGCTGAGCTCGGTGGCACCGCAAATAGCTGCAACTGGCTTCTTGGAAATCTTTGTCGTGTCATTTCTTTTTCTGGTGGATTTCTTTTTTAGGTTAAGATGAAGTGGAGCACGTTGCTCTCTGCAAGAAGTCCCTGCAGACTACTGACAGCCTATTTTATTATAATTTAAACGGAGTGGCATGAGCTGCAAAGCAGTTCGTTTTTTTAGATCACACTGAACAAGCGTGATACCGTCCTGGTCTGCTTCTTTTTCTTATAACCCTAAGTAGAGCAAAGCCTATCTGACACAAATGGCCATTAAGAAAATAGTATAGAGGACACTTTTTATCTCCTCTTTAGATTATGATCTGCTCTTAGAGAAAGATGACATAAAAAAATGAAATACTGTTTAGAACAATTCAAAAATGACAGCATAGTCTGTGTGTGTGTCCCCGCATACGCTCGCTCAGCCAGCTGCCCAGCGTGGACACGGACTCTGTGGCCTCATATATCTTACTTTTTAATCAGGCAGTGTGGAGGAAGCTACCGTCTCCCCTGGGGTTCTGTGATTTGTCCTGGTTAATGGCGTGTCACAGGGGCGTGATGCATGGCAACCTGGCTGGTTGTGTGGCACATGCATGGCTGGTCTGTGGTCTCTCACACACACGCACGTACGAAAGGATGGCCTCCATCTCCCGTCTCTGTGGGAGACAGAAAAGAGAAAGCTCCGGTCTTGCTCGCTATAGTGTAGCGAAACAAAGAGCAGTGAAAGCTGATCTGTCTGTTCTTTTCTTCTTCCTCCCTCTTTGTCCCTCGCTCTCGCACTCCGAGCAGCTGCCCTAAGGTCGATCACATTCTCTGGCCGCGCTTGGCTCAGATCTCACATGGTAATCCGAAAGCATTGGGCGGATCTCGGTGGCGTTGGCCCCCGTAGGCAAAACTGGCATCCGATTTCACCTGTCCAGCCTCGTCAAGTTTGTGTTCACGCGGGGAGGATGACAAAGGCTTTTAATGAGATATTCTGACGGGCATTTTTTTTTGTGGAAGACATGTCATCTCAGCGCCTGAGAGCTAGACTGAGAGCCTGCTCTCAGAGTCAGCCACTGGTACTTAGAAAACTGGGAGAGGATTGGCAGTTAAAGCCTCCCTGAGGGTAGGTCGGAGGAGATAACGGCACGTAACTCTCTGTCACTTCCTCCATATTGGCTTCCACTATAATTATCTGGAAATGAGGTCTTTGTGAAGTCTCCTCATTTTCTCGTCTTCTCTCTGTGAGTGTATGTGTGCATCGGAGCTGATCATGTTAGCCTATCTTGGCCCTTGGTGCCCTGTGAGAAGGGGAGCTGCAGGGGGGTGTTATTGTGGACTTCCTCATTCTCCTCGGTTTGGTTTTCACTGCAGATGCTTTGTGAAAAATCAGTCCCTGCTGTCTGGGGCTGTGACTGTGACAAGGGCACTGATTGGGCCTCAGGCTGCAGTTTGGGACAGGGTGACGGTGCTCGATCTGAAATCTGAGTGACAGGCCAGATAAGGATGTGATTTTAACTAGAGCCATGTCTATCACAGCAATGCTGAGCACAGGAAAAAGGCCTTAAAGCGACCTAACTGCCCACAATCTTCTCATAATGGTCAGAAAGTGTCCGACATAGAACAGAACAGCTGCAAAGTCTCCAATATGTTTCCATTGTGTGCATACACGGCCCACTGTTATATTAGAACAGGCTTTTCACTGATGTCAAACATGTTGTCATTTACTCAGGCCTGGAAAAAATTGTAAAACATTTTTAGAAACAATGGCTTAACATAGAAACAAAAGAAAAGCAGAGCTCAACATCCAGCAGACAACAACGTGGGTGAATATCAGCATTTCCCGTGTCGCAGAAAAAACTACAGAAAAAAGCTACATATTGTAGCGATCATTTTAATAAGACTAAGACTCCACTGGTGTGCTTGCAGCTCTGTGACGTTGTGCTGTGCTCGAATGCTAACATGCTTAATGTCAGGCCATATGCTGATGCTTACCATTTTAATTTAGTATGTTAGCATGCTAACATTTGCAAATTAGCACTAAACGTGAAGTACAGGTGTGACTAATGGCAAATTTCCCAATTAGTTTTGTACTTGGTGAAGAAAAAAAAAAAATGTCAAAGCTTTGACCTGATGTTATTGTTATCCAATAGCTGCTGAGGCTTTCACTGAAATCCAAAAATGTCAGCTTCATGGTGGTGTGACAGAAAATTCAAGGCATCATCGAAATCACCATCTGGGGAACATAAATGTCTGACCAACCAACACTGCCGTCCCTAGAGCCACAACGCAAACATGTCTAAAAATGTATTTGGACATGAATTCAGCCACTCCTAGTGCACAGGAAAGATGTGAGTCCAGATCTTTGGCGGGGTTGTATCAGATGTTGGTAAAACTGCGAGTTTCACTTGGGAAATTGTCTATGTTGTTTCAGTGCGTTGTCCACAATCTGACATAAGAATGTGATTATCCTACCTGTTTCTGCTTCCCCTCTTCTGAAGAGTCCTTAGTCAGGTGAGGCAAGGTTGATCTTAAGGTCTGAGAGGAGGAATGTGGAGCAAATATTTTTCCGTGCCTCAGTTTAAACAACCAAACTCAACTGCACTGCGGTGAGCTGTCTAGATCGGGGCTGCCTCATTATTATGCCCCTTGCAGTGCGGTTTTGGCCTTACAGATGTTTGTTGCATCAGACAGGGCAAAAAAAAAAAAAAATCAAATCCTCTAGTACAGCATTAAATCCCATCTCTCTTTTAAAGTTTGCTTTGTGCTGTCAGTGTGGATAGTTGCAGCTTAAGAAACAGGGGTTTCTGCTTTTTTATTTTTCTTTCACTTCTTGAAGTGTTCGAAACTTGCATGATAATGAAATGATGATGATTACAGGCTGATCCCTCTTTCTTGGGCTGACTCATTCACAGCCCTTTAAACAGCCATTAAAAATGCATGTATGCATATTTGGTGGAAGCGCTGAAGTGTATCATATCAGCATAATTATATCTCTTTGATTTTAGATTATGCTTTTGCTTTGAAGTTTGGCTCTTGGCAGAATTTCAGCGTCGTTTTCCTGTGGCTGTAGCAAAAGCCCCCCCACAAATGTCTTTGTTGGTGGAAATCTGCTTAAATACACTGTACGTTTTCCAAACACAATATCTGTTCATTTCCGTGCACCCAGAATCATGCATCCATTTGTCCATAATATCATTGTTCGGATCAGTTTATAAGATTTGTCTTTGTGCACGAGTGGATTTACTGCCAGGGGAGTCCTTTCCTCTTGAGCACATGAAATGATTCCTCTACCAGCTAAAACCCCCAGCTCTCAGGCTGCCCAGCTCCCCACATCCTCCACCTGCCCTTAATTCTCTACCCTCAATCTTCAATCCCAGCTTTAGCTCACCCATCCATGCACCTCATTACTATAACCCCCAACCTGCCCTTCCTATAGCCTCAACCCCCGTGCCCTCAATCCCCAGCCTGTGACCAGCCAGACTGAGGCCAAAGTCATATTTATGTTCTTGTTCTGACATTCACATTGAGCTGGTGCATGAACGAGATCATTATGTATAGAGGTTATATACGTCTCTTTGAGTTTGGGATCAGGCATAGTTTGGTTTGGATTTAACAGGCGCTCAGCTCGCGACACTTCTCAAGGTGTTCTGACATCCACACCCTGGTTTGCTGCGTATAAAGCTGCCAATATGTGGTTTGTATTTGCATTTGTGGTTTCGACACAACGGTGAAGAAGGGAAGCTCAACAGTCCGTACCCCTCATCAGTATTGCTCGTTGGAAATCTGGGTAGTGGGGAGATGCATGGGGTGGGCGATGGTACCAACATTTGCCCAACAAAGTTGCAGAGTCACTTCAACCAAGAACGAACAAATTCATTGCATGGCAATTATAATGATGCAATCTCAACGTGTAGTATCACTGTCCATGTTGTAGTCCGTTTCATCGCTAAGCATACCCACAAATGAGGCAGACAGCTAAATCAGAGAATGTGAAGGCAGACCTGATTCTGACTCAGCTGGCTCCAGCTCTCTCATTCTCCTCACGGGACAGCAGCTGCCCAGATACGTCAGGTGTGTGATCTGCATTTACTCTGATCCCCATGAAGTCATCCACTGTCCGCAGGGATGACCACGTAGACCGTAACCTAAGTAACTCCAATGGGAACCACTGTAGAAATATATTTTTTAGTACTTCAGTTAGTTTGTCACACAGCAGGTGTTGTTAGATGTGGAATTCAGAAACATCCAGTAAACAGAGGGTTGAATGTTCTGAAGCTGATGTGGCTTTGTTTTCAGCACTGTGGACATTAGCAGGCAGACAGACTCCTGAGACACCATCACGATTTAATTAATCACATTTTCTCACATCTATTAATGCTCGCAGTGCACTGTGGCAGTGTGCGTCATTATGATCGCCAATAACAAAATTCAGTCTCGCTCTCATCTCTCCGACGCCCCCGAGGAGTTTAATGAAGACGGTGTATTTTAAATGCCATTGAAGGACAGCTCTTATATCACCCTACCCTTCCTGCAAGAGATCAGGCTCCACATTCCCCAAAGTGAAAATGTTTACATGAGGCCGAAGCCGTCTCCACCAGTGGATTATTTCAGCTGTCACAACTTTGAGCACCAGGTGGGAAAAAAATGAACTGCGTATCATCAGGAGAGTTTGGGGGAAGTTTCTGCTTCTTGTACAGAGTTTTCAGTCACACTCCAAAAAGGTTTAAAATAACATGATAAATGTTTTTTTTTTTTCATAGCTACACCAGAGCTGGTAGCTGATTTAATGGTATGGTTTTATCTTCATGTCATCGCTTTGTACTGCTCTTCATGGTCAGCTCCCTTTTTAAAATACAGTTGCAAGGCCAACAGTCTACTTAATTTTGGCAGCTGTCCATGTAATAATTTCATGAGCTGTGTTTTCCCAGTCAGTTGATGTTATGCTGTATTTTCTGCTCATTTATGGGTTTAATTTATTTGGGGGTTTATCCATGATTTAATGGATTTTTATATTTCGTAATCACACTGCATTGGACTCTTCCAAGACTGCCAAAACAGCTGTTATTGTATTTTTACTTGACTACTGGCCTCGTCCTTGAAGAGCACCTAATTTTCTACTTTGCATCACTGCCATCTGTTTCCCAAGAGCCGCACTCCCTATTTTGTTCATGCATTTCATTTTTATTAAACTGACCAAATTTGTTGTTCGGTGATTAATGGATATACGTAACTTCACACCACTTACGTGTCTCCTGACCTGCAAATCTTTCAGTCATAAGATTTAAAGGATGACAAATGGGAGTGTACAGACGGAGAAGAAGACAAATAGCACGCAGACAGGGCACATCACTAAACAAACAGTAATGCCCCCTATTAACACTCACAAGGCCACCGCACAAGGAAGCTGTGTGCCGCTTAGAGTTTAATTTAAAGGCATTTCCCCAGTAATCAATACTGTCTATGTGTAGACACAGTGGGGTTAGTGAAAGTATTTTTAGATACGGCTGAGTGTGCATGCGTATCTGTGTGCGGTGCGTGCGTGACAGCACAAACTTTCAGCTGTGCTTTGTCTCAGCCAGCTGCTTCTTTGCAGATAAGACATCTTTTTTGACCTTGAACGTAGCCTCGTCTTTTTAAACTCGTCCCACGACAATCTGAATAGAAGACTGGAGCTGATTTTTACATTTTTTTTCTAAATCCTCTTCACAGGATACATTTTTGTGTTTTATTTTATTTTTTTAACGTAACGCTTAAATTGAATTTAGGGATATTTCTTTTTCAAATACATTGTTTGAAGTGGGAGATGGGAAATATGAGGAAGAGGGGGACCAGAAGAGTCCACTGAAGCAAGCCTCAGATTTACAGATTAACTAAAAGAGAGAAACAGATGGAAGCATTTGTGTACAATTGAGAAAAGGCTCCATTGTTTGTTGTGGAGTGAACATCGACATGTGCAGCCATAACTCTCTGTTGAACAAGTTCCAACAAGTGAAACTTTCTGTCCATTGAAAACTTCTCTGCCCAGTGTTGGAGTCTGTTTGCATTGCATTGATTATAAGGGTCCGCGTACCAACAAAGCGCCTCTGAATGTGGCTTCAAGTCACCTTGGAGTTAGTCTTTCTGTACCATCTCTCTTTTCTCTCCTGTAGCAACTGCAGCAAACTGTGTCTGAGAATTTAGTCCTCCATCCTCATCTTCCCCAACACTTTTTTTCAACTAATAATCAGCCTCGTAACCGGCTCCTTCCTTCTCCCCAGCAGGCTGGAATTACAGACCTGCTCTTGAATAGTAGGGTTGTTCCTCCCCAGTCCCTCCAGCAGATCTGCTGGCTTAACCCTATCAAAGGCCCAGAAACCACACATCCTGCGAGGTGCTGTTTTTTGTGGCAGGGCGAGGGGAGGGGTGCAGCGAGCGGTGGTCAGTAACAAGAAGGAAAACACATGATTGGAGGATCATGTTTTCCTTTGCTGTTTAGTGGGTACAGTACAAATCGGGAAGGAATGGCTGATGTTTCCCATGCGGGTTTTCGCTCTGAATTCAGCGTATTCGTGCACCCCTCTGATGTCGGCGCTAACGTAGTGTGCTGTAAAAGTTTGCGGTTGGCCAACGCTCGTCTCCTTCTCTGGCACACACGTTGTGGCAGGCCGTTTGCTTCCCTAAAGGTGCCATCAATCACTGATGTAACCACAGGAAGAAATGAGGAGGAATCAAGCAACATATCAGCGGAGATAAATCTTTTCCCCTCCCTACTGTAGGAAAATAACCACAAACACTTTGTATCTAAGTAATTTACTTTTCATCCATATTCATTTACTCTTGAGGACTTCTGACCTTTTTGGAAGAGATATTGGTACATATGTTAACATTTTGTTGTCAGGAACAATCCGTCATCTATGATTTAAAGCTGTAGCTGTAACATTGCAGTATGATTCAGAGGTTTCATAGGCAGTGTGGGTTGGTGTTTTGGCCTCTCCATCAGCACATTGGTCCAGACACAATATCAGATGGATTACTTTGAATTTTGGCTCATATATCCACGGTGCCCGGAGGGTGAATCCTAATGACATTGCTGATTCTTTAGAATCTTTTATCACGAGCCGATTCGCATATCCAATGAAATACCTCAACCTCTGTGGGTTGTGGCACAGATATATGTGGTTCAAGGACAGCATATGTTTATGACACTCCTGATTCCCTGACTTTTCCTCTAGCACGACCATGACTTTAACAGTTTAGCAGCCACGAAGACACTAATATTACCCTTAAGTCTCTGGACGTCTCTTACTGGTATGCTAATATGCTAAACTAAAACAGTTATTTTGCTGAATATTTCTGATCAGCAGTGCTGGGACTGTAGACTTTTAATCTTGCTATCAAATATGTGTATATATATTTTCAGATGTTAAAGGGGGGAATTTCAGCACTAGCCTGGAACATTTGGAAATACTGTTTTCATACAGATGAATCCAGCCTTGCACAGTAATAATGCAGACTGTGACTGCAGGACAAAACTTAATTAGATTTCAAACCACCAGAATATTATTTATTGCTTATCTCGGGTGGTTTGTGTTTTTGTTTGTGATCTTAAAGCCCAGACATGAACCTGCTCCCACATTACCATATTTTTGAGGTTCAGAGCCTCCCTTCATCTACAGTTTTCTTTCTTGGAGTCATTAAATGATGAAGCTTTGAGCTCATCAAAGGCCAATCTTTTTGCTGGTATTTGTTTTCATTAAGTCGAAAGATGAAACATTTGATCGCGAGAAGAGGAATGAAAAATAGCCTCCAGGTGTGTTCCTCCTTCGTCTGCCGAGGTAATATGCAGAATTCATCGAGGAGAGCTGTCCACTAAGATTGCATTAAGGACCTCAACGTTTGTGAAGAGTCTGAAGGGACACATACAGGAAGGTGTTTATGGAGATGAAGTGTGTAATAAGGGGGGCTGGGAAGCTTTAATAGAGATCTCTGTAAGACTGGGAGACTGGGACTGGATTGTCTAAGCTGAGCCAGCGGACAGTTCCAGCCTGGATGTTAACAAGCACCCAGCAATAATACTGGAACTTTCTCTGTATTCTCTTGCGTGGCTTCCTTCATCGCTCGATGTTTTTTTTGTGCTTTGCTTTTAAGCAGAATTAAATGGATCTGATACACGAGGCCCAGACAAAATATTGAACCAGTAACTGAAGGAAGCTCTTTGGCTTTGAATTATTAGATGCAGTATTCAACTTTATAGGAAGTTAAACGCGTACACACCCAACTCACATGCTGTAAAACTGCATGGTTACGTCTATATCGTATTGTTGTGCAGTGTATGGACTCAAAACGGAAGGTTTGTCACGTCAAATGAAGAAGTTGCTAATGATCTGACACTGATTGGGTTAGTCTACCAATTTATCTTCTTTTTTTTTTAAGCTTTTCAGCTGTAGCCATGTACAGTCATCTCTGTTTCCTCTGGTCCAGCGGTGCCACAGCGTCCCGACTGTGGGAACACGTTGTCAACCCAATGTGGCAGCGGCTCCAGCTGGCCCGGGGCCATGTATCCCTGTATCCCTGCCCTGCTCTGGTGTCTTCACACTGCTGTGTGGGAAGGCGGACAAAAGCACGGGCCTTTTTAAAAATATAGGTGCACATACTGTGAAGAAAGGCAGATGTACAAACACCTTGGTGAACAGACAGCTGGACAGACAGACAGACAGACAGACAGACAGACAGACAGACAGACAGACAGACAGATGGCGCAGGAAGGCAACTATGTGGATTGTCTGGTCAGAGACAAACAGAGGCAGGTAGGCAAACACGCTGACGGCGTGAAGACAAACGTTCATTCAGTTTTGGGATGTGTCTTGAGTATCCAGATTTGGTTTATTTGCACAATAAAGTTTAATATTAGTGTCCAAACATGAATGTTCCAAAAGTATTTTTTGTTTTTGCAGGTAGCTGTTGTAATCGAGCTACTTTTTTTGTGAGAAAAATCACATTATTATTTGATTAGTGGTTAAGCCTTTGGCTGTTGATTTATTATTTAAGTTGTTTTTCAAGCAAAAAGGTACATTCACTGCTTTGAGCTTCAAATATGAAGTATTTATATATATTTTGAATCACTGGATTATTATCTATAATTAGACCACTGGGTTGATTTGGCATTTAATTAAAAACATAATAAATAGTTAAAGCAATAATAATAACTAATCAGTGGTTGAGACACTACATTTTTATGCATCGTATCTCACCTGATCTCATCTGAATTCATCTGGGATAAAAGGCACCAAGCAGACTAATTGCCTTACATACGTGCTCACAGAGAGAAATAAGCGTTAGAATTGGGGGGCAGACCTCAGCGGTGCCATCGGAGGCTGTCGGCGAACCCAAACTGTCCAGTGTGCAGCGGTGGGAGACGGGTGGAAGGAAGAGGTCAGGAGATACAAGGGAGAGTTGGGAACTCGTGGGCAGGGAGCTCGACGGTGACAGAGCTGTCGAATTGATTCCCCCTCCCCCAACTGGAAATGTCTCAGCTGTCTGGCCTGCATACCTGCAGGACGCCCACCCCCACCTGTTGTGTATGCGTGCGTTGAGGGTGTACGCAGGTGCGTGGTTGAGGAGCCACATTGTGTGAGTATTCATTTATATGCTCTTTCTCTCCTTCCCGCCTCCTTGGAGGCCCATGTGGGGGGAATATATGAGCAGTCTCTTGGAAAACCCTTCCTTCAAAAGCTTATCACCGCAGGCCACATAACTGGCCGACCCTTCGTTAGGTTCGTCTTTCAGAGGTTTGTATTATTCAAGTCTCTACCAGCATGCTTCATTTTGCAGTTTCCATTTGTTTACTGCGAGGGGAAGTAAATATTCCTATAGATGAAAGCCTGTGTGCCTCCGTGCCAGATGTTTCTTGTGTGACACCCTTCCTTAAAAGCATTTATCTCCACAGCTGTCTGACCGCAGCATTTTCATAGTATTGTTACCCCAAACAAACATCCCAACTGTAAGAGCTGCAGGCCTGCCCAGCCAAGTCTTTTGCCTGAGGTTGGCTTTGGAGAGAATGAGAGGCTGACTGGCTGCCTTGACATACGAGCTTTAGCTCCTTTATCTCTCTGATCACTAATATCCTCAAACAAAAGCACAAAGGCAGGCCAGATATAAGAGGAGGTGTCATTTTTCACATTTTTCCATTCCAAAAAAAACCCAGAAAAAGTCAGCACATCTGAGGTATAGACACTGAATGTGCCGTTTTTTGAAACTCCAGCACAGAAAATAGTCTTTAAATTAAAACAAGCTGAGGGCCTTTGGACTGGACTGGAGCTCAGTATCAAGATTATCTACACCTCTATTTCTTTCTTTATTTCTTTCACACACAAGCACCCACACTGGTCCCTTTAGGGCAGCAGACAGAGCAGCTGGGTATGGTCTAGAGATGAATGAGAAAAGTGGGTGAGGTCTGGCCAAGAGACTGAAAGAGATCAATGTATTTCTCACAGATTTCTCTTTTCTCTGATGTCGAGCCACGCAGATGTAAGCGCTTCCCATCCTGAGCGTTACTTGTCCAAATCGCCTCATCGTCTTCAGCTCGAAGCGCTAAAGCGAAACAGCGTCCAGCATGTCGTCCCTTCTTCCGTTTGGGATAAAATCTCATTTTTGAGTATCAAAATGAAGCTCTCTCTAGCCCTGCAGTCTTGAAATGTTTGCAGCTTGCAGAGACCTGCAGCTGTGGTCTGTTTTGATTCTAAGCTATTACAAAAGGATTCCACCGGTGACCCAGAGTTACGGCCAAAACAGAAAGAAATAGTCTGATCGTCCATGGAAACGTTTCAAATTGCTTCTGCTGTATAAAGGCCGTGCCATTCGCTCGTGCAGGCAAAGCAATTTTCTTTAAAGCGTATTTTTCGCGTTCCATTCAACTTAAGCAACATTTAAGCAGATGTATGGCACTAAAAGCGAGTCATCTAGATCGTGCTGATCTCTGAGGGAACGCCTCCTCTGCTGAGATGATTGAATAAATATGTTTTTGAATAACCTGTATGAACTTATTGTCCAGCAAGCATACCAGCTACTATAGTTGCAACCTGAGAGTAGTCGCTATGTGACCAACCTTTTATAACCACGTTTGAGAAAGAAGTAGATAAATTTTGCCGTGCCATTTTATGCAGTGAACAGGCCCTAATCCAGCTCTCTGCCTTTGATCCACTTAGTGTTCCAAAATCTTTGCATCTTTGCACAAGATCTATTACTTGTCACTGAGCTTTGGAGCTATGAGGAATAGCCAAAGCATGGCATGGCAAGTATTAAACTATGTTGTGGAGAAATTATGAGTGTTAAGATACTTCATATACAGATTAAACACAGAGTATTAGAGGATACTGCAGGAGTGATGTGAATCAACTGCGTTTCATGCTCTTAAATAAGAAAGAAGCCACAAACATTTTAGCGCCACCTTACAAGTGTACAGGCGAAACATTCCAGTGTCCGCGTACTAACACGGAGACGAAAATGAACAAATACTCAAACAGGCGTCGGCACACATCCAGTCAAATGTTGGCCGGTCCGTCCAATGGGCCAAACACACATCGGACCGGTGTCCAGATCAAACAGAATGTCTAGATGTTAACCAGCAGCTGAACAAACAGCTCTGCCTCTAAAGTGTGCTTACTTCTCCCAGCATTCAGCTCCTCGCTCTCTTATTTTGTTTGGATCAAAACGATGGTCCTCACAGGCCACCATAATGTCAGCGGTTGATTGATCTCCCCCATGCTCGCTGCAGGCCCCTCGTCTGTGGGGGTGTCGCCTTAGCAACCATGGCTTTTTGGCTCATGCCGTTTGGCAGAGCTGAACGTAATTGACAGAGATTATTACATTTCACTTATTGAAATTACGTGTTTGAATATTACCCTGTTAAACGGATCTGACACAGATTCAAGTGTTTATTTTGCTCGGTTAGAATTGCCTAGTCTAACATCTGTCTTGTTGACTGCTGCTCTGAGTGTGTTGCGTTTGAACAGTAAGCGCAGTTAGCAGCCATGGCTGAGCTGTTTCTGAATCAGACTATAAAAAGGAAGGAGGAAGGAACCTGAGATCTTTGGGTCTGCCGCCCACAATGCTCCCGGGCCCAAGAGAAAACATAAGAACTGAAATCACAGCCACGACTGCATTTCCTGTGTGTGTGCGTGTGTGTGTGTGCGTTGGGATTGTTTGAAGAAGTATCGTTTATGTCCATGTCAGAGGAAATTTACCCAAGCTAATAGCAGAATATAATCTTCCTCTCCTCAGCACTATGAACGTGGCAGCAGTGATCAACAAACAAAGCTGTCAGCACAGACGAGCTGCTGTAAAGCGTACCTCTAGTGAGTCGCTTCACATTAGCAGCACCGTACTCCTGTTGGATCTTGAAATATCCCAAAGGTTCAGCTCGCAATGTTTGAAAGAAGCAGAGAATTATGGGCCTCGCTCTTTTCCACTCATTCTCTGGATCACAGTAGCCTACAGTTCTGGAACTCTCCCTGTGGTTTCGGGCATGTCAGTGAGATGTTGTAATGGGACCCACATCGCCAGTTCTGTAATATTTCTGAGATAAAACGCTTTAGTAAAGCTGGCAGCGTGGCCGTGTGTAGTTTGGCTGTGCTGCGTGCGGTCGGAGAGAATCTACTCAGCCTTGTTGGCAAGCCTGTATTACTTCAGACACATCTGACTGTTCCTTAAGTGGCCACGGTGTCACTGACAGCTTTATTTCAACCCCAAAATGGGATCTGATCAACGTCATGAGATATCTTGATCAAAAGAAGTGGACTTGGATATCAGTAATTGAATCTCAGTGGTGATGTAATCTCAGATAAAAACCACACAGGAATCGGTGACACATTCCCACAGTCATGCCCAGATGTAAGGCAGAGTGAGTGGCTGGGTGCAACAATGTCTGACATACCAAGCACATGATGAATTTCTGACTGGTCCCACCAACATAATGAAGTCACCGCATAAGTCCTCCTTCACGAGAACACCATGTGATCTCTATAGGTTTAGTCACCGCACAGTTAATTATAGTAACATGATGATGACCGCCGCACCTAGCCTAGTCAACTGCGGCGCTGGTGAGCAGCTGTTACACCGTTGGCTGAGGGTTTTGGCTCAGTGCTGCCTTTAAGTTTTCATAAAACGTGGTCAATTGTGCCTGAATGACAATGTTGATTCTGCTCGGTCCAATCATTCAGCCTTTTTACAACATTTACCGTACATGTAGTTTACGTAAAAGTCTTCAGCGGTCACAAGACGCTTGTCAGTGCTCATCGCAGCTTTCCCTCTAGTGTCTCCCCATCTGGCCCAGAGCCTGGCATGCCATGTGTTGGTGATAAAACACTTCACGACAGCCTAGTGGCACAGTGCTGGTACAGAGTCAGTCACCCCGTGGGTCTTTGCATCCATCTGCCTCTCATTAATGGTGTGGAGCGAGAGGGAGAGAGAAGGCAGAGAGCTTCAGGTGGTGAGAGAAGATGAGGGTTGGATAGCCTAAAGGTTCAGAGTGCTCAGTGGATTTTACATCTGGGATTAAACATTGAGCCGTTGGTTTTCATCAATGCGGTTCCCTTGAACACCGTGCCTGCGTGCTGGTAGCTTCATTGGCCCAGGTGTGTGCCACGTGTCTGGCTTAGGATCTACGACATTCCTCCCATGTTCCCTCCTGCATGGTTCTTCCCTTTTTAATTGAATCTGAACGTGGCGTCGTCTTCTGCTTCTGTTGTGCTGGCACATTAATGTATTAAGAACAGTAGGGAAGCTTTCACATGCCGGAATGTAAATGATTGTAAAGTAAGAACTATTGTTTGAAAGAGCCAGGGATCTAACGACAGATCAAACATCAGACCCCTGGTTACCACAAGAAAACCAACTCACTGCATGGTGAGTCATGCTCAGTGGAAATGAACAACGTGGTAGAGATCTTTTACCAGTCTTTGCTTGGATGAAACTGCTTTTTGTCTAATTTCTGCCACATGCATTTATCAAAGACGAATGATCATGCATAACAGCCCCTTTATAATTAAGCATGTCAGTAGACCCTTTTTGAATTATCAGTTTACTTAAATATAGATACTCGGCCTTTCCTGGTATGTGACACCACCCCATCCCTAACTGAAAGCTTATGCTCTGTTAAAAACCGATTGGCCATTTCATAATCACCTTTGATGGTATTTATGTCATCTTGTATCCAGCCTCTAGGAGAGGCACGGGCAACGCCCCCATTCCCAAACCCTACATCTGAAGCAGATGGTGGGGCTGGACACCCCTCCTGTACCATCCCTCCCCAGGCCTCAGCTGCTATTTCAGGTGCTGCTGATGAGCCACTCTGCATGCTCTGGGACTGATGTGGTACGGCCTGTCCCAGATAGCTGTTGGTGATGACTGTAATCAGCTAGGAGAAACTGTAGAAAGAGTTTTTTCGTCTTTTATAGTGCCCAAAGAGGAATATGTTGCTGCACTCAGCAAAAGTAACAGATACGTTTTAGACAGACTGATTCATAGCAAGGTTAATTAGGAGCATCAGGGGAGAGCATATTGTTGAGTTCAAGGGAGAAAGAGAGAACTTGTGGCCCTCTGACAGCGGGTGAGTTGTTTTTACTGAAGCCCAGTTTCTCTCTCTCTCTCTCTCTCTCTCTCTCTCTCTCTCTCTCTCTCTCTCTCTCTCTCTCTCTCTCGAGGTCAACAATGTGGGTCAGTACCCATCCTGCTTACAAGGCAGTTTCTTTGACAATGGAACAGGCCTATCTGGCAAATCAGAAGCCATTCTGAACTGCAACTTTGGACATATTTGTCACCATGAATGGGGTTATGGGAAGTATGTGATGTGGCCTCCAAAGGAGCACTTGGATAACATCCAGTTCAGAAACAAAGGGGCTTTGGTCCAAACTGATTGCCACAAAGACCCAAACAGCGCTCTCTCTTTGTCCATATCGACATCATGTGCATGCTGGGCCACATTGACTGGATGTCCATCAGTCAGCTGGAATTGTTGCTGACAACTTTTTAGGCCCTGCTCTAATTCTGCAAGCCACTATTCTCTGTACCTGGATAACATAGCCTGCGTAACTGCGAGATTGCAGATTGTTGTTGAAGAGAGAAACGGAGTGACGGTTGTTATCTCTCTGCAACATTACACTGTTGTTTCTTTCTGTATCTTGTAGTGTCATTACTCAACACGGCGCACAGGTGCTCTCGTCTCCCCTCGACTCCCCAGTTTGAAAGGGATCACAGACGGGCTTTGATGCCCCCACCCCACGCCCAAATCCCTCAGCACAGAGGCCTCCACACGTGTTTACAATACAGATGACCTCAGGACGACAGGAATGCGCCATGTAATAGTAGAGGAACACTCTCTATGACAGCAAGATGGATCTAAGTTGATAACTGTGGTTATTTCAAAAAAAAAAAAAAAGGTCCCATGTGCCAGTCTGCTCCTTGTGTTAGTTTTCTAAGAAACCAGTCAGACGGTTGTCTGATGTTGCCTGCAGCTCAGCATCAGTATGATCAAAGGGAGCTGTTTGGCTCTCCTCAAACACTAAAGTGTCTTAGTTATTCATTTCAAATATTTGCCTATGGGATTAGATAACTTTTCTTATGTAATTGTCAGCGCATAATCTAATGTCATGTTCACACGAAGGCGGATAGGCCTGACAACACCTTTCTTCTTGGAAATGACTTTGTCCACACTTTTCTTTGGATTGCTCACATGATTCTTTTGTTGAACAGCCAATGCCCGGTGAGAGGTGACGCTGACACGCCTCAGTTAGGGCTGAAACCTGCTTCTCTTTGGTCTCTTGGGTGAAAAAGTGCACAGGGATTGCTTGAAAGTGTTTGTATCGCTTTTTGTATTTACTTAAGCACAGTATAACTTGACTTCGGATGTGTGCAAATCGACCTACAGTCACTCACGGCACCCCATTGTGTAGGTTCACAGAGGTGTTATTATATTTAGCGTAATTCCAGCTTTGGTCTCCTTCTGCAGGTTAAATATCCACTGCTGATCACAGATAGCATTATTGAGACAATTTAGCTGTGCGCCAACGTTGTGATTTGATCGTCATAGATATTTCCTGTTTACCAAGACGATCAATAATTGCCGAGCCGCTATAATGTAACCACTGATTAAATTTCTATTTTATGTTTGAAAAACCGCCTGACAACAACGACAGAAAAGCAGATAAATGACAACAGCTATGCTATGTGCTATACTGAAAGTCAAAATCACAGAGAGAGTTGTTGGCAAAAGATTGTTGCCTGCTAAACATGCAACTTCAGACATAAAGATAGCAGTTTTAAAGAGCATTGATTTTGGGTTGAAAAACACTAGCTTAGTGTGGAAGGTTAACCACAACGTTGAGAAAAAGATAGCATTTTCAAATGTATCTGCCTTATTGTGGTCATGGACCTGGTTTGACCCGGTTGTCGGTGCTGAATTTCTTAAATTAGAAAGTGAGTTTTCAAAGTCCGTCCTACTTTCAGGAAGCGCTAAACCTGTAATTTCCTCTGACAGGTGGTTGCCTTTTAACATTAATTCCTCTATACTTCAACTTGGTGCTGCAGCGTCTATGGCCAGTGTTTGACTTGGAAAATGAATGATTTAATGAGTTTCCTTGTGCAGTCATGAATGTAATTGTGTTAAATGATCCAGTAAGCTCCTTTGTGTCAGTGCCATGGTAGCTTTGTTTTAATCCCCACATCCTCTGAGGATGGAAGCAATTGCAAGGTTTACCCATTCATCAAAAATGCCTGGTCGACTGTAATGCAGTCACATTTAAAACCGAGTTCCTTCTTAATGCTCATTGGTGGTCTCGTAGTTTTGTCAGTGGCCTGATGCTCTTGAAGTTTGGAGTTTTTGATTGCAGTCAAGCCTCGGCTTTGCTGTTGAAATCTCATTGTCCATGTTAATGATGTTTGCGGTTCACTTTAGTTGAGTAACTGCTGTGATAAGCATCCGTTCAGATTTAGTATTGCTGAAATGCCTCCCTCACACCCTGTCCTCCGTCTCTGAGTGGTTTATTTCCTTTTGAGTGCCAGAAGGAAGGCGTTGCTACTTGGAAATGCAAAAAAAAAAAAAATCAGTTTCTAACAGACCTGTAAATCTGTAAATCGTTAATACATCAAGCTTGTGAGAACCTACAATGCTGATGAATGCATCGGAGCCTTTTGGTAATTTGATTACTGCATTAAGGACACATGCCCATACACACTCACATATACACATCAATGCTGCTGTCACGCCTCTTTGACTGGAAGCTTTCTAATTGAGTCAGCAGTTGATTGGCAATTAAGTATCTTGACGGACTGAACTATTGATGGTATTGTAGACCAGCTCTTGGAGATCTTTTGAGTTTTTAGCAACAGGAATTGTCGCTGTATTATTGTCTCATCAAATACTTATCTTTGATTCGAATTCACAGCCAAGCGAGCATTTCCACTGTTGCAGTGCCACTAGTTCTGGTTTACTTTAGTTCCTGGTTTAAGTGTTTTATGGAAATAAAACGAATGAAATGTTCCTTTTTATCTTTGCAGTTCATCAGGTGGTCAGAGTGAGTGCTACAGCCACAAACAAGGAGGTACACAATTGCGCATAAAAAATTCTAATCTTGCAATAACTGCAGTACATCACTGCCACACTAGCAAATAACGTACAGTAGGTTGAAAAATGTTGTTGAAAAATGCTGGCTTACATATCTTCCTTAATAGGTGCGTTTAATTTGCACCATATGTTCCAAAACATGTAGCTCTCTGCTCACCATTTGTGTTCCTGCATTTGTGAAGAAAATAGCGAAACAAATTGAAAAATGCAGTGCTGTGTATCTCATAGTGGAGAGATCATGATAACCGACCAACTCGTGATCCAGACAGTAAGGATCAGACTGACACAGATTTATAATTCATTAGGTCGGCAGTATACAGTATCCCTGTGTCTCAGAGTGCACAACATTTCTCTTATATAAATGTGCTTACTTCATCCTTGAGGCATAGACATTATAAATTATACAGTATCGGACAAAACGATTTTGTGTATTCAGATAGTGTCCAAATCAATTCATCTTGTGCCTTTATGTACTGGCAGCTCCTTCTCCCAATTCTTTGTATAATGAACAGTTAATGTGATTCATTTAAGGATATTAATGTTTAATGTTTCAGACAGAAACTTTCTGCGGGGTGGTAAATTGGCAATGCCCTCTGTCGAGAATTTCTGATCTTTGTTTATATTAGTGGCAACAATATGATTTATTTTAAGCTTTGCCCTGAAACATTTGTTTTAGCTGTGTTCAGCTTATTAGTTATTTTCCAGATTTAACTGCGCTGTGACCTACCTTACTTTTTACCTTTTAAAATGACGCCCAGTCCAGTGAAATGTGCAAACGTGCAAATAATTTGTGAGTGTTTTTTGCCTTTTAATGTGAGGGATCACTCTGTCCCCCCTCTCTATTGGTGTCCGCTTGGCTCTAAATCACCTCATTAATCTGTTTCCTCTGCTGAAGATGCCTGGCCCAGGCCACCTTCCATTAGGAGAAATCCATTATACATGGCCCTGGCCAGAGAGGACACACAGAGGAAACAATGTGTGTGTCCTTATGTGTGTGTGTGTGTGTGTGGATGTGTGCATGCATTTGTGTGTGTTAGATCCCAGTTGTCCTGTTGAGGATGTAAATTTTAAATGAGGCTCTCTCTGACAAACATGGATCCTCAAAAAGGACCTCAGAGGGTAATTTACCTGCACATACAACTTGTTTAAGCGAGGTCTGCTGTCGCCTCACTCGCTTGCTTAAATGGCTCGAGTTTTCAGTCACAGACACTGATGAGGCTGTGTGTGTGTGTGTGTGTGTTTGTGTGTGTAGTCTGCACTGTGCTGTAACTCTGGGTGTGATGGGCATCAGGTTATTTTCAGCCTTAATGAAACACCTGAGACCATTTTTTTTTCTAAATAAGAAGCTATATTGGACTATTCTCTAGTAGTGATGTGTACATGTGCTGTACTATAACTACTCATCTTGCTGATTCGTTGTCTTTTAACAACAGTCGATAGATTTGAGATGATTAATGTTCGGTTGCTGCTTTGAGTTGTGCACCTAAATAGCCGATGGTTTTTAAAATTGAGAAGTGTTTTGCTGTTTCTATTTTTAAAAAGTCAAAGATGGTTTCCTTGCGAAACATCTGCCGCAGAGTTAACCCTTCTCTAAAGATAGACCCAGCACATTATATTTCTGCCATGCAAACCTAAACCATATCTCTAAACTTTATCCTAAACAATATTTTTTCTTCCCTTGGTCTCCTCAGAGATTCGGGCCCAGCTGGTGGAGCAGCAGAAATGTCTGGACCAGCAGACGGAGATGAGGGTCCAGCTGCTCCAGGACCTCCAGGACTTCTTCAGGAAGAAGGCGGAGATTGAGATGGAATACTCCAGAAACCTGGAGAAACTGGCCGAACGCTTCATGGCAAAGACTCGCAGCACCAAGGACCACCAGCAGTACAAGTGAGGAGATGCTGTCTTATTGTTTGTCTGTGATCTGGCTTCATTTATGGGCCTGAAAACACTCTATAAGAATCAGAGTCAGCATTGTCATTCATACCTAGTCTAATTCATTTCTTTAAAATGTAATTTTATTGTGGCAGCCAGATGGAAGTCTTACTGCGTTTCAATGTAATTTTGAAAGGATCTCTATGTACTAATGGGACTTGTGCATGGTACAGCGTTGTACAGTGTAGTGGAGTTTAGTTTTTCTGCACAGGATTTAGGCTTCTTGACTTTTTGACACTCACTATGAACTTAGAGATTTGAGGATCTGCTATCGGTTCCCCCGCTTATTCAACAAAATACACCAAATTTCTTATGGCATCGGTATGTAACAGAAGGAGCTATACCAGAACTCTGACTCAACAAAGTTATGATTTATGTCATGAAACTGTCGAAACTTGACAGTTTTGATATTACTATACTTCCAGTCTACTTTTATCCACTACACATGCAGTGTTTTATGCATTTTGGATGAATACTGAAATAGTATTTTTTCAGTACCTGGCCTTACTTGCACATGCTCACTGACAATAAAACAGTAACACTTTTGCAAAGTATAAGAGAAGTGGAAGAACAAACTAAACCTGGAATTTCAATCTGTCTTGGTCTTATCAACGTTGACCCAGCTACTGAGGTACATATAAAAAAAGATCTATCAAATGAGATTCTTTCTCCCTTTTATTTTTCTGTCTGTCTTTTACTCTTTCCTTTGTCTCTCTCCCTCTATCTTCATGGTGCATCGCAGTATGACTTTTTTAATGATCTTGACACAGTTAAGCGCGCAGTACTTTTTGGCCTCATTACACTGTCGGAGTCTGCTCCTGGAAAATAAAAAAAGCAGACATTAGCATATTGTTTGAACTTGTGGTGGGAACAAAAATAAAATGCTAGTTTGTCCTCGCCGTCCGCAAATAGCCCCTGCTCTATGTCTGAGTCTCCAATGGCTCTAGCAGCTGTGTGTGTGTGTGTGTGTGTAGCTGGTGAAGGGACTCTGGTATGGCGCTGTGTGGTTTTCATCGCGTGATATACAGTCTGGTCACTTCATTCACAGGTTAAACATTTTGGCAAAAGCCTAGGAGCATATTTCTTAAGTAAATACAAGACGTCTGAATAACATTAAAAACCTTCCTGTGGGTTTTAAATCACACAGTCTATATTTTTGTGTTCACATACACAACGCGCGTACAGTAAGGCCTCTGTGCTCTCCATATTCTCTAGCTTGTTTTCATTGGACAGGCACGTCGGTGGTGTGAAAAAGTGCATTTTTAATCTGTCTGTGCCCTGAAGCCGCTATTCATATGACAGGTCAGCTGGGCTGAGCCGCAAAAACGCTAAAGTTGCATTAAAACGAGCAGCTAAATCTGTGGGTAATTAGTCTGGACAAGCGGCATTCAAAAGGTAGCCCACTGCTGGGGCCGTCGTTGGAGCCACATTTTTGAATCTGGTTTACATAACTGATGTTTAGACAAGTTGACACGTTGTCATTCTAAGTCAGGAGTGCATTAATGTACACTGTGTGACATGTTTAGTTTGTCTGGAAGAGACAATTTTACCCCTTTTCTCCCTAATTTGGAATGCCCAGTTCCCGTGTAGGCAGACACATGCTTCCAATCGACACAAATCAAGTATTTCTTTTTGCTGCCACCAATAGGATGAAACACAGGTGAAAGCTACTCCTCCATGGCGCCGGCTTCCCCCTCCCTTATGTTTGTGCCGGTGTTCGTGACCGAGCTGCAGGAGTCGCTACTGGAGATTGATACTAGGTCTCTGCGTCACAAGTCTAACACAAGTCTAAATCTGCCTCTCTCTCTCTCTCTCTCTCTCACACTCCCCTAAGCTAGGAAAAAGTTTCGGCACAGTAGGAGTTCAGTCCACAATCTTCTACTGCAGTGAGGTAAAGTTTGTGTTCATCAGACGGCACAGACTTTGTGCCACCTGTGAGAATATTGTGCCAGCTCACCGCCAGAGAGAAATCCATCTTTGCTTCGGGGGAAGTGCTGCCCTGTGTCGAGCTGTACTTCTGTGCCTGAGTCGGATAACACTGGTGGCAAGACAGCAGTGAAAGATGGATGATGCCTAGGCTAAAATAAAGACGGATGTCTTGAGACACAGACATCTCCTCAGATATAAAAGACTCCTATTACAATGACGGTCTGCTGAGGAACAAGTCATTTTTAGTCATAATAGTGCTTGTTACTGAACAGTGAGTGTAGCTTGACTAAGTTTTTACGTTTGTAAGAACACTTATTTTCTTCACAGGGACACAAAGGCACAATACTTCATTATGACTTTAAGAGATACAATGCATCGGCTTCATTGACTATGATTATACCCTCAGTCTAAACACGCTGCGTCTTTGCCACATTCAGAAGTCACTGCTGTCTGTCTCCACTTGTTTTCAGAGACTGTTCAAACAGTTGCAAAGGCATTCTGTTTTCGCCACAAACGCACTCCTTTTTAAGTAACATGTATTACTAAACGTTTTACTGGCACGACTTCAAGACATTGTTCTCTCGCTCCAGAATATATGAAGAGACTCTGTGTGTTTGTTCTCTGAGTTTTATTTTTCCTCTTCATTACCACCAGAAGTAAATGCAGCGTGCAGTCATGGAAAAAAAACTGCAAACAGCCCCAGTTAAACTTTATAATCAGGTGTTGTAAAAATCAAGTTCGGAAACTCCGACTGTTTGACATTATGTGTTATGTTGGACAAAACGGCAACATGTTTCTGTGAGCTCTTGTTAATGGCTTCTTGAAAACATTTGGCGCTTATAGCTTCCAGGATGTCAGACAATGCTGCAGCAGAAAAGACGGTGACTGCCAGCGATTGTATTAGATTCATCTGTGGGTTTGGACATTAAATGTCCATTAATGACCACGAGGAAAAAGTTCAGTTCCACTAGTGTCTTCCTTTTTCCTTCCTGTGAGAAAACAAAACAACAGCCCGCATCCCGGTGTCCAACCCTCAGCAACAGCCCGTGTGAGAGCCATTCAGTCCTGTCTGCCCAGTCCATTTGTGTTTCAGTGGCTGTTTGCAGAACACACACACACACACACACACACACACACACACACACACACACACACACACACACACACATGAACAAATATGGGCAAACATTCTCCTCTGTGTCCCTCACTCTTTTTTAAACACACACTCATACACACACATCCACAAACCAGATACTGTATTATGTAAGGTTTGCTAGGGAGCGACATGGAGATGGTAAGCAGAGGAATCACTGAATTATTTATAATGCCAAAACCACGGCTGAGATCATTTTAAATGGGCTGCTTTTTCTCCAGAATTAAGTTCCTGGTTAAAGGACTTCCTGTCTTTGTCTGTGAGGATAGAAGTAGGTGTAAAACACGCCGCTGCAGAATACTGTATGTATTGCCAGACACGACTGTCTGCAGTGCTTTCAGCTTGAGTGGAAAAGTTGAACCTACAGTCGTTCATTAGGCGTTTGCCGTTTTAAATCTCAACCTTTAACCCTCCTGCATATGGTAGGCCTGGCCCAAAGTGGACCTGCAGTGATCACTTTGCTATAGTGGCAGCTATTCGCCTACATAACAGGCGAATGCCTTTCACTGTGCAACAGTTTTAAAGGTCGCAGTTCATTAATGAAAGATGTTATCAGTATGGCACTGGAGAACATTGCCATTTTGACTCTGACGCTGATAAGGGCTCTCGTTTCAATGCCTCGCATACTTAAGTGGTAACTGTCCTCCATTGTTATCACACTACAGTATGAGCGTGCATGCACGTTACCGATGACTCAGCCGCTCCTGGATTTATGCTACACCAATGGACGGAAAACACACACACACGCATACACACATTGTTAAAAGGCTGTACGTCGCCAGTGAGCTCGCAATTCTCACTCGTCTTCCTCCCTGCCTCTCCTGGACATCAGTTTCCCCTTTCATACCTGTGTCTATCTGTCTGTTGGTCTGACCCAGTTCCTGCCCTGGCTGAGGGGGGTGGGTGGGGGGTGGGATGATGACATTGAAAGATTTTCCTGCCATTATGTGGGGTAAGCAACTCCCAGAGGTTATTTTGTCGTCACGGCCTGTGTCAGTACAACCCTTGTTCCCTCGCTGTGTCCTTTTTCAGTGCAGGCCTCCAGTTTGATTTAGTAGGTCAGCCCATTAACAAACATTCAAGGTACTTAAAGAACTGCTGCTGTCTTTGTGGAAACTCTTGTGGGTACATTAATGACTTTATGACTTCTGTCATTTTTCTAACTCATCGGCATGATTTGCTTTATGTCATGTTAAAACTCATTTGTAAAGAATTCTGGGTCGTTCCCATGTTTGCTTGTTCACTTGTAAGAATAGTGTTGCCTTTGTTGACTGGCTATTGTGTGACATACTGAATTTTCACAGACCTGTACATGCACCGATGCTGAATTAGGTCAAACTTTTCATAGTGAGGGGTCCTGTTGTGGTTTGAGCAATAAAGTGGGATAAAGCAAAGAGCAGAGCGGGTTCAGGGATTCGGGTCCTGACTGAAAACTCTCTATACACTCAATCTGTTTTACATCTCACATCAAATTAGCTAAATTATTGTTTAAATGAGACAAAGTTTAGAACAGAACAGAGGGTCATTCAGCAAAAACAAACAACTGCTTTGGAAATGCATCTGCACATGCAAGTGTCAGCATGAATTAATAAACACACACACGTGCCATCTTCACATAACTATATTTATACATAATGCAGAAAGGATTAATGCTAGTTGTATTTTGACAGCGTGTCCATGTGTGAAGCTGTCCAGCAGTGGTGCTGCTGCAGCTCTGCACTGCTTCACTTATTTTCTCCTTTCCTATCTTTCCCTTTCTTTGCACGTATCCTGTAGCCCGGGCGTGCGGCACCAGCACATCACTCAGCTTTTAGCTAAATCTTTTTTTTTTTCGTCTTCATTCACAGTTTTCCCATCGACGTAACCATCGGATGTTTTTTGTGCCGCCGTGCCTTTATCAGATGTAGTTTGCTTCCTGTTTTTGCAGAGCCCCGAGGATCATTTCGGCTGGTTTGAATGTTTGTGTCAGTTATTCTTTTGGAGAAGGGCTTCATTTTTGCTCTCGCGGCAGATGTTGCAGGGCTAGTTCAGGGCTGAGTCACTTGCCGAGTGCAGAGTTTCACCTGTTGTGTTGACAAGTGCTGCACGTCTATGCAAACTAGCTTTGTGAGGGGGAGAGCAGAGGCGAGTCTCCATATGGTTCCTGCAAGACTTGACCCCCAAACCATAAAACCTCTGCCTGACACACACACACACACACACTCGTATGCTGTGCTGCTCTTAGTAGGCAGGAGGAATGTTATAGATTAACCCAGAGGAAGTCAGCCTGCAGGCCAGTGCTTACGCAGGGCCCCAGTGTGCTCTGGCCTGGACAATGTCCTACAGTTCGTTTGGAAGCAGCCAGCACACAGCACAGGAAACAGCTCTCACTATTTCTCTCTCAAAGCTTATTTTGCTCTCTATCTTCCCTCTTTGCTTGCTTGTCTGTCTTCTGCTGTCACAGTTCATATGTAATTCTACTTTTCAACTTTACTTAAAATACATTCATGGCTTCTCAAACATCATTCCGCTAAGTGTATTTAAAGCCTGTGGCACACTCTTTACTGGTTGTAGGAAGTCAGCTTGGCTCAGAGCGTTTGCAAGAGCTCTGCCCCAGAAATGTCACTGATACAAAGTATTTCCAACCCAACTGCAGAGTCCATGCAATATACAGAGATCTTTTTAGGTTCAGAACCAGCAGTATATGGGCCATTTAACACCAAGGGAGGCCTATGACGCATCTCTCTTCTGCTTCTATAAAAGGCCACGGTACACTTGAGGTGTTTGTAGACATCCTGCTAGTTGAGGAACTGCCACAATCTGCTTGTGAAAATGAGAGATATGGTCTAAGGAAATTAAGGCTGGGACATTGACATGGATACAGACAGGCGGGAAAATGTTGGAATGCAATGACGCAAACCCTAAACACATATAGAGGACATTGTACAATATAATACCGCACTGATCATGTATCTTCTTGTTCATTAATGTGTTTACACATGCGGCTTAACAGACATGGCGGCTAACAAAATGCTGAGTCACCCATCGCGTAATTCCTTCCTCTTTCTAATTCCTGTGTATAACATGCAGTAAATGAGACGCCGTGGTGTTTTCCACTTGTATCTTTCACAACTGATCTGACCGCTGCCTCCTTCCCGGCTTTATTTTTTAGGAAAGACCAGAACCTGCTGTCCCCAGTCAACTGTTGGTACCTGCTGCTGAACCAGGTGAGGAGGGAGAGTAAGGACCACGCCACACTGAGCGATATCTACCTCAACAACGTCATCATGAGGTTCATGCAGATCAGTGAGGACTCCACGCGGCTACTCAAGAAGGTGAGGGTGGCAAATACACACACGATACGATCGCAGTAAAGGTGAATGTGATTGTTAGGATGTTTGTTAAGAGAGCGCCTTTATCGACATCCACAGAAAACAGAGTGGTGACTGTATTCTACAACTTTGTTTTATTGGCGATTCTTTCTCATGATCGCCAGAACCACAATGGACAATACGTGATGTCCCAGTAAGAATGATGTAATCTTTGAGGGCTTGAGTTGATTTGTGGTTGCTAGAAGTCATGTTTTTTTTTTGTTGTTGTTGTTTTGGCTGAAATGGATCCAAAAGAAAGTGAACAGTTATTCTTTGGGGCAAATTACAGTTCTTGTTCATCTCCGGACTCTCTGCCCGAATTGACACATTCATTGCACAATGTAACGTTGTATATTTAACACAGTAACGCACAGTTACAAACAAAGACTGGGAGTGTAGCCTACTGTCCTTGCATACTTCGGCCTCACCATTTCTTTGTCTCTTTTGCGCCCATAAAATCTTTTTTTTTGACTCCTTCAACCTTTTTTATTACTTTTTACTGCGCTGATGTTTAACCTCTGCTAGAACAGGTCAGATGGGACTTTTCTTTGATCAACAAAAACAGAAGTTTGAACTCACCACTAACACAATCCAGATTTTTCACGGCGGTCAGATCGGGCAGCAGTGTCTCCAGTCGCTCATGTTACACAAACAGTCTTTCACTTTCAATTAACCCATTCATTTGACGACAAACGTATATTTAGTCGATATGCAGGATACGCACAGTATATATTCAGCTTTGTGTTTGATGGGATCAATCTCTGTTGGACTTGTGTGGTTCAGTTTTGTGAATTAGAGTAGAGAAACCTTGGTCACCACAGTTTCAGATCAGTATGCCTTCACTCTCCCTTCTGAAGACTGTGGCTTCATGGCTGAAACCGGGCCTCTGCTGCCTTTTCCACCACAAAGACGACAACTCCCTAGAAGATTATGAGCTCCTATGCTGCAGGAGACACATGAACTCACCACAGGCCTAAATTACAAAGTGGCTTTTCTTCAGAGGAGCGCCTTTGTGTCAGTTTAGCTGGTGCAACTTTTTCTGTCTTGTCCGACGTTTCTCTTTCTTCCGTTTTTTTTGCGTCGCTTTTGCTGCAAATGCTAACGAGCGAGCCAAATTCAAAAAGTAAAAGTGAGCTTCTTGTATTGGTTCTTAAAGTAATTAACATCTCTTGATGGTTGTAGTTTCATCTGATTGTATGGGGGCGTGGTCTTTAAATACTCCCCCGAACCCCCCAACACACAAACAGGAAGCTGCAGCAGTCATTTCCTTTTGATAGTGTTTAAAGGCTTATGGTTCTACTAATGAGGCCAGATGTGAGTCATTTTTTTTAGATGCTGCCCTCCATGTATCCACTGACTCAACACACTTTGATGATCATAATGATAGACTACCATCAGCGCTGATTTACATTTTGTCGTGTAACTCCAAAGACGTCTGCCAAATCCTCACAGTCCCTTTTTAAAGTTTGTAATGCAGTTTCCCAGTGGATCAGGTGACACTGTGCAGACAAACAGCAGACTGGTGGGAGGTCCCGGTTCATAGGAGACCTGAGACACCGCTCGCCCTCTAATTAAAGCTTCCCTGAGCCTTTTGATCTCGACAGAGCTTCAGTAACGAGGCACAAACAACAGAGAAGTCCCCCATGTTACGTGGGCTCCCTCACAGCTTTGAGGAGACAGCTGTACCGTTGTCATCCTTCCAGCACATCAAAGACCAGTGTTTTTATTTCCTTGTATGTTTAGGACTCATGCTGTGAGGTGGAACTGCAGAGGAGGACCCCAGAGTAGCCCCACTGTCTTCATCAACATCCTCCGGTCGACCTGTTTGCCGCTTGACATGCATTTATTCCTTCAGTGGTGCATTGTGGTCACTTTTTCATACAACTACAGCCTCAGTTTCTTTTAGAAAATACCCCATTTGGGCTTTTTTGGTTTTGTTTTAATAGTAGTCCTCTCTCTCCTTCTTTCTTTATGCTTGGACAGATCTTATCACATGTATTCAGTTTTCATTATTCATACAACTGGCCCGTTGTTTTATTCTGCCCTGTTTTATTTATGGAAGTCACGTTCTGTGGCTGCAGCTCGAGACGAATTTCTCAAAGCCTCAGGCAGTTTTGAACTTTTCCACAGGCAAAGCCGTGCACTGGATAGTGTTTATTTTACATGCAGTCTTACAGAAAACATTTTGACATTTCACAGCAAGACGTTAAAACTAATGATGGCTGAATTCCATTTAGCTTATTCACTTTCAGGGTCCTGGTGTTGTACACGTTGTCACCCTGTGATGACTTAATGGGGAACTATAAAAGTCTTTCTTATTTGTTGCTTTTTTGACTATTACAAGTGATAATAGTGCTATGATTAAGGCCTGACTTGCATTTACAGCTGTCATGATTGCTGCATGAGGTGTTTTTTCTCACTTGATCAAGTGAGAATGCCACACGATAGCGCAGTGTATCTTAAAGAAGTAGTCCAACGGGCAACTTGTGAAAAACCCCAATTAGTGAATAATGCTGTTTGACTCATTCACACACCCAAACTGTCACACATGCCTTTCCTCTTGTTCTTTTGTTTCACGGGCAGCGAGGAAGAAAAGCAAATGAGGAAAACACAGAAGATTGAGGACAGAGACCAGGCAGAGTTTAAGTTTCTGTTGCCATTGTTTACACAAAGAAACTCAACACAGTGGCAAAGAAAACCCACCGCCAACTAGCAGAGCAGCACAGACGCACCAGTGCACAAGTATAAATGCCCACAGCGGCCTAGGTCACTTGCATAGACTATGATGGAGGCTCTACGTAGAGCCTACGTACAACTAAATCAGCCTTTAGTCTCATGTCTGGAGCTGAAGTCAGGATATCTTTAGCCTAGCTTAGCATGAAGGCTGGAAGTGGAGGATACAGCTAGCCTACCAACGCTAACACTAATCAGCACACTTTAACATGTACATAAACAATGTATATATGACAGTACAAATTTGTGTCTTTGCTTCAACAGCTGGGTGCAGTGAGTAGGCACGGGTTCCCAACATCTTATTGTCCCGGTGAGGATGCCGGGTCTGGTGTCTCAAATCTGTGCCCATTGACCATATCTGGCAACTTACTGCAAAGAACTGCTGACAGATGGATAAACTGTTTGCTTGAACTCGTAACTCACCCTAAAACCACAAATTGATGGGGTTTCGCCTTACATTTCTGTTCACACGCAGGTTAAACAAACAAGATACACTGTGTACATAAGAAGGCTCAAGAGCTGCACAAGGCTAGGCTAGCTGTTCCCCATGTCTATATGCTAAGTTAAGCACACCGCTTTCTGACTCTGACATCTCACCTGTGTAAATAAACAAATAGTCGTTTTTTCCCTGAACTTTTCAACTTTCTTTTGGCATTTAAATAAAAAAAAAGATTTCATAGCTACAGTATGACACTTGGTCAAAGCTTGTTTTTACAAGCTAAATCAGCCAAGACCTTGTCAGACTTTCTCCTCTGTACCTTAACACTGTCTACATTATACCGACAAGACACTCAGATCTAAGCTAAGCGCCACACACACTCACAGAGGCCCCCGCAGGGTATATAACTGCCATCTCTATACCATGATTAATGTCAGTGGCAATATGAAACCCATCACTCCCCAAAGGCCGACTTGGTTTCTCCTCTCTGGGGTTGTTTCATCCTTCTCATGTGGTTGGAATACAGATGGTGTGAGCTTAAAAGGGGAAACCCATTTGTAGGATCTTTTTAATGAATTTAGACCAAATTGGTACCCCCCCCCCCCAGCTGAGATTCCTTTCAAATCAAAGGGGGTAAGTTGTGCAAATTAAATCAGGGACATCAGTTACACAACAGAGCATTTAGTAAACAGCCCTTATTGCTTGTAATTCGAGGTATGCAGTGTCTGCGTTACATTTAACAGCACTCTGAATGGAGAGATTATCGCGGCGTTCTTAAATGCGTTATGTTAGGTGTAGCTTTTCTGGTGAAAGCACTCTCGTCATGTCTTGAATGCAATGGCCCCTTTACTTTCATCTCTGTCTTTGCTTCTCACACACACACACACACACACACACACACACAGACGCGCGCGCGCGCACACACACCCTTGCAGCTCATGTGATCCCTGAGAAGGCTTTTCATTGAGATCTGGATGACTTCCCAGCATCCTCAATGGAGAAGAGCTGACGAGCGTTAGATCTGACAGATAGTCAAAGGTTCTGTCCTCTGAACTGAATGCTGCTAATGGATTTTCCCACAGGAGAAGGCCTGTGTTTTTATGATATTTGTAATATGTAAGAATCCACAACAGTTTACTCAAAGTATGGTACTATCATCTTTTGGAAGATGGAATTACAGATCTACTATAAACTCAAGCACCAGATTGTCCTGTAATTTACCCTAATTTTAAATAGAATTTAACTCGAGTGCTTTCTGTTCCTCTCTTATCTACACTCCATTCTCAAACACGTTTAATTCTCATACAGGTTTGGTGCTTCTAAAGCTCTGGTTATCCTGGCTTACAGTCTGTTTTCCCACTGATTAGGTAAGAGCTACAAATCAGGGAACTGACAGACAAGGTGGTGGTTGAGAAGGCTTTGCCAGTTGGCTGGGTCACCTAGCATGACACTGTTATTTCACTAGCCTGGCAGCCCCTAAATGAGAGGGTAATCCTCTTTGCTATCTATTCACATGCTCGGACATCATGCCGCTTTACCTACGAGCAACCGGTGAAGAGTTTGTGCACGCAGGTTTTTACTTGTCGTCATCTGCTGCAACTTTACAGTTCAACGTAGTCCTTGTGGAGCTAAGAAATGGTGTCATTTTGTGTCAGAAACATTTTGTAAACTTACCTAGATTAATGAGGTGTGTGACCTCAGTAGAGCCTCTTATCCGTTGCCAACACCCACACGAGTCCACACGTGTGCAAAGCAACAGAGTATCATCTTATCTCAAGTCAGAACAATCCCGTACATTGTTTAATGTTAGAGCAACATTTCCAGACTGCTTCATTTGTCAGATCTGAGTAACTAGCAACAGTTAAAAACATCAAATACAGCCAAATCCATACAAAGTAACAAGGGATATGTGTTGAGTTAAATGCGACAGTTTGGCCCTGCTAGTTTGCTTCAGCTTACTCACTGTGTGTGCACGAGGCCAACTTCTCACAAAAGCTGACTACCAAAGTCACATATTATTCTCACAACATTTGCAACAACATCTTTTAAAGACGCCTTGTGGAGATTTCTCACAAATGAACGAGCATTATATTTTCAGTACATCTTAACTCCTCTAACAGTTTCTTCATCTTAAAACATTTGCAAAGCTAACTTTGTAATATGTTAAATCCCGTCTTCTTCTTTCTTGCCTTTGTTGGGGCTTTGCTTTGTTTTTTTGGCACATTCTCACCCCCAACTGTTGATCAGCATAATAACCAAAAACCAGCCGGTTTGCATATGTGCATGATTAAAAACCAACTCATGAAAGCATCACGTCCTAATGTACATTCATCACAAGTGGTTGCTGTTGCAGATGTAGCTTCAGTTTATTTTTGACCACCATAACTTTAAAAAAAAATCTCCACTGCACTCCATTCTCGATCAGAAATACATCGCTCTCTTCTACTACACTTGGTGGTTCAATACCCCCAGAACCCTCTTACAGCCCTATGCCGGGAGTGGCTCCCAGAATGAGATTTGTCTGCGAGTAATTGGGTTAAAGAAAGACGTGAGTGTGTGCCAACGCTGTAACATCATCCAGGTAGCAACGCGTGGTATCAACTGTAGTAGAGATATCAAAAATTCATTTTCATGACTCATAATCTCATAAACATGTGATACAGTATATGAGTCAGTGTGAAGGAAATATGGGAGCGGCATAGTTAAATGAATAGTGAAAGCCCCTCTAAATCCATCACTGCGTCACTGTTAAACTGTATCCCACAACCATGAGATGCATTAATGTAGGCGCGCGTGTGTGATAGTATTACCGAGTCAGCCTTGTGGCATGGCTGATTGAGTTAACATATTTGGGAAAAATCTTTCACATTGAGGCGTAGAAGCAAGATAATGTGTTGAGCATGTGGACGGTGAAACTCAAGCCGCGTTAGACGGGATTGAGCGGAAAAGCCGCTGCGACACTGACACCGCTCACACAGGAACCCCGTATCTGACACAGGATGATAAATCCAATGTTCTGTTTTGCGTCTGTGCCGTTCAAACCACAGGTCAATGTCTGGTCGTCGTCTACCATTCATATAAAACCTAATATACAGTAAACAGCGTGCATTTTCTAAACAGACTCGTCATGTTTCACTTTATTAAACGTAGCTGCTGCAGTGTTTACAATTTGGCTGAGAAAGCAGCGCAACTGTGTTGGTTTGTATTAACTATAATTTTTGTGTTTGGGAAAACTCTTGTTGTGTATTTCATTACTGAATTACTGATTTGTTGTAACGATCTCATTGTGTTTTCCCTTCTGCTTTCTTTTCCAGAGCAAGGAAATAGCATTTCAGCTCCAGGAAGACTTAATGAAGGTCCTAAATGAGCTATACACAGTAAGTAATAATGACTACCCCTTTTTTTTAACCAACGCACTTAAGTACACCGGCCTTTGCTGTGGTTCAGATTGGTTTATAGCACTGAGCTAACTAGCTTCTAACTGCTTGTAACAGCTTGAAGCCTTAAAACCCGGTGCTTAAGCATGTCTGAGGGATCAGATGTTGAACACTAGAGCAAACAGACTACCAGCAAAGGTTGCTGGAGCTGTAGGGAAAGTCTGTCTAATTTCTTTTGGAAACACAATCTCTTTTACCCTCATTCGAACTGTGAAGTGTTATGTTTGCCTGACTCATTAGAGTTCATGTTCTCTGTTTTTGATGGCTCTTATCAGCTGTGTTTTCTTGCTCTTCAAAACAAACTCATGCAAAGCCACACCAGGGGGTTGGAGACAAATAGCAACTTGCTGTACACATTTTTTTGGATGGCTTATTTTTTTTGGCATTTTTAACTTGATAGTCTGGGGATAACATGTAGTGTACAAGTATACAAGGATAAGTTATATATATTTTGAGAAATAGAAAATAGTTAATGTAGCAAACCTTTGTACCCAGGTTTCAATTTTCTCTGGGTCTTAGTAACCGTTCAGCAGACCATCAAACTTCCGCAGCAACAGCTGCATATCTACAGCCTGGTTTCTATAAAGGCTTTTCTGTAAGTAATTTGTCTGAATGTACCTCCAACCTTGGTGGAGAAAGGTACTTTAATCATAAATCAATAGTTAATTCCACTTCCTTAATTGCCCCAGTCAGCCTGCTAGCCTTCTAGCTTAGTTTAATGCCTTTAATGCAACATCTTGTTGGACAATTATATGCTGGTGTATCCTTAGACAGGACGACAGGGTGGAATCGAGGCTTGATTTTATTTATCCATCCATCCATTATCTGTAACCGCTTAACTTCATCAGGGTCACGGGGGTGGGGGTTTGCTTATACAGTGTTCAGTTACTCACTATAGAGGATTACAGTGGTTCATGCTTGTAGTCGACGCCAGTTCTGTTCCAAACGCAACAACGTGTTACTCCAGACTCACTGTGTGTCGCCGTCACCACAGTCCACACTCCAGATTTGACCTGGTTTAGCCCCTTTGGGAGAATACACACACATCCCCACACATACACACCCGGTAGCTATTGCATCAGACAGCCACAGTCCTGATGTCGGCCTCTGCCAATGAAATAACAGGTCTGCTCTGTCTTTAAATATGTCCCTCTAAAAGAAACACCAAAGTAAACACACCAGCGGCAGACTCCAGACCAGTAAGTGCGGAGTACAGGGCCCAAGGTCAGTCACCCATCTCTAAACTGGTTCCAGTTAGGCCAAACTCCACCAAAGGCAGCGCGCTCCAGACAAATCAGGCATTGCTCTGTTGTTCCACTCAAACAGAAATAACTCAGTTTGGGGGAAGGATGTTTAGATTTTTAGATGGGTGAGTCTCTGTGTGTACTGTAGTTGAGGTTTTGTGCAGACAAGTGTATTGCATACACAGGTTGTGGAGCTGTAATTTGCTGGAGTTGGTTCACTCCAGGTTAACCCACTGGTGCTCTGTATTTCTGCTTTCTACTGTGAATTTAAATATATTCTCTGCCTTTGTTTTCTGTTCAGTACAGTGGGCTGGCTGCCATGAAATTCCTAATGAGATTCACTCAATATAATTATTGATTGTTTTTTTCACAAATGTAATTCCGAAAAACAAAAGAAAAGCATGGATTCCTCTTTTTAATATTGGTTTGGCCATTTTTGAAAGATAGTTGTAGACTAGAGTTAAAGTCTAGAGTTAGTCTTTGGTCCTGTCCTCATTTCCTTTCCTTGTTCCCTTTTCCCTTTCCTCTCCTTTCCTTTCCTTTCCTTTCCTTTCCTTTCCTTTCCTTTCCTTTCCTTCCCTTCCTTCCTCCTCTCCTCACATCCTCTACTTTGACACTATGCAAGTCGACAGCTCCAAATCGCAATGAGACGTGAGAGGACAAGTGACACTCATCTCTCTCACTCATGGTGCACCTGCTTTTGTTTGGGAAAATATTCTCTGCTGCTCCATTGGATTCTGTATACTTGTTATACATAAAAAGCAGTAATAATAGTGTAGATATGGCTGTTATAATTATAATGCAGCTGTGAGGGTCAGTGAGTTCTCTTGCCGATGACTCCGTGTTAGCCTCGATGTTTAGCCTGTGATTCATCTGCACCGTCCTCAGAGCAGATGTGTTTTTGTCCCTTCTCCCGACGACTTGAGCCATTAATAAGACGTTTATAATCTCTCCGCTCGTTTGAACAACTCATTGTTTGCGTTTCGAGGTTTACCTGCTACTTCACGGTTGAGTCACTGCTTAATGGATCCACGGAGTATGTATGAGTAATACTCACACTTTAACCTCCTCTCATGATGATGACTGAACCTTCAGGAAGTAGTGCTAATCAGCTGAATCGAGCGCCGTCGAGGCCACGCATTTCCCTTTTGCTGAATTGCTACACTGTGATGACACAAGGGGAGGAAACTTTCAAATGACTTGCCATTGTAGTCTACGCAAAAGTTTTATTTAGACATATTTAAGAAACACATGCTACATGTTAGTTGTCACTTCCCATACCATCTGAGATAGAGAAGTCTTATTAAAGCAATAGACGTCCATTTTAATAATCACGTGTCAAATTCAGGGGGCAAAACCAAGACTTCTTTCTGACTCTATAGTTTTTTTTCAAGCACAGAGTAATGAAGCGAGCATGTTGGATTTAGCTGCAGTGATTTGTGGTTGTTGTGGTTGTATGAGAACCTCAGATAAAAAAGGCTGCAGAGAGTCTGTCTTTGGTTTGTGGTTTAGGGAGAGACGAACCGCCTGCTGTGAGATGAGTTGAATCGATTTGTAATGAATGAGCGGGTCAAAGGATGGAAGCTTTAGTTGTGGGTTATAAAAGGGCAGTCCCGTCTATGAAGATGGATTGTTCTGACCTTTGGCCTCACAGAAACTGACCTGAAAGTCATCATTTTTTTAACTAACACAGTACGATTTCAGGATGTGCTAATCTAAAAAGAAAGGAAATAATGACAAACAGGGCTTCTTTTCAGCTTATTAACACTTTTGTTTGTCTCCAGGTGATGAAAACCTACCACATGTACCACTCGGAGAGCATCAGCGCCGAGAGCAAGCTAAAAGAGGCTGAAAAGCAGGAGGAGAAGCAGATCGGCAGGGGAGATCCAGTCTTCAGCATCCGTATGGAGGACAAATACCAGAGGCGCAGCTCTGTGAAGAAGATCGAGAAGATGAAAGAGAAGGTAGAGCACCAGGGGTTCAAAATCCTCAAATAACTTTAATCCAATTTGTGACAATTGCATTTAAACTAATAGTCACACCACTCAGCTTTCTTTTTAGTAGTTAGAGCACAGCCAGCCTCTGATCAGGATTTGAAACACAAGGCAGCTCGGCCTTTTCTCAGAGGTCCCGCTGACCTGTGTGAAGGAAAACACACCGTGAGCGCTGTCAAACCAGGAGGCTTTGTGTTCTCAGAGCAGGCCTGTTTTCTGTTACATCCCTGTGACAAATGATTAAATAGCCTTTTTAACATCGGTCTTCCTGGAACGCATTCGGAAAGTGTTAAAATATGGATGTTTTGCAAGTGCGTGAGTCAGAGTCCATTGGTCGGCGCATGGTGACTAACTAGCAGACTTGTATTTGTCTGGCGGAGAGGAAGTGTAGGACAAAGACAGATGGCTCAGACTGAGGAACTCCAGTTGAAGTGAAGGACAGGCTGTTTTTAGTTTATATTTTTTCTTCTTTTCTTCTTGTTCCCCTTTCTGCTATTTTTAACTGGATTGAACTTATTTCTCCTCTAATGTTTATTGAAGCTGTAGTCTTACCAGTAATCCAGCCTCTGCTCCGAGAAGCGCAGCGCGCGCAGACATAAAAGCGCAATCACTTGTCAAAAAGGCAATTCTCGACTCATTAAATTCATCCTCCCTCATTTGCTCTGTTGTTGTCTGTTTCTCTATCCTCTAATTCTCTCATCAGCGTCAAGCCAAGTACTCCGAGAACAAGCTGAAGTCGATCAAAGCCCGGAACGAGTACCTACTGACGCTGGAAGCGTCAAACTCCTCCGTTTTCAAATATTACATCCACGACTTGTCGGACTTAATTGATGTAAGTATATAAGACCACGCGCTTTTGTCAGCGCTGTTCTGAAATGTCTTCATCTGCGGCGCAGGCTTGTTTGTCTCCAGTGAGGCCGCAAAAGTTTTTTTTCCAGAGAAGTGTCTTACATAAACAGACACAAACACGCACTTTACATCTTTCTGTATGCCGATCTTTCCCCCCCTTCTAAGGTAGAGTTTCTTTGTGCTCCTCGTGTGTACCCACGAGGGGATAGACTGATGACTTTAGCAGCTGGCCCTGATATAAAAGAAATCTTAGGGCACCAGACTGTGGGATGGAAATTACAGTGCAGGACAGAATTAAAGCAGTTTATTAACTTTTGTGATGAAAACTGTTCTTTTCTCTTTTCCTCCTCTTCTGGTATTATTGAAAACCAACATGTTATATTCATTTATATTCGTGCTGTTTTCCTGACATTTTGTCGCTGCTCTGAGATGTTTCCACATCGTTCAGACTGTCTGAATAGAAAATGGGAGTAGCATTGAACTTGAAACCTAGTTTATTTTTCTTGTTATGTACAGCTGTGGGTCTATTCACTACAATACTCACATCTCTACTCTGCCTTGAAAGCAGACCGTTGACCCTTTTTTTCGGTTAAATCTGGCTTAATTGTGATATGACTCACATTTGATATTAAACCCCAGTTTAGCAGTAAATGTTTGTTTTTAGAGAAATGAACGCGCTGCACTATTTCCTGTAGCGTTTCTCAGAAAAAGTGAGAAAGGAGAGAGCGTTTGGGAGGATTTTATATTCCAGACAGGACTGAAAGAGAAGAGAAATGCAACCTCAATTCAGCGTCACGCTGCGCGCTGAAATTACCCCTCTCCCCGCTCTGCTCACAAGCCATCACATCTCACCGGGGTGCATGTGTGAGTGTGTGTGTGTGGGATGTGCTCTGCGTGAGTTGTATGTGCAGACTGACACACTTTTGTTTATTGATGAAGGAGACCTTTTTATAGTCGGAAAACAAAGTCTACAAGCTGGCTGGTAGTCATTTGTGTTTGCCTATCACCCAGGCCATGTCTGTGTAGGTGTGTGTGTGTGGGGGGTATGTAACCATGTGAGTTATGGGTGCCTGGGATGTGTGTTTTCCCAGGAGAAACCTTGGCCAAGGTCCTAGTTATTCCAAATCAGCATTAGATCCTGGAGGTAACATTATGTAACACAAATACAATACTGATGGCTCAGAGAGAACCGGACTGTTTACTAGTGAAATGTATATTTGCACATGTAAAGACTTAAACCTACGAAATATACATTTATTAACTTTTCTGCTCTATAAAAACATCACTATTACAAACAAACCTTAAACAGCACCAGAAAACATTAGTATCTTTGATTCAGCTGTTGCCTGGTGCAATAAAATGATAATGATTATGTGACAGTAAATCAATAATTTTGGGGTTTTGGATCGGCGATCAATCAAACCAAGCTATTTGAGGGCATTCAACTTCAAAGAATTGTAGCAGGGATTTTTCAGACTGAAAATAAGAACAATAACCGCTGCAGGTTTAGTCTGCTTTTTGTTTTCTGCTGCTCATTTTCCTGAGTTTCCATCTTACGTCGAGCCTCCTCTTTCTGTCTGCCCCAGTGCTGTGATTTGGGATACCATGCCAGTCTGAATCGGGCCCTGCGGACCTACCTGTCAGCCGAATACAACCTCGAGACATCGCGTCACGAAGGTCTTGACATCATAGAGAATGCTGTGGACAGTCTGGACCCACGAAGTGACAGACAGAGGTTCATGGAGATGTACCCTACAGCCTTCTGCCCACCGGCAAAATTTGAGTTCCAGGCTCATATGGGAGACGAGGTACATCAGTCAACAGCAGCAGCTGTAATGGTGAAAATATCTGATAGCTGTGTGCATTTGTGATATGTTTAGAATAAAAATAAACCATACTTGTATCATGGGGTTTACGATGTTTTGTTTCCAAGGCAACAAACAACACGGATGTGAATTTGGAGTTGATTTAAAAAAAAAAAAAAAAGTCTCAGACTCAATGAGGTCTGATTTTCAGTAGCTTAAGTGCAACGTTTTATTACGTCTGGGCTGCCTGATCGGCTTTTACGAGGCACTGAATTTGACAAATCATTTGCTAATTCTCCCCCTGCAGTCATGTAACACAACATGTGTTATGAGTTTTACTGTTTGGCTGGCACTGCCAACGCTGATATCATGTCTGTTTACTAGCAGTCGGTATGTGGCTGTCTGCGTTCAGTTAGCACTGCCGCCTGCTCTGCAATTGAAGAGGAATTTGGATGCCTGCAGAGGTTACGCGTCCTCCTTGTTCCTTGAATAGGTTGTAATTTCAGATTCCTGATCACTGACTGTGTATTTCCTCTTTTTTTTTTGTCCCCCGAGGTGTGTCAGATCTCAGTGCAGCCACCGGTAAACGGAGAGCTCATCCTGAGGTTCCAGCAGCTTCAGTCTCGCCTGGCTACTCTGAAGATTGAGAACGAAGAGGTAAAGTGATCCAAAGAAAAAAACAAATTATATCGATATTTGGGCTGCGTTTATCAAACAGAACTGTTCTCTGCTGCTCCAGGTTTGTCGTTTGGTCTTATTTGTTGGTTGCAAGTTGTTGTTGCAGAGCATTAAAGCTGCTAAAGAAAGTTAACTTTAGCCAGAAGTCATCCAAGGTGAGACACTGAATAGTTGCTGATGATCTCTGAAGAATCAAAGCTTTTGTTGCATATACACACCGCGCACAGACACACACATCTCCTCTCTTTCCCTCTCCCTCTCTCTCTCTCTCTCTGTCTCTCCTTCTCATGCCCTGCAGGTAGCCATCAAACCCTCTCTGTGAAGCCTCCGTTTTTGCTCCCACTGGTAGAATTCACTGTCTCGCTTTTATTTGCACAAACCTGTCCTGCGCTGCTCTGTTTTGACATCGGGGGTGCATCTCTGCCTCTCAGGCTGGATTGTTTTAATCTGTCTGCAGCATGCTCGAGTAACTCGACATTTTCTATAAAACAAAAGCTAATAAGGGAGAAATAGCGGGACTGCTAGAGTTTCACAGAGTGCAGTCGCGTCAGCCGAGCTGGCTTTTGTCTGACCTTTTTTTTTTATGAGCTCTCACTACCTACTGTCTTTATCATCTCTCTTTCTCCCTCCCTCCACATCAGTTCACTTTCTGTCTTTTATCAGCTACAGAGACGAGCAGATACACTGAGCCACGTCACTCAACTTCCTCTGCATTCGCTGCGACTTCAGATTTCTTTTCACCTTAAGGTCAACAGCGACATTTTATTGATATTAAATGAAAGTACACTTGGACTGATGGAACGATGATGGATAGGTTAAATGTATTTGAGGGATATTTTGAGCATATTAATTACTAGAGCTGAAAAAAAATAGTTGATTAATCTCTGAAACGGAATCTGTGAATTATGATTTTGTCATTTAACCAGGCAGAAGTCCCAAATATTGACTGGTTCCAGCCTCTCTTAGAACTCTAAGACAGCCAATCTAAGAGTGTGTTTTCTTGTGTGTTTTATATCATTCAAAATTGAAGCTCACCATTTCTGACATTTTACGGATTTAACGTTTAATAAAACATAATCAGATTACTTACTAATGGAAATAATCTTTAGTTCCAGCCCAGTTTGTTGTTTATGCTGTGTATTAGGCCTGGTCAGGGTCCTGCTGGTGTCATCACAGTCCACAAAGCCTGCAGTATGTACAGTATTTCTGCAACATGGCACATACACAGGCACCCCTGTGTGCGCGCGCGTGTGTGTGTGTGTGTGTGTGTGTGATACAGAGAGAGGCTATGATGACAAGCCGCGGTTGCTTCATGTCCTTTTCCGCCCGCCTCACTGAAGCGGATGTCCTGGTGGGTCAGAATTGGAGGGCGCTGCTGCCTTGTGTTAGGATCACCAGATGGCCTCTCTTCCCGGGCACAGCACGCCAGATACATCCTTGAAAAATGAACTTTCAAAGCGCAGTGAACGACCTACAAGCACGACTGTCAAATGTACAAGAGAGAAAAGAGAGTCTGTCTTTATCCGGCCAGGAAAGGCTGCAGGGCAGTGCTTAATAGAAGTGCAGCTGTTTCCTCAAACCTCTTGGACTCCCGTGAAACCGTGAAAGAAAACATTGCTGAATAATTTACTCTGCATCAGTGGCGGGTGGGAAGAAAACTGGAAAACTGTGGATCTCAGTCTTTTTAAGCAGTTAGGGTTAACGTATCCCTGCTGGGTGCCTCGCTACAGAAGTTACAATTGAATTTTTTTCATTAAGAAAAGTCTGTTCTCAGAGGACGTCGTTCATTTCAGCACCTCGGTTGGTCGGTGTGGTTCATCTCTTTTTCAGATGTAATAATCTGGCCATTTAGATCTTATTTGCCTCCGTATGAACCAAAGCTCACACAGGGCGGTTTTCCTCCTCTGCTCTCGTTTGTATTCTCAAGACGTCTCGCGCCGATCTCTGGCAATCTAATAGCATCTCCTTTAGCGGGGAGTGTTTGTTTTTCCTCAGATAAATCTCAAGGAAGCACATCAAAGCGTGTGTGTGTGTGTGTGCCCATGGCGGGATGACCAGCAGATCACACACTTACTCCTTGGGTCTGTTGAAAGCTATGGACTGCAGTCCGCCTCTTACGATGTGATGATAGATAGGTGAAGTAACGGGTAAGCGATATCACACTGCTGCCCTGCTGAATAACATTGATTTAAAAGTGTGACGAGTTGAACCGTCTTGGATTTTGACAGCACGGGAGTTATTTTCAGTCCGGTGAATGATGCCAGACTGACGTTTAGCTCCTCATATTGGTGGTCTGTCTGTATAGCACCGTAGGAAATACCCGAGTCATGGTTCTTTATTAAAAATAAACAAACTTAATTCAATCCCAGGGACTTCTCTCCAGGTCTGTTGTGCAACTACGGGGACTAATAGGCATATCCAGCGAGTCCTACTAAGAATGCTGTTGTAATTGAGTCCAGCAGTGAACACTGGTAACCGTTCGCCTGCTGAATAATGGATATACTCAACAGCTTTTTTTCACTGGGAGCGATTCTCTCGCATGCATGGGTCCTGTCTTCATGATGACAGCTGGGCCTCTCGCCTCCATGGGGGGGCCACCATGGACGAAGCTGCCAGGCACATGGCGAAAGAGAGGCCAAACACCCCGGGAACTCGTAACTAAAGATTGTGCGTCGCAAGTTGCGTGTATTTTCTCTGTCTATTGAAGGCGGCAGGTTCTTTTTCTTCTTTCTCCTTTAATCACCGAATGACTGATCATCCTCGACTGTTTTCACAGGACAGGGTGATGTTTTGTAAGTTTTATGATTGCGGAATCCCCTGTTTCCTTTTCCACGCTGTCATTAGTCGTGTTCAAACCTGCAGTATGTCTTTTTTGCTTCACGATAGGATGCATGACAGTGTAACCACATCCACCTCGCATGCCCTAAGCGCGTGTGTGCGTGTGTGTGTGTGTCAACACTGTAATCCATCAGCGCAGCACATAATAGAGATGAAGTCCACCTTGCTTTTCAGGTGGGTTTTGTTCTGTTTTGAAGGCCAAATGAGTCACGGGTCAAACTGTTTAAAATAACAAGCTAGAAGCCACTGCTGTCTGTGTGTTACACCAGGAATCCACCTCGTTCTTTCATTAGCTCTGAGGTCACAATCACTTAATAACTAAGAAATGGGGTCGCTACCTTTGAGTGGGGGGTCCAGACCATTAAGAATAATTAGGTGGAATTCCAGCTGCATCTCACTCAGGGCCCGTTGACCTGTGATGCCCCCACCTTTTTAAAAGCACACACACAATCGAGCCGCGATGGTTGGAGCGCTTCACTCTCTCCACCCGGAGTGTCTCTGTTGAATGAGACGAGAGTTTTGCTGATTTTTTTTTTTCCTGAGAGATGGTTGTTGATGTTTCTCCATCGACATGGCCTCTTTCCCTCTGCAGATTTTCACACATCAGTGAGTCATGCCTCCCTTTTGACATGGCCTCTTCCTCATTGTATGTTTCTCTATCCTATCCTTTCTCGCAAATGTCTGTTGGCTCTTTATTAATATTATTTTTAATAAACCGGGCAGTCAGTCAGTGCATTTGAAGGATAAACATCAAGCAGAATGATCACTGTTTTGACCCCCGAATGCCCCCATAAATCATGCTGTACATACAATTAGAACAAAAGAAATAAAATTAATTATAAAATTGTAATCCTCCCAATTTTGCGTAGTTTTCCGCAGATCACGGCATATCAAACAGTGCCTTTATAATGACTGTGGGGGGGGTTAGCAGTGTTGGTTGGTTGGTCTACCTCTTTGGCTCAGGCAGAAATAGCATAACAAATATTGAATGTATTGGCATAAAATTGTTGACCATTATTAGACCACAGTGTTCATTTGTCTAAGATGTTTTTATGACAAAGTACCAGCAAAGCTAATGACATCCCCATCGGCCTGAGCTCTATTTTGTGTAGTGCTGATAACAAACATGCTACACTAAGGTGGTCAACATGGTACACGATAAACCTGCTAAACATCAACATGTTAGCATTTTCGGTGTGACTGCGAGCTCGTTAGCACGGTGATGTTAGCCTTTAGCTTTATGCTTTGCTATTTATAGTTTAAGTAAAGATTAAGCCTGGATGTCGACTGACGAAAGACACAGAGACGTCTCATCTTTCTCACAAAGTATGACTTCAAATTCTTATTCATAGTTTACTCAAACGGTATCTATCTGTCTTCTTCTTGTTTTATGGAGCCCGTACACTCATTTGCCCTCCCATTTGTTTGTCATATCCTCTGTCACCATTTACTGGACACAGTCACGGCCTGCAGCACTTGCACTAGCTGAACATCTATCGCAGTAAGTGGTGGGGCACGCTCAGCAAAGTCCTGATATTTATAAGCTCCGGCAGAAGCACTCCTGTTGACGGAGACGGGCGGTTATGGAAATGAATCTTAAAAGCCTTGCGACTGAATGTACCATCTCCAGCCAGACACTGTTCACCTCTGGCCCCTCTGAGTGCATGCAAATTGATTGCTTTGGCTGGAAGTCATGTTCATGGGCCGGTGGATTTTTAAAGAACGTGCATCTTGTCAGAAAACACCAGAGTTTTTCACCGTGTCATGGGACGGAGAGAGAGGCTTTTACAGAGTGTGATGATACAAGCCGCTGAGTATGCTGTCATAATAACACTGTGATAGTGAAGAGATGACAGGCAGCTTTTAAGCAGACTGTGAACCAAATCGCTCAACTCTTTCACTTATGTCTCCAGATCAAAAAGACGTCAGAGGCCACCTTGACCACCATTCAGGACATGGTGACCATTGAAGACTACGACGTGTCCGAATGTTTCCACCACAGCCGATCCACAGAGTCGGTCAAGTCCACTGTATCGGAGACGTACCTCAGCAAACCCAGCATTGCCAAGAGGAGGGCCAACCAGCAGGAGACGGAGCAGTTCTACTTCATGGTGAGGGGACAAGTTGTGTGATTTCAGAAAAGAGTATGCTGATGTCAGGTGTTTTTTTCCTGCATGAAAATATTTGAAAAATGTGATGCCTTGTTAGCTTATATGTTGCACTTAGATGTGAAAATACCAGATATCGCTCATCTGATTATGATTTCTAGCTGCTAAACCCTAAATGGAGTCCAAGAATATGAACTTAAGCTTTCATCTGAACTTTAAACTGCTTTAATCTCTGCAAGCGAACTTTAAAACTCTGCATCTCATGCACCAAGCCCCCCCTTTTGAAATCTCTGATCAGTTGGCAGAGGGGCAGCTCACCCCCAAAATATTTCCATTTTGTAGGGCTAACTGCTATCCTGTTCCACTCTGAAGATGGACATGCTCTGATAACGGCTTTAAAAGGGCTCTCAGCGTGTCCTTTGCCCTTGGCTTTTTTATCGTAGATTGCTGTCTCGAGAGCGGGCGCGCTGGCTGGCACTCAGGGCCACCGTGTAATTACTCTCAATTCTCCACAGAAATTCCGGGAGTTTCTGGAGGGCAGTAATCTCATCTCCAAACTGCAGGCCAAACATGACTTGCTGAAGAGGACCCTTGGTGAAGGTGCAGTCACGACTTTACTTTTACACTCTACTCTTAGGGCCCCCCTCTGTTCCTGTCACACTGTCACTGAGTGTTTGCTTTTGATTCTTGCTTCTCGGTGTCAAACACGCTTTAACCTGTCTGTGTTGCCTTCCTCCAGACAATATGAGGATTATTTTAGCCATAATCAGTTGAATTTTGCTCCTCCATCCTTTTGTTCCTTTCACTCTTTGCCTGATTTTTCAACTAGTCAAAGCTCCTAGATGGTACTTCAGGTTTTAGCCAGGCAAGCTAGAGCTGAGGGGGATTTTGAATTTCTATTACCCGTCTTAGTGATTGATTTGCTCCCAACTTAATGGACTGCTATGTATTAGACGGCGGCCATTTCCAACACTCTCTCTCTCTCTCTTTGTTCTGCATTGGTGGTATCTCCTCGAGGCCTTAACCCAATTTACCGTCAAACCCGGAGAGTGTCTCTCAGTCATTGTTCTAACCTGCAGACCTGGTGGTCTCAGTCAAACTGTCCACTTAAAGAGTAATGGAGACATGGGCTAACGAGGCAGAGAAAAGCCTCCTGCTTCTCCCACGTGCTCCTTAATCATGTCGTTGTCAATGAGCTGAAGTACAGTATGAGTCACTTAAACACAGACAGGTCAGATCCTGTTCATGGGAACAGATGGCCGCACATTTGAAACTACTCCTGTTCTCCAAAAGCATTTGGAAGCTATTTTGTGCTTAATCTTACTTTGCCTGTCCAGACTTGTAGCTTTGTGTATTACTATAATGATTAGTGTGTCTGCGCGCCTGTGTCAGTTGTAAACGTACACCTGTGTGTCTGGTAGTTGTTTGTTTTTACTCTAGTTGTGATGTAGCCCAAGTGTAAAAGTCGCTATGCGAGTTCTGTGTGCGTAGGTCTGTGTGTGTGTGTGTGTGTGGGTTTTGTTTGCGCTGCTCAAGAGGGCCAGCGGCTGTGGACAGATGGCAGGCTTCAAATGCTTCACTAGGTGCATGCAAAACGCACCGCAGAGACCTCAGAGACAGGTCTCTGCATGTCCACACGTCTAACTTCCCCTCACATCTCTTCTCTTCTCTCTCTCTCCGCCCGCAGGCCACAGAGCTGACTACATGACCACAAGGTAAAGTACACGCTCACACTTCAGGACCTCTGCATATTCAAGATGCACATCCACTCCACTCTCCTTTCAACAGCGTCAGAAACACTTGTCTTGAGGCTCAAGGCGAGGACAGTTTGCTTCAGGAAATTCTCCCTGTGAATGAAACACCGTGAAAGCAAAGGAGTCCATAGCTGGACCCTAGAGAACACTGAGCAGATGTGCCGGCCTCCGTGTTTTCTAAGCCCAACCTGGTATCGTGTTCATGGGTTACTGTACTTACTATTCCCAACAGTATCATATGTCAGGCCTTTTTAAACTGAATGAGCGGCGGTAAAGTGAAAAGAATGTTTGGCCTATGAAGTGAGAGGAGAAAGAATTTGCATTAAATTTAAATATTTCAGCATTTGTACAACAAAAGATGAGCACATGGGAACAGGTGGGTCAGTTAAATCCTTAGTCTAACCAAGTAATCTTACTAAGATTAGATACTAACAATATAGTACTATACAATTACATTTTCAGGTATTCATGAACAGTCTAAACAAAACAGTCATGGAGCAATTTGCAGCGAAAGGTCAGGCAGCAAAGAAGATACTAGAAATTTTCTTTGTTTTATTTTATAGTCAAAACATTCTAGGTAACTGAAGTGTTCACAGCCGCCATCTTTTTCTCCTACACGCTTGGAAGACAGAGGTTTAGGCGAGGGGTATTCAGTTTGTTGCAATCTGCAGTTTCAGCACTAGATGCCACTAAATTTATCAAGCAAAAAATTACAAAGACTTCCAGCTCGTCAACTGTTAGGATTTTCATTTTTTTTTGAGACAAGACAGGACATTCACAGACGTCACCGTCAGCTCTGTGAAACGTTACATGGAACATGAAAAAAAATGCCTGAGCGAAGAAGGAGAAGAGGATAATTCTAGTATTTGTAATCAAATACATGTCAGCGAAGTCGCATCTAATGACTGAGTTTAATTTAGATTTTATGTCTCGTGTTTATTTAAAACCTCTTCAGATCTTTCTCGCAGAATAATTCTGTCACAGTGTTTTGAGCAGCAGAGTCCAAGGCTATTTCAATCTCATACAGGTCACAGGGCATCGTACTGCATCAAGTCACACACACACATCCACACAAACTAAGCGAGGCAAATCCCCCGCAGGGCCTGTCATGAGGTGGATGCTGACACATACAGTGTTCCCAGCAGGTCTGATATTTCACTGGCCTGTGATATCTCATGGAGAAAGAAAAGACAGGATTATAAAGAAAAAGTTCATTCACGGGTTTCAGCAGCGCCTGAAAATACCCTCATTCACCCGTCCATCATCTCGAGACGAATGGTTTATAAAGATTAGTCAGCCTCAACTTCAGTTTTGACGGACCTAAAGGTTATTGGAGAATAGGTAAACCACCCTGAAAGGAAAACCGTGTTGTTTACTTATTCTGATGCATTCTTTGTATTCTAGACATCCCAATGGGCCGCTCAGAACCCACACTGGCACCCGACGGGCTAGACCCCGCTCTGTTTTTAATGTTAGGTTATTTAATGGCAATTTGGAGTCATTTATCAAGGTACTGATTACCAGTCTGCCCGCTTGACATCGCTCCTCCTCCTATCTATTTTCTGTCTTGCTCTGGCTTTCTGGCCATTTTGGTGGGTTCCCCCAAAGCATCTTAGCTTTGATTTATCTTTTACCAATATACGACAACAACAACAAAACAACATATTTGTGCTAAGATGGATTCTGGAAACCTTCCTCATGAGTCAGTGAGCTCTGGTGGTCTGCGTCTAAGATGTAAAGGGTGGCACTGATAGATCTCGGAGGGCTGCAGGAGGAGAGGAGCGGCAGTTTGAGATAATACATGATAAATGTTTGTCTCCATCAGCTCCCCTGACTCGCTGCTGACCTGGCATCGCCGTGTTGCTCTGGCAGAGATACTCTTTCTGTCTCCTCCTCCTGAGCGAGGGCAGAGGCCAGTGAAAAACAGCAGGATAAATGGCAGTCAGGGAGCAGATGTCAGACTGATATGGTGCTGCTGGCTCCCTCCTCCGGGCCTCTTCACCGCCTCTCACTGGTGGCCGCGTCCAGTCCTGCCTGGCCCTGTCCACTTCCTATTGTTTACTTTCGGGTTTGATGCCAGCACAGAGTGGAATGAGGGTGCGCTCTTTGGTGGGTAGCTGCTGTGATCCTAATCTGGGTCTTGCCTTTTCTCTCTCTTTCTGTCTCTCCATCTCTGGCTTTTGTGACACGTCTCTGTAGCCGCGGACGACGGAACTCACATGCCCGACATCAGGTAGACACCTTGAAGCATCTTGGGGGGACCCATGCTGCTTGCCTGCGCACATTTCCTTTACCTGTCCTGCCTTGACAACATTTTAATATTTGTCTGTGTCTTGTATTCGTCACCTGACCTCTGTGAGTCAACTGAGACAGACTGAATTGATGGTTTCCTCCTTGAGCAGAGCAAATCTATCTTAAGCTCCTATGGTGAAATTCCCAGCACGGACCACATCCAGCTTCAAAATTAGTATTGAATTTATGTGACATGAAGCGGCCATCTCCAGTCTAACATATCCAAAGGGATAGTATTACATAATATAATCCTGCTGCACCAGACCTGCACTTCAACCCTCACAGTTCCACTCCAGCGATAGATAGTCGATTTTGGCATGGTCGCTGTATTTGGACCGTGTGTATACCCCCGAGGGCTGTAAACAGATCCACTGTATCATTAAAAGCATGTACTGAGTCCCTGTCCAGCACGGAGCCTCAGGAGCAGCTGGCACCAGGGCAGAACAAGAGTGCAGTCCACGTCAAAGCGCGTGAGAGGAATGCGTTTTCTCTCAAGGAGACAGCGTCACTCCTCTCATCCCACCACTTCTGCCCTCAGCTCCACATTCAAGTGTGCGGCTCTTTAGATAAGTTCTCATTAATTTAAACAGAGGGTGCACTTGATCGTCGGCATAGCAAGGCACAGAGTATATTTAGCAACACTGAAGGCCAACGTGAAACGCGTTGGACCGCATGTTCGTACATGCTTGCTGCTGTAGATAGTGAATGAGTTTTGTACAATCTGTGATATTTTTAATTCGGCAAGTTGTTACGGGAGGCTGGGCATGAACAGTCAAACAGCTGGTGGAGTAAACTCAGTCTGTGTCAGTAAGATCTCAAAAAAAAGGTAATCCTTGTCTTTGTATCTAAACCTTCACTTTCACTGGGTGTGCATGTGTGTGTACCTTTTAACGTCACGTTAACCGGTTTCTGTCAGAGCCTGACCGATACATCGGCCGTCTACATTGGGACATTACAGTTATACTGGCATTGACCTACATGTTTTCAGACATGCAGAATAGAAATTGTGAAGAAATGAACTGACGTAATAAATGATCCTGTACATTTGATACTACACACTTTATGGATCTATGTAAAGAAAAAAGCCAATATACCGATTTCTATCAATCTGAATTATTGATAGTGAGAGGGTCTAGTGTCTGTCGGGCTCTAGCTGTTGTTCATGAAATAAAAACAGCAAATTACACATGATGTGACATTCCGGTGTTTTGGTTTACCGTTGCCTTCAAAGGACTCTGGACAAGCTATCCCACGTGTGGTTGAGAGCTGCATTCGCTACATCAATCTGTATGGTGAGTCGGTTGTCGTTGCACAGTGTGGAGACATTTTGTCACTCCAGCTAAGCAGTCACAAATTGATGATTGTATTTATGCTTTCTTTGATGAAATCTTCTCATAAATCAACAGCCATCTGCTTATTTTTTTTAAAGTTTATCTGACTTTGATGAAACGTGTCACTTCAGTGATTCCAGGCACTAATTGTTTGGGCGTGTGCATAGCTTTTACATGTTCGGGTTTCACCGCGTTCCACTTCAGCTGCAGTCATGGGAAAATACAGATTCCATCCTGTTTACAGCGGCGTAGCCTTTTCCACCCAGCTTCCCAAACATGCCGTGAGACAAATAGACACACAGCTTAGACTGGCACAAGTGATGAGTTATAATATTGGTTTTAAAACAGATTAAAAGAGACAGTTAAGATGTGACAGTAGTGAGATCTTATGGTTTTGCAGGCTCGCCCACTGAGCCTCTGATGATGTACAGAGAAGAGACAACAACAAGAGACAAACTGCAGACTAATCATTCTTCCTTCTGACCCATGACCTCTCCCCTTATTAAGTCCCAATCCCTGCTGGAAGAAGCTCTAGTAAAGCTTGATTGTGGCCTCCCTGACTCATTAATTACTCTTAATTAGAAAAGTGAAGGGGCTTAACGAACAGGATGTGCCTTTTAGTCCCAACTAAAGTAGGCTTTATTTACTGAGACCATCAGAGTGGACTACGGAGAATGGTTGAGTGTGTCTATGCTCTTCTTTTACTGTGCATTTCTCCATCTTTCTTCAGGCCTCCAGCATCAAGGAATATTTCGCGTATCCGGATCTCAGCTGGAAGTCAATGACATCAAGAACTCGTTTGAAAGAGGTCCGTGAAACTATATTAACGCCGCATTATCGCTCGGATCGCTAAAGGATTTTGTTGTTATCAGAACCAGATGTTTGTTACAATTAGGAACTGTAATTAAGGACCTACTATTGACCTCCCTCCTCACTCGTCTTGCAGGAAATGACCCTCTGACGGATGACGAGAATAATCATGACATCAACTCGGTGGCCGGCGTTCTCAAACTTTACTTCCGTGGCTTGGAGAACCCTCTTTTCCCCAAAGAGAGGTTCAACGATCTGCTGGCCTGCATCAGTAAGAACACACACATTCACCCTCAGTGAGGTTATTTTATTCTGAGTACGTCTCTCTGTTCTTCATCGCAACAGCTCAGTGTTTTTTTTTTTTTTCAACATACATGTTGCTGTGTGACCATTCTCAAAGTTGGAAACATTTATAACATATCAAAGACACACAGTCTTTTCATCGTGACTGTGGCCTCTGTAGTCGTCTTACACACACTCGTATAGATTCCTCAGATGAAACAGTGTAAATAACCGTCTGTGGTGTTTCGTCAGCAGAAAGGCTCTGGCCTCTCCTTCTCTCTCTGACACTTTGTGTTGATGCTACTCTGTGGTATTTGGTCGAGTACTGAGAGGGATTATTATCTGTCGCAAGTGGCACAAAGCTGACCGTGCTTACAGGACCGTGGTGGAATGTTAAATGTCCGCAGCACTGAGTGTATGAATCCAGAGCCGAAGTCCTCTTTAGAATAGTCACATTGTCAGTTTGCCACGAGTCGGTCCACAGATCAGTCAGCTCTTTGTGTGGCTTGTCCTGATCTTTTAAGACATTACATGGGAGACTTTTAGGCTTTGCTAAAGAACCATTGAACATGCAGAGTCACATGGAAACGTGCGCTGTAATGCCTGAGCTCTGCGTGTGCCATGTGTGTTTTCGCTGTGTACTCGTGTGTGTTTGCGTGTTTCCTGGGTGTACTTTTACACATTTGTGTAAGAAGATGTGTAATGGGGATTCCCTGTTTACATTCCCAGCTCAACATGCCAGTGATTGCAGTGTGGGCTGAATGCCCAGCAGGCTCCATATTAAAAACCCTCTGCTTATTCCATATGGAGCAGCTCGGACCAGCTACAAGATCACTTCTCCATTTAACTGCTCTCAGTTGACTGTTTTTTTTTTCTTCTCACTACCGCAGCATATTGCGGTTACTGATATCTTTCATTTTGGCAGCAGGGATGTTTTGCGTGGGTGTGCTCACACGTGTGTTTTTAGGTGATGTATAAACGGACATTGGAGTAGATCTTTAAATAGTAGCTTCTGAAGTGCTCGGGAGCCTTGCGGAATCCTAGTTAGGTATTCATGAAAAATGTTATACATCACACGGATCCCAGAAGCCCAAATCCCAGATGGCACAGAGTGGCTGGAGGGTGACAGGGCTATTTTTAGCAGGCGGCAGAGCCCCAGCTCAGCCAGATAAAATACGTTGCTTCAAGTGCCACAGCAGAGCAAATGAGATAGTAACGAAAAACATGCAGGTTTTCATATGCATGGGCAAGATTTTAAATGATTTGCTTTTGTTTAAAGCTCTGATTCTGCTCATTCAATACATGTTTTTTGGGGAAAAAGTTACTCCTTGGTTGAGTCATTTCTAAAAGTTCTCCTAGAGAACTTGAAGCTGTTTTCATTCAGGGCAGGAAAAACTGCTCGGCGTCGTCGTTGTCAGGTGCTATTAAAGAGCGCTGACTTCCTTCTCCTCTTCCTCTGTGGTATCAGCAGAGGAACACAGACTGAGGTGAAGGTCACGACCACAGCTAATACGTTTCCTGTGGCTTCTACGCATTTTACATAACACTGCATTAGTAAATCTTTGCTGCTCCTCCACAGACTTGAGCTCAGCTCAGTGTGGAGCAGATGTGTGCTTGCATATGTATGCTTAGACGTGGTCATCATCAGGCAGATGAGTGTAAATATACAGCTTTTTAGGGCGCTGCGTTTGACAGAAACAAAACAGTCTAAAGTCTTTCATTTAATATTTTTCCTTCTTGTATTACAGCGGTATATTACTGTATTAACATCATACCCTCTCTGTCCTTGTTTTGCTGCCGTAGGGATAGAGAACTTGTATGAGAGAGCGCTCTACATCCGTAAGATCCTCTTGACCATTCCCAGATCGGTCCTCATCGTCATGCGCTACCTCTTCGCCTTCCTCAACCAGTAAGTTTATAGACACAGGCAGTAAATCTATTGCATATTTCACATCTATGAAGTCTGAAAAGTCTGAAATGCTACCCCCAGCGCTGCGTTCCTCTTCTGATTTAGCCTTTTCGTCGCTCTTCTTACCCCCATCTTTCTTTTCCTACCTCCTTCCATCCACCCTCCTCTCCTCAGCCTGTCCCAGTACAGCGACGAGAACATGATGGACCCGTACAACCTGGCCATATGCTTCGGCCCCACGCTCATGCCCACACCAGACAGCCAGGATCAGGTCTCCTGCCAGGCCCACGTCAACGAGATAATCAAAACCATCATCATCCACCATGAGACCATCTTTCCTGATGCCAAAGAACTGGATGGGCCCATCTATGAGAAGTGTATGGCTGGAGGAGATTATTGGTGAGGACACGAATGGCTTGTTTTTTTTTTGTTTTGTTTTGTTTTTTTGCAAATGGTGGCCCTGTCACCGGCGTCTGGGTTTAAAAGTGAACGTGGAAAGCATTCTGATGAGGTCACTTCATGCAGCTGCACAGATTTCACAACGAGACGTGGGTTTGAGAGTCAGACAGACGCTGGTGGTTTTCTTATTGCATTATTTTCTTTTCTTTTTTTTTTTTTTTGGAACAAAGGCACGCAGCCAAGCCTCCGTCCTTAGGGACTCACTCATACTCATGCAGGTATGCGTGCACGCTCATCGCTGCAGCTGTCTCGGTAGTATGTCAGTGGAGTTGATATCAGTAATTACACACAACAATTAGCCGTCTGTGGTTAAGCGCCATAACAAGGTAGATGTTTCAGCAGTGACTTTCCGTGGCAGACTCCCCTATTTTTTTTGTAGGTGAGACAGGCTGAAACAATCACTTTAATTACCACGATCACAGCAGGGGGAAAAAGAGAGGTCACCTGGCAGGGAAAAAAAAGAATTAGATGAATTGCAGCCCAAAGTCAAACAGATCAAACATCAGGCCCTTTGCCAGCTCCACATCTGTAAGCAGTGCCTATCACTTGTTTCTTCTTCTCGTTATCTGTCTCTGTTTCTCCCGTTCTATGACCCATCATTACCACACGCTGACAGGGATTTATCCCTACACAGAGCTAATCGTCCATCTCAGCATGACCGTGTCCACCCGGCAAGGCACATAAGGCCCTGGGGAGATTTGTTGTCTTGGCTGTCTACCTTTCGTCCAGAAGAGGAGGCGGCTGGTGACATGTTAGCATGGGTGCAGACAGTTCAGTTGCATGCAGGGGGTAATCTGTGAGAGGTTCGTGTGTGTGTGTGTGGCATTACTGCCATCTCTCTTAGCATGATGCCAGAAGAAGACCATTTTGAAAAAAGAGGACCAACCACAGATAAAGGATCTAAGTCTCTCATAGAGTGACCGCCGTTTGAACTCAAGCCCTTCACAAAAACACCTCGATTCCTCCCCGTCATCTTCACTGAGTTTAGCCTGACTGCTGAGACTTCTTTTTAATATCACAAACTGAATTTGCAGATAAAGTCACTTCAAACTGTTTTTACTTCCTGAAAGAAAAAGAAATGAAGAAAAATTGTGCTCAAGAGGGAAAAAAATTGTCTTTTTTGAAACTGACCGTTGACCCCCTGTTGTCCCCCACAGTGAGAGCCCCTACAGTGAGCACGGAGCCTTGGAGGAGGTAGAGAATGAGGCAGGGACAGAGACGCACACCAGCGAGGATGGTGAGTAACAATACAAACGTGTACGTGCATGTCGTACATAATCATATACTATAATCATCCTATACTTTCCCGTCCATATTCTTTGTGCAAATTGAAGCTTTCCCTCGTGTCCCTGGTGCTGCAAGGGTTAAGCCCAGCTCTCTGCAGCTAATCCTGCCTTTCAGCCCGTTTAATGCAGTAACCTTGAAGGGCTAGGGAACTGGGCTCACAGTGACGGACGGCCATTCATATTCTAATGGTTCTGCCTCTCCCTCGAGGCTTTGGGACACTTCCACACCCCAGTTTTACAAATGCCATAGTGGTCTGCACCCACAGGACCCCTTGGGACAGGGATCCCCACGTTCCCCCATAGGATTTTTTTTACATTGTGAAAACAGTGATTTGTAAAAGAATAGCAAATGTCTGGAGTTGTGGGTCAAAACTGTCACGGTTTAATAGCTTTTCAGAAATGATACGGTCTGTGTTTTCTCTACCTTTAACTACATTTCCATGTGTCCAAGAGAAATATGAGGAAATTAAACACACCCGACTCATATAGACACTGGAGGGACTTCTCGCAGACATAGTGGGATACGGTAAATTTGTGTGATCACACATGTGGTCCTTTGACTGAACTGGATACCAGTTGGTCTGGTCCAAATCAAATAGATGAGCGAGTTGAAGCCAAAATATCAGCCGGGGTCAGACGCCGCCGTTAACATCTAGCGAGAAAGCAGAAAAATACAATAAAACTTCCAGCTCATTAAAAAGTGATAAATATCCGTGACAGAGAGCCGACCAAATGTAGACGGTGTGAGCGAACCGAGTCAACCAGTCGAGCAACGTCTTTATATCTCACCTTAGTAACAGACTTCCCTAAACCTGTTTCCATGGTGACGACAGCGGCCCCAATCCTGTCTGCTTTTCACACCCAGAGATGATTTTTTTTAGGGACACCCTGTCACAATTTATCATCAGTCTACATGGACAGAGTTTGGAAATATGGTTGATTTCTCCTCATTACATCAGCTGTTAATCACTCTGCTTCCAAATTAAAGTAGTCATCTGAATGTCCTCCATAAGCAAAAGGGACATCTGATTAGACAGGGAAACTTCCGTATGTGAGGATTCCCACTGTTAAACACAGATGGCAGCTATGAACTCTTTGAGTAATTAATGGAAGATTATGTTTTCCAGAAATCCCTCGCTACCATGGTTTTGTTCCAATAGCTTCTTTGAGCGGGCTGGGAAGGATGTCCTCACTGACTTAAGTCCCTCCCTGTGGAGTCTTGAACTGTGGTCAAGTTATTGTCATCAGTTATTTTTAAATCCCCATGACCTCATTTGGATTTCAGACACAAAGGCAAACCCCCTTTTCCTGTTTGGTTACCAGCAATTGATTCTCCAGGATGAAAAAGTTTTAAACGTTCTCTTCGCTCTTCTTAAGGCCCAAAATATGTTTGCCCTCAAAGTAAGGGAACTCAAGACAGACAGAGAGTGGAGTAAAAGTCATACCACATGTTGGGCTAAGTAGCTGTCCGGAAATCTGGTCGACGCAGCCCCCCTGGAGTATGTTAGAGCTCATTAGCTCAGATAGATGATCCGGACTGGGCAGATTTAGACAGGGCACAAAGTAAATCTAAGTGATCGTTGCTTTGATCAGATGAAGGAGAAGAATTCTGCGGTTGGCTTTTCATTTTCGAGATAAAGATCGTGTCATGTTAGTTGTTTGTTTTATAAAGCCTAACCCCGGTTTGTCCCTCTCATTGTGTTACCATTCCATTCACGGCACGGAGCATCCGATTTACCAAGAAGTGAACACTGTGGGAATTTTTTGGGGGGGAACAAAAGTAATTTAACAGCATCATAGACTTCTAACTGCAGCACAATAACATAAAAAAAACATATTTAACTCAACAGCTGTTTGCTACCTCAAAGAAGACATTCCCGTCAACCTCAGCTGTACTTTTCACTAACTAGCATTGTGATAGCATGCTACAATATTCAATTAAGATGCTGAACATAAGGAATGAATGAACAAAATGAATCCAACCATAAAACCATGACTTTATCTTTATTTCTTCCACTCATACTTAATTAAATAAACAATACAGGCACGTTGGGGGCTAAATAGAGCCGTACTGACACACATGAGAAGTCTCATTGCCTGTGGGCGGTCGTGCCTGAAGATGAACTGTCCACTTTTAAAGTGACACTTCTCGCACGCCATCAATACATTGACGTTATCTGCTAGTAAATTTGCCACAAGGTCAGAGGTGAGCTAACTGGCGCATTGATTATACATCACTGTGCAGCAGTACAGTAGGATGTCCTTGCTGTCAAGTGGCCCAGTAGGCACGCTGTTTATTGGATTGCACATGTCAAAGGGCGGTGTATGTTTTGCAGTACAAGAAGGGTCATCCTTTTTCCCGCATAAAGAGCTGCGTCTCAGTTCAGCACGAAGCCTCCCGCTCTGTTTGTAGCAGCAAGCGCCCCAGATTAATGTTTGTCGTCAGAGAAAAGGGTGCGTAGAAGAGAAGAAGTGTTTTAAACCCTCTCCTGCATCCCGATCCTGCTCCCCCATTTCTATGCATGAGCATGGATGTAGAGCAACACACCCATCGACTCTGCTCCACTGGCTTGTGCAAGACATCTGACAGTTCGTATCTCTTACACCGCAGGCCTCCAGCACTTACAGTTCAACATTTCCTTAACTCCAGTTCTAGTGTGTGCATGTGTGTGAGGGTGTGTGTGTGTGTGTGAAGTAACCTCGGGTGGTTGGGTCTGAAGCTGATTCTCAGTTATAATTGCACAACATGACAGAGGGATCCTTTACCGCACTGAGATTTGAGTTTATGGCCTGCTGCTCTCAGCTGCAGCCACGTCACTGCACTGTTGGTGTGTGTGTGTGTGCGCGTGTGTGTGCCTTGTCTAAACATTTGCAGATGGATGGATAGGCTGAAGTGAGAGAAAGAGATGGATAAAATGTAGAGGAAGAGAAATCCCTCGCACCGATAAAGGTTCCGTCAACTTTATTAACAGCCCCGTCGGCTGCAGTGCAGCCCAATTAATTCAGGCAGTAAATTCCCGCTCGTTACATTTCATTGGAGCCACGTCACATCTACCCTGTCAGTCCTGACGGCCAAGTGAAGCAAGGAAGGTGGCAAGTTAAAGGTTGGGGAGAAAAATATAATAGAAATAAATGAGGTCGAACAGGACACTGTGAGAAAGCCTCCTCTGCTCTGAATCATGCCTGTATTTCCTCCATCACGTGGCCTCTCGGCTCATCTGGGAATTATTTTACATAGATGCCGTGACACACCATGATGGCTTTTCACAGCCAATACAAGCTTCAGCCATTTACTCTGTTCCTGTGTTAAGGTGAGGCTATGTCTGTCCAGGGACCCCCTGTCTCACTTGTGAGAAAGTGAGATGGGAGTGGGTGGCAGAGGTAGGAGTGAGAGGAATAAAGAAGCTATTTTTAGACCTGTGTTGCTGTAGCGCATGCATATTAGCTTGGAGAGACGTACCTTCTTGAACAGTCGACTGCAGTCGTTGTGGTTGAAAATGCAGATGTTTTCTTCAGGGCACATCTCAATTTAAGATTTTCATCAGTTTAAAAAAAGAGAGTAATCAATACACATCTAAATTTGAATAAATCATAATAGTAACTTCTCAGTCTATCACTCAACCCCCTGTTATAACTTTTCCTGCTCTTTCCCATGTCACTGATCCAGGCCTCTACTTGTACAGCTTATTGAGTAGATATCAACCCGGTCTAATGATCCATACAGTGACTGACATGCCCCTGAGTCATATAGATCTCCTCTCACTAGCTACTATAATTATCCTGCTAAAGCTCCTCAGGGCCTGTTGTGGCTCAGGCCTGGTGTTGTACAGCCGGGTTACTATTGGCTCCAACTAAAATAACCGACCGGCTCAGCACACTTTAACTCCATGTGCACAAACATGCCAGTATTAGATCTAATAGTAGACTCTCCTGCATCAGTGCCAACGTGCATTTAGGTGCATTTGCCGTCTATCTGGATTAAGATTTTTATTTCATAAGACTGCAAAACTTGCATCAGTCATTACAGATGTCTGCACATGCGATAATGGCCGTCTGTACTTGATGTCTTTGCCCTGTCTGACATACCTAACCTGTGTAATCCTCTCTCCGTTGACAGAGGGCGAACCCATTGAAGCCATTGCCAAGTTTGACTACGTTGGGCGCTCTTCCCGAGAGTTGTCCTTCAAGAAGGGCGCCTCCCTGCTGCTGTATCAGCGGGCGTCAGAAGACTGGTGGGAGGGACGTCACAACGGCATCGATGGCCTGGTGCCACACCAATACATTGTGGTCCAAGATATGTGAGTGTTTTTTTCATCGAGCATAATTTAGATACGGCTGGCTGATGCATTAATGTATTCAATCAGCTTCAAGCTTGTGAGAGTATGATTTATGGCTGAGCTATAGCAGATACATTTATAGTAAATGGGAATTAACACATCAGATGTATGTATAATAAAGGTTGCACTGATATATTCCACAAATATGGGGTGGGTTGACATTAAATTTAGTGCCCATGGTCTTAGCAGGATAAATTAAAATAACCTTCCTTTATATATTGCATCAAAATTACGTCAAAGTTTAAATTTGTGCTTTTATTACTTGCCAAACAAATGACCTTCTCAAAAGCCTAAGCTGGATAAGTGCAAATTAGCATGTTAGCATGCCAAATGCTAAAGATGTTAAAGTTATATCTGCTAAACATCAGCATGTCAGCATGGTCATTGTGAGCTTGTTAGCATGCTGACATCAGTATTTAGCTCAAGTACAGTCTGAAAGTCCAGCTAGCATGGCTGTAGACATACAGTCCTCACATAATTTTAAAAGTCCCTACAGAGGTTACACCAAGGAAATGTTTCTTTTAACTCCTACCAGCTCCTCTCAGAGCTGTGGTTTTAAGTATAATCCTCCAGCTCTCCCTGATGATATCCCTGTGGGTTAAACAACACACTTGTCCTTGTTGACTTTGCTCGGTAAGAGGCCGCAGGCCATCAGTTGACTGCAGGGTCGTGCATGCAGGACCTTCAGCCTCCTTTTTTCTGCATGCCGCTGTCGTCCTTGCTCAGCTGTGGAACATTCTCCATCTCCAGGGTCCTCCAGCAGCCCTTCTGTCACTGTCGTCCGCTCTCAGCGCTAACAAGCAGACACTCTGCCACGGTGATTGTTGGTGCCTAATGGACTGGATTCACTGTCTCGTTAGGACGGGAACAAAATCACTCCAATCACTTAGTAGCTGGCCGACAAAATGGCCATTTAGAGTTCCTCCCCCTCTCCCCTCTGCTCTTCTTTCTCCTGCTGCTGTCCCGTCAGTGTGCCTCTATCAATAATTCACCAGGAGGGGCAGTGCTGATAGGGTGTCTTCTTAGTTAATGAAAGAGCTGGGGAATTTACAGCTGTACGGGTTGTCCCCAAGCTCAGTAACATCGTGCTCTCTACTTAAACAGAGCAGGCCGAGGAGTGTAAGAGCACACAGGGTTGTGATCTTCACTTGTCCCATAAAAGAGTCCAGAATAAAACATGCAAAGGAGACATCTGAGAGACCGCTTCAGCGCGATATCTCTCTCAAGACTCCTCTGTCGGGGTTTTTAAACTCTCCCATTGTCTGTAAATTTTGTTTACTGCCGCCTTTGGGCTCGTCCTTGCTCTGTCTCTGTCTGTGTGCACTCACGTGGACACGCTGAAGAAGTGTTTTATATTGGTTAATATACAGCATCAGATGCAGCTCAGTAGCTCTGATTACTGCCACCTGACAGGCACCAACTGTACCCAGTATCCAGTCACAAACCCCGATGAAACCCATACAGCTGGCTCGTGTGTGTGTGTGGTGGGGGTGTGTGTGATGAATGCGTGTCACCACAACAGTGCACCACCAGAATACTGAGAGGCGCAGGAATATGACTCATCTGACTCACTGGACCTTGGGGAAGAGAGCGATACGTGCTGACTCACAGGAAACGGATATCAAATACTGTCATAGAAGAACGCCGCAAATATGAAAGATCGACTGATTTTGCTGAATTCTGTTTTTTTTATTTTTTTTTTTATTTTTTATTTTGCCCGTGTGTTTTCCTGTCACTTCCTCTTGCTCTTTCCATGTCTCAATGTCACTCTGTCTCTGTGTCCTAGAGATGACAACTTCTCGGACACCCTGAGCCAGAAGGCTGACAGCGAGGCCAGCAGCGGCCACGCTGGAGAGGATAAATGTTCAGGAAAAGACATCGGCTCGCCCACAGACACCAGGATCTCTGAGGCCTACATTACCAGGTCGGTTTGCGCTGGTTGGCATATTGAAGTGCAATATTAAAGCCTCTCCTAAGCAATTCCCATTAGGAATTTACAAACATCTGATTATTTGCATTTTTACAAAACTTGACCAGAAAATTGGAAAACTTCAAAAGAGAAGATGGCCCAACACACAACAATAAAGATTTAACCAAAGTCCATGCAGTATTTTAGAATAATTCAGATTTTAACTCTTATTGCCCTCAGCAGTGCAGTAGACATGAAGACATTCCTTTCAGGCTTAACAAGCATCGCACTGTGTTAATTACTGCCAGTCCTCCTGACACCAGTGTGACCAATGTATGACCATCATGGACTTCACATTGGCTTTATCTAATGAGATATGGCCAATCCAATAATGGCTGACAGCCCAGCACCAGCATGTCTGCAGCAACCTCGCTGTTGCATCATCTAAGATGCTTAAATAGCTTCAGGTGTGAATACACACACACACACAAGCAAAATACACAAACCCAAGATGCTTGAAATATGAACAGACTTTGTTTTTTTTTTTTAATAAATGTTTTGTATAGAGATCTCCTTGGCGTGATATTGTATGAAAACAATCCTTATTTTCAAGCTTTAACTTCAAGTCAAGCTTGCTCGGTTTAATAGCATGTATCTGATCTGCCTGTTACATGAGCAAAACCTGAAGGAAGCGGGGACGACAAGTACAGTGTGCACCCAGCGTTACATACGCTGCTTCCCCCAGTCATCCCGTATCCTCAGCTCACCTCTCTCAGCCTAATTGCCAGTGGAGGAATAAACTTCTCCCACTCTATTTTATTCCCACCAGACAGTTGCAGTTGTAAAGTATGAGTATTAAATACCCATTTCGCACTGGTGGTTAGTCATCAGCTAGTCCCAGTGGAACATACTGTACATACACATGCAAAGAGAGCAAGACACACACACACACACACACACGCACGCACAGACATATCCAATCACACCTCAGTCTTTTTGGCAGTGTCTGCTGGTTGCGTGCCAGTGTTTCGTCTCCTGCTCCTCTCTACATTGCTGCATTTCTGGTGGTGGAGTAAGCGACCTTGAAACGTCTGTTACTTGGTCTTGCCAAACACACGAACAAATGCTATTTTATTCAGAGCCATGCTCACGCCGCTCTACTTCGCGCGCGCTGAAATGTTGATGATTCATCCTAGAGGCAATATTTACACCAGCTGCAGGTATTTGTATGCGGATGGAGAATACATCTGAATGAATCATCTTTTTCACATCGGCCCTAATGAAGCTTCTCTAACTCCCAAAGCCTCACGTCTCCAACACTCTCTACCTGTCATCAGCTCCCAGGTGACCCCCCCCCCCCCCCCCCATGTCTCTCTCTCTCTCTCTCTCTCTCTCTCTGTCTCTCTCTCTTTACCTCCTGTCTTCCACCTCTGCTCACTTTTCTGCTCATCCATTCAGGCAATCCTCATAAGTGTTGAATCATTTATATCCTGAGCTTTATTTAGATACCTTCCTCTCCTGGTGTTCTCAATCAACAACACCCTCACCAGACAGGAGCTCTTACTGGAGTTTGGCATCAGGATTGTAGCAAGCGTATTAGTTGTGTTTTTTAGTGGCAAGGCTACAAAGAGAAGGGATCACACTCGATGGGATCACACGGTGCTTTACAGTTGGTCCGTTTTTCGGTTTCGGGGGAGGGAAGCTCATGGAATGTCTCGTGATTTACATTATTATTAGCTAAGGCCACACTAAACAAAGGTTGAGCTGTGAGCGTGGTGACAGCCTGCAGAGTAAGTTGCAGTGCCTGTTGTTGTACACGCTGTCCCACAGGGCAACTGGTGTTACAAATGTAGACTGCTCCCCCTGCTGGTTATCAGCGATCCTTGCAGTTGTTTACTATTCCTGATTTCTGACTGCAGTCTGGAAAAAAAAAAAAAAAATCTTTTGACTGACTGCAGGGACACCAGCCAGCACCACCAACATCATGTCTGTGTTTTTCACTGTCTAAGCCGTTATTCATAGCTGTTGCTTCAGTTTATTTTCGTGCACGTTAATTCATTTTTTTTTTTTTATTTATAGCATTTGGCAGGTATGGGTTTCAGAGTCTTACATAAGCACACACGGCCGCTGGGATTGGCCTGAGATTTTCTGGTTAATGTGGATGAGTAGTTTTTGCGTGATGAAGTGACATGACTGGGGGAGATGCCAAGCTGCAATTACATTCTCCGAGAGCACTCCGGCCCTTCATATCCGTACTGATTATTGCTTTTTTGTTTAGCGCCGTGATGAAGTTTCCTGTAAATCTTAATGATAATGGCTGACACAGCGTTCATTAGGCAGACGTAAACTCTCGAATGAAGCCATTTGCCTCCGAGAAGTGATTAAAGGATGAGTTATACTCTGCTTGTTCGTCATCACAGAGCACCAATAATGCGGACTAATTAAAATAGTCAGTCTGTCAGGTGTCAGCTCTCAGATGTTATTGATTTAATATTTCAAGTTTCAGAAAATGTTCTAACTGAAAGAGCAACTGCATAATTCTAAAATTATATTATCAGGTTATTTTTACCTTTAGAAAATCTACTACGTTTCTGCAGTGTCACATCATAAATCTATAACCGTGTTATTAAATTGTAGCTCTTTGAAACTTGTTATGCTTAAATGTAGTTAGTTAGTCGCCAGAAGCTGATCTTCTCTGATTAAACGTGTACATCTCTTGACTCAGGCTGTCTGTAGCCACTGTTGTGCCTAATAGCCATAATTATACAAAGCATAGTGAGGATGATATGCTGCTCTATTGGCCTTTTATGGAGCAATAGAACCAAGGGAGTGGATGTTAGATGTAACTGAGCAAACGCGAGTCTGTGTGAGTATGAAGGTTGTGTGTGTGTGTGTGTGTGTGTGTGTCTGACCGGATACATACATGCATTCATGTTCAGCTCTGTCTCCCCATGATTCAAATGTCAGATTAGGCGTGTGTGGTGCCGTGCTGATCCAGGTTCAGATAGAGGACAGCTGTGCTGTGCTGAAGCAGCTGGAGCTTCTCCCAGGGAGCCTGTTTTGGTGCTCTGACAAACCACAGGCCTCCTTCCACTGGCTGATAGCCAGGTCCACTCTACCTGCTCTCCATATAAGCTTGTCGGAGCTGTTAAGCACTGACTTCAGAGTTCCTCTTACAACACTGATGATTGACGACCCGGCTTGCCCCCCACATATTGTAAAGTGGTAAACTTTGTGGATCGAGTTTAGTCGCTGAAACATGATTTGGGAGATGCAAGGTGTGTGGAAACATGTAAAGATACAAAAGCTGTAATGTAATAAATAAATATTTCTCTCTGTCGTTTCCTCCCCATCTCTTCTTCAATCCCAGCAGACACAAGAAACGATCAGAACCGCCATCACGGCGGCCCCCCGCCCGCCCCACCGATGTCCACTGCATGGTGCATCCCTCCCAGCACGGTCACGGAGGGCATGGAGGCACCCCAGAGATGGGCTCCCCAGTTCTAGGCCACTTCAGCCCAAGGGACATGCTGCGAAGTCGTAACCACATGCCCATGGACAGCCCTGAACGCCGGCGCCGCACCGGGCACGGCAGCCTGACAAACATCAGCCGTCACGAGTCACTGAAGAAGTTGGAGAGCCCCCCGATCCGCCGCTCTACCTCTTCGGGGCAGTATACGGGTTTTAGTGACGCCCACCACCATCACGGCGGCAAGCCCCTGGATCCGGAGACCATCGCACAGGTCAGCGCGGGACGAGCGGCGACCCGACCGCAGCTCCCTCCACCATCAAAGCCCTGCCCCGCCCTGTAAAAACATAGTCAGTCCCTGTCTTCTGCTTCCTCTGGCTGCGACTGTGTCCGTGTGCTAAATACACGCAAAAGACTAGCTTCACAGGCAGCAGACAGCAGGGAGCATATAGCTCGACACTGGGACTCATCACAGGATGTTAGGTTTACTTGTTAGCATATAAGAACGCTGAAATTTGCTGGTAACTGGTAACAATTTGTATTCAAACCACATCACTGCCCATATGAAGGGAGTGGCACTAATTTGACTGACACAAACGATGTTTGTATAGAGACTCAGTTAGAAAGCAGAGGTCACAGAGAGCACTTTAAAATGTGCTGGGCTGTCTGTCTGCCTACTGGGAGCATGCTCAGATGAACGTATCTTGTCATCTCTGCATCTCCTTCGCTGTCCGAAGTCATGAGCATGCAAAGGGAGAGGTACCAGTGCAAAGTGATACTCTCTACTAACTCTCTGCATGTATAATGCATGCTTGGTGTTTTCTTGGGAAACTGACACTGTGGCCTTTTAACATGACTTTTCTATGTTTTCTACCAAACCGTACTCCACCTTCTTCCTACTCTCAAATCTTTGCTGTTCATCTCTCACTCCTTTCCTCTCTGTACTATCCTCTCTCGCATCTCTGTCATCAGTGTTACCGTCCTTTCACATCTCCGCTCTTCCCTTACACACGTACTCTCTCTCCGTCTCTTGTAGGACATAGAAGAAACTATGAACACTGCTCTGAATGAGCTGCGCGAGCTGGAGCGGCAGAGCTCGGCCAAGCACGCCCCCGACGTGGTGCTGGATACCCTGGAGCAGCGGCAGACCTCTGGCAGCAGCGGTGGCGGGGGTCCCACGCCGGCCAGCTCCAGTGAGTCCCTCAGCCCCATCCACGGCGTCATGCTGAGGTCCACCGCCAACACTGAGCCACCTATCCGCCGCAGTACCAGCTCCTCCAGCGATACCATGAGTACCTTCAAGCCAGTGGTGGCGCCCCGCATGGGGGTGCAGCTCAAACCTCCCGCTTTGAGGCCAAAGCCCATGGTCCTGCCCAAGTCCAGCCAGGCCTCACAGCCTCCGGCTTCTCAGGACCCTCTGGACAAGTCCTGCACGATGTAACCCCTGGGACCAGGAACCAGAGATGCAAAACAAAAACTCTCGATCAACTTCCAGGGGGGCTGCAAAATGCTACCAGTGTCTGGACTTCAAATAACAAAGAATATCTGAGAGCGTGTAAAATACATGGACCTGGACAGGATGTATGAAATAAAGAGGACTGTGACAGGGAGACTGATGTCGTAGTTACAACATAGACGGATCTGTCGGTCAGACAGATCTTGTGTCTTAGTAACATGTGCACAGTTACGTGTTAATATGCTTAGGGTAAAATTATCTAACAAACGTCTTTTTATTTTAAAGAAATTCAAACAACAAATCACAAAGGCTTCCTTCGAGGATTTAGAAGATGTACACTAGATAGTTTAGTTTACGGACATTCATGAACTGTGTATGATTTAAAGAAAGCACGCTGCATGTACAGTAGCAGTTTACCACTGAACCTGAACCTGAACCTGGAGCTTGATGAGAACTGTAGTGACCGGAGTGGCATTCTCACACAACTAGATTATATAATTTTTTATTTTTTATTCTTGCTTAGGAGGGCCCTTGAAGGTGTTGTGAACTGCTTTAACGGCCTTATACTTCCAGTTTCAAATTTCAAATGTTAAATATTATAAAGGTGCTGTGACTACCTGAAGAGAAACGATTTGAAGGTTGGACTGATTACGTGCTAACAACTAACGGTACTTTGTTAATAGTTAATAGTACTGATAGCAGTGTGCTCCTTTTTTTGTTCCACTTGCGTGTAAACTCTGCAACCGTCTTTGGCCAGGCGTTACCATCATGATCACCTCTGTGCTGGACTCACTCAAATTTCTTTGAACATATTGCCTGGAACGACTATTGGATAAAACCACTACTTCATGATGAACTTTTGTTTTGAACATTTTCGATGCATTCTCAACTTCCTGCTTAGATCACTCATGCTGCAGGGATAAAATATGCCGAATAACGTCTGCCTTTGCATCTGTATAATCTATGGGGTGTGACCAGTGTGAAAAGTTCTGACGATAAGTCATCTCCTTGCCTACAATATATACAACACATATGCTATTATATGGTGTGGAACACATGCCAGAGCTTCTTTTATGCCTTGCTTGGCTTTATCTACCCAAAGACATGACTGTACAAGTGAAGCATGGATGTTGACCCTCCATATATGACGTAGGTATTCTTCATATTGATTGATGTGTATAGACTCATGGCAGCGCCCTGTGGGAGTGCTGCCGGTAGCCATGGACCTAATGACTGTTAGTGTGTAAAAGCCTCCTAATATGTCTCCCCCTGCTTCCTCTGCTTCTCTTTGTCAAAGTTTCTGAAAACAGCAGCTTGCTTCGTGTCCCTCTAATCTGTTTTATATTCAGGTGAGAATGTCAGTAATGTGTGTGTGTTTTTTTTTCTTTTAATTTTATTTTATTGTTCTCTGACTGACACTGAGGCTTCCTCTGTCTGCATTTGTGGAGGACGACACCTCTGAATGCCTGACATGTCTCACGCAGTGATAAACAGCCCGTGTCGGCCAGCTCATGTGTGTTCCAGGTGGAGTAATAATTTCAAATGCAATAGCGCCCCCCATCTCCCAAAAAAAACAACAAAAATAAAAACTGTATGTGCCAGAGTTCCAACTGTGTGACTGCACCCCCGTATGTCTTTTTCAAAATAACCTCCGTACTGTAGAAATAACAGAAGTGGGTGCATGTCCTGGGAATGTTTGGCTAGCTTAACAACACCGAGAAAAGACTTTATTTGCAATGAATAAGCAATGTTATCTAACAGCAGGTTTACACCATCTTTGACTTGACAGATATTGTGTGTATAATAATCAAAAGTTGATTGATTTTCTGACTTACTAACTTTTATTATTTTTGTAATCATTTTTGTTATGTTTTGTTGTGTTTCTGGGTAGGAATAACTTAGAACAAACTATGTAGATTAAATATCCAGAGATACGAGTGTCCCACCTCCAGTATGAAGCCAGTTGTATAGTGTGCTTTTGTCACTATGTTAACATCATCAACAGTAGGACTCAGTTATGCCGTCTGTAGGCTTTAAGCTACTCTGTGGTGTTCTGTACATCTGTAGTATGTACTTGTGAAAGTGCCTTTGAAAATGTTTTAGAGGAACTTCAGACATTCTGTACTGTTGCATTTTCATGTCAGATGCTGTGTTTTTTTTTTTTTTGACAAAATGCAGTGCAGGAAAAGAAAAAAAACACATGAATAAGTAATGATGCCATTTTCCAAAGTTATATGACAGAATTAATAATAAATAAACAGCTTACCCATTGTGACATTGCACTTTTATGTATATAATTGTATATATGGCATGTAACATCATAACGTTTAGAGTTCTTTGAGGGCTTATACCTCCAAGGATTTCTTTCTAATAAAGGAAATAGTTTGTCGAGTCTGAGGTGGATTCTTTCCCTCGCTTTTTATGACCAGTAACTTCAACTTTAGCTGATTTATAGACTATGACGGAAGTTCAGTTTACATAGCACAATGTGGAAAGACTGAATTACAACTTGTACTAAATTTAAAAATGTATGTAAAATTATCAACAATACACCTATGCAGAATTTGTGTTATATGGATTATTGTATTACTACTGTATGTAATGGTTAAAGTTGTGACAGCGCTTTAATATGATTATTTTAGCTTCTGCACATGTTCTTCATCAATCATCGTCTTCAACAATCCAAAATCCAATTAATTGTATTTAAAATCTAAATAGAGTCAAATATCTGCCTCTGAAATCTGGAATTGTATAGTAACATGAAACGGTAATATTTTAGTAGAAGCACCTCAACATTGTACTAAGGAGCCAAACTGGAGTACATGTAGTCAGTTACATTCTACAGCTGTGACCTGAGGTTGTCGCTGCACACTTTACATTATGAGTAGACGCATGCAGCACACATACACACAGACAGAATCTCCAGTTGTCACAGGTAGAAACTATGAGAGGATAAAGAAAAGAGTGTTTCAGCCCAGATTTTAATCATTATTTTTATTCAATATAATTCAGTTTACGTAATGATTGAAGGAATAGGACTTGATGGAGAAAGGTCTTACATTTAACATTTGATTCTTCATAATGGTCTATAGTAAAAATCAAGTGGAAAAAAAAAAAAAGACATGATGAGGATTAAAGCTGTATTGTGTTCTCTACAAAGTTTTCTTTACTCCAGTCCAGCTTTTTTCCAATTCTCTGAACCTCTATGTGCTGTTTTCTGATATATATGGGAGCTTCACTGGGGTTTGGTATTCTGCAGATCTTGCTCCAGCCTCAGTACTGTATGCAAGAGTAAGTGTGGGTCTGTTCCAGGCTTTAGCGTGGGTCTTCAAGGCCATCTGGTGAAAACAGAGAAAATAGAGGGCCCATTGTTTTGGATACTGTCACACAACCGTTTCCCACCAGCTGAACTTTTAGGCTGTGGTATGATCCAGTACATGTGGAGCAAATATTCTATTTTTGCAGAGGTGACTGAGAATCCTGGAGTGAGCTGATTGTATTTTGAGGAAGAGAATAAAACACCGCTTACCTGAGCAATCCCAACTCTCCTCTCCCAGGTGTGAATGCTCTGCCGCAGCTTCTTGTGTTTGTCCTTGACATGTATGTACTCCATGATATCAGGAGCTTGATAGTCTCTCATCTGGCGCCGCAGGTGTTGGTTGAGCACCTCTGCCTTTAAACGCTCCTGAAGAGAGAGAAAGTGACAACTGAATGCAAATGTCTCTCACACTCTTTGCTAATACGTGGATTTGTTTAGTGAGGCCACACTGGACTTGGCTGTTTAAGGTTTGACTTATTGTTGGTCTGATGACAAACCTCCTCAGTACGCTGTGTCTCCTCCTCAATTTTTGCAATCAACTGCCTCCTGCTGCTGATGTCATTGCTCAGCTCTGTGGATTCCAATATCACACGCTGCAACTTCTCCTGAAAATGACACACACATATATGAATAACCTGGAGCGATGTTCAAGGTGATTAGCTAGACTGCAAAGATGAGTTCATGCATCTGCAGGAAATCACACACACACATTTCTGAGTTACCCTGTGTGAGCTGAGGACACGTTGCACTTTCAAATTGTTCACTTGAAGCTCATCCAGGTTTGTGTCAACTCTCTGCTCACTGTACTCCTGGAAAATTTCCTAAAGACAACGCACAGACCGAACATCGTTACATTTACTAAAACACAGCTAAACAATAAACAAAATAAAACTCTCTTCCAGCTTCTTAGCCTCTCTGGACTTTCATTATCCACCTCGTACTCTGCTTTTCCCACGTCTTTTTTCTGTTGAAGCTGCTGCCGGAGCTTCTTCTCGTAGATTTTCATTGCCTGGATCTTCAGATTAAACTTCTCCAGCTGGGTGACCTGTGTGAGTTTGTGATCGTGAACAGTACAGATGATGAAGAATATGAGTAGGTTTGACAAGAGTACTTGTAAAGGCAGACAACATTCATCAGAAAAATACAAAACAATTTAAAAAGGATTTTAGTATTGCCGATGTTTCCCCCAGCTAAGACGGCACTCAGTGGACTAAGTGGAAAATCTAGTGTAGGGAAAATAATGTAATATGTGGAGAGACCAAAGTTATTGTATCAGCATTATATACCAGATTTGGGGAAAAACATACTGAACAGTCTGATTGAAATTTGTATTCATCTAGAACAGCTGCAAACATATAAACTTCTTTTGTAAGTTAGGGCAAAATGAGTAGTCCAGTTATGTTTTAAAATCTGATTTTCTTTGTGAAATCTGGTGTTGTATGACAATAAAGCTGATGCCCGAACCCTTGAAACTTGAATCTACTCAGATGCTGCTTTGCGCAGCTTGTTCTCATTAGACTGAACCATATTTTTACCTTTGTCTTGTCTTCGATGTACTGGAGCACCTTCTCAGTTTCCTTCATTTCTAACCTGTTGTCTTTCATAGGTTTGAGGAGCCTGCGTTCAAACTCATTCTTAGCCTTTCGAACATCTGCAAGACGCAATTCTGCTTCTTTCAGAGAGGCCTGCAAAGACAAAGTAAGATCTAACTGTACAGTCTCTGTTTGTTTTGTTTTTCTATGCAAGGGTGTGTTGTAACCTTGTAGCTGTCCTGAATTCTCTCATATCTCTGTTTGAGTTTCTCCTGGTCTTGTCGTGTCTCTGTCACTTCTCTCTGTGCCACATGAAGCTTTTGTTCCAAGGTCAGCTGATTAGGGCGCTCTGATATGTTAACCCGGGACTTCCGCCTCCTTCCACGACCCTGCCAAGGCACACACACACACATATTATATAACAATATATACAAATTGTTGATGAAAAGTGCAGGTCCCAATCTGCATATTGTATTTCTTTGTGTGAAAAGTGAGCAAAATCTGTGGAAAACCTACAGTCATAAACGTCTCTGTGTTTTGTCTTGTCACTGGGTAGAACTTACCCCACCCTCCAGCTGGGAGGCTCCTGCTGCGCCCAGACCGTCTCCACCCTGGGACACCAAGTCCTGAGGATCCAAGTGGCTGATGAACCGCTCAAACATGTCATTCTCTGCCAGGAGGGCTGCATTGGTGCGTCTTGGTGAAAAGTGAATATTAACAACTCCAAAGTCAGACAAAGGAAATGTTTCAAGGTTGATAAATCTAAATGTGTAGAGGATTCATAATTTGGACTGAGTGGCATCTAGCTGTTTGGCTGCTGACTGCAACCTCCACCTGTCAAATATTACTCGCCTAAAAATATACCTAGAAAAGCAGAAGCCTAACCTTTATGTCTCTAGCTAGTAGTTAGTACTGAGGACATTAACATGGAAAATACATCTATAAATATGCTTTGGTATTTTAACAGTATGACACAGCATATACACTTTAGTTAGCTTAGTTCACTGTTGTTAGCTCATATGATGTTTTAGTAATATTAGCTAGCTAAGCTAACAGCTACAGCCATATTAGTCAACAGCAGAACTAGCTTAGCGTTAGCAACTTGCAGAAAATAGATGAATAAATCTTTTTTTGTCGATTAAATCGATTAAATTGAGTTCTTGAAAATTTATTTCCATTACTTCAGCTCTTCGACTTGGTGGTAGAGGAGTTCTTTTTGTTCTTGTGTGACTTCTTCTTCTTCCAGCAGCGAAAGCTCATCCTCCATGGTTGCTATGGTACACTAAACCCCTCCACTGGTTGCCAAGGCTGGTGTTGCCTTCAGGTGCTTGCCTCTTTAATCTGTAAACTTTGCAACCAATAAAGAAAGCGTGGTTAAGGGACCGTAATTATGTAGTTTTATTCATTTGAATATTTTCATATTCCTATTATCACGTCCACAATTATGTCACTGTCTCACTCTTTCTCCCCCCTTTATTTTTTTCCTTTACTTTCGGTTTCATTTCTCTGTAAGCGTACGTCGCTGTAGCTGTGAGGAGTTGCAGTAGCTTTAACGACGGCGTAGGTGACTTCGCCAAACTCAGGATGGCCGCGGTCATTTCTAAATTAATCACCAAAACTCTGTGCGACAATCAGGGATGTTTAGACTTCAAGCGCCTGGATGAGAGGATCACAAAGAGTTTCACTGTCGCGGAACCAGTCCTGCGAAGTGTCCTCTTCGACGACGGTAGGCTAGCCATTCAGGAAGGCAGACAGAAAGCTGTCGGCAGTCAAATAATCAGCCCGGACAGTCTGATAGTGGCTAAAACCAGTCTGCGACTCTGCCAGAAAAAACCCGGAGAGTGTCCACAGTGCGACGGGTTACACCTGTGCAGGTATTATGTTTGCGGTGACTGCACTTTCGGGTGAGTAGTTGTTGCTGTATTAAACTTGAAGGGGTGTCTTTGAGCAAAGAAAAGTAGAAACAAAATCAAAGTGAGGCCATGTAGTTTAACTTTTTTCTCTGGGCTGTCTGGGTGTGTACCTATCACTCCCTGGTGGTTTTGCATCAGACAGAACAGCTCACACCTTCATCATATTTGTGTAATAGGTTTAGTGACCTGTTCCCCGGCAAAGCTCCACCCATCTTCAGCCTGAGCAGAGGCTGAGCTTGAAAACAGCTGGGCCTGTAAGGTGTAACAGGGTGTACACACTGAACTCAGATCAGTAAACAGTGGTGTTTACTGATCTTATGTTCAGGTGATGTTTCAAGAATACTTGAGCAAATGTCTGTTTGCTCTGTAGCCTTATTGAACTGTGCTTAAATCTAGGCCTAAAATCAAAGGTGGCCAAACACTTACAGTTGTGGCTCCCACCCTCTTGAAATCCCCACAGACAAGTCAGTTGATAGCTTGACAAAGCTTTTATTGTTTTTTGTTCTTGTTGTTTCCCTTTTTTTTAACTTAGCATCATTGTCTTATTGCTTTAATGTTATTTCCTGTTTTATCCTTGTGTGGGGGATTTATTGGCATCTAGTGGTGAACTTGCTACATCCCCTATGTAGATGTAAAAGGTTTAGTCTAAGGTAACAAGCCCAGACACCAAAGATACTCTGAGGCATTTTCTTAAAACTAAAAACTTTAACTGAAATATTCATTTTTGTTATTTTTCAGACACAAGTGTAAAAATTCCCATAGTGTGGCATGTACATACAATGCAGAGATTTTGACGAGGTATGGCCTTCACGAACTGACAGAGAAACAGCTGTTCCAGCTGCTACTGCAGAATGATCCTTATCTGTTTCCTGAGGTAGGTTGTACTGGTAACAGTAGGAGACAGAGGTGGGAATTCAGAATATTTCTTTTGTGTATAAAATTATGTATATTTCTGAAGTGGTCTGTAATTTTCCTCTGTGCGCTCCTCCCTTTTAGATTTGCCCACATTACAACAAAGGCAACGGGCCGCACGGTTCCTGCAGGTTCACCACTAACTGCATCAAGCTACACATCTGCCAGCACTATGTTCAGGGTGACTGTAAGTTTGGCTCTTCGTGTAAGAGGTCCCATAATATTGATGCACAGGGACTGAAGATCTTTAAGGGATTCAGTCAGGAGAACATTACAAACATTCTCCAGATCTACAGAAATAAATTCATCATCATGGGACAACAGAAGAGACAAGCTGTTCCTGGTAAATAATACGGACTGTAAAAAGAAACTTATTGAACTTTTGAACTGCTCAATGCATTTGATATATGTATGTGTATGTATGTATATCTCCAGTAGCGCTACCCGAGGTGAGAAACTGCCCTCAGCAGCCTTCTCACAGCAACCCTGGATCCCCTACTAGTTCTGCTTGTCCATCTAAACCCATGAGTGATGCTGACAGAAACGAAATCTGCCTCTTCTTCATTCGCAGACACTGCAGCTTCAAAGGTAATACTAAAACTATTCATGTCTACTGTAACTTCTCAATACACGTCTGTAGATCTGAGTCAAATTCACACTGCAGCCAAAAGGGGCCCATTTTTTAAATCAGATACAGATTTCATGCACGTCTACGATGGAGGTGCTCAGTAAAAGAACAGCATTTAGATATCATAAGTATTTGGGATGACACTTCTATGCAAGCAAAACTTGAGAGCCTGTATCGTCCATTCTGTGTTTGCTCAGACTCTTTGTCCTCCATACAGAAGTGGAAGGCTGTAATGAAAAACTTGTCTCTCTCTCCTCATCCTTGTTATCGAAAGTCCACCACTGCCTTTGTACTTTGTTTCTTTTCCGCAGAGAAGTGTGCTCGTGTCCACTGGCACCTGCCTTACAGATGGCAAGTTTTAGACAGCGATGGTGTGACCTGGAAGGACATGCCTGATATGGAGGACATTGAGAAGGCCTACTGTGATCCACGACATGACACAAGCAGCACGGACCAACCAGTGTCAACCTTAGGGCTTTTCAGATATCTGTCTCTTCAGAGGTGCATGAATGGAGAAATAGACCACGGTTCTCTTTCTAAAGCAACAAATAGATTCTTAATTTATTGACATTAGTTTAATTCTTTAGAAATATCCTCTTGAAGTAATTGCTGATGTGTGTGCACTACTTTTAGCTCTGCACCCCCCGCTGTGCAGTCAGTTGACTTCAGAACGATGACATATGCAGGGTCTCCAGTTCGTCGCCTGTCCACTGTCTCCTCCGTCTCTAAGCCCCCTCACTTCATTCTTACCACACAGTGGCTTTGGTACTGGAAGGATGACAACGGGACATGGGTCGAGTTTGGACAGGTCAGTCAAACATGTATGAATAACGCAGCTATGTGTCTTAAATTAGATCCTTTACAGTTCCCCTCTTCATTCTTCACTCTGCAGTTTTTTTCCATTTCATCGGCAGCAAGCTTTTATGGACTCCTGTCTGATTCTTCTCTTTAGGGTGATGGTGACGCACATGCCTCTGTCACCTCTCCAACTCTGGAGAACGTGTACCTCGCAGACAGAGATACAGAGGTTCCTTTTGGAGCTGGCAAACAGCAGTATATCCTCCACTTCAAAGGAGCACCGGGAACCCCGCAGATGTATCAGGAGAATATAAAATACAAAACCAGGAGAGAGGTCAGACGAAGGCCTCGCTTTGTGTCTGCTCATGATGTGGAGGCCAAACTCAAGAGGTATTTTTTTATTTCTAGTTATAGATGGATCCATTTAGATTTATCCACGCTTTGGATCAGGTGACTTCACACATTATGTTTGCTTCTTCTTTAGCGCATCATCAACCAGCTCCAGTTTATCCACAGCTGAAAGTTTCCCATCACACTGGGACAAGAATGCTCTACCAGACTTTGGATACAAGGTACTTTAATTGCATAGGCTTAATATTTGAGTTGTACTGTTTTGTTCTATCTTTAAAACATATGTCTTTATACCCTTCATTAATCCACATTGTACTCTTTCATCTTTCAGCTCATACCTCTGTCCAAATCTGGGAAGGAGTATAATATGATTGACACGTTGTTTAAGCGCACCATGCCCAAGCATAAAATTAGCAACATCCAGAGGATCCAGAACCCATCACTGTGGGAAGTCTTCCAGTGGTAAATCATAGTCCTCTACCTGATCTACACAGACCTACACTCTCCACATCTATACCGCTTTGATCCACTCTCACAGCTCTTATAGAATTGTTTGTTGTCTGCTCTAAAACGGCAGGCAGACGGAATTAGCTGATGCACATTGTGAAGCATTTAGCAGCTAAAGGGCCTGATATTGTTCTTAGGAGTTCATGTTTTCTATATGATGTGTTCAGGCAGAAAGAGCATATGAAGAAGAGGGACGGAGGGAAAGCTGTGAATCAGCAGTACTTGTTCCACGGGACAGACCATGCCCTGATTGAGGCCATCTGTGAGCAAAACTTTGACTGGAGGATGTGTGGTGTCCACGGCACAGCCTATGGCAAAGGTACAGTGGAGCAGCTTCAACAGCTGAGTATAATAGAATTAGCCCTGTTTTAGAGTTTACTGTTCGCAGTAGAAAAGAACCTACGACTCTTTTGGATTGCGTCAGTACTAACACTCTCTACACTACACTGTCATCTTTCAGGGAGCTACTTTGCCAGAGATGCATCCTACTCAGACAGATATTCCAGCATTAAACACAGCCTGAACAAGGTCATGTTTGTTGCTCTGGTCCTGGTAGGAGACTACACCAAAGGACGCAGCAGCTACCTTCGACCTCCGCCGAAAGGAAACAGCAACATCCTCTACGACAGTTGCGTTGATTGTGAGAGCAACCCTGGCATCTATGTCGTCTTTGAAAAACAGCAGATTTATCCAGAGTATCTTATCAGCTACTCATAAATTCAAAATTATGTTGCTTCCTTTTCTAAAGTTTTTGGCTCAGGGGAAGATTGAGAAGGAGACGACTTAAACTCCTTTAAATACTGTTTCAGATTTCATGAACAGGTGATTGTTACCTTTTTCCTCTGAGGTGCAGTGGAGTCTTTTTGTTAAGCAGATGAATAATACTCGTAATCAATAAAAACTGATTGGTGTTTATTTTGTTTTGTTGTGGTAAGAATGTGTAAATGTCAAATCTGAATAAAGGATACTGAGGGGGACAAATTATCTGCGTGTTCAGTTTTGTAGTGAAGTCCACTTGTTCTGTAATAAACATATTACAAATTGTCACTAAAGCAGTCAGTGTGATTATTTAACAATAGAACAAATCAACCAATGAGATGTCATTATGATGTATACAAAATACGCACAAGTGGCCCATTTTTAAACACGCCAAACCATCTTTAATCACAGTTGCTACATGTTGTTTCATGAATACATTTTATTCAAGTGTGTCATTCTCAGTCATGTCTCCCAGACACTGACTGAACCTGTATGATTCACTTTAGTTCAGTAACATTTTCATTTCAGTTAGGTGTAAATGTTCTCCATAAACAATAATGAATAATATTGTCATCAAGAGAAAAGTGCTAAAAATGATTTCATTCCTACACATTAAAGTTGCACCTGTGGAATGTGAGCTAGTTGGGGACCTGATATACACTGACTCAGGTGATCGGGAATAAAAATTCTTTCACAATCTACGTCTCACTCTAAAACAGCAGCTTTCAGTTGTTTAATCATCAAGTCTTCAGCATGTTCAAATATGAGTCACACTAAACACAGAAAACAAGTCTTTCCTGTTGCCAAAAAAAATGGCACTGTGCCATTGTGCCATTTGTTTTTTTTCTCCTGGACTGGTTCTGTAGGCTCACCTCACCATTATTGCATTTTAGTAGACTTTGTACATTAAATTCCTGCCTTTTTGTTTGTTCATTCAATTAACTGCAGTAACTTGTGAAGACCATAAAATGAATTAAAACCTTAAATTCACTCACACATTAATAACAGAATCACACAGTGTAAGGAGGAAGAAAAATGGTAACCTGATGAAAGTGAAATTAAAGCATCAGATTAATGGTTAATGAAAAAAAAAGTTCAGATAATAACCTTTCATGACAGAGCAGTGTTGTGACCTGTTTAAAACGTTCACCACTTAAACAGTAGAAATATTGCTTTATACTGTATCGAGTGATAAGAGGCTGAGAGTTGCTCTCCGTTAGGCAAAGCACATTTCTCTTCCTGTGTTCTCTTTATTCATACGTCCTCTGGCTCTCTCTCATTATTATTTATCACCAAAACAAGTGATGAAACTATCAACACAAAGTTAAGAAGTGCCTAAAATGTGTCCTCTACCGTGCCTGACTGGACAGGTGGCAGCAATTGGATCAGTCATACTTATTATACTATATTTATTATTACAGTCTATCACTTGTGTGCAACATCAGTCCACTTTCCAGTTCACTCCCTGAGAAAGAAAGGCACTATATGAGCACTGTGGTCGAGTTATGCAGAGTATCCAGGAAAGATCCAGATCCAATAGTCTCTGTCACAACATGGACCTGCAGAATGATTGGTATTTTTTATAGATTTTTTTTTTATATGCCATCCAAGAAGATGAACTGTGACTTTCTAATTGCCTGGTGTAGAATTCCCTGGACCTTCAAAGTGTCTTCTTTGAAGTTTCACAAATATGCCATTCTTAGGCCCTAGAGTGCTTGATGACTTCAACTCAAGAGGGACCTGCACAGAGAAAAGAATGTCATATGTAAAGAGCATCTTCCATACACGTGTAATGGAAATTTGTGCTGTTCTTATTGTTGCTCTTGCTTATGCATTCTTTACTCTTTATTTATCCTCCGTATCAAGTTGCCAATAAGCTATGATGCAAATCCTTTGTTGAACATTTGTGCAAGCTTCGCAACTATTTCTGTCGAGGTCAAAGCTTTTGCAAAACAGTTCTCTCAGTCCCAGTTTAAACTGTTCTATTTGTTACATTTAGGTTGTGTGTATAAATCGTTTTACTCTGAAGACTGCTGACCTTCTTCGCAAAGAATGGAACTATTTGAAAACAGCTTAATTCCCAAATTATTCTATTTTAAATGAACCGATATAAGCAGGCAAAATTAGCTGCCTCTGCCGGGTAGCTGCTCCTTTACCTTGGAAGGAGCCAGCTGAGGAGGCTCAGGCATCTGATTAGAATGCTCCCTGGGCATCTGGAGTACCCCGCTAAACCTGCTGCCACCGAGACCCAACCCCAGATTTATATTGATGGATTTTAAATTTAGAATGCCTTCATTCCTTTGTAAATGTCTTCTGTGTCTATGGATCCTTTCTCAGACTCAAACATTGTTTTAACAGATTGTTGTCCTTCGTGTTTAAAGAGTCAAGCTCACCTTGGTCTCAGAGCAGGCCACGACGCTGAACCTTTGGAACAGACGCACAAGAGCCATCTTGATTTCCAGTTGCGCAAGCCTCATTCCCACACAGTTACGGGGGCCGGCACCGAACGGCAGGTATACAAATGGATGGCGGCTAGCCTTGGCCTCTGGTGTGAATCTGGAGATCGACCACAAATAATATTAAGAAAATGAGTCCGTCTGTATCACAGTAGTCCATTCTTGCTTGTGAATGACTGAATGAAATGAAATATTACAAACTGGAAAAACTATGAAGTTTATCAGTTTGAATGTCAAATATTTTGTCTTTTTTATTATGATTATAGATTTACAAATGTTGTTCTGCAATCAAGTTTGTATAGTGTTAGTATTGTTAGACATACATGACAGCAGATTTCAAGTTTCAAGGTTGTGTGTACGGCACATGTTAATGCTAAAGACTTTGACTGGTGTAACAAAGACATCTTCCAGACTCATGAATACAGGCCTTCTGTCAGGTAAGACAGCGTTGACAATATCAAGAAGCTGACGCAGCTTAAAGGAATGCAGCCATCATTAATATTGTTTACACCTACTCTGACCTCTGTGACTCATTTTCAGTCATGATGTTTTATCCTGTTTCAACTTTTGAGCTGCTTGAGTAATATCCAGAAAGTTATTTGACAACATATCAAGAGCTCTGATTGGGTGTTCCACGCTACCTTCATGAATATGGTTACGCTGTGTGTCGGATTTAGATGATAATGAAACATGAGGTACGTAGTTTTTCTTATTCATTAAGGGCGGTCTCCTACCGCTCTGGGATGAACTTCTCAGGCTCTGGCCAGTGCTCCGGGTCGTAGTGGAGGAAGCCTGCTGGGATCTCCAGCGATGCTCCTTTAGGGAGGAACAGGCCGTTCACCACGCAGTCTTGTTCGATGTCTCTCGCAAACCTTTGGGAGGTAAAATGCCGTTTTTTTTCCCCAGTACTGTATGTATGTACAGAAATAAGTGTACCATGTGACAGTACTAAAAACTAGTAAAAATGTATCTTTTATCCTCATTTAATGTTCTTAATTTACCTGAATCCAGGGGGATAGAGGCGCAAGGCTTCACTTATAACCATATCTAAATACTTCAGCTCCTGGATGTTTGTGTAATCAGGTGACTCCTACAGCAAAAGAAAAAACACAGGAGATGAGATAAATCCGCAACTAAAATCTTATGTCGTAACTATTAGATCACACACTCACGTGTCTGGTGAAGAAATCGTCCACCTCTTCCTTTACTTTGCATTGACATTCGGGGTGGATAGCCAGGAGGTAGCAGGTGAAACCCAGCGTGTTGCTGCTGGTCTCGTAACCCGCCAGAAGAAAGACAAAAGCCTGACCCACGATCTCATCCTCAGTCATCGTCTTTTTCTGTGGACGCCTGGTGGGGGGCTCATGTGCGTGTTCCTGATCAGAGGCCGACGGTTGTGTCTGCTGGTTCCTGTGATCGAGCTCGCCAGCAGAGTTTGTTGTGTCAAATTGTTCCAGAGACACAAACTCCTTGCTAGTTCGTGCATCCAGCATCAGCTGAAGGAAGTCTCGACGTCTCTACATGCAAAAAAAAAAATAAGAATTTTGAAACAATTTATCAGAAATGATCAGGTGTGTAGTATTTAAGAGTATAAAATGTCCATGCCTGTTCAGGAGGTTGCTCCTCTCTCTGCTTGATGATTTTCCGAATACTGTTGATGAAGAACTGATTCATCTGGTCTCGTCTTTTGTTGGGGATGACTCCCGCCAGAGGAGCCGCAATGAATGGAAAAGCAACTGGACACACAAATCAAATGTGTTGGTTGGAACGTTGTACACTTACACAAGACTGTACAATCAGTACAAGCAAATTACAATGGACATATTTTTTAAGCTTTATGTTTCAGGTCTATGCTTATTATTATTACTACGTCTATAATTTACATATAAAAACAATAAACTGACTGAAAAACATTATGATGGGCCTGAAGAAAGAAAAGGAGAAGAACATCTGCGCATGGTGGACAAACGGGTCATCTGGGTGGTTCTGAGAGTCCACCTGAGTCGCGAATGCCACACTGGCAATAACGTCCATGGTGAAGGAGCCAAAACACCTGCAAAAACACACACACACAAACAAACACAATTATGATGGAGGACAGGAAAAGATGCCAAAAGTCTAATAGCCTGTGTTGGCTGCAAGTGTGATTACTTGTGAATGTCAAAGGCTTCTCCTGACTCAGCGTAAACGTTCAAGTTGTTCATCAGGGCATCGGTGGCCGTGTTGATGAGCGGAACCATCTACGGGAAATTTAAGAGACATAACTGCTGTGACTTTCTGCGAAAGGGAAGACGACAATCAACCTGTCTGCTAAATATAGCTCATTAGGAAAGGCTCAATGAGTTTCCACGAATATAAAAAGCAGACTGAAGCTATACAGCTGAAGAGCCTTTATAGATAAAAAAACAGCTTTAAGGTGTAAATAAAAGCAGACTCAGTCTGACTGAGCTGTTGATATGTAGACATAAAAAAAAGTCAAAATGTGACTAACTGGTCATTAAAATTCTAACTACTTTCCATAATTTGAGTAATTAAAGAGAAGAGAGAACATCACAGAGACTTTCCAAAAGTCAAAACTGACTTGGATACAGAGGCCTGTAGCAGTACTAGGCCTCATCCACCTGAAACGTTAGTTTTATAAGAAACTGTGGCATCACAAGTTAATTTAAATATTTTGTCATACAATTACTTAGAACTGTTTGATATGGCACATTTGTATCTCACCTCTTTCATCTTGGCAGCGCTGAATGATGGGGTCAGGATGCTCCGCACTCTCTTCCAGCGTTCATTCCTCAGCAAGAGCAGACAGTCAGACATGGGCTTGGTTGCAAAGCGAACAGTCTGCACAGAGACAGAGCACAAAGATCTGTTATCATTATATCATCGAGACTTGTGTTAGAGTCACGAGTGAGCGCATAATACACATGGCCATGCTTTGGTTATTGTCTTCACCATTCGGTTTGAGAAGCTGCTGAAGTCCCTGACCATCACTTGTCTGAGGATGTCAGGGTCTGCGACCACCACCACTGGTCTGCGGCCCAAATAATACCTAAGATATGCCAAGCAGAGTTTCAGTGAAATCAAACAACCGCTAATATGTTTTTAATCAAGCAAGCGTTTATATAATTTTGCAAAATGGAAGAATTCAAATCAAAATGTTCAGACCATCATTTTGTTAAATGTTGAGATAGAAAGTATTCCTTCTACTTACCCACAAACTCTGCCATATGTCTTTATGAGATCACTGACAGGCTTGAAAAAACCCTGAAAGTTAAAGAGCAATATCACAACAGAGTAAAAAATAACATCCCACAACACCACATGTAAAAATGCAGCTCAGCTAACACCGAATCCTTCTGGTTTCTGGATCCTCGAGAGACTTGCCTCATTTAAAGATACTGAAACCTGCTTCGTGGTCTGAGCTACAGTGGCCATGACTACCGTGCCTGATCAACTGAATATTGATAACTAAAGATAAATAACAGAGCAGATTCCTCATGAGTAAAGAATGTGTTTTTTTATTCATCCAGCTTTCTATTTTTTAGCAGTGGAAAATGCTATACTAGCATGGATATTATTTATTCAAGGCTGAATGTATTGATCAACTCACAAAATTATAATCCAGTCAGTAAAACACAGTGTTGAATAATCTTGATGACCTTGTCTCGATAGCAAACTGGAGGCTGACTCCAACTAAAAACTAATCATTCATACATGAATCCATCTGGATTACACAGCATATCAAACAGTGCTACTGGGTGCAGCAGTAACATGTTGTAAGGAGGATTTTTACATTACGTTTAAAATAGTACAAACGGAAGTTAAAGACAAAGAAAAAAAAAAGGTTAGAGAACTACATTAAGGGCTCAGTTTAATGTGAACTGGAGCGATATCTTACCTGGCGGAACAGGAATATGTTTCCAAAGAAAGGTACTGGCTTTGGGTGTCTGATGCCGCATCGAGAGAGCACTGAAAAGGGGTAAACTGAATACCTAGAAGACGGAGCACAGAGATGTGCAGATGAGTGGGGAACAGGGGTTAAAAAAAGGAAACACAGCGAGGAATATATCTTTGCCTCCAAAAATCTTGACTGATGTGAACACATGTCGGGTGTCTGGTTGAAGAAGACAAGACCATCTGTTCAGTTTGTTTGAGTTTGAGCTCGAGCTTCCCCATGAAATGCTATCAGGGCATCTGAATGGGAATATCTGAACGGGTGTGTTGGATTCGTGTGATTAGGTGACATGACTGACATTAACTTCAGCATGACAAACAACATTTACAAAGCATTTACTCACCAGTAGAGAAGGCCGAGGAAGACGAGGAAGAGGCTGAGTGTGACGGACCATCCACTGGCTTCACCGTGGAAAACATGCAGTATGCCGGCCACAGCCTCCATGATGTCAAAAGTCCTCTCAGTTCTTCGCTGCTGTTATTAAAATATGGATCCTTGAAAAAAAGGAGAAGAGAAGATCAGCTCAGTGTAAAAGCTGCTGATTAAGTACACACAGGAACCTACAAAAACACAGTGTAGCTTCCTCTACAATGAGTCCACATCTCCAAAGTTATGAAATATACTCCCTGCCGGAGCGCATGACCATGACGTCCATGTGACCTTTGCTCCGTTAAGTCAGTCTCTGGGTTACACATTTGTTCTGCTCACCTTTCCCCTGCATGTAAAACATAAAGGAGCGTGACGGTCTCTGACACTGGCAAGCAGAAATACTGCATTTGGGACCAGTTTATATGCACCTATCATATCATATCATATCATATCATATCAGTGTTAAAGCTCAACCACCTGCTCTTTTTTATTCATTTGAAATAACAGCGACGTCGCACTGCACGTTGGTGCGTTTGTGATGCTAGGCTACGAGCTACGACTAAATATCGCAGGTTACTCTTCGCATGCTCATAAAGTGTGATGCCTATAGTGTATATAGTGTGTATATAAAAGGTCTATTATTAAATGTGCACTCACTCAGTTACACTTACCTCATCTCACCTCCTCTCACTTGTCAATATTGTTTTCAGTCCTCTTCGTCCTGTCAATAGGTCGTAGTCTAACAGAAAGCTGACGTCCATACTGCCGCCTACTGACGGGAGGGTAAAGCATCCTACACCAGTTTAGAGAGATCCAACATTGTGTGTGTGCGTGTGCACTGGTGGTGGTATGGTTATGGGGACAAAACATGTTTACTTAGTGACGTTATGGGGACCTCAAACGGTATGGGGACAAAAAACAGGTCCCCTAAAGGAAAACTCTTCTAAATGAATGCTGGAGGGCTTCTGAAGGTGCCTGTCTGTTTTTTAGCTTCGACCCATGAGTGATGTTTGCCAGTTAGTGTGTGTGTGTCAGTACAAGTCTTTTTTGGGCACACTCATTCAGATGACTGGTTATTGGTAATTGTAAAAACATATCTTCCACAGCAGAAGTAACTCCTGGTCTTCCATTCTTGGGGCAGAGTCAATTTCATCATATCATTTGATGCTTTTTTGTGAATGCACATGATGATACAATGTTCCATTTAGTGCAGTAGAGTCACCTATCCTTAATATTCATGCGTCTGTGTGGGTTCTTCACCAGGTACTCCAACCTCCTCCCACACTGCAAAGACATGAACTTTATTGGTGAATTGGTGACTCTAAATTACCCGCAGGTTTCAGTGTCAGTGTGAATGGTGTTTGTCTTTCTGTGCCCTGTGATGAGCTGGCTCCCACTGCTGCCCCTCTTGCTGTCCCTGTCATGTTGTCCTTCCTGCTGGTATTCAGTTGCTGTTCCTCAAAGATCGACTGCCAGGCAACTGTACCTGTTCTGCATTAGCAGCCTGCAGGGAAATATCAGAAATTAAAGATCAGTTCAGAGGGAAGTAGCAAGAGTCAGCTTCCCCAACTTCTGGCCTCAGTTCGTCCATAGAAATGAGCAGCAAAGAGAGCTGAAAAGGTAAGTACAAGGAGACCAAGAAGGTTTTGTGAAGGAGATCTCGCAGAGGCAATTGAATGAACCTGACCTACTTGTAAAAATGCAACTTTATTGTATTATTTTCTGGTCTATTGATGCATACGATCATTTAAAGCCCTTAGCTCTTATCCAATCAAAGATTTTGGCATGTGGGATTTGTGGACTTGTCACTGTTGGGTACATTATGAAGCAGTCTGGTGTGTCTCTACAACATATCCATGTTTGTTTGTTTGTTTGTTTTTTGTGTCAACTCTTGCTTTCACTTGCCTCGAAGCACAAGTCCAAAAAGTCTAAATGCCACCTCCCGAAAGCACAAAGATTGTAGTCATGCAAAAGTAAAACCACAAGGTTGTCTGTTGCAGTTCCTGAAATTGCCAGTAGAGTGCATTCACACACCATATTATGAGTAACAAAAATGGGTAACAACATCAGAATCTGTGTTTTAATAGTGCCCCCTATTCCACATAAACACATGAATCAAACTTTAACTATCTGTTAACACGTGACACTGAGCAGAGCGTACCCTAGTATAGTCGATGGGTGGCTCAATTTTTGCTGAACTAATATTTCACCTTATTGTAAGTGTCTGTGTACCACATCCGCAGGGAACATAAACCCTGTTTATGAAATCATTTTGATTGGCTGTATTGTAAGTGGCATAGAATAATGAAATCTTCAGGCGAATGCTCAGTTCATTTTGATCAATCTCAGCTGTTTTAGGGTAAAAATCAGCAGCAAACAACGCCCTTCTTTCAGTGACGTAGGCCCACTGACGAGGCGCTATTCTCCAGAGTTTCACTTCTAGGAAAAATGACGGATCACCAGGGCAACTGCCCTTTCTGAATTTAGATGACATAGCATCCTAATTATGCAGATCCAGTGACGATCACTTATCCAAATCCTTTGAGGTGTTAAACAAAGCTGACTCTACAAGTCTATGTGTGTGTGTGCGGGTGTGTGTTTGTGTGTAGGTGTGTGCATGCGACATATGTGTGCTGAACTGTGCGCATCAGCTCTTTAACTAACAAATACACACATCAGGTGTGTCCAAAAACTCCAACATACATACGCCGATACACACTTCATCTGTATACTTCACCTGAATACAATCTGTCAAGCAGTGCTCTGGCTGTTTACCTTTGGCCTCAGTGTTCGGGCTTTTGCAGAACCTCCATCATAGAGGGGCAGAGAAAAGGTCAAAGAGATCGACAAAGATAAAGAAAGTTATTGAATACAAGAAGAGGACATCTGGATTCAGAAGAGGCTTTCACTCAAAGTTCATTCTCCCAAAGTAAAGATGCACAATATTTCTGGTCTGATAAACATGTGACATCCTTTGCGCAGCATGCAGCCAGGCAGGAATAACAATAGGAGCTGGAGCGGCACTAAGCTATTAATAGCGAGACTAGCTGAGGAAGAAATAAGGAGTTGATATAGCCTGCTCTCAGGTCCGCCAGAGGGCACTGGGAGACTAAAATGAAACGAAGACCCCTCTCGTCTACTACCACTCAGAGTGCCTAAAGCCACTGGGTGTCAAAGTTTGACGTATAGCTGAGTGTAGTCTGAAAGCAATATTGAGAGAGTTGATGCCCAGTTAATGGTGCAAATGGGCACATAGGCAGGTATATGCAATGTCACCATTTCTTTTATAGCAAGTGCTGGTTTATGTCTCTTTCTGACCTCTATCCCCGTTTTCAAGACCTTTTCAGAGACCTTCAGACCCTTTTAAACCATTCAAAATCTTTGCAGCTTCCATGAGGGCACAGTCTGTAGAACAACCTTTAAAAGGGCAAAGCCCCTGCAGGAGCACTTCAATCATACACAGAATCATAACCTGCTGTTATATCACGCCAAAGAAACTAAAATCCAAAGAGAAATGTAGTTCATTTGTCAACGAATGTCAAAGTTGCCTCAGGGTTGCACTATAAGTTGGGTATTTTATGAGGTACTTATGCATAGTCAATGTAGAGGACGGTCAGAACACTCCTACTTTGGAGAAGCAGACAGAAGTCCTGGCATGGAAGTAGAGCAGAGCACCGCCGTGGACAGGGTCAGCAGAAAAATGTGCTTTAGCCTCTTAAAAAAGACCCAAATAACCCAAAAACCCCAAAGACCCAAAAATATCCATTTAAGTGTATGCTACAGTGAGCATATTCTCACCTCTTTACCTTGCTGTCAGATCTGCAACGTCATTTGGTCTTAACAGTTGGGCTTGTGGCCTTAGGTGTAGCAATATGCAAGTTTGGCGGTTGGCACAACATAACGCCAAGGAAAAAGGTTGTCTGGCAGCAAGGTAACGCAGTGAGAATACTCACAGTATGGCATACACTTGAAGAGATACTGAGTTTCCATGACAGGACTTCTGCCTGCTTCTCCAAACCCTCTAGTGTAGAAATTGTAAACAAATATATATCTAAGCTTATATAAAACACATTCAATGCTCAAATGTATCATTTATGAGGAAGAGCAATTTGTGTGGTAATATACAAACTCACATGGCTGTCTGTGGTTATAAGCACGATTTTGATTCAAGACCAGCAGTACATCTGTATCATATTTTAAGGAGAAATCTCCCACCAGGCAGGCTCAAAAGAAATTCTTAACAGAGTTGAATTTAAGCTCTTAAGAGATAAATACATTTTCACCCTGTGACTTTACTACACAGTTCTGCAGAAAGCAGGAAAAGCCATGACTAAAGACTCCGTTTAAGACAAACAGACACCACTAAAAGCAGAGGAAATTTTTAGGGCACGAGAGAAAAGAAGCTCTCAGCTTTGGCAGGTTATTCAGCGAGGGCAGACCTTGGCAGAGTAACAGCCTGAACGCTGACAGAACAGTCTCTCTGATGTGTCATGTCTGATGCTTAATGAGTCCAGGTAAAATGTTTGCTGTGAGACAGGGGCAAGGGAACTAATGAAATCCCTACCACCCTGCCTTCAGAAGCAATTACTTCAAAATAAACATTAACCACCAGACGACGTGTCAAATAATGTCGAACAGCTCAAACCGCGAATGCAGCGTTGCATTGAAAATTCACAGAAATTCCTTGAATATTTCTGTATTCCAAGGAGCCTCTCAAAAACATCAAGGGACAAAGGAGCATTGCCAGGCCAGAGCATTAAACAGCCTCTGCATGCTTATATTAGCCTCTCTTCTGTGAAATGAGGTTAAGTAATGAAGGCATTAAAAAATTCTTGGGATGCAGAGCAATCTCTTATCAGTGGCACTACCTCCTAAAAAGCAGTGGTGTCCTTATTTCTATTTTATTTCCAACCCATTCTTTTACAGGCTCCATTTGATGGAGACAAAAACAACCAATTACTGTGCAAATAATGTCAGCTGTGGTGGCCCTTCCTTTCATGCCTGATTTGTCTTTGTGTTTGGGCCTCCATGTTCCTTTGTGCTTCCTCCCGTTCCAGTCGGTGCCTGCCTGGCTTCCTGGCCTTGGCTGCTCCTGCTGTATTCTCCTCCTGGCTTATTTACATTATATTACATCCTATTTGAATGAAACCTGCTGTGAGATGACTAGAGACGTAGACAGACTGTGGACACACACAGAGCAAAGTAAAGCAGAGCAGGATCTCACAGGATCGCTGGTCTCTTTTAGCTTCCTTGCCCTCGCATTCATGTATGGTCACCATAGAAACCATTAGTGGTTATTGATAAAAATGCGTACATATGTTCAAACAATGGAGAGCTTTGGGCGAATTACTGCAATGCAAATATATTGATTGCCAGCTTGTGTTATGTTTTCATGGTCAGAAACTACAAACAGGGAAAGCAGAAGGAAAAACTCTTTCATTGCAAATATGGGGTCTGATGTTCTTTAGCATCATGCTGTGAAAACAAACCAGTACTTTAGGGCCAGTTGTGGTGGTCATGTTAAAATATTAACATGTAAGAGGAAAATTGTCACTTGCACTTGTAGTGACAACGCAACTGAGAATTATTGCCAAAACTCTGCAGTTCTTCTCAGCTCTGTGAAGCATTTCAGTCAGGTGTAACGTCAGACGAGGTGGAGGTGGAGGCCAGAAGTGACGCACAGCCAGGCACTTTCTCCATTTTCTTTTCAATTTCTAGTTCTTCAGCTGTCTTCCAGTTGTTAGAGTTGTAATATTCTCTAGAAAGGTTAAAGCATATTTTAAAGCTTTGGCTCCCTGTTGCTATGGTTAATCATTTTAGATTCACTGGAAGTGGAACTACTTTGTATGTGTCTTCCCTGCAGCCAATTGAATATTCACCCTTTTTTTAACTCATGGTTTTGTTTTTGGGGGCTACAGCTTTAATGTTGTGTTCCCTCTTGTTTCCAGCTCCAAAAGGTTTGGGTTAGTTACTAGCTGGTGAACATAATGAAGTGTTTAGAAGAGTTGTCTATTGTCCTCAGGCATTGGTGTCGACCAAAGACAGAGTTAAATGGAGAATAAATATTGAACTTACATTGTCCAGGTTGCCAATATATGATGGATATGTAAATGTGTTTGCTAGAAGAAGTTAACTTAATGTTAGTAGCCAAAGAAAACCTGTTATTGCAGGTTTAATGAAGAGTAAGAGGTCCTGCAGTGTCAATCTACATTCATCTGATGTTCAAATACTGAAGAAAAATGGTAGCCAATCACAATTACGGTAGCAAGAATGAGGAGAGAACTAAACACTCAAGTGTGCTTCTCTCTGCTTTACTAGAGGTAATTATTCCAGTGGCCAAGTTGTTAATTAGTTTGAGTAATTGCTAAAAGTGTGCATGTGTGTGTGTGTGTATGTTGGGAGCTGAGGGGGTTGATTGTATTATTGTCTGCCAAGAGACCAAAGAGAGACAGAAGCGCTGAAAAAAAGACCTGGTCACTGCGAGCCGGTTGTTCAGGTTCACTAGCTAGCCACCCTTAAGCCATCAAAGCAATGCAAAGCAATTAAGATAATGATTTGAATGACAAAAACACAAAGCTACCTGTCTGGCATACAGTACAAATAACACCACATTTGCCTATCAGGCCATATGCCAAACAGAGGCAGGGAGAAGATGAGAGTTCCTCTGGGAAAATAAATGAATTTAAAAAATAAAAAAAAATTATAGAAAAAGGATAGACAAGGTTCCCCGGTGAAACTCATTTATGCAAATACTTATTCACAGACAGTCACTGCTACACGTACACCCACACTCACCCACACATTGTCCTCATGAAGGAAAAAATAGTGAAGAGCTACTAAAGGAGTACACACTGAATGTAAGGAGGGAACTCTTACAATCTGTTTAGCATATCAGAGTCTTCACTAATGTGGACTGAAAAAGAAAAGAAATGGAAGAGAAGAGGAGAGGAGGAAGATGCGGAGCTAGACGTACACCGACCGAAGAATACACGCCAACAAACTGAATTGTGCGAGATTGCTCCGATGAGGTTTGATGGGACGATTTTCTCCCTGTTCATTATCCAATAAGGCCTGGGATTTCTGGCTGAACACAGGTCATCATCCTGTATCAGAAAATTACCATTTCAATTACCGTGTTAGCGGAGGCAGCTGATGGCTGCGGTATACATCCATCAACTGCCTTTCTTCTCAACCACTACCGCATTTATATACAGTAAGCCCAGGAACACGGGAAGGGATAGGGACAGAAATGGCATGAATATTGAATGACTATTACCCGAAGGCAAAAAAAAGACTGTCCTGTTTAAGACAAAAATAATAAAAATACTATAAGAGCCAGAAATATGACAAAAATACAAAATATATTCATGCAACAAATCTGACGGCAGCGTGGTTTGAATTAATGGTACTGTATGGATGATATCTATAGTAGATCACATAGGCTTGTGGCTGTGGTAAGCATTGCTTGCATTATAACAACAGAAATGTTGATGAAATATGTGAAATAGTTGATGTAAAAAAAAGAAAAGAGGCAGATTTATTAACAGCTATCAGAAACTCCTGCTGTGAGTGACATGTAAGAGCGAAGAAGCCCTGAAGCTATGGGGTTTCCTTGCCACACTAGCAGGGGGTCTTGTAGTGAGCGGTACAAATGCAGGTAGCTGGACAATCATTAACCACCTGAACCATAGTGTAGTTTAATAACATACATGAATAAAATCACTGAGAGTAATGCAGAGCCACTAGCATATTGTGCGGCTCGAAACGGGAAATAAAAAAAAAGCTCTAAAAAGATACCGTACTCTACCCACCCAGCTCATAAACAACAGACCAAGTTAGAAACTAGCTGGTGAACTTAGTGAATCATTTAGCAGCTAAAGAGCCAGATATTTCCCCCAGGAGTTAGTGGAGAAAAAAAACAGAGAGCTAAAATGAGAGTGGTTATTGGACTTGAACCCCAAATGAATGCCAGTACTACCCCCCGTCTGCTGTAGGTGTAAATAAGCAACTGTTAGCTAACTGTTGGCCACGTGAACGTCAATGGGTGATGAAGTGCTAAGTAAGTAAAGTTTACTGAGATTGTCCTCAGGTCAGTCCAAACAGTAACACTGAAAACTTTGAGTTCAGGCTGCTGTGGGCTTCACTTCTTGTCCATCCTGTGAAGGAGAGTAATTATATGCGCATCATGTAAGTGCAAGGCAATCAAAAAATAGCGCACTTAGTCCATCCTTCAGATACACTGGCATGAAGCACGTTAGATCTCTGAAAAGAGGAGGGCATTTAAATATTCTCTTCACTCTCCAGCCTCTCACACTGAGAGGTCTGAATAAAGAGTACGAGATCTCTAAACTAAATAAAAATGGTGGTAGTATCACGATGGCTCTCCCTACATACAGATACGGTAAATACATATGTATATATTCTCTGTGACGCACATTTACGGAAAGTGTAGAGTAAATTTTAGAAACACAACGGGTCTGTTTCCTTCTTCTTCTATTGTGTCTTGATGCTGAGTCCCAGTTTCTGTGTCTGAATTTAAGATTTCTACTATTCTGGGGCCGATTCTGGCAATGCTCCCCCATTGCACCCACCCCACTCTTAAAGTGTGACAAGCAGGAGACGCTACCCGGAGCCAAAAGTTACAACATTTGAGCTTCCCATCTTGACTAGTCAGAGTAAAATGGGCATCATGGGAATAAGATGCATCAGGACTGCCATACTTTAGAAGCGCCCAGACAACAGCCGCAGTGAGAGGCTTTCAAGACAATGACTTTTGCCTTATACTGCTTGGACTGTTGTCTACAAACATGTTTCGTATAAATGTCTTCCAATTGCTTTCCCCACAGGGGAAAAATCTGTCGCTGGTGGTGATGCTTTTCTAGTCTTGTGAGATTAATTAGATCTTCTAATTAAGTAGATCAGTTTTGTCTGTGTTACATCTCCCAAATTAGAGACACTCAGCAAATTCTTTTCATATTTTTCATTTGTTTAGTTAGACACATCATAACTGGGCCCTCTCACCATGAAAGCACAACATTTCTGAGATCTTGACAAAACATAACACATGCTATACGAGAACAGCTGCTTTTATACACAAAACATGACACCAGAACTAATGTATCTTGTTGCTACCATGATCATAGTTAATAAGCATAATAGTGGGGGAGAACAAATCCAATCACTGGCTTCAAGAAGCGAAGATGAAATGCTGGGATAGCTAAAACTTCAGATCAAAGGCAAAACCGGGATGAGACAATTTCATTTAACTTGCATTGAGCTTTCTTTCTCGAGGAGGATCACACAGGAACTCGAGGGGTAATCTTCACTGTTTTCAGGAAGGAAGAGCAACATTTACTCCTAATAGCTGGATCTGACAGAGAGAAAGAGAGAGAGAGCGAGAGGGAGGGGGGGGGGGGTCTTTGCTCCAGTTCCCTCTACAACTCAGGATCCAGCTGGAATGCAAATCATGCCTACATTCACATCTGACAATATAAATCAAAGGTATCTTTAAATGACATATCATGAATCCAGATACCACAATAAAAACACCTGTTTTCTTGTGTCGAAACGTGCAAAATGAAATTGCATTTCACAGAGGACAGCATGTATACTTAATCTAAATGTCACTTTTTTATCTCGGCAATCAATTTTATTCTATATTCCAGTACTTCATTCCTGAGTGCACTGATATGATACGTATCAGCAACGTAAGGCTGTATGGGAGTCCTCTGTACAAGTTGTTAGATAGCTGTGGTGAATGGAACAGTTTGCCTTGCAGTAAAGGATGCCAGCTCACTATCACTGTCATCCGGGGGGAGCAACAGAGGATAATATAGAACTTCAGCAGAATTAACCATGCACGATGAAAAACACATAGACCAAATGAGAGATGAGAGACCCTCTCCTTTATTACCCCAACTAAGTATTGCATTTAATGACAGAGAGGAAGTGCTTTATTATTTATTCAGTGTGCGTGTGTGCGCGCATGTGTGTGTGTGTGTGTGTGTGGCTCAACTTCCCATGGGTTCACTGCAGAAAATACGGCTTATCTAACAATGTGTGCCGCATGACAGCTGTTGACATTCAAAACATCAGTCAGAAATCCACCGCTGAATAGCTCGACATTATGTTTAGGACCATTCAAGACAGGCATATTAAAGAGCGCCTGTGCGTTTCGAGAAAGACACATTGTCGTATCTACATCCCTGTTGTCCATCATCTGACATGAGATGCCTGACATAAAATCCAAAATCCACATGCAAGGCCACAAAAAAAGTGAAGCAAATACTCAATTTGGCCACTGAGAGGGGTTACATTAACGGATACATATTTCAGAAATAATAACATGTCAGGGCAAAACAAGTCACCACACAACTGAAATGAGTGGTATTAATCAAGCTGCAGTAATGCATGCTTTTAATGTTTATTCAGCCACTGAGCCAGGGGTGATAGTCACTTTGCCCTGTCGAGGAAAGATCGGTCTTTGTTGATGCTGCTTGTGTGAATAATGTATTATAAGATGCTGACCCCTCTCTGACCAAGAGATGGACAGAAATAACACTGACGTCAGCCCCGGAGCCTCATGGTACCAGACGGCACAAAGACAGGATATAGAGGGGATATTAAGCCTGCAGTGCTTCTCTGGGATCAGCTACACCTCTCAATCCGCCTGTCTGTCTGTCAGGGGGAGAGGAAGACTTGGCGACGGTGGGGGGGGGGGGATCGGTGTCAGGCTCTCCCTCTCTCTTGTCTTTTCATGGTGACGTGACAGGCATCGGTGAACACTGAGGAGCAGAGAGGAAAGGCCACTCACTGGGATGAAATGGGACTGCGGTAAAGATATTTTTGCACGTATGCACACATGCAAGTGGATTTTCTGAAGGTGCTTTCGCATTCCCAAACTGCCGTCTTTCAAGGTGATGTGTAGCATTTTATCCAATTATATATCTGAGGCATAAGAAATTTACTGTCAGATGATTTATACAGATGATTTTTCACTACCTCCATCTGTCTCTACCTCAGTTTCCCTTCTTTAAGCCTTTTCCCACCCCCACACACACTTTTCCCTCCATCAGCACCATTATTGTGTGATCTAAGGTCATGGGGTGTCACTGTTGGTGGTCTACGCGAAAAGACTCACTGCACTGCTCTTACTCAGCCTTCTGTCCAAATAATCACGAGATCCTCTTCTTCTTTGATTATCTGCAGGAAACCCCTCGGGGGAGTTCTCTGCTCTTCTAGTCTCTATATACTAACCTCTGCACTCTTTCTTATACAGCACTGCAGGCCTACAGTCACTCAGCTAACCGCATATCAACAGACAGTAGCAGCATATTAACCAGCTGGTTAGCCAAGAAATTAAATATCTTGTGAGTCGCCAACCCCCTACCAGTGTGACCAGACAGCCAGTTGGCTTTCAACGCATTCAAACATGGGGACAAATCAAATATTTATTCATGAATTATCCAATGATAGAAGAAAAATCCCATTGTAGAAGGATTATTAGTAAACCATGGTCAGAATGCTTTCCAGTACACTTTCAGATTTTCAGATTTCATCCAAAAGAATAATCTCCTCTTGGATGCACAGTAATATCAAACACATGACAAAACATGGGGGTATCTAATTTTGATCACATCTTTTCTTGATGGTGGAAGTCAGTGTCAGAGAAGAATACTAAAAGAAAAATCTGTTTAAACTCAGAGCAGGTCAGAGGTCAAGGATTGGTGCCAAGAGGTGTTTAACATCTCGTCAGTGACACGGGAGGCTTATTACACTTCATTAAGGGAAAAAAAAGTTGTGTCATATTTGTGTTTAAGAGATATCAGGGAGAGTCTCCAGTCTCTCCTCGGCTCTAGCCTGTCAAGATATGAATGCATAAACAGAACAGGTGAGATGTAGCTGTGGTACTAGGCAGTCGTCTCTCTCTCTCTCTCTCTCTCTCTCCCTACATTATCACTTATTCTTTCATTTCCCTTGCCAAGTTTCTCTTGCTGAAAGAGGCTTTTCCTATTTCTTTGTTAATGAGAATATTCAAATTTTACACGTCTTCTCCTCGGCCTGCTAATTCAGCATAATTAAATCCTGCATGTCTGCAGATCTCAAATAGTGGGCTCAGACTACATTTACTCAAGGCAATTTGATATCAAGGACTTTACTAGTCTCGTTAGTCCGAAGTAAATCTATATAATGCATATGACGTGACTCCTTCTTCCCCAGACTTGCAGAAATCGTTGGTCGTTTTTTGGCAAGACCAACCAATCATGGGAGATCAAGACTGATAGATCTATATAGATGTCAGCTGACATTCAGAATGAACAGAAGGTGAACACATTTTCTTCTCTTTCTCGGGTCTGAAAGGCTGTGAAATAGGAGCAGTGGGTGGTAAACACTACTGGAGGAAGTAACTTAGAGAGGCTAACCTTTACACACAAAGGAACCCGATCTCATTCAGCTGACCTTGAGAGTGGTTATTATCCACAGAAGTTGTGTGTAGCTAATCAACGTCCATTCATTTCTAACTAATATAAGGCCCCTATGAATACTGCTACTGAAGTCATATGTTGTAAATATTGCTCTTAAAGTAACAAAGAAACACCCACTAGCCTCATTTCCTCACATAAGAAATAGTCCTTTCAGACGAATCTATTCATTGCTCTGAAATCTCTTGAGAGGGAAAGGTAGGAATAAACACATATTTACTCTTTCCCACATCAGGGAGAGGGGATGCATACCAAATTGAAGTGCATAACTAAATTTATCTTGATCTGTATTTCTATCAGGGTTGAATGTATGAAGCTGATGAAGTTAAAGCAGAATTGGAAAAGAGAGACAGACACAGTTCACTCAGAAAGCTCTCTTTGTGGAGGCTCCCTCCCCTGTGCGAGGGGAAAATGAAGCATTAGAGTGTGCTGGCATGGCAGAGGAGAGATGAAAGAGCGTCTGACTCCAGTCACTGAGATCTCCTCCTCCAGCGTTTGATCCTGTCTTCCGGTCGGCCGACTGCCCGAGAACAGCGTAGAGGAAGCCAAGGCCATGGTCAGGGCATTAGCATGGAGGAGAGGACAGAGTGGCTTTCATAAGCTACAAACATGTCTCCAAAGGCGCACACACACATGCAGAAACACACAATTGCTCAGACATATAAAGGGAGTATTGGTACACGTGTTTGGAATGAATCAGTCGGTATAGGACGTTCAGTTCAGTACGTCCTATGAAGCAAATAATTACAATCCTTTAATCAGTCTAATTAGAGAGTCAGCACATGCAAAATAAGAATCATCTGATTCACACAGAGCTTTTTGTGTACTGTTTCCAAAATCAGACCTCATATTCACTGCCCACCACTTTAGTCGAGGGTGTAAATTTAGTTCCACATTCAAACAAAAGTGCTATTGATTAACAATAGTCAACAGTCATCTATTTGTCTGTTCTACGGGGGGTGTACAGTGTGATAAAGCTAAATCATGCTTGTCAAGTCAAGTCTAAAACCAGAACTCAAACATCCACTAGTTTGGAAATATTCCAAGTAAGTTTCCCAATAAAATCCCAAACTTTTACATTTTAGTGCTTACTACCGAGTAAACAAATAAGTGTCTGTTATATAAGGAGTAGCGAATGAGTGAAAGAGAGAGTCATTACTGGTACAGCTGAAGTGCACAAATAGCTACACAAATTAGCATGTTTAACATGTAGCATCAGTTGGAACAAGAATATTCTTAATTCTTCTGTTTTGGAAATGTTGTCCATCAGGTGACACGTTTAGCACATTAACTTTAATCTAACTTCAGATAAGATCATTATTATTATTAAATTGAAAACTGTTGACAACCCACTGAATAGTCCTCATTGTGAATCTTATATTACGTCTTGAAGGACAAGTTGCCATTCAGTTTTGAAATGCAGTTTTTCAATGTGAATCACACACTTTGGGCTTTTCATAGTGAGGTTGCATGAGGTACTCCTTGGGCGGCTGTGGCTCAGAGGTAGAGCAGGTCGTCCACTAATCAGATGATCGGCGGGGAGGGAAGGGCTGGCTGATGGCAAGGTACTGTGGTGAGAATATGCTCAGTATAGTATACACTTAGGTGGATATCGATGTTTTGGGGTGATTCTCTTTTTTATGTGGCTAAAACAGATTTTTCCTGCCCACAGCAGTGCTCTACTTCCATGTTGGGACTGCTTCTGCAAACTTAGAGAGAACTTAGAGAGTTTTTTTTACTCTAGGTAACACACCATAAATATGCATAAATACCTCATCCAAGCCCATTTCACAAACCCAAACCATCTATTTAAGGTTTATGGAGAAAATGATTTTTTGGGGAATATGGATGAACTGACCTTGAGTTTAACTCAGGCACGCATTATAAAATTATGTAAAACCACATTAGGGTTTTTCAGCGAAGTACACAGTTATAAGCTGTGGTACAATGTGACATTTAATTACCATTTAGCTAGTCATCTGAACATCAAATTAAAGGACCACGGGAGACTGATTGAAAATGAGAATCCTGGTCGATAGCACGACCAAGAAATAGAGTAATGTTCCATTTTTAACTTCCTACTTGCACAAATTGAATACTAAAATGAGGATGCAGCGGTGCGCACACACACACATGCACACAAGACTCTGTAACCCCCTTCACCTCCATGGTCAGCAGGGTGATGAGAGCAGGGGAGCACAGCAGAGAGGAGGTTATTACAGTGGAGCTGCAGTGGCAATGTACTTTATTTATGACAGGCGCTGGAATATTACTAGCTATCTGCAATCAGAAGCTTATCAGCGGAGGCGCCTGGGCTAATGACACATGGACAACAACCACAAAACTGTCACAAGCAACGATAAAGGAAAGACTGAGAGTATAATGAAGAACTGAGCTCTCTATTAAAGGTGGATCAGGGTGCTTACCTATGCTTACAGATCCTTTTAGCACCATAGCATATAAACAAAAATGGCAACCATTCAGTATTTAACAATGAACATCTCAATTGTTAAATACCGTGTTCTCAACCTGTCTTCTCACAACATTGCTCATGATGGAAAAATGTAGTAAAATGGTGCCTTTCCAAAAGATTCCACTCCACTAAAGTAAAAGTACTGAATATTTGAATTCCTTAATTTACTGTAAAATAAGTCAAATTAATCTGAATGTAAAAACAGTTTCTGGAGAACATAAAATATAATAAATGCACGTGCTTTAGTTTTACAATAGCTTTTAAGACTCAGTGGATTATTACCTGAATAAATATCTGATGATCCCTCCATTCCTGTCACAATGGTCTGTTATAAGGCCTACAGAGAGGCAGGTTTAGTGTCTTTTGTCTTCACCTCCGGAGGAGGCGGCAAAAGGACCTGAGGGCATTACAATGGTTTCAAATAAAACCATGAAATGTCTTATCACCGCACCATTTATATAGTCAATCAAATCAGAATTACTCTACAGTGCAATTTTGCTTGAATGGTTCTATATAAAAAAGGTTGGTTTGATGTGATTTCATTTGATGTTTCACAGTGTAGAACCATGTTGGGGGGAAAAAAAAGGACACGACAGCAAATGTTTTGAGCAGTTAAGGTTCAGCGTCTCCGCTCACCTCTGTCTGAGGACCGCAGGATAAACGCACAGGAGAAAACTAAAGCAGCTAAATCAATTAAAATCCCATTAAAGTCAGCACCATTATTGAGGTCATTACCAAGGGGGAGAGACGCCTGATGATGATGGTGGATCAAACAAGATCTAATTAATTCATTTATTCATTAATGTGCAGCTCTCACGCTAGCACGGTTAGTGCAATGTAATGAAAACGGAAAGAGAGAGTCAGACGCCGAGTGCAGCGTCTCCGCAGAAACATCAGAACTTGACATGAGACGGAAAATATGAATATGAAACGTGAACGCAACATCAAAGGCAACTTACTGCCAATGTAGGGTGCTGGCTGCTTTTCAAAGGACACTAAAACACACGGACAGTTTCTGGTGCCACAAAGGACAGCTGCTTTCAGCTGGATTACACACACACGCACACACAAACACACACTAGGTGTCAGACTGGTTGCAAAGAGGAGTGAAAATAAGAGCGCAAGGTAAGACAGAGGAAAAGGAGGCAAGAAGAATTGGAGCTTCACGGACTGTTTCTCCGCTTCATCTCCCACCAGTGGAGCTGTGATTAGGGAGCAGCAGACATTAATGTTTGGTATTGATCCCCTCTCAAATGGCTCGGGGACCAGAGGCCAAGGAAATGACAGAAACATGCTACGTTGCTTCCTCAGCCTCGAGATGTGGGACCGAGTTTACATGTGGGAGAGGAATGGAGGGACAAAAAGCTAGAGAGGTAACAGGAGAAGAGTTTGCGTTTGTCCTTGCAGGTGTGACACTTTGCATGTTTTAAAATCAAAGAAGGAAGACATTTTCGCAGCCCCGTCTCACCATCTCACGCCATCTCCCCCTTTTCCCCATGTTGGCACACTACACTGCCTTGCAATCAGTACACATTGGCTCAAATTAAAGATGATATCTTTGCATTCGTGGGCAAGATAGGATACTGTATTTTTGTTCAGCAGTCTGTACAAGCCACAGTGATGTCCTCAACATGTGGACTTTTCATTGCTGAGATCCAAAACAACACCATTCCTTGACATCAAGTATTTGACTCAACGTTCAACCCAGACATTGGTCTTGAGTGCAGCTGGGTGGATGGTGGATGCCAGGTCAGGCTGAAGCGGACAGAAAGGGGGGGGGGGTTAGATGAAGAGGAACAGGCGAGCTGATTGGACGTGACAGGAGCAGTGTCCTCCTCTTCTGCAGCACAGAGTGTCCCAAATGAAAATCTATATGGCATGACGCTGGCAGGACACTGTCACAGGCCAGAGGATCGGTCAAATGTTGGTGGACCATAGCGCTCATATGCACACACATAAAGACTCACAATGACATAATTTATAATAAAAAGAAATGAGAATCAGTCTCGTCTTTTCTCCCGCCATCTGATCAGATCAGATCAGAGATAGCTGGTAGAAAATCTATGACTGGCCCAAAATAGCCCAAAGTTCTTAATACAGAGATTTCATTCAGCCTGCAGCTGTTGTTAGCTTAAGTTAAGCCAAGTTAGCAGGTGCTTTTGGTTTTGTCAGGGAACCAATCTCTAAGGGTCCAGAGTTATATCCAGTACACCTCTGTTCATTTCCATTTTAGTCACCATAGTTACACTTTGCCAGCATCTTATCCCCGATTCTGTACTCACACTGTGTCAAAATCATCTCTATTTAAAGGGATCAAATTTGCAAGTCAAGGGAGCACTGAATTCAACCTTAAGAGACTTTCTTTTTTTTTTTGCTGAAGGGGTGGCCTCACGCAATCCTCTGCTACTCAGGCTCTCCTTCAGCTCTCCAGCAGAGGCATTTTGTCTGTCTTGTACTGAACCTCAGCACCTGAATCTGCAGCTAAAATGGTTGAGCATTGTTTGCAAGCCTCCAAATCTACTGCGTGATTCCTAAAAATACCTTCCAATCTGTTGTCCCCTACAACTGTTCCTCGATGCACTTGCTCTGATTTACATTTCATCTGCCATGTTGGAACCTTTAGCCGGCTCGTCGGGCATTTAGTATTCCCTCACGGCTTCCCTCTTCTTCTCTGGGTACACCCGTGTCTGTTTCTGCTACTGTTTGTCCCACTTCCAATTCCTTCACAGTCCAACCAGCTGCTTCCCTTTTCCCATCTGGAACTCCTCGCCTGTTTACCTCCCAGCTCTGTTCTATCATTGGGATCTTACTCCCATAGTCTGCTGATCACCTGGGTTACTCTGGGGTTTGGGTCATCTTGAGTTTGACGTGAATTAGCCTGAGAAAACTCAATGGTCGATATTTGATTTGTTCCTTTGAGTCTTTTACTTTTTCTGCCTTGTGTTTTCCAACTGGCGTCTTGAAAGGAAAAAAAGCTTCATTCGCCCTGACACTTTTCTTCACTGATGCTCGCCAGCAGACAATGCAGCTCATCAGATCAAAGCAGCAGGTCAGAGCTGGCATGTCAGAAGATTTTGCAGCTTTTCATCCTCATCATTGCTCTTGCAGTTTCTACATGCTTAGTTCTTTACAGGATATGATGTATTGGACCTTTGTAATTTATTATTATTACTACTAAATAAAAATGTTATTGAATCTCAGTTTTCTTGGAAGACATTGGCTGTAATTGTAACAACAAACTGACAAGATAGAAGAGTATCCAAAGCACATTCTTCAGTGAGACAAATAGTATCATGAATAATAGATAGCAGTTCAAAGAATCATATCATGCAGGTTACACAGGCACACTTATAATGAAGTCATTTCTTAAATTCAAAATTCAGTTCCCTTCTGTTGCTGTTGTATGCTCATGTATACAAATCTTGTGTCTTTTAGTTGTGATTCATACACTGGTTGTTGTCTGTGACACCGCCAAGGCAAGCATCGTTAGAGGCAGGTGACATAGAAAAAAATAGAGTCTGAAACCTAGAGTTACATCTAGACGAGAATAAATGGAAAGGCAAAAAAAAAAAAAAAAAAAAAAAGGAAGGAAATGTGGCCACATTGTTGTGGCCTTTTCTAAGCTTTTTCAAGTAAAAGATAAATCAGTCCATGAATGCCGGCAGGTACCAGTACAGTGAAAAAGTACTGCAAGGACCAACCTCACTTTGTGCTCTGTTGAAGGATTCGTTCTTCTTCTGTAGTTATTTTCCATTCAGATTTCATTGAGATAGCAGTTTTGGCGCTCTTGACCTATAATGAATTCATTTTCTATCCTCATAAAATTAAAAGTGTGTGTGAATAATTGTATTAAAGTTATTCAAGTTAAAAAAAATACAGTATTGTTGCCTAAAATTCGACCTCTTTTAGATTTGCTACATTTATCTGCCAACTTGAATCTGTCTTGGGTGCACTGATATCATGTTTTATTCTGATCTGTGCGTAGTCTCTTCTTTTCTTTCCTGGGCTCGCTCTGTCATTGCTGCTCGCAGCCAATCTTAGTCTCGCCCCTCCAGGTCCAAGCTTCAATATCTTAAGGTCAGACCTCACGTTAGCCCTTCCTCTTCTCTTTTCTCAATCTTATCCTGCTCTCATCCCAAGTCTAGATCTTGGTTCCCCAAGCATTTTAAACTTGTCCTTGAAAATCTCTCCATTGTGGAATAGTTATGACATTTATTCAGGATTAACACTGCTGCCATTAACTGTTGTGCAAAGAGTTTCTTCCATCTGGCTCCAAGAGGTCCTCTTCTCTTATCCCACCGGTTGCTCTCTTAAATGGACCAAAAATCATAAACCCACATTGATAAATTAAGATGATTTACTGAATAAAATGGAGTACACATCATGATGTTGATTGTAAAATTGCTCCTTTACTACTAAATTTTAGTAGTAAGTTCCAACTACTGTTTACTGGCATTCATCTTCATCATTCAGCTCTAATTCTTAGTGAGCTGGTGTCTTTTCTTTAGCCCCCTGTGTTTACATAATCACTTTTCTATTTGACACTCATAATTAACTCACCAAACATTGATAATATAAAAATAGAAAAAGTATTTGTGTAAAGGTATCTTAGGGTTTGCTGCCCTGATTGCTATTTCTCACCCGGTCAGCTTTTACAGACACACGCTTTACATCATTTACAGCAGGTGTGTGAGAAAGGTTTTCATCTCCCAGTTCAATTCAATTCAATTATTCAGTAAATCATCTTAATTTATCAATGTGGGTTTATGATTTTTTCCCTACTTCACTCTCCTCTTTGAATTTTATACTGGTACCACTTTTTACTGTAATTGTGGGCATTGTGTGATGTAGTGTAATATTAAAAAAGATAACTGCAGTCCTCCATTTGAATAGATTGGGTGTCACACTTGCTTAATAATAAAAATATGCTGGAACACAGCACACTGCATTTAGCCACGGCCAAGTGGCAAAGCTAATATGTGTATCACTGGAAACCTCAATGACAAGACTATCTGGTGTACACTAGAGTTCTAACCACTGCTCGCTCCATGTCGCAGTGCAAACACAGCAAGCAGGCACGAAGCAGTAAACAGAAATTGCGCTGGGCAACGAGATAACATTTGCGAGAGTCAAATATGTGTGTTTGGCAGCGTTTGTATGGTCCATTTAAGATGCTTTTTATAACCACATCAGATCATTGCCATTAAAATCAGTCTCCCATGTTAAAACTTGGGTCAGATGTTTCATGTGTGTGTGTGTGTTTGTGTGAGAGAGAGAGATGCAGACACTGATGTGTGTCAGACCAAGCACAGAGCCTGATGTCACTGACCAAGTTGTAATTGGTGGTCTCATTAATCCGCTGGACAAGAGTGCAAAGTGGACAAAGATATCGAAATCCTGCTGTTAACAGCATCACCACGGCACACAAACAAACACACACACACTCGCCACAGACCACTGACCGCTAATATCACCCACAGAAAAACATGTTTATGCAAAGAAGAAATGCAATATCCCCCATGCAAACTAAAATCGGTAAATAGTGATTAACTCTCATTGAACTGACCACAGTTCTGGTGTTGTGCAGAAGTCCCAGATTGCCTTGTTTCCTTTTACACGCTATTTTTGCAGGGCATGAAACACAGGTACAGTTCTCAACCAAAGCCCCCCTCTCCAGGAACTAAAACACACACACACATATGTATACACAGCTATGCGCTGAATGTGGAAAATAGAAGAGCCTTTTGTTGATATGCTGTAAACAGAAACCAAGTAAGTACACTCTGTCCATGAACTACTTGCGTATGATTAACGACTGACATGAGAGGAGGAAGCAGCGGAGCAGAAAGCAAAACATTGGGTCAGCGAGGATGAGGGAGTGACGACGGGAGGAAAGAAGCAAGAAATGAGGAGGAGGCGGCGCGGGAGTGATGGAGAAGTAGTAGGGTGGAGGAGTGAGAGGGATGCAGGAGGTGGAGGAGTAAGAGATCTGCCCAAAAGAGGAGTGTTTGAACTGGATGTTGAAAATGGACTCTGAGTGGCACTACTGTTAGTTTGCGGACATCTGAGTCTCCTACTTTGTCACACACACACACTCTCTCTCTGGTCAGGTTGAGAAAGGTGGCTAAGGTTGCTATGGCGACATCCCACCAGAACAGTAATTACAATTAACATCCCATCTAAATGACCACCTCTCTCTCCTCTCCCCCTGTGTCTCTTGGGTAATTATAGCCTTCAGCTCAGCTCACCCAAGCCCTGTGGTTGGCCTCTTTTTTATTTTACAGCTAAATAATCCCGTCTGGAAACAATAGAAGCAAAAACGAATTATTTTCTTCAAGGCTAAAAGGCTGTTTGCTGTTTCACTACATTACAAGTATTATCATTAGCATTCAAATCAATATGCGGCATACATTTATGCAGTGAACTGTTCATGAACACAACTTCCTGTTTATGGAAGCAGCTGAAGGACTAGAGTACTCTGTGTTTATGCGCTACATTTTATTAACATGAGCTCCTGCTGCATGAATATTAACCGAGAGATGTGGTGTGTTGTACCTGCAAAATGAAAGAGCGAGTGGAGGGCTGAGGCTCAGAGTTGTGTGGTGTCACCGCCACTTATCTCTCCATCACATGAGGGCAGGGAAAGGAGAAAAAAGTGAAGAGGGAAGACGGCGAGAGCTACAAAAGTACTGAAGGCAGTCGACCTTCATTGGTATGTTCCTGGCTAAAATGGAGACTCGTTGAATGGCACTCTGTCATGGTTTCATAACCCCTGCAGTGGTCAAGGAGAGAGAGGAAGCGTCAGTGATACAGTGGCAATGAGAATGACAAGCTATTTTTGAAAGAGGGTGAAAGAAAGAAAGAAAGAAAGTATTCCTCTTTGGTTCGCATGTGAATTTTAAAAGCATAACTAAAAACTAAATGATAAATGAAGACATGACAAGGTGTTATTTCTGGCACATTTCCAACCTGTAAATCTACTGTGCAGCTCCGGTCCACTGACTGACACACACGTTCCGCTGGGAATATGTTTGCGAGATTGCTCCACGAAAAGCAGAAGCAATGCAGAATGAGACCCAGAGTCTGAGACTTCTGGGTCGACGACCTTCTGCGCAGCAGAAATTTCAAATTCAGAATCAAGACGCAATACATCAAGTGGGATAAGATCAAACCACGAAGAGTGAAGAGAAACAGCTGCTGTAGATGTAAATGGACTTTAAAGATGAGCATATGATGAGCGTGTGAACGTGGGCATGCATATAATAATCACATTATTAAAATAAATAGTGGATGGATGAATATTTATGGGTGTCCAAACTGAGGCAGATGAAAGAAATGAATGCGGAGGATTTAGAGTGACTGTTGTGAGGGTGAAGGAGATAAGACAAGGAAAGAGCACGTAAAAATAAAAGGCTTGAGCGAAAGTAAGGATGCAAGAAGACAGGAGTACAGAAGGAGAAAGGTGGAGAATATGTTGAGGTTAGATGTAAAGACAAAGGAGCATTGCAGGCTGACGAAGGCAGAAGTCACTCTCACATCTTTCATCCTGGATGCTGGGATGAAGCTGCTCCGGGACACGTTTCCGTCTCCTAATTGTGTCAACATTACATGTGGGAATCAGATGCTTGGGAAATAGAAAAACGGCCATCCCATCTACACCATCCACCCACCCATCTCACCTCTGCTGCCCCTGGCTGCGTCATTCCCATCCTCCATCGGCAATTCTCCGGGTCATTATTTCATTCCACGGCCTCAGCAACCCCGATGCTCAAATCATCTTGACAATAGATGGAGGAGTCAGAGCGCCTGTCCTGTTGTGTTATTCCTATCCAGTCCAGTGAGTTTGATCATCGCTAAATCCTCAATCCCTCCATCCCTGGGCCTCGGAGACAGAAATCCAACAGGAGAGCAGAGCTCTGGAGGAATACAAACTAAAGTGCTGCCTGACCGGCTTCAGCAGCTGTTCGTGTATTCCAGAGAGAGTAGGCTCGCTGTTAGCTGATATATGTTTAATAAGAAATATGAAAAAACAAGGAACTTGTCTAATTGAGCAAACATATTTGCATATAAAGGCGAAATAAGGACGACAGAGAGGCAATTCATTGATAAATTGTGTGCATAGTTTTAAGGTGTGCATGTTGCTGGCAAGGTGGACATGCGCAGCGCGGGACGCGGGGTTAATCCTACTTAAAGTCCACGAATGTTGGAATGTCATGCTAACTGAACAATGTTAAGACGCCAAACTTCCCGCGACCTGCTGTTCTGTGCTCCGGCAGTGTCATAGAAAAAGAGGTCTCTAGGAACGTGAATCTTTAAATATGGCTCTGAGAGGACGGCAGTAAGTTGGTAGTGGGGAAAATTTCGGACATTTTTGGCTTCAATATGAAGACATAAAATAATGCAACAATAAGTGTGTTTACACATACTGTATCCCAGTTACATATTTGTGCTTCAGTCGCAGTGGAACATAAAGGTCCGATGTGTAAGATCTGTGAAAGAAAATTAATATACTATGAGCAACTATGTTTTTGCCTGAAAATAACTATTGTTATGTTTTTGCTAGCCGCACTTCCGGCAAGATTAGCACTTTCCCTCACAGCAAGAAGGTTCCTGGTGTTGTCGTGGAGTTTACACGGCTTCTCGCCAGAGGGGCTTGAGCTATCATGATTGCTTGTAACGCCTCCTTGTGTGTCATTATTGTAATCAAATCAAAATGTGTGCATCAGCGTTTGACCCTCAGGATTACGCGCAACCTCTAACTTTATGTCTGTACTCTTGCTAACTGTATGACACTCGTAGCCATTGGAGTTTCTGTAATAACTTCTCTTAGAAACACAAATAGAATACACAGGAGAGGCCATCAACAGCGCAATATCAAATAAAGCTGTTTGTCGGATACATTCTCTGGACGTGTAAATCAACTTGAATTTGACAGCTGCAGACGTAAAGCACGGACAAGGCGCATTTTATTTCTACACTACAGTGAGTTCGCTCACTTGACTTAACTAAATCAATGTTGCTAGGCGCAGAGTTCCCATGTACATGACAGCCAGTGGGGGATTTAATATTTTTAGTCATTCCACAGACACTTCATGGCCCTTTAATGTTGCTGTCTCATTCAGACATTCAGAGGAAAAGCTGCAACACAACATACTGTGTGGCAACTCTGGTTCAAAAATGTGAAATGTTCAATACGTGATACGAATTCAGCGTGATTCTTTCCTGATGAGTATATCTGTACTTACCTGCACTATTGGAGAAAAAATCACCCCTGCAGCTTCTGGAGCTTTTCATTTAAGGGAAGCAAATTAGAGCAGATGCCTTTCACAATACCAGCTGAAAGCACGGTTCAGAGCGATTCATTTCAGGTAAAATGTCAGAACAGGTCTGCGTCATGCTTTTGTGTGTGTGAGTGCATGCTTATGTGAGCTGAAAACAAAGCACAGGAACCAAACACTGTTTCAAAAGTGCATTGATTTTTCCTCCAGCCAGCATCATCCACCTTTGACATTTTCACAGACACTGTACAGCCCAGAGCCAATATACAGGATGATGAAAGCCAGGGTGGCCTTGTAACCTTTGAACCTTGTCTGATGCATGTCTCAGCCCATCATTAGCTGTGACTGCAGCAACCAGAGATACTGCTACGTGCTGATTTATCCTGTTCTCTTTGCTCTGCCCAGATCTCCTATAATTTGCATTTTCCACTCAGATGTCCCACTAACGTGTACTCTGCTAGTGTTGCGTATAGACGATTTTATATTATTCCTCTAGTCTTTTCAGTTTTCCTCTATTCATTCTCTCTCCATTCTGTCCTCCTCTACTCCAACTCTCCTTTTCATCCGTCCTGCTCTCCTCCACCCTGCGCTGCCCTGCTTTGCTCCTTCACGCTCTGTTCCCTGCCCTCTTCCCTCCGTACACCGCTCCCCTGTATTGGGTTCAGCTGAGGGATCTGAGGATGAGGACACCAAAGCCCCAAAGACTGTTCTGAAATCACAGAGCGTGAACTTGTACAGAAAACACACACCATCCTTTCACAATACAGGGTCACACACACACTCATAGACACAAGGCCGATCCTCCCGGCTTTGATAGAAAAAAGTTGGAGAGGTTTTCATTTGGGATTGTATGAGAAAATAACACAGTGATACTTGTTTGCTTTAGGGCTTTTGAATAAAATTCATTTCTGAGATAAATACACTATTTCAGCTTTTGAATCTGACGGCTCCGTGTAGTTTAGGACCTTTTAAATGAGATATTTGTTCACGGATCATTTAAAGACTATCACTAAATATCTAGCAAGGAATGGCAAGAATACAACAGAAATGGTTTTGTGGTAATACGATTTCACTTTCAGTTTTCATCATACCACTTCTTCCGTTTGTGCATGATTCCAGGGATGGAAATGTTTGTTGGTTGGGGCCACGCTTTTAGTCCAGACTGAAATATCTCAATAAGTAAAGGCTGGATTGCTGTGACCTTTTGCACAGACACAGACATACACTCCTGCTGACTTTGGTGATCCCCTGACTTTTTATCTAGTGCCATTAAATTTAGTTTTTTACTGAAATATTACAACAACAAAGATTAGCTGACACATACTTTGGTACATTCATTTGTTTTCAGACTGAATTGTTACAACTTCGATGATCCCTCCTCATCTAATGCTGACCGGGTTATGGTTTTACTTGTCCAGTACTGCGCTCTAACACTATTTGTAAAATTATTGACTTTCCCGTCATCCTCTGCTACTTTGTGTTTTGATCTTATTAGCAAATGTCAGCATGCTAACACCTAAGCTAAGATGCTGACCAGAGTAAGCATTAATATCATATTGTAATATTTAGCAACGCTGTGTCTAAATACACAAAACTGTTAGCTTAGCTATAAAATCTCACGTTGCGTACACTGTGTACACTATGTACTTCATCACGTATAGAGTGCTAATATAGGTAAGGTAGTGGTGTCTAAATTCGAGATGTACGCATACCGGAAATGTCACTGGCAGCACATCGCTGCCTCTTCTTCTTTGCTGTATTATCACAACATCCGACTGGTAAAATATAAAAATAAAACATATGTACAACTTACATTTGTATATCACGGTGTTCATCACGGCCACTTCAACTCCAGCAGCGTCCTTGTCGGCTATTTTCACAATGCAGGTGGTCCATGCCCTTCCATTACGTAGCCAAAATGGTGACCATAGAGGGCGAGAAGTGTCCAGTGTACTTAACTTTTTGACCGTTTTCCTGGTTTTCCCATAATTGACAGCGTGAACACACTTATGTACTCAGTCGTGTTTATTCAGTGACTGTATCAAAAGCATTTACTCGCATATTGTCTGGTGTGTGGGTGTGTTTGTTTTATCGGATAGGAAAACTGCACTGTACCTCTCTGAGCATACTCATACTTGCTTACTTACTTTTTGTGGCCTGAATAGTTGCCTACCTGAAAGAGTGAAATAAGTGGAGTCAGAGGATGTTAGAAATCCACACTGGTTTGACCTATGTGGTGCCTGGAAATAAATCTTTTTGTACTGAAACTGCTGAGAGCAGATATTTTGTGCTGATATTCGTTTTCTGTAACTCCTGACAATTTTTGTGACCAAGAAATTTCAAGCCTTCACTGTTTCTGGTCAGGGTGACAAGTTTGTGAAACAGTGTTTTGACCTTCAACGGATGTATAGATTTTTTTACTGGATGCAAGAATCTGAAATGATCCTAAGGCAAGCCGCCCCTTACGGCAGGGACATCAATAATTAAATAAATGTTTTACCTTCATAACATAATAGGTCAATGACTAACCAGAGTCTGATATAATTAAGCCAAATCCCAGTCCCTGATGTATTGATCTGACCTGCAGGAGCACACACAAACACATGACTGCACATGTGTGCTACGTATGTGTTCATGCACACATGAATGAATCACATCTGTCAGAGACAGTTGCATCGTTACAAATTCCTCTGAACACGAGGACATAATAAACACACACAGGATCATGGAATCTTCAACAACATGACAATAAACATGAGGAGGAGGTTTGTGAGGTGGAGGGGGCAGTGGCAGCAGGATGGCGTTGGCGTTAGCACGATCATCAGATTGATGGCGAAGTTTGGGGTTATTACGTCTGAGCTGTACAGGAGTATAATCCAAGGTCAGCCGCGAATGATGCCGATCATTTTAACTGCCCGACTGCAAACAGCTGATGCCAATCAGCCAATACAAGCGCAGCTTTAATTTCATTCAGAACGTGAGTCCGTCCTGGGATTCCTGAGGGAGCGGAGGCATAGGAAGTTTAATCATTTACAATAACACACCCCTCCACCTGAAATTTCCTCTGCCTTGAAACAGTCATTGTAAGGGAAAGGTAATGTTTAACACCTAATGATATGATTTAGCAATAAAGTATAAAATAAAGTTGAACATCTGAGCTCCGGTACATTTTGTAACAAATTAATATTTTTTTTGCTTGAATGTTAAGCATCGAAATGGAGGTTAAAAGGTAACACAAGACTATCTTTACTCTCAGGAGTCTTTTAAATGAGCTCAATTTCACATGGAAAATTGAGTTGATGATGGTAAGAGAAAAAAAAAAGACTAAAATGTGTAGGTAATTTAAACCATTTATTGCTGAAGTGATAATTGGATCTAAAATCTTCCAGGCAAATTGGGGTAACAATTAATTGAGTGCGATGGCGTTAAAAAGCTTAATTTTCATAACCGTGGTGTGAAGATACCCAGTGACTACTCCAGAGATTTCACAAACTGCTGGAGAGGAGACGCTCCGACACAGATACACTGAAGAATCCTTCGCAGGATAAGCTGATCTTCAGCTGTGTGCGCACGGGTTTGTATTCACACTTTCAGAAGAGCAACGAGGCTGTCAGTACTGATTTAGACAACCATGCTCATCCACAGGCCCCCTGCAGACGCTGCCCTCTAACTGCTGGTGGGGCACACACACACACACACACATATTCACACAAATTATGGTCAAAAGCTACTTCTGCAAAGAACTGACAGTTCTCAGAGCATCATGTTCATGTTACTGGTTATTTTTTCAGGTCCCGTGGACAGAAAAGGGGCCTCCGGTTTTATGTGTAAATGTGACTCAGCAGCTTTTGAACAGTGAAGACATAATGAGCTATTCAGGGGATTGGACCTTTATTTAATGCCACATAAGGTCATTAACACGATGTGCCTCTAGTTACAGGATCACATTGCACCTCCTCATTACGTATGACTTGGAAAAGCTATTGTAATTGCTGGGACAAACCTCAAGGAGATTTTGTTCTACCCCAAACTGACTGACTTGTTCAGAACTTTCCGGCTTGAGGAGTTGTAACAGTCGGGACTGCCAGCACCAGCTGATTTAAACTGTGTTTAAATCAATGCAAATTTCACCTCAGCACTTCTAAATTATAAATCCCTCAGAGAGAAACATCGTTTGTTAAATTAAAAAAAAAAAATCATGCTTTGACAGCTGATACTGTACACAGCAGAAGTTCAATAAAGACGCCATGAGCTTCCCTCGCTGTGGAAAGAAAAGGAAACACACACTGAAGTGGTGGATTACGCTCACTGAAAGCTGTAGTAATTTCTTTTGGCATATATCCCTGAATTCTGACTTACTTCGTCCGGTCTTGGCATCACATCCAGCCATGGCAAAACCAATTTGCTGCGCTTATTCCTCTCAACCTTGCTTCTTTTCTTGTTTTCTTTCTTCCGCCTCGGCAGAGTGTGGAAGGAGGGAAATGAGCAGGCCCGCTCGCTTTGATGTGTTCTTAAGAAAGAAATCTGCCTTTCATAAGCACCTCGTCTTTTCTACCCAGACTGATCAGGCGAAGCATCGGAGAGTGTGGCACTTTTAATACCGGTGTTCCCACTGGGAGGCTGTCATAGTGGGGTGCTTCTCATGATACACTCTGATACCTAACAAGTATTCTGAGAGCAAACACTACACTGTGTACGTACATGTTAGTCAACTCTTATTTGACTAGAAGAGATTGTCACCGAACATGATGTGGAGAAAAAGTCTACAGAAAGTGTTCATTAAATAAACGAAGTGTGTATGTTGTATGGCATTCATGAGATTCATTATGAAACAATACACTAACAGCAGTAAAACAGTTTTTTTTTTTTCACATTTGCGTATATTCATTTCACTGCATACTGACAGAGATGAAAATGAGTTTGACGGATTGATACTGTGGAGTGATCTCATTTACTTTATGCACACGCACTACCTGTGTCTATGTGAGATCAGTGACAGAGATGAAAAAACACAGCTGATGAGCAACATCTGCAAGAAAAAAAAAAGACAAAAACACAAGATCAAACAGAAACCTGAGAATGAGATGAGCGAGTCAGGGTTGATTTTAAAGAATGAAATCCTGTAAGAGCTTGATTCATCATAAGGCACAATTCATGAATGTGAAACAAGATCAGCATCAAATGTAAGTTACCATGAGAGCTGCATATTACAGGCAGCTGACAGCACAATAATGGAAGCTTCGCTGGAACTCAACTAGCCCTGACCAAACCTGAAACCGCAGAAAGGAAAGAAACAAATGAAGGGGAGCATTTGTTTATTTGTTCCGGGTACATTTATGCACAATGCAAATTTATTTGTGCATGTGTGGTTTCTGTTAATATGACTGAATGTAAATTTGTCCGGGAGTAGTTCCTGTTATGAAGAGGGACACTTTTATTCTTATTAATTGAGCCGATACATACAGGGTGTATTCCTAAATCATTTTGTTCAACTTATTACAGAGCAGACCTGAATCAGTGGAATATTCCAGCATGAATACGAGCCAGTCAGGATTTACTAGCTCATTTCAACTTGGCAGGTTGATCAGGTATGTCTGCATTTCTGTGTATGTTGTTTAAGCTTTGTCAATGCAATTTCCCAAATACATGCTTTTCATTCTTTTTTTTTTTCTTTTTTGTCATGCACCAAATCAAAGCGTTTTAAATTTTCTTCCATCCTACCTGTTTATCACACCCTCAAACAACTTTAAAGTCAAAAACAAATCAAATATGAAAGAAAACGAATGCTTCTGATCTCAGGATCAAAAATGCTGCACAGAGGAGTTTTAGCTCCATAAAACAATTTACCAATCTGTTATTTTTGAGCACATTCATTAAGCACTAAATCAGTTTCATCTCCCAGGTCACATGCCTCTAATTGATGCTTTAATTAATTTAGTTTTTAGTTTGGTAGGAAAAGATTTGAACCAACTGTGCATTGGCAAACTGGATACACTTTGTTGAGTTAAAAAAAAAAGACCAATTAACATGTTCAATTTTATCATCAGAATCTAGATATTATTCAGTGTAAATTAACCACAGAGCCCAGAGGGTTCCATGCGAGATATCTTTGATTAAAAAAAAAAAATATATATATATATATATATATATATATATAACAAAAGGCTGGTTTGTCCATCTGCACCCTTGACACGTGCAGCGCTCTGCAGGGCAATAAAGGTGTGCTGGCGATAGCAGATGTGTGTGAAGCCTTGGCTGTATAACAGTGGAGCTGCCAGGGAATTGATGGCCTAATGAAATATACAGCAGAAAGACATCTATGCAGCCAACTACCAACAAATCCGCAGCTTATCAATCAGCCTCGCAGTCAGGCAGTCAGTGAAAAAGTAGCAAAGCAGCCAGTCAACTTGCCTGCCAGACCTCCCTACAGACGTGCGTGTAGTCAATAAGTCTGCTAAGTGGTCAACCACCGCAAACCCAGTCCAGTCATCATGCTAGCCGCCAGCCAGCAACTCAAGGTCAGCCAGCCAACCAGCCTGAAGGAGCCAGCAGGTCCAAATTTAATAATCCCACTTGCTCTCATCACAGATCATGGTGAGCTCTCAGCAGAATATATCAGTCCTGACCTCTGCACTGCTGCTCTGTGAGGTGTGTGTGTGTTTGCGCACACATATAACGTCTACAACAGACAGCATGCAACACCCCTGAGATACAAACACACGTATGCAGGTAACAGAAGGGGAAAAGACAAAGAACTTACTGTACTTTTAGCCAGGTGTGTTGCTTCTGCTCATAGAGGCTCTGTGCGTTTCTGTGTTCAGTCAGTCACACTGTTGACGGATGTTAAATGGCGAACTAAGGTCCTCTTGACCATCACCTTCATTTTCATCTTAATTACAAAAGGCTTAATTGTGGGTGATTAATTCCATCCCGAGCCACTAGAGGTCAGTGGCTAGTTGAGTTGATGCTAGTAGTGAATTAAACAGGACTGCTGCGCTTTAGTACAGAAAGCTTTGTCTGAGGAAGCACTGCTTTGACCTTCCCCGAGATGCAGATATATAGATATCGATATAGATAAACAAAAAAAGCTGATCATTCACTGCAGCTGCAAGCACTCAAATTCTTGTCGAGCCCTAAATAAAATTCAGAGATCCTATAACCAGTTTTACCCCCGAAGCAAAATTGCTTCATTATAAACACACAGGTCAAAAGAATAATGTCTTTAAAGTCTGTTTTACCACAAACACCTAAATATAATTTCTCTCAATCAGGCCTCAGCTCTCCAACCTCCATTCAAATGCTTATGGGAGCAAAACCAGTACATGCCCATCACAGGGAGGAGAGACAAGAGAGGAGCTCCTTGGGCTCCACCGGCCTCGGCTGAATAGGCTCACAAAGGAGGGCTTGTCTGCTAAGGTGCTTAGAAAGCGCTCAGGTCGTTGATATGCAAGGCGACGGGGCAGCCCCGCAGCTCGCCTGCTTTAGAGTTAATTAAGCTGCAGACCCAGTTGGCAGGATGCCCCCCCCCCCCCCCCCCCCACCTCCACCTCCTCCATGTCCTCGCTCTCTGCACTGCTGAGCTCTGACATTCCTACAGGCTGAACCCCTCCAACCATGTACACGGGTGTACACCTACAAGTCACACGCATAGTTTCATGTTGTAGCACTACATCGCCTGAAAAACCATCATCGCCGTCTCCACTTCCCCTCCGCTCTTCACAGTCACAGTCCTCTTCTCCGTGTCTTGGTTGCTTTCCCAAGAGGTGTGCACCCGCCACCCTAATCCCCCCCCCCCCCACCCCATTCTGTAGCACTACATCAGCCACAAGGAATGTCTCCTTGTCCTGCGTTATTGTTCAACCCTTTCCTTGTCTGTAATGTCAGTGAGCATCTTGGCAAACTATCGCCGCTGTCTTTATTTCTTCTCCTTTCGGTCTTTGCTGCTGTCACACAAGAAGTTGCCCCTGCCAGCCTCTCTCTCTCTCTCTCTCACACACACATACACACACACACATGCGCTTACATTTCTCCCCGTGCTGCTTAATGTTTCATCCACATACTGTAGCTGTGAAGGCAAAGAGGGCAGGCTCAATCAAACAGAGGACAGACTCCCCAGCGGCCTGCCATGGCTCTAATTGTGGATTCATCACAGACAGAGCAGATCAATACGGCACTCTTGACTCCGCGCAACGCAGAATGATCTGAAGTTTGTCCTATCGGAATTTCTTTTACCGAGGGGGATTAGACACTTCCATTCACGTTTGAGGATGGCGAGACCTCGCTCTCGGCCACATTTAGGGTGAGAGAAAACTTGGAGAGTGCTACAGGGAGAAAACCTCAACCCCTCTTTCTTTTTGCTGTTTCCCTGCTAATGACTCTCCTCTGCCTTTGTAGTCAGAGGCACACACAAACGCACAAACACACGCACACACACACACGACGTGAAGGCTGCTGTGTCCTCCATTTTAATGTGACCTTGGTGCTCCTGGAGAGAGCTGGCTATGAACTGGCGAGGTGGTGAGAGAAGTCCGCGCCATTAAACCTGTGGGGGCTTACTGTAACACTCAGCTCTCCATAGCTCTCTGGAAGTGGAACTCTGTAATAGTAGCTCTCTGGCTAATGTACTGCTGGGTATTCAGGGAACAGAGGGGGTGGTAGTGGGTTAGAGAATGACTGAACCCACACTACCAAAAAAAAAAAAAAAAAAAAATGTCCATCTTAACAAGTCATTTAGCCTTGTAATGAGTCTGAACATCTGATTATTCTGCTAAATGAGGTGAAGGCTGTAAATTCACTTGTTTTCGGTGCCTGAAATTACAAGAAACAATATCTTGCTGTGGCGCAAAGATGACGTCTCCCAATTTGAATTGGAAACAAGTCCAACCAAATGAGCGTTTTGTTGTCCTCAGTCGCCCCCCGCTTTGTTTGCTGGACGTAAAGACTTGCAGGAGGGCAGTCTGCGATGATGGATTTTCACATGCTGGCCCTTTGTTCCTTCCTTAAGCAACATTTGAACTGTTTTTTTTTTCTCGATTGATTGGTCAAATTGAATCATCTCCCACAAAGGCCAGATGGATGGGGTATATATTTTTTTCTCTGAGTGATAGACTTAGAAATTGTAGAGGAGCAGCAGTAACACCTTCTCAGTCTGTCACAGCCACAGTTTTCTCTGCCATCGCACAGCAAGAGGGCTCCACTGCTGTGTTTTGCCAAACCCACTGCCAAACACAGCTCCATTCATCGCCTTTTCTTCAGTTTGTTCTGGACTCTAGGTCATAGCTTCTTATTTAGATTTTCTATTTGCATCCGTCTGTGTAGGGGCATGTTGCGGAGACAGAAGCGAACAGCTTCTATGTGGGTGCAGACAGGTTTGTGTTATTAATGAAACCTGAAGCGACATTAGATAGAAAATGCTACTTTTGCACCTCCATTTGCAATAACACCATCATAAATGTACACGTATCTGTTATACTTATGATTAGAAACTCAACAACTTTTCGATTTGCCAAACGTAGAGCGAGTGCAGCAACACAAGACATAGCAGCCAGATAATATTACTGACTAATCCAACAGCAAGAAGCCCAGCTCGGCGTCTGTCTTTCAGACTTTTATTTCACAAAGCTCTCGCCAACGACTAAAAGTCAGTCCCGGATTTACTCCTGTCTGCCAACTTCTTGCTCTCTCCTTTTCTCTCCTTAGATTGCTCCATCAATGCCCTCTTTGGTCTCTTCACCTCTGTTATTATTTCCCCAGAGCTGCAATGTAAGCCCAGTTACATTGCCCACTTGCCCAGCTCATGTTCTGGCATGACACTGGCTCCACTCCCTGTCAGCATTTCCGTGCGCCTCAGGCCTGAAAACCTCTTCTTCCCGGTGGTCCAAAATGCCTGCAATACAAACACTAGCTCCCCTGGTGCTCTGAGCTCACAATCCAGGCAGCCTGGCTAACGGCACTAACAGCATCTAAAGTACACAGCAGTTTACTTTACTGTTTGAGTAAATAGAGGCGATAGATAACTGTGAATTTAGATTTTTTAACTTTGCATTGAACTGTTGATTTCCATCCATCTACGGAAAGTTTGTTAATCAAGGACGCATTGAAAAATTACCGCAATGTCAGCGGTTAAACTTATTATCTATTTTTCTGTTAGAGTATTTTCAGAATAGGTGTTCTGAAGTGATCGCGTGCCTTCACAAAAATGCAAATGATTGGGGAATGAATCTTGAATGAATGAAAATAACCTTCAACAATAATGTTCTGCAGCCATCATTCTCTTGTCACTAGTGGAGTGTCTGCAGAAATCTCAGTGCAGATACTAAACTTCCTGTAAGGAGACTCAGTGACCCCATATATATATATATATATATATATATATATATATATATATATATATATATATGCCTTAAGAAAAGACAGACAGTCCATAACCGTACAAAGGAACACATAGTCCTTTACTGTTGAAAAAAAGCGCTTAATTAGTTTAATATATATACAAATATAATCACCCCCTTCTCTTTGTTTTATACATTTTAAAATAAAAAATAGAAAATGGACACAGATTGATACACACATCAATAACAGCCTGAATGTTCCTCATCCATCCAAGACATATTTTCTATATCCGAGTTGATAATCCGTCCAGTAAAACACATAAGCTGAAAAATCTCTGTGTCTTAGCCACCGTGGAGAAATTGAGGCTGAGACGAAATAAAACGTTATTAATTCTGCGATATTAAACACGCCCACTCTCCTTTCCCGCTTTTTACATATTCATCATAAAACTAATGCAATTATCAATACTGTAATCTATTTGGCGGTCACATGGTGCAGAAAAGTCATTACTTGTGAGCCTTCTTTAATGAACAAATCTAATGAAGTGCAGTAATATGTTAGAAGCAAGATTTCTCTCACCTTAGGGGGGTGATATGCCTATGTGTGTGGGTGTGTGTGTGTGTGTGTGTGTGTGTGTGTCTGGAGGGGGGGGGGCGTTGAACGTGTGTGTGTGTGTGTGTGTGGTTTTGCTCAAGGACTTAAGTAGTTTTGACATGGGTGAAATGCTTTGCTAAAGACAAAAGAAAAGACAGCCCGAGGAAAAAAGTTGGATGAAAATGTGCAGCAGATGTTAGAGATTATATCAGACCTTCCTCAGTCTAATCCTACCTGCCGAAACATGGATGTGTTGCCAAGGAAAAGCTGCAATGGCTTGGGATTTTGAAAAGAAGAAGACTGAATACCTAACAGAAAGAGTGCAGAGGTTTCCTGATGAGTGATGCATGAAAGCAAATAAAGGGAGAAAAATTCCAAGCCAACATTACTGCATCTAATCCTGGATATAGGCCTACTACATAAGCATCTGCTCACATAAACACATAACATCATGACACTTTTGATGGATTTATTTACTTGAGGGAATGCAACACCCCCCCCCCTTCTGCCCCAAGACTCCTAAAACCTCCTCCATGCATTATTCATATACATGCACAGTTTTTGCTGACGTGCAAGTCCTTGGACGTGCTCGGAGGACTTCTGTACAGGACTTTGTTTGACTGGCATTATGGGATGTGGCAGGACGTTATTCAGTCATGTAATGCGCCTTGTCTGTCTGTAGAGGGAAAGAGCAAGAAAAGAAGAAAGAAAGAAAGAGTTTGGTGTTGGAGCGCAGCAGCAGCAGTGGATGCCTTGACCGATGAAAGGCCAATTACTGGATGGGTTTCCTTGCTGTGTGCTAGGGGAGGAGGGGCGGCGCAGTGATGGCATTTACAGACAGCAAATAAAGCCGTTACACTGAACACGCCAACTTGTACACAGGACCACAAGAAAAAAAAGGCACTCGACTGCAAGCATTTTATCAGATCGGTTTTATCGCACGCAAGTGCACTTCCATGCATCGCACCTTACAAAAAAAAAAAAAAAAAAAAACGACAATAAAGAGCAGAGCAGTGAAAAAAAACACTACACACTACATTAAACGACAGCACTCATCCACTGCAACATCAGCCCCCAACCCTCCACCCCAGCCCGCTCTGATTCTAAAATCTAAAATAGCTTTTACTGTCACCACCAACCACTCCATCCCTTAATCTCTTCAAGGAGATCCATTACCATATTAATAATGAGATGTGAACCGGTCATAGATTAAACTCGGCAATAAAGCAGCCTGCCAGGCACTCACACTGAGTCATTTTAATGACAGTGTGATAATTATAACTGCATGTGTCAGAATTGACAGACAGGACTCCTGCATACAGTACATCACACACAGACACACACACACACACAGTGTCCTCTTCTACTTCTTCCCCGTATTAAATATAGGCTTTGGCCTTAATCATCTTGCATTATAAATAGGTTGGAATATGACAAATTGGCTTATTCACCTGCTAAGTGGCGCCAAGTCAAGGACCTGTGTGTCAGAACGAGTGGAGGGGAGGGGGGGGGGTAGGTGCTATTGGTAGCAGATTACATCTGTTCTGCAGGGTGTCCTTCTCATGCTCCTGACTTGGGTTGGGAACATTTTTTTTTTCTTAAATCACAAAATAAACAGAAAACTGTGTTCCCTGCATCTGCATGCAACCCGTGAAAAACAATAAACAATCATCTAAAAAAAAAAAAAAAAAAAAAAAAAAAAAAAAAACCCAGCAGAACATTTGTAGAATGCTGTGTTGATATAAACAGTGTTTGGTGTGGGATAATCTCAGCAGGAGTGCTCATTATTAAACTGTAAAACCCCAGATATAATATAGCATACAGTGTTTACTCTTGCTCTGTGTCTGACACTAAGCCGCTATTGTGTTCAATAGATTGTATTCTGTGGCTTTGAGTGACACAGCGGTTGGCGTCTAATGTGAGTTTAAGCGCCGCAGACTGGGTGAGAAACGATGTTTGTTTCCCTTGTTGCTGTGGTGGAGAAGTGTGTGTGTGTGTGTGTGTGTGTAGGAGCGACAGAGAGAGAGAGAGAGAGAGAGAGAGAGAGAGAGAGAGATGCTTTTCTTGATTTCAATACCACACATGTGCCATGCTTGACTTGGATCGGAGAAAATCAACAAATGTGAGGGCCAAACAAATAGCTGCAGTCAAGAGAGGAAAACAACAACCTTGAATTTGCATGTGACATGAAAATATCAGCTGTAGCGGCGGAGAAACAAGCAGCGCTCCTACACTGGAACACATTACTTAATGCTTAATAACAGAGCGAGTTTGAGTCACATTAGGTCAAAACACACATTACGGTTCCCTCTGTGACAAACACGCATGCAGCTCACAGACTCGGCAGACGTGAGGTAATGAAAAGTCTTTTGGAGCCCCGCGCAGTGATGACTGTATGTGCTCGACTGCGTCTCAGGCTGATCAGAGCAGATGGTGGTGTTGTAGTCAAGACTATCTGAGCGGAGACCTCTGCGTGCAGCATGTGGTTGAGATCAGCATTGCAAGATCTTGAGTGACAAGAACCGAGACTAATCCATATAGCGCAGAGTAAACATCGCTAGAGTTAGATACACAAACAGATATCGTGATGGGTTTCCTTTCGGCGTAACACCGTTGTGACACAGAAACCGCGGATAAAACCGTCATCAACAGAGGCAGCAAAGAGAAATTACAAACAGTAAAAAGAGAGAAGAGAGAATCTGTAGGATGGTGAATATGAAAAGGAGTACTCATGCTGATGCTGGAAATGAAAAGAATATATAACAGATGTTTAAGGCATTCTCAAATAAATCACTTAAACTGTTTTCTTTGTTTGTGAGATGTGGTATCTCCAAACGTGGCAGCTGGATCGCATAAAATCTAGTGGACTGATTCGATTTCACCAGGATTTCTAAACTGTGACTATTATGAGCCATTCTGACATACAGGGCTTTGCATTAACTGCTAAACTGAATTGATTTTAATGAGTCATCACGAAAAATCACGATTTCAAAATAATACACAGCACGTAGTAACGTGTGGGTTAAGGTTAATGCCCTGCCGAGCGCCCTCTGATTGCTGGATTTAAATTTAAGCTATATTTACATGAATTACATGTTGAGTTTCCTCCAATTGAAAATCATTTTCTCCAACTCAATGTTGAGGTCGAGCCTTCTGAGACACGCAGAGATGCAAACACAGGGCACCGTGATACATCTTACATTTAAATATTGAAATGTATTGACTGAGTATGAGAGCTTCTATTTCAAGCGCATGCGAGACAAATGCAATCTCTGCTAATCTTTGGAATAAAAAAAAACAAAGAACTGAAACAGAAACTGAAAGTAAGCAAGGACTGAAAATATATTTTGAGGCTGCCCGTGGTATTAAGGGGTCCAGTCATCTCAACACCGTTACAAAAGTCTCCTAACTGTATGCCATGTGAAATTTCACGAATAGAGAAGACAGTGCAGCTGTCCCATTGCAACCTGAGGAAACTGCATTAGCTATGGTGCTGCCCCTGCAGTTAACCTCTGTCTGTGTATCTGCGTGTATGCGTCTGTATTTAAATAGGGTAGTCTTTCTTTTATAAAGCTTTTGTTGTTTTTCGATGTACCGAAAGTCTGTCATTGTCAGACTCTGAGCTGATGTCTGCTGAACAGAGGCAGGAAGGCAGACAGGTGAGCCAATCTGTGCTGTGTTCTCATTAACCGCCTGTGGATGCACAGTGAACGAGGGAAAAAGGCAGCGAGGAAGCTGCTGTAAGAGAGCGGGAAAAAGGTGAAATAAAAAAAAAGAAAGAAGATTTTTGCTCCTGTAAATAAGCAGGAGGAGAAAAGGTTTGCGTTCCCCTCTATGTTTTTGAGCCCGTGAGAGGAGAAAGGGGGCACCGAACGACCTGCAAAGGGAGCTCCGTCAGGCGGCTGACCAGGATGTGTGTCTTCGTGTGCATTGATTCCTATGTGTGAGCGGACGTGATATGCGCTTTTCTGACTGCACGTGCTACAAATGGGCACGCGCACAGATCCACCTCAGGGTGTGTGTGTGTGTGTGAGCGCACATGCTCAAGTCTTACGTGAGTGTGCGAGTGCACGTATGTATCCCAGCCCATCTGTACGTCTTTATGGCGGGGAGTAATTGAGTGGTGGAGGACAGGGCTCAGCACCGCAGGGAGCCAGCTGGAGTTATTGAGGGATGAGCAGTCTGCCTCTGGGAGCCAGCAACTCTCTCCATCTCTCTCTCTCTCTCTCTCTCTCTCCCTCAAAACAAGGCAACAGGGGTGGGGGGTGGAGAGAGTGAGGGATATTGGGAGGGACGGAGAGAGAGAGAGAGAGAAAGAGAGACACTCCTTTCTTACTCGAGAGGCAGAGATGAACAACAAACCTCTCTGGGAGATGCATCTCCTGCACTCACACAAAGCAGGAAGAGAGGAGTGGGGGTGGAAGGACGAAGGGAGGGATGAGGAACCAGCCTCTAAGAGCTGCATCCATTTCTTCGGCTCAGTACATTTGGAGGGGGACAGGGGGTTGAGGCTGCCGGGGTACAAACCCACCTTTAACCACCTTTCACTTAAAAAAGAGTTAAGCACAAAAAGGTCTTTCAGTCTCTCAAAATGACTGGCTGTCACTTCTTATTCACGTTTGACTGCGGTAAAGAAAATAAGTATTTGAAGTGGAATGACCTGTTTGAGGTCAATATTTATAGCTCTAGTTAGAAAAGACTGAAATGCACCAAACATAAAGGTCATACGACATATTTTTATCTCTCACTGCAACTTATTTTTAAGTACTACCTCAAGCATGGAGCACTGTAGGAATTAAGATATCACATGGGAGGGAGGTGTGTGAGGTGGAGCGGGCTCAGGTAAGCAGTGTTATCGAGAGGAAAGGGGAGAACGAATCTGGAGAACGGAACAGCGAACGGCAGAGAGAGTGTGAAGGGCAGAGGTCTGGCGCGAAAAGACAAAGAGAATCGGCAGGGTCAGCTCAGGAGGAGGGAGGGGGGGGACGAGGAGGCATGGTTGCGTGCTGCATGAGGACGGGCTCTGTGACGACAATGACTCGTCCACGGACGTCACGCCTGCACATACACAGATGGAGAGGCACATGCACACTTGACATAACTACATCACGTACGGGCGCCATGCGCAAAACGCTCAGACCAAAGTAGGCTGGTTATAAAAAACTAAGAGGGAAAGAAAAAGAGACAGATATGCTTGAGAAGTGAACACGCTGTGGATAATTAAGCGGTGAGGGGTTCTGGATGATGCCACAGCTAGATGAGTGTTTCTTTTTTATCCGACTGCAGCTGAGGTCTGATCAATCTGGGATTAGGAAGCAGAGTCTATATAAAGCATACCTAGTGCAGACATATACTATCTAATGGAGCCTGCTGGGAAGAGGACTGTAACACTTCCAAAGAGGGAATAAAGCAAATTTAGGAGAAAACTGAGAGCATCCACACACTAGACCAAAGCTCCAAGAACTGTGCATTACCAAATTACGCATTTTAGAACTATAAAATAAAGCATTTACTTTAATAATGCATGAGAAACAACTAACCTAATCTTAAAGAGTTTGGCACATTCAGTCAGATTGCTTCACAATAAGCGTCATCACAAATCAAATTAATCATATGAGAGCTTGCGTATATGATCATTTATATTCATATGTAGCTGTAATCATGGAGGGTCTCCTTGACGAGGGGGCTCATACTGGGTGAAGGGCTCTTACATTAGATTGTGACAGACTGGTCGGATTCAAAGACAACATGAGCACAGAAACTTCAGGTTTGACAGACGAAATGTGTCTTTGACGTTTACTGGAGTCTTGCATGTGCAAATGAACCCCACAGTTGCTCAGACAGTGGGCTATGAGTGACACTCATTGGCGTGTAGCACTGTTGGGCATGCGACAGCATTTCCATTCGGCTCCTAAATATATTTTTTGTCTTTCCTGTTCATCAACCTTTAAGGCAAGTCACTGAAGCATTTATAGATAAGCGACTCTAACCATGTTGCCTCACCAGTGACAAACTGGTGCATGCACACGCAACTTGGCACAATGGATGCGCGAGAGAGCCTGTAGAAAAAAGTCGTAATCTTTGCAGGCCTGTGTGAAGAAGTGCTCAGGGAGCGGGACTAGATTTTCTTCCTGAAAGCCAGCCAGTAATTTAGGATCACATTTCAATCACTAATGTCAATTAACCGAGTCCTGAGTACACAGCTTCATCATCATCATAAATCACACTTCATCCGGGGATACATGCTTGGGCTGCTGCCAGAGTTCATGCAGTGCATTCGAGTGCATGAAGAAAGAGACTAAAACTTCAATGAAACAACAACAGTATCAAGAGCCAATTATGGCTGTATACTGTGTACAGACACTTTTGGAGCCTTTAACCTCAAAGCCACTGTTTGATGCTGAGGCTCACTGTATTTAGGAGAGTATAAATAGTAATGTCTAAGAACTGAAAGCTGTAGCTTTCTTTAAAACAGTACCTGTAAGCCTCATAAACGTCCTTATGTTGTCACGAGTTAGAATCAACTGTCATAAGGGCACCGTATTTTGGTAAAACCAGCTTCTTCATGCTACCACAACATACAGGTATATACAACAGTTCTCAGGATACATTTAAAAGTAAAATAATTTTCAACTTCTTAATTTATCATTAAAACAAAATAAACTGCATGTGAATGAAAAACACACCTACGCACAGAACAACGAGACAATACATGAAACAATGTTAAGATTGACAGCGCGCCTTGATCAAAACGGATGACCTAACTAACACCGTGTAAACAAAAAGTTTGAATCAATCTGAGTTTTGTTGTTGTCATGTGAGTTTTGTATCCCAGTCGCCCACATGAGGCCGATCGGAGGTGCTGTATAATTACACTCGGTTCACAGTAATTCTCTGCAGTTTCACTTCATGAATAATCCGGCATTATGATCGGCGAGTAAGCAAGCTGTGGGCAAATCCACAAACAATATTACCAACCCACACGCAGTCATGCAACCACCAGGTTAGGATATTAGTGGCGAGCATGCAGTGCATCTGCCGTGATGGATTGTGCAGAGTGATATGTGACAATTTAAAAACACCTACATCTACACGGCAGAGTGTAATGCACTTCAGGCTCTAGGGAGAAGCAAAGTCACTCCATTTATTAATGATATCACTTCAGCTCAATATCAGTTAAAACCCTGAAAATGGATATGAGGAGGCGCGGGATGTGCGAGGCAAACAGTTCTATAAATCCTCCTTTCACTTCCTGGAAATGTTGTTGGTATCAAAGAGCTTTTTAAGACTGCAGGCATGTCTGTAAATCATACAGAGAGGAGCAGAGCTGTTATAATTGCTTCGCAATGCCTGTGATGCCCCACCGCATTATCCATGTCATAGCTTATTGCTTTTTTATTGTTAAGTGCCTCATAAAAACAGCATCGATACATGACCATTGATTTGTGCACGGCTGAGTAAGCCCTCCTCCCGCAGATGGTGAACATACATGATACACAAGCGTGCACACACAGAGAGGGGGCGGGGGGGAGTGTGTGCAGAAGGAGTCACATGGATAAGAGGATGCCAGCATCAGATCTGCCTGCCTGAGACCCCCACACCGGCCTACCGAGACTCGAGGCTGAATAAATGGATGTGTCCAGATGGGCAAGAGAGAAGGTGGAAGGAGAGACTGGAAAAGGAGGGAGGGCAGGGGGGAGACGGGTCCCCTGTGCTGCTGGATGCCGCATGGTGCCGACTGTGAAACGTAGCTTCTTGTCACAAGTGAATGAATGTGTGTGTGTGTGTGTGTGTGTGTGTGTGTGTGCGTGCATGTGTCAGTGTTTGCACTGTGGAGCATTGTCTATATTAGCTCAGCCCTAGATCCCACATCCTGGCTGGTGGTCACACAGTTGCACCACACACACACGCACACACAGACACACACACAATACGCAGGCTTATCACAGGCAGCAGAACACTCCTCTGATTAATAAGCTATTGCACTGCAGAGTCACAAGCCAAAAGAATCTGTTCTAACCAAATCTGGTTAGCTCCAGGCTACAATCCTTCCCCAAAAATGAACAAAAACTAAACAGAACATTGATCTCGCTGCTTGAAAATTGAAGATGACTTTAGTCCTAATAAGCTTTTGGGAAACCAGGACCAGATCAGACCAGCCTGGCTTGGCCCATCCAGTCTGTAAAAGTTTTGTTCCAAAATCAGCTCACCCAGAAAACCTGCCTCCGCTTCCAATCCTTTATCATCGAAACCTGCTGGGACTCGAGAAAGAATCTCGGCTATTATTCAATTTCGAGCATTATATTGGAAGCATTAATATTAATTGTTTTGTCTGAGCAAGGGCCAATCTCCTCACCATAAAGGACTAGATGTTGTTCATTACCGTCACAGAGCTGTCTTCATTACAGAGACATCTTCTTACAGTATGCTTATGAATGTGTGTGTGTGTGCATGTGTGTGTGTGCACTCAGTGGGGGTTTATCTCTGTCTATAGCTCATACTTCTACATGTCTGCTGTTCCTCTGTGTCACATCATTGGCCGTCTAGTGCAATCAATCAAGAGAGCCCATTGTGCCTCACAAAAAGCCAATGAGCTGCATCAATAACTGAGCCTGCACTCCCCACCCATGAATATTCCCCTAATGAAACAATCTCTTACTGCAACACAGGCCTGGAAGTCACTGTAGAAAAAAAAAAAAGACGAAGAAGAGAACGACGCAGCACAGCGACAGGAATGCTACTTTGTCTCTTTCTGTCTTTCATACATGTAGAATTACACTGAGGAGCATGCAGTGGAGGAAGAGAGGGGGGAATCTAAAAGAAGGAAACAAAGGAACACTTGCACACATTGATCAATGTGCTGCTTTTTGTCCTTTCGCATGTAAGCTAACGCTGTTAACAAAGGGGCACTAGCTGACTGTAACCGATTCATTCTAATACCCATCCCCCCCCGAAGATGCAACAAGAGAAAGCATTGGGAGGAAATAATGGCCACATTCACTTCTTCAAAACATCACACATGGAAGAATCACGGTAATGTCCTCCCTCAAGCAGCCTTCATTTCCATTAAGACAACATATCACTCCCCGGTCCCTATTAACCCAGGGACCCGGGCCATCCTGAGCTCGCACTAGCTGGAACACTTTGCACCGAAAACAGTGTGTTCATCACTTGGCCTCCCACTACTGCCATTAACTCTGTGCTAAGACCATTATTTAAACACTGAAAGCAGAGCGAGTAATTTGGAGCAACGCAGTGCCAGCTCTAACGTCTATTCTATAGCCGCAGCTGCAGTGTGTAGTCTGGAATCTGTCGAGGGGCCAGTAAGTGACGCTCCATTGAGCCTCCACAAACAACACAAGACAAAAATCAACCACTGAGGCAGGAGAAAAGGGGAATGTTTTTCCTCTGAAAGAAAGGAGACAGATGACAAAGCGCAGAAGAGAGGGAGGAGTAGACAGGGAAAGAGACAATAGAGAATGGAGAAGGTAAAGGAGAAAAAAGAGAAAAGCTGTTTATGGTTTAGTAAGTTGTATGTTAGACATAATCACCGAGGACACAAAGGTGTACTCCCAGACAGAAAGACATGGTATACCCTCTCATACCTGCCTTTCTCTATGGCAACACAAAAGATGCATGTGACCCTTAATCCATAGCATTTCCACTCGCCGTGAGTCACATGCATCTCCCCCCTACCTGTGCCATCTCCTGCTCTTGCCCACAAGCACACACACGCAGCACTGTGCATCCCCTCCCTACAGAGCACATCATCCACCTCAACAACAACAGCGATATTTACAGCCAGGCAACCCCCCGGGAGGCCGGGTTTCTTGTCACGAAGCACACACTGTACTGTAGGTGACTTCAACGATCTTCCAGTCTGTGAGGAGAGGATAGCTATCTAGGCGCTGACAGGAAGCGCAACGCTGGTGTGAATCCCGCATCGGAGCCACTTCAATCCTCAGGAAACAATAACAGAGGCCCGGCCTTTGACGTCAGCGTGGTCGTAAAGGCAGAGACAAGGGTAGAGATTAACAAGAGCTCTCTGAGGGGGGCAGACCCTCTTCCTGTTGCTAGGAAGCGCTGAGTGTCTCATCTTTTGATGGTTGAATGTCTTTAAAAAAAAAAAAAGAAAAATATTTAGAAAGAGGCTGACAAGGACAGAAATAGATAATGGGCTCTTCTGTCAGGGCAGACTGTTTTTTTTTTACAGGTTCACTTTACCAGGATGTTGTTCGTCCTCACAAATCAGGTGTGACTGTTGACGCAAGTAACAATCTGTCTGTATGACCATGACATCAGCCTGCTACGTGCAACATAATTCCTTCAAATTTACAGTGTAAATTACCTTGTCTAAATGATTATGTAGTATGGATACCCTGTAGTTAAAGATACTAACAGTGCGAGGTCTCACAAAAGCCAGATTGGTGCTGTTACTGTAATAACAGGCACCCATTACACTACAGAATGTAGAGGATTATTTAAGTTACCCCCTATTCCTCTAACTACAAATCTTTTCCCCTTGCACCTACATGTGCATACTGCAGTAATGCACGGTTAATTCCACTGTAAACTGAGAAGAGTTTAGCAGTTCCATATGTCCAGTGTCCCCTGTGGATCAATCAATGGGATCAACTATATCGTTGGTATCTTCATTTATGCGCAACAAATCTGAAAATGAGAGAAGAAAGCAATGAATGTGCTTCGATCTTGACTATACTAGAAAGACATTTTTTTTTTTTCCGAGTTGGTAGAGGATCTATTTTCTCTCATGACTGATTCTTGGCTTACTGACTTACAGTTAGTGATGTTACTAGTTGAGTCGGTAACAGGATGAGACGCTGTGATAGATGAGAGCCATGAAATGAGCCCCAATTAAAAATCAAGCATGTTGGCCAGTGACAACACAAGTCAAACTGCACGTGGAGAGTGGAAGGTCAATGAGACTGCCTAGTCAGCAGACCTGTCTAATGTCCACTATCGCGCTGATCCAAACGTGTGTCTTTGTGCGTGTGTGTATGTGCGCGTGAAGGGTGGAAACAGTGGGCTGCTTTCATGATGCACGCGGTATTTTGACACCTTAGCTGCTGACTTCCCTTCACACAAAGAGAAATCCTGATTATTATGGCAGCAAAGGCTAGTGGATCCTCCTTTTTAAGCACATTTACGGCACACAAACACATGCACTCATGTGTATGCAGAAGCAAAGGTAGTATTTTTTTTTTCAAACAGCTTTAAAAGATTATCTTCTTTAATTTGATTTTCAAATATGTCTTCAAGCAAGATCAGGGGTCTCTTCCCATCTCCTGATAAACGTGCTATAGAAAACAATAATGCAAATGCAAATTAAAGGGAATAATTAGAGCAATGACTCAAGGTTTCCATATTATTCTAAAAAGATTAACGTTGATTAACAGCCCACTGGTTATATGAGGCCTTTCTGTAGCTTTAAAACTGAATGTTTGTCCCTGTTATGCTGTGGCAACCCTGCTTTCTACAATTACTGCTCTGCATTAGTGATTTATGTTCAATGGCAACTTTCAGCGGCAATGCAGAAAACTACTGTGAAGGTTGTTCGCTTTTGGCATTGCAGGCCCATTCAGTCTCATTTTTATTATTTAGCCCTGAATTTTATTTAAACCTTAAATAAGTGGTTTAGTAGCCTTGAATTAAAAACATTTGAATTGGACTGGAAATGCATAGATATATTTTTTCTCTTAGAAAAGTTCTAATTTGGACAGAACTGTTTTTTTTCCAGAACATATTTTACTAATACGATGTTATAATTGATTTATATGAGATGAACTTGACTGGTAAGCTCTTCTGTGAAGTGTGCTTTGGATAAATTTAGAGGAAATTAAACATTGCCAAAAACTGCCAAGTCTTGTGACTGTCAATAAGCAAATTTCATAGCTGCAAATATCAAACGGGATTCAGTATAATGCTGTCCTATGACTCCTTGCCGATGAGGCAGTCTTCACCTGTGTAGAATCACCTGTTCCACCCATTAACCCCGGGGAAGAAGGAAAACATCCATATAAGCTAAGTAGTTCTTTAAGCAATAACACTGTATCAACAAGCAACCACTCTAAATCAAGTTAGCAAGCAAATAATAGCTCAGTTTTATACGTAACTAAAGCTCTCTTATGGTCGTGTGTATTTAATCATATAGATGCAAAAATACAGTGAAAAGCCCATTTGCATTACTGTTTTACATCCCCACTGCATAACCTTTTAACCTTATAACTATATAAGTTCTTACACAAGAAGATGAGTATCTGCTGTTATCTGTGAATGTTTAAGTGAGTGACTAAGTGTGAGTGACTAAGTTTAAGTAAGTGAGTGACACTTCCTTATTGCTACTGGAGAGCAATTCCTGTCTGGATTGCATTTCAAAAACTGTGAGCAATCGTCTTTCTATTTCTGTAAAGGTGTCTTGTCATAGCTCCTGTACACTAATGTTTGACATTCACACACACAGAGAAACACATATCTCCTTATAAAAAAAACAAACAATGCTGTCCCCATCGGTGAAACCCTCCTGCAGACCGGTGAACAACAAAATCCGGCATCTACTCACGTCAGCAATCAGTCGATTCAGATTTGCAGGGTGGGAATATCTCTACACAGGCCCGCTGCTGATTTCAATAAGTAACTGAGCCGTGATTTATAGACTTAATCCTCCAAAGGCAGCATGTACAGCCAGCTCTAATGAAACACATTGGTTTGGATGTGATCTAAAGGGTCCAGATAGCGGCGCCATGTGGAAAAGAACATATGGATCACTGAGCTCCTCTCCAACATTCCTGAACAATCTGGACAGGACATTGAGCGTTTTATCACCACCAAGGACTCCGCAGTGTAACTGCGGAGGCATCCAGTTGCTTGTTCCCAGTGGGCCAGGCATCTTATCTGTACTCTGGAAAAACAGGAGAAGACCTATTGCAAGTTGCTACTGTGAAGTCATGTTTTGTAACTTTATCTTAATCGTAGTTGAAGACTCTTTGTCATATAGTTTGCGGCGGATTACGAGATCTAATTCAAACTCTGGAAACTCTGGTGAGCTGTTCTGCCAAAACGCGACTTCATGACTGCATTGAATCTCATTGCCACTTTTCAATAACTCTAATGGCGAACTAATGTAATTCATTTGCTTAAAAAAGATCGGCATCATCTTTGTCTTTATGACCCGTGAGTCACTCGGTCCGTGAGCGAAAGGAGTCACTCGTATTAGCAAAACGGTTTAAAGCTCACTCGTTGTGAGATCATCTAGGAATATGTCATCAGTTCCACTTGCAACCTTGGGACCCTGTTTTAGTTACACAGCATACTGCAGAGCTTAAGTGATTAGCTACCATTAGGACATTTTACAGGAGAAAGCGGGAGAGGAGAGGGATTACAGCGGTAGTCACTGTGCTATGGGGCATTGTATTTCCGACAACATTCATCATGCTACCAGCTTTCTTATTATAAGAACTCAGTGTGAGAAGACACATGTTGTACGCTGACCAAGCCATACACTGCCCTGAGCTGTAAAAGCGCACCTCCCTTTTTTCTATTTTCAGTGCAACAAATGCCTCCCTCACAGTAAAACAGGATATGTAGTTGTATTTAAGGTTGTCTGGGCCACAGTGGCAAGCAAGTAGGCTACTGCAAGCAGAGCTTTGTGGCAGATTTATAATTATTATTATTATTTTACATCCCAGGTGTCTCAGATACAGTTACAGCAAAACATGTGTTTGAAGATTTGAAATCCCTGTGTTTAGCATTTCATCGCTCAGCATTCAGCACACGTGCATCGCAACAATCCAAAAATCACAAAGGATTATCCAGTCATTTTTCTGAAGACTCCAGCAGGTGTCACTCTAACTTGTGATCTCCAGTACAGACATAAGTGCCCCAAGCCGCCGACCGGCTGAGACTGTCTGGGGCTGCGAGAGGTGGGGTCGGTCAATCAGCCATTGCTGCCTGCCTTCACCACGGGAAAGTTCACAAGGGGTTTAATCCTCCCCAGCAGAGGAGTGTGAAACCCAGTCTGCTTGCCACACCTCTGCTGAGCCCCCCCCAACCCCTTCCTCCCCGTCCTCAGGAGTGGAAATGTTTTTGCCACTGCACTTCGAAATGCTCATACCTCTGTGTCGGCATGCACGTGCTGAACCGCTCCAGCTGAACATTAAAGCCACATCGAGATAGCGATCATTAACGTTCTTTGGCGTGCAGACCGTGAGAGCAATCACCTCAAGGAAAGGCAAGAGGGGAGACATTCTTTTTGTGAGAGCCAGGGAAGTTTTTTTTTTTTTTTTTTTTTTTTTTGATTTTCCAGGGGCATGCACGATTTGTGCTGTTCAGTATGTCAGACAGGAAAGAAACAGTAGTGCATAGCCTGAAAGCGCTTGAGAAACCACTGACAGGCTGTGTTTCAAGGACACAACCTTTAGTTTGTTTTGCTGAGGAGTGAAGTTAAAAGTGTGGGCATAATTCTCTATTTGTCTCTGGACTTCCCTGAACCCTGTCATTTCTAATCTTGGGGGGCACAGCTGCTTTCAAACAAAGTGGTCTGATGCAGTGTAAACTCCTATGGACATCTTCAGTGCTCTTGAGCATGTATATCTTCATTCATATTGATAGCCGGTTACATAACTTCCACAGCAGCTGCAATTTCACAAACAGACAGGAATTTACATGTTCATGGACACGGTTTTTCTTTCCCTCTTTGTGCATGCATACGTGTGCCCATGCACGTGTGCGTACATGCCTATGTGTACATACATAGGTATAAGTAATAATACCGCAAAAAGGTAAATCAAACCCCCATTTTCAGTAGCAGCAAAAGTTGGATGAAAAGCACTTCAACGTACGCTCCTTCTTGCCAACTGAAGAAAAGTGCTACATCTTAAGTGGTTAACGTTCATCCCACAATAGAGGAGCTGAAACCTGACGTGTCTCTTTAAGGTACACAATAAATGACACGCTTGCATATAAGCTTTGTTGTAGCACTAAGCAGTGAGAAAGAGAGAGCACAGGAGCACTCACTTTTTTCCAGTTGTGTGATCAATTGTGCAAGACTGGGTTACATGCTAATGTGTACAGGGACCAAGTTAACTGTAAAGGCATTTCTCAGAAGACATGTTGTTGGGCTTTGTCGGTCCATATAAAGACTTAAAGGCCCCAATTCCTCTTAAAAACATAGATCCAATTTCATTTTCATTTTAATTTTTTACTAAAATAAGAGTAAACAGACACAAAGGGTGCACAGTAAATATATTTGTTACACGGCTGTGTTGGTAGACAGAGGCTGTGGTGGGACAGTGAGGTAGCACTTGTTGCCTGTTCTTTTGGTCCCATCTAACAGCTGACAGCCATAAGTCATAACCATATAGCTTAAAATCACATACGCTATTTTGGTCATTTTAAATTTAACAGCTTAAAGAAGAACTCCAGCCAACCCATAAAGCTAGGGGACTCTCCTGACTTCCCTTCCCAGGCAGCTTCAAAAACAGCGTCCAATTCTTTCAAACTCAATGGTCCCTGTTTATAATGCAGTCTTTCTGTCAAATATTTAAAGTTTCAAGTCCAACTCTAAGTAAAGTGAGTGACCCTGATGACATCATCAGGGTTATTTTCTCAGACTTCAGAGAGCTCCTAACAAAGAAGACATTACATGGGGCTGAGTGGGACTCCCCATGATGAGTAAACTGGCCTTCATGTGGAAAATCAGCAGAGTTCCCCTTTAATTCTTCTACGTCAGTCATGTTGCATATGCTTCGGCTTACAGCAACATGCCTGTGCTCTATTCCTGATGGTCAAACAGGCAGTATTTGTTGATTTCCACCGCGATGCTTTGGTTACATCACTGAGTAGGACTTCCACTCATGTCCACAACATTATTCACGTTGTGCAATATGTACTCAGCAGAAAAACATGACCTTGTAACTAAAGATCTGTATGTGCACTGTAGGATTTTTTAATGTTGTGCAATGTGTGTTTACGGGAACAATTTGTACCAAATTCAAAAACATATTGAATGCTGGTCAAACTGGTGACCCATCAAACCACTCACAAAACACTTACCACGGGCATGTCAACTGACTATCATCGCCGTCATACGGTCATGAAGTCACATCAGTCTGACAAGCTAATGATAGTTCAGCTAGTCAGTAACCTGATTTATCAGCATCTGACCAATAAACAATGGCCAAGTGGCCAAAATCCAGAGCACTACTGGAAGAGCCGTCACCTTTAACTGGTCTCTGGTGTTTTTTGTCAGCAGGCTCAAGGCTGTACATATTTACTCGCAAGTAGAAAGTGCCAGAAAGATGAGGAAGAGTCTGACTGACGTGGACAGCCCACTGGCCTCGACACGGAATACATTTAGAAATCAATTACAGCCTCAGTGATGGAAGAAACACCCCTTAGTGGCACACTACAAGCACTTGATCAAGGCTCCCAGAGAGAAAGAGAGAGACAGTGAGAAGATGATCGTGAAAGCGTTGCTGCACACACATCAGTGACACTCGGTGTAAACTGCAGATAGATGGCATCTGGATGAAAAACGAAGAAAAACAGCGTGTGAAGCAAAAGAGATCGTATGACAGAAAAACAGCAAGAGCTGTTCGTACTTGATGTGTCAACACTTTGAAGGATGACTCTGTAATAATGATGTGATGACTCAGCTATTATATTTGAAGTGTCTTCGTATAAACAAAATCTTACTACGTGACAAATGCTACTTTTTTTTTTTTCGAGTGTGGGCAACGTCGTTTTGGACTGTGCTACAAGGCTCATTTGTCTCATGCAGATGAGTTGGTCGGTTTTCAAGGCAACCTGTCAATTATTTGTTCCAGCAGCTTTGTCTGAAGGCTGGTAAGAGTTCTCACCCTTCCCCTCCAACCGTGACCCGGGAGGCCATGTCCGTTCTGTCCTCGGTGACATTGTGTCAATGATAAACCTCTCAGGAACATCCAAAGACCATCACAGGATGAGCGGCGGCGAGAACAGGCAGTGCTAAAGAAGGCACCGAGAGACATGACAGGATGTTGCAACACACAAAAAAAGAACACTTATACTGCTGAACACTCAAAAAATTATTTAAAAAAAAAAAAAGAGGAGAGAAAGAGAAGCTATCCAGTGTGCTCTGGATTTTATAAGGCGTGACAAATTGCTTGATTGTTGAACTGCATGCATTGATGCGCATGAAGCATACGGGATAATCGTTTACAGCTTTGGGTTGTAATTTATGCGGCTTGTTTGCTGCTAAAAGAAATACCATAGCTCAATCAAATAGGTATAGTCGGTGCCAGAGTTATTGTCAGATGAATCTAAATTCTGTTTACTCGGCTGGGATGTCTGGTAAACCACCAGTTCTCACAGGCAGGAAAAACATCACACTCATACATACCGACGAAAGCCACAAAAGGGCTTCGGCACAAAAGAAAACACAGCTTTTGTGTAGGAAAGCTGTCATTCATATCACGACTTAGAGCGGCTGCTTTTTATTGTCATAGTTTTATTTCCTCTTTTGCAAAATATTTCCTCATAAGTGTTTATTGGGTGTTTATAAGAAAAATACATGGTTTAATAAAGACTAGCACATGAGTGGGAACCTCTTACTGGGTTAATTATGAAGCTTAATTGTCACGGAACTGAGCAAGATAACTTGCACACAAGGAGGCTTCATTAAATGTTTGTGATTGGATGTTTTATGGCCTACTGTATTTACTAATGTTACTTTATATACCCATGCATCACTTTTTTTTTTTAACGATACACATGAAAACAGACTGGTTACTTATTATTCAGGCATCTTTTTTCTTTCTCAAACAGATCTCACACCACAATCTAGCTGGGTAAAAGTGAATTTCCCACGGAAAAATGTCAATGATGTCATCCACGTCAGTGAACCAAGAAGCAACCCCGAATCTAATATGTGTGAGGTAATAATTGTACCTGTGGGACTAAACCGTGGAGTACAGCAGTTTGGGGTCTGAGGCACAGCACAGAGGCTATTTCAGCACTATACAAGAGGTTAGAGTTCAGTAGCAACTGAGCATGTTTTTCACTGACACAGAGCGGGCAGAGGGAAAACATAAGAAACATGTTTGGGCTCCTTGACTTGCCTTAAAATACATTTTCAAAAGAGCAGAACAGAACCCAAACAAAATGAAACAAGCGGGGGGGGCTATGTAAGACCACCTATGTAACTCAGGTTTGCGTGTAGGGTTCACCTGAAATAGTACGAGGCAACAGAAGATAATAAAAGAGAGGCAGACGGTGGTATATGAGGCACAAGCACAGCAGATGCCGTGTAATAATAGAGCTGAGGTATTTATTTTCATATTCTGTTTTAACATAAAAGTTCAAGCAGTCTTTTGTGTAACCTCGACACAAGCAGCCCTCTTACCAGACTTGTGTTTAACTCGGTGTGGTCAAACGTGTGTGTCCTCCAACTCGGCAGCCTGCACTGTGTCCTGTGTCAACACAAACAAGAGCATCCAACACTCAGTGCAACTCACACTTGAGTAAATACGCTCCGAAAGTCTCTATAATTATGATGGTTTTAATTCCATCTGCTGCGTATGTTCTATATTTTTCCTGCACTTAATGACAGTTTATGGTCTTTACCCGCGCAGAGAATGTGATATCATATAATGGAGACTGAAAACAAATCTTACAAGGAGGCTGTTGTTGCAGGTGACCTGTGTAACCAAAAACATTCAATGGGGAAACGGAAAAGTAGATTCTAACGAGGCGCACATTCATACTGTAATCCGTTTTTTGCTTTGATGTGTCAAACCATGTTTTATCAAATTTATCTGTGCTCAGTTACACAGTTAAAAACCTTTGTGATGATTTCTTTTTGGTAACATTGGAGTAAATCCAAACGGCGTGAAAGTAAAGACTTATAAGGATCATTTGTCATTATCAATTCTTTGTGCACATATGATTATTCCAACTCTCTTTCAACATATTTGGACTCTAAAGCAAAAAATGTCCAACCTACTCTGTCACACAGACCTTTATATCTGCACTGAAAATGGAGCAACAGCTTATAACTTTTATTAACCATCTGAATTAGCTCTCCCTTTGACAGCCAACCGCCGGCTCTATCTGATTCATCGGTGTGTGTGATATAACACAACCTGTATGTTATCGTTAGTCACTGGGACTTGTAGTTCTGGCCTGTGAGTCCTAATTGACCTTCATGATAAACTTAGGGAAGGAGACACGCTTTAATCCAATGCAATTGCGCCGGACCATCTGTCTATCTGTTACATGTCGCCATGTCATCATCTATTTGTCTGTCACAGGCGTCGTCTTCAGCTCTACTTGAATTGAACTTCAGCACGTGATTCGTGTGTTTGTTTTTATAGAAGTCTGCAGTTTTGCACAAGACACTTGTTGGGAAGTGAAAGGTTAAGTTTGAAGTTATTTCCCAAAATGTTGGGCGACGCCTTTCGCAGAGCTACATCCTGGTGCTGGCCCAGTGTTGACTTTTATAGTTGACACTGAAGAGAGTTTCGGAATGCAATGAATGACTGGAATGAAGATTTTCAGTATTGTGGCCCTCTCATTATGTAAACGGGGGTGACCAAAATATTAGAAACAGCTGTCAATAATAAACCTATAGTTAAATCAACAAAACCTGAAAATGATTAACCTTCATAAATGTAGACTTTGTAACACAGTTGTTGTTGTATTGGATCAGATTAGATTGCACAGGTGTACCTACTGAAGTGTACAGTATGATAGGATAGGGCAGGTGTTTATACTGTGGGCCTGTATGCTCTACCACAATGTTCCAGTATTATGCCTTACATATTCAATAGGCCTGTTTTGAACAGTCAGTCCCTTTAGTAACATTCTTCTGGGTTTTTTTTTCCTATTGTTTGTTGAAGAAGTAGCATGAATAAACACCGCACAGCCGATGGGGACATTAAGTGACTTTGTGTGTTAATGCTAAACAAACACAGGTCTGCACAACCTGTGGGCCTCTTAAGACCTAATTTTATGCCCGTCCTACAGTTACATCACAGTGTAGACGTATAGTGGTCAGCCCTGTCTGATGCCTGTGCAGGCTGCAGGCCCTGTGACATATTTAAAGTGAATGAGTAATTGCATAACTAGTCTTTGCAAAGCTGTATGCCTTTAAAAAAAAAACTGCACAGTATGTGCTGAAGATAGATCATCACTGATGGGTTTTTCACAGTCAGACCATTTAAGTTTGTGCTGAAATATGTGCTTATTAAATACTACTTTATGTCTTTGTCCCACACCGGTGAGATCAAAACACTTGTGTAGCTCTCAAATTTATTCTCGGGTTAGTGTACTTTGGTAGGCTATAGGCTGAAATTGCACCGCTCTAATGCACTGCTATATTAACAGCCGCCCACATGTCTACATCGACATGTTTAATTTAAAGGCTGGTGCGCATATTGCCGTGAGTGCATTCTAGGGTCGTTGGCAAATGACAGATTACTCACATTTGTGTGAGCCTATGTAATCCGATTCCGCTCCAGTTCATTCTGTGCAAATCTCATGTCGTCATAGTGTAGCCTACCGTAGGAGCGCTTCAGCCTCGCGGAGACATGAGCAAACGCACGCAGAGTCATCCAACCCTGTGCACGGTGGGAGCAATGTCAACAGCTGTTTCAAAAACACACCCCATGAAAAGCAGTGAACTCATTTACTTAATTTCTGCACTTCCAAAATGATTCTGGTTATAAGTTGTAGTCCTTAGATAAGTTGTAGTCCTTAATCCCAACAGCTGACTCTAACACCACCATGACCTAATGGTGCACTGTTTCACTGTCATCATTTCACTTCTTACATGCATACCTTTATTAATATCTCAAATGACACTACTGCTACTCCCCTGTGTTAATCATGGATATATAACATGCACACCATAGCTACATTTAAAAGGTGTGTACAATGTTTAGAGCTTTCATTTTATTTTTTAGATTTTGAGTTTTTAATACATATATTTCTTATTTTTTGAGGATTTTCTTGTCCACCTTGTGTATTGTGAGCTGCTGAAACAAGTGTGGGATCAGTAAAGTCTTTCTTATCTTAATCCCAGTGGCAGGAATAAGATTATTTTATTCATTTATTTATTTTTGAATTTATGGTCTGTTATACACCACGACACCAAGACAAACTCCTTGTATGTGGTAACCTACTTGGGAACACACGTGATTCTCAATAGTAGACTAAAAAGGACAATTATATTTTTTTAAATCTTCTTTCATTTCTGTTTTAAACACAGTAAACACAAATCTTAACACTGTCTTCGCCTTAAAGTCATGTTGCGGAAGATACGCCATTCTTCACTCTCTTCTCTTTTAAATGCTACAAATTGTTGCTTATTATTAATTTATTCGTTTGGTCACAGCCGTCCTCTCTAAAAGACGATGATGGTGATCACGTCGACGACGACACGATCCTTATTCGTATCATCCTGTTTGTTTTGGAGTCCGGGCTGACGCACCTCCCTCGTTGCCTCCATCGATGCGCTCGTCGGTCGACTGTCTGACTGTACACCAAACTCGCTGCGCTCTGACCACTGCAACTTTTGCAGAGACTCCTCACTCCACAGACATGTCGCACAATAGCTGAAGTAAGGAAGAAAAAAAAAAGGAAAAAAAAAAAAAAAACCTGTCATCGTGGCTCATCCTCTGAGCCTCCACAATTTACACCGCAGGTGGGATTTCAAGTGCACAGCCTCCCCTCTGTCGCTTCCATCGCGTCGGAGCCTACGTTTTGAAAAACGCCTGGATATGAATTATGAGCATTTTCCTCACTAATGAACTGGGCCAGTAATGCAGGAGACCGCGGCGACTCTCTCATCAGTGTTTCAAGATGGCAGATTTTCATTGAGTTTTGAACAGAAATCTCGCTTTATTCTTTGCCATGAATAACAGAAATCCTTGCACCGATGGCCCCTGTATACGAAGGTAAGGCTTTTTTTTTTTTTTTTTTTTTTGGGAAATGTGTGCTGTTTTTTTCCTCTCCTGTGCGGGGCTCAGTCACTCACCCCCTTCTGTATCAATGATACAATTGAATTGCGGTTGATACGGATGGGGGGGAGAGATGCGTTGCGATCCCTCTTCCTCTTTCAGGCCAAATCATAAAACAGATATTAAAATGATGTTGTCGGAAAAGCCAACGCGAGCTGCACACGGAGCTGTGCGAGCCACAGCTCCGTGGGCTCACAGTTACAAAGATTATTTGTAAATAGTCCGGTGGCTGCCAGCCTGAGCTGTGCCTGGTGAAATAGCGCTGATAAGGCTGCAAAAAACCCCCTCCTGAATATAGTCCAAATGCGAGCGTGTGTGTTTGGCATGAATCGGTCTACGTGTGTGCCAGACACCTGAGAATGTTTTGGTGTCTTCACGTTTGTTTCCTGCTACAAATTTTCAGCTCTGATCAAAAGAAGGGAGAAGGGAATGAAAGAAGGTCGGAGACCGATCGGTCCGGGTCTCGCCTCCTTCCACCACTCTCCTTCTCCGATCATTTCACGCGAATCTTTAAAACTGTCCGACTTTACATGTTTTGCCACCCCTGCACATTCATCCAAAGGTTGTTTCTTTTATATAGATTTCTTCCGGGAACCAGAGGCAAGCTTAAAATACAGCACATTCGCTATCGCTGCAGCATTGAAGCTGTGACTAATCCAATTGAGAGAATGCAAACCCGCATGCTTCCCTAAATTGTTTGCTGTCACGCAGTGTGTGTGTGTGTGTGTGTGCGTTTTATTTATTCTAACATAAGAGGGAAATTCACACGCCGGCAACGTGTTTGCTTTGCAATGTCGTTGCAAGGTGCCTTATAAATGTAAAACAATGCAAGCGGCCCATTAGAATCTGTGCATGATCGAGGAGGTCTGTGAATGGTCCAACTGCAACTACACACATGATGCCAAAGACATAAAACAGTCTGTTAAAACAGGGGTGTTGCCATCATAAGATTGCATGTGATTGTGTGTCAGATTCTGGTATAATTCAGCTGTAGTCGTGCATCAGTCAGAAGTAGTCTAATGTTGTGCAGATGCTGTCACAGAACAGATAAGCTCTTTTTTTATTTATGAAGAAAACAGATCTCTGCATGCAGATCTAAAGCTTGTATGGGCTGAATAGCAACACAAATCAAATAACGAACCTTCATGTTTCCAATATTTATTTTTGAGCAGCCTCATGTTTAATATCTTCTTGTCTACTCTCTAGTCCCTCTGGTGGTGTCAAAGGGAACCCCTTTTTTTCCCTATTCAGAATTACAATTAAGAAAACTATTGGAAAGTGACACTTGAACACATTTTAAAGTGACATTAAAGAAACACCACGAAGCAACGCGGGTGCTAATGTGAGTATTTACTTCACTCAACGGGCTACCGTAAGAGATGCAGCATCGTGAAGTACAATAAGGCTGCCACCAACTCATCACTTAGTGTTCTTATGTCGCCGTAGGAATATTGTGGTGGCTCTTCATGAGCGGCGTTAGAGCTTGAAGGCGTAGCCATAGACTACGGCCTTGCAACATGAAAAGGAAAGTTGAAATGAGACGCCTATGCAAAAGGTAATTAGTGTAAATTACATTCCCCGGCTTTTGCCTTCGCCACGCAGAGGAGGAGAAGGGAAGAGAAAGAGGCGGCAGGGGGAATTAATTACCTTGCCTGTCCTCCTCAGTGTTGGAGAGGGCTGTTAATGTAGAGCAGTCATGGAAATGACCAAGGTCTCTGGTGGAAAATAGTTTTTTCCCAATCGGGGGAGGGTGTGGGGGGGGGGTCCTTAATGTAGACTAAGACCAGCTATTATGGTGATTACTCAGCCTTAGCTACAGGACAACTAATAACTTAAATCTATATGATTAACTACTTCCTTTGATACTTTAAAGTTGAGCTTGTTACGGAAAAACACTTTAGACTTTTGTTTATGTTTGTTAAACTTGACATTCGGAGCCATTACCAGGAATTATTTCTTTAAACAGAGTTGAGACGGTGGTCATTGTTCTTGTGTGTATTTGTGTCCATGCTCTTGTTGGTATTGCTTTTTTCCTTCTTCTTTTTTTATGTGTTTGCTTTGGGTCCATCTTGGCCCAGACAGAAGGCCATCAGGCGGGCCTGCTGGCAGGCAGGGCAGCGGTCTGATCACCCTGGGAGCTTGGTCTCATAACCCAAACTGACACCTTGATGGATGTCTGATGAACAGAGCAGGTCCAGCAGCCCCCAGCTGTGGAAAAAGCTAATATTCAGACACTGCCAAACACTGCCAGCCAGCCTGCCCTCTTCTCTGGCTAGATATGGCTGGTTGTGGCGCGCTCATGACTGCTTCTGCACATGTCTCTATCTGTGCATGAGCCACATGTACACATGTGCCGTCACCCATTTGTAGGGCAGGCCTCGGAGAGGATTAGACAGCTGCAGAGCTGGGCACCGGGCAGGAAGGCAACTTCATTTGCAGATTTGCCTCTCGTAGGTCAACCAGTTCGATTCCAGAGAGGATTCATTCATTCCTGCCTGGAAAAATGGACAGAGTATGACTCAGAGGCTAACTGCTGATGATGATGGTGGTGACAGGCACTGCAGCATCACAGTCAGATTAATGTTTTATCCATCCACACGGCCATTATGTGTTAATGCGACTTTGAATTACCTTGTGGTTTCCAGGTATGGGGAATGAGGGGAACATACTCCTTTGAGGGCAGAAGGACAGAGGGAGCCAGACTTTCTCAGAAGCTGCCCTCAACTCTCTCTGCCTGCCTCCCTCCCTCTTCCCCTCACGCTTGTTTGGAGCCGCTTGATTGATATCTTCCTCACAGGCCACGACCCAGCCCGAGAGTCCAAGGTTGCAGCTTTTTAAACTTTGATTAGAATTGCAGGAAGAGCCCTGGGGGCCTTTGGGGGCCATGGCAGGGCCGCACCCCGTGGCACAGTCAGGGGAACCATGGGAAGGGTTACTCTTCCTGACTGTTATGACAAGCAGGGTGGTGTGTTTAGCTCTTCACTGTCCTCAGTTAAGAAAGAGAAAGACATGGAGAGGGAGGCTAACCAAACAGTTGGTAAGAGATGGAGGGATAGTTAAATTTCTCGCTGGGAAAAACAGCCTGCAAATCCTAGTAGGTGCCATTGTGAATGTTTATCGCTTGTTTCTCACTTTCGCTCAGTGGCCGTTTTGATGCGTCTGTTGACCTGATGCATAACCTCGTGACTCGTTTGGAAGGCGGATAGCTCAGAAAGGGTTATGAAAATGGATAAGCTGTCTTTACAAGTATCGCTTTTGCATTATTCAAAGCTTCCTATCTGAAAAGGAAGTGAAATCCAGTGTTAGGGGATTCTTTGTGCTATTGATTTGTTGAAGCATTTAGTAGAAGAAGCCGAGGCTTTGGAGGCAGATAGAATGTGAGTTTTATGTGAGATGAGCTGTATGCGCAGCTCTCAGCCGAAGACGGGGGAATATGCGAGCTCTCTGATGTGCTGAAATAGTTCACAGGTGTGATCTGAGAGGCTTGGAAACAGATGAGGTGGGGTGGGGTGGAGGGGCGGGTGGGGGGGGGGGGGGGGGGGGGGGGGGGGGGCGTCAGCTTGAACTGAAATGACAGCTTAGTAGAGGCCAGTCTGACACAGGAGGCCCAGCCTTAAATTTGAGCAGAAGACCTCTGGCTATTTCAACAGACTCAAACTTTTCATATACTCTTTCCTAGCAAATTTCTCTGGAGTAAAACTGCCTCCAGTACTCCGGCACATCATTCTTCCGGCTCCGTTTTTTGTTTTTTATGTACGTGGAGGAAATGCTGCTTAGATGCAAGGGGACTTTTCAATTCTCATTTTCTCCTCAGCCAGTAAGCCTCCTGTTTTAGTGCTCCTGCCATATGTTTCAGACCTCTCTCGGAAATGACTCTGAAAGCCAGGCTCTGAGGTCCTTGAAGCGGGAGACCACATCAGTTGCTGACATTAGTACGTTTTTATCAAAGTGGAAGGGGGAGGCTGGCTGGGATTGAGCCTCAACCCCGTCGACTGCTTACACAAGGCATTTCCGTGTTGGTTGTCATGCATGTGTGAAGGGTCTTTTTTTCCCCCTGCGCTGTTGTTTCACACTGTGTATGGTGTCAGCTTGTGTGGAACAGCTGCCTCTGGCTCTGACTAGCAGTATAATGACTCCAGGCTCTGTTAAGGAGGAAACTAGTGTAACAGGCATCTTACATTTGCTTTACTTACTGACCTATGATGCAAAAGTTAAACACCTTGTTGCAAAATTGTCATATGGTCACCTTGATTGCTGGAATAAACACACACCACACGGAGTATTTTAATTATTTGAATGCTGAATGGGTCATTTATTCCCTAAATGGATTTGTTGACAGTTTTCTGGTTCTCAGCGGGGCGCCACATCACCTGAAAAAAATTGTCCCCTCCTCGAGGATCAGAAAAAAAAAAAAAAACTAGATGAAGGTCTGTCTTAAATTTTAATTCTCTCACTAAAATTAATGTAGCAACTGCTCTACCGTGAGGATGAGAGTAGCATCTATTTAAAAAAAAAAAAAGCACGATGCTGAGAGCCCCTGCACCTTATGACACGACCGTTGCTTTGATCTGCTGTGAGGGCCATGGTTCAAACAAAGGTTCACATTTTACTGCTTCTCAACACGGCGCAGAGTGAATGAAGCCTTTTGTTAACTTGGGTCTGTTAGCAATAATTACACTGGGATTCCTCGAGCATAAAGAGCACTTTATATGCCGGAGGTGTCGAATTGTATTTTTTTTTTCTTTTTCCTTTTCATATACGCGAATGATATTACACAGCGCGGCACGATCCGCATTTAACTCGCATGCCATGTATCGCATGCTCACTTCGCAATCATCATCCGCCGGTGACCTCTCCGATTCCCACCATCACCCGCCCGGCGTTTCCCCACCCCACCCCCACATCTATCTCTTATCTGTCCCTCCATCCCGCTCTGTTTGTTGATAAGCAGGAGAGGCCATTGGCCAGCACACATGGTGCCCATGTGACACTTCAGCAACAGCCTGATGGCCAGATTGGAAGCCCCCGTGTTTGTGTGTGTGTGTTTGTGTGTGTGTCTGTCTGTGTGTAATTGGAGGCTGGTCGGAGAAGAGGTCTAACTACTGTAGCTTTTTTGTTCTCTGTAATCATGACCGCCACCCAAAAGCTCTCAGACTCCCCCTCATCTCTTCCCGCCTCAGTCAACCCCCCCCTACCTAGCTTGTCTTATTGCCATCACTAAACCCCTCAAAACCGAACCACCAGCTTGTTTTTTGGAGCACGTTGCCCCCAGGTCTTAATCCTATTGTTTGTGATAATGTCGCCCCCCCCACCCCACCCCCTATACCAGTCAATCTGACATCGCACACTCTGGAAGAGAGCTGCGCGCCACTGACAGTGTTTATCGCTGGCTCATTTGACCTTTCAACTTGACACGTCGCAGGAAGAGAGTAAAACAAAAAAAAAAAAAGTTGAACAAAGCCTCGAACGTGGTGCAAAGACAACAGTGATGATGTAAGGTGCTACAGCGGAGGCAACTGCCTCTCTCACAGCCACTTCATTTAAACAAAAGACCCTAAACATCTCTTCATATTACAGTGCGTGAAGCGCAGAGTGAAAAACGGTGTGCGGTTTTTAATCAAGTCTTTCATAACCTCATTGTTTTTCCCTCCTCATCTGAGGGAAAGAGGCATGGTGGGAGGGTGAGGATAGGGAGGCAGGCATTGAAATGAGCAGAGAATGATTGAATAACATGGGAAGCTTAGGGCACTGGGGTTGAGATTTTTAAGTATTATATGCTCTAGTATTTATTTACACAGCCACAGCTATGGCCTTTACCATGTGCAGCCAGCCAGTGTGGACTAAGTGCCGCCACCAGCCCCATCTCCACTACTGGCTCTGGCCCCTCTCAGTCATGGAAGGGAAGTGGAGCGATGGGTGGCTACTTGCGGCCTCTTCACAGATGGCTGCAGGTACAGCGCTATGCTTGGCTGATAACCAAAGGACTTCAAAGCTCAGACAAGCGCTCAAGCCCATTTCTGTCCAGAGCCAGGAGGCAAAAGGCACAGGCCAGAGAAAGGAGACCGCAACAGACAAGGACTGGGGGTAGTCAAAAGAGTCAACAGGCATGGAAATGAGCAGCATTAGCCCTTTCCTTTCCCTTTGCATGCTTTTGTGCAATATTTGCTATCAGACTCTTTTTTTCACATACATTCATTATCCATTTCTCATCTTCTTATTCGGCCTCTTATCATTTTTCTCCTTTTCTCTGCATGCTGTGTGAATTTCATTATTCTATTACCGTGAAGGCAGTTTTGATGACACATTCCCGTGCAAGCAAGAAATGAAAATGAAATGTGATGGTCACCGTTACAGATAGGCGACAGAGATTCTCTCAGGCATCCGTATTCCCCCCGTGAAAAATCAGTTCCACTGCGCAATAAACTAACAAGTCACACATCAAAAAGGAGCGGGAGGTGGAGGTGACGAAACGCGCTGATAGAAATCTCTCAGAGGTTTTAAGAGCTGCGCTTTAAAATTGTCCCTGTGTCTCTTTAATATTCACATATGTGTAGAGAAGGATTACTTTGTGGCCGCTGAAGCCTGGAAACCAAGCTTTTATGAGCTTTTAAGGGATAATCTAGAAAGGGATAGATTTTTAAAAAAGTCATTGATGCAATTAAACAATCCTGTGGCTCCTTGAATACCACTCCAGTACTGACATAAGAAAACTGGAAGAATTTTTCTCCTCACAGCTGCATGAACTTCTCCAAAGACATTCATTTGCAGCATAATGAATGATTATAATTCTTTAATGGCAGCTTGAATCTTTTTTATTATTATTATTAAAAAATTCAATATTGTGGATCCTCAGAAAGGTTTGAGGAAATTATCATCATATCATATCATTTACTATTCCTATTATTTTATTCCGGGAAAAAGAGAAACGATAGCCTCGTTTATTGCGGAACATGTTCCTCATGCAGGTATCAAAAAGTTGAAGTATGCATTAATGGTAAACACGGAAATTCAGAAAGATTATAAACAGGCAGTGCCTGTTTATATTTCTGGGCCCAAGAGTGTTGCAGCATGAAAAAAAACAGGCTGCACACCTTTTAGATCCACTCCTGACTTCAAAGCCTGAGGCACATCATGGCCAGCCAGCAGCTCTCTGCCTGACAGCCTTTTGAACTGACCCCTCCATTCAGCCTGAGAGACAGAGAGTGAGAGGGAGAATGGCACCCGGATAGAGAGTGACAGAGATCGAAAAAGTAAGATGGAAAATGGAGGGAGGGAGGCAGTGGAGCTGGGTTTGGAGAGATGAATACTCTCTTCTGGGGGCCCATGGGCCTCAGGGGCACTGCCTGAGGTCAGGGTCATTTGTGGTAGGAGGGGGTTGGCAGTTGCTTAAGGAGTGTGTGTGTGTGTGTGTGTTGAGGGGGATTTTGGTGGTGTTGTAGGTCACAGATCTCGCCCCTCCTCTCCTTTAACCTGTCTCCTTCTTACATCTGGGATCAGCGCTGTCCGGTGAGGCGCCTCTCTCTCTCTCTCTCCTCAGCTCTCCTGACTGAGCTCAGCAGCTGCGAACACACATAAACATGTTCCCACCCCTCCATCACTTTCAGAGAAGCCGGCCTAGAAAAAGGCCAAAAATTGACCTTTAGCTACGAAGACCTGTTCTCTTTTCTCCGCTGCTTCGGAGCGGTCCGGGCCAGGCAAGCTGTTTTTACCTCATTAGGCCACCGAGACAGCGTGACAGGAGAAGTTCTGCATTCATAAGCATTAAGCTTAAAGACATTCGGGCATAAACATGGCGGTGTTAAGTGTTCATCTCAGTAACATGGACCACATTTAGATCCTTTCAACATTTTAATAGCCCGGACGAAAAAATACTTAACATATTTCTAGCATTTCTGTCTTCATTCACAGTCATATTTTACAGTATAATGAGTCATTATTTACTGGCCTCCCACAGCTCATCTTTTCCATCTGTTAAAATCCCCCTCAGCTACTACTGAACTGGGAGTTTAGAAACGACTCAGACCACAGGAGCAAACCCTAAGTGGCAAATTTCGTACATGCATCTTGTTTAATGTAATGTCACTTGTGTAATTTACTAAACAAAGTTTGTCATGGTGGCTATAGCTGTAAAACCAACAACTCTTATTCTTATTCTTAGGTGTTTGCCTTTTGTGCCATTCCAAATGCGTGCTACTCATAGACTCAGTATGTGGGTGTTAAACTGATGGTCAGAATAGCCATTTCCTGCCTGGTTTTGCTATTTGTGACTGTCAGGACACTGTAAATATAATCGACTAAAGCCACGGTTTTCACGCTGAATCAGACGCAGAGGGCTGAGCTGGCTGGCCGTATTTATTTAGCTCTGTGGCCAGAAAGGCTCAACAGCCATGTTTACGAGACACTGTTAGTCGGATTAAGGACACATATGCCTTGCTAAAGCGGTACGTGAGCACGTGTTCGTGTGTCATAATCTTTTAAAAGCTGTTTGAATATATAGCATGGTGGGCCTCCTCACTTTGTCAAAGATACAAGACAGAAGGAGAGAAGCTCCAGATGGAGAGAGGGTTTTGACGAGAAGGATATGAAGAGAAATTAGGAGATTGAACAACTTATTGAGCGTTCGTATGGATGAGTCACCTGCGGCACGAAGGCAGGAGTGCACGCTGAGGCATTTTAGAGAGAGAAAAAGGCATCTGTAGTCTATGTTAGTTTGATCTGTGGCCTTAATAGGCCTCGAGCAGCAGCTTCACACACCCTGCTGAAATATCACACACTCTCGTCGCCCTGGGAGGCATGTGTGCCATCCCCAGTTTGTATTTGATGGCGGAGGGCATTGGGAGCTGGAGTATACTGGTGGAAGCAGGGGTGCAGAAGGCCAACCACATGTGGAGGTTATACAGCGCTCCGATGTGAGATGGAGAGAAGTTTGTTGTTTTGTTTTTTCTCTGTATGCCGTCGTCACGGCAGTAGAAAAGCGAGCTCCATGCACCAGTATCAGCACTTATAATTGTCAAACACACTAACAGGCCAGTGTGTCACAACTTGTCATTCAGAAACACTCCATGCCATCCTGGTTTCAAGCTGCAACTTATAAGTGAGTGAGAGCTGAAAGTAACAGGCAGACACTGGTCATTTCTTACCAACTGTGCACAAAGCAAACAAGCAAAAAAAAAGAGAAATCTGCAAATCTACATTCAGGTTATCTCTTCCTAACGCCAGGCTCCTCTTTTTAAGACATCATTATCAGTTTGTTGTTTGAATGCAGCAGTGTTTTGGCAACACAGGAAGTGCTCGTCCTCCCAGTGCATGATTGGTCCCCGAGCGCCCGGTCAGGTTGGACTGGTTCCTCTGTTGTTGGGGTTCAATGCAGGGTTTTGAAGGGGTGGGGCATCAGATTAATTCCTCTGGGTGTGTGTGTGTGTGTGTTTGGGGAGGTGGTTCCATGCATGTTGTTAATACATAGCTAAGATGTCAGAGTTTAGACAAATAGTGGAGGAAGTCACCAAGAGTCATAAAGGGAGGCACAGATAAACAGACATGTATGTGCGTTCACACCTTCTGCACACATGCGGAGAGCTGTGAGTGCATGGTGCTGGGTACATCCTTGGTGGAGGTTGGCGTGGGCGAGCTGGACGGGCATTATTGCAGCTATAGCTCTGTTGGATATTAATGCAGAAGCAGACTTTGACTCCTGAGTTCAAGAGCACACCCAAAACAAACTTTGTCGTCTGTTCCAAAGGGCAGGGTGGCAGGGTGGAGCAATGATCCTGTCTCCTCAAGTCACTGTCCAAAGCAGTGTTCCCTCTGGCTGACATCTTTGCTGGGAGTGTCTCTATCTTTACCTTCCAATTTTAGTGTCTCCTGCTGACTTTTCCAAATTTAGTTAGTGCTCATAGTCCCAAAATGCAGTAAAAGAAGTAAAGACTATCAGCACATTTAACAGTTTAAATGTGATAATCATATTAGTGGGGTTAATACAATTCTGAACCTGACAGAGTAAATACCTGTTGTGAATATATTAGCCTACCCAAGCATAAATAACGAGGATCACACAAAATGAAAATCGTTTCTTTTTTCTTCTTCTTCTTCTTCTTTGTCAATCGGTTGTTTTTGTCTGAGAACATAATTATATTTGTGTGTCCAAGAAGAGGTTGGACCCTTTAGCAATAGAATTACAGTCTCCTTCTCTGAACGGCCCCTTTACAAACCTCATTCTCGTCTGGGCCTTCTGTTGAGTGAACATCATCAGGGGAAATAATGACTAAAATGTTGATAGCTAACAGGAACCCGTCTCCGTGTTTTGTTCAGACTGTGTGTGTGTGTGTGTTACTGAAGTGATATCTTTTGAAAACCCCAGTAAGTTTCAGTGAACAAGGCCACCGTTCACATTCACGCTAAAAACCTTCTACTTGGTCTGTAGATTATAGCACAACGCAGTCGGCATGCAGCAAAATCAATACCGCACAGACCCCTCTGAAATCAATTTGGTTTCATCCCACATTGTACTCATCTGTGTGTCCTCCCCCATTGTTTCCTATGTTAGCTTACTGCTTCTTGCTTGCACTTCTCATATGTTGATTTCATTACAGTACATTGTGTCCAGCTGTCGTCGCTGATCCTAATGGCATAAGAGGAAGTGTGGTGTAGCGGGGCGTTTCTTGCTGCGTGTAAATGATAAGCATGTTCTGGAGAACGGCTGCTTATCAGGTGTGTGTGTCCCTGCGTGGCCCTGCACTGTGTTTGCAACTCACAGTTTGAGGCATACAGTGGACGTCATGGTTGTTGCAGTCAAACCGCGAGTTTTGGTTCGGGCCGAAAATGTGCCCAACCACAAACCTGAAGTTGGTTTTCGCCCCCCACCCCCCCATTTTATGTTGCCACATGAGACACAGAACAAATAGTTTCTTCTTATCTGTTTCACATTCACTGTTTTGCTTCTGCTGCAGCAAGGCATAATGCTACCAGACCTCTTCCTTCTTTCTTTCTTTCTTTCTTTCTTTCTTTCTTTCTTTCTTTCTTTCTTTCTTTCTTTCTTGAGGAAGTTGGGTGCTGTGCTATGCACACTTGCCACACTCGTGATTTGATTAATAAGAAATCCAGTTCAAGCAGAGCCACTCTGCCACCCGCTCCTCGTCCCCCTCCCCCCCAACACACTCCTCCTCATCTCCCGCTCCTCTTCTCCACCCTGTGTCTTGGTTCAGCGCCTGGTTAGGCTGACCTGGCAGTATAAACAAAGCAAATGTTTTTTTCCCACACCAGCTGTTTAATGACCACACTTACAATGTGAATAGAAGCCTCCTTATCTGCTGACATTTACCCTGAGGGGGCCGGGCTTTTCAGCTTCACTTTTTAGATTAGAGATGTTAATATTTCAACTTTGGCTACACAAGTTGCTCGGGAAAGTTGATAATGTATTCAGAGACGCGTTTCATATCGTTCGTTGTTGCATCTCTTTGTATTGGTGCCTGTGCCTGCACCTGCACATGGACGTGTGTGCAATTGCTCGTGCGTGTCTCTTCCTGCTTATGTATCTATGTATGTGCAATGGGACGAGCATTATCTCACAGCTAACACATGTTGTATCTTTGGCTGTTTGCTTCCAGGAAGGGGAGAGTTAAGGGAGTGACACATTTACAGTAGACATGTTGCTGGCTGATTTTTGAGCTGAGAAGTCTTGTGCATGTCTGTCGAGCCGCGTTCACACTGGCCTCTCAAGCTGTCAATTTGCTACATGGATATTTGTCCTCTTTTGTGTGGTAAGACTAGAGAGAAATGGCGATGGCAACTGGTCAAATACCGTGGTCAGGATGAGCATGAAGGCTGATGGAGCAGCAGCCTGCGTGACACTATCTCCCTGTGAGCTCGTCTGATGCATTATTCTATAAATAAGCAGAGATGAGAGAGCTAAAAAAGCAGACAGGATGGTCAATAGTGGCCACGGGTGAGAGAGAGAGATATGCAGTGTCAAGCTCCGGCTCCCCCCTCACTGAGGGCAGAGGAGGCAGGAGCACAAGGCTAGGCTGCTCTGTATGGACAGTATGTTCCTCCTCTGTGTGTTTGCTGTTGTGTTTAACCCCAAAAGTCTCTGTCACTGTCCTCACTACAGGTGGTCCACCAGGGGCACGTAACACCACTAAAATTAAGGATACATACACACATGCTTCACAAATTATTGTCTCGTAGGGTAATCAGAAATGAGGCAATGTCTTTTGAAAGCTCTTTCCTCCAAGAAGAGATTTGGAGGATCTATCTCGTGGTGAACTGATCTATCTCATGGCTTGTTGACGTAGTAAGACACATTATGTTGGTCAGAACGGGGATGGAAGCCGGGGATGGAAACCCACATTCAAACAGCAGCGACGGGGTGAGATAATGCTTTGTCTAGACAGTCAGAAGTCAGTGTCATTATCCAGAGATTTGGCTCACCCCTCCAACACCCACTAGTCCTGCAGACACTGGATGTCCAGTAAAGAGACAGGGTCATCGAAGCGTCTCCATTGGTGTCGGTAGCCATTAGCCATTATATCCAGATTGGGGGACATCGACCAGACAGACCGGCCCGCTGTCTCTGAATAGTCTCCTAGGTGACGGCTGGAGTATATACCTAAACTTAAGAGCCTGGTTTTATGCATATGATGCCGTTGCGGTACAAAAAGATTGCATTTCTTTTCATCCAATAACATTTATTTGTTTTAAATTATTATCTGCATAAAGCACCTAACTTTGAGGACAGGCATGGAGGAGCTGAATGATAAGCAGGTTTTATATTAAAAGACTTATTTGTAATTACAAAGGGCCGCTTGGCAGGTTTGGTGGTGACAAAAAGCGTCCTCATCAATACTCTCTGTCATGTTGTCAGCGGAGAATAAATGACGGGTTTAATAAAAGAGAGCAAACAGAAGCAGGTCACAGGCTAGAATGTGAGGGCCACTCGTGGCCACGCTCTATTCTCCTTACCTCCCTTTCAGTTCGTCTCTCACCCTCGCATGGCATGCAGAACGGTCCTGATCCTCCCAAAAAGAAGATTAACAAACCCCTGACAGAGAAGTAATCTCTCTGAAAACATTGACTACTACCATTTCAACATGCTGCCTCTAAACAGTGGAAAATGCCTCTCTGGCATGCTTAATTGCAGTATGTGGTCCCGCATACACACACAGTTCTCCTTTAGGTATGCTAAATGGAAAGCCTTGGCTACTGCAGGCATTCCAACATTGTAAATGTACAACAATGGACCTTTACAGATTTGTGCTTGGCATAGAGTTCAGAAATTCAAATAAACTTCAAGAGGACGTTTTCAAGGGAAGGTCTTTTTGCACTCTGTTTCTTCTGACACAAAGTATAGGGGGTTCGGTTGTTCAGATTTCTAGATCATAAATATGTTTGAGCTTCGGTTCGGGTGAGGAGTGATTCATGAGGACTGGAGCCGCTTTCCCAATGAAGTATAATTGGCCACATTGTTGTTTGTGTATGTTGTCATGAGATAACATTCCAGCCATTTGACCTCTTACTTTTGGTTCATTAAGTGACTTATCTGTGTCTGGCACGGGGTTTTAAACTGCAATGTTGTTTGTACAGTTTTGTGGCAAAACCGGCTGTGCAGAATTTCTTAACAAATCAGAGACGAAGGAAAATGTTGCATTTCTAAACATTTTTTGTCAGCTATATTTTAGGGGCTTTTCTGGTTTACAGGAAGATTTGTGGCCCTCAGTTCATTGCACCGTAAAGGCAATGTCAAGTGAACTCTCTGACCACAGTGTTAAAAGTCAATGAGTGACTAAGATCAGGGTTGAAGAGGAATTCGTGTGATGCTAATGCAAAGAGCAGCAAGCCTCAATCTGGCCTTGTAAAAGCCCGAGCTATCCATAATCATTCTGGCAGATATGCAATGATGGAATTTTCCATAAGAGGAAGAAGCCAGCTCTGTGTCTGTCCATCCATCTTTGTGTCCATCCGTCTGCGCTTGTGATTATTCTGTCAGCCTCTCAGTCACACACTGTTGATGCTGCTCTGTGACGCAACCCATCATTCAAATTATTTTTAGCGTAAAGCCCAGGCACAGGAATTGGTAATCCAAGGAGTGACATCTGGCCTTCAGGGCTTATGTGATTAGCAGAGAGCCTTGCCCCTAATAGCCTAGTGGACAATCTTCATTACCTCTCTGAAAAAGCCATACCTACAAGTCCGGTCATGAAGTGAACTACGTTTCAAGTAAAAAAAAAAAAAAAAAAGATCTTAATGATTGTTCAAAGCATGTATGCAGATATCCTGGCTGAAGTTTCAAAAGTACAACCAGAGGCAGGGAGGTACTACATCAGCCAAGCCCTTTTAATGTGCACTGCAGCTTCAATCCTGCAGCATTAAGGCTAAGACCAGATGACCACGTTGATAACTAGTAAGTCCAAGCAAGGCCACGGAGAGACCAAAAAATGACAAGCAAGAGAGGTTAGGAGAGTTAAAAAAGACAAATGAAGCAAAGTATAGTGGAGGGCTGCCAGCTTCCTACTGAATTAATCATCATCACCACTCAAAGGGCTAATAATGACAAAGTGTCCCCTCCTCTCTGCTTTCTGTCCACAGAATAGAGCCCACAATTATGGAAGTCCTCCCATCTTGGAGGGAAATGGGCCTCTAATTATGTTTGAACAGAGCAAAACTTCCCAGCTTTCAAGATGTCTATTAAACACACAAAAGCAGCATTTTTTTCCCCAAGCAGCAAACAAAGTTTATAGGGTGTTTGCATGCATTGATTTTGTTAGTGTTTGTGTGCGAGCTGCGACCGTAACATTCCTTGATTCATGCATCGGTTGATCAACAGCGAGGCCTAATTGTGTGGGCGTTGGCACGGCCAGGTGGAAGCTCTTAGTTTGTTAGCAGTAAACGAATTTTGGGTTTACTGGAAACTGTCTAAACATAGCTTTACTACAAGTCTCTTATAATCTTCCTTGTGCTGTAATAATCATTTCAATGTTACAAACAAGCCTGTTTGCAAAGCGCAAGAGAGAGAGAGAGGGAGAGGGAGATAAAGAAAGGGACTATTTTTGGGCAGTTGTTTGCTTGGAGAAGCTTTTGCTTATTCTGAGGCAGCTTGTTCCCAGGAGTTCAGAGCACAGCCTCGCTGCAGTTTTGCTTTTGTTTTGTTGTCTTCAGGATCTGTAGTTGAGAGGGAGTTCACTGCCCCTCTCCTGTTCTCATAGCTGCTTTAGCAAAATTTCTTCCACCGCCACCACCTCCCCTAAACTGAGTAATTGTGCACCAATAAATGCAAAGCCTGGGTTGCGTATAGCGGGGAAGGAAATTGCAATCATTCCATGAGACTTTTTTTGTGGGCCTGTTTTTGTGTACGGTTTTGTGTTGCTCTGCTGTCTCTGTGGAGTGTCTCATGAAAGGGTATTCTTTTAGTATTCACTCAGCCTATTTACTTTGCTGCAGATGGGAACAGTGGGGAAATGGCATTTCCTCTGCATGAACCAGTGGTTTGCATAAGCACTACTCAATCTAAACGTGCTTATCCTTCTGCTAAACGTTCTGCCTTTTAGTTATGCTGTGTAATATAAAACGGGTCTTTACATTGTATGAACAGAACAATCCCTTCTCGCCAGGTTTAGCGACGTAGTATCTGATGTTTTATTTCAAAAATACTCCTTAGACAGTTTCATTGCAAAGCAACGAATGCTCAATGGCATTTTGACGGTGATTTAATGCTCGTTACTTCACTATGATGTTAAAGAGTTCAAGAGGTCAGCATGCTGACGCATCACCGTATACGCTTGGTGTTTTAATGACCTGCTCTGACCCAAGCTGTCTTTATTTAAAGCTTCTGGCTACTGCTCGTGTTTCAGACACTCTCAATTTCCTAACCTCTCACTTTCATTCCTCTTTGCTCCTCCCCTCTGTTCCCCTCTTGTCACAGGTATGGCCTCGCAAGTGCAAGTGTTCTCCCCTCACACTCTCCAATCAAGTGCCTTCTTTAGCGTGAAGAAACTGAAGGTGGAGCAGAGTTGCAACTGGGATATGACAGGGTACGGCACACACAGCAAAGTCTACAGCCACAACAGCAGCAAGAACTTGTCGGCCGCCAGTGGCCCCCTAGGCATCAACAGCTCCCTGCAGGTCGCAAGCTCCACCCTGCCCTACGAGCAGGCACTCATCTTCCCAGCCAGCACAGGCCACATTGTGGTCGCCTCTGCCAGCAGCACTTCGGGGGCCGTGGGGTCTCTGCTGAGCAGCGGGGGTGGAGGCAGCAGCAGCAACAGCAGCGGTGGTGGAGGTGGCGGTGGTGGCAGCGGTTTGGGCGGCGGGGTCGGCGTTCACAACCTGACACGCCGCAGCACGGTCAGTCTCCTAGACACCTACCAGCGATGCGGGCTTAAACGCAAAAGTGAGGAGCTTGACAACAACAGCAGTGTGCAGATCATTGAAGAGCACGGCCCGCCGATGATCCAGAACGGAGCAGCCAGTGGAGCCACAGTGGCTACAGTGGCCACTGCCACCTCCACGGCAACGTCCAAGAACAGTGGCTCCAACAGTGAGGGGGACTACCAGCTGGTGCAACATGAAGTGCTCTGCTCCATGACCAACACCTATGAAGTGCTGGAATTCTTGGGGCGAGGAACCTTTGGACAGGTGGTTAAGTGCTGGAAGAGGGGCACCAACGAGATTGTGGCGATCAAGATCTTAAAAAACCATCCGTCGTATGCACGGCAGGGTCAGATCGAGGTCAGCATCCTGGCGCGTCTCAGCACGGAGAGTGCGGATGACTACAACTTTGTGAGGGCCTACGAGTGCTTCCAGCACAAGAACCACACGTGCCTGGTATTTGAGATGCTGGAGCAGAACCTGTACGACTTCCTCAAGCAGAACAAGTTCAGCCCTCTGCCACTCAAATACATCAGACCCGTGCTACAGCAAGTGGCCACAGCGCTAATGAAACTGAAGAGCCTGGGGCTGATCCACGCTGACCTGAAGCCAGAGAACATCATGCTCGTGGACCCGTCTCGACAGCCCTATAGGGTCAAAGTCATCGACTTTGGATCAGCCAGCCACGTGTCCAAAGCAGTCTGCTCCACTTATCTACAGTCCAGATACTACCGGTAAGAGCTGCAACTTTGTTATGACGTGCATATGAAAGACTTAATTCAGGTGTTTTATGTAACATCGCAGGTGCAGAGAGGAATCGAACAAAGAGACGTGTCCCTCTGTTTGTTGCTGTTCTCGTCTGATCATTGTGCTTTCTGCATCTTGCTTGATTTATCCCTGCTTTAATTGGAATGTTTTTCTAGTTGAGCTGATTATTTGGCCAAACACCCACATTTGCTGCCAGCCTTATGAGCTGCTGCTGCTGCTGAGGTTTTCTCTCTCTTCACTCCGATTTTGCCTTTCCTGTTGGCTTGTTTACCGCAACAGTTGACCCCTTTCCCCGATGTAGGGTAGGACAGTAAAACTCAAAGGCTGAGGAGCCAGCTGCTTATTGTGGTTAATTTGATAAAACAACATGTTTTAGTGTTACTTTGAAGATTATTAAAGGCCTGACAACTTGGTAAGGCTCCAGCGAAGACGTGACGACCAGAACTATTTGAAGCAATGACAATTTTTTTAGTGTCGCTGAGAGGTTCGGGGGAAGAAAGTGTTTTCTTGTTTTTCAATAGAGAGTTTTTGAAAAGCTCTCAGAGAAAACTCCCTCATTCAGGGCACCAATCATGTGGGGGTGGCAGCCTGCCCACAGGCTTCTATTCACCTCTCTGCTCCCCAGGCCCCCGTACCCTCAGCCCCCCATCACCATGGCTGGCTCCCATTTCCCCCGGGATAGAGATGAGGGGTCAGCCTGAGTTCTCCTGTAATATGTGCCTGTAATCTACACCAGCGGGCCCTGCATTAGAACCAGATGAGTCTCTGGGAAGGCCATTCTTTCTTCTCCCAGTACTTCTTAAACAGTCTTTTTTCGGGCCATAGCAAACAGTGTGTTTAGGTTTCAGCAGAGGGAGCACTGGGGGAACTGTGCGAGGAATCAAACAGTGCCCATGTCCGTACAGAGAGAAGCTTTGTTTGTGGTTCAGGCCTGGTGCCGTGGGGGCCGAGGCTGGGGCTGGGGGAAGAACAGGTGTGTGTATGGTACCACACACGTAAACACACACAGCCACACACGTATACCCACACACACACACACACACACACACACACACACACACATGCCAGGTGGTGGCTCTGCAACTGTGCATAGTGCACATTCTGTGGAGAGAAGTTTGTGGTCCCCATTTAGTGGATTCTGTTGATAGAGGAGTTTGGGTTTGTTATCTTTACAGTTTATCACTGGCTTTTTAAACATGCTGCACTGAGAACCATTGTTTCCTGTTAAAAAAGGAAAGGTGTCAAGGGTTACAGTAGAGTGAACCGAGCGGTAAAGGTTCAAACTGCTGCGTTCAGCAGATAAAGGACTATATGCTCAGAAATCCCTCCGATCCTGATCATCTTGTATCAAATCTGACAGTGACAGAAGTATTATATTATCTGAGCTATAGTTTTTAGGGTATTGAATTTTGTAAGCACATCTCCACAACTGTCTCAGTATATTAAGATCCCCGTGTGGGTATTGGATTGTACATGTCAACAGGGCAGTGCTGTTATATCAGTTTAAGTAGCTCATCCTGAGGTAAACACCCCTACTAGCCTGTTGTTGTTGCTCCTGGGCTGTAGGTCAACAAGCAGGCCATAAAATGTTCCTGTTTGTTTTTCTCCGGGAGTGACGAGTGGAGGAGAGCGGAGAGATCATCCCTTCATTTCCTCTTGGCAGCGTAGGAGGGGAAAGAACGGCTGACACTGACCAGAAAATTACCCACCAGCCACCAAAACCTAGACCGGGGACTTGGTGACCCTGGTTTGAGGCATTGGGAGTGGTGGGTATGTGTGTGTCACAGTGTTTTCTGTGCTGCATAATGTCGCGCACGTACAGTATGTTAACAAGAGCCTGTGTGTTTCACCTGGACGCATTGTACGGAATGAGGCAAGTCTTCAAATCCATTTCAAAGAATGAGCTCATGGGAGATGAGCACTATGGGCGTCTTAGCACCGCATACAGTTTGGGTAGCAAACAAACTTTGGCTGCGGGTAGAGTTCATGGTGAGTTCAAAAGCTTAGAGGAGAACATCAAACCATCTTTGATGATTTGAGATGAGAAGATAGCAGGAGAGTTGCTGTTTCTGTTGTGCAGACGGTACCTTTACAGGGGAGAGATTACATACAGGTGGGATTTGCCAGCTCTAACCTGCTGGCTCCGTGTTACTCAATATCCTCCACAAGAGCAAAAACATCCCCCCGCCTCGTCTTCTTTGATTCTTGTAAAATAAAATATTTGCGTCTTGTCTTAGTGCGCTCAAGTTGTTTCTCAACAAGCCTTGTTGTGGATTGATGAGCTGAAATAGCATGAGACAGGGATAATGGTCAGGAGGAATCATGAGCGCGTTTGTCTAACTTCATTTTCCTCTTCTTCTTTTTTTTCCTCTCGTAAGACTGACGACGGACTGACTTAACATCTACAAAGCCATTATCACATGCTTTTTCTCGGACTGATCGGCGGGAATTTTATACCCACCCCGCACTGTTTGCACCTTGATAGTCGTAGATAACGTGGTGACTTATGGATTTTCTGCAAGGTTGACTCATGCAAATTAAACACCAGTAGTCAAGGTAAACAAGTGATGTGCTATCTGCAAGAACAGCTCTCGGGGTGTTTAGTGTTTCAACTTTGGTCGCTTCAGTGCTTAGCGAATACAGACTCATGTAGCTGAGTCCATCTATCATTGTCAAATAGGCCTGTCTGTAGCACTTCTGTGCCACTGTACTTCAATACAGTCTCCCTACTATTATTTGAATGCATTATTACCGTAAGCTTTCTGTATCCTCGCAGAGTGTCTCTCTGTCCTTAATTATTGTGTGGTGTTTATGTCCTGATTACATCAACTTGTGACCTAACCCTGTTCCTGTTTTTTTTTTTATCCTCCTCTCATTTCCTGCTTCCCCTCTCCCCTCTCGCCTATTACTAATGATGTAACAGGTAAGCCGGCTAGTCAAGCTTACCCTGTGCCAGATAAAAGGATTATTGTCTTGTCCCAGTTGAGCATGTTTGTCCTATTTATCTCATCGGGTAAAGGCCGTGAGATGGTTGGAATGCAGCAAGACATTATTTAAGTTTATGTAAAGTTTCCTGAGGCAGTGCAGCTGGCTCGCGGTGGCTGCTGTTCATAAAAGGGAGGCGTAGTGTGTCTCTTATCCTGCATGACTGTCTGCTGGACTGTCCAAGGGTGATTTGGGTATGGGATTCTGGGGTCTCCAAAGGACAAGAGGTCTGCGTGGACACTGGAAGCTGGTGAAGCTGGTGTCTGGTGTCCATGTCCGATTTTCGTTGCAGCTACCACCTGAGCCTTACTGGGCTTCCCAAATCTGAAACATGACCTTAAACCAACATTATACTTGAAGGCTGGGTTCATGCAAATAATCAAAAGAGAAAAAAAAAAACAGTGCCAGCTGTATCTATTTGACAGCGTGCATCGTTAGCCACATATTTAAATAATTAATTATTTCTTCTCGGAGAAGGTATACTGTTTTTTTTTTTTTTGCCTTTTCGGGAATACCCCACCTTTTCTGTAAACATAAAGACTTTCTCACAGTAGCAGTGTTACAGTGGCTCGCTCAGTTGCCAGAAGACAAAGCAATTTCCTCTAGTAATGAAACATCTTAATATTAACAGCTCCGAAGCCTGAAGCTGTATTACACATACTGCACACATGTCAGCACCTGCCAGCTCAGACCTGTTATTTACACGCAAACATCACAGACTTCATCCTTCAGACATGCGTGAGCAACCTATAGTGGTATATATACGACAGTAATAGAAAAAGAATTAGCCTGTTAGACTTTGTAGGTGAAAGGAAAATCCACAGTGTGTGAGAGGGAGGATGTTGATGTCACCCATGATCCGAAGTGGCCAGTGTCTATGTATTCTCGACGCAAAAAAGGCCTCTGGCAGAAAAGATCTTAATGCATCCAGATGGAAACTTCACAGAGAGCTCATATTGTGGAACTCTCTGCATTTTCTCATTCTACTTTTAGAACCCATATCTTTATTCATGTTGGCAGTAAAGATGGGCGCAGCTGATGCTACAGTAGGATCTCTGACACCGCCGGGCTTATGTCGTAGCCTTAATAACTGATGAAATATGTATCTGTCTCCATCAGGGTTGGTGCAGTCACACTGCTTGGGCTGAGGCGGCTGAGTGTAAGACGAGCCCCTGCCCCACCTGTCTATCTGTCTCTCTATCTGTTGTTAGCGTTGCTCAACCAGACAGACAGGGCCGGCGTTCCAGCACATTTACCCTGCCTCCGTGCGAAACATCAAGGGGTGTTTTAATGAATGAGGTTGCTATTAGTTACTGTTCTGTGAAGCGTGTGTTTAAGTATGTGTGTGTGTGTGTGCGTGTGTGCTAGAGAATGAGAGAAAGGTAGGTAAACGCCAGGATCAGGTTGCTATAGAGGAAAGATGAATTAGAAAAGGATGGAAAGCGAGAAACGCTCAGCGGCAGCGGCGCTGTTAATAGTGCAGGTGTTGTTTATGTGAAGATTCTCGAGAAAGTATCTCGAACGGGAAGGAGAATAGGGGACAAAAAGGGTGGAGTGGGGAGGGGGGTGCGCATAGAAGGTCGTTGTTTTGCATTCTTCACCAAAACCTGGAACGGAGCTCTCTTTCCCCCAAGCACTGGTAGATTATTACTAATGCAGATGAGCTTTCATTAGGTTCAGCCTGACTGGATGTGCTGCTGTGGCATTGTTGTTACTTTTTTTGCTGACTTTCCGGTTGGTTTGTTTTTTATTCAGCTCTGTATTTGCAGTTTGTGACCACTCAGGGCCAGGGCTATTTTGTTGTTGACTGTAGATGCTGAAGTCATTGGCTATTATCATGAACTAGCGTATAAAAGAAAGACCCCAAGAATGATAATTACTGCTCCCTTGTATTCACTACCGTGCTTTTTATGACAGTCATAACACCTTAATATGCATGACAAAATCCTAATAACCTATTTCTCATTTATAATATGCCTCTGGGCAGCTCTTCCACGTGTCTCCACAGAGCAGCCGGCGAGCAGGAGACATGTAGCAGCTAAGCTAATTAACTACCAGTAGTCAAGCATATGCACTGAAACATATACGGTAGTCAACTGCTCACAGTCGTTTTGGCAACTAATGAATGGGAATTCTTTAACTCTTAAGGAAAAAGTGCAGTTAACCACCTAGCGGATGGATACACCTATCAATACACTCTGACAGGTTGCCCGTGTGTTTGTGTGTGGTCCTCGTGTGAGTATTTGCGCACACACACTTGCTACTGTGGGACTGTGCGCTCCGCGATAAGACAGTTACACCACCATCGTTTCATCCCGGCTACTCGTCTTTGTTCTCCCTCGCAGTTCAATTTCCATACATTTCCCAGGATATTAAGCTGACGGAAATTAAGCTGCCTTGATAAAACGCAGCGAGCCGCCCACTTAAGCTCACTAAGGCTGCAATCTGTCTGCTCTTTATTGATTGGTTTATTTGAAACATAGGATTTTTTTCCCTCCCTCACCTAAGCTTTTGGGGTGGTTAGCAAGTGTTGGCAGCACACAAGTAAGAACTTGTTCAACCTTACAGGTGTTTTTTGGAGTCGCTGCATAACACCGCAGGCTAAATGAGAAAATCATAAACTGTAAGGTCATTAAAATGTCTAGACTCAACTCTAGGGTTATAGCCACAGAACAATGGAATTTTCTTCTCACTTAAGACTGAAACTCATTAACTGGACAGGTGAAATATTTCACAGCCGTAGTCATATATTAATTTTCCCTCTTGCGATAGATTCGTCTTTCTTTTCTGGATTCAAGCATCGGTGGGTTGGCAGGGTGATGGCTGCCATCAACGGCTGACTGGCACAGGTGCCCCCGGGTCTAAATAAATCATGAGGCCTCCTGCTGATCCCCCCCTTCTACCATTCCTGTATGCCCGCCATCCCTCCACAGGGAGCTCCAGAAAGGGGGTAGCCCCCACCACCGCGTGCTCTGCCTCTGCTCCTTCCCGCCCTCCTTCCCTTTCTATTCTTTGCCACCTCCCCTCACCTTCCCCTTCGCCCCCACCCTCACCTCTTCCATCCACTTACATGAATATTTAAAAGCTAACACCAGGATGGAAAATATGCAGCAAGGGCAATGAAGACGAAAGAAGAAGAAGAAGAAGGAGAAGGAGAAAGAAAAAAGAAATGTTCATTTGGGGACTCTGATTCTCCTTATTTAAGGGTGGTCATGGGGATATCGATAGAATTCAGAGTGGTCCAATTACAGCGGGAGAGAGTTATAAAGGCAGAGAAAAACAGAGACTATCAACAACAGTCGGACAGAGGGCAGGGGAGACGCTGAGAGAGTCTGATCCAAGCTAGAGCTGTCCAGCTGGGGAGAGGATTGGGGGGATTGGGGAGGCCCGGCAGGGACCTGCAATTGGCTCCATGCTGGCTGTGTGTGTGCGCGCGTGTGTGCATGTGTGTGCATGTGTGTGTGTTTCGGACTGACTGCCACTGTGACAGAGAATGCCTGGTGTGCAGAGGCCCATGCAGGCTCCCATGAAGTTTTCAACAGAACAAAACAGATGCATTTGTTTTCTCAATTGGAGGAATTTGCTAATGTGCATATACGAGGGTAAATAGTTTGGCTAATTTGTGGCAGGCAAGTGGGCAGAGCTCTCCGTCGCTCAGCCAGCCAGCTGGGGCCCCTGTATAGAGAGGAAAAAGAGGCTTTGATGGCCCCTCCTCCCATCCCATCCCATCCCATCCCATCTCTCTCACTCTCTCTTCATTTAGTATCATCCCTAGTGCAACACAATAACCTTATTTTCCCTTTTAACTACCATTTTAACACATTTATCCGCACGCTTTTATGGCCCTCCCTTCTAAAAGTGTGTTCATCTCATATGATAGAAGATGTTCGACATCCCAGTTAAACATAGCTCATATTCATGGTGACAGTTGTCGCTCTATAAAAATGTTGCTATTTTTCATTGCAGATGGCTGAATTAAATGAGGCTCTGTTCTTACCACGAAGGCTATTTTCAGCACCACTCTCATCAAGTCATAAAGCAACATCGCAGTGCGACTTTCAGATTCCGGTTATTAACGCCATGCTCACATTTATGGTTGTTAATTCCAGATAGGATCAGAAATGTTAGGAGGGAAATATGGATATGAAAAGAGAAAGGAAAAAACACGGTCTAAGTCATGACAACAACATAAGAAACAAGATACAACCCTGACATTCAGGATGTTTTTGTACCATTAAAGATATGCATGGGTCAACTTAGGGTTAAAAAGGTACAGGAAGTAGAAGACCTGACATTTATCAACATAAAGGATCTGATATATCTATCTGTTATTGTTTGTAAGTAGTTTGATCTGACATTTTACACCGAATCAAACTTGTTTAGATGTCATAAGAAAAGGCTGTCTCCACAGACTGTACTGTACTGTCAGCATCATCATTCTTTTACTGACCTTGTGTCGCAGTGAACTCACATATGGATGTCTCCGCAGGTCTCTGAGGATGAGTCAGATAAGATTTAGATTATATATATATATATATATATATATATATATATATATATATATATATATATATATATGTGTGTGTGTGTGTGTGTGTGTATTTTTTTTTTTTTTGTAAAATAAGGCCACTCAAGATTCTGTGAAAGGAGTATGCTAGTCATAAAATGGGTCTGAAGCAAATCCTATTCCACCCAAGCTTAATAAATAATTTAAAATGACTAATAGCGCCTTGTGACACAGAATGTATCGCCGTGGTGTATCAGATTGCGTTGGTTTCGGCCTGAGGCGTAATTTGTTTGGAAAAATAATTACTCCTGTATTGAATCCTGGTTAAATATTAAAAGGGTTAGCATTAAGAATGGGGCAGCATCTCAGGGTGTTTTAGTCTACATCTTGGTAAACACGTAGCTTCAGACATCACTGGCAGACAGGCTGCCATAAGTGGGGAAAAAAACGCTCTGTTTTATGGCTGTATTCATTGCTAAATTTCACACGAAATAAGAGCAAATGCAAACTAATGAACTTCTCCTGTGTGCTTGGCCACTGAGCTTTGAAGACTAATCCCAGTGTTTTATGAGCGGGGAGCGTCGGATTGTCTGTTGGGTTCAGACGGTTATTGGGTCCACAAGCTGGGAGGCACCAAAGAGCAATAAGACACTGTTCCAGTGAGATTGTAGATAACATAAAGAAGAAAAAGCAGACATACCACAATAAAAAAAAAAGAAAAAAGAGGAGAAAGAAGAAACAACAAAAGAACAAGAGGCAAATTAATCACTATAAATGTGAGCAGTAGCCGCTCAACCGTACCAGGCAATTTGGCGTGGATGGGTGGGTGTGTGTGTGTGTGTGTGTGTGTGTGTGTGTGTGACTGGCTGATTAAACACAGAGGTTATGTCCTGTCCCGCTACACGCAACCTGTTCAGTGTTCACATCCTCAAACTATCTAATAGCCCTGTGGGATCAGACTGATTTACAACCTATTGTAAAAGGTTGTTTTTTTTTACATACATACAGACATATATTGTAAACACATGCAATGTGGCTGCCCCTGAGCCGAGAGAACGCGGCGTCTCGGCGCGCGTTATCAGCGCAAACAGGACGTAACTCATATCACCTTTTTAAACACAGCAGGGACGTCAGTGAGGCAGCGACACCACCGCGCGCTCGTTCATTACAGCCAGAATCTATATTATCGTCAAAACAGATGGCTTCCCGTTAAACAAAGACAGCGTTGCTGTCTGAAGGTGAAGGAGCCTCTGAGCATCAGACAACTCGGAGCTCAAACCTCAGCAGAACAACTTAGGCAGGATCTGGAAAGATGAGATCTGCCACTCAAACTATAACAGCATGTTCCACATCTCATCTTTCCAGATCGTGCCTCGGTGTTGTCCGTGTATCCAGTGAAAGGCAATTGCATGGGCATAACCCCCCCTTCCTCCTCCTCCTCCTCCCCCTCCTCCTCCTCGTGGTTCTATTTATGATGACATTTCCATATACATGCTGCCTTCAAGCAGCGCACAGAATATCCTTGAAGCCAACGAAACTCTTTCGCCAACACTACTCTCTCACTTGTCACACTAATCAAGAGCAGCTAATTGGCATACATGAAGGTGGATGCAGAAGGTTTTCTTGTGTATATTACACTCCACGGTACACTCAGTATCGACGTGCCGCACAAGTCCTTTAGCGCACAACTCTGGGGTTCTGTGAGTTGCTTTCAGCGGCGGCAGCGCATTGCTCTCATTTGAGCAGGAAGTGCACTTAACATCAGCGACTTCAATGTAACGTTCTAAACGTCTATACGTAATATTTTCTACCCTCTCTCTGCTGTGTGTGTGTGTGTGTGTGTGTGTTTTGTCAAAATAAATGAAGAACATTAGCGCGCATCATTTCACATGAAATCTAAAAAGAGTCTCTCTGTTGCGGCTGTCGTCATAGCAACCAAGGCTCTTGTTCCAAAAATTGTCCGTTTCGCCTCTGAAGGTGTAACACCTGAACCAGGGCTGTTTTGATCTGCCTGCCTGCCCTGGCCAACAGCTGTGCACTTTAGGGACAGGGAGGGCCCTTGAGCCACACTCTCATCTCGCTGCCATTGTTTGCCCAGGTGGGCCAGGACGCCCTGTCTTTCTCCCTCCCCTCCCCTCGCCTCGCCTTCTCCCTCTCACTCTCACTCGCTCTGCCCAGCTCTCCTTCTCCTCCCTTTCACCGTCTCATCCGCTCCCCCTCTCTCGCTTCTCAATCTCTTCCTCTTTCTTGATCGCTTCTCTCTGTCTTTGTTCCACCGGGACCTGTGGTCCAACTGAAGCTCTCAGTTACACAAAGAAGCCAAATTGGCTTTCATCTGCAGCCTGTTACCAGCTGTGTGCATTGTGCGTTTGTGTTCGCTCTCAGCGCAGAAAAAAAAAGTATAGATTTTACCCACGACACTGTTATTATTATTGGCTTTGAGTCATAGCTCTCCTAGCAGAAACACTTTCTTCTCTGACAGCTCCGGAGTACGTTTCTAATTTCTTATTAAAGTCTTTGGCATGACTTTGCTGCTAGCAGAACTGTTGCAGAAGTGCGCTTCCATCTTTCTGGTTGGTTCCCCGGAAGCGCGTTCTCCACTTCCTTCCTGGGTCAATACGCGTGCCAAGCTCATGAGATAACACCCAAAATCCCTCCAAAGTCCTGCACCGACCCTGTTGCGCGCAGCGTCACCATGGCGACAGTCAAGCTTCAAGTCAGACACAAGATGTGAATTTTTGTGTCTTCATTCACCATTCGTACTGAGTGTGTGCTCAAGAGAGAGATGGCCCATTTAGCATACCCAGAGCTTCTGGCCATGTACACGGGACTTCTCAGGGCACCGAGAAGAACAGCTGAGAAAACAGCAGGGAACTTTCATTAGTGATCCCTGCCCCTCGCCTCCCCCCCCACCTCGCTCTTTGCTTCTTTTTACATCTTTCCGTCCGTCCCCAACCTCCCTTAACCTCCCTCCCTTCCTCTCTCCGTTTCCTTTATCCTGACCTCTGTCCCTCAGGCAAATCTGCCTGGCATTTCAATCATCGTATCCAGAAGCCACATAGGAGCCCAAAGCTTCATTCCACGTGACAGTAAGATTTTTCTGCATACAGTTGTTGGGTGTCGCTGATCATTCAGCAGATCCTGAGAAACATAAATATCTAGCTACAATATGTATAGTTTAATCAAGCGCAAAATATGCTTGTTACACAACACAGATGAGTTGTGGAAAAAGTGTAAATGCGGGTACCGTTCTCTCCTTTCAGCACAGTAAACAGGTGGTTAAGGGAAAAGAGGTCAGATACTTTGTTGTGCCTTCCTTTGTGCGGGTGGATGTATGTGTGTGAGTGCTCACAGGTGTCCTACAGTCGAATATCTTTACCCGCAAGCCTCACAGACGCATATGCTGCCGACAGCGTTAACTCGAATCAGTCAGAGGCGAGGTGTGTGAGGTGAGGCAGGAGGAGAGAGAGAGTTTAACGGGCTCCTTGAACTCATGCGCACGTCTTTGTGCTCAAGTCCTCCCCTTTGAGGCGTCGACGCACACTGCAGCTCAAATCAATCATAACTACGGCACCTGTTCTACAGAAATGCCAGCATCAGTTAAAAAGGCCCCGTGTTTGTTTGTTTGTTTGTCTGTCTGTCTGTCTGTTGTTGTTTGCCTTTTCTTCACGGGAGCACGGGGAGAAAGGAAGGAGAATGGATGACTAAGTGCAGTGAATCATAAATGAGTTGAGGAGAGTGGTGCTGCATTGGAGGGGCTCGGTGTGATAGCACCAGCTACCTGTCACATTTCTGTCTCCTCTTTGTTTTCAGACGAAAAAAAAAAAAAAAAGCTTCTTATTTTCCTCCTCAAACTCTGCCGAGTCTTGATGTATGAAAAGAAGCCATGTTGCAGGGCTAATTGCATAAAACAGGCCGCTGAAGCATCTGAGGACAAGTCGCAACAGCTCTTTTAGATATACAGCGGACAGCTGAAGCAGGGCCAACCCTGGACCAGGGCAAATCTTGAGCCTGTGGACAACAGATGATGACCCTCAGTTTGCTCTCACCATGAGGCCCGGCTTTAAAAGGTTTATTTAACAGCAAGTTGGCTCAAGCGGGAGAATGTATAATAAGAATATATAAGGATTTATAGATTATTTCTGCCAGAAACACAAGAAAGCAACTCTTTTCTTTGGAACAACCACCAAGGAAGGACAGCAGCATGCTCCAACACACCTCCCGCCTCCTTTCCCGTTGTTAAGCTGGGAGTGAGTGAGTGCTATTTGCATCACAAGGTTCCCGCGGAGCAGAATAAAACGCAGACAGAGCTGTGAGCAAAACGAACGCTCTCAGGGTGGCCCTGTGCTAATTGCGACCGGGGTGCATTTACTGATTATAGTTAAGTGGTCCAAAATGGTCCCCTGCTCTCTGTTGCATTGACCCACTCCCTCCCCTGGTGGCTGTGGTCAATAGCAAGCCTGTTGAGATGCCTTTCCACTGAGAGAAGAAAACAGAGTCCAATCGTGCCTGTCTTCATCTTCCGAAAGCACACGGGAAAGGAAAGTCAGAGGGAGGAAGTGCTGATTTTGAATCAGAGTTTACAGCAAAGTGAACAAAGGAGTGGGGACAACAGGAAGCAGCAGGCTGCTATATTTCATAGCTGACAAGGCTGGTGATAAATAAATGTTGAATTAAAACACCAAATTGGACCTGCAGAGGAAACACGTTTCCCTTTAAATGCGAACAATGACAATGAAAAAGAGATTGAACCCATTTGCACTCTTGAGGCTTTATCTGCATCTGCATCTTCTTTTTTTTTTTTTTTTTTGCGAGCGCATGTGCAGCTCATGACTATTCATGTCGCCTGCAAAAACATGCAAGTGTGGTCAAATGGAAATAAATGGAATGCAAAGTGGAATGTAAATGTGGTGAAATCCTTGCTACTAAAGAAACCCGTGAAGGTTGCATGCGTAGACGGGACCAGGTCAGTGTTTTGTATTCCCTCTCTACCCTGTTGCCTGCACAGAAACAGGAGGCCCCGCAGTGGGAGAGCGAGCCGGGGGTGATATAACAGCCACTGGATCACACAGGCTTTGATCTCCTCTCTGGGTTTCTGAGCGACTACGGGATAGACTTTAGGCCTACTGATGAGGAGGAGGAGATCTTACACCCCCTCTAGTGCCGATTCTCTATCAGGTCTCTCTTTCTTCGCCGCACAGAGCATCTTTTTTCCCAGAAGTACTGGGCGAATTTGTTTCTCCATTCACATGAGCGTGTTGTAAAAAGTTCACTCCACTCTGCTTTTCTTGATAGTTCCCATTAAGGCCCATAGCCGACCTGAACACAGAGTCTGGTTCAAACGAATAATAGGCCATCTCTTTCTCCATCTCTTTTCGCCCAAATGTTTTTTTTCTCAGAGGGGCTTTGAGTCTTACAGCAGGACTAGTGTTTTGCATAACCCCAACACGGTGATGTAATTCCTTCTCTTCCTGAACGCTGGTGTCAGAAACACCGGGCTGTGTCCCTCTAGCCGTTCAGTCTGCCCTTGTGCCATAATCTCTCTCATGTCTGGCCTGATCCCGCTCCAATTTATGTAATTAACTGATGTCACTGCTCCGGATTGCCTGCAAACACTGTATCACCGCAGCCCTGATTTCCGTAAAAGTAACACATCCTTGAGGACCTGTGGTCTATTAATTCTGTTATTCACATAGCTCACAGTTATATGAGGGGGGCATTAAAAGTCAGAAAATAACAAGCCCCATTACATAAACATGGAGAAGCAATTGGGGTAGAAAAAAAGTTTCTTTTATTATAGAAGCTAGCAGAATTACTACATGCCAATTAGAGAGTGAATGTTTTATGAGTTTGGCTTGCTGACGTAGAGGGTGTGTGTGTGTGTGTGTGTGTGTGTGTGTGGGTGGGTGTATGGAGTGAGAAAAGGCCTTGTGTGCCTTGTGTGCCTTATACAACACAGAACCTGCACTTTTAGAGCACAAATGCTAACAGGAGTGCATAACGGCCAGGCTCTGCTTCAAAAAATAAAAAGAATACTCATAGCTTGGTGGGACACCTTTTGTTTGTGTACACGGTCGCCTGTTTGCGCTCCTGTATGCACATCTGTGTGTACAAGCACAAACAAACATCCAACTGTGCCGGGTGATTAGATTTCCAGGGCATGGTCAGTGGCTCGTATGAGATCATGCATCCATACAGTGTGAGGGGAGGCAGACTTTCTCGCAAGTGAGCAGACCTGACCTACAAACTGCAGGCAGACGTATAGACAGACGCTAAAACCAGACAGATGAGCAGGAAGACAGACAGACTGGCAGTCTAACAGATTGGTAAAAACAGACAAATAGACCTACAGACAGATAGAGGGCAGGGTCTGGCTGCAGGGAGAGACAGGCCCTTTGAATGAACATTTAGGTTAGACAGACTGGGCGAATGTGTCAGGCTTTGCTGCTGCCCACAGACATAGATCAAACATAGAACCAGCCATCCAGGACACATCACACTGCTCAAGGCCCAATGTTGGCCCTCCTGACTGGGGCAGGGACTCTGCCTCCCTCCCCCGGAGGGAAGGAGATCCAAGGACATCTCCTGAAGTTTCCATGGTTGCATATCTCAGCTAGATCCAGCCTTGTTTGTTTCGCCTGCAACATGCTCGGCTGCACCGACCCACATTAATGAAGTGCTCGCAGACTTAACCCTTAGGTGGCCAACTAGACGGCCGAACTAGCACACATTTGCACGGCGCAGACGCGCCATTTGTTCTGTGCTCTCATTTCATCACCGCCGTGACATTTAGGCTAACATGTTATGGGAAATGAGCTCGGTTTGTGTTTCCTGTGTCCCTTGCACTGTGTCTGATGATAATGAGGGGCAAAAAGGCCAGAGGAGAGGGGAGGGGTCAATATGCTAATAGTGGGTGTACATTTTGATGCCTCACTACCAGCGTGGAGTGGTTTGGAGAGACGGGCTATCATTCTCCACCTCTTTTCCCCTCATTATACCCCCGTGTCTCTCTCCATCTCTGTCCTCCCCCATCCCCATGCTTTCTGCTTCTCATCCCTCTCCATGCCCTTCACCACCCCCCCTCCTATTCCGCACTCCGTCTCCCTCCTGGTACTCCTCTCCAACCACCCACCCACCCCCCAAAACACCTCTCTCCCAGAATATGAGATACATTTGTTTTCCTCTGCCAGGCTGTGAGAGTGGGACGCGTGGCATGCAAAGTGCTGATGTGTTGGTTTCTGGGTAATTATAACATCCCTCGGTCTCCAAGAAAACTCTAAACTAATGTTTAATTTGCCTCTCCGCTCAAAGGAAGCCCTCCTTTGTTATTGCCGTGGCAATTAGCTGGAGCCAAGGCCCAGGCATTTCCTGTGATTGTTGTGATTTGCATAGAGTGCGAATCAGAGAGAGTATCAAGACCCTAGACCCGCTCTTCTCACACAGCCATTACAGCCAACCACTCCTCCCTTCCTACCTCTTTCACTTCCTCCCCTCCCTCTATCCCCCGTGCTACACTGAATCTTCATCAGTGGCCTAGCAACTGAAACTTCAACCTCTGTGTCTGACACCTCTGTGCCTCGTGGCTGATTGGCAGCGGAGGGATTGACCACAACGCAACCGTTTTATTTTACTTCCGAGACGAAAGCGTCACGCGGGTCACGTGTCACCTGCACGTTCCCTAATGGCCGATCCTCTAGTTTCAGCTATTCAAATATCCTCTAATTAACTGCCTGTTCCTATGGCCCGTGGCGTTCCACGGAGGATGGCGCTAATGGAAGTTGTTAATTGAAGGCATAAACATATTGTCTGCAGATGAAGATGTCACGCCAGCGTACCGGACGCACGCATGCACGCGGCGTTTTGAATATGGTGCGGCAGCATGGAGACCTATGAGTCGTTAATGAGATTATCACTCAAAAAATAAACAGCTAGATGTTCGCGAACGTGCTGTTTTCCGTCCTGAGGGGAGAACATTATCTAGCGCCACTGCCTTGTGGTGGCTATTGTGTATTCTGCTCTGGCCAGATAAGAATTAGACTCCCGCTGACTGTTTCAACTCAGGAAAAATTCAGCTGCCATTTTTTTTTTTTTTTTTATGACAGCGTTGCTGTTGTGTGTCTGAATACATTACACAATTGGCAGGCATTACTTATATTTGATCACCGAATACTCTTAAATTTCTAGTTTTTTTATGTGTCAAAACCTCACCTTAATGAGCTCCCATACAACACCTGATTTCCACAGAGGCCCACCTTTGCAGCTTTAGTGTCATTAGAATACCTGAATGAATTTGCATTGCCTTATCAGCACCTGCCTCTGTGTCTACGCCTACTATAATAGTACCGCTGTGCGATATGATATCCACATTTCCTCCTCTGCTTCTCTCTTACTCTCTCATCAGATTATTAGAACTGGTATTTTCCCATTTGTGGATTTTAGTGCTGAGAGCTGTGGCTTCAGGGAGCCTGTTTAGTGGAGAGAGAGAGAGAGAAAGAGAGAGATTGAAACATGGAGCAGGAAGAAAGGGAATGAGAGAAGGAGGGGTAGGCAGAGGACTAATGGGGGAGATAGAGCGTAAGCTGTGGGGGCTGTTAAACCTGTGCAGCGGCTAATCCATGAGACAGCACTCTGCCCTCATCTGCTGTGGACTGGTGTGGCATGGTCGGCAAGTGGCACATCCAGGGCCCCAGCAGTCAGACATAGTCTCCTGATCTATATTTCAAAACCAAGAGTAGAGAGGAATTCAGTAATGAGCTCCCATCTTCCTTTTGGTAGAGGAAGGCTCTCTTTGTGGAACTAATTGAAAGTGGCGTGTGGAGTGCCAGGGAGCTCTTTGGGGGTTGCGCTGTGTTTCAAGGGATGTGGAGAGATAAGCCCGCATGCCACTGTGGCTTTTGTGTCACACAGGTCTGAAATAAACAGGTCTCTTAGAGGAGAGTGATGCACTTTACGGCTGCGATTGTGAGGGACGTTGTGGGTTTTTGTGCGCGCGCGTGTGTGAGTTTTTGTCTACAACAACCTGTGTCCGTTGCTGAAATTACACCCCCACACACATTCCACATCTCTCCTTCCCTCCCTCCCCTTAATAAATCTAGTTTTCTGTGTCAGCTCATCAGAGATGCGGTGTGTGTGTGTGTGTGTGTGTCCGTATGCGCATTTGTGCAGACACGTGTATGTTATTTGGGCTCTCTGAGCACACTGGAGGAGTGGCTCTGATGGGAGATGGGCTTTTTCTATTACAGATATGGAAATGGCCCGAGACGTAAGCAGTTAGACTGATATACTGCGTGGCATTTACCAAAATGATGAAACAGAGCCTGGCCTTAACTATTTACAGACACACACACACACATCCATAAACACAAATGTGCATACACACGCATACACACTCAGAGACATGTAAATGTATTGCCAGTTGGGGGATATTTTGCTGTGCTTGTCAGGTGTGTGGATTCAGCGTTTCTGCCCAAGTTGCCTGCTGCATATAATTTTTTTCACATTTTTGAAGCCAGTGAAAAAATTCATGGACAGGAATGACATATGTCGCTGAGGCTCCTTTGTCAGTTTTTTTCCGCCCCTAAAATTCAGATGTGCACATTCCTCGTTTTCTTTTTTAACCCTCAGTGAATTACAATCATTACGACTCTCTGACATGAGACTACAGGACATTTAGTACAACATCAGTTCAATTAATCATGCACACTAACCTGTACTTGAGATTTGATATTCTACATGGATAGCTTTATGTCCCTTCTCAAACACATCATGCACCAGTTAACCAGTATATATTTTACAGTGCTTACAGTTAACCTGTTCACATTTCATTCATCTTTTAAATTTTATTTTGTTTTTTCACTATATATATATTTGCGCTCTCCCCACTTTGCAACTGCAACCTCAGCAGAATTTCCCTCGGGATAGATAAAGTTCTATCTAATCTTGTATCCGATCTTGTCTTAAACCTTGTGGGAAATGTGCTTTTTCGTGCTCTATGTCTGGATCTCAGAGCTGCTGTGGGAACTTGAAGTATATTCTGATGCTGATATTTAATCAGACCTGACTCAACTATCAGCCGAGTCATTCTCGCCTTTGAAAGTTGGGTAAATGATAGCAGCGACTCTTTTAATGTCACTGCTCAGTTGGCATGAAAGGGGTAGGAACTGATGTCATATCATATCCACAAACTTGTGACATATCCACAAACCCAAGTTTCGATGATCCCCTCATAAGATCTCACCGGGGTCTTGTTTCTGTGGGGCTTTGCAACTTGTCTCATACCTTTATTTATTGCATTAAAAGATCGGTTTCATATATCGACTGCTGTTGCCGTTTGCTGGCAACAAGATAGCCTCACAGTCACAGATGAAGTTATTAGATTGTGTAGTCTGTTTGCTGACATATCTTTTTACCGCCGTCAACATGACACACTTTAAAAGAAACCGCCGCTACAAGAGAATAAAATGATATTCAATAAGAGCAGAATTCGAAAGAACTGATTAACATTCGTGACAGCTCTTTGTCATCTTGATCCACTGTTGTTGGGGCCTGAGCTGCTTCTGTCTAACCCCATTATGTAAACTGTGAATGAGGCGATAGGAGCCAAAGCACAGGACAGTTTCTCCTTCAGAACAATTTGAGACACCGATGCAGGGGTGTAAGAAGGATATGTTCTGTTTCAGAGTGTGTAAGATGGTAAACACAAGGGCGGGCGAGGGGGGGGTGTGTTTGGCGATGGTGAAAGTCGAGTCAGGGAGGCGGGGAACAGCCCAGCTCGGTACCCAGCTGTGAAGTTGCCTCTGGGGCTTGGGGAGGCTGTGGAATGTGGCTGATGTGAGTCTGGGTTTGGGCTGGAGATAGCGAAGGCTCCAGGCATGCAGCTGTGAGCAGTGATGTCTGGGTGAAGGGTGTGTGTGTGTGTGTGTGTGTGTGTGCATCTATACCTATATGTTGAAAGAAAGAGATAAGAGGAGACAAAGAGATCGTTTGTGGATGCACTTCTGTGTTTCTGCCTGTGTGTGCACGTCACCTTATGGGCATGTTTGTGTTCAGATGTGTCATGTTGTCTGCAACCCTCTATTGGCCACAGCTGAGGCTCCGTCCCAGGGAAAGGAACGACATTCGGACTCATTTCCTGTCTGAAGGTTCAGGGCATGCTCTTTTGCCTTGCTCACCAGAGACGTCTGGAATGTGAGACAGAACCAGATTACAACAAGCTACCTCCCTCAAGGATTGGTCGGTTTGCCAGTCAGCTGAGAGCAGCTTTGTTCAAAGTGAGCCTGTCAGGCGGAGATGACAGCTCGCTTTTGTTCCGGAGATTTCCTGTCCTGTCCTGGGCAAGGGGTCGGTTAAAGTGCATAGAGAAGCCATTGCACCACTCCCTTGCTCCCCCCTTTCCCCTCCCTCATTCCCTCCCTTTTTCCCGCCACTCGAATCCCCACTGGTCACATTTCCCACCCACTGACCAATTATAGTGCCCTATGTGTCGGGGAGAAGTGATCTGATTGGCTGTGCTGGGGGTGTCTGGGAGGTCAGAGCTGTGTTCGTTTCACACTGTGTCCTTTTGGACTCCCTCCAGCAGCACCCTCGGAGCGCTCGCACAGACAGCAGAAAGAGGAAAAGTCGCGAGAGGGGAAGAAAAGAAGGGAAAGCAGGGAGACAAATAGACGCGAAAGAGAGAATGCCTCTGAACGCAGCCTTCAGTGCGATATGATTTCTTGCCTGAGAAATCGTAAATGTGTCATGTTTAGCGCCGGTTTAAAATTCACATTGACTCCAGCAGGCACCTCCAGTGCTGCTGCTCAGCACAGTTTCTGCTTGTACTGTAAAACTGTCTGTTGCGTCTGACTCCACAACAAAAGGAAATGTTCAGTGCCAGAACGCCTTTGTTGTATGTATGTGTGTGTGCGCGTGTGTGTGTGTGTGTGTGTTCAGTGAAAGGGGATGGTCTTCCCTCTGGGCAAGGTAGACTAAGACAGGAAAACACCTGGTTAAGGAAGACAACCATCAGTTATAGAGCTGTCACAGGACGTGTATATCTGTATGGAATGTTTTTATCACATGCAAACCATGATGAAAGCATATTTGTCATCTGTTCCCTGGTATGTCTTTAAAAAAAAAAAAAAAGAAAGAAAATATCATGTATCTGTGAAAGAGCTGAACAATCTTGTCTGTCATCAGACTCCGAAGAGCAACAGTCTCCAATCTCAGGTGGCGCTATCAGTTCGTTTTATACTTTGTCATCGGGCTTGTAAACACGACCTTTCCCCCTTTCTGTAACTTTGTTTATGGGTGTTTAACTCGAGGGGGAAATAAAAACCAAAGAGAGTCACGCTACCAGAAAAACACAACTTGCTCCTCGTGCATCATGTCTTATGTGTAGCGTTTTCCTTCATGTTTTCGGCTGGGCATATTTCATTAAAGTCAGATCAAGGATTAATATTATTTTGACTCTTTCCAGCCACAGTTTATCTGAAACAAATGCTATATGCAGACATCACCTAGGAAAATTTCCATGGTCATGTTTCACCGGTGTACATTTAGCTTAAAAAAATCAAATGATTGTTCATTTCAGCCAGCTTGCCTCCGATCCAGTAATGCTCTGTGATTTCCAACGTTAACCCATTCATCACAGCTAATACATATGTATACTGTATGTACATCTATATACTGTTACATAAGTATAATTGTAAATTTCACGCATGCTACTTGCATTTATTTCCCCCTCTTGGTGTGTCCACCGCACTGATTCTAAGAAGGCGAGGTCTTCGCTCTCCCCCTGTGCGTACACGGTAGCCAGACTAGAATAGAAAAACTCTGGGTTTTATTCAAATTGCTCTTTGGATGGAATCAAATCCGTCTGCCTTTTTCCTGACCGAAGCCATGGCAGCAGAAATAACAACGTCATTTTGTCCGTAATAATTGAATCTTCAAGTATGGCTACATGAAAAGGACAATGCCGTATTGATTGTTGCTGTCCAGTAATTGTTTTGCTCAATAGACAATGTATGGCATATTAAATGCCCAGCATGCCGTCGTTGTTTGTCATGGGAGTCCGTACTGGGGATGGAAAAGAAAATTATCACTCTCTATATGACAGACGGAAGGAAAAACAATACAGGGGTATTGTCATTGAGAGGTGATTAACTGTGACTATACTCACAAATGACTGCAGGCCACTGTTGCTTGGCCAAATTAATTACCTGTCATTGTGAGTGATTGTTTTTGAAGACATCTCTTATTATTACTGCCTCCTTTAAGAGGAGAGCGCTTTCTGCATTTTACCTTACATACACAGCCACAAATAGCGGCAATAAAAAGCTGAATTACGGTGCATCTGTTTCTGATTCATATGTGGCTTAGATAGAAATTCATGGTTTACTGTCTGCTTTTTGGGGGGACGGGGGAGACATGAGAAAGATCACCTGACTCTTGTTTCATAAATCTATGCATGCACACATATCCAAAAATTACACATTTAATTACCAGTGCTTGTTTTTTTATAGCCCAAGTCATGTGCATTAATGGGATATAAGCAGGTAGAAAGAAAGCACTGACTGATGATGGTTTTGTCTCTTCAAAGACTGAACCTGACATGAGAAACTGTAGCGCTCATTTACAAGTCCAAAAATACATAACGCGCAGCACTTTCTGTGTCCCTTCATTTGTCTTGGCCCGGCTTCTGATGAGGCTATGAGGAGGGAATGGCCTATTTGTCCAAATTCCTCCCTAAAGCCTTAATAATCCTGCTGTTGTTTCTCTACGTGATGACATTTCTAATTCTTGTCAGGGAAGAATGCAGCGTGACAAACAGCGTTAAGAGTGTCTGAAAGCACGGCAATCAGGCAGCATGCTGGGGCAGATAGAGGGACACGAGTCTGAGGATGGAAGAGTCATGATCAGTAGATGCTTCACCTTTCCTGAAGGATATTTTGGAGTGCACTTGTGTGCGCGCGTGTGTATTTTCTTGTATGCTTATGTGATAGCTGTCACAGGGGTTCAGTCATCATGTTGGATAAGGATCTGACCGCACCTGGGTGACTGTCGCGATCAGCCTCTGTCAGTCTGTCCTATCCACTCTCTAATTACCCATGAGTCTGCTACACTCCAGGGACTCGCTGAAACGCAAAGAAGAGAGTAGATCAGTGCATTGCTTGCCCGACTGACTGACACACACTGAGGCAAGCAGGGAAACAGGTAGACAGAAAGAGGGAGCAAGCTTGGGGAAGCATATCCGGGAGGTTTTCCCTTCCTGTGTTAAATTTTGGGGAGCTGCTCTATAGGACCTGTGTGAGGTTTAGTTACAGCTCTCTGTGGCCCTGTAGCTTGTCGCGAGGCAGCGCAGCCTTCGGCACCAAGAATTCATGTCACACACAGCAGAATTTGATTAGGCAGGAGATGGTATTACTGCCCGACTGGGTGGGAGGAAGGAAGACGGTAGTCAAACAAGGGATAGTGATAGAGAGAGGGAGGGGATGAGGAGGGGGGGTTGGAGCTAGAGAAATGTAGTGCATGTACTGTATGTCAGCGCATGCTGGGGTGGGAGGCAAGGTGGAGGGGAATTTTTCAGTCTGCCTTGCAAATGTTTCCCCCATGTGCTCTTTCACTTGCCCCAGAAATAAGGAACTAGTCATCCGGAGCAGCGTTTATGATTGAAACTGTGTATGTGCATATGTGTTTTGTGTGTGTGTATGCATGTGTGTGTTTGTGTGTATTGAATGGCAGGGAGACGTATGTCATTACAACGGGAGGACGGCGCCCCCGTGGCTCCTAGCTATATGTTCTCAGGCGCCGCATTTCAAATGGATTTTTGGCGTCTGTTGTTTTACCACATATCCAGTATGTACGGCTCCGCCAGCCGACCACATTGATTGTGTCCCCTACTCTCTCTCTCTCCGCTATCACTTGATCTCTCCGTCTTAGTCACCCTAAATCAACAGAATGGGACGTATCGTTGCAGAGCTTTGCAGTTTTCTGCTCTGGATCGTATTGGACTAAAGCAACTGCTGGAGGAAACTAGACAATAAAAAGACAATAATGCCCATCAACCAGGCAGCACAAAAAACAGACCAACCGCAAGAGAGGGAGACAGGCAGTCAGTCAAGCAAGCAGGTGAGATTGTGATTGGTTTGGCCGGCAGTTTACATAACTGTCAAGCAGGACTGTGTTTTACTGAAAGACTTATAGAATATAATATACTGTCTATTTTGCAGTTTTGGCTCCGGGCTGCCCTGTTGTGGTCTGCATAATGCTGGACGGATTGGAGCCGAACGAAAGGTTTAAGGCTAGCTCCCTGAATCCCTCAGAAACTCTGATTTGCTGAGGTGATCATGGCTTTGGTTTAAGCGCCCCTTCTCCACGAAACGCAATCTCATCTGGCTGACTTGACCGCCTGTGCCCCCCCCCATCTGCAGAGTGTGCTTCGCTGCCTGTTATGCAGCTTTCCTGTCTCTTTCGGTGAACGTCTCAGCCATGGTGACAGGCTCGCCAGCTGGTTAAGCTGGTTGACTGAGTGACTGCATGTTAGGAAGCGTTATCGTCTTCCTGTGTTTCTGCCTTTAGTTTGGCTTTACCCGCTCCTAGCGAGCTCCCCGTGTGACCCACATATTTCCCCTGGGCTTGTTGACAGTGTAGAGTAGTGACAAACAGAGTATGAGGGTGTGATGGCATCATTCTGAAGGGTCAGCAACGGCGATTTAATACTTTCCAAGAAACTCTCTCTTGTGAGATATACTTTTTACTGCCAGCATGCGATGTCACTTACCCAATTTCAAGTTATTATTTAGCGATTCCGCTAAAGTCTGATTTTCCTGGAGACTCAAGTTTGACAAAGCAGAGCTGCACATGCCTCAGGGTTGGGTCAGTTTATGGCCAGTGGCTGATAGACTGGCCTAATACTGCCTCACTGCCTAATAAGTCTGGAGACTTGAGACTTCCTCTCTGTGTCCCCTACATCTTCTCACCGGGCTGTCTGTGCAGAGAGCATCACTGCATGACAGACACCCATCATTTTACCGCTTGCAAATCTTTCCCAGCACTCTTGTTTTGACAAGAGAGGCAGAAAGGGCAGAATGTGTGCGCAGGTGTGTAGCCGGGTGGGTGTTGATCGAGGGGGCCGTACATTTTCCTTTGTTTTGCCCACCCCGCCCTTTCCATCTTTCCCTATTTCATCTCCTTTCTGTCATTTCTCCCTTTCTCTCCCTCCAGCACCACTCAGTTGAAAGAGGTCTGCCCCTTTGACCCCTGCGCCGGGCGATGGGGGTTGGGGTTATAGAGAGTACCGCAGGCAGCCGTAGACAGACCACTGCAGGTTGCAGGTGGAAATGAGATGTATGTATTACAGGATCAGCCGCATGCTGGAGAATAATAACAACCACAGGAAAGAGGTAATTACCAACCGGGAACAATGAAGTGCTGCATAGAAGTCTAAACGAACAACAGAGCCGCGCCGAAGCTGCGCTCATTGTTTGGTTTTTGTAGTTGTTAGCGTTGCTAATGGAAGCTCTGCGAGTGGGGAGAGAAGAAAGAGGGAAGGGCGGGTGGGAAAGGGTACTGTGCTGCTTCTTGACGGGCGGAGAAAGCCTCCATAGCGGCAAATGTATCGGCCGGCCATTAAACATGTTTGACGTTCTATGTTATCTAACAGTAAATCTGATATGTTATCTAACGCTGCTTAGGGACACAGTCATTTCAAAAACAGCTTGTGTGTAAGTGCCATAGGGTGATGCCATGTGAGAGAACGTGGCATATCCTGTGTGCTAATATTGACCGCGCCATGCTGCGACGAAAGAGCTCCATGTGCCATGTGTGCAACAGTGACATGGGTGGCTCTCTGCCCGCTGAATATTTCATTATATAAAATGCCTGGAAGAGCGGGGAGGAGTTAAATGTGAGGCTGGGAAAGGGAACAGGGGCAACCTTTGAATGTACATATGCTATCTGTGTTAGCTCTCAGTTACAGTTTAGACCCTCTGAGGCTGCCGAGCTGAACTGTACTTCAGGTTGTGCTGAATCAGCACAAATCCACACCACCCCGCTGTCACACACATTTCACATTAGGCCGCTATGATGCATTTGAGTTGCTTCTGTTGAAGTTGCTTTTCTTTTTTTTCTTTTTTTTTTTTGCATTATCATGACAGTCTTAGTGCTTTTTCAGCGACTAATTCTTTGGATGCCAATCCCTCCCTTTGTTGGAAACATTCTCACTGTCCCGCTGTCCTTTCAGGGTATGATTTACCTTGCTGTAATGCAGGGAACAGGGAATGCTAATACTTTAACAGGTAAAGCAGTGGCAGCCTTGTCAGCGCTTTCGCTGTGCCATTTTCAGGGAGTGAGAGGAAGAAAAAGAGAGAGGCAGGCCTGTTTTCAGGACCTTGAACACCAGGAATGCTGCCCCTGCTTAGGCAGTGAGACAACATTTCTCAAGGACTCTGTGAAAAAGTTTGCCTTGTCCAGATACCCCCCCCCCCCCCGTCCAAACCTGAACCACCTGCAACACACAAATTTAAATTCCAGCTACAGTCTCTGCCTACCTAAACGTGCATTTACATGAGCACTGTGCAGCGATTTCCGATGTGAGGAGAGCAGGTGGAACGTTTGGGAGGCTGTTGTGTACGTATGTGTGTCTCTCTCGGATTGGGGCGGGTTCCTGCGAGCCACAGGTGCACAGTAGGGGATGTAACTCTGCACATTGATTTCACAGTCAGCGACCACCATGCAATATATCTAGAAAAGTGTTTCTCCATGGTGCATCTTCAAAGAGGCTGTAGAGGAACCTTTGAGGGCATGAATATGTAGATGGATACCCCAGGGGAGGAAGGGAGTCATTCACAGCACAGACCAGAGCCTTTTACATTAGGCAAGGGCAAAGCGTGGGATGGAGAAAGGGTAAGAGGCAAAGAGAAGAGAGGAATGGGGAGGCAGAGAAGGAGATAGAGGGGCGAAAAGTTAATGGCAGGCTCTTTTCTCATGAAGCGCTTCTTCCTGTTAGCACTGGGCAGCTATCTCTCTCACCAACCAGCACGAAATCATAACAGTGTTATCAATATGCCCAGTATGAGCTCTTATTTACCAGTATGGTTATGACTGAGTGCCCGTGTTTTGAATTAAACATAGTTACCTAAGGGCCAATGATAAAGATGGGAAATGGGAAGGCAAGAGATCAAGCCCATTACCCATAGATCGACACAGTGTGTGTGTGTGTGCATGCTGCAAGGTTCCAGGGATCCATCAGTCGCCCGTCTGGAGCCAAACTAAGGGAAGGTCAGCCTGATGGATACATCCTGACATGCACACAGCCTGTGATGTCAGCTGAGTGTGTGTCTATGAGAGCGTGTCCCCGTGTGTGTTTATGTGTGTGTGGGCAGGCAGGCTAGCCAAGCACAGGCACGGTTCAACAGAGCAGAGGGCGGACAGGCGAGCAGGGAGGGAGGCTCTAGCCTGGCCTCGGCGCCCTAGTTTGAGGGGTTTTGGAGGGGGGGGGTTTGCTGGCAAAGGGGTTATAAGGAGGGGGAGGTGGATGGTGAGGTGTAGGGGTTGGCTAGGCTGGCAGAAGGGGGTGGGTGAAGGGGCTGAGGTGTAGGGGTGGGTTGGGGTTGCAGAAGAAAGGCTCCATTCATGAGTCGTGCCATCTCTGGCTCCCAAGGGGACTGGGGCTCATCAATGACCAGGCCAGCTGGGAGGATGTCAGCATGAAGACTCTCTCCCTCTCTCTGTCTCTCTGTCTCTCTCTCTCTCTCTCTCTCTCTCTCTCTCTCTCTCTCTCTCTCTCTCTCGATCACTCACTCCCTTTCTCTTTTGTCAAGGGCCAGCGCTGTCAAAGCCACTAGCCCGAACACTGAGTCCTCACATGCAGTTGGGTCCCCATTGAAATCCAGAGAAAGCCTCTGGCTAGCCGGTGGTTTGCACCGTCTGTACTATATGTGACGTCTATAGTCTGCAGCAAGGAGCTCACCACCACCTGAGAGGCACTGCCTGTGGTAGCCATGCCAACTGGAGATGAGCAAGGTGGGGTGCAGCTTAAAGGGTGATAAATTGGCAGTGTCAGCTGAATGCAGCATGCTCAGATAGTGCATCCGAGCGCCTCAATTCTAGAGATTACCAGCTGACAAGAATGTTGTTTTTAGCCTTGCTTGCAGTGTGTGTGGCAGTGGGATCCCCTGATTTTCCTCTAGCTCCCCCATGAGGTTCACATTTTTGGCTAAGACATGTCTAAACATCCATCATACAGTATCGATTGCCTTGAAAACTAATACAGGCATGAATGTCCACATCAGAATGAGTTGTAATAACTTTGGAGATCCTTTGACTTTTCATTCATCAGGTTAAAAATTGTATTTTAAAAAAATAAAGAAGCCTCAGCTGCACTAGCAAGTGTTATTCAGTATTTGACCCACAAAGAATCACAGACAGCATAAAGCAATAATTCATTAGACTCTGAGTAAGAAATTATCCTTGTGAAATCTTGAAATACCCCATAAATCTGTTTACCACTAACACCTGGCCACTCGTGTGCTGTTTTACCTGCAATAGAGATCGACTGTCCTGTTTAGCATTGAAAACTGAAATGGTCGCATCTGCATGAATTGTCAATCTCTTGCGCTCTACCACTTTATGAAGGAAGGGGGAGGGGGGGCAGGATAGGAGCAAGGTTTGTGAGCTGCACAGATGTGTGTGCTGTTTATCACTGCCAGTGAAAGGCCTGCATCAGCAACAGCTGTGGAGCGCTTTGCATGCAATGCAATGCATTGGTAGAGGCAAATTTGCATTTGTGGTTTCATATCACGAGGCAACAATGTTACTCCCTCTCTCTTCCTGCCTTTGCTCTCGCCCTCTATGTCTCTGTCTCTCTCTCTCCCTCTGTCTTTCGCTGAACGGGAGGTGCTCTCTGTGAGAGGCCGAGGAGCCATGAGAACAGCCTAACTAGAGCACTGGAGCATAACCCAAGAAGGTTCAGACTGAAATGGATCCAAGCATAACATCAACACTAGTAAATCTCTCCATCACACACAAGGCCAAAGTCCATGTGGTCGAGGCATACAGCAATCCACATATGCACAGAAACTTTGTACTAAAGCTGAAGACCTTGCACTAATTACAAAGCGCAGGTTTTGTATAAAAGCCATCTTTTTTATATATGTATCAAATGTGGCACTAGGTCAGCCTCACGTGAACTCTTTTGTCAGATTTTATGTCCGTGAGTGTGAATTACATGTAGTGATGGTGATCTGAAGTTACTCAGTTCAGGGGAAAGTTGAAGGTCCTGTGGCCTTCATGTGTCCGCCGGAGTCACAGTGATCTGAGGGACCATCTGATGAAAGGTTTCCTGCAGCTTTCATCTCCACAATGTGTTTTGATGCAGAGAATTTCCTTGCAGCTGAGTAAAAAGAAAAGAAGAACATTTCTCATGTTGTGAGCAGGATTCCGTTTTTTTGTTGTTGTTTTTTTTTTTTGCAGCTGGCAATATTTTCAGTTTCTCAAAGTCAAATGAGTTTTTTTAAAGAAGTCATACTCAAATAAAGGTGTATTTATACGCGATGTGTTTTTGTGTACGAACGTGTGAATCCTATTTAGACAAGTGCACGAAGGAACTACTGGGCTAAGCACATGGCACCAGGCTGGGCTACAGTATATTGCTTTCATTATTTCATAAAAATGTTGCAGAACACAATTTCTGTGATAAGGGTGGAGTGCCGCTTGCTTCTATTATCGACTTCTGCACAGACAGACGGTATGATAGGCAGAGAGTGGAAAGTACACACAATGATATTTGAACATATAAATAGAACTTAATCCTCACAAACTATCGTTCTCTTTGTCAAGAGGCTTTTTTTAAGATCATTTTTTTGGCCTTTCATGATAGAACAGCTGAAGGTAGACAGGAAGCAGGGGGCAGAGAGAGGGGGAGTGACATGCAGTAAATAGCCGTCTGATGCGGGAGTCGAACCGGGGCCAGCTGCTGGGAGGACTGTAGCCTCCACATGTGGGGCGGCCACTTAACGTTAAACATGTTGGAAAATAGTTGCTGAAAACGTGAAAAGATTTTGAATGATATGTTACTAAAATGTGGAGTTAGAGGTTAAAACAGCTTCCAGGATCTTTTGGGCGGTCCTAACGGGTGGCTCGATGACACACTGAAGCCACCCTGAGCATACCCCTGCATCCCTCGTAGAGAGATAGAGATGAATTCATCTCGTTCGGGGTGTTTCAAAGTTGCTTTCTGAACTCATCTGACACGTTTCAGTCGCTTCAGAATTGCTGCTTCACGAGTGGGCGTGGCTTCAGCGCATTCAGCTGACAGTCCCTCACAGTCCTGGAGCTGAGAGTACTGCTCATTTTTACCTGATTTTGACACCTGAATTCATAAACTTGTTGATACTTTTAATCACTCAAATTTGGCTGGGTGGTTAATAACTCTTTCTTCTTTGGTCTGACAAACTCAGAACACACATTTATTCTTACTTTACACACAGACTTTTCTCATGTGGTTGCCTCTTAGTGTGTTGGGGTACTTGTCCACGTGTGTGCAGCTATTATTGTTCTCTCTCCCACATGTCCACAGTGGAAGTGGAGCCACTCTAACAGGCTGTTATAGGAGGATCATGCTGACCCTGTCCGTCTCTTTCCTACCTTCAGTAGACCTCGCTGTTCCCTCTGCTATCGCCTCCTAGCAGACTCCTTTATGCTTCTTTGGCAGCCCCTTGATAGACGTCTCGGCTCATTGTGTGTGAAGGTGTCTTTGTATTGGTGTGTAATGGTGCCCTAAGATACTGTTGCTAGAGTGCTGTCTTGGTGTCTGTTCCACTGCTGCCCTCGAGACCCCAATAACCACCCTCTGTGACAGGAGCTCTTCACTGAGCGAAGCGCTGCTCCCCTCATTTGCTTTATTTGTGTCTCTGCTGCTCTTGAACTCCCTTCCTCTTGTTCCAAATGTGTTTTTCTTACATAGTATCATCTATTCTGCCTTTTCGTGTTATACATATCTTAATATACAAAGAATTGCTTGGGCCCTTTTTTTTATTTTTGCTTTTCAATGAGTATCAAGAGCTACAGTTGGAAATTTGCTTTTAAGTATGTGAGGTATGTTCATTCATTCTTCGGCAAACCCAAGTGCTGCCCTCGGAGGGCTTACCCAGCACCCCCTTACAGGTCCATGAAGTCCTTTAGCGCCCTCCCATGCTGGTTTCCACATTCTCTGTTTCCCTGGTACCTACAGTTCCACAGTGTAAGGCCAGGCTCCCTCTTTTCTCTCTCTGAGATTGAAACTGTGCCTCAGTCCACCTTGGGTTAGGGGGGGCGCTAGCCTAGTTACCATGGTCACAGCAATAGCATTTTGAGCTCGGCTATGAATGGAGCAACTATCCAAGATTAGTCTTAAGATTCTATGATCTGTGTGTCATGCAATCAACATGTTATTTATAGATAGAGAGGTATTTCAGATATAGAAAGGACAAAAAGGCCTACCTTTCTGGAAAACAAATCTTTGGTGTTAAGTGATTCAGTTTCACCAGTAGGTTACCTTTTACACCAGAAATGCCCCCCAGCCCCTCCCCCATGGTGATGACAGCCAGAAAACCTCTTGAAAGTGCTTTGGATTGTTAGAGAGCATAGTCACTGTGTTCTTGGTTATTTTAAGCCCCATCGGCAATGTGAGCTCACAAGAAGTGCATTAGCCGTTCTGACAGGACATAAAACATGTTGAACGAAAGTTGGGAATTGTTTTGGACTCGAGTGCTGCTCAAATAACTGAAACAATATTTCTTCTTTCTTTTTTTTTTTTTTTTTTTATCAAATCAGAGATATTTATCGCTTATAGCACTAAAATGGTCTCTTTGTGTGTCACTGTATGTGTGTGTAACTGCACATGACTGTGTAGCAGACTGAAAGCCTGGATAAAGCTCCTTGCATGCACTACAGAATACTGAAGTTGGTTTTATTTTCATGGCATAATTGCTTCCACATTGCTTTGTGGCTGTGGACCGTGAAACTCTGTAAACATACTTTGCAGTCCCCATGCCGCGACTACCAGGAATGGAGCGCCGTGATTGATGCCGCATGATTATCAATCAGTTATCTGCAAGGTGGCATCTTGGAAACGGTCTAAACAAGCGGTGTGAAAAAGGAGCACCTGATTGACTGCAACTTTAGTGAAAATAGATTTCAAGTCTTTTTTCAAGGCTTCATTGAGTGATCAATGTTACGATAACATAACAGCCTCCAGATACTGAAGATTTATTGAATTTCCATGGTGTGGATCTGTGGAACAGTGTCTTTGTGTTTGCCTGCAAAAATGTGTACTTCTGTGTGTACGATGTCTAATTAAATCACATTGGCTTTGGGAATGTTGCTAAAAATGTGTGGACAGTCTCCAGCTCCCTCCTACATATGCATCTTAGATTATTTCCTCTTCTGACCCATGCGTACTACACTGGGCTGCTCTCCATGAGCTCAGAGGAAGTGTGAAAAGAAGCTTTATATTGAAAACGACAATGTAGTCATGTCACAGTCACAGCATATTACAGTTCTCTCCTATTATAGCTCCAGCTCTGCTCGGTATGGTCTTATACATTTAGTAGAAGAGAAAAATGTCTCAGTTCTAACAATGCCTTGTGTTTTCTCTGCCTACAGGGCTCCGGAGATCATCCTGGGCCTGCCGTTCTGTGAGGCCATAGACATGTGGTCCCTGGGCTGTGTGATAGCCGAGCTCTTCCTGGGATGGCCCCTCTACCCTGGGGCCTCAGAGTACGATCAGGTAACGTATAATGGCTTGGCCCTTCAAACTGCTTGGTTTGATGGAATACCCATCAATCAGACTTCATGTGCTGTTCCATTTATGTGTGTGTGTGTTTTCTCTCCACGAGTGTGTGCTTGTGAGTGTGTTTGGGAGGGTGGGATGCTTCTCCAATCCCCCTGACAGCCCCTGATGATTCTTGCGCAGCCTCCCTGTTTATCTGAACAGATGCCACAGAGCCACTTGTCCAATTAGCACAGCCCCTGTGCTCCAGAGCAAGACATTGCCGCGTTCCCCTCTCTCTATCAGTCAGACGAGGCTCAGTGGGAAAACCTTGAGCAAGTTGTGCTCCATCACTGAACAAGCTTGCCTGATTTTTCACAAGCCCGAAAACTTAGCAAAGTGTCTCATTTGCAAGTCTGGAATCAATCTTAAATTCTTGAAGCTGAGGTCATGTTTGGGTGCTATACATATTTCAGCCAGATAAGTCTGGGGTAGTTAACATCAGCCTAGATTTTCAAACTGCCAAAAGAGCATCCATCCAAAAGTTTTAGCCTTTATTGCCATCGGTAGGAAAGATTCACACTGTTCCCCAATTAAATGCAGCTTATGTTTCAATCATGATGATGTGCGAAGTCTCAAATGCATTTTATCTCATGTCTTGCAGATCCGGTACATCTCACAGACACAGGGTCTGCCTGCAGAGTATCTGTTGAGTGCAGGGACAAAGACCACCAGGTTCTTCAACAGAGACCCAGACTCCACCTATCCTCTCTGGAGACTGAAGGTACAGCTGGAACGATACAAATACATGCACGCGAACACACACATATTCCAAGCAGGGAGCATCAAGAACATCAGCGGGTGATATTTTTGCAAGCAATATCTGTCCCTGATATGTCATAAACTTTGGCAACACTGCGTGAGGAATTGACAGCCCTGTCTGCGGCGGCTGTGGCTCGGAGGAAGAGCGGGTCGTCTACTAATCAGATGATCTCCAGTTTGATCCCCGATTCGATCCCCTCCAGTCATGTCAAAGTGTCCTTGGGCAAGATACTGAACCCCAAATTGCTCCCGAAGGCTGTGCCATCAGTATGTGTGTGAATGGTTAGCTCCTCAAAGTGATGAGCATTTGGCACCTTGCACGACGGGCAGTGCCATCAGTGTATGAATGTGTGTGAATGGGTGAATGAGGTACGTACTGTAAAAGCACTTTGAGTGGTTGGAAGACTAGAAAGGCGCTATATAAGTACAGTCCATTTACCATTTTTGGCGGTAAACAAAGCGAGTGGGTAATGAGAGCAAAATGGGTCTTTGGCAAATGGAAGCCCATCCTGATGCCTCCAGCTCTAACCCCCTACCTCTGTATCTCTATGTAGACCACTCAATAAGGAGGTCCACTCCTTTTTTTTACTTTAATTAATTTAAGTTGAACTTTTGCATGCCTTATGGTGGACTTTCTCATGTTCTTTGCTGTATCGAACTGCAAATACCGATCCGTCTCTGCGGGGTGTGCTGACGTTTATACCATGTCCACTCCACCTGTGCTTAGGATTGATCTGTTTCGAAGAGACGGGTGCTTTTTTTGCCTTATGCATCAAGGAAAATACAACACTGACAAGAATTGATGATGATGATGATTGGCCTTTCAGTGGAGATATATAATGACATAAAGTACATCGTGCATGTGCTCTCAAGTCAGGTGCTCACAGGCTTTTTGTAGCTGTCGGGTAAAAGTTGCACAACGGTTTCGTGTTTTTACTCAGATTTTTCAGTTTCTCAGCCCCCTCCCGAAAAACAGCATGACCTATGAGCCTATGAGGCTTTTAAAACACGTTGTTGTCAGTTTAAACATGGGAGGTTCGGAGTTTCAGAAGATAAGAGTTGACAGCAGCATTGTGGGGAAGACACAGAGACAGATTATTAGCTTGCACTTGACACCGCTGCTGTAACTAACTCCTCATGATTTTCTAGGGTCTATGGTATGTGGAAAATCAAACCTCAAGGCACCCTGACCTTTTTTTTTCTTCCACTACTGAAGAGCGATTGCTCAGCTTTAATTTGACTCTGCCATGTGTTTCCATGTAACAGCAGCTGCATTGCTTTGCTGACTGTAATTAAAAATACGATGTGTTCAGTCAGGAGGTTTCTGTAGTCAACACAGATTAGTTTTGTGTAAATTTGCATCCTTTGAAAACAAATGATCAGATGTGTTTATCCTTGTCCCTGCATTTTCATACACTTTACGTAAATGTGTGTCCACGTGCACCTGTGTGAAACTTTTGCCTGTAGTGCAGCTTAGTTTCTGTATATTGTCTCGGTGATGCCTCTACATGCAGTCTCCAATCTCCATCTTCCCTGGTTGTTAGATGAGTGTTTGTGTGCTACCCCAGGGTTGCTCAGAGGGCAAGCCGAGTCCTGCTGCACATCAACAACAAGAGTCTGTAATGAGCCAAATGTAAATAGTGCGTTTCCAGAGAGGAAGTGTGATGGGATTTGAGAGGAACATCTGCTTCTTGTCTCCCGCAGACTCCAGAGGACCACGAGGGTGAAACGGGGATCAAGTCCAAGGAGGCTCGCAAGTACATCTTCAACTGCTTGGATGATATGGCGCAGGTATGCTATTGCGGTATCACAAAGCACGACTCTTCTCTTGACACGGATCGGCCAATAGATATATTATTTGCTTTTGCTCTGTCTTTTGCTTCAAACACATCCGTCTGTCTCGCATTTGAAGCCTCCACCGGTGGATCTACTCAGGTCCCCGGTCAGTTTGATCCATCACATCTCGAGAATTATCTATCAAATATTTGAAATCCTTTAAAATATTTATCCTGCCAAAGCCTGATCTCCAGATGCGGGTGCAGCTCTGCTGCTATATAGAATTTTACAGAGTGAAATGAAAGCAGCTGTTCACTGACCCCCCCTCTGCCTCCTCTGCCTCTGCTATTCATTTTGCTTAACCGCTATCTAATAAGTTACAGACCGACATTTGAGCTGAACATGTGGTGAGGCTGGTTAACGTGTTTTATATGTACAGTTTGCTTTTTTATTTAAGCTGGAGTGAGTGTTGTGGCTATGTCTTCACTTTGTACATCTACAGTGCATGTAAGTGCGTGGGGGGGGGCAAGGGTACAAAATGTTGCACTCTCTCTCTACACCCCTCCTCCTTACTTACTAACACGTACTCACATATATAGACATTCCATAAGGTCTACACCAGTTTTTCAGACCAGCTCAGTGGGACCCCCACCATTTTATGTCTCTATGACTCAGCTGGTTAGCCCCCTCTCCCTTTGCAGCACCTATGTCAATCTGTTTGTTTAGAAGATCTTACATAACCCCAGGAAGTGACTTATATGGCTGTGACTTCTATATGGAAAATCACTGCTACTGAACACGGCTACATCTAATGTCACTTTCCTCTATGACTCAGAGTGAATTCATCTCTCCACAGTGGGAAAGTTCACATGTAGCCATGACATTTTGATAGGACGTGCCTGACAGTGAGATGATGAGTGTTGTTTTGTTCACCCTCGCTCGGCCAAATACTGGTTCTGCTGGCAGATATGGCAGCAGTGATGGAAAATTACAATGTTTTCCCAGGGCCCTTCGATTCTGTGACAGCGCTCTCTTGTCATCACGCACCTCGATCCAGCCTCTGATAATGACTAGCCAAGAGATAAGAGTTAAGCAGGTGAATTATTTCTTTTGGAATATGGCCATCTTGGTATACAACCAGCAGCACCCTCTAGAAACTGCCCACGTGTGTACGCAACACATGTAGTGACTAAAATGATGGAGACAATTATGGTTGTCCAGTAGTGCCTAGGGCCCCTGTCAGGCCCGTCTGGAATAACATGCAGTCGGCTGGGACAAGATAGTACCGCTGCCTGGGCTTGTTGAATTTACAGTTACCACACACACACACACACACACACACACACACACACACACACACATGCAGCACAGAGTTTAATGAAACCAACCTGCACTGGTATGATATCCCTTGGGTCATCTCTGTCTCCTACGCTTCAAGCTCTGTGTCCCATCTTCCTCTCATTGTTGCAGCCAGACTCGGCTTACAACAAAAACACGGAGGAGATACAGCAGAGCTGCGCAAGCTTAGTGTGGGAGAAAACTGCCTATTTTGCCCCATCTCACTATCCAGACCGTATAAACAAGTCAGGATTGTGGACATCTGTCTCCGCGTGTATAATGGATGATATAGCTGAAGGCCCTGAAAGACAGAGGGGCTGGGTGCCAGGAAGAGATAATGAACCTCCTTTCAGTCGTGGGAAATGTGGGGAGGCTTTAGTCACAAGTATATCTAATTTGAGTAAATCAGAGACCAACTTACAGCAAATGCAGGTCCCTGCTTGAGGGCTGATGTAGATGGAAGGAAGGCCGGCACTGCTCGAAAATGGATTCACTTTGATCTGCAATCCTTCAATATCTGTGCTGATAGAAGCAAAGCCATGGCAGGAGGAGCAGCATGGTCTTCACCGTATCTTTCTTTTATCACATGCACTTGCAATTACATTTTTTTTCCCTTCCCTCTGCTGCTTTTCCTGCTGAGAAAATAAAGTTTATGAGCGAATCTGCACACGTTGTAGTGCTGTGCCCAGAAGACAGGCCGGCAAACCGGCACGCCTAGCTCCACATCTCCCGAGGCGTAGCCCAATCTGCCTCACTGCTCGACATCTGCCATCCTTGCCCTTACTCCAGAGTGGCATGTCAGCGGCACAGATGTGGCTCCACAAACAGCCGTTGACATGCGAGGCACGCAAGGCTGACCATGTTAGCCGAACCCTTACATTTTTTAGTGACCGTTTCCTTTTTTCATTTATGATTAGAAAACATCAAATTTTGCATGTTAATGAAAAGAATTGAAGCATGAAAATGTATTTTATATTTATTAAATTCACATACCTTAACTTAATGGATGATAGGGAAATTCTTTTTCCTCTTCTGGGCTTCTTCTTATCCAGCCTCATTATTGTGGCGCACTTGAGCCAATTCCCACCTGCTATGCATGTGCACCCAAACTGTGTACATTTTCCAATGTCATCTCTTCCACTAGCAGAGGACGATGTGATTATTTCTCTCCTCATTCTGCAGATTATTCCTTTATCACAGCCAGTGGAGATGGCAAGCAGAGAAGGAATGGTTACAGAGCCTGAATAACCTGCATAGAAAAAGAGAATTGAATCAGATTTGCAGTGTTGACTGGCAGCACATCTGATAGCCCCTGGAGCAGGCCTACAGATAAGCGCTGCGTCTTTATTAAAAACAGGCGTGCTACCTCTGCATGGCAGTCACAATAAACAAGGCTGCCTGTCTGTTGCCTCTGTCCCCGTCTCTGTCCTCACGCTGCCTGACAATGTGCCTGTTCGCCTAAGCGCAGTCTTGCTATATCATGACCTTGTCCCATTTGCTTCATTTGTCACCCCACACGGCAAACCCCGAAAGTAAAATCAGTCCACGAAATTAGTCCCCCGCGTAACAAATCAATTCTCCCCATTTGTAGTGTTTTATTAGAGCAGAGATCTGCAGAAATATGCTTCGCCCAGTATTTATCCACAAAGCCACAATGCTTAATACAGATGAAGCAACACGATGTTCCAAGGCAGCTTCCCAGAATTGCCTCAGAACATATTTAGGTTAAGTTGTCTCACAAAATGGTGTCCTTTGTGAAAGTTTTTTTTTTTTTTAACGACTAGCCAACGGTAGTATTTATCGGGTTCATGTTTTTTTGTTTGCTCTCACATCTCAGGAATAGATAAAAATCTCAGTGAAGGCGCCAGGACATATTCCAAGTGGCGCTATAAATACCAGTGCAAATGTTTATAATGTCACTAAGGTGCAAGGTTATCACTGGGCTCTGTGACACACACACACACACATACACACTGACACCCTAACTGATGAGGCCTGGAGAGTATTAATAGGTCTGTGTATGGGAATAAGCTGTGGGAAAAGGGGTCCTCAGAAACATTAGAGACCTTGGATAGACAATCAGCCATTAAAAAAATCTGACTTGCATTTGAAAGGCTAAGATGCCCGTGTGTTTGTTCTAGGTAAACATGACATCAGATCTGGAGGGGAGCGACATGCTGGCAGAGAAGGCTGACAGGAGGGAGTTCATCGACTTGTTAACCAAGATGCTGACCATCGACGCGGACAAGAGGATCACCCCCATCGAAACGCTCAACCACCCCTTTGTCACCATGTCACATCTCCTCGATTTCCCACACAGCACACAGTACGAGTTTGTATAATTAGCATTTTGAACTGTGAAATAACAGCCGCCGCTCTCTCGTAGGACACGGCACTCATTCCTTGTCTGTCGCCCGTCATTGTCTGTCCATGCAGCGTGAAGTCGTGCTTCCAAAACATGGAGATCTGCAAGCGTCGTGTCAACATGTATGACACAGTCAACCAGAGCAAGACGCCCTTTATCACCCACGTGGCCCCCAGCACCTCCACCAACCTCACTATGACCTTCAACAACCAGCTGAACACTGTGCACAGCCAGGTAAAACTGAAAAAAAAAACCTCTCTCAGTACGCTGTTGAGCAACCACTGATAGCGAGCTACCAGACTCAAGTATGTAGATTATTTTAGCAACGGTTTACTGTGTTTCTTCACTATGTTCCAATGAAATCATCACTGAAGAAATGCAGCTGGCAGGAGATAAAAGTACAGATAAAAAAAACAAAAGCCGTGCGTATGTGACCTTTACTGACACCGCATACTGCATATGTATAAATATACAGCATGTAAATATCTATGCATACAGCACATGTATCACACTGGATAATTAAAGCCGAGCTGAAACCCTCAAGCAACAACATGAGATGCATCTCACTTACACACCCAGTCAAATGCTGTCTTAACCAAATAATTGTATTTTAAACACCCAACTGTCAGTTGTTGAGCAGCTTAGCAGCCTGTGAGCGGCTGTTTCCCTCTTTGTTCTATTTTTTTTTTCTTTTTTCCGCCAGTCTGTTCTTCCTGTCTGTCTGCACGTTTCCATGCTCACTGGCCTGCCTTTCTGCCTTGGTGCATGTATATCTGTCTGCCTGCATTTCTGTCTGTGCCCCAGGTCCTGTGGGATTGTCACAAAGTGCTGATTACACACATGACAAGCCCCACTTCCTGCTTGCCTTGCATTCTGGGGCTTTCAGGCCTTAAGAATCCCTCCACCAGGCTTCCTCTCTTTTTCCCTCCTCTCACTCCTGTCCTCCTCTGTCTTCTCTTCTTTCCTCCCATTTCCCTGGGCTGAGCCCGTGGTGCTTTACCGCTCCGTTCCCGTACGGTCTGTGAATCGAAACTGCTGACTTTTGGCTTATGCCGGAATCACCAAGCATCGGGTTGCAAGGTTTTCCAGATTGTGCTTAGTTACAACTCCTGCTCCCCACCCTACCCTTCTCTTTAGTAAACAGACTTCTTTATCACCAACTATATATCGAGCCGGCTCACACTGTGTAGCATGCGACAAAAACCCCATCTTGCTGTGATTTAAATGGATTAACATTCCCTCAGCTTGTCTTTTCTGCGCCTGGCTCTCGGGGCATATAGACAGACTTAAGTTAGTGATTTATTCAGCTCGATTCATTTGCAAGACTGGAATGCATCTTTGGCTTGTATTTTGCTGCTTCCGTGCTTGTGTATGATTGATGCCACAATGCCATATTGATTATGTTCCCTCCCCTGGTGTTCATTGAACACGCTAAAGAGAGCAAATGAAAAATGAAAGCGCTGTCTCTGTATTTCCCTCCGCCCCTACGAACGCTTAATGAAAGGGCTAAAATTAGACGTGGTGTCTTGTGGAGCAAATACTACTTACAAGCTGAGCAAACGGTGTCTCTTAAAAGCATTTGTTTGTATCTGGGATGTTCCCAGGCAGTCTTAGTATTCCACATGTCTTATTAATGGTTAAGACATGCCGGAGTTACCTAAGCTCGTATAATTATAGAACGACTGTTGGCTTTGAAATATTAGTCCTGTCAGGTTTATTGATTTCGAGGCTATATGGCGAGGCCATGACATGAAATGTCAAATTTAGCTGCTCCTCATAATATTGGCTCATATTGATTCCGTAATTTTTTACGTTGAATCAGTCTTATATTAAGATCTCCTTGTGATTTTAACACACACTAAAGTGAAATTATTGAGGGTGAGTTATCATTTTTACTGTCGCTGTGTGGTTCATAGTTGCTAAACTGTGTACTGAGTCATATAAAGCGCCGACGAATTCATGATCAGCGTACATTTCTGTCCAGCAGAGCATGGTTCCTGTCTAAGGTAGAGTTAGTTTGCCAGCAAATGCTGTGAATTATACGAAATTATTAAAATCTAAATGTGCCTCGGTGGTGTTTTGCTCATTGACGGTTGATTATTCAATCATTTGTAGATCTGATTGCGTCTCTCCTCACATTCTGTCTCTCCCTCTAATTAATCAAATCAACTGTCCGCATATTTTAACAAATCAGACGTCCAATTTTCTTTTTCTTCCATTAGCTCTCCCCGATGATGGATGCCCCGCTATCCATCTTCTCTTGATCCAGTGGTTGTTTTGCATCTTTTATGTGTGCATTATTTTGTTTGAATATTTTTTATCTTCCTGTTTTGTTATTTTTCCAACCATGCCTGCTGTTTGACCCTTCCTTGCTCGGTGCACTTCCCTATCATTCCCATCACCTACCTCCACCCTCATGATTTTTATTTTGATCCCATCATTCCTTTAGGCCACCAACCTGGCTCCCTCCTCCACCAACAATGCCACCCTTTCCTTTGCAAGTCCTGATGTCTCCATACTAAACTACCAATCTGCACTCTACCAGCCCTCCGCTGCCTCCATGGCAGCCGTGGCCCAGAGGAGCATGCCCCTGCAGCCGGGGGCTCCTCAGCTCTGCGCCGCCCGGCCGGATCCCTTCCAGCAGGCACTCATTGTCTGCCCACCTGGCTTCCAAGGTAAGGAGGTCAGACCAGTCAGTATGCATTAATATGAATGACTAGAGTGGAATTTGTAGTCTCCTGTGCAAAACACAAGTTCTTAGGGATGAGCACCTTAACTAGAGCAAGCCAGGATATGAAATTACCTACCATGCATACAGCGCTGAAAGTGCTTTTAGTTCTGTCTCTGCCCGCTGGCAGCCCTCCTCCTTTTTTCTGTTTTTTTGTCATTTTGTTTTGCAGCTTTATCCTAGCACCCCAAAGGCAGTGTCAATCGTACCATACAAACGGTGATTCAATGATAAGTTGATGAGGCAATTAATCATTTGAAAGGAAATGTAATATCTTTGCGTAACAGTTACTCACTCCGCTTTTGTCTCCTCTGTGTTTGCTCGGGGAGGACAGAGGAGCTCTGAGGCGTTATTCTATTTGTTTACTTATTCCATCTGTGGAATTGGTGATAAAAAAGAATTTCCATTATTAGAAATTGCTTTTATACTATCGCCATGACTACTGCTTTTTTAATTTTTTTATTTTAAGTGGCGTTGCTATGTTCAAACGTAGCAGGAGAGCTGTGACATCTGTTGAATGCAGACAAATAAGCATCAGCAGTCAGTATAAGACACGATCTGATCTCTTCGTTTTGCAGGTGGCGCGAGGTTGTTGCGACATTATTGCTGCACTTACCTGTTGACATCCTTGGTGCGTGTGCTTTATTTGTACACAGGGCTGCAGGCGTCCCCTTCCAAGCACACAAGTTACTCTGTGCGGATGGAGAATGCTGTTCCCATAGTGACCCAGGCCCCTGGTGCCCAGCCTCTTCAGATCCAGCCTGGCCTGCTTACACAGGTAGGAAGACATTCAAGTATCACAGAGCTAATAGAGTTTTTTTGGGTCTTAACAATACATGTGCCTGTCAGACTCAGAGCTGCTAGCATTCAAACAAAGCTTTCTGCATCCCTTTTTTCATAAGCCTTCTCTAAGAATAGTATCTATCGATGGAGGCTAGAAATCACTCAATGTTCGTGACCCTGCCCCTGCTGGCAGCTGTTTTTTTCCTGAGTGCATTCAGGCCAAGCTCTCCTGTGCATTGCTCCCTGCCTCTCTCTCTCTCTCTCTCTCTCTGTGCTCTTACTCTCTCACCCCCGCTCGCTCTCGCTGCTGCCCCGCTCTCCTCGAGGCTGAGGCTGCCACGGTCTGATGCACACAAAGGCAGGAGCCTTTCACACAGAGAAGGCCTTCACTGGAGCCTGCACAGTGGAGCCGGAGCTTTAGCTGCTAATATACAGTTGTTGGATGTAACAGAGAGTGACTGTGCATCACTCTCTTCCTGCACGCACACACACGCTCACGCGCGCGCACACACTGTCGACCACTTCCATCAACACACCACCTCTTTCCCTATGGAAATTTCCATGAAGGCTTTAAATATCTCTGAGAATCCAGGGAGTTTGAAGCGCTCCCTTATCTCCAGTTAATCATGCAGTAGGCAGGCAGCAAAGCTCAGTGTCCGTATGTGTGTGTGAACGCCTGCCTTTCTGTGGTGGGTTAATCTGTCAGATACCAAATGGTGATTAGCTCCAGGGTTGCTTCCAAGTCAGGCGCTCCAAATTACAGGCCTCAGAGGATCTGGGAGGTCAGGGGAAGCTTGGATGAAGCTCTGCATGACCAAAGAATTCACAACATCACCGGATCCATGATGGATCGATCAGAGGCAAAATAGAATAAAATGAAAAAAAAAAAATCATATTTGTCTTAGTAAGGAAAACATACATTACATGCAGTTATATAGCAGGTGTGGCTCACACATTGCTGCCATGCTCTGCAGGTATTCACCTCTGTCTGCACACATGTTAAACAAAGACAGGCAATAGTTAACACAAGCAGATGGTTTATATAGGCCAGCGAGCAGCACACCTAATAACTGGGTGTGTGGTGTACGTGTGTGTTTATTCCTTTACTGGGAGGTCTCACAAGCTTGGCTGAGTCGTTGTTTGCCTCTCGGGTTGCATTCTCCCCACCTGCGCCTTCACCCACCCACTGCTCATCGTGGGCCATTGCACTCTTTGCCCACCTTAGACCAATGCAAGTTTTAGCCTCAAGCTCGCTCAGTGAGAGTGAAGGAGGCTCCAAGCAGGGAGGCAGGGAAACCAGCAGGACCTTTATCTGGAGCAGGAATGCAGAAAATGTGGAAACAATTGGGGAGTGAGAGCTGGGGCTTTCAAAGCCCCGAGGTGACAAAGGGTTTTCACCCGGGAGTGTAGGTCGAGGTGGGAGGCGGTGGGCCGCTGATAGTGATGGTAGGCCCTGAGAAGAAAGAAAACGGCCTCTTAACTGGGTTACCATTTCAGGGCAGACAGGCTGGTTACACAACACAGACGCCTAGTGAGAGAGGCATGTAGAGTGCCAGGAATGGAGATAGAGCGAGCAGGAGGTGGAGGAGCAGGAGATGGATGGATGTATTAGAGTCTCTTAATGGCATGTTGATAAAAGACCTTGGATGTGGTCTAAGATGTAAAGACCATCACCAGCTCCAGAATGTTCCATTAGAGATGTCAGTCATCAGTGCACAGACAAGGGAGCTCTACTGGCCTGCAGATGCCCCCCCCCCCCCCCCCCCCCCCCCGCAGCACTTCAACCACAGGCTTGTTGATTTGGACTTTGCGACGTGCCGCAGACAAAAACAGTTCGACGCTGACAAGCCTGCAGCCAGACTACAGAACAAAACAGCTACTTTGTGTCAGAATATAATGGCACCAGGCACAGCAAAGCAAAGATACAAAGATAAAGGTTGAGACAAAGATAAAGGTAAAAAAAAAGTTACTGTATAATTTGCACAGATTATCTGCTTTGCATTTTATGTGGTCTCTCTCTCTCTCTGCCTCTCTCTGTCTCTGTCTGTTTTCCTCCTCCTCTGTTTAAACGTGCGTGCGCCGCAGCACATACTGATGCCGTTGTAAATAGATGTGCAAATGGTATTAAAGGAACAATTCATTAGCCCTGACATTAAAGTGCTAATCAATAGAGCTGCATTAAACTATTAGAGTTACACACAGTAACACACAAACACGCTTGGGCATGCATGCGACGCACACTCATCCTGGCACATCTTGGGGTATATTATGCCTGATACTCCTCCTGTTCTGCATCAGAAATACAAAGTAGCCTCTTTCACAGCAGCTTGAATAGGCCGAGGAATTTAATTAGAACATAGGTTGATTTGACTCAAGTCAAACACATAATCACACTTAGACGTGCGCGCGCCTGTGCGCACACACACTCACTCATACACAGGCACAGACAAAGAAAGGAGCTGCTGTACATCTTTATTAAGTCCTGGTCTTATCTCTTTTGTCGATGGATGTCTCCTTGAAGCTGGCAGAGTTCATTTTGCATGCCCAGTAGCTGGTTTAAACCAGCTGTTCCGCGCTTTAGAAGACATGCTGCAATTTATCACAGCACCCCTCAAACTTATCAGCCAAGTTCAATGAGTCCCCTTTGTCCACGCATCTCGAATGTTTCGATTAAAAAGATGCAAAAACGAATTCGTCAGATTGATCCCAAAAAAACTTTGCAGGCTCATGACAGCCTTCATGAAACAATATTAATACATTTTATACCCTGGGAGTTTTGTTACAAAGCAGCTGACTGTTTTCTGTCCTCTTTCTGTCCTTTCAATCTCTGCCCCCCCCCACCTCCTTTGTTTACCCCCCACCCTGTGTTCTCCTACCTCAGCAGGCCTGGCCCAGCGGCACCCAGCAGATCCTGCTGCCTCCAGCTTGGCAGCAGCTCACCCACACCTCAGTCCAGCACGCCACTGTCATCCCCGACTCCATGAGCAGCACACAGCCCCTCGCCAACTGGAGGTGAGCAGCTCCCGCTTCCTTACCTTTAACTGCTCTCTGCACCGCGAATATGGCGGTCGACGCGAGCATGTATATTGACACGTGCCATTTCCAAGCTCCAAAAAGAAAGCACTTTGTGAAATGAAGTTTATACTCATAACATCAGGGACATATCCGTAGTTCAAGTCAGAGAAATTGATTTCAAAGGCCAGCAGTGGTTTTATAGCTTTTATAGGTCAAAATGTGTCACAGGAAGATGGTATGACACAAGACTGATTGACCAAGGAGCCTCTCCCTCCCTGACAGCTTGTCCTTTATCTTCAATGAATCACAGCCCTCTCGTAAACACTGGTGCTTTTATAAGAGCAGATTTACCTCAGGGAGATGGTATATATGTGCGTGAAGAGACATCATGTCGAGTATAGCCTGTCACCGCGATGACTCAATAAATGGATAGATAGATGGGACAGGGTGATCTGCAGGGAGATAAGGTGAGATGCAGGTATATAATGTGTATGCGGAGAGCTGCCGGGCCCGTGTATGCACGGATTCATTCGAGGCTGTCTATCTGCGACCAGACACACCCCCCTCTGTGTCTCTTTCTCCCTTCCTGTCCAGTGGCAGCTCTGTTGTCCTCAGAGAGACGATTGGAAAAGTGTCGCACTTCCTCTGCAGAGCTATCGCTCCACAGCTGCTGGTGTCAGCTCCTCTGCCCTCCCTCTTCGCTCTCTCCCACACTCGTTCCCTCTCCTCCTTTCGCCCTCTTTACAAAAGTTAGCTGCTGCCACCCGCAGGCATCTGTAGGAAATACTTATCCCGTCTTTTTTTTTTTCCCCCCTCACCAGTGTTGTGTCTGATTGTCCTGTGATATCAGTGTATTTTTCATGCATTTCATGCTCTGCTACTTCTCTTTCAGGTTTCTTATTGTTGCGCTAACGTAAATATGTTTTTATATTACAGGAATTCCCATCCTCATGGCAGCCATTATAATCCCATCATGCAGCAGCCAGCCTTGTTGGCTGGCCATGTCACTCTCCCATCCAACCAGACGCTTAATGTGGGAGTGGCACACGTCATGAGGCAGCCGTCATCCAATAACAACTCCTCTTCCAAAAAGAACAAACAGCACCAGATGTCTGCCAGGTACTTTGACACTGACATTATTCTTGATTTACTGTAAATCATCACATTAAGTAGCTAAAAACCATCATCCCCCAAAAGATCATGATGTCTCATAGCTTTTAATTTGGAGTTCCTTGATCTTCAGCATGTGTGTGTGTGTGTTGTCCTCTGCGTGACATTTACCCTGTTCTCCGTCTTTCTATAAGGAACATGTCAGCCTATGAGGTGTCGTCCTCTCAGGCAGTGCTGTCCCCGCAGCGTTCCAAGCGGGTGAAGGAGAACACGCCCCCGCGCTGCGCCGTGCTACAGAACGGCTCTGCCTCCAACTGCCCACCCCCGCAGGGCTGTGGGGGAAACGGGTGGGGGGCTGGCGAAGCAGAGCAAGCTTCCAGCACCACCCGCGACCATCAGCACCAGCACCACGTCCCCAGACAGACCATCATCATCCCAGACACGCCCAGCCCTGCAGTCAGCATCATCACCATCAGCAGTGACACGGATGAGGAGGAAGACCACAAACAAAACAACAGGTCAGTTCTGGGTTTTAAGTGATTAATGTGTTTAGCTCATTTGATACAGGCAAGGAAGTTTGTTTATCACTGGGGTTAGCGGGGTTTGGCATTCTACTGTGAATTGCTGCCGAGCCAAAATTGGCGCGCGCCTGCTTTGAGGATAGAGAAACGTCTTCACCATTGCCAGAAAAACAAAGAAGACAACTTTCAGCCATCTTAAATTGTATTTTTGTGCAGTCACACATTTTGTTTTTTGAAAGGTTGTGTTTGATTGCATATTTTGGATCATCTGTTTTCAGATAACTCAGCCACTATAAAAGGAATTTGATCTCATAAAATGCTAACCATGACATCCAAGGCCAGTCGTAATCTCTGTGGAACCATTAATCAAATCATGTTTATAACCATGCAGCCATCTGACAACTGAAAAACAGCTCAACCCTGTGATAGCCCTATTGTAATATGCTGCACTGAAACACAAAACAAGAGTAGGAAACATTTGGGATGTATGTTTTGACACATGTTCTAAGTAACAGAATTATATTCAGGGTCTAAACTTGGCTGCAATGTGCAGTAAAAGAGAATATAGAATCTGATATTGATCAATACAGTGAAAATATTTTACCAAGAAGCCAACACATTTGATGTTAATATGTTCATGGCCTTGAGTCAGCGGAGCTGAATGTTTCTCTCCGATCCCTTTTTGTTTTCTCCAGTTCATCTTCAAAGCAGCGGAAGAATGTCATCAGTTGTGTGACGGTCCATGATTCGCCCGACTCCGACTGTTCAAGCAACAACAGCCCATACACTGTGGAGTCTAGAGCCCCCAATAACAACAGCTACGACACAAAGACCACCATCCTGGACAACTACAACAACGGAAACCCCCGCACCATCATTATTCCCCCTCTCAAAACCCAGAACAGTGAGGTCCCGAGTGAGTGTGAGCGCCTGATGCCAGGTAAAGGGACTTACTTACACAGCCTTGTGCATTAGCCGGTGACTATCATGTTGTCAGGTATTAAAGCCGAGCTTCCCAAATTAACCAGCCTCGTGTAACGTCTCCTGTGCAGATGCAATGAACCATCAGAATTCAGCTTACAAATTCAAATCCTCCAACGGAGTGGTGTCTGGCAATAATCACGTACCGGGGGGACTGACTGGAGGGTCCTACAGACAGCAGCGCTCAGGGCCTCACCCCCTCCAGCAACAGCCCCTCAATCTCAGCCAGGTACGGAGAAACATGTTATCGCTCATCTGTGTGTGAATGTGTGTTTGTGTGCAACCTCAACTCTAGATGTTACCCTTGGACCGAGCCAGGCCAGCTGTGACCCCTCTTTACAGACTTTGAGCTAAGCTAACCAGCTAAAGGCATTAGCTTCATATTTATTGTACAGACATGAGAATGATATTGACTTTCTCACCTAACTCATTTCTAATCCATTTAGGTTTTACAGAATAATGTCTGTATTAATTTCCATGTCATTCAGCCCTTCTTCCATGTCCTCTTCCAGGCCCAGCAGCACATGGTAGCCGAGCGAAATGGAGGTCATCGGCGCCAGCAGGCCTACATCACCCCCACCATCGCCACTCAGGCCCCGTACTCCTTCCATCACAATAGCCCCTCTCACACAGGCAATGTCCACCCACACCTGGCTGCCACACACCTTCCCAGCCAGCCCCATCTATATACCTACACGGGCCCTGCTGCTCTGGGCTCTACTGGCACAGTGGCTCACCTGGTGGCGTCACAGGGCTCGGCGCGCCACGCAGTCCAGCACGGAAGCTACCCACCAAGCATCGTCCACCAAGTCCCAGTCAGCATGGGCCACCGTGTGCTGCCCTCACCCACTTTGCACCACAGCCAGTACCAGGCCCAGTTTGCCCACCAGGCCTACATCAGCGCCTCGCCCGCCTCCACTGTCTACACTGGATACCCACTGAGCCCCACCAAGGTCAACCAGTACCCTTACCTCTAAAGAAGACACTGACTGACACTGGAGAGCCTGACCGAGCTCTGCTGCTTCCCCCAAAACCACCCGCCCTGAGCCCCGTTGACATCCTGAACATCCTTTCCTCGACCTCAGACATAAACAGAGAAAGAGGAACATGCAATCCTCATGAAACTGTCACGTATAACTTGAAGATGTAACAAGAGAGAGAGAGAAGAAGAAAAAAAAAGATTCACAGCCTCTCTAGAAGGGAAAGATGGGGTTGAATTTCAGAGGGGTACAGTTCAACATGTTTCTTTCACTTATTTTTCCTGAAAGGGCCAGTTTTTGTTTTTGTTTTCGTCTTTTCTTTGCTTTACTTTATGAGGAAAGTAACGTCTCATTAGTTTTACAGGGAAGTTTGAAACAGGCCTTTTGGGACAGTGGAGGTTTTCTGGTTTGTTTTCTTTTATTTTCCCCTCTTAAATTTGGGAAGTGACTGTTGAACAGAGGTTACTGACTGGAAGTTCGGAATCCCAAGGGATATGGGAGAAGGTGAAATACGGAAACCTGCTGCTCTTCAAAGAAAAAAAAATATTGATGGCCTTGAACTGTCTTAATATTTCCAAATCATTCATGGTGTGGGGAGAAAAGAGAGGCAATTCTCCCACTCCACCTTCTCCAGTCGAGGAGGCTTCTGGAAATATAACCAACAGAAGACAACAAACTTTTTAGTGTATTTATAGATATTTTTTCCTTTATGTTTCACCTTTATGACGATACTTCAGTTTTAGCTAGGTGTCTTAGCTGGGCCCCGTTCTTAGAATGTAGCAGTCTGCACCTGTTTGTTTTAAGAAGAAAACTTTTTTTTTTTTCTGATACCAATAGATTTATTTGTTTCTCTTTTTTTTCAATGTGATTGCACAAAGTGGTTATAATAACATAGGCATGTACAACGTGATTGTCTGTGTGTGCTACTGTCAGCCATGCGTGTGTAGTCCACCTCCTCAAAAATCTCTTCAGTCTTTAGGTTTTGACCATTGTTCCCTCGTAGTGCCTTACAGATATAACGACACAGTTTACTTGGCTTGGATCCTGAAAGCCACAAGAGACTATAGCTATACTTAGAGAGACATGTTTTCCCTGGTTTGACATCCTAGTTGGGGCAGTTGTAGCTCTCTTCCAGGTGTAGGCTCAGCCCTTGCTGTTTCTTGTCCTTAATGACAGCATACTATACGTGAAGAAGATTAATGTCAGAGTTGATATCACACCGAGCTATTTTATTATGTGTGCATGAGATAACTTGCCTGGGGTACTTACCAAAGTCATAGATAAATTCTTGTTACATTTGCTCTGGATATTAATGTAAATATGAAAATGTACAGTATAGCTGTAGCTGTAAACCTCTATCACAGTGGCACTCAAAATGAGGCTTTAGTTTGGAATATATTTGTTTGTTTTTTTTTCCAATCACACAAGGGAGTTCATGCGCCATGATTACAGAGCGGAGACATTAGCTCAGTATTCATGCACACGGAATGAGTTACAGTACAATGTTTGAGACACAGTAGAGGTCGTATTTTTTTAAGGTTAAAAGCTAGTCCGAGAGAAGGGCCTGACAGAAAGTGATGGTTGCCATGAGGGTGATGCTGTGAGGCTAGAAATAGCCAGGCTGCAGCGAGGAGACAGAGTATCGAGGGTTGTTTGAGAGAGATACTGTGTAGGCACGAGTGAGAGGGCTGGTTGAAAGCGTAGGGTCAGTTTAAGTAGGGACTGTGGAGGGCAGGGTGAAACTCTCTATCTTAAATGGGACTAAAATGGTAGCAAGTTGGCACTGAGCAGGTTGATAGTAACACTGAGCCCGAGTGGTCGGTAGGAGCCGCGGTGGGGGGGGGGGGCACTACCTTACCCGAATGCACACTTAGAATTCTGACATGAATCCTTTTGTTGTTGTCACACGTTGCTGTTGTCGTTTGTTTCTCCAGCAAAGATAATTGGAAGTTATTTGTCGCGATTGAGGTTTGGGTAGCATCTCAGAGCTGCAAGAACAGAACAGAAGGGAAACGCCACAGCATACACCTGGAAGGGCACCTTGTGGCTGATTTGCTGTAACTGTCCATTTGTCTTCGAACCAGGTACACCATAGACATCGCCACGCCAGCTGAACGGGATACCTGAACACTTAGAGAACCAATAGGGCTGTCGCTTTGTGTGTTTGCTGCTTGATTTAACAGGCATTGTTCTTTTGTTGTTTTTTTTTTCTTGTAGCCATCGATACAAATAATCTCCTCTGTTCATTTGTCCTCTTGAACGTGGGCACATCAGAACCGCTGGTGGTTTAGTGAAAGCCTTCCCCTCTCCTTCATGGTATGCCATAGTACTTGCATTTGAAGTGATTTTTTTTTTTTTAACTTAACATTATCTTGAACTTTTTTGACATGGCTGTAGTACATGTTGTGTTTATTTTTAGAGATTGTTGCAATAATTCTTGTGGGTGTTTTATCAGAGTGTGTGCGTGTGTTTTTATTATATGTCAGGCTCATTTCTATTTTGTAACCTGGGGGTTGATGTACAGTAATATTTAGTATTCCGTGGAGGTGGGTGCACCTGTGTAAAGTGTTGAAACACTGCTGTTGATAGTGTTGAGTTGATGATAATCCAGTGGGGCCCTTACAGATAGATACTTTGGCTTGAAGGTCGCCACACTCACGTTTGTCCAACAATAACTTTAAAACTCTCTTGATGGGCCCCCAAAGTGGTTTGTCATCCTGGTACTTGTTTCCCCAAAAATCTCCACTCGCCGTCAGCTCCAGCATGCAAGCCTAGGGTGCGGGCAGTTAAAGATGTGATTACATAGCACGTTGCTGGTTACATCATTCTTCTTTGTTCTGTTGTTGTCTTTTTCTTTTGTTGTATCTACTTAATTTCCTCTAGGTCACTGGGGCCTAAGCACACACGCGTAAGGGAGATGATTTTCCATTGAGATCTTTTGGCTCCTCTGTTAGGAGGAAGACTACTGAAACATTCCACTGTTGAAGGGAATTTGGCGTTACCCATGCTACACTGCTGTCCTATCCCCCTCTCCTCTCAGCACGGGGATAGCTATGCCACACTTGTACTTTTTTTTTTTTGCTCCTCCCACCAAAGAATACAATAGATTGATCGTGTACAGCACAGCATCGTACAGTACAAGCATCCTCCACAGCGTTGCTAGGACAGACAGGCAATAACTTCTGGTCTCAACTTTAAACGCTTTACAAGTGCTTTCGAGGACATGTTGTTTTTTGTTTTTTTTTACCCCCATACAAATGCATGTGTGCATACCATGCACGAGTACGCGAGGAGAATTTAACACACTCAATCACACATACAGCGCAGTGGTGAAATTGTTTAGGATCTGGAACCTCAACTATGAGAAGAAGCTTTTTTTTTCTGTTTCACTTCCATCACTCATCACACTTGGCCCCTGTCTAGATTGAATGATCAGTAATTATCTAACCTCTCTCCAAATTGTTAAGCCAGTTTTTTTTTTTTTTTTGTTACGTTGTTGATGTTGTAGCTTTATTGTTGTCGTATGAAAATTTGTATAAAAACAAAAAAAAAAAGAAAGAAAGAAAAAAAAAAGAAAAAATTGTTTTACATTAGCGTGCCATGGAATAGACTAACCTGTAAAAATGAATTAATCAAAAATGTACCAACTATACCTTTAAATCCATGGTCACCTGCACAAAATGAATGTAATACGTGACCTGCGACATCTGAAATGGCTTTAGATCTTTCTCCGTGGGTGACCATTCATTTAATTTCTACACCGTTTGTGGCCATGCATGATGCAATAATTATACATTCGATCTCCAGCAAACTCCCATATGAGAGAAATAATGTAAAATTACCACTATCCTCGTGATTAGGGGGATATGAAATGATTGCTATTTTCTCAAATGAAACATCCAATTATGAGTAGCCCTGTATGCGCAACATTGTGGAAAATGACTTGATGTGTATGATACCTTTGTCTATTGCTCTGTTTCACATAACCAATGTTTTGTGTTTTATAAGAAAGGGGAATCAGAAATGTGAGCATTAACGTAGATCGAGTGACCTTACAATTACCAAAATGTGCTTAAGTAGAGTGTAAAAAATGTTTTGTGTTGTTGAGGTGAGCTTAGCCTTCTTAGCTAGCGATTTTATTGTTCGAGTACTGCCATCCAAATAACCATCAATACCTCCAAAGGTTTAAGGCGACATTAAATTAGAGAAACGTAAACAAGGCAGTATCTCACTCTCTATGAAGCCTACCATTCTCCTATAAAATACAGACTCCAATCTTCCAGCATTGCTCATGGCGTTATCGTGAATACTCCTCAAGAAACATTCCTGAGAGCAAGATGTCGCACTGTGCTACACTAGTCTTCTTCAGACAAACTCCTTCAAGGTGACTTGAAGCTTAGCAAGAAATGAACAGACAACCCACAACGTCGACCCGCACACTGGTACAGTGTAAACCATTTGGCAAAGTCACAGCTGCTTCCCAAAGTACAAAGAGGTTAGAAACAGGTGTTAGGCGGATTAATCATGAGCTGATGTACTTTCTGTCACCAGGAAATTCATAATCTAGCTACACAGGCATTCTTAAAGCCCTTTTGGATGAGTGTGTGTTCTTTTTTTCTTTTCTTTTCTTTTTTTTTTTTTTACCTTTGTTGAGGAGATCTGCTCCTCTTGCTGGCTATTCCTTGAGGGAATTCAGGGTGAGGTGGTCAAGGTTTGATGCCATCACTAATAGAGGGTGATCAGATGATTACAATGTATGAGTTTAAGAACCAAAACTGATTGAAACACGATTGTTTTTCTACTACGTTCATTTATTCTAATTTGTGTAAAACCAGGCAAGGATATCAATCCATTTCTACCACTTTAAATCCCCAGTCCGCTGTGTTCTAAGATGTTTGGTCCCACTTTACATAACTGCAAAATGTAGCTTTTCCCCATTCTACTTTCAGAGAGATTTCTGGCCAAACATAATTATTTTTGTGGTGTCAATGAATGGAATCTAGAAGTGGTAGACCAAAGCTACATTCAAAGCCAGATTTGACTGTTTACACCACAAAAGTATTCATCTTAAGCTAGAGGTCGTGTCAAAGTCAAAATCCCTTTTGGTACATTCTCCAACTTCTAACAGTAAATAAGCGTAGCTCAGTTTCTTGGCTAGCTACTTGCACATTAATGCAAGTGTTATATCAATTTATTTGCATTTTCTAAAAACCTAAGAGTGCATCAAACCCTGACCCCCTTTTGTGTCCATTGCTGTATGGTTTCTCAATGGTGTAAAATCTCATTCTTTGTCCATGAAGCTAATGTGTGCTGCAGTATTTCCTAGTATACTTCTCTGTTAATTGTCTTTTCTTATTTACTTATTTACTTTTTGTTTATTGGGCTGTGATGTCTCATTATTTCAATCTGTTGATGTAGCGTTCTATGTATACCCTGTTCCTTAGCTTAATATTATTAAGTATGTTATGAGAATGGATATTTTACTGGCTTTATAGAATGTTTAAATAAATATAATAATGACAATAAGAAGAAGGATTAATTAAACCTCCTAACAAGTTGAGTACTTGCTACTAAGCGCTTGTGTTACCATTATGATGTTGTGTGCTTCTCTTAATCATTTTCGTTGTAGAAAAATGGAGTGAATTTATATTAGGCTTCGAAAAAACTAATGATAGCATTGTAAATTTTACAGGAGGATTTTAACAGACAAACAGCTTTCGTCAAATAGAAGAATATAGTTATTTTAATTGTCCTCTTTACTAACTGTAGGGTGAGAAGGGGCTCGCGTTGTGGTGAACTATGTTATAGCTTGTTATTCACTGTTACTTTCGATCATTTTTTCGGTCTCCAGAGGTGAATCGAGTTATTAATGAGAATTTGTATGCTCACATATGCATATTGTATATGTGTAGAAATGTAATCACACTTTGTCTTGGATTTACATTAAACTGTTAAGTCACGGCACCTGTCTCCTGTCTTCTACTGTTATATCCTGTTTTTTGTCGTATAACTCTTAGATCAGAAAGAAAATGAATTAAATATATAGAATACAGAAGTAAGTAAATATATATATATATATATATATAAAATAGAATAGTATTGAAACATTTGTCACCCATGAGAAAATATTTATAGCGTTTTCTGTCTGCTTAGGCCTTTTAATTATGCTTGGCAGAGCTACAGTAGTACTTGAGGTGACCAAACTACATGTGACTATTACAATTCTTAAGGTGTTGCTTTTCCCTCCACAAAGGTAATAGGAGAGTCAGGTAGATGTCAATTAAGGATGACGACACAGTCTTAAAAAGAGGTCTAATTAGGTTACAGTAAGTGAACACCTGTGTTGATACCAGTCCATAGTTGTGTAGGAGCATCAGTGTGGAACTAACTATACTCCGAGAGCAAAGTAGAGTTATTTCATCGAGCTATTTTAGCCATGTTTTTCAGTGTTGTGGATCTGAGGTCAAAGGAAGCATCAGTCACTGTTGGTAAACCTGGCCCTGAGCAAGACACTGAATCCAGTAGTGAAAGAAGCATTTTATTCCCTTATAGGTTAGTGCATTAGGTAAAAGTAGAAATACCATTCATCCATCCATCATCTGTAACTGCTTATAGTCATCAGGGTCATGGCGGGGCTGGAGACTATTCCAGCTAGTAGAAATACCATGATAGAAAATTACTAAACTACAAGGACAGGACTATAACATTATAGAAAATAAATGAACTCACGATACATAAGGCCAGTGTGAGTGTTATAGTATATTCTGTAACTTGTTAACATTAATGTATTAATGTGTAAGTTGCATTATACCGTCATAGTTGGTCAAGTTATGGTATTTACCAACTGATGGGTAGTTCAATCTTTAACAATATGTTGTATAAGCTCATCAGACTGTGTATTTTGGATGTGAAATCTGAATTATGAAAGTAACTAGAAGCCATAACTATAGCTGGGTAAAAGGTAAAAAACAAACAAAACAATTTACATTTACAATTAACCAATACAGCTGTATAATAAACATGTGCTAGTTAACCTATTCCTAGTGCAAGTTAACCTATTTGTTCAAATTAAACCTGTACACAGAAATTAAGCCTGTCAAAGTAGAAATCTAAATAAAAGTAAAATAGATTATTATTATTTTTAGAAATAGAACAAAAAAAAAAAAAAGCATGTACAGTTAAATTAGGCTGTAGACACTGATTGAGGTAGCAGATGTAGCGCGAATTGGGTCCAGAGTGACAGAGTAGTGCGGTGATTTTCTATAAAGTCATTAAGCCTTGTTTTGACTACATACAGACCAATTTTAGGATTTCCTTTTCCGTGATGTCATGGCGCATGTGATCCAACGTGAGAACCATTAGTCAGACATATACTGGGCTGCCACTGCCACTAGGTGGCGGTGCGCACCAAAATGTTGACGCATGTAAACTTGCACTGACGTGATTAGGTTATGCTGATCATCTCCATTTATTTTCAACCACAAAACCTTGCTAAGCACGGTGTTTAGAGCATTACACCACCCGCCCATGTATCAGGCCTTTGGTCATTCGGGGACAGAAATCATACACCGCAATAGAAACAAGGTGTGCATCCTTGCTGGATGTTAAATGTCGCTTAAATTGGCTCAGAAATGTTGATGGAATTGCAAAATAAAATGCACAACAAGCGGTAGGCTGCTATAGCAAAAAAGGAAAAACAAGGAAAGAAGAACTGGTGACTCTTAGTGTGACTTCTCACAGCATGACAAGAAGGTAAAATGTCTTCAGCCAGTAAACAGGCTGACAGTGATATATCCATCAGCGGCTATACCTCGGTAAGTGCATCATCGCATGAGGCAACGTTGCCGTGGAAGCCGCAGACGCCAGCCGAGAAGGACCAACCTAATTTTTAAAACCCCCACTTTGACAGACAAGAGCTGCAGCCAATGAGAGCGGGGTTAGATAAACCCCAAACGAATCATATCGCCCGGGGGGCGGGACTAACCCAATCCTCAGGACGAGAGAAGGTAACTGTTACCAAAAGAGTGTCAGATGAAGCCAGCTACCATCCCGTTCACAGCACTGTTTGCACTGAAATAACTTCTAACTCGGGCAGGTGGTTACATGACAGGCGGCATTTTATTTCATTTCGTCCCAGGATACTTTCTCGTAAGCCGGACAAAGGGACTGAAAGAGTTGGAGCTCCCCTTTTTTTGGTAAGTCTGAATGCGCAGCTATGAGCAGGCTGTCAGGAATGGCTCGGGGAAAAGGAGACGAAAAATCGCGTTATCTGCACACTCGGAGCTAGCTTTGGTGAAATAACACCAAACTGTGTTAGTTAGCTGGCTTGTTTTTTTCTCCCCCCACAACGTTTACCCGTCACACTCAAATGAGGGATGTAACCTGCTTTGTCTAGACGTACGGAGAGCCACACGACCGTTAAACTTGCAAGTAACGGGACGGGATGTAGGACAAGAGACTGTACGGTATCATGATGAGAGAGCGGCTGAGAGCTAGCCGTACAGCCGGGGGGATGAAAGTCTGTGCCGGGTCTACGCGTTGTCCCCTTTCGCCTCAGACGTTTATCCGGTTATGGGGAGTTAGTTGAATGAGTTTAGTTTATCTAATGATGTCATAATTGTTCATTTGTGTTTGTCTGACTAATGTTATCAGCATTAACTCATGGTGACCTGGTTAGCCATGTGCGTGGAATACATGTCAGGTTCCCCTCACAATATGAAAACTGTGTAAACCCTACAAAATGTATTATTAACACGAGATTTTAAATCATATTCTGCTTCTGTGGGGTGATATTTTGTGTGAAACGTGGTTAAAGTGAACATATTAATATATATATTTCAAATTTAAAATAAAGGAAACATCCCAGTGCATAAAAAAAACCCCATAAATAGCCAGTTTTACTCTGAAAAATGATGTTCTCGAAGGATTATCTTGCTACAGAGTGGCTAAAATGAGCATTATTCTTATCCCAGGTGTTACAGACGTTGCCGTTATTGTTTTGAGAAATGCAACCATAAGAACACAAATGTTTAAAATAATATAAATAGAGCACGCACTTACGTGCGCTTCAGTTCAGCAGTGGCTGCAGTGAATGGCTCATTGATGAAGTGATGGATCAAGTAGCGACCGTAAATGCGGTTGCTTTGTTTTGCTTTGTGTCCCACTGTTGCTCTTTTGTTTTCTACAGCCATCCTTCATTGTGAGCACATGTTATGGAAGGAGGGGCCTTAAACTGAAGCCAGTCCACAAACCAGGCAGCTCCGAAAACAACCCAAAACCTCGATCTCGGTCTCTTTGGAATGAATCTTCTCTTCTTAACCGGGTGAAATGCCTTGACTTTACCCCCACCCGTACCATGGCAGGTCTAGTCTCCTCTGCGGGTTGGCTGGTGATGTTCAAGGCTCTTATGCATGCCCGTGGCCAGCGTGCAGTGTTTCTGGGGATGACGGTGTTGGTAACGGTGATCGCAGCTGATTCACCTGTTGCAGGTAAGAGAACACCTTTCGCAGACTTGCACAACATGATCCACTAATTTGTACCTTGCTGCTACATAGCTAACAGAGGTCAGTATCTTGTACAACATTAGGTTAGATCGCATAGACAAGTAATAGACACCAAGTTCATTTCAAGTTGAACTGGTGGGTGACAAACAAAAAAACTCACTGTGGTGATAACTTTGAGGGGAAAAACAGCCTTTAAATATGTCATCTTGGTGTAAGAGGAGGCTAAATGTTGAATATGACACATGTAGAACAGTAAGGGCCACTTATTCTCACACCACCTAGCATCTTCATTTAATCTCACTATCACTTAACCTGAGTGAAAAGGTGCGCTAAAGTGAAAGTCTGCTTAAAACTGTTGAGTATGTGTGTGCATTTCAAAAGTGCCAACGGTATCCAAGATCTAGGCTAGGTGTAATCAAGATCTTTGTCTTGATGGATTAGTTTCTGGTAATGGTTACTTTCTTCTTGAAGATTTGGCTCGAGAGAAACAAGACGCCTACAGCCAGCCACCATTGTCTACGCCGCTCGTCCAGCCAAGGGTTGCTGCAAATTTAAAACGCACAAAAATTGAACCGTCCTATTTTTTTTCTCCCCTTAAACTTTTGACTCAGAAAAGTTTGCTCAGCATGAATGCACATTTTGAGCAATCCTTGACACACTTGCACACAAGTCACATCTTGGAGATGCTTTGTACAACCGCAGTCTTGTTTGTGGGCAACGGAGCAGCTGCACTGGAGCAGTTGGGCTCGTTTTTTTTTGTGCCTTGCTCAAAGCCAACCTAACCAACGACCTTCCAATCATAAGCTTGCTGCCCCAACATTCAGACCACTGTTGCCAACTCCTCTATTTAAAGATTGTCATCTCCTCGAGAAGAAGAGATGGTGTGATAGATGACATACGACTTTAGTAATGCGACTTCTGTTTGTTTTCCCTTTAGCTGAGTAGTGTTGAAACAAGAAAGTATATGTGTGGTCGTTTATCCCAGCATGAACTTACTGATGTCCTGATTTTCATTTCAACAAAGCCAGGCCTGCTGTGTGACTTTGGGTAGTTGTGATATTGTAACAAAGACACTGAAATGGTAAAGTGGTCCTCTTCCTACAGTACACAGACTGTAGGGTTAAATCAATTTTCAGTGATTAGAGAAAGAGAAAGGAGCTAAATCGGTCTACTACATGGCTGTTTTCCTCTGGCTTACTTTTATAGATAGTGACATGATCCCACCACGACCCCTCCCCCTACACATTAGCCAGTTTTTAGGAGCCGCCAAAAACTCATGATATTATGTTGTAATAGGATTTTGTAGTAAATAGCAGAGTGAGAGCACTGTGCGGAAAACCAGTAAATCTAGAACTCATACTCTTATCATAACGCCTCCATTCCTTTACATCTTTTTTATTGATTGACCAATAATGTGGGTTACCTCAGTTTACGACCCACTAATGCATATTTATGAAGCCGCCGTAAGAGAGGCCATGTTTCATTTTTTTGTCTTGTGACCTGAAGAAGACAAAACATACCATAATGTGAAGAATTTCATAAAGTATTCCCTCCTATATCTGTCATGATCATACTCAGTCTGTGTGTCTGCTAACTTGTTTGCATTAAGTCCTACAGTAGAGATGGTGTTCTTAAAGCTACGTTAGCCTTGCAATGCTGAGTACTCATACACTCATACACTTTTCATGTTCTAAGTTTTTTGTAGGAATACGTCATTTGGCTGAGAGGTTTATCAGGAGTTGTTCTATTTTCTACAGGAAGATATTTTCTGCCAAAGCAGAGAAGCTGGCTGCTTTTGGTTGATATTTCCTCAAGTTTTTTTTTTTTTTTTTGATGATCACACTTGGCTACAGTAAATGTAACACTCTGGAGAAGCATCTCGTAGGCAGTCCTCCTGTGGCAGACTGCAAACCGCTGCATCACATGAGAACAGATTTAACACCAGGGTTTGGAGAGATTTCACACAACTGCATGCTGTTCTGAATTAGCCTGTTTCCTCTTAAGCACTCTGAATTTTCCTGCATAATGGGACCAGCAAGGGACGGTCTTAAGTATTTATTTATTTATTTGTTTTTGAAAATACACTGTACAATAAGAGCCAGCCCTTCAAAATGTGTATAATTCTTTACCAGTGTGTTGGCCCGAACACTACACAGCAGACCTGAAGAACACACTTTTAATGTTGACAAGCCAAATAGGCAAAAGAATTGCCTACGCTTGTATAACGTTAATTTCACACCTTTTGTGTAGACAAAATGTTTACCCAGACTTGGCTTATGTCACTAAATGGAAGCTCTGAGACAGCAGATTGTTTGATAGATGGTTTCTTTAAATGGTGAATGCCTTCCTTACTCTAAGCAGAGTATAAAACAAGTGGATGAGTGAAAGTTGCCATTTGTTCTCATTAGCTGATCGTGACAGCAACAGCATCATCAGATTCACTGGGCCACGTTGGTCCTTGCCGTTGAAATATTTAAGGGTAACATCATGAGCGCTCTGCTTTTACTCTTTACCTATTCCTTTAAAAGTACAGTCCTTTCATGTTCATGAATAGTGACATATATCATGTCAAAAAATCAATTGTTACCCAGAAAGATATAAAGATTTACTGACTATCTCACCATCTGAAGTAAAATATTAGGAAGAAGTACAACCTGTTCCTTCAACTTGGACATCCCGCTGCACAGATTTGAAGAAACTTGTGTTACTTGTACGCCATCGCTTAAGATCTAATTAGTCCGTGAGGCAAAATGAACCTATAAAAACTTGCCCCAAAATGGGAGTTTGTTAGGTGTGAAGTTGTAGAATAGCCCTAATTTTGTTTGACAGGAGGTGCTCATCATCTTTACCCGACATTAAACAGGTCTGTTAATTCAAGTGTGGACTGCCAACTGTATTTCCATGAGAAATCAGCAGTTACACAGCTTTCCTCTTACCGACTCAGAAAAGCACACTTCAGTTTCTAGGTCAAATAGAGCATGGCGACCTACGTATAATTGTTCCTCCAGACCCGACATCATACAGTAATTTTCCTCTTTCTTTCTTTCTTCCCCGCTTCTCGTGATTTTTCTGGTCCTCTGCTCAAGTTCTGTGAAAGAAACAGATCCATCTATTTCCCTGGATTTGAAATTAAAGTTGTTAACAGAGATGTAGGATATAACTATAAACTTTATATGTGATATCATAAATTGCCCTTGTAATTTTGCCTCAATAGTCTCCCTCTGCACTGCAGTGGCTGGCAAGTTCAGCGCAGCAAGCTGCAGGCCAGCAAAGTCCTGGCTAATTACCAGTGCAGTCCGTTGCCATGTGAAATGTGATCTTTGTGGGATGACAATATGGCCATTCATTATTCATTAGAGCTGGGAGCCAGTTGCAGATCAATGAGTAGAACCTATCAAGAGCCAAACAGTGGGCACTTTTGCTCTCACCAGGCCTGCAGCTTGACCAGAAACATCTATTGGAAAGTGGCCGATGGCCGACCCTGCCCGTCTACTGAGCGGCCTGTCCCACCATTATTTGGTTGTGTGGAAAGCGACGCTGGCCTGCTGGTCAGGCCTGGGTCAGTGTTAGCAGACAGACACATTCTGCAAACAGCTCTTGAATGTTATCCTTGCTGTGTCCCATCTTTATCTTTTCCAATGTCATTTTCACACATCACATTTATTATTCAGTCAGCCATTTCAAAGATGGCTGCTGTCTCATTTGCCTAATTTTTCCCAGTTGTCTGCTATTACCTGCAGCATACTGGTACATTGTGATGTGAAGGTACCATACATGGGGGTTTGTGAATGAACATCTGTTAGTGATTTTGTGTACCCTTTTTTTTGTGTTTTACCAAGGCAATTTTCCACTGCAGTTTCAGCATCCAACAAGTGTCCAAACATAGCACGAATATTGTGTAAAACAACAATCTTATTTGATCAAGGACTGAAACAACTCGCCCGTGTTTCTAATTGTTTTTGTCAATCACAACTGCTAATAATAAGTTACAGTTAGCATTCTTTAGGCATTTAGAGAGCATCTGAATTGCTTATGCTAAAAACGAACACCAAAGGCTGTCGTTGTTAAAATTATTTATTACTGTGCGTGTCTCCAATCACAGCTGCAAAACTGAGAACTCTGAAATCTCTCCGACTGTGATAGAAGCAGTTCTCTTGGCGGTCTTCTTTGGTACTAAAGCCTGCAGTAAACCTTAATTCATTACAAATAGATTGCCCAGACTGTGTTTACAGTTTCTTGTGCTAACTGCCTGTCAGTGTTGGGAGCTCAAAATGTGCAACGCAAAGTTCACGATTTGACAGAAGGCAACACTGAGGCCATATTGTGCTGAGCTCGAATCACTATGTGCTCTGATGAACTGCAGCTGATTATTTATATATTTATCAGAGCAGATGGTGCGGTTCAGCACGGCCTCTTTTGAGCTACTCCAGGCTAAATCATTTTGGTTTGGACCTTTCAACATCACAAAAACTACTCAGAAACAGTAAGTATTTTGCCTAACGCTGCACAGACATTTCCCTTTTCTGCTCACTTATTGACTTCTATATGAGGTCTATTAGAAAACAGCTTTCTTCCAAGAGAGCTTAACCTAACCCAGCAGACAGTGTTTGTTCTCACAGGACCTGAAAGCCTGAGAGTGGCCTGTGCTGCGAGGACTGAGGCAAAGTAGAGGAGGGTGCTGAGTGACACAGTCCTCTGGGCCTCTCTGGTTACAAGTCTTTGCTTTCCTGTCTTTCGAAGAAAATCAGGACTGCAGAAAGTGAAGGAGCGTACCCAAAATTTTATGTGCACTGGAGTGTGTATGTTTTTTCCTGTGTGCATAGTAGTGCCAAGCTTTTCTTAAAGAATGACACATTGGCATTTCACCATCATAATCCACTCTTGAAATTGGTCATACCGTCATGGCCATGAATTCTGTGAGTTCAGATTTCTATTATAGAACGTTTATGAACTTAAGTCCTTAAATCTTTTATACAGTAGCTCAACATGCTTCAGATCCCCGAAGACTCACTGAAGGTTTTCCTCGTTGCTAACTGTACCTTTAACACTCACTTTTCTCTCACTCTTCCTCTGCTGCTCTCTCTTCCTCCTTCTCAATTGGACTCTTGTACCACTCCCCTCCCATCCCCCTTGTCCTGCTACCCCTCTTTTTGCACTTCCCTTCCTCATATCTACTTTGTCTGGAAAACAAAACAAGGGTCACATAAATATTTGATGAAGCGCAGGCATGACCTCAGTCAGGTCTCCACTCTCATGCTTAATTTCGTCCAAATCAGACCACTGAATTCATTTACGGTAGATGTTGCCAATCTTGCCAACTACAAAACTTGTTGCCTTACCTTTACTGACCTACTAGAATATCAGCAAGATTTCTATTTGCATTCAAACTTAGATTCTATTAATAACCTTTGCTTTATTAATGAATCAGTGTGTTGTTCTTTTATGTTTAATGTAGGCTAAATTCAGTCTTGAGTGCACCGGAAAGCAACTGGTGTAGGTTTATAATAAATGCACCCCTGAAAAGTTAAACTTTTTTGTGGAGGGGGGGCTGCTTGAGGTTTGGCAGAGAGCTTGATCTAATTGAACTCCACTGATAAAAACAATGGAATCTTTCCCATCTTAAAAGCTTCCCCGATAAACCAAATGTCAACACAGCCATATCTTGATTGTTCGACTGCACTCAGCATACGCAGCTCCTGCCAACTGAAAAGAGCCAGTCACGCAATGGGCTTAGCTGAAAACAGAACCATGTGTGGGGTTGTAGTTAGCTAGCATTAATACCAAAAGACCCTTTCTTCTCTCTCTTCTTTTTTTTCTTTTTTTCAAATTACACAACCATTAAATTACTTCTTTTTTTTGCAATAAGGAGTCTGGCAAACATAGGAAATGATATCATTAGAGGTCTCTGGAATTAGCTAGCTCAGGTTTCTCGACACATATAGGCATGTACGCGTTATTCTGTCTGGTGTGTACGTGTGCACACAAGCACATGTCTGTGTGTTTCACAGGCTGCTTATACCTGCTATAGAAACCTTATTCTGATTATCAAAATTAGGGTTATAAAAAGGCCCAAAAAATTTAATCGGACTTCAGATTTTTGTGGTGTGTAATGTGTGTACTGATACAGTTTGCCTTTAACTTGGAAGCAAAGTCTTTTATACTCAAACATTATTTTATGCTCATCCTTCCACCAGGCGAATCATCTTATTTGGCCTTCACCCCGACCATCACCAAAGCAAATGGAGCAAGAACGACATTCGTCCTTTTCATATTCAGCAAATGCTGCATCTATCTTAATTGTTTTGTCTGTCAACTCTCACATACCCAAATATTTCCACCGTGTTAAAGGACACGGATTCAGTATAGAGCATTACCTTGTTTACTTTTTCTATTTATGTGACCAGAGCACAGGGTCCAGTTAAGTAAAACAGATCAGAGGAGGGTATTTTCTATGATTTAATTCCAGACATAAGCAAAGTGCTGTCTGCAGACAGGCATTATCAGGTTAACTCTGTTTCAGCCTTGGGATCAGTAGTCATGAGAGGACAGCAAAGCCAAAATCACATTTTATCTTACTTGGAGGATCTGTTTGTGTTCATTGTTAAGTTTATTATACAGTAGTTGACTATCTTTAACAAATCTCTGATAACTCTCTGATAAATCTAGCATAAAATGTCTGTACATAAACATCCAAACATGAGCCGTATGGTCTGGCTCATGATAAAGATAGTAACAAGAAAGATAGGCACTGCACAATATGCAATACACAACGTTCAAAGCAAAACATGTTCTTGCCCTGCGTCTGTCGAAGAAGGCTATACAATAAACCCCCGCCGTGACTGCCCTTTAAGAGACAAACTGTTAGCATTCTGTAAAGGTTGAATGTAACAAAGCAAAGGGAGACTAAGCAAGCAGTAAAAGTAAGCAAGCAAAGTTGTGCTACTGATAGGAACACCATAGTCCAATAAAAAAAACATGTTTCTCCTGCCATCTTAATTTGCCTGTGTAATAGCTGTTTTATTCAGACACAGACACATATATAGGTTAGTGGAGAGCTGTGATAATCTAATACATGATCTCATAAGATTTTGTCAATATCCATCCTGGGTAAATGGGTTAGTGCTATTTCAGATGCCTGGAGTTGTGTCTGCCTCCAGCACAGTCTCTCTACCCTGTTCCCTCTCTTTTTATATCACTGTGGGGATTTTATAAAGGAACATCACATCAGCCGGCAGCAGTAATAATCCCTCTCTTGTTGAAATCCTTTTTACATGATTGCTGGCAGTGATCCAAAGCCAGCAACCGGATGTATAAACGGAAGCAGAACAAACCAAATAAGCCACAAGAAGAGCATTACTTCTGTGTCATCGTGGACAAATGTGTTTTCACAGAAGTGGCTCTTACAGATCGAACACACCTCGCAGGGAACAAAAAGCAATGGTACTTAAAAAAAAAAAACAATGCTACTGCTGTGCAGCCTGTGGATTATTAATTAGAAAGTAATAACACAATAAAAACAACCTCTTTATAAGCCACATATATTAGAGATCCCAGAGGAAAGTACAAGGGACTTTGTTAACTTCAATTTGGTCAAATGCAAATTTAGTACAGCTCGTGTACAAGGCAGCTATTCATTAGACCAAGTCTAAACTAAAAGACACATCAAGGCCTGATGAATGGAAATGGAATCTCATTAGTGTGGGATTTGTCATGTAATGAATAAATGAAATCTCACTGCATTAATTCAGTGTCATAGTAATGAGACTGTGCCATATTTTTTCATTCATGTCTTTTACAAGGGAATAACTTATTTGTTAAGGAAGCGGGATCATTTTTCTTTGTCTAAGATGCATAAATGAATCTTTATTATCTAGACATATAGTTTATTTATCATTAACGCAATAACATGCTGTTATGAGTTTTTTATTGACATTGAAATGAGGATCTATTGTGGAAATGATCCACGTGTTCCAGGCAGAGAAGAGATGAACTGGCTTGGAGAGTGAGATCAGAAAGACATAAGAAAAACTGAACTAACTTATTTTGCATGAACTAAGCACTTGACATTTATGCTCTTGTGACCTGATATTTAAAGGTCCTCCTATGCGTAGGTCTTAGTGCTTAGTTTCACAGTCGGGCCCAACAATGAGAGCCAGTCGAGTGTGACACACTCGTGTTTCGGGGGACAGGTGGCAGCGCCGCCTGGTCTTGAAGGCCTTTGTCAATTTCTACTTACGGTAATGTCAGTCCAGTCTCACTTGCTCTGTGCCTGGCTGCTGTCTGTCGTACTGAGCTCTGACTGTCATTACCGGAGATTAGCCATCACGTATTAAGATCATGCCTGCTTAATTATTAACAAGCCGGGTATTTCTAGTCATTCTTCTTTTGCTTAGCACTATATTTTTAACTTCATAATGCTGAGATTAAACTGCGTGATACTCTAAACACAGTGAAAGATGGTATTATATTTTTGTACGTGCATGTTTAAATGTGGCTATAAATGAATTAGTTTGTCACTGTAGGGGGCCGCTGAGATGAGTTGACATTTTGGGGTCATGTGCCACAGTATGACCTCGAACATCATCAGCAAGCGTGGTCCCCTACAGAGCCTTATTGTATTTGTTTATTCATTTATAATTTCGATTCAACTTTATTCATATAGCGGCAAATCATAACAGAAGTTAGGCCTATCTCGTGACACTTTCCATAGAGAGCAGGTCTACCTTGAGAAAGCACTTGCCGACAGTGGCAAGGAAAAACATCCTCATCTGTAAAAACATCTGTAGCATTTAATATATGATTAATAATTACAGCTAAATGCAAATTCTGAGTTGATCCATATATTGTTTAAGTGAACGGATAACAGCACACATTCACATTGATCACTCTGTATTTGTTAATATTTTGCCTGTGCTGGCACAGCTGAAATATGATTCTAGTATCTTTCTCACAATTATCTGCGGAAGACTAGACAGAGCACAGCATTCCATATTCTCCTTCCCATGCTCTGTTCTTGTGATTATTTATAACTTCCCCTCAAAACCCAGAAACCAGGCCATCAATAAACAGCCTGTATAGAACAGGCTATGAGATCCTCCTATTAATGGTTAAGAACATTATTTGGCCTGGCCAGAAATGTGCTTTAGAGTGTGTGCATCTGCCCAGCTGTGTGATACATCCCCTGGGGTTCAAACACTTGGCACAGCAGACAAGGGGTTGTGCGGCAGTTTGGAGAATGTGCAGCACAGACTTGCCTTCAAAGAAGAAAGTGGCTTGGCTTTTCCTTTCCAAATCCTTTCCAATGGGCTCTGTTATAATTGCATGTTGACTCAATTAAGGTACCACTGTAGGTTATAATCATGTTGGGAGTTTTCTCCCGGGCCAAGCCAGAGGCAGACTTCTTGTATGAAGCAATGCAGTAAATTGAAGGTGACGCTTCACAAGTGTATTCTTTTTTGTTTATGCTTTTTATAAGTGATCTCTTCTGTGCTCCCAGTGTTTAAAAATAGCCGATTCTCCCCTCAGCTGATTCTGCGGCTATTTTCAAGTGCGTATGATTCTGCAGAGCTGATATACACTACAAAGAGCACCAACATGCTGAGTCACTATGTGGAAGCTGTTGGTGGGTTGCTTCTGGCAATGGCAATAATGGCGCCTTTAAAGTCTTGCTCTGCTCAAGACCTACTTTCAAGGACAAATTTAAGACATGCGGTCTACTGATTTAACAGAATTATCGCATATTTTCTCCTTTATGTGGTTTGTTTATGCTTGTATACTCTTTATATACACATAATGGTTTGTTTCCATTAGCTATAACATCACAAAACACAAGATAGCAGTTCCTTTAATGTATGCAGGCACCTTAACTCCTCTTCCTTTATCTGGCCTGTTTATCTGCCAACAGCTCATGTGTCACAGTACTGCAGAGGCAACCACGAATAAAGGTTTCTTTCAGCAGAACCATGAAACTTCAGTTTGAACTTTGAATTTTATTCTTATTGAAAATGTATGAGCGTATAAAAGATACAAACTTGGAACTGTTAAAAAGTTGATTACCTTGAATTATTTAAAAAAAAATGTTCTGTTCCTTTCCCTTCTTAAACATGTTATCCTGTGATCATATTAAATCAAATTAAATCATGCATGCTATGTTGTGCAGTATGGCGAGAAAGGTCTAATGTCACCCATAAGCATTTCAGTAAGAGGTAGAGTTGCTTTCTGATGAGCTGAAAATTGCACCATCCATCACTCCAAGGTCAGGTACCTTTTTTTAAAAAAAAAAAAAAAGTATGTAAGTATGTGATGTTCTCCCTAGAGTGCATCAGTAAAAAGCCCAGGCCATCGAAGTGCTGAGCCAGAACATCCACTCGTTCACTTTGGAACATATGGTCAGTGCAAGTCAGCATCCTCCCTTACTGTAGTTCAGAACTAGAAGGGGAGAAAACTGTCATTGTCAGCTTATATTGTGATTCCACTCTGTAGCGTGGCATGGTCTTTTTGTCATGGCAATGTGTTGAGCTTGGGAGTTAATGGCATTTCCCTCAGGATTAATGGTTCCCTCTTGTAGCCACTATAGCAAATGGGATATTAGTTAGACGACTGATCAGGTCTAATCATTTTTCTCAGGAATTAGGAAGTGTAGTGGTTGTACTGTAATAGTCTTTTCTGAGAAACCAGGCACATTGTTTCATTGATCTCAGATTCCACTTTTCTATCAATACTTCTGGTTTATAAATCATCTGTCAATATAGTATTGATTTTATCTAAATATAGGCCAAGGTCACATATAACATCCTAAACCCATCACCACTTTCCTACAATTCAATAAAGTGTCTTATAGCCATATACTATATAGTCTATTTATCACTGTGACCTCTGCTCCAGAGAGATTTCATGATGAATAGTAATCCTATAAAACGTCCTTGTGAGCAGGTCCAGTATTTTTTGTTACTTCCTAACAGATCAATATTCATTTTGATCATATAAGGCCCAGGGAGCCTAACACAGTGTCTCAATGATTTGTCCGGTTAAACAGCCTCGCTCACTGCAGTGTGCTTGCCCGTCTGCCAAAGTCATGCTTGGTCTCTGCCTCTCTGTTGAACAATTTGGCCACACTGCTTTTGTTTAAAGGGATGAAATTACAGTACAATTTAACCTTAAAGACTGATATCAGATAATAGCTTGAGCAGGTTTTTTCAAGTGAATAAAATCATTTCTTCCATTCAACATAAACTTTCTCCTTATTCCTCTGCAGATGAGTCTCTGTTGGACTCTACCCAACACCCCGTGGGATTTCTTGGAGATGTTCCAGGTTCAACAGGGTCATCACCATTAGCCTTACCAGCTTCACATCACACTGCCTTTGACAGGCCAGCCTCACCTGGTGCCCTGCCATCCAATTCTGAACCAAACCATGAAGTTAGGACTGCTGACATGACACATTTACAGTGGGGACATGTTGCTTTTCTAAACTCCTTCACAGTAAGTGACAGCCTTGCAGAAGAAGAACATACACTTTCCACTCCATCCTTAAGCCCCTCCAAACCTGCATTGGGGTCTAGCCCACAATTTGAGGCACCAGCTAAACTCTCCACAGACTGGATGCTTGCCAGGTCAAATTCTGCCAAGCAGGCTTCCTCTCCTTCTCTAGCACCTACAGGATTCCAGCTGCAGCCTCAGTCAAATATATCCCTAAAGTCATTAAGCCCCTCTGCTTTTACAAAGTCAACAACACCTCAGCTAGGTCTTAATTCTGAGCAGAAAGCAACTTTCAGCAAACAGCAGGATGGTGCATCAGTGCAAACACCGGCAACTGTGACCTCACTTCCTGGTCAGTCTCTTGAGCCTCCTAAACTGGCTGTTGACACTCTGGCAGATGAATCTCATAGTAATATCCTGGATGTGAACCAGCTGAGCCCCAGCAGTGCCCCTTTGGAGAACAAACCAGCACATGACATAAACATGCTACCCAACCCAGAAGAAATTCTGGCCCCTGGCTACAACGTGCCTTTCATTGCTCCCCTCCCTACATTACCTCCATCTGAACCCACTGCGGTCTCTCCAGAGGACTTCTACCCCACCAACACGATGGAATTTGACTGGGGGTCTGGGGACTACTTGGAGACAATGTCCTTCCTAAATTCAGATGAAGAGGACTACTCTCTGGTAACCAAGGTGCCCTCTGACTCATATGATCTGGAAGAATATACAGAAAGCTATGACACATCCTTCCCTTCCAGAGTAGGCATATACCCTTCGTCCTTGCATCCTCTTCATACCTCTCCTTCTCCCAGCCTCATGACAGCATACAGCACCATTGTTCCACTAAAAACCATTTCTCCTTCCTCTATTTCCCCTACAATTCACTATATACTGGAACCTACTCCCGCATCTAACAGTGATATTCCTGACGCATCAGACATAGATTGGCCCGATACATTCACAATTCAACCGACAGATGTCCTCTTACCTGACATGAACAGCTTGGAGTATTACACCACTCAGCTGAACAGGGAGAACAGCAGTTCAGACACTGGAGCTGAACACAGAGGGAATGTTACTGTGGTGTCTATCAGTTCTACAGACATCGCACCCACCAGCAGCATCGCCAATGATACCAAGTTGACTGAAGATGAGTCCTCCAGTGATCTGTCAGGGTTTGAACCTCCTGACGAATTAACCACAGTAGTACCCACAGAGGACAGTCCTCAACTGGTCAATGCCTCTGAGCCTTTTCTGGATCCTTCCATAGTCCCAACCCACTTCTTTGATCTCTCTTCCTCCACCTGGAGTAGTCAGGTGTCCACCACAGATTTGGATGTACCTACAATAACTGTTGGCCTGGATAGTACTGCTTTAACAGAAGACCAGATTGTACCCAGTACCACACCTTTTCTGCCAGATGTTGTAATGTCTTCCTCCTCTCTGACAGATGTGCATTGGTTTGTTACTGAGTCATTCCAACCGAGTACTATACAAGCCACTTCTGTCTTTCCTGCAACCATACCCTTTTCCCTTGTTCCAACTGAACCGGCTGCAAACGCAACTACAACAGAAGTAACTCCCCAAGACTTTACTTTTACATCTGAACAAACTCCTAATATCACATTAATTCCAACTGAACCCCCGTCAAATGTTACTTTGGTCCTCCCAGACGTGTTAGGTGATCAGGGGGTGACTGAAGATGGAGTTGACATTTCAGCCACAATGACCTTGATTCCAACTAGCAGTGAAGCTAATACAGTCTCTGCTGTGCCCACGACTACAACTGCCACCACTACTTCTCATCAAGCCACAAGTAGAACTACTGTCGCCACTGAAGCCTCAACTAGTGTCAGCATCATCTCTACCACCAGTGAAAAGACCACAGTTACAACTACAACTACAACAACAATATCAAGACAGTACCTCTGCAACCTTGACAAGCCTGCTTATTTAGTAAAAATTGGTAAGTTTGACATTTGATCATGTTTTGTTAAATTACAAAAAATATATAATCTACATGTATGATGTATGGAATATATTAAAACTGTAGCTACACACTTGAATAAAAAATATACATATACTAGAAACGTCTTCCAACATACAGTAACAAGTCTTTAACCATTCATATGCTTTCTCTTGAAGGTTTTCCATCTGGGGCCACGGTTGGATATGCCAAATCTCAAGTGAGAGACATCCTGAAAGGAGAATTCAACAAGTCAGTGGAGTTGCAGGTAAATGTATTAATCTATTAGTTAAGCTATTTTATTCATTTTGCGGTAGTACCGTGCAAAAGCAACGTTCAGTTGCAACATAAGTGTATTATGATGTAAAAAAAAAAAAATTACTATTACAGATTCTGAAGGTGATGGCCCTCACATCAAAGTTTGTGTATCTCAGCTCGTGTATGTTTGTGAGTGTGTGCATTGTTTGTGTGTATGTGCACAGTGATAGAGATGACACATGAAGGCCAGACCACTCCTTGAGTTTTTCTATCAGTGTCTCTGTGATAAACAAACTGCAGGAGTAGTCACATCAAGATCCACAAGACTACAGTGACCTCTGAAAAACATCAGCTGCTTATTTAACACAAGCCACTTAACTGTGAATGAATGATTCTAACGAATCATTTGTCTATGTCGTCTGTTCGTGCTTTGTCTGTCAAGGTTGTGGACCCCCCACCAAAGTTTGTGTTTCGGGTGGTGTCTGGCCCAGTTGTTTACACAGCCATATCTGTCATCAACGCACTGCGAAGGTCTGGCCGCCGCTTCCTGTCTGTGTCTCCCAGCTGGGCAATACCAGACAATAAATATCAAATCCACACAGGTAAATGACCTTTCAACAAGCTGTTTCATTGTCAACATTTGAATTGTTTGTGATAACCTTTTTAAACTCTAGACGCTGCTTTTTACTCTTTGCAGTGCTGCAGTTTGTTCCTGGTCACATAGATGTGCGGTTCTGCAACTTCAGTGAGAGCATTGAGAAAGGTTTGACCATGGCCTTTGCAGAAATGCGTCGGCGCTCAAAGGAGTCAACCAACTTTACAGTGCATGTGAGTGGAACCAGAAGGCAGGGAAGCATGAGATGTTTCTATTAGCCTGACCCTTCTGAATAATAGCCTTTGTCTGCCTGAGCTGGCAATCTCCAGTGGAGACTATAGTTAAACGTAACATATTGTATCATCTGTCTGTCTGAAGAGAAACAAGTTTAGTTTTGTGGACATATTTAAGATCACTGTTTGCTATTAGACCTAAAGTACTACTTTGGTTGGACAGAGTCGGATTCGTGCTTAATATGTCCACCCATTTTCCATAATTTATTAGATCGCCGTGGTGATATATCTCCATGGTAAGCATACGGTAGAAGCCCAGACATCACTCTCCCTCTCTCTGTATCTCATCCTGATAAGATGCCCAGAGCAACAGAATTCTGTCTCTTTCCAACACAAAAGAGAGGCTGTTCAACTATTCTGTGAGCAGAGATACCAAGCAAAGGAAGCTTATTTTGGCCAGCTATATCCACAATTTCAACAGAAATCATGGCAATGGGCAACGATTCAGTCACCTTCAAGCTTGGCTCCTTCTTTACTTTCACTGCGGGTGCCACACCAATCCTCCTGTCCACCTCATTCTCCATCTTACCATTGCTCATAACAAGACCCCAGGATACTTCACATGAATACTTGTACTTGAATGTGTTCATGCTCTAGTTGTTGAGTATTAAAGAAGCTTACTGTTTGTTAATAAAGAGCTTATTTGGCTATGTGGTTAGTTGGCTTCAGTGGAGTTTTGTGTAATCCTATTACACTGATGCTTGCATTATAGTCTTTTAGTTGGAATAAATGTAAGGATTAAATCAAGCATTTGTTGCAGCATGGAAATATTTTCTGAACAGCTAGCAAACTGTGCCCCTGGCCACACTGCCCAGTTTGTGTTCTACTTTCCAATCACTGAAGCCAATGATTTTTCACATTGGGAACTTCATTGTAACTCTTAAAGAGACAAACAGGCTTTCCCAGAAACTACATCAACGGCAGAATGGAAAATGTTTTATACATATTGCTGTGTAATCCTCTGTATGCTGAACAGTGCGTTTGTCGAATTTTAGATTGTAAACATCACCATGGCTGCTCCTAAGTATCAGGAACAGCGGCTTGTGAGGCAGCCGGTGGACATCACCTTCACTGTGCGTAGTTCAAGAGGTTATCTCATGGGCTCAGAGGTTAGCAACACTCTGATGAAGCTCACGATGGTGGAATTCAGCTATTACATGGGCTTTCCTGTACTGCAGATAGCTGAGCGTAAGTACCAAAAAGTTCTATGTTATAATATTTCCACTTATTCATATGTCCCCACTGGCAGCTGGTGTGTTTTCTCATTCTCATGAGAACATTCATTCAATGAGCTAAAACTTACTCCACTTAAATTTTGTATTGTTTCCAACAGCTTTCCATTATCCGGAGTTAAACACCAGCCATGTGCTTCGCTCCTCCTGGGTTAGAACAGGTATGGCAGTTTCCATTCTGGATGTGGCGAAAAGCTGCTACAGCTACTTCAAACCCTGAGACCCTTTTGTGCTGATACCCTGTATGCTTTGTCTGTTGTATGTATACACAGTGCTCCTGGGTGTGCTGGACCAGAAAGTGAGCGAGAGGACTTTCCAAGCCAGCATGGAGCGCCGGGTGGCTATGTTACTCGGGGAGGCAATGGGATTTGTCAGACGTGTTAAGAGAGCGACCACCATAGGCAACAGCAGTGTTCAGGTACTGTATCTATGAATAGATTTATTCAATATTCAGTGAATATATTCACAGCTGCGGAGCCTTTGGAGGAGATAATACATGCGGGGCAAAATCAAGCGTCACAAGTCATTTCATGTCAGGGTTTTTGTGGAGGAAAAAGGCAACCAGGGTTTTTTTTTTTCCTCCTCCTTGAATTTGTTGCCAAGACACAATATCCTGAAACTTTTAGCTGCTGCAGTTGTCCCTTTTATTTCAACATGCTGTCTGTTTTAAAATTTCAAAACGAAAGTCGTCAATTATGGCTAAGACAGACATATAGTCTCTGGAAACATTGTACAGGGTACAATAGAGTTTAATTTCATCACACAACAAAACTCTTTCACAAGAGGTTTGTTAATGGACTACTCACTAAACCTCGAAAAAGACATCCTGTCTTGAACCATTTATATCATTATTCCCACATGCAAGCTCTAACTACCTTGCCTGAGCACTGAGGCTTCATTATGTGAGTGTTTCAGTGTTTGTAACCACTGAGAGCCTTACTGCTTTACTAATCAGGCTCCAGCTTTTGTGGGTTCGCTCCGCACCTGCTCAGCTCATCTCAAAGGGGACAGGATAGGGCTCTGTCTCCATGGCAACAGCATCCCATTCAGGCCAGGAGCAAAGCCACTCAAAGACCACAACCTCACGAGTCCTTGTTCTTTCGCCTTTTCCTCATTTCTCAGTCCTGTTACTTGATGTGAGCTCCTGTGTGCAACGGAGCTGCTAAGAGCAGATCAATTATTAATTGTTTCTCCTTCCCTGTCTGTATCCTGCAGTTGGGATGATTAAGAGTGTGTCTCTCTGTTGTTGATGGGGGTAGACATTACAGAGGAAGAAATACAGGGACGAGTGTCAGTAAACGACTCAAAAAATCAGACGAACGGGGAGAGCAAAACACCTGTTATGGAAGACGAGAGATGCATATTTGATCTGACCTCATTAAGTCTGAGTGCACACGGTGGTCTTTAAACAGGGGGGTTGTCAGAGTGATAAATATCATCCATGGATGAGTAGCGGCCTCACTCTTTCTGACCTTTCTGCCTCCTGCATTGTTGTCTCCATAAAACCCACAGAGCAGTTTAGGAAAACAAGGCACCATTTTCTGAAGCTTTGGTGTCTGTGTCTGTGCTAAGATTAGATCTCTGGCATCCTTTGTGCCTTTCAAAATGACATTTTCACAGTCACAAATATGAATTTGTTATACATAGAAGCCTTTATTACAGTATGCGCTTGTGTTCCTTCCAGTTTTGGTAGGATACTGTCAGGGAAGTTTTTTTGTTCATTTCAGAAACTCGTCTCTGAGTGTCTGTGTCTGTGTCTGGTGACTCAGACTGAGCGAAGAATCCTTTGTCTCGCTCTTTTGCACACACACAGAATTATACACATATCTCAAACAGATGCCTTAGACTGTCATGGCAGAATCAGTGTGGCGATGTCACCTATGAGAATACCTTATGAGTCTGGCTAGACAGATAAAAGGGGAGGTTGAACTAGGGTCGTGCACTATCACACACATTCACGCTGCCATCTTTCCACTCTAATAACCGTGCATGGACTAGATTAAACCCTGGATTAGGGAGCCTGTCCAGCCGTTTTTCTGTGTCAACCCAGGCGTGACCTACACTTTCCTCTTTCCAGTAATGCAGACAGCAGACTGTGCTGCGCCTCAGGGCACCCAGAGGGAGACTGCACACGCACAGACACATTAGACAACATGGAGAAATATTTAAACAATGAATGCCCCAGTGGGAATACAAGAGCACGAGTTGATATATCATGAGCATGCTATCATAATCTATTTTTGTGTGTGTTTCAGGGCTTGTAGACATTTTTTCATACATAAATAACAAAATAATAGAAAAGGATTAGTAAAGCTCGACAGACCTAAAAGACATGTACAATACATTCAATACAATTCATATATTTCGTTTCCAGAGACATTAAATTAATGTGCTCTGCTCTCAAATCAAAAAGAGAGCACTTGAATATGTAGTTTGATATACTTGAAGTTTAATCAGGGGCTTTTATAGCAAGTTTTAGTAGAGCGTGAGGGCCAAATAGTTTCAGCAGTCACAAAAACTCCGAAGAATATTCATGTTCCAGAAATTTATAGAAAATGAGGTACCACGCTCTCCATTACAAAGTCATCTTTATTACTGAAATTGTGACACTTTGCTCATTAGGGCCTTCATCAGTCATTCCATTTTTAATACAGAGCATGGAATGCGTCATCTTCCATGGATCCAGTGTTCATTTTTGGAAGCGCTTCTTTTCCAGCTGCTTGAGCACCGTTTATGGGCCGCAAATGTTGCAGTGGGGAAACACTGACAGACAGGAACATGAAAATTAAAACACGTCACACCTCTTGTCCCTTTTTGCTTTATTTAAATGGAGGCTCACACTAGTCTACACTTTACAGTGTGCGCGTTTGTGTGTGTGTTCTCAAAGTTAGAAACAAATTGGAGCAAACAATGAAAAGACAAACATTGGTGAATGGTAATCAATGGTAAAGTTCATCAACTGAGACATGAAAACCTTTCTCAAGAATATTGCTAAAAACCACAAAACTGAGGATTCCAAGCCGATGTCCCTGAGCAATGAGTAATAAAGTTTATTGAGTGTCCTTCAGCCTTTTTCCTACATCTGGACATGTTTATATTTGGAAAAAGGCATAAGATGCCATGATGCCTGCCAACTGTTTGAAAGAGCGGCTGACGGTACCGACAGCCATCTTGTAATAGTCAGCAGGCCTGGCGATTACTCTTTGTAATTGTGTGACAGCCATTTCCGCATACAAGACAATGTGTCCTGTCAAATAATGAATGTTTCCACATTATGCCAACATATTAATGCTAACACTCCCAAACACATGGCAGTCTAGGACTGCCAGATTCTAACTGAACTTTTAAAGTGATATTACATAGAGTGATAGTATTTTTGTGATTTTTTTGCGGCCCCACTTTCCGAGTGCACTGTATCACTGTAATGAATGAACACACACATGCAGATGCAGTGTCTGTCTGTCAGCCTTTTATTTCACCAAGCTCTCACCACCGACTAGAAGTCAGTCCTACATTTATTCTTGTCCTGTGGCTTCTTGCTCGGTCACTCTCCCTCCAGCTCCCTCTGTCAACATGCTCTTCGCCTCTGCCATTGTGTCCACAGAGGCTGCTGAGCTCGCTTATATTACCCGCTTACCGAGCGCCGGGTATGAAGCACAACACAGGTTCCTCTCCCCAGTCAGCATTCCCCCTCCCAAATCAGGCCTGAATGAACCCCAGTGAACTAACAATTGCCCAGAGCTCTGAGCTCACAGTCCAGACAGCCTGGCTAACAAACTGAGGTAACATTAGCTAACACTAGTGGTGGTGGAGGGTGGTGAAAAGTCACATAGTGAAAGAACAGGCCACACCATTCACCTGATCAAACTGTAGCTAAATGTTTTAAAATCTACTGCCGTAGCTCAGAAAAATCATTTTAAGACTCTGATAACAATACTCAGACGTGGATGACATGCTGTACCTTCCTGCTTTTATCCCCTCCCAGGTTGTAAGTGCGAGCCGACTGGTAGGTGTGGACCACCCGTTGGAGATAGTGTACTTTGTGGAGGGTCCCAGCGGTCAGAGGGTGCCTGCAGCTCAAGCAGCCAACCTGCTCAACAGTATGGACGTCCAAAGGGCTGCCATCATCTTGGGATATCGTGTCCAGGGCATTTTGGCACAGCGTGAGTACCTTTTGCAAAGTAGATAGCGGACATTCAAGGACAGCAGAGTGATGTAGTGATTAACAAAATGGTCCTCTAAATGGCCAAATACATAGCTCCCTAGAGCTATAGTGTCCTGGAGCAACACTGAGTCACTGCCATTTTTCCATGTCCAGTCATGGAGTTCAATTTTCAGTAATAATTATTATTTTTACTGTTACATTGATGTTTTGTTGGGCCTGTTTTGCTTTCCAAGGTCTAATTACAGTTAAGTAGAGTTAAATAAGTGCTGAAACAGACTGATACAGAAAGCTAGAGAAAGGACACAATATTAAGACTGCTGCTCATGAGCTCCTAATAAAAAATAAAAAAAGAATACAAGCTAACCCGTGGCTCCATGTGTTCCTTTGTATGTTTATAGTAACATTTGAGCTAATTACCTCCCTGCATACAAGTTGTACCAAAAGCCTGTCTTTCTCATTAAGAATCTAAACAAGGGATGAAGGCCTAATGAGAGCCCCTCAAGGGAGTTCTGCGTCTGTGCTGACTGTGTTCTCTTTCGGTACTTTCCCAGGGGATGAAATCAGTGTTAATTAAAATTAATGAAGGTCTGTATTGAAGATTACAGCATTCAGACAAGAGCCAGCGCTCCAGTGATACCACATGTTTATCTTTGCATTCTCAAGGTGTTGGTGAATATCCTTAAAAGGAATAAAAAGATACGTTTGAAGTATTGGATCACATGCAGTAATGAAACAAGTCAGTATGGTGCAGATTTGTGGCTAAAGCTTAAACTGAAAACTCTCAACTTCTTTCTTTTATAGCGGTAGAGAAGGTGGCAACCTCACCCTCTGATGCTGAGAACACAAACATGTGGATCGTCATCGGAGTGGTGATTCCCCTCCTCGTGGTGATCGTCATCATTTCCATCCTCTACTGGAAACTGTGTCGGACAGACAAGCTGGAGTTCCAGCCAGACGCTATGACCTCCATCCAGCAGAGACAGAAGGTAGAGTCCAGTCAGTTTTTCTAGTTTCTGACTTCACCTCCAACTTTATCCTGTCTGTTTTTCAATGTAATGTCAGATCTACAGTTCATTCCCTAAATTAACTTACGTTGACAGTGATTGGCACCACAGTCACTGTAAAAACATCAGTCAGCAAGAGGAGAAAACAATATTTCAGTGACATTACAGGGACAGTTTACTATTTGGGGAGCGAATGAACTTCATCATGTAACTCTCTGTGAAACCACAAGCTGTAGTTTTAAATGTCAGCGTATGTTCAGATTAAACAAGCAAGAGGTAACATGCTATTTAACAAGCTTAGTGGTATTTTTCAAATTTGGAGTCAACCAGGCTAGCTATATCCCCAAATGTCAAACTTTTTCTTGAAATCAGCAATAATGACATCACCGCTCTACATAAATAACGTATGTAAGGTTACATTTATAGTTGGTTTTCCAAGCCTTACTGAGTTCATGGACAGTTTCGAGGCAGCTGCTCTGGAAAGCTAAAATTAGCAGCTCATTAATTTGGTGTATCTGTTATTGCCATGGATGTGCTATAGGACTGCACACATTCTGGACTCCATCATTTCTTCTTCTGGATGGGGTTAGTGAAACTTTATTGATCAGAATAAAGAGGGTTGTTAAGGGGCATGAGCTGGATTAGTGCTGTTAGCACTTGAAATGGGCTGTTCTTTTCTTTTCTTTTATTTTAAACATTCATTCACTTAAAACACCAACAAGAACAACCTGGGCCTTCAGCTCCCATCCGGCTCGATTTATTTTCAGTTTGTAACCATTGAAAAACGTATCCTTCCCTTCCGCCTTCACTTGAAATAGAAATAACAGCATTCGTCTGGAGCTTGTTCCCTGTCTTCGTATTACCTCTCTCACTGTAAAGCACATTTTGCCATGAAGTTAATTGACACAAGAGGGATTTCTATTGCTCTTTGATGTCCCCCTTTGAGATACTGTACATGCCAATGAACAAAATATTTTAAAACACTAATGAAATGGTTGGATAGTTTTTGCTAAAAAAAACAAAAAAAACATTTTGTTTACTCTGAGAGAATCAGGGTCAAGTTTACCAAAGAATTAAAGACCAAGAAGAGTTTTGCTCCAGTTTTATTTATGTTAGTTCCATGAAGGAGAATGCTCAGGTGTGTGGCATTTCTACTGCGCTGCCCTGATCAACAACAATAGCAGGGAGCATAGCGGTGTAACACACCTGCACACACCTGCAGTGGTCTTTCTCGGCTGTTGTCATTAAGACAAATGCCGCTGACAGCGGAGTAGCACTTTATTCTTTATTCTTTATTCTCTTTTTTTGCATGTTGCCATATTGCATTTGTATTTTTCACTTTCCCCGCCTTACTGGTTGATCTTTCTGTGTATGTCTGGCTTTAAATTCCTTCCACTTCCATTTCCTCAGTTGAGCTGAGCCGTGAACTAAACCCGTCCACATTGGGTTCGATGCAGTTAGTCTAATGTGCAGAAGTAACTACCACTTAGCCTGCCCTCTCTGCTTAACACAATCATCTGTCACTTAACCGCCATTCCCCTTCTCTCAGTCTACTGCCTCATTCAGAGAATCAAGGACCTCCCTTCCCCAGACACTCCCTCCGCCGAAAAAAGATATAGATTATAGTGAGGAGGAGTATGAGGAAGAAGAAGAGGAGTATGAAGAGGAGGAGGAGGAAGAGGAGGAGGAGAAGGAGATTAAAACAGGGAAGGTACAGAATAGTGTCTGCTGGTTTCTGTGTAGACGAGACTTTAGTTTGTGTGTGTGTTTGTGTTTGGCATCACTCGCCTAAGTTACATGAAGTAGTCAATAGTTCATATATTTGAATCGTTATTTTTTTAACCGGATATGTCAGATACAGAGATAATACTGTTATCACTCCAAGCATTTACGCTATCCACAATCACTTCTGCTTAGAAACCAGTAGCTCTTCCCAAGAGCAAACAGAGTATGAGCAGTGAGGAGGAAGATGAAGAAGAAGAAGAAGAAGAAGAAGAAGAAGAAGAAGAGGAGGAGGAAGAAGAGGTGGAGGAGGAGGAGGAGGAAGAAGAAGAAGAGGACAAAGATGAGGCAAAGAAGGGAATCAAACCAGAAGGGCAAAGGAGACGAGGGCAAAGCAAAGCAATGATAATGAAAACAGGCGAGACGAAGAAAGAAGACAGAGCGAAAGTGTTAACTGAAGGGAGGAGAGCCAAACGGGAGGTATACTGCTCAGTAACCGTAGAGCCTAGTGGTTGTTCGTGTTCATAGACGTTAGGATCCTGCTTTACCCGGTTGTGATGTCTAGACACAGAAAGTCCAGCATTACAGTGATCAGGTATCGGCACATTTATAGTCTTTAGATCCTGAGTAATAATCATACCCCTATGTCGTGAAGTAGTCACTGATTCATTTTGCGTGAATCGACTGTTTGTTGCCATTAAATGGGGCTAGGTAGTAATTAGTAAGTATATTGTGTGGGCGATATCAGTAGCTGTGTGTTTTCGTTCATTCAGCCTCAGTGTTAATTATAATGAGATGCCTTTTAGTATTTCAGCTGCAGCTTTTTGAATGACTGGCCTTGTTTATATGCCATGGAGAGGAGCACACACAAACATAAACAGACACCCTCTCTCCCTCTCTCTCCCTCTCTCTCTCTTCGGATTAGCAGTTTTATACTGGCAAGCATCAGACTGGATTAGCAGTTTTATAGCACCAAGCCTCTCCTAAGCCAGACGTTTTGCACCAGTTGTACGTATAATTCAGACAATTAAGAGGAACATGTCGTGTCACTATTCCTTTCTCTTGTATACACATTTAAGTGCCACAGGACCCGTGTTTGAGTCGAGATCTAACATCCTCTGTTTACTCCTTTGCTGTCGGAAAGTCCCGAGGGCTTTACACTCAAATAGTTTCACAGCCTCCACCCCCCCCACCACCGCAGCGGGGAAGGAATAAGCTCAATGTTTCCCCACATCACTCCCTCTCCCGCTCTCTTATATCCTTTCTCTTTAATCATTAATATCTGTCTGTCTGAGTCTCCCTCCTGGACACTCATCCAACGGTCATTCAACCTAATTATGTAGTTAAACTTGTCTGTACATCTATCTGGACGTCACTTCACTCGTTCACGGCTCTTAGTCTGGAGAGAATTTCAGGGCACCAGCCTTAGCTAGTCACTGTCTGAACCTGCTGCATATTGGCCACCATAGTTCACACAGCACATTAAGGTCCTCATTTAAATATGATTCCACCTCAAAGATGATTGACTTTACATTATTGAACACGTCCCTGTCATTAAATATTGACAGTATCTCTTCTCACACCCTCTCTGACCTCTGTAACTTCTGCCATCTTTCTTTCCATTCCTTTTTTCCCCCTTAAACTCTGTGTCCCTCTTTCTTCTGCCCCTGTCCTCAGTTGCAGGCCCCCAGTGTGAAAGGTTTTGACTTTGCCAAGCTCCATCTTGGCCAGCAGAGTAAGGATGACATCATGGTGATTCAGGAGCCTGTCCCGCCAGGGCCTGGCCCTGGACCCCTGCCCGTGTCCATTAAAGATGGCTTCAGTCCATCTGAGAACGGGGAGATCCCTACACCAATATCCAAAAACTCTGCCTCTTCCATCAAGACGTCCCGCAGCGGCCGAAGGCGAGGAAGGTCAGTGCTCTTTCTTACTCCAGAGCAGGAACAGTGAGAGCATTAAATGACATCAGGTTATGTCTGTATAGGTTATGCTGTCATAGGTTTTCAGGACAGAACAAAAAGTCCCAAAAAAAAGCAACTGAATTTACATTAGCAGTCTGTTTTAGCACTCAGTGCTGGCCACTATGCTCTAGTAACATTTCCTTGGTTTTAATTCCTCCCTGAAACAGATATTTAGATTTTTATTTAGTGTTTTAACCCCCATCACTTTCATTCGATTTTTCATTCGCCTCAATTGGAACAGTCAGTCAACCAGAGAAAAAAGCTTTTGACAGATCCACAGAGCTATTATTTATGCAGTAGACTGTGATGGAGCTTCACTCTTGGATTCAGTCAGTTGTCTACTGTATATCATTTGTAATTATTCATATAACATGCACATACTTTATTTATTAGTTCCAGTAAATAACTGTTATTGTGGCTGGGTTTCAGTGCAGTATATGGAATTGGTGCACCATTACCAGCATCTCCCAGCTCATCATCTGTTCAGGCTAATTGACATATGACTATTATGACAACTGACACATTACTATTATATTATCTAAACTAATACATTGTGGGATCGATATCCTCTCTTCTTAGATGTCAAGTAGTGTCTTGACAATTTACCACTGCAAGCTTTAAATCATACCAGCCTATATCTTTGTGAGAAAACACTATTTTTGTTTATGCATGGCACCTCAGCATGTTAGTGTATCTTCTATAATTCATGTGTGTCTTCTCCGGGTAGGATCTCGCCGTCTGACGGTGACTCAGTGGTAAGTGACCGTTCCAGTGAGCGGGAATCAACCGAGGAGAACTTGAGAGCTCACACCACGCCCAGCGACAGCAAGCATACCCGTAAGATCCCCATCAATGTTTTAAATGGCAAGTGGCCTTGGCAACACTCGCATCACTCCTCCAAACAGAAGAAAAAGCCAATATGAAAGGGGGGGAGGGAGGGAGGCAGGAACTGAAGGATTTGGGAGACATGAAGTGATAAAGACTGAGCAACTCAAGCTGGCATGATTTGATTGACAAGAGGGCCAGATTGAAGGCACGGGGGAGAACAGCATCAAATCCAAGCAGTGACACGAATTTTAAATTCCAGGGAAGAACAGCGAAGGTAAAAGAAACACCTGGTCGGAGCTCTATTCAGCGGTGGATAGAGGATCGGATAGAGCAGAGAGAAAGGAACAGGAGGGGGGAAAAAGCTGAAGTTACTCTATCTGACAGCTTGTTGATAGATTCAAGCCTGTAATGTCACTCAGAGACTATGTGCTGGAGCCAGAGGCAGTCAGGCACACAGACTGCAGCCTGACTCACCCACAGAGGAATGGTCTCTGTTTTGTTATTGATAAATCTCTGCCTGGAAGTGTATATGCTCCGCCACAATGTTTAGAAGTAGGTTGTATATGAGACAAGCTCAGTATTATGTCATGTACCATCTTTCCCTTTGCTCATTCGGCCGGTGTTTTGATCAGCGTGTGCTTTCTGCTCATCAGAAGCAGCTCCTTCCTTTCCTTCTCTCTGATTAATGAACTTCTCAAGACCAGACGAGAAGCTTTTATCAGCTGTGGGGAAATGACTCACTTGCCTTACCCTCTCTCTTTGCCGTCTCCCCTTTATTTTTCTTTTCATTTCTAAAGGTTTAAACAAGACTCACTGTGGCCAGACTTCAGTTCACTCGACTTTTATTGCTATTTTTATCGTCAACACGTAGTAACCAGTTCTATCTTAGGTGCTTTTATTTAATCTCCTTCCCCTCAGTAAAACTCTTTTTTCCCCTTTCTGTTGCTGTTTGCAGGCAAGAATAGAATTGGTAAGAGTTTGTCCTTTTTGCGTCTGTGTCTCCATAGACGTCAGGCTTGACCTCCGGCAGCTGTATCTGTGTGTTGTCCATTTGTTTCTGTGGTAGTTTTGTCCTCGTCTTGTTCTCACCATCCATCATCTGTCCGCTGAGCTGTCAGTCACTGCGTAGAGACAATCAGCTACACAAACAAAAGCAAAGACACTGTTTGAAATGAAGTGAAGCTTTTGAAATAGTCGGTGTTCATTTCATGCTACCAGTAGAAGCATTTACTCCACGCTCTTGTTATCAGTTGTATTTCAAATATAGCTATGTCAGTAAATAAGGTGAATGTTTCATAGAGATCTTCACGCTGTAGTTGTCTCTGCTTTGTCCTCCCCAGCATTTGCATTTAGACTTGCAACGACCACGCAGCGCTGACCGAGTTATGACCTCTGTTATTCTACCGTCCTCAGGTCCTCCTCCTATCAACGGCACAAATGAGCAGCTGTCCTCAGCCTCCATCTTTGAACATGTTGATCGGATGTCTCGTGCGGCAGATGCGAGCAGGAGACTCCCCAACAAAGTCCAGCTCATCGCCATGCAGCCCATGCCCGTGCCACCGCTGCATAGCCCACCTGTCAACGGAAAGCTGTCTCCTGACTCCAACCAAATCAACAAAGAGGTTTGCTCCTCTGACATTATTGCTTGGCAAAAACTTTTTATTAGCAAATAAATGAAAACGTATTAAATATTCTTTTTCACACATAAGAGACAGTCTGCCAAGAATGTTCTCGAGTCGAGTGACTTATTTATGCTTGTTGCTAGAAAATGTATCGAAATACAAGCAGGCTAGAAAAAGACAGAAAATGTGTGGATAATTTACTTGTTCAGTCAGAGCAGAAACAAACACTGACTAAATTGTCTTTTTATCAGACACCAAAGAATCAAAGGCTTAATTAATTTCATCAGTGTAACAAAGAAGATGTAATAGAAGACGATGACAGCACTGCATCTCCTCTGAAAGATGTATTTTTCCAATTTACTGGTTAAAATAGACATGCTATTATTCATTCTGTGATGCTGCTATAGTATATGTGCGTGCAGTGTTGTCACCCTGCTTGCTGAAGTCTTATTTCATCTACAGTTACCCAGTCTATGCAGATCTTCTCTCTGAGGTCTAATGAGGTCATTCTCTCCTCAGATCCAGGTAGCATTGAGGCACAAGTCAGAGATTGAGCACCATCGCAACAAGATACGTCTGCGCGCCAAGAGGAAGGGCCACTACGACTTCCCCGCCATGGACGACATGACGAGTGGCCACGCAGATCAGAAGGACCAGGATCGCATTTATCAGAAAGCACAGATACAGATCGATAAGATCCTGGATCCAGATGCCCAGATGTCGTCCATCTTTGTGGGATCCAAGAAAAGGTTGGACTTCGTGTTTTGGATTATTTGCACTTGTTTAGACAAGCTGTGTGTGCGTGTGTGTGTATGGCTGTGTAAGCTGGCTGTATACATTTAGTCTGTAAATAAAGAAATGCTCATAAATAGATGAGTTAACATTTCTCCTTTTTTCTTTCTCAGTGGTCGGGGGAGGCGCTCTCCCAAACAGAGGATGAAGGAGCAGCTGAATGGAGGCATGATGGAAGCAGACAAAGACCACCTCATCACTGAAGACAGTGATGCTGCTTACAGAAAGTGTCCTGGAGTCAACAATGTGGCCTACGTGGTGAGTAGTAGAGGAGAATCGTGACATTTGCGTCTTACATATCCCGTAGCACCCCTAGCTCTCTAACTCCGTGTAAATATGTCGTGTTTCTTCAAGTCGGACCCCGACCAAGGCCCAGGATCTCCTCACAGGAGCCCCTCCCCCACGGATGACGTTTTCTTGGGACCCACTTCCTCTCCTCCAGGCCATGCCCCTCCCCCACCCCCGTACATGCCTCCACAGCCCTCCATTGAGGAGGCGCGGCAGCAGATGCACTCCCTGCTGGACGATGCCTTTGCTCTAGTGTCGCCCACCTCTCAGGGCAGCACAGCAGGGATCACTCTCCCAGGGGTCAACGCCAATCCCCCTGCCTCCAGCCCTCCGGGTCGTGGCCCCAGACCTTGGGGTCCATCGTATCCACCTCCTAGCTCTTTTCCTGCTGTAAGTGGCCATTCCCGAATGTGGAATCGACAGAGTATTAACCATTAAGTCAGTGTCATATAATACTGCATTCATGAACGCTTGCAGCAACTAATGCTTCTCTGTGGCACCTAAGCTGCTAGCTTAAGTTCCTGTAAGCTGTATTCTGTCATGCATCTGTTCATTTCACTAATCTAGGGACAGACTAAGAGAAATAGGCTCCCTGCTTTCATTTGTAACAGCAGAACGGTGAATAGATGCATGTGAAATCCTTTGTATTCACTATCTCCTCCCTTTCGCAAGGTTTTTATTTAGCTCGTTCCCAGCATGAAGCCGATAGCTTCAAGTTTAATCGTGTCCTCTTAGCAAACTAATCAGTTAAGCATTCCTCCATCTGTCACCTTCATGGAGCTGCGACCTTACAGCCCTGGTCAGCTCTCCGCAGCTCCTAAGACTCTACAGTAATATACCCATGTGCTTGATCGGCATTAGCTCCTGTCAGTGAAGGCTGGTTTCAAAGAAAGCTCTGAATAATAAGCTCGGTGTTTGTTTTTCTACGTATCTAGGCTGTTTATTGTAGAGAGGTCAGGCAGCACCATTCAAAGGCCAGTTTATGCAGTCCTGCAATTTGTTGGCTAACACATTCAGCCATGATACTGCGGGTGCGTTGCACATAGTGTTTCATGTTATATACAGGGAACTGCCACAAGACAAAATAGAAATTATCTCTACCTCTCCTTTGAAATTCATACTGGAGGGTGGAGCTAAGCTAAAATTAAATAAAGGTTTCCATTGCCTGTGGGGATTATAGGTAGAAAGAAATAGTACTTGAGAGATGGGGGTGTATCATATTAGTGGTACTGGAAGTTGTGAAATGTTTTGCCCGTGAAATCACTCAGATTAGATTAGCAGTAAAGTCCATGCCGGCAGCATTGAGAGTGTGAGTGCGAGTTTTGAAAAAAGATAATCAGTATTTTACAGAGACATCCATGTTTTTCACACTCTGAATGGAAACATAGGGAGTATAGCATTTCATGGCTGTAATGTTTCATGGTACAAAAAGTAGGCAAATTCCTATCTTGACTATAGCTGAATCACCACTCCGGTGATTGAACTTCTCACTTTTATATTCATACTTATAGCCATTAACACACATTCATCAGTGCTCTGTGTAAATGCAGTTGAACAGCGGTGTTCACCCCAGGTGACAAATATTGAAAGAGACTTAACAGTGAGCAGTGGGGCCATTAAAAGCTATTTGCTGGTTCTGCTTCTGTAGGTTCAGTGCTTTAATACGCTGTAAAAGGTCAGCTGTAAAATAAAAGATATCCAAGAAAACCATGCTTGGTTAAAACAATGTGTACTCCAGGCAATAGGCACAGTATTGCTTTGCACTTATATGTTAATATTAATATGCACCGCAGGCTCTTTTTGTATTAACTGCAGTATTTGCATCTGCTATACGTGGATACAGTATGAAAGAAATGTTACCTGAGAGTCAGTAGACGAAGTTTAGCTTCCCCCTTTCTGTCTCTGTCATTACTATTGTTACTCACTCTCTCCTCACTCTGTATCTTTCCTTGTTTTTCCCAGAGGTTCACTGAGCTGGGAATGTCCCCTCCTTCTGTCCAAGGCCTGACACCAAGGTTAGTCGAATGGTCGATGTTTTCCTTCAGATGCATCCAGTGAGCTGGGCCTCATGAATAATGAAAGAGCAGTCATCTTTATTTTATTGGTTTAATGGATCGGCTCCAAGCAGTGGTCTCTTAACTGGCTCCAAAAAGAACAATACACACTCACAAATACATGTCATTACACAGCGGGTAAAATTGAAGAAGCTGTTTTTTTTATCATCAAGTCAATTCATTACACGTCATAAATGATGGATTTGTGGTCAAGCAACTTATCATCGCTAGAAATTTAGGGCACAGTGGAACAAATTATCATCAACCGCTGTCGGCCAGTTGGTTTCACTTTGTGGTTGTAAATTGTGAAACGTTTAAGACTTCATGAGACCAATTTTAAGACATATCTTGTACCACAATACACTTAAAGACAATGGGGAATCGTGGTGACTGATGGCCCTGTTATTAGCGTGGTCATGCATGCATACACCCATGCAAATACACGACATGCACTGCACGAACTGTGGATCACTGTCACTGCTTTTGTAGAAAATGTTCAAAAATATTCACGTTTGACAGCGCTCTGTTCCGTATGGCATTGTAGTGACTGAAACTGAGAAGGACTCCCAGTGCATTTGTCGTCAAATTTTCTTTGCAAGCGCAACTAAATTAGCGGAAATGCCTTTCTTTGTGTTTCAGGCAGGGTCTTGGCTCGAGCTACCTGCCACCAGGAGAAACAGCGGGGCAATGTGAGCCGCTCCAGCCAGACAGCCTGTACTCCAGCAGGGTCCTCTACGCTGATGAGCTCCCCTCATCTGCCAGGCCGCGACCAGTAGGGGGAACTACAGGTACAAGTGGAAACTGTACACACGCACGTACAAACAGCCAAACACTTTGTTTTCGTCGTACTGATTCAGGTGTTGAACTGAGCAAACAAATTATGTCTCATTATCTCGTTTGCACCATTAAGTAGTGACACACAGCTCTGCCACAAGTATCACTTGAAGGGCGATGAATGTATTTATTGTTTTCATGCAGAGTGTTTGTGTTTGATACAGTTTATTTAAGCTCGCTCCTGGATGTGGGCCACAGTGCTGTTCCTTACTACGGACACACACGTCCGCCCCATAAACCTGTCAACCTGAAAGAACCTTGTCTCTCTCTTAAATTATTGAAAGGGCTGGCGCGATGCTGCCGCCACCATGTGACTTACACTAATAGAAATGGATTCTGGCATTTACCATACACGGTGCGGCACAGCAGCAGAGACAGAGTGCTTTTCAGTCTGAAGTGATTGCATCAAATTATATTAAAGGGGCTGCTAAGGATTGAGTGTCAGGTACCGAAGCTCTGATGAGGTGTGTGTTTTTGTGTGTGTGTGTGTGTGCGTGTGTGTAGGTGCCCAGCTCCATCATCTTACACAGGTGGGATTGTCCAGCCGGATGAATGGTTACCCAGCAGGGGTCAGGGCTGCTCCAGGCCACAACGGAGGCATTGGCTGGAACCACTACCATGACGACAATTTCTCCAGGACGGAGCCTGAAAAGGATGCAGTGAGTGAATCACAGATTTCATTTTGCTGAGCCCGAGGTCTTGTCTCCTGTCCACTAAAGCGTAATGTGAAATCAAATTGTAAAATGTATGTTTCATTTTCATTTTTGAAATCTCACAGAAAGACAAGAAATCAACAATGAACTCATCCTAAGAACAAGTATATAGTTTATTTATGAGCTCAACTGTCCAGAATCTATTAAAAACACAGCAGTGAGCCTGACCACTGTGAACATAGGCACTGTCGTATTTTGAGTGGATCTCACCTCCAGTACACCAAAATGTGCAAGTCCACAGCTGAAAATAGTCCCAAACAAATGTACCATCTAATCAACTTTGTGTAATGTTTCCTAAAGGTGTCCATCAATTTATTAACTATGTGTGTCCTGATTTTAAAGATCATCAGTAAGAAGAACAAATGTTTTTTGGTCTGAGAGCGACAGATAGACAAAATATCATGTCAGCTTTGTATTGTGTTGTTATGCTGCTCTAAAAATCTCTTCTAGTCCTCTTCCTTTCCACTCTCTGGTTCTGTCACTTGATGCGTTCCTCTCTATGTTCTTCTCAATATTTTTCCTCCTTTCCTTCTTTTTGCTCTTCCTTCCTGCCTTCAGTACCTGGACTGTCCTGACTACTCGCCCCCCTCTATCTTCCAGACGCCCAGGAGTGGTATCAGGGAGCCCTCTGCACCCCCTGTCCACATAGACAACCCCGTGGGCTATCTGTCAGCCCCACCGCCGCTGGTCACATCTCCTCCTACCCACTCTTCTGCCTCCCTGATCAAGGCCATCAGGGAGGAGCTGTTGCGTCTCTCCCAGAAACAGGCGGCTGTGCCCAGCTACCACAGCTGAAGCTCCGGCCTCCGGTCTGTAGCTCTAACCCAGTCATGCCACTGACCCTGCCTGCCTGCTTCGCCTAATCTGACAATACTTCCCATGGAAGTCCCCGAGGGTGTACAGCAGAGAGATAGTCCTGCTAAACTGAAGTAAAGAGGTGGCTGATAGAGAGTTCTCCCTGAAGAGGCTGTCCTCACGAGAAACTGACTGACAGGATGGTTGATAGAGCTCCGAGACTATTTAGAGTACAGAATCAGATCAGCTGCGGTACGCTCAATCAGACAGTGTAATGAAACGAAGAACAACATCAACGCTCAATGCTGGGACCTTATGAGATGACGTGACCTGTCTGGACTTCCCATGCGTCTGTCCTGCACTTCATTGTGGATCAGGGAAGGATCACACCAAGTTCTGGCCGCCGCAGATCCACGTTCTGGACTTATTTGAGATTTTGCTGCATTCCTCCAGACTCAGTATTCTGTTTCGTGGTTCCATTCTCACGCTGCCTTCACAGAACAGAAATACGGCCGAAGTCACACGTCATTACTTTTCCATTGCTTTAACCACCATACAGGTATTTGTTGTATTCCGGTGCAGCCCTTAACCTCCTTATCGCTGTCAGGTGCTACTTCCTGTTTTCTGCCATGATGAGCCATGCTATGCCTTGACACTGTGATGTAATTCACCCGACCCGATCTGCTGTACAAGCCTACAGTGAGGTCCTACTTCACAGCCAGCGAGCCAGTTCAGACAGTAGGCACAAAGGGGCATCTATAAAGACTCGTAACACTTATAAACACTACCTATTCTTTCCGTACTTATTGCAGTAGTACAGGGTTAGTCTGAGCTGATTTTTTTTTTGACCTGTTGACTCACAGTACATACTAGTTCTTTGAGGACAGCGTTCATGTCCTGTGTTTTTATTTATGTTCAGCAGCTAACAGATGGCTAGACGAACACGGGGAAGAAAAAATGGCCTTTAACCTTCGTACTTCAGAGGCTGATGTTCAAATGCATTACAAAATAATGAGTGAAGAGTATGTACTGACAGTTAGGGTGCATTGTATGTACTCAGTGTTTGCTTGTAACTCGATGCACTGTATGCAGACTACTTGGTACAGCTCAGGTCGTTCAAAAAGAGATTACTTGCGGACAAATCAGTGTTAAGACAGCTTGATAGATCACACGGGAGAAGTGTTCATGAGGGAAAGTCATAGAGACCAGAAGTCTGTTCAAACACGAACCTGTGTTGACAATGTATTGAACAGCCATCTATGTTTCATGCAGTATTCAAAGTTTGTTTTGCCTTTGTGTAAGGAAAAAAAAAAAGCGTACTGTATCTGTCACTCATGGTTTGCTTCAACCAGTCATTTTATGTGCTTTCGGATTTCCCCTGCCTCGTGCCGTTTTGTTCTCCAGTCATCATACTGGTTGGAAATCATTCTAGGTTACCTTTTCTTTCCCCTCATGACCCCCACACCCCGACGTGTTGTGATGTTTTTGGGGGACCTGAAGTGATATTTTATTTAAATCAAATAAAAGAGAGAATTATGGATTTTAAAAGCAGGGTATGTTTCAAAATGTGTACCAGTGTTATGTGCTGGATTATAAATCCTCCCTACGCGAGCAGCATTTGGCAGCGAGTTGAAACGTTCTACAGATGTTACCAGAATGTAACTTACCATCCTTTTTCTTTCCGTTTGCAATGTGACGTGCCTTTTGGACTCGCCTGAACACAACACAAAGTACTTGGGACAGCATTCTTTGCATCACACGGTATCGAACGGTTGTGATTTTCAGCCTGAATTACAACAGTAGTTTGTACTAAAAGACAAAAATCTGACATTATGGCATCTGTTGAAGCTTAAATGATCAAACATTCTCATTGTACGGAGTTTGATTGAGTTAGTTTCTGGTTCTCCAATCCACCTCATCTGTTCATGTTTTGTGTTGTCACACTGTATGCCTCCATCTGCTGGTTCTGTACTGTAACAACAGCCCATCCACTTGCGTTCATCCTCAGTTCTTTTATATTATTATTATTATTTTTTTTTGGTGTTGTTGTTTTTACTCATCTATTTCTACGTCTTGTATTTTGTGAAGATGATCTGTTGGCTGGCCCAACTTTATGTTTGATCGATGTTGCATGCTTAATTATTGTATTTCTTTTTGTTTGTTTTTGCGCATGCTGTTCCAGAATTCTTGAAATACAAAAAAGAAATTGTCACACAGTGTGTCTTCAGATTTTAAGTTCATAACGAAAAGTCTTGGCATGATTTGATGTGCTGATTTGCTTTAATCGGCGCCTGAGTTCTCGCATTTTCACAGTTACATATCAAAATGTCGTTTCAACATCGAAATGTTCATTTAAAATATCTGCAAACATGCATATATATATTTTTACATCTAATACAACTAGTCACAATGAATACATACAGATATCTTTGATTCAATTATAGACATCAGTAAATCCTTTTTGCTAGAAAAATGACAGATTAAATATAACAATTAAATTACAGATATCAAAACATCAACAAATCATTTTGCATATGTCACCCTAATTTGCATATTGTTTTTGTGTCACATGCTTCTTTTAAGATAACTACAGTTACATTTTTAATCATGTAAATTCCTTTTTTGATATTTAAAAAAATTCATGCTGACTACCTACAAAAGTAACTGTAGATATGTTAAATATAGTTACCAAGACAATTTTCACTAGTTACATTTCAGATACCTGAAATTGCTAGTTACATTTTGAAGCAGATAAATCAATCATTTCATTTCGACCTATCAAAAATGGATGATTACATTTACATTTTTCATATCTGTAACATAAGTAAAACTTGAATTGCTGATAACAGCAACTGACATTTCCACGAGTCAGAAATGAATTGTTATCAGTAATTAACATTTTGATAATAGATCATAGATATAATTCATTAGAACTGTCAACGAATAAAAACGCCCAAATGGAAATGTCATCATGGAATCCTAACACTGTATGTGTTAATGGTAAAAGTTGACTGGTTAGAACTCAGCTACAGATATCTACAATGAACACTTCCACCAGTAAGAAAATCATTTTTGATATTAATTATATTAATCAATGAAATTAGAATTACTACTAGTCAAAACATTATGGACATATTTGCTTGAGTCAAAAGGCAACTGTTGACATCCACAACAGGTCTTTTATCACAGCAGCCATTTTGACATGAAATAATGGGGGGCGGACGCAGGTGTTACCGGTGATACTAACTGAGGCTCCTCTCCTGCAATAAATTCAACAGAACTTTAATTCATATCACTGGTAACACCTGCGTTCACCCCATTATTTCATGTCAAAATGGCTGCTGTGAGAAATGACTGCTCCCGATAAAACGAAGAAAGGGCTTGCTACAGTACCAGTATATTTTAATGAAACCCCGTCTGTCTTTTTTTTTAAAAATACATTTTCATTTGGAGATGTACAGCTGGATCACGTCCAGTCGTTTCTGTAGAAGCACTGTTGCAGATGTACTTACCACAAACAGGCAGAGGGGGTCAGCACAGGACAAGAAGAATCATTATTCACAACACAGACCGCTCCGCTGGCTACAGATGACGTAATCAGTTCTCAAGGATGTTTCCAGGAGTCTCTGGGAAAGAAGTTGTGCTTCATGTGTTTCTCTCTCATGTTTCTAAATGATAAGGGGCCCGTGCATGATTCCCCAATACGGAGTCACTATGAAAGCTGTGATGAATGATCAGTGAGTGGTTTGGTCCTTTTCTTACGAACAATACTTAGAAAATGCTATCTAGTGGAAATACTTAATAACAATAGAAGTGGAAATGTGTACGGTAGTCTAATACGCACTGTTACCGGGAAGAAGCCAGAATTTTCCCCCTAAACTAAAATGGATCAGCTGTAGCTGACTTTAGCATCAATCAGTGTCATTAGCTACGTCCTGTTGTGGGTCTATACTATACACTACACTGTAAGGAGTACTTCCTGCTCTGTCTCATCCCATCAGACGCTTCACTCCTCTAATCCCATCACAGGATCTAAAGCTACAGAGTGAGGCGGCTAAATGGTCAGCAAAGCTCCTGAACTCAGACTACTCAGGGGGGGGGGGGGGGGCGGGTGGACTGCACACAACTCAGCAAGTATTAGACGAGCAGCTGATCTCCTCACAGCCTGACTGCATTCATGTCGCACTCGAATCGCGGGAAATGATTTGGTGTAAGATCACTTCACTGCTGCAGCTGTGTCCCCTTGGGTCTGATCTCCTGCCAGTCCCGAGCTATTAAACTCTGGCCTCTTCTCCTGTGTGTGACGGAGAAAAGGGGAGATTCAGCTTCGTTTTCAGTGACTGTAAATTCTCTGTGTTCGTCTTTAATTCCAGGCTTTATTTTTCCACTCGGATTCGACTCCTTTGATCTGTGTGTCATTGATTTATCGCCCTCTAAATTACAGACGTTTTCTCTCAGACTTGTATGTTTCTGTCTCTCACGCTTATATTCACGCTGTCACTTCAGTCTTTTATTTATTTTTTTTATTCTCTCACTCTTCTCTTGCAGAGCTTAAAAGTCTCCCATCCTGTCCCGTCTGGCTGCCCTTAGTCTTTATTGTGCCCCCTCCTCTCTCTCTCTCTCTCTCTCTCTCTCTCTCTCTCTCTCTCTCTCTCTCACACACACACACACACACACACACACACACACACACACATGTAACACACGAGTAATCCTGTCTGTGTGTTGTCCCGTCCCGGCTCAGCTAGCTGAATCTCTCCCAGCCTGGTGTAAGGCAACAAGAGCACACCCAGGAGTTAATCTGGATCATGACGGTAATTACTGCCTGGGTGTCCAGCCTGTAGGAGGGATGGGGAAGGTGGTGGTGGTGGTGGTGGGGGGGGGGGGTCAAATAAGCACTTCTACTCACTGACCTTGGAGAAAACTACATGAGAGGGAGGGAGGGAGGGAGGAGAGAAACAGAGAGCGAGGCAGAGCAGATCCTGACAGAGTTGGCACACTGACAGAGTTCCAGCACTGCAGATCTCTCCCTCGCTGTCTTCAGCCACTCTCGCTTCTTAGTCTGCCGGCGAAAGACAGGGAGACCGGTAAAGCGGGGAAGGAGGACAAGTGTGAAACAACTCCTTGGACACATGGGGAAAAGAGGATGTCTTCGCTGATCCCAGCAGAGCCTTCACAAGCGCTTGTAAGTAGACTGCAATCAGCTCGCCGTTCACTGTCAGCGTGCGCGCCTGTGCTTCTGTGTGGCAGAGGCTGGAATGTGAGTCACATCCCCGGAGGAAGAGCTCCTCGCCCTCTTTATTCACGTTAGCCAGCGTTTGCTTTCCTCCTCACCTCGACGGGGTCTAAAGTTGCTGACATCTATCTGCCGTGTGTGCGTGTGCAGCATCTGGGAGCGTGTGCGCTCGGGGGACACCGCAGCACATGTTGTCCCTCCAGCTGCCTGTCAGAGACATTCCTGTGGCCTGATGACGACTGGGGCGAGCCAGTTATCTCAGAGAGTGTTGCTGCAGCCGCGTTGCAGCAGTGGGAGGACGAGGTCCTCGCCCTCCTTGTTTACCAGCATGGCTTTTTTATTATGCAACCCCCCCCCCCCCCCCACCCCCCACCCCACTCCCTCCATGCACGTCGTCACACTGCATCACAGCTGCTGCCTGTGAATCAGTGGCAGCGGGATCAGTTGGCTAACAGGGACACTGCAGCAGCCAGGCATCATCTGCAGCATCCAGCTACGTGCCAACTGGCTGCGCTGTCACCGGGGGATGTCACTGTTTTCACTCACTCGTGTGTATGAATATTTTCCGGTTGAGCAACACACAACAAATTTCTCAACTAATGTCTGCTCCTTCTTTCATTGTTGTTTTTTTTTTTTTTTTTTTATGACCTGAAATGTACTGCAGCTCCTTTTACTGTCCAGCCACCCTGCTCTGTTTCCCATCCTCCTCCTCCTCCTCTGCTCCCTCTCCACCGGCCCTCACAGTGCAGGTTATCTTCGCCCTGTAATTGGGTCATTTTCTCATTTTTCTGTCTGACGTTGGCGTCAGGAAGCACAGCGCGAGGGGGGGGGGGGGAGGCAGGGCTGTGAGAGGCTGACTTCCGAGCTCGACGTGCAGACACAAAGGTTGCAAGGGAAAGGTTAGATTTTGTGCACACGTGTGTGTAAGTGTGTGTGTGTGTGTGTGTGTGTGTGTGCCATGGGCATGTGACGTAATAGAGAGGAGGCATGGACCCCCGCCGGCCTCATCTGTTTTTCTAACAAATGAATAAGCAGCTGTGGGAGAGACGAGCGAAGGTTAGAGAAGGAAAGAATGGGATGTTTTTCTTTTGGCCAGTGGCTAGTGCTGCCCTACTTGCTGCTTCATGACACAGAGCTATATTTTCCCTGAGGTCAGAACCAAAAGTAGCTGCCGTCACTGCAGCAGTGCACTGTGGAGTGTCAGGTCAGGTAAACTCCCCTGTTGCCATGTGGAACATGCGTCTGCCCTCAAGGTCACAGTGCAGGTTATCTCCATCTCTTCCCCACCAGCCTCTACTGTATCAGAAGACACAATGTGATATTGTGCTGTGCTGAGTAGGAGGCAGCGCTCATGTGATGTTCCACGGGGAGGTGAATAGCTGTCATTCATAAGAGAGCGCCCGTTTGCTCGGCAGCTGCCCTCTCAGCTCTGACTTCAGACACCGATCCTGCCTGTCAGCTGCTGCCCGGCTTCTTCCACAGCCAAACTGTTGTCCCCTCGGTCAGAGAGTTTGACATATTAAACATGTTTGTTGTGCTTGTTAAGAGGTGCGGGTGGAGTGACAAATGGGATTAAATCCATTTGTTGAAGGAAGCCTGGTGTTAAAATTCAAAACATCTGTGCAACGCAGTGCATACATCATCTCTGAGCTTTTTTAAAATGTTTTTATTATTCAAACATCCTGTTTTTAGTATTTGATGAGGACCTATTATCAGTACCAGGGTCATTCTACGTGTTTTCATTAGAGTTACTGCTCAAACTAATAAAAATATGTACATGAGGTGTACAGTATGCACACTTACATTCTTACAAAAGTGATGCAGAGCGATGGAGGATGTACCCAGATATGTAAACCTAGCAACAGAACATCGTGGCTACATTGCTACAAAAACTGAATCTAAAATTAGTACAAAAAGTACAAAGCATTTCACAGCATTAGTATCAATCTTTCTGTGTAAATCTAATTGGACTACATGCACAGTACACTCGTCCAATTCAGATTCTAGTTATTAATACATTCATGATACATCAACAATACTCGGTTGTCAGATAAATGTAGTAACAGTGTAAAGAAGCAGAAAATGGAGATGAGTACAGTGCTTGACAAAATGTTGCTTCTCACCACTGGTGGTGCTGCTACTGTACATGTCGTTGAGCTATTTTGTTTGTCGCGGAGGCATTTGGTTCAAACTTTATAAGGCTACCCCGGTATGCCACAGCTGATCATCTGACAGCGTTAATCCCTGTTGGTGGACACTGGATCTCTCTGCACTGCTGCAGTCCTGCAGACCACAGCCTCTGGACAGTTTCAGAGCAGTCAGCAGCAGCAGAATGCAGAATGCAGCTCTGGCAAGTGGAGCGAAGGAGAAAGGGCTGAAAGGGTCGAAAAATGAACCAGAAGGAAGGGAAGTGAATGTTTTTCACATCACATTCATGCGCATTGTGTGTGTTTTTCTGTGTATGCGCGACGAAAGATAATCCTGTTAAGCTATTATCTAAAAGCTTTGTTTTGGTCACCAGATGGACGCTGCAGGGGTGTATTTTGTCTGGTCTGGTTCTTTTGCAGATCACCGTTGATTGCACAACTGACCCACACAATAGTTTTTTTTATCACATGCGATTTGTCTTTTCGTCCATGTTCAAAAAGTACAGCCTCTGTTGAAGATTTATGTCCGTGGAAGGGATTCTTTTACTGCTGCGAGCACAAAGTATCATTACTGTGTTCCCTGTAGACCTGATGCTGACAGGCTGTGACTAAACATCGCTCTATAAATAATCTAAGAACTTTTTGTCTGTATTTGATATCAACCGTGGAACAACCACAAGATCCAATTTTGCGCCAGTGAACACGAACGGGAGTCCAGAAGCGGCGAAACATTCTCAGGATCTCCCTCCAGCTTTTTCATTTCATCACACAACTTGTTACCCGTCATAATCAACTGCGCTAGCCAAAAGTGCGATACAAAAAGTTGACTATTGCACAGTTTATGAAAACTCCAGCTTTATACTGGCCCTGTCTTCATGTTGCTCTCGGTGTTAACTAAACTCATCTGCAGACTTCAGCGAAATGCACTGAGCTACAAAAAATAATGGGGAGGAAACCTGAAACGGTTGAAATCTTTGGACTGAGTCGACCGCTTTCCGTGCCCACGCTCTCCGACTACAGCCCGCTACTTACTTTACATTTGTCAACATTTGCCGTTATTAAACGCCAGATTTGTCTCGCTGACAGAGGTAAAACCGCCCAGCAGAGCTTGTTTCATCATTTTCTGTGCAAAAACATGTGGGTTACTTCGATATCTCGCGCTCATATTGAAAAACCCAAACAGTTCTTTGAGCTGTCAGCAGTCAGAGCTGTGGTCAAGACCACCTCGGCCGAGATAATAAATTTGGCCACAGCAAAACTCTCCTCTCTCCTCAGTTTGCCTTCACATAAATGAATACAAAATTACAATTTATTTATTTACCCCGTAAACAGATCATAGCAACTGAAATGTCCACGAGCTCATCACTATAGAGACAGTCAGTCATTGTTGTTTTCACCCCCTCCCCCACTGAGTCAGTCGTGACTCCTCGTTGGATGTTTATTTGACTCCACAGGACTTGAGTTAGGTGATCCACTTTGATTTTCAAGCATAGATGTTAGTCTTTGGAGACATGTAGAGAGACACAAGAAGACCTCTACACATCGTCTGAAGATGAAAAGCGAGGAAGGAGAAAGAATAAACGTCAGTTTTATGAGTTTGAAAAACAACAGTTTTTCATTAAAAATTAAATGGTGGCCTGATGTTCAATTATGAACTGTATGCTCAATGAGCTGCACAGGGAACACATGTGCACGGTACAATCATGTGATTACGCTGCTTATTCCTGTTATCACATTTCTCTTAAACACACGTGCAACATTTTTGCTTTAGAACACACGAGCAAAAACCATTAACGTGACTTGACTGTGACTTTATGTGAGAACAACTGTGCGTGTCAGTAAGCAAAGTCAACAAAGGTTGCTGTGGTGTTTTTAACAGACAACGACGCATCTGTTGCGGTTTAGATCGTGACTGTCGGAGAGATGCAGTTTCAATAGATCTCCTCCTTGTCAGATGTTGCCTGTCGCCCGCATGTCCTGTGTTTGCACCTAACCTGTTTCAGATGTGGATGACCCATGGCAAGAAGGAGGTCTGAAGAAGGTAGCTGGTTTGGACACATTTGTCTGCATTTTGATCAAGTAATAACAAAGTAATCCATTAGTCTCTTATTTAATTTGAGGTATCTGGCTCAACATGAGCCTAAATCCTCAACAGCTGGCTGCCAGACTTTAGTGAGACTCTTGATGAATGAAGGGCCCAAGGCCCAACTCATAGTCCAAATCTAGCCCAAGTGCTATTTCTGCAACTTGAGTGGATTCTCTGCCAAAATCAGCCACAGCCCCTAAATCTGGCACCTATGGGACCAGAGCCAGTGTTGTTTTAAAGTCTGAATCACCATTGATTTTCCTCCACGTACCTTAAAAAGAGACCAGCCATAGCCCCAACCCCAATCAGTTGTCTTCTGTAATACATACCCTCAACCTAACCTTACCCTAACCCCAATCAATCGTCGCCATGACCCTTAACCACCACTTGACCCCGCCATGAAGGGCAGCGCTACAGGAAACAGACTGTGACACAAAACTCATTTGGTTCTTTGGTGCTAGGACACGGCTGGCTACAACAACTTGCAGATATCTGCAGATGGCCAAAATACCCAACCTAACCCAACGCATTCCTTTAGCTTTTTGGAGCATTGTAATGTCATTCAGCTCATTGTTTTCAGTGCAGAAAGAAACCATTAAAAAAAAATTAAAGTGAAAGTTCTGATTTGTTACCTGGGGGGAAGAAGAGTGAATGCTCACTTGATACATCCAGGAACCAAACTTCAAGTGAGCACTAGTTCCTTCATGCCTGCTGGATGTATAAATAAAGGAACTTGCTTGCTAGCATGTTAGCCGTACCAAATACATAAGACAATTATATTTACAGCTTGTTCCACTGCTGTTCCACACAAAAAAACAACAAAAAACAAACAATGAATGTAACTTAGTCCTACTTTTAGATGCTGCCTGCTATAAAACAAAAGCGTATTGCATGCTAATGCATTAGCGCGTGTTACTGTATGTGTATATTACCGTTTGTGTGTGGTATCTTTATGTACTTTACGTGAGTACAGGTCAGTATGCACATGTGGCATTGCACTTGTGTGTAAAGTCGGTCAGCAGGGGAGTTAAGATCAGAAGCTTACGGTGCAGAGAGGCAGAAAACCGCATATGGCAGCACTGAACTTTGAGAAGAGTGAGAAGGAGCGAGTTACACACATCAACACATACACAGGCCAGGGGGTGTTGGCATGGGGTCACACACGGGGTCAGACGTTCATAAATAGATGCAACACACATTTGGACATATGATTCATGTCCACATATACACACACATGCACAGAGAGGGGATAGGATCCAAAGTTTTCTCTGCAGCTGTCTCCCTGGTTCTTCTTCCCAATCCCACCAGGATCAACTTTCGGGCAGGCGGTGTGTCAGTCACACAACGACGAGTCCACTTGTTATGAAAGTTAAGTTATGAAACAAATTTTCAGTAGTGATATTGTAGTCTGACTGATATCAGTGGTTCACATTTGATAACTGGAGAATGTTGGAGATGAATGTCACTGATGCTGCTTTCAAGTGCAACTTGAGGAGAAAATCATGGGAACAATAATTGCCTAACCACAGACTGACAACACAAATGAACGCTAGCTTGTCTCCTTTTCAAAAATGGTGAACAATTTTATCTTATTTTTGTTTTTGCATCATAACCTCATGTGTTAGAACGACATGCAACTGCAGAAAAGAAATTAACTTCCATGGGTTCAGACATTACAAAACATCCTCATATATCACAGCTTGCGAAATATAATAAACAGGACCTCACTTAAACGCGCCATTACACAAGCAATGGTGAAACCTGGCATGAGTCATCACATTACTTTGGATGTAGCTCATCAGCATGTGCTCCTACCGACACATCAACACCCAAATAATTCATCTTCATCAGAGATCAGGAGCCATATTTTTATTGGTTGACTGTCCACAGACAGCTTTTAAAGTGACTTTTGCAAACAAAAATGTCAAAAATGAAGTCATTTCATCCTTTTATTTTACTGGCTTCAAATATTTATTCCTTTGATGACCTTTTATCCAAAAGTCCAAAAGTGAAGTCTTATTCTCAAATCTTGTGCTCCTCTCTGGGAGAACTACACTTTTTTCATCTTGGATGGGACTCCTACATCACAACAGTACTAAACAAACACTCGCGTAACCTAGTAACCATCTACAATGACACAATAGTGGACTCATGCATAAGCTTGGCAGGGGACAGTTGTGTGCTGTTGTGAAAATGTTCACTGTAGTGATGAAGACTCCCAATTGAATACTAGATTAAAAAAAGCCTGTCGGACAAGGTAAGGATTCCAGATGGGCGCTCATGCAGGTTCAACACCCGAGGGAGAGGCAGAGCAGGGATTTTGCAGGAGAATAATGTTCATGTTTTCATGATTCACATCTCTGTACTTGTGCTTTCTTAAAGCGGTTGAGCTTCGGCCAACCTGCCACATGGATTGTGGGAATCTTCTTTGCCCCAGATGTATTCTGTGTAAAGTTCTATTGAATGTGGTTGGGTACTCTGGGTGTGGTTGGGCCCTGTTTTATTCTTGGCTTCAGCATATTTTTCCTAAGTAAGGGGAGAATGGGTTCATTTGAGGCTACAGCCCATAGCTGTCTGCACCGCCACTACTTTACCTGCTTCTGTTTCACCCAAGTTACAGTTACATTTCTGAAATCTGCCTGTATGGGCTACTTTTTTTGCCTTTTTATATTGCTTGGAGAAGAAGAACCGACACAGTATCGCACATTATAGTGAGACCAATGCAGCCACATGGAGACAAGCTGCTGACAGGGACAGTGTCCGAGAGTACAAGGTTGCCACGGTAACCCATTAAATCACACCACAGTGAGGCTGACAGTAGGATTTGGAGTTATACAGCTCTCTCATCCACACCCTCGCTGGATGACAAAATTATGGGATGCCTGCACCGATTTAAAATTAATGTTGTTCTTTTGGGTGACATCCAGCTTGTATACAGGACCTATACACTGTAATTATGTTCTAGTGCATTTAATCTAGCTGCATGCCAATCCTTCAACTAAAAGGAAAAACTGTTTGTGTCCACAGACTGACGTGCAATGAACGCTTGAATGACTCAGTGGAATCACTTTTCTTGTTCAGGTGGGGTTTTCTTTTAAGAGGTGATAATAGCAACCTTTCCTTTCCTCTCTTAATGATAAGCTCTGTGTTTCACGGAGTGGAAGGACCACAAGGACGAGAAAACAAAGACATGAGGTCACAGATCAGCGCTGATGTCAGGACAAGCGCTGTAAGCCAAATGTGATTCACACATAGACACGCACAAGCATATCTTTGGGGATTTACAAAAGCAGAGTCCTTCGTTAAACATGCATTTACAGCCCAGAGAAGTCCACCTACTAAAGCTGTGTGCTAACTGTTAATTTATATGACACAGAGATGGTAATCCATCATTTTGGCTTGATTTATTGGTATGTTATTGCAATGCTGGATGTGTTAAGTATATGCGCAATGAAGCCAGTAACTACAAATATTTCTGGCATCTGAAATTATTATTATGCCATATAAATGTATAATTCCTGTTAAAACAGCATGTAAACGTTGGCTCTGGCTTGGTAATCTGCTCTGAAAGCCACCGTTAACTGTTTCACATGGGCTAGTTAGCTAGCTTGCTAAAGCAGTAGAAAGTTAGCCTGTAATGCACACCTAGCTTTTATTTGTGATTAAAAATAGGCATTTTGAAGAACAACTTTGTTTTCCTATATAACTAAATGAGGCGAGAGCTGAACCATGTTGCTAAACAAACAGACAGCTAAACTCCTGCCGAAGCTAACGTAACTAGCTTAGAAGAGCAGTAGTAACTGCTACCTTACTTGCTAACATTGGTAACATAACTAGCAGAAACAGAGTAAGTAGGATCATTTTAGTTGATCGGCAATAAAAAGTCACAAAATGAAGACAAAACATGAATTAAGGTGGTTGCTTCCTTGAAAACATAAAACCCTTTTGCGCATCCTCACAGTAAAGATCAGTGTAAGCAAATGTGTTACCAAAAATTTTAGTCTTTACTTCAAAGATTAAAATTAGTCAACTTTTAAAGACCACATTTCAAGAAAATGCAGAGCTATAATTACTAATTATAACATACCCTATCCTTTGCTTTTTGCTCATGCCAGCAATCATTTTAGAAAAGAAAGCATCAAACATTTCATATGAGATCAGTCTTAATTTTGAACTGCTCATTTTTGGATGGAGTTCTTTGTACTTTTGTTTTGTGTTACTTGTCCACCATCTGGAAAGTATCTTGCTCCCAAATGGATTTTGACAGCAGGATGTATCACAATATAACCAGAGGATTACTGAGAGTTGATAGCAATACGAAATGTTTGCTTTTATGTGAAGATGATGAACACGATCGTCTCATGTTTTAGAGTGTAAAAAGAACCTCACATGGACATACAGTATATTATCTCATGAGTCTTTTCTCACAAGAAACTTATACTATAACTTCCATATTTATGTATTCAGGCACACAATGGATCAACCCAAATGTGCCCAAGGCCCCTGAGATCAAAGTTTTATTTCAAACCTTCGTGCCTCATGAGGAGCCAAGTCTGTAGAGACTCATCAGACCAAGAAGAGAAGCAGACATGATATACACCATACAAGGCCTCTTCAGTGAGGTCATGCCTCAACTGTGGGATTATCAGAATTGCTGGTCTCTGACGTGATTCTCTTTTACTGTAATTGAAAAGTTGCGTTCTCTGCCAATCTGTTTTTCATTTCACAATGAGACACATTTGGCTGTGATGATGTTTTAAACTGCATAAAGAATTACATAAAGAATCGAGTTTATAAGATGGTGTGACTCCAAAAACAACTATTTATGTTGTAATCCTGCCACAAGACCTTCAACCAAAAGTGTAGATGTGTGAAGACCATTTATCTTAATTTCGAACGTGTTATTCTTTTCCTTTTCAGGGATTATTATGGTTTCTAAGGTCCTGAGCTGTCATTGAATGGATATGTGATAGATCAGCATTATTTTTGGCCCTGACATTTGTGTTCCCCCTGGGATGAATTGTACTAACCTTGATGATCCCTTAACCAACACACAAAACTGGCATTCCTGTCGGCCCGTTTAGAGTTGTTAGCCAAGTAAAGATGGATTATGTTATACCAGCAAACATAAGCATCTTAGCATTTTACTGTAGTAATGTTTAGTATTTAGACCCAGGGCCCAGTTACAGCCTCATCCCAGAAGTCACTTGTCACCACTTCTGTGAAGTCAGTGTATTCTTTTTCTGATCTATTCAAGGAAGTCTATTCAACTCCAGAAACATTAACCTCTAATCATGCTATCCACCCAATCTTGCACTCAGTGATTAGTTGAATGTTCCCGTTCAGATCTGGTATCAGTTGTAGGTGATGAGAGTAAGGACATAATGTCTGATTAAAAAAAAAAAAACTGCCAGGAAAGCTTAGAGACTGAGGCAATTGTTCGTTTGATCCCTGTGTATGGTTGTGATAGAAGCTAGAAAGCGCACACAACACAAGTGTTGGCAGGGGGGAGAATAAATGGCTCTGAACATCTTGTCAAGGAGTGACAAAGCCGGGCAAACGGCAGAACAAGAGCAGTTTTGTTCTTTTAGAAGATAAGGCATTCAATTACTCTGCCCTGCTTTTGATAAGATTTCTGTTTAAAAGCCACCTCTCAGTGTCATGTTTATTCAACACGTGGTTTATGTAGATAATGCTTTCCTCAGATCGCCATGTTTGCTTTGCGCGATTGTGGGCGGTAAAGTGGCGACAGCCAGTGGATGCTTGTGTATGGAGTTTTCTGCATGTGTGGCTATTTCACAGCGCAAGAGAGCGCCGCACGAAGTTTAGCAGAATGCAATAAATACAACGTTGTGTGTTTTAATCAAGAGGTAGGGACAGGCCTCAGAGATGAGCTCCCAGTTCTCCGAGTCTTTGTATCCTGGTCGGTCATTACAAGCGCTCTTTGTGCCAGCCAGAGATCACATGTCACAATATTTGAACAGCTGCAGTCGATAGCTGTGTGTGTGCTCTTTTCCATCGACAAAAGGGGAGAGAGATGTGATTCGATAAGATGTGAGTGTGAGAATTTGAGAGAGCGGAGCGGAGCGGAGCGGTGGGGTAAAAAAAGAAGAAGATGATATGGTTCAAAAGCAACCTCCACACTTATGTACTACAATTTATAGCATTGTCCATTAGTAACAACTTTTTACTGGTGTACCATGCATTCAACACAGAACATGCAGTAGAAGATGGCACATTCCTGGCTTCAACACTGGAAGGTTCATGTTAATGGGGAAAGTGAGGAATGACAGCATGAGAGGAGCTGTCGATGACTCTCCTAACAGGCTTCCTAACACACTTCATTACAGGTGTCAACAAATTGATCTTCACTCTGGAGCAGATTCTCGCTCCTGTCACTCCTTTTGGTGGATTTAGAATAGGGGATCACATTAATCTTTGCCAGTTTTTGTCTCCATGTGTACTTTAAATTTGAAATAACTGAACCCTCCAGCAACCTCTGTGTTTCAGACTCGTTCTTTTGTGATATTACTGTAACTCCCAGTAAGAGATTTGGAGCCTGAGGGCTGACAGCAGGAGGCTGCTCTGTAGACAAGCAACACAAAATCATCTTACAGGAACTACAATATATTTTCACCTGATGAGTTTGACTGTAATGTAGGTTATAGCTATTGAAAAGACAAAAATAAATATTTATAAGGGCTAACATACAGTGTAAATGTCTTTTGCAAGCTACAGGAGCTACTATTGTTGTAATAGTCAGTGATCATGGATAATAGCAGGCACCAGTGTGTGTGCAGAATGTGTGGAGGTAGTGGTTGTGCATGAATGCCTATGTGTTACAGGTATGTGTGTGTGTGCATGCGTGTTTGTCGGCGGTTTCTATGTAAAGGGGAGGGGTATTGGGTTTCTGTCTTTGGGCTGTGTTTGTGCGCAGACTCATTGTGAAAGCTACAGAAGGAGACCATCATGGCCACTTTGCATCAAGTTCAAGACTCGACTGAAACCATGACCTCAGCCTGTTGTGGAATTACTGAGTCAACATCTGCCAATATGAGTTGCAATTAAAATGCAAAGTGGGAACTGAAAAAAACACCACAGACTTGAATTTAGACAAACAGCACGGCGTGGATCTGCTTTAAGATTATAAGTCAAGGTCAAGTTGGGGTCAAGCACATTTCAGCTTTCACGCAGGGCGGGAAAACGGCGCTTCAGCTCAGCTTATGTTGTTTTACGTGATAAGCTCGAGTTTTGCCTCCAGCAGGCCTCTCACTGTGGATGACTGCGCTCTATATGGGTAGTGATCTGAGCACTGAGCTTTGAGGTTGCGGTGTAAACTGCTGCTGAGCTCTGCATTGTCTCTGCCTGTAATGAAAGCTTTGCTCAGGACTGTGTTTACCGGCTACAGATTATAGTTAGCGCCTGCCGGCTAGTCAGCACACAGCAGCTTCATAGTCGCTCTGGGAAGAGAGGGGAGGGACGGGGTGCATGGAAAACGGGTATAAAAGAGAGAGAGAAAGAAAGACAGAGGCAGGGAGGGCACCTTGGCAGTGCTAAGCGGAGTACAATTAAAATTCTGTTCTGGTCACAAGCACACACTGTTTGTCAGTGTTTGATAAGGGGACTGCTCAGCTACACCCCCTCTGCCATTCTTGGCAGGTAACGCATGACACTTAACTCTGTAATGTGCAGAGTTTGCATTCAAAGATACTGGATTTACTGTTGCAAAAGTATATGGCACAATGTAAAAATTAAAACACATTAAAACAAAATATATATGTATATATAATCCTGTTTAATGACATCATATGAAAGCATATACAGGTGCATATACGCCAGTATGTTATTATAGTTTTTTCATTCTTACTTAACATGACGCAAACTTCTTCCACTGTATGTTGGACAATTCATACTTTTTTTGTGTGCTTGTGCTGCAGATAAAGAAAATGAACCGAACCATCAAGTAAACATTACTCCCTGGACAGTATGCCTGGAGTATGACCTTGTGGTGGGATGCAATTCAACTTATTAAACCATCTAATTCCACGGATTTATAGGCAATTACCAATTTCCATGCTTTGTTGTGTCTGGCATGTTTTTGCTCTGCCAGCGTATTAACTTTAGTGCGGCAGTCTTTACGGCTGATCCTGTTAAATCAAGATTAAGTTATGTGAAGATTAACGTCTGAATCAAGGGGGAAACAGTACGAGTTAAAGAGGAATCCAGCATACTTTACGAACTATTAGAGAGAATGGGACAGCATGTTTAATCTTTAATAAGGACTAAATGAGGAGATGCTTCACTAATTGCTTTTTCCTGTGCATGTGTGAGAAGACATCATGGCCTGTTGGGTAGACCCTGTAGACCTGTGTTTATTCTCTGCGTTGGCTATTCGTGGTATATGTACACAGAGCTGAGCTGGAAATTTGAGTTACTATGTAAGTGTGTAGAGCTATATTATATTTTCCATTATTCTCCCATCTAATAACGTGACGTACTTGGCAATATCTTAGGTAACAGGGCTGTGGATTTTCATATTGACCAAGACAGGAAGAAATACTGGTTGCCATGGTAACTGATCATGTTTAAAGCCTTGTTTGTGCCAGCCTAAGGGTAAGTTCACTGATTCTCAGGCGGACTGCCAGTCAGGGATTGGTTAGTTAAGGTGAATCCTTGGAACGCCGTAGTCATGAACATTGGCTTACATTTTCATAAAGACAAAGTCAAACAGAACAAACTGTGTGTAGAACTGCTGACAAGCACGGCTGTGCTACAAATAGAGACTGGAGTGTTCTTTAGTATGTTAGCCTGTTTGTAGAGATACTGAGAGAGTGCATCATAAATCCCACCACTTGAGACTGTCCTGCTCGGTGAGCCAGAGATTTGATAAGTGAATTAGTGTCTGTACATCCTGTTTGTTTCCTGTTTGAACTATGGAAGGGACTCATCCTCCTGATGAGTACACTGCACAGTAGTGATAGCGATATATAAAATATATATAATATAATCTATTTTATCAACAGCTTTTAGGAAAATGTCCTGCAACAAAAAATAATAAATAGAAAAACAAAAGAAAATGGGTTGGTTCAACTTAAAAAAAAAAGAAATGTGCCTGTTGTATTATGTATGTTTCTGAGATTTCTGCCACCAACCCAAGACAAAAGAAGTCAATTGAATTTCATCTGTGGTGCATTCTAAGAGGAATTCCTTATTAATCCTGTATCATGGACTCTAGATGTTGGTCTGTTGATGTATCACTTTAGTCCACTCTGAAATATCTTAACATTAGTGAAATGTTGTGAAATTTATATGGGCGTGCATGATTCTCATGCAATGTCCACCAATAACTTACTACTACTTGTTGTTGTGGTGGTTGTGGTGATTGTCCAACATGTGCGACAGTATGCTTCGTGGTTTTGAGTGAAGCAGCAACGTCACCTCGCAGCATCAGATCATGTCAGATGTCAGATACTTTGTTTTAGCGTGTTGACTAAATCAAGATGATCAGCATGTGGCATTGTCAGTGTGAGCCCTGGCGTAAGCAGTTAGCTTAAAAAACTACTGTAAACATATTTTTTTGTTCAGTGCTGCACTGAAATCCTTGAACTGTGGCAAATACTGGGAAAAGGAATCTTTCACTTGTGGACACATTCACTGCTCAGCATGGGAAACACTCACAGCCAATCCAATACAGACAACTACAGCGGTTTCCCTTTAACCCTTAAACACCCGGAGTCATTACAGTCAGAGCCATACTTAGGCCAGGAGTGTCTGTGTGGCTCAGAATCAGGAAGGCTTGGGGATAAAGGGTCACGGCCGTGACCTTTAACCCTTTTAACATCTAGGAAAAGCTGGATTTATATCCCAGTAAGGCTGTTCACAGACACAGGGTGAGAAATAGGTCCGGTGTGGCCGCACCCTGACCACTGCTTGCTGTTCCAGTCCTCTCACAGCCTTGGTCTGAGGTCTCCTAAACACATACGGTTAAATTTAGACTGGCTCAGACTGACCACAGACACAGCCAGACCTCCTGAAACCTGACCTCACTGTCTGCCCTTTCCCTCCTCTGCTTCTGCTCATCGTTGTGTTTTCACTCAGTAGCCTCACCATCTTTGATTCCTTTGTTGGACCCCTTACCACCACACACACACACACACACAAACATCTCCATGTCTCTTCATTTCTCCCTCTACCCATCATGCCCGAGGGGAGCCGGCCGGAGGTGATTTACGTAGTGTTTGCACAGGGTTAGTACTCCTCGTTCTGGAGGAAATTAAATGTTCAAGTTACAGCACTGGCTGGATTCATGTTACCTAAAATACTGATGTGATTCTGGGAAGACCTTTTTAAATCCCACTTGTTTGGACTGAGAGGGTTCATATTGTGCTCATCTGTGGGTTTAAACAATTACCTTCTATATGGAAGCTGTACGCGCTGTGCCTGCCTCAGCGAGTGTGTGCCAGCGTGCTCTAGTTACAATGCAAGATGGTCACCTTGCATCATCCACTAATCCTCCGATGCCTGTTTCCTACACTGAGGACTAAGCATGAGGGTAATCACAAAATGCCATCATTGGTGGTGTGGTGAGATTTTAAAAATAGCGAAAAAAGTCATCACTCAAATAACATCATTCATTCGTGTATGTGCTGTAGAAAAGCTGCCGAGCCAATTTATTTTGGAAAAATGTTGCAAAGCATGAGGTGCTGTAGGAGGTGATAAAGGATTACTTCCACTCTCTGTCTCCTCATCTGCAGCCCAGTGCTCACTGGCCCGTAACGGGATCCTGATTAAATGCCACGAACATAATGAGATCACCTATTAGTATCACTGTTCTCATCATCACCTCCACCTATTCATACTTTATGGAGGGGTGAGAGGGCAGCGAGACTACATTCCTTGGCATTGCATTCTTTATGTCTGGGATTCGTTTACTGTGGCCTAGAGAACATGCTTTAACTGTCATGCATACGTGCATTAGTATGCACGTATGCAGGCACAGGCACAAGGCTCTGCTGTCTCTCTCATTTAACTGAGCAAGAAAGCAAGAAGATGCTCACAGTTGTTCCTACAGAAAGTGTTAAGAACTGGGAAAGCAACGTGTGACCTCGGAAATACATTTTTAACCTCTAATAAAGGATGTGAATAACACTTTTGTGACATATCGGCTGTGTGTAGAGAGACAGATGGCCTTTGGAGACAGTGATGCATATTTTATTACTAATTTATCAAGCTCACTGCCCAGTTATAGCATTAGGGGGAAAAATGGCTGCATAATGCATAGCACTGGTTGCCTCTGGAGCAAGATGTTAGAGGTACATTTCTGATCCACTCAGACATCTTCTGTACTACATTAGGTGGGGATAAGAGGAGAATCACAAGCAGATGCAATTCTGGAAAATGTACATTAAAGGCAGGATTTCAAACAGCTACTAGTCTTGCACTCACTGTGAAATATGCATTAGGCGCTCTTTGAAGATGTTTTAAATTTAAAAAGCTATTTTTCATTTTAATCTCTCGTAATATTTTATTTTCTGTTCTTCAAATGTGCATTAAAATACTAAATAAATGTATGCAGACAAAGGCCAGCGGAAGGTAAGTCTTTGTGACTCGGCCAAAGACTGTTTTTCACTTCAGTAGAAAAGTCTCTTTATATTTGTAGTGTAAAACAAAAAACAATCCAGATGACCATCAACATTAATAACTGTATCTGCAGGATTAGTAAGAGTTGCTCAATATCTTGAAATGACAACATATCACATCAGCTCAAAAAAAAAAAAAAATACACACACAAATCAAATTTTGCCATAACAGGAACATTTCTCATCTCTGGCAGATCTGGACCAATCCCAGAACGTTACGCAACAGTCTGGACAACAAGCCTGGGCCATGATTACTCATGTCATCGTTGGGAATGAGCATGAAAATGACAGAGACCTACTTTCCCTCAAATAGGGTGTGAAACACCCGAGCTCTCTTTCTGAAACCTTTTATTGCCTCGATGAACATGGAAAACATTTTTTGTCTCTTTTCACTCAACGGCTAAATGCTGCTTTCTTTGCTGCTGTTCTCGTGCCAAGATTTGTCCTCAGCGTTCAAGTCTGTAAAACTCTTGTAAAGTGTATGACAGCGGGGCGCTTATCATTATGCAATTATTGCACATAGGCTGTTCAGCACATGCCAGTGGTGCTGTGTATGGTGCTGCGCTAGCTTTTGTATTTTTATCACTGTGGAAGCTGGGCTTAAAGCTAACTGTGCAGTATTATTTTTATATTATCAGCCTCTGGACTTTATCTCTGAGTGACCAAAAGTTCAGCTGATTGTTTGCCTTTGCATGCAGTATGAATATTGCTGTGAATACCAGCAGTTATGCTTTTGTCTGCTTTCTGCACTGTTATAAATAGCTCCCTGCAGCCGCTGCAGGAAAGGCTGAAGTGTGGTGGGCCAGCAGGTCAAGCTGCCACATATGGGCCCTCTCATATGTCTTCTAACACTTGTGTTATTTCTGCATTCTGGCTCCTGGCAGTTTGGAGTGCCAGAATACATTTTAGTAGCAGCAGCATCGCAGATGACAGTCAGGGGGACAGCTGAACCGGAGCTAAGCCCCGCACCTCACATCAGCAAACTTAGAAGTCCGTAATGTCAATCAGTCAGTCAGTCAAGTAGAATCATCCTTGACTGTCTAATAGGTCCACTTCAGTTCAACCCCACCTCAAAAAGACGCCTATTGTGTCTGTGTGTGCTTGCAGGCGGCCTGAGTGAGGATCCCTCCCATTTGGGAACCGGTGGGCGTGTGACATCACTCCCCTTTCTGCCCCATCCCTCCCTTTTTACTTTCGTGCGTCAGACCAATCAGCGCCCGGGGAGACGCGGTCACGTGAGCACCCCCCCCACCCACCCACCCACCCACCCACCCACCAGTCTTGGTTACCATGGCAACGAGCACTGGTCCAGGCAGCATCTTGCTGTGGTGAGAAGACGGGAGGAGGGGGGAGGAAGGCGGGAGGAGAGGCAGAAAGAGACGGGGGAAAGGAAGGGAGGAAAACAGAAAGAGAACAAATCCCAGCCAGAGGAATATCTTTAAGAGCTTCATCTTATGCCTGCCTTCCCTCCATGCAGTAAGTACTTCACCTTTATTATCCTCTTTCAGGAGCACCATCATAGCTGAATGAATGGCGACTTGATGCAGACCATTGTCATCTGCAGTTGATAATGGGATATGGCTGATACCTTTGAAGATTCCTGGAATGACATCATGTGTAATTCCTTTGTTATATTGGGAATGTATACAGCTGGCCTCACCTTGGGTAGGCAACCCTTTGTCTGAATGTCAGCTTCCACCGGTCCTCATGAATATCTGATGACAAACCTCAATTGGTGAACAGAGGCGTGGTGGCGAGAACGCACTCAGTGCAATTAGAGGCGGTTTGAAAATGTGGTGAAACTCCGTCTGATGTTTTGTGTGATCAGGCAGCGAGCCATTCTGCTCCCGATTCCTCATCGTTGCTACTCCTCCAAGTCTCTCTTCCTTTTTCACACATGCGGATCCGGATGACATCCTTCGTCCCCCCCTGTGGTTTGTTTAATTAGCAAATCTGTGCGAATCCAACTAGGGCAGCTTTTTTCTGTTCGTAGACCTCATATTAATGTCCTTGTGGCGGTGGAGACTGTAAGCTTTCTTGGCTGCAAGTCGTCTCACAGTCAAAATGTTGCTGTTTTTAATTAGGGTGGGTTTGAACCTTACGTTAGCGTGTGATGCAATGTTAATGTTTTCAATTACATAACAAAGAGCCACATTTCTATTCTGCACATAACCTGAAATGCATGGATGTCTTTTTTTAACATTTCAACTCATTGACTGACAGACTGACAGACTTATGTCTATAATAATAAAGTTAAATAAGTGTTTTGAGTTACAAGAAATTATAGAGCTATTATGCACTTACTCAGGTATGCAGCTGTACAGAGCCCAATTCACCATATGCTACAGGAGGAAGTGAGAAGTTTAATGTTTTGTTTTTTTCTTTACCACCCTTAAAGAAAAAATTACGTAAGCCTCATAATAGGCAAGTCTGGAAGTACACTAATGATTACTTCATTTTCTAGCAATGACAGACAATGCTTGTGAATTTGCAGCAGAGTACAGAGTGCTGCTGAACCAATCCAGTCTGACCTGTCTATAATAATCTGGGTAGTATTTGACACAGTATTGCGCCTAATTCAATACATATTCCTATATCTCTTCCCTTACCATCTTATAGTGTGGCAGAACAGATGTTTTGCTTTCTATGGGCTTTTTAAACCACTTGTCAAGTGATATATGGTCTGTTGAATGAACGAAAATGTTGAAGCACTGATCCGTCCACGTGGCTGTATTCAAGATGAAGTTTACACACAAGCGTGGCTTGTGAGGGATTACAAATGCTGTGTGCTCTCAAAGACAAGCCACAGAGGCCTATCTATTGAGACAGGAAGGTGTCCGCCTTGCTGATAGTACGCAGAAGGGTCCCTCCTTCCAGCACCACCTGATGAAGGCTCAGCATAACATGGCACTCGGTAGTGAGTACACATAAAAGCCTACTTTTGATCAAAGTGGATGAGTTTATCTTGAGTAGTCACATTTTCAGATTACACTGTTTTTACTAGCCTGTGATCTAGTTGTTGGCGGTGGCACATTTGAAGCAGCTGAGACTTTGATAGCTGAGTTGGTTTTTAAGAAGGGCCTGCATGTCTTTGACCTTTCCATTGAATCAGCCAAGGCACTTACAGTAGATAATCATTACAGCTTTTAATAGGGTCTTTGGATTTCCAGTCAGGGTTGCTCAGCCGTTTAAGTGTACAATATGTTTTTGTAGTATGAGTATAAGTCTCGAATTGTGCTGTGATTGAGAAAGAACAAAGCAGTGTATCAGCAATGCATATTTCTGTCTGTGGGAAGCAGCCAAAGACTCACTATACTGTTTTCCATGTGATGTCTTGCCATTTGAAAGCGATTGTTTGAAAGTTATAATTTTCGAAAGTTGTAATCTTAAGTGGTTTTCCTCTAAGGCAAACTTCAGCCCGTCTAAAACCACGGCACAGTCCGTGTCGCCACTTTGTTAGAAAACAAACAAATGGGCTTTTTGGAATTCAATGGGAATGATATTTTTTCAGGAGTGGAAAAGACACAAGCAGACAGACACAACAGAATCATTGAGACTGAGGAATTGCGGCCATTACTTGAAGCCACGCAACCCCGTCTTTCAGTGCTGCTTTTACCGATGTAAAACTGCTGGATGCCACAAACACTGTGCTCATTGAATTACTCTGATAACTCAATTGTACAAATCATCAACAATGTACACTCTGGAGAGGTAGCCTGTGCATCTTTAATTTCAGCCCCAACATGACTGTTGTGAATAGTAAATAAGTTAACTAAGTAATAAGTAAATGCTAAATGTTCCTATCCAATTTAATACAGTTTTATTTATATAGTAAATTAAGAGCAGGTCTGGATGATACTGATGATATTATATAAAGAGACTTATTGAAATCAGTTATCACTAATTTTTCTGTGCTATTATCGTTATTATTGATGCAAACGAATCATTAAGCAAGATGGCTAGGCTAGCTGTTGACATTGACCTGTCTTAACACCCCCTGTCAAATCAACTTAGGGGTTATTCATGGTGCACAGTCACACACGTTATCAAGAAATACTTCAACTCAATAAAACAAATCTCTGCATTTGGGCTGTCACGTAAACGCCCGCCCGCCCGCCTGCAGACCAGCGCTAATGTGTCTGACACCATGTGAAGGGAGCAGCACTGCTGCGTCACGTTGGAAGAGACCAATCGGATTAAACTGAGTTAGAAACACGTAGGACCACTCCAAAGAGCAGCGGGGGGGGGGGGGGGGTTCTAACTTTACATTTCGTAATAAATCCAGACACATTCTTACAGAGCACAGTTCACTCTCGAGATGCCACCTCATATTTTACCGTACTCTTATTTCAAGACGAGCCGTAGTGAAATTAAGAAGCCGGCGATATTTCGGTGGCGTGTTGTTATTTATAGACTTTCTCGCTCCCCCCTCCTTGCCGTCGTTACGGTGTCGACCGATCCCTCTCTGTCAGTTTCAAGTTGCGCCTTCTCCGCTCTCTGCCGTACAGCTCCCTGCTCCGGCCGTAATGAGCATTACCCACTTTAGACAATACACCAAAATATTGTGGCTTTCTTAACGAGGAGAGGGGGGGAAATCCGGATTTAAACGAGGACATGGATTCATTCCCGCCGCACACGAGTGGATTATAAAACGCGGACGATTCACAGAGGTAAGAAGGGATGTCTCTCCCGACCAAAGGCGACAAACACGGTGCATTTTTGAACGTTACCCTTGGATCCGCCGACTGCACCTTCTCCGCACGTTTGGGAATGTCACGGTCTGCTGCTTTTAATAGAGCAGCTAACGATTTAACGACGCCGTCCTGTAATAAATCTGACTTACTTAAAAGTGTCCACAGCACACACACACACACACACACACACACACACATTGCCGTAATGGTAGCTCGTGTAGCAAAACTCCAGTTTTTAGCCTGGGTCAGATCGGAAGGGACAGTCTGTGGAATGTAGGTGGATGTTGGCAATATTCACTCCTAATGGCTAGAAATAATCTCCTCATCTGGTCATCTTTCCGTGTCTGAAACACGCTGTCACCGTTGCTGGCGGTATTAATGCAGATACCTCATCCACCAGCGGCAGCAGCTTGACGTTTGAGTGCGTGGAGGTGCTGAAGGTGTTTTTCTTGCATAATAACACAGTCACCACTGAAGTGGAAAAAAAGTCACGTTAGTTACATGCACTTAGCATGACCCTCGGGGGAGAATACCTGTTGTTATGGTGGTGTTTGGTCTCCGTGTGGAACATTTCTGCACCCCCTATACATCACTCCCCACCTAATCGTATGTGTGTTGCACACTAGGAGCCACTAAATGACAATTCATGCGTTTGTATCTGCTCTGTGGCTGTTTTCCAGCTGACCTGAACATCTTTACGCTGTGACCTTGACAGCTTCTTGCATCTCTTTGCCGTCTTCTCTCTCTGTTGTGTTTGTTGAACTGGACAAACAGTTCCAAACAGTGAGTTTTTCCTTTCCAGAAGCTTGTTTTTCGCCCTCTCATTCAAGACACGCGTGCTCAGTGTTGTTTTCGTCCATGCAGATGCCTGATTTGTTGGCGTGCTCTCTCCGAGTCACTCACCGGCCAGTGCTTTTATTTCTTATGCGTCTCAGTTAACAGTGCTACGTTACTGCAGCTGACCCAGACTAGACCAGATGTCAACACACAGAAACACGAGTCAGTCTCTGGCTAAATGGAGCGAGGAGGTCCTGACCTGACAGGCGTGTCCCCCAGGACTAAGACTCTTATCCCATCTCAGCGGAGTGACGGAGAGTTTGCTGTATTGATCACATCAGTGATGTTGACCTTTCTGTTGCATCCCACCCTTCTCCCTTTTAAGGCTCTTGCAGCTTTAGCGCTAAGACCCCTGGACATCCTCCATGAGGTCACATGGAGTTGCAGGGCAGGCAGACGTTAACTGCGATGCGCTGCCTCTGTCGAGCTGCATGTGCTATCATAAGTCGCGGTTTCGCTCGTAAGAGATCAGGACGTGGAGCGGAGGCGGAGGAGGATGTTTTCTTGGTGGCTGACTCAGCGTAAATTGGAGAAGGCTGGTTGTCTGGCTTTTCTGGAGACGAGCCGCGTCGCCTGCAGTTTTGTGTCGGTTTGACACAGTTAGAGTTTTGTGTGTTTTTTTTTTTTTTTTTTGGTCAGGATTGAATCAGATTCTGTTTTTATAATCTCTTCTCTGTTCCAGTGGACTAAATATCAGAATCAAACCATAAATAGTAAGAAAAATAACCCGTTCACCTCTGCAGTCTCAATTTGAAACTTCATTTTAGGTCTATTATATGACAGCATAATAAATGATGATGTATCTTGATATTACAGGTATTAAATTCAACGGTGTAGTCAAAAGCGGACATCTCTTTCTCAGTTTCTGGATGAAATGCCTATCAAATGTGCTCTGTTAAAAATCAATGGCTGGGAAATGAAGCCAGTGCTGAAGTGTTTAAAAACTGCAATTCCTCCGAATGGCCGCTTGAAACAGGCTGCAGAAACAAGTCAGTCTCCATGAGTGCTCTTATTAAAATGCCCAACTTCACAGCAGATGTAAACATGTTTACAGCCTGGTTCACAGAATGGTTTTGGTCTCAATAGCTAATTCCATCATCCAATCATCCATGACAGCTGTGAGGGGGGTGAATTTTAGCCATTCAAATGATTGTAAGAGTTAAGTTGCGCATAATTAACAGAGTGACGCCTTGATTGACAGGTAGGTGCTGTTACAGATGGTTTATTCGGAGGCCGAGGCATTAGGTCCACGTCTTTTCCGATATTTAGCTTAGCTGGGAGGCGGAAGAAGCCGTACATCCAACATAGCGGCGTCTAGCGGCGCATATTTTCAGCTTCAAAACAGCACAGAGGAAACCTACGAGTGACGTCGCTTGGGCTCTGTCTAGTCTTTATGCTGTGACTGGTTAAAACGTACATTGACATTGTGATAAGCTCCTGCGTTAGCATCAGGTTTTTACTGCTAAAAATGACGATGCAGTTTTTTCAGAATGATGCGTCAGATCTCGTTCCATATTTGACCTTCAGTAGCTCTCAACACACCTGTGTATCTTGTCCCACCCTTTTACACTCTTTGGAGATGTCAGGGAAGCAAAGCACCATTAAACTGCTCTCTCCACGTAATAAATCTGACTCACTCATAACTTCCCTGGAAGCGCCCAGCATAAAGTTTGAGGCAGATCTGATATCGGACCACGTTTTATCAAAACCATTGCCGTGAAAGGCAGCGTGGATGCACAGAGAGGAAAAGTGAAGCTGACGGTCTCTCAGAGGGAGAGAGTGACTTCCTGCCTAGCGCTGACCCCCCACGACAGTACAGAGTACCTTTTGGACTTGGAAACACTGCTAGATGAAAGGACAAGAAGGAAGGAAGTCCTCTGATGCTAGCGCCTGCTGTGTCATGAGCAGCTGTATCCCAACTGTCAGACTTTGCCCAGAGGTCTGTCTGTGTGTGTGTGTGTGTGTGTGTGTGTGTGTGTGTGTGTGCTGTGGTTGACTCATCTGAAGCTCGCAGGCCCCCGTTGATCTCAAACCAGCATGCATATTGTAGCAGATCTAGTTTGCAGTGAGTCCTTAAAAGGAGAGACGTCTGTAACTAATGCTAATGGCACGTTGCTAACTGTTTGAGGGTGATGTTTTGGAACAGGCACTTACTGTAAGGAAACCAGTGTATTTACCCCCCTTTGAGTGTGTCCTCTATTGAATAAGGTCATTAGTGTGTTCCTGAGTGTTGAGTCACTGTTTAAGGCCGTTAAGATACCATTAAGATTATTATTATGTGACTGACTTTAGAATAAATATAAACCTGAAAGCTTGAAAGTGGTTAGTGAGACGTCTGATGACTTGAAATCATCCTTCTTCCTCACTACCGATCCCGTTTTATTGTAGAAACAAGGCATCCTTCAAACGGGATTTGGAGGACTAACAAAGCCGTTGGTCGAAGCTGTGTGCATGACGTACAGCCCAGGTCTATTTTACTTTGGTGACCTCTCACAGCTCCAGATTAAAGACGTTTCTTCTACCTTGCAGGTCAGAAGTAGGCCAATATGACAAATGCAAAATTCCTGAGGTCTGCCCAGCGAGACTGTTTACATTTCACCAGTCTGCGGACCCTTGAACACTATAGCGGAGGCGCACAATCTTGCCCACCCCCATACAAAGTTATTGTTTGAAGCTTGGCAATAGCAAACTGTTTTCCCAGTGCGATTGTAAAACGGTGTCGTAGATGAGTCATGAATCCTGTACGTGATAGCTGCCATGTCCCCATCAAACACACCATCACCAAAAATGGTAGTTAAGCTTTAATGGTGGAATGGAACTTGCTCCTGCCCGCTTCATTAAGCTGGCTGCTATCTTCCACTTATCACTGTTTGCTGCTCCGCGGAAGTTTTTAATCATTTTTAGGTCCTTGCTCAGCACAAAGCAGCAGAAGCAGACAGGCAAAGTGAACAGGTGTGGTAGAGACTTTAGAAGCTAAAGAGTTTGAAGTTGGAGGGATTAGTTTTACATTTGTGTTTACACTGATGGCATTTTAACCACTAGTCTACTAAATATCCACCAAAAAACAGGGATTGTATGCTTTTTGTGTGTCCTACTGATATGTCAGTTCCCACAGTTTCTGCACAGTTACTTACTGTAACCTTTACACCCAACCCTTACCTGAAGTTAGCCATCTCTGACCCAATTCCCAAACACGTTGTCACCATTTCTAGGTTCATAGGTTATATCTGAACATAAGTCAACTTTCCAAACTGGGGAGCTAATGACCTTTGTAACTGAAATATAACCTTTGGTCATGTGACTTTGTCATATTTGTCTCAGTTATGTGTGTGCTGGCTGCTGGTAATCATGCTCAGTGGGTGCTGAACTGCATTTTCCACTCCTCCGTACTATAACTTCTTGTCGTTGATATTGTATTCTTCTGATCTAATAAGACTGCTGAGATTTGCGGCTTATTTTACGTACAATCACACACGGCATTACAGAACTTACCACAGACTTATCAGCTAAGCTGCTTTGACTAGGGATTCACCGATGCATCGGCTGAACATCGACCGATGTTCTCCTCCTTAACTGCCATCAGCCATTGAAGATGACGTCCACTGATGCCAGTGGCTGATGATTATATGTTGATCTACATGTGGCATGAACGCTGTGCTGAGGAGAAACCTTTCTTTTTTCCTTTCTTTTTGGAGGCTCCAAAAACCCCACTGCACACGTCTCTGGCACGTCCAGCACGCGACTTCAAACGCCACCGGGAGACTTTCAGAAGCGTTTAGCCCGCCAGACTTTGTTTACTTGCTCAGATTTGTGTGCTCTTCTAAATATGCTTCTACAGGTGTAAATATGCTACGTAGTTACTTAGTTTCGCTTTTGTCTGTTTTTACGACCGGCAGTTTGCAGGGTTTTTTTATTCAACGCGTCGCTGAGGGTAGAGACGTTTCTGGGACGCTACGAGAAAGATCCACGTTATGTTTGCAGTTACATGTAGCAAAAAAAAAAAAAAGGCATTACCTGTCGGCCAAGTTGTTATTTTAAACATCGGTATCATCCCAGAATTTGACAGTCGGTGCATCCCTAGCTTTAACCGTTTTTAAAAAGACTTTTTGGAGGGTTAATACTGACCGCCTCTGCTACCTGTGCTGGTATTTGGAAGTCAGTGGACACCATTCAGCACCTCACCTGTTGAAGTCTGAACTCTGAGATCCACTTGATAAATAAACAATGTGTCTGAACTCCAGTAGGCGAGAGCGCTAACACAGACGGGTGTCACCAAATACCAGGCTTTTGTAGCCCGACAGATTTAGTCCCTTTACCGTAAGCGAGGTCTTATTCTGAAACGTCTTTATATCCTTTAAACCTCCACAACAGCCTGTCCGTTTCAGCTATCAGGCTTTAGGAAGCGTCTAACAGCTGCTCAGCCTATAGCCGTCTCAGTCAGGAAAGTCAGGCCCTTTCACTCCAGTAAAAGCGTTCATGCCTCCAGAGACCACATCATATTTCACATTCACTCCTCTGGTTGTGCGTGGAGGAGCCGCAGGGCCTTGTTATCTGCCTATCTGGACAAGAGGTGAATTCTTCTCTGGCAGCCCTGATGGAGAAACAAGCCCACTAAAATGTTCTTTTCCAGAGCAAACCTACACAGGCCCCGTCTCTCCCGGCCTTTTTTCTCCATCAGAGTAGGGCTGGAGGTCTGACTGTGGGATGCCAGGGTCCACTGTTTGACCGTAACAACCTGGAAGTCTCGCTGAAGCACGCGCTCAGGGCTGTACTCCCAATCGGACTACGCTTTGTGAGCAGCTCATGCTTGGCGCGCAGAAGTTAGTCTTACCAGTGTAATATTAGTGTGAGAAGCTAATCGGAGGGATTATGTATGTGTTTGCATAGTGTACACCTGCTTTCGGGACGCCACAGCAGCTGTCTGAACCCCCTTTCCCAAACACAAGGTGAAACCAGAGTTTCCCCATGTGGATGCTTAGTAGAGTTTATAGCTTAGCTTAGCACAAGGACTGGAGGCAGTGGGAAACGGCTAGTCCGGCTCTGTGCAGAGTTCAAAAATACACCTGCCTACACCAAGTACATCTGTGTGGTGTCATAGTTGGGGGTAGCCACATATGGCGAGGCGAGGGCGGATGTTGTCGGCCTCTCTACAGACATCTGACAAAGTCTTTACTGTTTGGGTGTGCAGATTTTATATTTCTATTATTGAACTACCCCTGTTGGCAGATCTCTCCATTGGTCTTGAGCTTTGACCTGACAATGACGTGGTTTTGAAGACGATCAAGACCTGATAGAATAGTAGACAGTATTTTAATGATCTACCGCACATGGTAGACTTGTAGCCATGATTTCATCAGTCAGCCTCGTCTTTGTGCCTCTCATGCTTCTTCAACACTCAGGATTTACTGCAGCCATTTATTACTGTAAGACGTAACTTCTCACACTGGAATTGATTCATCACAACTCTTCTCCCTCTCTGGTATATCTACTCCTCCCTTCTTTTCCAGTCAATCCCCCCCTCCTCATTCTGGTTTCTGTTTATATATTGAAACATGACTTACATCCGTGCACTTAAAGTTTTCATCCAGCGTTTAAAGGTAATCTGTGCTGCACCTGTCAGAAAGCACTTGATTCCGCCTGCCGCCTGCATCTTGTATATGTCGGGGATTAAAGTAGAATTTGGCAGGAATCTGTTTTCATGCTTCTTTTTTTTTTTCTTCCGTAAAGCTGTCGGCGTGCCTCATGGCACTGTGCGGGTGTCCGGTTACCTTCCTACCGAATCTGCGCTCAGCTCCGCGCCGTTCACACAGGAAGGCCGACCTTCCTCCGGCCCTGGGTGTGCTGAACTATTTAGTGGAACTGGCATGAGGGAAATGAAATGATTGAGCAACGCGAGGCTGGGAAGCAAGCCACCCTCGCATATTCTCACGCTGGCGTGTGTGTTTTGATGTGCACATGTGTGCGACCTAGACTTTATTCAGCCACTTCACTTTAGGACATATTTATAGGTTTCCTTGACGGGTTTATCTTGGAGTTTGCTCCAGTTATCGCATCTTGGAATACAGGTGTGGCTCTCTTTATACTTGAGAAAAATGTTGACCTTTTCTGCACCGTCTACTATAATAAATCATTGCTTAGTTATGCAGCTAAACTGAGGAATCAAGTAAATTTGAGTTGGTCAAGCGCAACAGTAATGCAACAGTACAATCGGGAGATTTCTGTTACGGCCTCAGTGAAAGCCAACACTGAATAATGAGTTTTAGCAGCGTGCACTCCCGCTAAACCTCATACCAGAGAGGGTAGGTCCTGGCCCAGATGATATTTGTATACCTGCCCTCCACAGTCCTCAGTTTACAGTTAACCTATTAGGTGTCCGGGTCTTCTCTCGCTCAGTTGATTCAGTGAGAATGTAACTTAACTCCCAGCTGCTTTACTGCACTCTGACAGGCTGACGCAGGTCCAGATCTGTGGATGTATGAGCCGCGGAGGAAGGTTAAGGCCTTAAGGCCGGTTCGTCAGTGAGTAGGTGCTGCCGGTAGCTCGTTCCCCCGGTTCCCCCGTTTTAAAATCACCAAACTTCCCTTGCTTATTACCGTCTGATCTGCTGAGAGCCACGCCCACGCACCCAGATTAGAGAAAGCTAGCGCGGATACGACGGGATTACGGCTCGCGCTGGCTCTGCGTCGCTCGTCGCATGTCTCATCAAGGCTTTGCAAGGCAGCCGTTACTTCCTTTTGGTCTCGTCACATGATATTGATGGTGAAATGATGTGTAATCAGGCACTGATGTCGGTGAATCTGGAAAGAATAAATCTCGAATGAAGGTTCGGATGCACACGATGGGCTACATCTGGGACATTGTTGTTCTGGAAGCCTGTTTTCTTTTTTCCCTTCCCTGTCGATTTCAATTCGGATTCGTGTTTAACATTAAAACATAGCAGCTTTTCCTGCTGCCTTTTCTGTGTGTTGACCTCAGATGACACCCTGTGTGTGTGCGTGCATATCCTACACCTCTAAACGAATTTCAAAATAAAAGAGATGCTCATTGACATCTGAGACTGTAGAAGAATCAATATTTCAAAAACGCAGCCACCATTCTTCCCACTCAGTTCAATCAGCCCTGGCAAGAAATCACACGGCGTCAGTCGCGGGACCATCAGCTCAGCGCTCCCGGCCATTTTATCTTTTTTTTTTTACATTCAGCAGCCGTCCACACAGACTCTGGCTGTTTGCTGAACCTCTTCGAAGTTTAACTATTAGCTTTGTAATTAATACGGGGGAAGAGAGGAGCGCTACAGAGTCGTACTGTAGTTTCCCATGGTCTGCCAGAATAAGAAACATACCATGTGTTAGCCTTTGTGCGTTAAACGTGTGATCTAGTTATGAGGCCTCGAAAGGTTAGTTTTTATGTCTCGGCCCAGATGTTTATATTCCTGTCCGTCACCCTTCATGTCTGAACACACAGACAGGACAAAGAATCAATTTGAAGTCGGGGGGAAAAAAAAAATAGAACCGCTCTGATTGATGTGTTATTATTATATAGATTATATAGATATTATTAGATGTGCTATAAGTCGAATTTATATCCAGCTTCTGATTATTTAGAGTTGCCGTTTGATTTCCCCTCTGGTACATTAAACAAACAGTTGAACAGGTCCTGTATCCAGTCAGAGGCATCCCTCATTCCACAACTAAACCTCTGAGACCAGCCTGCGCTGACTGTGTTTGCCTACCGGGCTCAGATTTCACTTCCTAGTTTTCCGGGAAGAATGGATCTGCGCGTAGGAGTGAGCGGATACATGCCTTCATATCAGCGCGCACTCTGGTGTGACTTATGCAAATGAACAATGGAGATAACCAAATGGTGAAGATTTTTTTTAGGAGCAGTGCTGCTGATAGCTGTGCTTTGAGGGTTTGTTTTCTCTCTCTCTGTATCAAGCCTTCATCCCGCTCGTGGTTCGTTTATGGGTTTATGGCTGCGCAGCTCCGGCGCGCGCTCCCTTTCTTGTTACGAAAGGCGCGAAGGTGGGAGAAGTGGCATTTGAGTTGGGATTCGAGAGGTTTCCTAATTCAAATAGCTGCGGCAAGTGCTGGCACGCAGCGCCATTCGACCATGTTTGACACCCATAAGCAAGCAGTCCGGGCACAGGCTCAGACTCCCACGGAGCCGTTACTAAAATGAATATCAGAAGAAAAAAAAAACCCCTTTGTCGTCAGTAAATATCCACCAGAGTTGTCTTGGGGAATGATTTTAATTTTTTTCACTGGACTGTTGAAGCCAATCCATTTGAAATCCTCCCTGTCATGGTCAGAGCAGTTCTAATATAAGCCAGCAGATTCAGAAATGTAAGGGGGCTCACATTCAATTAAATCTCGTTCTCAGGTTGGCCACTAGTATTAATCATGGAGTATAGCCTCTGACCTGCAGTCGCTTTAACCTTTTACTTAATTTTTAACTTAATTTGAGGAAGTCAAGTGGAGCCGACCATGGCTTCTCAGCTGATCTATTTCAGTTCATCTCTTGCAAGAACTGTTTAAAGCAGCACATGCTATCCGGATTCGGAGGGTCAACTATGCTTTACAGGAAATAAATATGATGACGCATTGTACCAGCGACACAGAGGATGCTGGGCTTTCCCGGGACGCCACAGACGTGATGAATTTGACCGTTTTTTGTTGTTGTTGTTGTTCTCCCTGGTGTGTGCTGAGTATTAATGTGTCAGTCTGTTTAGTGTTTAGGAGAGGACAACATGAAGTTCATATGTTTATTGGTTCTGGAAGTCGGTGAATTTCAGTCGTGGGAGCTAACATGCAGTTCTGAGCTGCACGGCGCAGCCAGACCATCAGAAGCAGAAGTGATTCGAAAGCCAGATGGTTCGGGGACGGCCTCTGCCAGAAGCAAGTTGAGTTTGAGTCAACAAATGTTTGTGTACCCCGTGAGCTCCGAGGCTTTTGTCTGCCGACGTGAATAGAGACACACCGCTGTCTCCGGCCGCGCAGGCCCATCCCGGGTGTGTGATTAGCAGAACTGAGCCTGGTGGTTTGCATACGAGGCATAATGAATATATTTGGACAAGATCACATATCAAAGGGCAGGAACACGGCTATTCATTCACCCTGTTGACTTAAGCTTCCCGTGTATTTATCGTTCTGTTGACACGCAAAGATCATAATGTTTGGAGTGACAGGCCATTATTACTGTCATTTCAGGTGATTATATTTCTACCAGTTTTTGATCTCCCGGTTTAGACGAACGTGCTTTGTTTCCACGTCGGTGTTTACAGACTCGCTTCTGGATAATACCTACCTTCTGGATAAAGATTGACCCGCAGGCTCTGAATTTCCTTCTTTTGTTTAAAGCCACCGTCTGCAGGCAGACACGGTAATGATGAGCATCCCTGACAAAGCCTCAGTCCTTTTGAAACATGAATAAAAGAAATCACCTTCTCATGCTTTTTAAGTACGTGGGAAAACAGGTTTTATGAATGGACTGGTTTACCTGCATCTTACTCGCACTGTAATTGTTACGCACATCTCTGTGCAGGACACACGCATACACACTGAAAGTCCTTTGACGAGGAGAAGCATGACCATGTGACAACAACAACAAGTCTATGTGAGACTTTGGAATGACTGTATGGTGCAGACTTTATATCGTAATCGGGTTCCCCAAGATAACTGTTTGAGTACAAGATAAGTAGAGCAATCAACTAATGATTATTTTAATTATATATAATCAGTTTATGTTTGTTGTTGTTCAACGGTCAAACCAGCATCATCGAATCACTTGTTTTATCCAACAAAATCAGTCCAAATCCAGATATTCAACATTCAACACAAAAAAACGGTCTGTCAACCGATGAATGTAGCACTGTTGCCCAATAGTTGACTTAAATGATTCAATAATTGCCAAAATAGTTGTTGTTACACGTTAACTGACATTTATATAATTGAACTGGTGTGATTTTAATTTGGTAGATATATTATTGTTGTTTTAAAGAAATATTCTCTCTTTTCACTGCATGTTCAGTATGAAGCTACAGCCAAGAGTAGCTTAGCTTAGCTTAGCTTAGCCATTCCATCAATATTGTTCTAGCATAAAGACCGAAAACACATGGAAACAGTTCAGCCTGGCTCCATCACTCGGTGTAAAGAAAACCTTCAAGTTCATTAATAACAATTTATATTTTTGTTTATTTTTATTTTTTCTTCTAATTTTAAACTCAGCTAAGCTAACTCTAAGCTAGCTCTTTGCTAAAAAAAAAAAAAAAAAAGCAAATAGGCGTATTTCCTAAAATGGAGTGCTCATTATTTAAAAAAAAAAAAGAAGTTTAGCCTTTCAGTGTTTTCATTACATGTGAACTTTTGCTCATTTCTGGCTTATATGTCGTGGACATAATGACCAATAAATAACCGAGAAATAAGAGTTAACTACTTCACTTTTGTTGTCAGCATGATCTATTTCCCGCCAGCGGGCAGTCCCTGAATAGACCACACCTGCTACTGCATTTCTCTGTCATTAGCACCATAGTCAAACTGTTATACAGCCATCTCCAGTGACATGTGCCAGTGGACAGTGTCATAGTGAAGGAGGATTGTAAAAGCGGTCATAAACTGTCAAGAACAAAGATAAAGCAACAGATGTCTTACGGCAAACAGGAAGGATTTAGCAGAGATACAAGCAGTCCAGCGCCATCGTCACCGTCACAAGTTCGATGGACTTGATGTTCTGCTTGTAAACCCATTATTGTAAAGCTATCCACCGCTCAAGATCACGTTGCGTCCTGCACTCTCGGCTGCACCCTGCCAGGCGTGCTGACGGATGAGAGGAGGAGATATTACTTTCATCTCCACGGTGTCCTCTGAGCATCAGTCGTTCCTGAGCTGGAGACTGCGCGGAGGATGAGAACGCTATTTCGGGACGCACACTGACACAGACACACACTTGCAGTCAGCGCGGTCGTTCCAGTTTATTCGGTATGGCTGGCGAGCGGCTTGTTGAACATGTACGCAGTAAGAGGGTACCAAACTACGCCGATTCGATTCTCCTTGCTATTCTGTTCATTGTTTCCTCCTTTTCTTTTTAGGTCTCTGGCTTTGAACCTGAAACTTGAAATTAAATTAGGGGAAGTCCCACTAAAAACACAGAATAATGCGCCATTCCAGTTTTTTAATGACTGTGACCAAACTAAGAAAAACAACAGCATCGCTTTCAAGTCAAACCTTACTTGTGGGCTGTCATTTATTACCCCCGGTAGTGACAAGTATAAAAGCTATGCTGTCAAACGTGCAGCCTAGTGGCATTATCACTGGCTCTATTTTTAGATTAGAGGATTAGGTAATACAGCTGGTAAAAATGCAGAGGAATGCTGTGTGTTTGCATGCGTACTCTAAGGGTTTGCATGCGTGTGTGTAATTCTTTAGTGAACGTGTGAAACCCTGCTGCCCATCCAGATGTCAGCGTGCGCTGAGCCAGGGCTGTTTTGAAAGCATCATTTTAGCATTGTGGAATGAAAGAAATCAATAGTTGCGGATTAACACAACATTTCCCCCCTTGCTTGACGCAATTAACGTCGCGTCACTCTGGCAATCTAGGTCTAGTATCGTCTGCGTGATGAGCCGTCACTCGTTTGTGTCACCGCTCTCTGCCGAAACATTCCCCCGTCGAGTGGGCATATGGGCTTCTGCAGGAGGCCACTGTTATTCATATTAAAGGCCAGGTTTATTGTTTGTCATTACGCTGGGTCAGGGTTGTAGCATGTCACAGCAGACCTGCCTGAGAGCCGCAACATCTCACACACACACACACTGTGTGTCACAGCATGCCAGTCAGCAGTCGAAACCCCCCGTTTTCTTCAGAGAGCTCACAGTGTGTTTTAGATGTTTACCGTGAGCTTCCTCAGATGTGTGTCACAAAGGTCACGGCATCTTCTCATCTCCTGTGTTTGGCGTTTGATGAGTCGTCAGTGAAATGAAAAAAAGCCCTCACAGGGATTTGTCCGTGCCATGAACGTGGAGAGCAGCATAGCAAGAGAGAAGTGAATTATTACCCATATGAAGGCATCCTCCAATGTTCTTGCTGTGTTTTTTTTTTTTTTTTCTTAAACTATGATTTATTTTCAGTGAGGAGTTTGAGGTGACCTGCTTTCCCGTGCTCGGCTTCATAAAACAGTCTCTGCGCTGATGAACTGCCATCTTTTTGCTTGTCTTCCGTCATGAAGCTGAAAGCCGCCAGAAGGGTCATAGAGCAGAGTGAAAGAATCCAAGGTAGAAGTTTGAGATGTTTGTTTTGCGTTGGGATGCTCACGTCTGGAGCTCTGATGTTGATAAGGTTACAGTTTATCAGCTCATGTCCAATAGATAACAGACCGGTTTCTGTCAGTGAAGGAAACTCCCACATGTCAAATAACAGAAAGTAACAGAAAAAGAACAGGCAGAAAGGCATAGCTGCCTTTGCATTTAAAGTCTGTGTAAAGAATAAATATGTGTGTGTTTGTCAGATCAAAGAATAAAGTGTTGTCAGCCACCGAGCCAAATTATTATTATACAAATTATAATATAAATTATTAAAAATATTGACAAGTTTATGAAATTAGGTGTAAGAATCAGGTAAAAATGAGCAGTATTCTCAGCTCCAGGACTGTGGGGGCGTCTCTGCTGCTCTCGTGGATTGTTTTTTTGCAGTTGCACACTGCGTGGATGTCATGTGAGGTGCTAGGAACAAGGCTACTCAGGATGTGATACAGTGGCCCTTTCTGTGTGTTTTTTTTTTTTTAAACTGCCCTCTATCTCACAGACGTCCCAGCAGCACTTGCTACGCACAAAAGAAACTACAAGCCTGACTGCATCTCAGTCTGCTCTGCAACCAAGCGCTGCATCCTGTGTCCTTGTGGACAAAAACAGGAACAGGCTTCAGATGCCTGCTAACTGTTTGAGCGACGTTTATTTATTTGCCTTGCCTACTTTTGACTCGAGTCATTAGTATTGACAAGCTAATTGAGGACCATTGACTATCACTTGCTACGGACGCTGTCTGTTTCTTTTGACACCCAATCGATTTAATCCATCTGATCTTGACTGGCAACAGTTTTGGGAGGTCCATCACAGATGATTTATCAAGCACAGCACAGGTGTGTGTGTGTGTGTGTGTGTGTGTGGGCGTGCACATACATAACCACAAACCACAACATGCTGCAGGTGCAGATGGACCTTACAGCTTGTATTTGCTTTTCTTTTTAAGCATTTTTTGGAGGTGATGGTCCGCTCAGGCATGTTCCCTCAGAGAAATGCTTGTGTTGGAAGAGGCTCTTTCCGTCCGTGCTGGCACTGCACCCCTTCAGCTCTGATCCTGACTGACTGAGGCTGAGCCAAACCCCAGATCCTGCTGTTTTCACTGCACCGAGGAGTTGGCAGCGCGTGTAAAGGAGGCCAGCTGACCTCTGTACCTGCCTCCCTTTCATCGTGTGTCACCACTGGGACTGGGACTACATTGGTTTTCATGAACTAGCTCGACATCGTGGACGGCAGAGTGCAAAAAGCTTGCACAGAGAAAGTGGCCGTGTAAATATTCATGCGCGTTCTTCAGGATTTCCGTAACTGAATCCTGTCTTGAGCTGTTTGGCGGCCCGTGCTTAGAGCAAAAGGTCGTGTCTCACACTTAAATGTCGAGCCTCTCTATTAAAGATGATCTGTTTCTTGACTCAGATCCAAATCCAGTTTCTTGCAGAGGGTTAGATGAGAAGATTGACGGTCTTGTGTCTGCACGATAAATATGAAGCTCAGCTTAGAAATGGAGAAACTGCCAGACTGGTTCTTTTCAAAGGTAACAAAATCTCCTCGCTAATTAACATGTTTCACCTTGTTTTTTGAGATAATGACGTGCTATTAGTGAACCTCAAACGGTGCGGGTCTGCACATTTTGTTGTAGACGGAGCCAGCCCCTTGTTTCTAGTCCATTAAGTTAATCTAGTGTCCAGGCAGTGGCTTCGTATTTGTCAAACCGTTCCATCAATATTGATCTTTCCTTACCGATGCTTGTTCTTGGGAGAGTCTGTCTGCACGTTGAGTGACAGAGAGTTACTATTTGCTGAGCCATTGTGAAGCTCATAACAAGCAAAGCAAGTTCTTGCATTGTTGGCCTAGTGAATGCGAACCAGAGCCACCTCTTGGTTGGAAGTGTATTATTCAGCAAATAGACTGGCTCGGACAGTGTTTTGTTTGGCAGTCCTCATTTACCACGATTTGTAGCATTTTTTAAAATTCTCTTCTTTTCCATTATCATCTTCTTTTTCTAAAATACTTGCACTGATGTTGAGTAACGCTGACCTTTTTTTTTTCTCCTCATGCTTCCTAAATACCCTCAAGACATTCCAGCTTTGACAGCTGAGCCACAGAGGCCAAACAGCATGAATGATCTTGTCCCCCTGGGGGTGAAAAGGCAGAACACATAAAGCTGCCCTACTGCAAGTCATAGCAGGTAAAGCGACGAGCAAAGTCGACCCAGTATTTACACGGGACGGCGCTGTAGCAAACCAGCGGGCATGCAGAGTGGTTAAAATGGTCGCTACCCTCCTTGTCTTCATGAAACGCTGGGCTCTTGCCAAATCTCCCTCTCCAGCGAGTGGCATTGTGTTCTTGTTTCGTGGTGTTTTTGGGGGACGAACTGGCTGTTTCCTGTGTCTGGAGTCTGTCTGGAGTTATTTGTGCCACACGTGCATATCTACACACTCGTGCCCCGTGTGCTTCCTGTTCGGCTTTGTGTGTGCTCGGTACCCTTCCTAAGTCCGGCAGCCTCGTTCCTAGACAGATAAGAGGTTGTCTGAGGTCACGTCGCCGCAGGAGAATGACGACAAGACCTTAAATGACCTGCCGCCTCATTTTTATTGCTGCTTTGATTGTTCGTGCTACCGTCTGTCATACCACGACTGTCTAGTTGGAGAAAATCAGGTCAAATATCCTACAGAGAGGCAAGTAGTCGTAGGCAGCCTCTACTTAGTTTCCTTGCATCTAGTTAAAGTTTTTCTTTATGTTGGATTGAACAGTGTTGATATCATTCAGTCATTTAAAAGCTGTAATCTTGAAATTTAATTGATTTTTTCTCTCCCAAATTGCAACCTGTGGTAGCATTCTGTGCAGGACTACATTTTGTAGCAAGCTTGACTTATCCTCCTCATTCACTGAGTGTTATTTCTCTCCATGTCACTGACAGAATGAAGATGTCTGAGGCTGGGAGTTAGAGTCCCCACCCCCCCACCCCCACCAGAGAGAGCGTGTTCCAGGCCTGGGGCTGGACCCAGAGACCCCTGCCTGGGGGGTGAAGGGCCCCGATAGCCCTGAATAAATCTGGACCATGGGAGATGGAGGCGTCGGTGCAACTGGAGGAGATGGGGTGAACCGGTCCCACGTCCTCTTCGACAACTTCGTCCAGGCGACCACCTGTAAGGGCACGCTCAAGGCCTTCCAGGAGCTGTGCGACCACCTGGAAGTTAAGCCCTCCGAGTCCAGGATCTTCTATCACAAGCTCAAGTCCAAACTCAACTACTGGAAGGCCAAGGCACTATGGGCAAAGTTAGACAAGAGGGCAAGCCAAAAAGAGTACAAGAAGGGCCGCGTCTGTGCCAACTCAAAGGTAAGCCTGGATCATTGCGAACCGCACGACTCATTGGAGAGCGGCTTTGCTTGTTGGTGGCTGCAGTTCAGATGAAGCTAAAACTTGATCCTCGATGTGAAGGAATCATGTAACTTGATGACTATGTTTACCAGCCAGACCGGTGTGCGATTGCTTTTTATGAAAGGACACCGCAGAGACACTTTTTCGTTTCTATCAAGGACACAGTTCATATGAGTTCAGTCTTAGGAAGTTGATTTGTCAGCTCCTCCAGTTTGCAGTGTAAACAGCACGTGGCCGACCGCAAAATAAGGGCTGAGTCTGATAAACCAGCTGTATTACTTTTGTTGCTAAGTTTCATTGACAGCAGTTGAATGGACAGACGAATGCACCATAGACTGATTTACAAATCAAATTCACGGAAGTTAACTCATTAATTAAGCTCTATTTAAGTGTCTGTCACGTGTTGCCTCTTGCAGCAGGCTAGTGGCAGGTCTTGGGTTTGTTCACCCCAATGGGAGAATTAAATGTGAGCCTTTCGCCCCATAGTCCCTGAAATACATATCAGACTAAGCCACGTATCTTTGGAACATTTTGACACTAAAATGACACTAAAAGGCAGACAAGTTATGTTTATTATGTCATCATGTTGTCCTATATTAGCAATCTTACCTTATTTTAGTTTTAAACTTATAACTTCCCTTTGCTTGTATTAGCTCATCAGCTGTTGCCTTTATCAAAGTGTCGTCATTATTTACCTCACATTATTCACAGATGCTTTCGTCCAAAGTGACTTTACAATAAGTATGTTCAAAACGGCAACATCCACTCCTAAGAAATGAAGCCAAGGGCTAAAAACTGGAATTCCTTGAGCGGCCACTTGAGACAGGCTGTAGAAGTGAGTCAGTCTCCATAAGGGCCTGTATTAAAACGTCCAATTTCAAAGCAGAAATAAACACGTCCACAGCCTGGTTCTTTATACTGTCGTTGGTTGAAACTCAAAAAGAACAACAGTGAGATGTCATCAAAAACTGAAAGTGCAACCCTCCCAAATAAATTGCTAAAAGCGTGGTAGGATTTTCTTTTTTAATAACCGAGACAGAAGGATTAGTGTGGTACGCCAAGGTGCAGTCTGAGTGGGTGGGCTTTGACTCTGGTCCTGACATGTTTTTTTATGAGTATGATTAATGCCTTTCTTATAGCTCTTCTGTCGCATATGTGTCTATGTTTTTAGTGTCTGATCATTGGTGCGGGACCATGCGGCTTACGTACAGCCATCGAGCTGGCCTTTCTCGGGGCCAAAGTGGTTCTGCTGGAGAAGAGAGATGCCTTCTCCAGGAACAATGTGCTTCACCTCTGGCCCTTCACCATCCACGACCTCAGGGGCCTCGGGGCCAAGAAGTTCTACGGAAAGTTTTGCGCTGGAGCTATCGATCATATCAGTGAGTCCATGCAACGCATGCTTCCACTGCTGACATGCTGTACGACCAATTAGCCTGTAAGAAGTGATTTAATGTATTTGTGGGTTTTGTAGTTCTCAGATTTTCTCTCCTTCTCCATGCTGTGTTGCAGGTATCCGTCAGCTCCAGCTAATGCTGCTTAAAATGTCTCTCCTGCTGGGCATTGAGATTCATGTTAACGTAGAGTTCAAGGGTCTCATTGAGCCCCCCGAAGATCAAGAGACTGAAAGTGAGTGAGTCGAAACGGGAACGAGTCGAGACAGGCTGATGAAAAATGAATGGAAACTGAACATGTGTTTCATGAGAGAGTGATCTGTCAGAGGCTCTACGCTTGGCTCTGTTTGATGCATTTCTGTCTCATTACACATGCTGTGTTTTCTTAGGGATAGGTTGGAGGGCTGAGGTCCACCCCAGGACACACCCTGTCAATGAGCTGGAATTTGATGTCATCATCGGAGCAGACGGAAGGAGAAACACGTTACCAGGCAAGTCTCCTCGACTAAGCAAGGCAACTCGAGCGCACAGAGAGCGCTATGTGTTGTTTTTTAAGCGGACGCGAAGGTTTTAGCCAGAGCGACTATGATCTCACTCGTGTACAGCTGTGGCCGGTTGCCTGACCTCACCCCGTTCCTCACATATGAATGGGCGTTTGTGCACGTGTGTATGTGTTTGTTTGTGTCTGGCTGCTGCGATCAGATAGTATTTCTGACGAGAGCAGAATAGTGCGGGTTGAATCGGCCGTCTGTTTCCTCTGTGAGCGTTGAGGCCTCACACACAGCCACGCTGGCAAAAGGGAACCCCCTGTGGAGTGGAGTACCACGACCCCTCTCTGTACTACCGACTGCTGCATCAGTGAAGGGAAGCAGCAGGCTCCCTCTGGGGAAAACTCTGGACTGCAGTCGCACAGCTTGAAAAACAAGAAAGCCGTTTATGTTGTCATGATGCAGAACATCTGGTTACATTTATCGTGTACAGTGTATGCATTTGAGGGTTTTTTATGTTGTAAAAACCATGTTTTGTGACTTGAGGTCTTGCTCTTTTTGGATTTATGGTGTCACAGTTCGGGACTGCGCGCGCTGATTCCTGACCTCTTTTCTCTCTTGTGATTCTCCCCAGGGTTTCGGCGCAAGGAGTTCCGGGGCAAGCTTGCTATTGCCATCACCGCTAACTTCATCAACAGGAACACGACGGCGGAGGCAAAGGTCGAGGAGATCAGTGGGGTGGCTTTCATCTTCAACCAGAAGTTCTTTCAAGACCTCAGAGAAGCAACAGGTCTGTCACAGTCCCGTCCCGCTACGTCACTGTTTTTACGCTTTAAAATCCACAAGCTAGTTCTCGGAAGCAGCGGGAGGTTTCGGTGAAATGAAGGTAAACGGGACACGAAATCTGTCCTTGAATCACAGCTCCGAATTCGTCAGCTCATCCAATTAAAACGCTGAACATCAGGTCTGATGCCAAACCTGCCCCGGTTTTATTGCTGACGTGGCGATGTCCCGGAGCTTTTGTTATCTTCTCTGAGACGCATAATTACTCCTCTAATGACGACATGACAGGCAGCTATAGCAATAAGGATAATGATTGTGTTTTTGGTATGTGACAGTACATCTTTCTCTTGGACTTTGTAGGTATTGACCTGGAAAACATTGTCTATTACAAGGATGACACGCACTACTTTGTGATGACTGCCAAAAAACAGAGCCTGCTGGAGAAAGGAGTCATTCTGCATGTGAGTGATCAAAGCCCAGTGCTCAGCCCAGTGTGTGTGTGCGTGTGTGTGTTTGACAATTGTTGAATCTCATTCTGTGTCTCTGTAGCAGACATAAAGGCTATACTGTATGCACGCACAGACGACATCAGAAGTCTGTCGCTCTCTCTGTTTTTCTGTTTCTCAGTATCACACTAATGGTCTAACCAAGCCAACATTGTTCAGGAACAAGCTGCCAACTCAAGCACACTCGCTGAGTGCTTGTGTCCTCACTATACATGGTAGTTTCCTTTCCCTGGCTACTTTCCACAGGAAACCGGAAAAGACCTCTTTTACACGTCTGTCTTCGTGCACAAACACAGCTGAAGGTGCGCTGCGATTGTGTGGTGGCTTTTGGATTTAAAATTGCCTTCAGAGTCTCTTGGATTACCGTTTTTCACAGCCATTACTCTTCTTCAGAGAATTTTAGCTGTCTGACAGAAGTGCAATCACTGCACGTATTTGAGTGCTGTCCCTGCGCATGTGTGTGCAGGTCTGCGTGTGTTTTCACGGTGAACTGCTGACATTATTAAGGGTTTGGGTACACACTGAGGTCTGATGCCAGAGGGGATTTGGAGTATGTAGGCACATGTTCATGAAAAGTCTGGGAGTTCCCTTTTTCATGCAGATCCTTTTATAGAAATGAAGCTGACTCGGTCCTGCCCCTTGGAAAGGGAGATAGGAAGGGTGGAAGGGATGGCAGAGTGGCAGCGAGTCCACACAGTTCAAGGCAGCGCCGCAAAATCAGAAAACAACCCTCATTCACGTCTTCCAGTGCTCTGCCGTGCCCTGCCCTTCCCCTCACTCACCGTCACCACCAGCAGCAGCCTGGCTGCCTGGCATTGAACAACCAGGGGAGCTTAAAGATGGAGGAATGCGCCTCTCACCGCCCTCTGTGAAAACATGTCACTTTGAAAGCACGCAGTGATTTGATGCTACATGTTGGAGAGACTTGTGAACAGTCCTCAGAGTTCCTCAGTGAAGTCCTGAAGGGGCTCTAACCTCAGGTTGTTCTTCAGTTCAGAGACTTATTTTTAGCTTTCTCGACACAATTTGTACATTTATGTCTTAATAATAACATTTAGTCATGCTTTCATTGCACTGATGCCTTGTTTTTGCTCTGAGAGTCTGAATAACTCCTCAGATGAAGGCAGTTAAACCTGGATGGGCTCCAGCCGCCTGCAGCCTTGATGTGGATAATTGATTACAGAAAATGGATGAATATTTGGTCTCATTGTCTTGATTGTGCCAGCATTGTGAGTGGTGGACAGACCACCCTAAAATAATTTCAAAATAAGAGACTCTTTTTTTTGTTTTTACATTAATTTGAGTCTTCTCATTTTTCTTCTTATGCAGCTGAGCTAAGGAAATGAGTTATTCATCATATATATACCGCGGAAATTGGCTGGCAGGTTTCCATTAACCTCGCATTAGCATTGCAAACAAAGGTCTGCTCCGCAGGTTTTTACCGTTGCTTTCAGCTCAGTACACAAGGTATATTAAACTACAGGTAACCACGGTAACAATATTCCCGCTTTAGACTGTGTAAGTAGATAATGATTATTAAGCATACAGATCCAGACTGACCACAAACAAACTTTATAATGCATTATAACTTGAACACAGACTACCTTGTCTTCCTTTGACAAGGGACCGTGACATAAGTGCAATAACACAATTACAGAGTTGGCTGTGCCTTGTCTATTGTTATCGATGTGTGTGAGGACAGCCAGTCATGTCTCATTACTTCTATATAGTCTCCTGGGATAGCTTTCAATACATTTCTTTATATGTTCAAGTTGTAACTTCCTCTGTCGTTTTCTGCTTTTATTAGTTTTTCTTTGAATGTCACTTCTAATAGTGTCTTTTTTTAAAATCTCTTATAGGACTATGCAGACACAGAGATGCTGCTGTCCAGGGCTAATGTGGACCAGGCCGCATTGCTCTCTTATGCCCGTGAGGCTGCGGATTTCTCCACCAACCACCAGCTGCCCACACTGGACTTTGCCATCAACCATTACGGCCAGCCCGACGTAGCCATGTTCGACTTCACCTGCATGTACGCTTCGGAGAACGCCGCCATGGTGCGCCAGCGGCACGGTCACAAGCTGCTGGTGGCTCTTGTGGGCGACAGCCTGTTGGAGGTGAGGGCGACGGCGGAGGCTTTTTAAAACTTTTCCACGGGAACTAGTTTTACTGTTCTTACGCTTGTGAAGCTCATGTTTGCGTCACATTTCTTCCCCCCGTTGGCTTGATTCTGCTGTGCCCATATTTGGTTGTTGAATGCGGTGTTCGCTGTCTCCAGCCCTTCTGGCCCATGGGCACTGGCATCGCCCGAGGTTTCCTGGCAGCCATGGACTCGGGCTGGATGGTGAAGAGCTGGGCTCAGGGAAAAACCCCTCTTGAGGTGCTGGCTGAGAGGTAAGGGCGTGGAAACACTGATTCATGCTGTCCCGACGCTTGTATTCACATTCACTCACTCGTGCACACACGGCCACACATAAACACATTCTCCCTCTTCAAACACACCCTTTTATCTCTAAGTGCTTTACTAGGAATTGTGCCTGTATGTGATTTCGAGCATCAGTCCCACCTCTGCTAGTTCAAAAGAGATAAGAGCTGAATGGAATGTGACTTTCTTTGATTGAACAATGTTAAGATGTTTTCCTAACCTGTTGCCGTACCTCTTCCTTGTATTTCCCTCCTGCAAACAAGACTGTGCTGACACAGTACGTGGGGGATTGCATTTCACTTTTTCCTCTCTGCTTTAGGGAGAGCATATATCGTCTACTGCCCCAAACCACACCAGAAAACGTCAATAAGAACTTCAGTCAGTACAGCGTGGATCCCACCACACGTTACCCCAATATCAGCCTTAACTTCCTCAAGCCAAGCCAGGTGAGCGTGAGAGCCAGCAAATCTCGGGGCCATTGTCGTCTCTGTTGTTGCTTCTTCGCTGTACACGCCGCCGTAGATTTTAACGCACCTGAGCACGCCTGTGGTTGAGAGACAACTTTTGTTCATGCAATTCGTTGCGTTCGGAACACTTCACGTTGTAGTTACGTTTGTGTTGCAGATGAGGCACCTCTGCGACACAGGGGAGTCGAGGGAAATGCGCATCGAAATTGAGAATGTGATCAACTCGTCCACGCCCAAGTTGGCCAGGAATGGTTTGTATCTTTTTAACATGCTTCAGACAAAAAAAAAAGAGAGACTATAAACTGTTTTCAAAGACATTCTTCAATGTGCTGATTGACCAGTGTAGGATTTTGCTGCAATCACTGTTGCTGAAGTGTAACAATGAACTATTTCCACTCTAGACAATTGCCTGCTTGACAAGCAGTTGCAAGGTAACACAAAGTCCAAATGCATGGTGTTGCTTTTCAGGGATTTCTAATAGTTTTAACAGATTCTAAGTTTACCTGCTATGTACTGATGAATAATGTGACATGAATAGTGGAATGATGGAACTGATTGCAGCCTCTGGAATTATTTTTGCGTGCACTAACTCGGTCATTGATACCCTCATCTGAGCCCTTTTTGATATTCAACATTTAAAGGTTTCCTGTGAGTTCTGCATCCTTTCCTAACATCTCATTTGCATCCTCCTCCTCCTTTTGGTAAACAAAACCTCTCACGGTTCATAATACTTCCTCATTGGCTGGTAAAACTGGTACTAACATGGATGATGAAGCCATGGATGACAAAACTTTATGATCCCGTGCTCAGCCTTGCCTGACCAAGGCCATGAGATTGCCCAGCAAGAGATGTGCAGTGATGCCCAGAAACAGTTTATATTTCTTTCCATGTTGAACCCAGATTCTGTTCAACCTGCCGCTTTTTACATCGAGCCTGCAATTTTCTCGTTCTGCCACACCAGAATCAATAGCTCGATCCAGTAAACTGCTGAACTGGTGCCAGAGACAAACGGAGGGATACAGGAATGTCAACGTAACAGACCTTACCATGTCTTGGAAGAACGGCCTGGCCCTGTGCGCCCTCATTCATCGATACAGACCGGATCTCATGTGAGTATCTGAAAGGAATACACACACACACGCCACAGAAAAGGAGCACAGATTAATAGAGATGGAAAAATGTGTTTCGCAATTTGTAAGGAAAACATTTGTGAACTCTGCCAAACATATCCCATTACGGTTCGAGTGAAAGGGTTAAACCGGTTGCCGTGTCTGGAATGACTGGCCCGCTGTGTTTATGTGTGTTTGTTGGTTACAAATGATGTTTACTGTCTGTCGGGCCTCTGGTTTTGCATCGTATCTCACTGTAAATTAGGTGACAGCTACCAGTCATACTGGCCTCTTGGGTCCCTTAAGGGAGTGCTCCTCATATTCCTGCTTTCTCTTACACACACACAAACACACACAAAAATATATAAACACTCTTCTTAACCTCACACACTCCATAAACAACACAGTCTCCATCCACATTATCTAATGCAGTTTGTTCCCCTCTGGAGGCAACGTGGCAATTACCATTATAAGGTATTAATGTTTGTGTCCTGCCTGACCTTTTACCAAGTTGCGCTCTGCTGCCTTCGATAGGCCAGATAATGTGAGGAGGGGAGGGTGAGTGATGAGTGGGGGGTACCCCGGGGAGAACTGCGCTCACGTGCACACATCTACATGTTCAAGACGCGCGGTTAAAAGGGATTGAGTGGAGCATTCACTCTGCTCTTTATGTTCTATTGCTAATGCTTTGAAATGGACTGTACACGCAGCTGAGACGTATTGATGACCCCCGTTAATGGTATTTTCAACTGCACTGTAATGACATTTACAGTAAAGCTTTTTCCACAGCATGTTCAGGAGTCCGCTGGACAGAAACGCTTCCTTATTAGTGCTTAATGCAGGCTCAGTGTCAGTTAATTTCCATGATATCCGAAGCTGCTGGATGGTTGTGGGCGGAAATATAGATCTGTTCCTTTGTTTTTTTTCTCTCTCTAGTCTTTTGCAGACTCATCAGAAAATGAGACCGATATTTGGTGCGTTCTTCATTGATTTCGCGTGCAGGATAATCACAAATCGTCAGTCATGTCAGAGTTATTGTATGCGAGTCATTTCAATTCACATGGCACATGAGGAGATTATGACCGATATTGATGTTTTGATTGTGTTAAAGAGACTAAAAGCTGCATTGATCAATGTTGTTATATTAACAATGGAGCAAATAATTGCGTGTAATGTAAAAGGCCTTGCTCGTAGTGACAAACCAGCCCGACTCTGTTGCTACGCTGAGCTGTACAGCCATTTGAAACGTCTTTCAGCTCGTCGTTTTTTATTTTGCAGCCCCTCAACTTGACTGTTTTATTTGATTCCCACGGCTCTCGTATCATTGTTTCCATCGACACCAGGCAGAGCAGATTAGTGATTAGCCGGTGAACGTAATGGAGCATTTAGCAGCTAAAGATCCAGATATTTTCCTCAGAAGTTGCTACAGACCAAAACAAAGCTAAAAGACACAAAAAGGTGCAAAAAAAGTAAATTCACTTGTCATTGTGTTGCTCGTGTGTGCATTGAGTGTGTGTACAGATTATGATCATTAGTATGAACGCTCATAGCTTTATGAGCACTTAGATCCGTCCCATTTCTCCTATGTTTTTGTCATTCGTCCCATCCTGACCCATCATTCTTTCTCCTTCACTCAGTGACTTTGATTCCCTGGACGAGCGAGACCAGGAGAGGAACAACCAGTTGGGTTTTGACGTGGCGGAGAGGGAATTTGGCATCTCGCCCTGCATGACTGGCAAGGAGATGTCTTCTGTGGTAGAGCCAGACAAACTCTCTATGGTCATGTACCTCAGCCAGTTCTATGAGATGTTTAAGGACACAGTGCCACCTGGAGGTGAGTGTGGGTGATGCACTAGACCGGCTTCTTCTTTAGTCTTGTTTTGGGAGGTGTCTGTTATCATACAAGTGTCGTCTTCTCACAGACGCTGAGAGAGATGCTTTTTTTTATACTTTTCTTTCTATTTCCGCTCAGATAACCACAACTTGAGTCCCGAAGACAAGGCGGCACTGATAGCCAGCACCAAATCTCCAATCTCCTTCCTCAGCAAACTTGGTCAGAGCATTGCAATTTCCAGAAAACGAAATCCAAAGGTGATGAGAAGTGCTTGTCAGCACCGCTTAATCTATTTTGAAATATCAAAATTGCGCTGTTGTAATAGGAGTGTTTAAAATAACTCATGATGTGTCATCAACAGGACAAAAAAGAGAAGGATGTTGACAGTTTGGGGAAGAGAAGGAAAACCAGCCAGTCTGAAGATGTGAGTAGTTCAGACTGCAGAGTGTGTCAGATCGGCCAAATTTTATTTATTTATTTTTTTAAAATTCTTTTTCTGTCATCTCACAGGAGGAGGCGTTCAGGACTGGTCGTGACGACAGGCCGTCCGCTATCCTGTCGGAGCGAAAAATGGACTCCTCAGCTGCAGGGAACACCAACAAAGTCAAGGTCATGGCCACCCAGCTGCTCGCCAAGTTTGAGGAGAACGCTCCAGCCCAGCATACAGGACTCAAACGACAGGTATGCGGGAGGTCACGTTGTTCTTTTGAGGTCTTAGAGTTGGGAGGGGCGTTAAGCAACAAGGAACACTTCCTGGACTTATTCTCATGCAGTCATTGTGGTTTGATTTTCCTCTCAACGAACATTTTGATCAACACGTAGATTTGACGCCGCGCAGCAGGGCCTCTAGTCTCATGACGGACGAGCTGTAGGCCACCGTGTTACTGATCTGAGGTGCAGAATGCTAATATTGGTCAGGCTGGGTATTGTTCCTGGGTCATGTAGGCGGCCTCAGAATGCTGACAGCGCTCGGACGGCTCGGGCGAATCGCTTCGCAGGGCTTTGGTTTGCTTGCTGCTGAGAGTGCGAGGGAGGCGTGGGCTGTTGGGACACTAGACGGTATTGTTGATGGAGAGAAAGACGGCTCTCAGCTGTCGCCGTTTGAGAAAATGTGTTGTTGCTGTGTGTCTTTGAATAGCTGGATCTCATGTGATGTTTTCTTTTATATATAAAGCATTTGTTTGTGAATTGCTTTGACCAAAAGATGTCTATAAATATTGCTGATTGTCATCATGTCCACGCTAAAATTAATAGCGAGTAATTTGAAGGTTTGCGGGGGGAGGCTAACATAGCAGTTAAGATACTTTATGCACGCAATGTGTGTATTTCCTCTCTTTCCATCTATTATTGATGTACATTCTGCATCATATTCACTGTGTAATATCCAAAGTGCTATTATAAATACCACACAACTCTCTCAGCATGATCTCCTCATGACTCCCTGTCATTTTCTTCTTGGTTCTGAACACATATTTTCCAACCACTGTGACTCCATCCACCCATGATTCACTTCCTTCTTTCTGTTCTTCTCCCTCTCTTATTTCCACTTCCATCATGGGCTCTTTGGTGACGCCTTGCATGGTTATTCGGGCTTCTTACTGGCCTCGCTTGCTGTCATTCATCCTTATCTGACCACAAAGGGGGAATCTCTGCCCAATCTGGACCGCCTTTTGTCCCCCACCCAGCCCCAACCCCCTGTGAATGAGCCAGTGCGCCTGGCGCCTGTCCCAGCATGGAGAAAGGTAAAGAGTGGAGCTGCCCCACCTTTTCCCCATAGTGACTAACAACTAGACTCCTCTAACCATATGTGGCTATAGTGGGGAAAGCTGCTTTGTGTTGACCCGCACTAGTCTGAGCCTCACCTTGTCTGGTTTGTTGTGTGGCGTCTGGAGGAATTAACTCAATCGCTCTTATTGTGCGTTTATTAATATGAGTGTTTGCGGTCTCAATCGAATAGCTATGCAGTTTTGTGTGTGTGTGTCTCTGTGTGAGAAACGCATAAGAGTGCAGCATCATCATGGTTTATCCTCCTTGCCTGTCCTGTCCCGGTTCAGAGACGCACACAGCAGCAGGAGCAGCTGAGCATACGCTACAAAGAAATGATCAAGTGTCAAACACTACCCAGCAGAGGGGAGCAGGTATGGTTAGCTACACTGGCCTGGTAGTCCTTCAACTCCTTTCACATCCCGTTCAGTCTAGATCCACCCCTCCTGTCAGATGGAAATGGATTGTCCTTCAGTCCAGAAGCAAGGGGAAGGGAAGGTAGCCTCATCGAGTCAAATGACACTTCCCGAGCTCATTGTACATTAAAAAACTCACTAAGAACTAGTGTTGGAAAGGATCGGAAAATGTATGGTGAATTTCCAGAAACTTTCCATGGGAAGTTAAGCTGTGGGCTTTTGTAAATATTCCAAATTGGAAACTTTCCATGGGAACTGTGGGAATTAACTGGAAATATTGGGTAATTTAGTAATTGCGGGCAAGCTAGCATCATAATTAGATGGCGTCATAAATGGTCACTGAAATGATGCTAGCTATAGCTTATTTAACTGTGTGAATACATTTTCATGTGCCATTTGCAAGTTAAACATTAATACCATACATCAAATATATTTACCTCATAACAGCATCAAAACTTCACTTCATGTTGTCCACAGGTTCAAATGTGTGGCTTCAATAGTCTTGTGCTCTGGTCCAGAGTTGTAGAAATCAGATGTGCATGTGATGGAGGAATGCACAGTGCATGAAGGGGGCGTGGTGTCAATAGCCCTGCAGTAAGCATTGTGCTGTGTGGATGTGATTGAGGAGATATTCAAGTGTACTTGCATGAAATCTGGTTGTTTTAGTCAAGATTATGCTAAAATATAGTTTCCCCAACTATATTTAAATTGCCCGTTAAGGACCAACCTTTATTTTTTCTGATTTCATGTTTATTCCCAGTTTATTCCCATTTATTCCTGTTAATTCCCATTGAAAGTTTCCAACCTGGAAAATTCCTGCAATTTTGCAACCCTACTAAGAAGAAAATGAGTCAATCAATCAGCAAAATATGGGGAGCGTTCAGATGATTGCATGACTCCAAAGTATAGATCGTGATTCTGCAGCTGCTCTTTCAGTTTTGTAAGCAGTGACAGCCCATCAAACAGCCTGTTGAATCATTTTGATTACAATATTGAAAAACATATACAGGAGTACACAGAATAAAATAGACAGAATATCAACCTTCCCTCTATTTCTCTGAGCTCGAGTTCAGTGTCTCCCACTATGCTTCTACCCCTGCTGCTATAGAACTAGACACTCTTTCCGTTCTCTTAGCTACCAACCCGACTTATAGGTGTGTCCAAATGTTGCTTAAAGAGAAATACGATCCAGCCCCTTTATTCACTCCTCCAGGCTCAGTAGAAGACCAGCTGTAGCCAGCTGGTTGTCATCCTGCTTTAACTGTTCTCTCATGTGAATTACAGAGTCAGCACAGTTGAGTGCCAGCACCAGTTTTCTTCTGCTGATGCTTAGAAAGTTTTTTTTTTTTTTTGTCTGAAGCATTTGCCTCACAGATACTGATTTAAACTCCCCTGTTTAATGGGATTAAATGCAATGCTGTTCTTGAGTGACCTCTCACTGCTCAGTAAGCCTCTCTGCTGCAGAGTATATTAGCTCAAAGTCAGTTGTAAAGACGTATGATGATCTCGATTAAAAGTGCTTCTCCTCGTGGAGCGTATCCACTGTTTGGTGTGTTTTTCAGGGTATTATTATGGAAATGTGTGGCAGTGTGTCAAGACACCACACTAATGCTATTAACCGAACTGATTATTATGTTTGTGCTGAGTGTAAAAGCTTTTGAAAGCATTAAAATGTATAACCGCACTGCGAATAACACCGGTTAGCGGTACGAAGCATATCTGCTCATAGCGACAGCTCGTCGTATTCATCGCCATTCTCGTCATCATCTTGTGCTGAATCTGCTGTTCCTGTCCCTCATCTCTCATCTCAAGGCCAGAAGTGGTGCGGACCAACAGTCCACTGGCTCTCGGAGCTGCCCAAAGAAAACCATTCTGCTTCCTTCTTCCGCCTCCACTTCCTCGCTCTCTCTTCACACTGAGGTGACACATAGTCTGCTGTATCTGTGTCTGTCTATCTCTGCCACAAATCCATGGCAAAGCCATCTATTGTCCCCCGGCAGCCCCCCCCCCGCTCCTGACCTCTTCTCCTTTCTAATTACGTCTGCTGTACGTCAGATCTGACCTCTGCAGTGTGTTTGCCCAAATGAACTTCCCCGGGAGGTTACAGTTGTTTACTTCCCTGTGTGAGTGGGTAGTGTGTGTGTGTCATCATCAGCTGTTTGTTTTCATGCTCAAGGGTATTTGTTGGGGGGGGGGCGGGTGTGACGGCTTGTAAATTAATGTAGACTCAGGGGACTTTGGGCTTTTCTAATTTATTGTCAGGCACCATCAAGAGATCCTACATATAACAAGCTGGGCTCTGTGAAAATCTCTTGTAGGAATCTGTCCATTTACGATGCAAACAAAAGTTAATTCAGTATTTGTCTGCTCATTTCTGCCTTCAAGAATTTGCCTAAAAGTCCGGCGGAAGAGGAACTTGAATACTACGAGATGCCTCAGAAATACGGGGTAGTGTAAACGAATGACTGCATGGATGTGTGTTCAGCCTGTCACCATTGTTTTGTGGATGGCATTTATTACAAGGCACTGGTTGGAATAGCTGTAAACACATATGTAATATATATAAATAATATGCTGCTGAAAGCATACGTCCTTTAGCTACACTCAAATCATCATCAAGTCTCAATAGAGCTTCCTTGGCAGGAGTGGAGCCCGCTGCACCTGACTGACCCAGGCCCTATTCACATACCTGGTATACAGGAGAGGGCTGAGCGCCTTATCTCTAAGTTTAAGGGCAAACCTGACAGACCTCCAAAGGTGAACACCATGCATGTACATTTTGTAAATACATTTTTTAAAAAATAGGTTATTTAATTTACGCCTATACATCCTCCTAAGTCTAATTCCCTCTTTCCACCATTCCTCTTTTCTCCCCGGAGCCTAAGAAAAAGCCGTCCCATTTCTTTTTAGAGCAGTGGAACTTGTCCCACGGCCTATCCGAGAGTCCTGATTCACCTCTATCCTCTCCTGACTCCTCCAGAAAGGTTAGGTTTTGGTGCTGTGGACTCTTAACACAACACTCTGGTGTACTGAGAATGAACGTTTTTTACTTTTGAGAGCAATACCTCGCTTGAATGCTCGCTCAGGTTTGTTCAATTTGTGTTTATTTATCTCAAGCGTAGTCTGTTTTAGTGTTTCTGCGAGATGACCTTACTAACTGCAGGGGATTGCTTTCATGGTTTACGCACTAAGGTTTACATTGCTGCAGAAATTAGAGGCTGCAGGCTGGAACTATGAAAACAATGGCTAACAAACCATCTATGGCCGTTACCACAATGACAAGCTTTTTGGAAAGGATTTTCTTGCAAACTACTAAAGAGGCAGAGAATAACTACAGTTTCCTCCTTATACATCCCTTTTTTGTGACTGAATCATCACTTTCTCCACAGGAGCCTGCAAGGCCTCTGCACTCTGATGATCAAATGCCTTTGTATGTGCTTAGTATTCAGGAGAGGGCTGAGCAACTTGCCTCTCAGCTTGAGGGCAAGCCAGCTGCACCACAGGTGAAATTTTGATATTCATACAGGAAGTTGATGATCATACATTTGGACGACTTTCCCTGTTGGTCAGTTGCATCCAGAAATCACCATATATCCCCAGTACATTATTGGTGCTGTTAGTTTAGCACATCAACATGCATAATTAGGCTGTCTGCTCATTTTTCAGCAATTTATCTTGTTAGCATAGAACAGGAGAGCTAATGACTTCATAGCTAATGTTTTTGTCAAGTTCAAGTGACTTGAATTGACATTTTCACAGGCGAAGAGATGGGAATATTATTAATAAGGAGAAACAAAAGAACTTAAAGCTAAGTTGAATTAATCTAAACACGGTAGTTGCGCATTGCTAATCTGCGATGTAAGCTAACGCATTAGCGTCAAACGAGAGCGCCTGACTCAATAACTGACAGTAAACATATGACTAATTGTGATGTTTGAGTCAAGTTTGGGTTCTTTATTAGCAAAATATGATTACAAAGGAGAAATGTAACAAACAGAGAGGTTACATTGAACTAAAAATAGAAATTATAGGGTTAGTGGTATTATTCAGCAATATATCCTAGCATATGCTAGCACCCCAACCTGACCAACAGGCTACTCTCCAAACAAAATTTGGTTTCGTAGTTTTAGTTGAGAAAATGGTGTGAAACCGATTTTTGGAAGACTTTTAACGACTCTCCTCTCTTCCTGCTTTTCCGTGGAGCCTAAGAAAAAACCCTCACGTTTTTTTATGGAACAATGGCACATGGCCCGAGCCCAGACTCCCCCCGACTCTCCCCCTTCCTCTGACACCTTGAGACAGGTAGTCATTTCACGCCTGGAAGGATTGGAGTGTGGTGACGCTAACACACTACACCTGCACTTCAAGAAACTGCATCATCACTTCATTACAGAATTTGCTTACCATAACTCACCTGAGACTTGCTTTAAAAGCTACCTGCCTGTGAAATGTTAACAACCCTTTTGCAGCCTGTTAATTGTTTTACTGATGATCAGCATGTTAATGTGTAATCAGTCCATATGACTGTGATTCATGTCTGATGAGATACGGAGATATTCTTAGCTGGGATGTGCTCGAACTCAATAATTCACGCAGTTATTATGCCAAGGGAGTCCCCTTGTCGTTGTTTTGGTTTGGAGGAGTAGCTTGGCAGCGAAAATCTCATCAAGTGTAATTCCCATGTCGACAAGCACAGTTCTGTGGCGGAGCAACAACTTTGCAATGCAGTGGGACGGCAGCATAGTGTGCTCAAACCTCATTCACAGTAATAGTTTGCATGGCTTTGACCTCAATTCTGCTCGTAAAGAGGATACCAGATATTTTCGGCGTTGACCTCTTGTTGAATTCACATGACAACAAACCAGTCTGTATGATCTCTTCCAGCATTTTGTTTTGTTCATATTTATATTGATCATATTTATACGATTACTAATAGAGCAGTGCATGTGAGTGAAAATGCATGATTGCTTCACTTGAGTGTGAAATCTCAAACAGAGCTCTCGTCGTACAAAATACTGAGGGGTAGCTCTTTCTCTGACGTCACAGATATAATGTAATGTAATGCTCTTTGTTGCACGGTAGATAATCAAAGCAGAAGTGTCATCGGCTTAGGAGTTTGTTCTTATGAGCTGTGTTTGGTTTTGTAGTTCGGTGAGGCTCTCACACATCTAAACGCTTCATCAACCGAGCATGGAAACACTGTCTCGTCATGTATTGCCCATTTCAGACACTGTTGCTGTTGTTTTTGCTCTCGTCGCTGTGCCGATCGGTCTCCTCACACGCTCCTCTTCCCTCTGTTTTTCTGTCCTTCCTGTCTTTTTCATCCATCGTTTTCTAATGTTTGTCCACCTGTCTTTTTTTTTTTCTTCTTCTCCCTCCTAATGCTGTTGATAGCGCTATGTCAGGATGTACACAGGTGGAGTTAGCTCATTGGCTGGACAGATAGCCAATCAGCTTCAGTCTCAGGAAGATCCTAAGCCTCTACCTGAAAAGAGGGATTTGGTAAGCATGCTATCCCCCCCGGGGTAGAAGGCATGTGGGAGCACTTGACAGAGAGTGCCGTTTTCCTTGCATTTCATACTCCATAGAGTTTTCTGTCACAGTTTAACCTCTCTTTAGCCATAGAGTGTGTTTGCTTAATAAGTAACTGTAGTTTGGGATCCTGCTGTGTATGTAGATCATTTGCTCAATGATCCCCCTGTAACCTGCTCTGTTGTGGTATTGTTGATAGGCGTAGCTCGCCTGGAGTGTGACCTTGTGATGTGATGTCACCTAAAGCTTTGATGCAATGAATCCTCTCCTCTCCTCTCCTCTCCTCTCCTCTCCTCTCCTCTCCTCTCCTCTCCTCTCCTCCAAAAAGAAAAAGAAAGCTGAAAACTGACCACAGCTCTGTCCCTCCACAGGGTTCCCTCAGAAAAGAGTTCCCCGTCAACATCGGTGGCAGCGACGTGTGCTTCTTCTGTCGAAAGCGCGTGTACGTGATGGAGAGGCTGAGTGCGGAGGGGAAGTTCTTCCATCGCAGCTGCTTCAAGTGTGACTACTGCGGCACCACGCTACGACTGTCCTCCTATGCCTTTGACGTGGAGGATGGTGAGACTAACGCTGAATAACTGTGCTCTCTGTTCCATTAAACATCGCCTCTGTCGTATGGATCTTAAACATCAGCTGCAGCCAAAATGAATTGGGACTCATCTCTCTGTGCATTTTAAAACCATCTGTAGAATGTTTGAATGTGAAACTCTGGCGCTCCCCAGTGGTTGTATCAAAGAAGAGACTCCAGAATGAGCTGAAAGCAACACAGACTGCACCAAATTTCACCGCGTGCCACCAGAATTATTTGAAAGATGCCATAACCACACTGAATTTGAACACTTTGTGGCTTTTAACGTGTGAATTTCAGCTCTAAAGACGTTACACTTCATTACTTTGACCCCGGTGCAGAGTGTGGTCTCATGATTCCATATTTCTCCTCACTGGGAGGTGTCTATTGTGCTCGAGAACAGGCAGCAGATTGTCTATCGAGACAGAGTAGCTTTTTTTTTTTTCAGTTAGCCGTGGGACTAAAACCCACTGATGGTCTGAAAGGAAATTTGTTTTTATTCAAAACGACACACACACACACAAGCTGCTTCTGCAGAACAGATAAAGCCTATGGACTCTGTGAGGTGAAATCTGCAGAATATGCACGGCATGTATTTATTCATCACTTGTGTTTATTTGCTTATTTGCTTGTCTGTTTTCTTCTGTCCTGCAGGGAAATTTTACTGCAAGCCGCACTACTGTTATCGTCTGTCTGGCTATGCCCAGAGAAAGAGGCCTGCTCCCTCCCCTGCTCCAATCACTGCTAAGGTACCTGTTTTTGTTTACAAGCTGAAATCCTGGTGGAAATCAGGCTTGGCTGACAAATAATGAAGAAATTAATTGTTTGGTTTATCTTCCAAATTCAGTGTTAGGCTATCTAATAGGGAACCTTTAGCCCTTTTGTTCTATTGTCCTGACCTTTCAGGACTACTCTCCCAACACTTCATCATCCGCCTTTCTACTTTCGCAGGAGAACCAGGCGCCCCAAACTCCCACGGCGACCGTGGACGCTCCCGGAAGGGCGATGGCGACGGCAGCCCCCTCGGCCGAGCTCCAGCCCTCAGGTACCCCTATTTCCTCTCTTGCTGTGGTGGCTGCGCCCTGCCGTCTGGCCATGGGCGTGGGAGTCCCGCTGCGTACCCTCCGCCGCACGCTCTCCTGGACCTGCCACCAGGTGGCACACAACCCCCTAGACTCTCCCTTCCTGTGTACCTACTGCATCTACCTCTTCTGCTGTTTCACCATCAATGTCCTGCTCAACCTCCTCTAGCATGTTCCTCCTCTTCCTCCCCCCGTTCCTTACTTCCTTTTGACTCTCTGCTACCTAATGCCAGTGGGATTGTATAGATCAAGCTGACTGTATCGACTCACTGAGGCTGCGGGAGGAGTGTTGTAAATTTTGTGATCCTTCGTCTCGGTGATTGATTTATTTCTTGAAGATGCAGCATTTCTTTCTGTTCCTGTTAGCAGACGTTTTATGACTTACGATTGGCCGAGGCGGTTAAAGCTCTGGCAGCATAATTTTAGAAATGAATGGTGCATCTTATATTTATTTATTTTCCTTGGCTTGGAAATAAAAAAAAAAGAGTTGGACAGAGTCCCTTCTGGTCATCTCTCCAGGCATCATGAGTTAAGCCTCTTCTATAGCCTCCTACTCTGATTGTATTGTTAGATGCAGCAGCTTTCTTAACTCAAAATATCAGTTAAAATTTGGCATATAGCAATAGCATTTAGTTAACCGTTTACCTGCCTGTGTTTTACTGAAGAGCCAAGCTTTATTCCTTTGTGATTGTAACCTCTAGTGGCCTGTGACTGCTCTCTTCTTAGCTCTACCTCCTCCTGTGTGATGTGTTCCTTTTAGAGCCTGCTTTGTGACGTGTTTCTCTTCTTCTCTCTGTGAGCTGTTTCGCACCTCTTGCCGAAGCTCACCACACTGTGATGAAGTGCCTGTATCAGTGCTTTTGTGAGCTTTACCTTTCCCTCCTCCTATCAGAGCAGCTTAAAACTGAAAGCTCTACTAGTGCTTGAATTAGTGCCTGTGATTGGTTCCTTTTGTGATTTTTGTTTTGTTTTTCTTTTCCTCCTGCATCCCTCAACCTCTCACCCACCCCGACATACTGCTGCTAAGACTTACTTAGGTTTGTTTAATATAGGGCATCTCTGCTGCATTAACTGCATTGCATATTATTTTTAAATATAATCCAGAGGACTAGAAAGAGCTTTACAGAACAGATTGGTAATAATAATTTAAGAAAGATAAGTGTAGGCCTGCTGCAGTGTGCGGCAAGTGTAGTATTAGGAATTAAAATTAGACTTTGGTGATACTATAAACTTATGTAACATTACTTCTAGATATTAATGAGTGAAAAATACAAGATACGCATCATTATATAGGTTTAGGTGTGGTATCAAGTTGATCACACTAATCTTTTAGTCATTCACATTATTTTAGATACTGAAGATAAATATATTAGACAGTTAAAAACAGTGCGCCTTGCATTTGTTAGGTCATAGGTCATAGCTTTTTAACTCCAGGGTTGGTTTTTGATGGAAACTATGAAATTCAAAGCAACTGGAGTCTTGTCTTCACAGCCGTCTCGCACTTTCAGCCACGTTGCCTTGTTTAGAGGGGGGAGGGGGGCATCTGTTTGACCACATTCTCCATCCACACAACATCGCACACGCTGCCGTATCGAATATGACGCGTTCATCGTCACAGCGTCACGTCCTTTCAGGGGGATTTTAAGCGTCATTGTTTATGGAACTCCACTTAAGTGAGCAGAAATATGATAAGTGTGGAAAAAATCTTTGTTTGTTTTGATCCATTCCACTCGCATTCACGACTACCCGAGGAAATTTGAAAGACAAATTTTGGAAACAAACTCCAGTTTTAAGATTTGCCTCTCAGGATGGGGAAAAAGGCAAGGCACCAACCTTGTACCGATAACTGTAGTATGACATAGTATAACTATTTGAGTGTTAAACTTTATTTGTGCTTGTTGATATTATTTGATGTAGGAATATAATCTAATGTAATAAATTCAGTTATAGATCTTAAATCGGTGTGTCCTTGTCAGTTTGTCCTTAATAAGTAGCTTAATACACGAGTTTGGAAACGCACTACATTCAGTGGCTGGATGCGTGATGGATTTGATGCCACTTGGCTGACCTGCTCACACACAAACGTTGTCGGGAATAGTTTTCACAGATAGTGTCACAGAAGATTTATTTTGGTGCAGTTCAATTCCACCGACAGACAAACAAAAGGCCTAAAGTTGCTCTTTCAATCAGCCCTGCATGGCTCCTTCACTGCAGGGACGTTCACCTCTGCTCCTCTCCTCTCCACTGTTGCACCTACCTGATTCTCAGTTGTATTTTTTTGTGCTCTCTCTGTCTCTCTGTCTCTCTTCCTCTGCTTTCTTGCCTCCAAACGGCTGCCCCACCCCGGCGTCATCATTTCACCTGCCTCATGCTCAATCTTCAACCCCAGTGCCGGAGGTTAATGGCGTGCAGGAGCCCAGCCTACCTAAACGTCTGCGGGGAACTCCAGAGCGCATAGAGTTGGAGAACTACCGTCTGTCCCTGCAGAGGGAGGAAGAGCTTGAGGAGGTGCCGGAGGAGACGCTGGCAGAACATAACCTCAGCAGCGTGTTGGACAAGGCCACCGATGCTGACCTGGGCTCCAGGTAAGAGCGCGAAAAACATCTGACATGCTCTTGGATGGATTTTTTTTTCTCCAAATTGTAAATTGTTGGAAGTTCATTCTTTCACTGGCGTCGTATGTCCAACAGCAGCTCAGAGTCCGACATGGAGGAGGAGGACGAGCAGGAGGAGGAGGTGGAGGCGGAGGTGGAGGCGGAAGCGGAGGCGGAGCAGCAGCCAGCCAGCCCCTCGGACCTCGGTGGCGTTCCCTGGAAGGAGGCAGTACAGCTCCACAACAAATTGAGGGGCGAGGACGGAGAGGGCGAGGTTCCGGGCGACGCGGTCAGCAGAGACGGGGAAGCGGATGAAGAAGAGGAGGAGGAGGAGGAAGAGGAAGAGGATGAGGAGGAAGAAGATGATGAAGATGACGAGGAGTCGAGCGACGGTAAATTTGTTTTTCCGTCTTTGGTGTGTTTTCTCTCGGTGTGTGTTAACACCTTGTCCAGAGCTGTTCAAAACTCCACATGCTTTTTTACGTACGAGTCTCCTGTGAAGTGTCTGTCTCAAACATTGTTCTCCTCATCCTCTGCTTCTTTCCTCCTTCTCCGTGCCATCCTCTGCATTACTTCCCCCTGTGTCCACTGTGTCTGTGTGTGCGCGTGTATGTGTGTGTGTGTCTGTTTTTTTTTTGTTTTGTTTTGTTTTTTGGGCGTTTGTCTCCCCCTGCTGGCAGAGGGGGATTACCGCCCCTGGGATAGAGAGCTCCAGTCAGGCCTTTGGCTGGACAAGTACCTCACAGATGAAGAGGATGTTGGTACATTTAAAGGTAGCGGCAGAACTGCCTGTGGATGTGTTTGCAGTAACTTTGAGCGTGACATATAATCCTGGCTGGTTTGGGTTTGTTTTCCAAGGATTTCTTATAATAAGCGTGTGCGAGTGTGGCTTTCATTTTTTGTGTGTGTGTGTGTTTTTTTTTTTTGTCTTTGTTTTGCACTTTGTTGGTTGCAGTTGTGTTTCTAGAGGATTTTGCATTCTACACGTGTTTCTTTTAAAGAGCTACTGTTTCATCTCATTTTTAACCTGCTGTTTAATACCCCTGTTTTTGTGTATGGCTTTAATGCACTAATCCGATAAATGTCAAAGATTTTTGTGTTTTCCCCCCCTAGGCGCTGCTGTTATGGTTTGATCTTGAGTGTCAGAATTGGTCTGTGCACCAAAAGGATATTACATTTCTTTTTTTAACCTTATATCTTTGAAGCTGACTTTTTTTTTTGCAGTCTAGTGCATGCAGCCTCCCTCATCTGGTCTCTCTGATTTTTGTGGATTTTTTTATTGCTACTGTATTCTAACTGTCTCTTTGCCCTCTCTCTTTCATTTTTGCCCTTTCTATTTGCCCTCCTCTCCTTTTCTTCTACTTTGCTTTTCTCCCTTTCCTGTACAACTGCCTTCATTTCTTTCTGTCTGCCTCTGATTTCTCTGGGTTCATACCACAACCTCACCACAACCCCCCCATACAAAACAAAACAAAACACTACACCACATGTTGACACCTTTACAGCAAGGAACCTTCAAATCCAACAAGTCCTGCAGCCTGTGGACCCTCAGGCTATTCCAGGTTTGGTGAGAACCCACCTGGACTCTGAGGGAGACAAGGACGGCCAGGCGGCCTCAGCCTCTCAACACTCCCAACCCTCTGAGCTCACGCAGCCCTCCTCCACAGGTAACCCACCCAGAGGAGCTCAGCATCGGGAATTTTGGCGAGTCCCAAGCCGTAGTCCTCACAGGGTATTAAGGATCAGGGCGTCTCATTTCACCAGTGTGGCTGCCGCTGTTGTGTCTGTACGTCTGCGTCTGCGTCAGGAGGATTCACGTCCCCCGAAAACTAACCCACCTGTTGTTTTTAATCATCTCTGATTTTGTACATTTTTGTCATATTGCTTTTTTTCCCCCCACGTGGAATGTCTAATTTTGTGTTCAGCCTTTTTAATTTATCGTTCAGAGACGCTGTTGGTCTTCTGGGGTGAATTTAAAGTTCTTCGACCACATCCCAGTGCACCATATAACCCCCTTGTCAGTTCTTTTTGATTTTTGTTCTGCTTTGTTCTTTTGTGTTCTGCTATGTTTCTTTCCCATGTGTCTAATTTACTTTACTGTTATTTCCCTGCCATCTATCCCTTGTTGTTCCGCATCTTCTGGTTTGAACGTAGCCCCTGCCCACACATCCGCCCGACACGAGGCAGTGAGAGTCTGGTTGGAGTCCATGTCTGGAGGTAGCACAGACTTAAAAGGGATCACGACATCCCGTCTTAGACTCTTCTCTGTCTATCGGCTGGCATTTTCCTGGAGCATGCAGAAACACGCAAATGCATGCTGGAAGGCTGTTACGCTCAAGAGCTCTGCTCTCTTGGGGTCGGATCAACACCTTTTTTTTTTTGTTCTTTTTTATTTCACTTTTCACTTCCCCAACCTCTCATTCAACCCTTCTCACTTCCAGAATATGGATTTTCTTTTTACTCACACAGCATTTTGCACTGAAACGTAACGTATTCCAAGAGCGGAATGCTTGAAAACACTTAACACCACAGTGTTTCTTGCGTTGATGTGTGAGGCTTTTCATCTGTTATTCCTGTTGCTCCAGGTACCTTACCACCTATCACCAAAAGTTTAATGAATGGAATGAGAGTCCTGCACATATATTTGATTTCGTAGGCAGCACCCGTTTTCGAGGTTAAAAGCTTTGCGAGGGTCACCTTGTGCTCAGACCCACTAGAATTAGATATTCTCTCGGTGTGTGCCTGTGCACCCACCTGAACAACTTAGTGCATCTAGCAGGAGTGAGGTCGTGATATATATTTTTTTAAATTGCATGAATTAACAGTGAGTCTTTTTAGTTTTTAGAACAATTGTGTTCACACAAGGAACTGCTGCTCGTCTCTTAACCAGTCTCATTAACATTTTGGTTACGCTTCTGCCTGGTTCAAATGTCATCCATTTGCTGTTTTTAAAAATGGAGATCTGCATGTGTCTTTTTACTAATGCCCCTCTGTGCTCATCCTTGGTTCATATTTATTGACATACCAAATTGTACCCGGTTTCATTTGTATGCAAAACTAATATTTGATTTTCTTGCCAGAAAACTTACTTAAAACTGTCCTCAGAAAAAAAAAAGGATTTAAAAAGGTTTTAAAACCTTTTCATCCTTTTTCAACCATTCCTTTTTTTCCTCCAACTGTGCTTCACTCTTCAAAATCGGTCTTAAATATAGATTTTTTTTTTTTATTACTATTTATTACAATTACAGTTAACAGTTTAAAAAAAAAAAGAAAAAGAAAATTTGCCCGCAGCAAGAATTTCTATGAAGGTGATAGGAAGTTGAAAAAGTTTTTACTTTGTTAAAGACTGAATAGAAAATGTAAAAAAAAAAAAAAAAAAAAGTGAGGTGACTCATTATTTCTGCTATTTCTTTGTCATACCAGAGCCCTGTGAGGACGAGGAAGCAGAAGCAGACAGTCCAGATATGGAGCCCGGTACAGAGATGGATCAAGGTGAGCCTCCAAATAATAACACACACAGTACATCGATTTCTTTCACTGCATTTTTTTTTGTTCTCGCATAACCAAACAAATGATATGAATAATTAAAGTTTTAAAGTAGCGTAGCAGTTGAATATTTCATAATGTTATCTTGAAATTTCAGACGACATCCCTTCAGATGCAGAAGCCGAGGCTCGCTTGCATCAGTCAGAGAATGCTGAAGTGTTTCCCGAGGAGGACAAGAAATCAGAAAGTCTGAACATGTCCTCCAGCATTGGTGCGTGTCGCTGATGATTCCTCTAAAACAATCACTGAGATATTACACAATGCACAGAGCAGTCATGTTTTTTTTTTTCTTTGTTTTTTATTTATTCAGAGACATCCAGTGTCAGCCCCGTGCTGAAAGAAGACGTTGTTCTTTCCCCGCTCAAACCCCAATCTCCAGAGCCGGAAACACAGGTGAGATAATTCCACAGTTCTTAAGTTGAAGGTGTGTGATGTTAGCTTTGACTAAATCCCGATCTTCTCTTTCTTTTCCAGATTAACCTGGTGATGTCTCCCGGCACCCGCTTTTTCCCAGAACCGTTCATACCCGAGGAAATAAAGCCTGCCTCTCCTTCTCCAGCAGCTAAAAGCCCGCTGTGTGCTTCACCTGTTCCCGTCCAGGATCCGTCCCCCGACCCATCTCCTACTCTCGCTGCTGCTGCCGCTGCCGCTGTTTCTGCTTCTTCCCCTGTCAATGTCCCTGCCTCATCTCCGCCCTGCTCGACCACCAAATCACCCGTCAGCTCTCCAGTCATGCCAGACGTCGAGTCACCTGTCAAAACGCCTGTCAGATCCCCCGTCAAGACACCCGTTAGCACCCCAATCTGCTCTCAGCCCACCCCCCTACCAGAGTCTTACACTCCTATATCTCCTGTCTACCCGCAGCGCTCTATTTGTCCTCTCACGGGCAACCCTCTCTCCCCAATCTGCGCTCAGCCTCTGCCCTGCCAGGAACCCTCGTCACCTCTCACCTCTGACTCTCCGGTCAGAACTCAGCCTGTCCCGGGTGTCACATCGACACCCATGACCAAAACGGAAAAGAGCACATCTGAGCCCTCAAAGTCCATAGATTCCTCAACGGAGCAGACTCCATCTAAAAAGACTGACATCATTGAGGAATTTTGGTTAAAGAGTGCTGAGATCAGGAAGAGCCTCGGACTGACTCCTTTGGAACGCAGCAGTAAAATCTTAGAGAAGAACGCCGTCAAGGCTCCGGTGCAGGACCCCACTCCTGTCAAGAAACAGTCTCCAGCTGTGTCTGAGGAACAGAAGCCTGCCTTTACAGGCCGCGCAGTCATTCGCAGACTCAACATCACTCTCGAGGGTCAGGTCATCACCCCCATCGCTCCTGCGGAGCCAAAGAGCAATGGCTCCGATAAAAGGGACCTCAGCAGCAGCTCTGGATTGGGGTTGAATGGGAGCATGGCCACGAGCCAAACAGTAAACAGCGATAGTTACAACACGTCTGACTCCGCTATGCTCACCCCGCCCTCCAGCCCACCACCACCTGTGCCTGCTAATCAGTCTCCAGCTGTGCTCCGGCAGCAGAGACACCAGGTGTCCTGGAGCAACGGAACGGAAAAAGCTCCATCAGAGCGTGCCAAAGAGCCAGCGAAAACCAAGAGTCCCGTCCCGGCACCGAGGACGCAGCTGAGCCCCGTGTCTGCGCCCAAGCCCGCACCCCGAAAAGTTTCTTCGCCTCAGGCAGAGCCAGAAACAAATCCGGTGGTTGTCATGAGAGAGAAGAAGAAGAAGCCACGGCCAGAGGAGGCGAGGAAGTCGTTTGTAGAGACCGTGGAGGAGATTCCGTTCGCTGACGACGTGGAGGAGACCTACGATGAGCGGACACCAGAAACGAGCATGAACAGGTACTATACTCCACCCACCAGCAAGCCCAACAGAGAGAGACCTCCAATGCATCTGGCTCTTGCAATGGAAAACGGTAAACCTAATATCCCTGTCAACCAAGCCTCTAAGACCCAGAGGGCAACTCACTTCTCCCCAGAGGCCAAGGAGATCGCTGAGGAGAGAATAAGAGCCAGAGAAAAGTCTGTTAAGAGCCAGGCACTAAAAGACGCTATGGCCAAGCAGCTAAACAAAATGAAAGAAACTGACACGGACAAGGGCGCGTCACCTAAAGTGGCCTGGGACGTTACTCCAGACGCTGCTGGAAAAAGTAAAAAGTCATCTGGGTCTCCAAAGACAGCCGTGAAAGCTCTGGAGTCGAAGAAAGCGGAGAATTTACCCGAGCGCTTCTTCAGCAGCAACAAGAGCCTGGACAGCTCCGTGGCTTCGTCAGACGGCTCGGCTACAAGTAAGAGCAAGAAGCGAAGTTCCCTCTTCTCGCCGCGCAAGAATAAGAAGGAGAAAAAAGCCAAGAACGACGGCAAGCTCTCCGGAGTCGACGAGACGCCTCCCAAACACAAGTCACTGTGGAAGGCCGTCTTCTCAGGGTACAAGAAGGACAAGAAGAAGAAGGACGACAAGTCGTGTCCGAGCACGCCGTCCTCAAGTTCCACAACGCAGGACTCTGGGAAGAAGAGAACGTCGCCTCTTGGGAGATCATCAGGTGAGAAAGGTGATGCAGTTTTCTAAATGGGATTTTGTTGTCTGTAGCTTTCTAGAGAAACCAGCACATTCGTATCCGCGCTTCTTGTTTGTTACAGACTTGAAGTCGCGGCGAAACTTGAGCTTCTCTGAGGACTCGGACCTGTCCTGTGATGATGTCCTGGAGAGGTCCTCCCAGAAGTCAAAGGCAGATGTGAGTCACGATGGACACAATTCGACACGTCACACCTCTGTGGTTTGGTACTCAGACATGTATAGCCTTGCAAAGCCGACCTGTGCTAAAGACATTTTCGTCAGTGGAGACTTCTTAGTCCCAGACCAGTCAGTGGTTTACATAAAGATGTGATTCTGAGCACAAGCATGAATATAATGCCCAAATGTCTATCCTCAGCAGGTATGCCTGTTTAGCCTTTCCAGACCAGCGCCAATGACATTTGCATACAGACTTCGCGAGGCTGGACATGTCCTCATGCATCCATTTCTGTTGATGTTTCTATATATACGAAAAAAAAACAAACACTTTCCTTTAAATAATTTCTTCCACTCGCAGCGGCACACGGACATCTTTGACCTAGTGTCAGGCATGCAGAAGGAGGCGATAAAGGAGGAGAAACTGGAGAAGGAGAAAAGGAGGGTGTTAAAGGAGAGAAAGAGGGTGAAAGAGAGGCAGAAAGAAAGAGAGCGGGGAAAAGAGAGAGACGATGAGGAGGTATTGCGCAGAAGGGGGTCAAATGATTTTGAATTTTATAGAAACATAAATATGTAAATTGGCTAATACATATATAAATAGAATAATGCACTGACGCTAAGTTCACAACGCTTGCGTCTGCCTTTTAGCCCGACCGTTCAGTCGAATGCTAACTACTTAACAGGGCAGCCAAAATAACGAATGTTTATGGTTTTTCCCCTCAGAGCAAATGATGATTAAAATCATTTTCAAGGTCTTCAGCCCCACGTTATGACCTGTTGAAATGATGTCCGTTAGCAAAGTTACTAAATGAGGGAAATCTCCAAATGTGCGGGATTTATCAAATATGCAGGAGGCACAGATCTTGTTAGGTCTGTGCAAAATTCAGCGCCCAAATTTCTATAGTGCGGCCTCTTTTATTTAAAGCCATTTGCATTCATTATGTTAGGCTGGAATTCAAAATCACTCCCCCCCCCACCGCTGCTCAGTGTGTGTTTGTGTTTCTGGTAGTTTAGATAAATACGTCAAGGTTAGGGCCAGAGGCATGAATTCATTACCCATTGTAAACACATCTAAGAAACTCAGACAAGCTCCCGCTAGTTTTCTTCATTTGCACAGCGCATATACGAAGAATGGAATGATATTTTGTTATTCTCCAATAATATCGATCTGACTTTTGGACTTTATAGCGCTCCACGAGCTTAAAGCTGTATCATGCCTGCCAGGCCGCGTGTAATTCAATAACAGGACTCGTGTAGACTAGACTCTAGTGGCTGTTGTGGTGTTGCTAACTGTTGTCGAGATCACCGTAGACGTAGTACTGAAGATAACAGACGTGTCTCAGTGCTTTGTGGTGAGACTGGTCTCTAACATCCTCGATCTTAGCGCGCTACAATGTGATCTGTAATTCTTGTTTTGTTGGACTAATTTCTGATTAACATAGATGTGTAAAATGTCAGCGCGCCCTGCCATTTTTGTTTTGGTGTGGGATATTAACATTGCCTGTTTCCACTGTACCAGCTAAATAGTTTTTTTTGTTGTTGTTGTTGTTTTGTTTTAATTTCACATAATCATTAACCCATTTAATCATATCATCTGTATCATGTTTGTTTCCTCCCTTTTTTTGTTTTGTCTCCCCCAAGTCTGTTTATGTCCCCCACGCACTGGCGTTCAAGAGATCGTACGCCACAAAGGTAGTATTCCATACGTTCCCATTGTTAACCACACCACCTCCCCACCCCACCCCAGCCCAGCCCTCTGCGCATGTGCCAGCAATAACACCTTATGTGCATCTGGCCAAAAAACTAACCGTTCTCTCTGGATGCATGTGACAACCTGACCGCAGCGTCCGCCCCCTCCTCCTCACTCACTGTTGGATACCCGCCTTGTTCAAACACGACTCTCATTGCTCACTTTTCTGGTCGCAGTGATACCTCTGCATCTCTTGATATCAGGGGCTGCTCCTCTTTGACTGGTATGACATTAACCCGGCTATCTATCACTGCGGCGCTGTTTTTCCTCCGGTCTGGCTACCGGAATAACTTTGACACTTTTTGTCTTCAGCGCTGCTCTATCTTTCTCTGGGTTTACGCCAGCTTTTATGTCCTCACAAGTCCACTAACAGGAGAAACACCCCCGCTTATTCACACGCTATATTGCCTGTTATTATGGAAGATGTCATAATGTGAAGAACAATTCCAACTGTGAGAGGCGCAGTGAAGTTGACGTGTGTTTCACATTGCGTCCCAGGAAGGTTGATGTCACCAATGTCTGGGCCTAGAGAAGCCTAGGTAGATGTGTAGCAAAGTGAAGTTTTAAATATTCCAAGCTAGATGACATCGTGCTAGTTCCACAAGGTCTAATCTGAGTCCCCCCCCCCCCTCCTTTCCTGTACTCAGTTTTCCTGAAGGGCCAGGGCCCCACTGAGTCAACTCCACGAATTAGGAGCTTGTGAATGAGACTTCTCTGACCTGTGTTTTTGTTATTACACCAGAAAACCTACACAGAAGAAGAGCTGAACGCCAAGCTGACACGAAGGGTCCAGAAAGCGGCACGACGACAAGCCAAGCAGGAGGAGCTGAAAAGGCTGCACAGAGCCCAGGTAACTGGTGCCTTTGGTGCTCCTCTGCCTCGTGTCCTCTGTCAGCAGGCCCGACGTTTGTGGTTTTGAGCTAAATTGCTTCCTCACAAGTTTTGGAAGAATTGTAATAAGTTTTAAGTTTTTTTGTTTGCGTGCTGAATAGCTCTATAGACAATTAAACAATGGGGTTTTCATCAATTTGACAGTTACTTATGTCAACAATTTTATGTATGTGGATATATTATCAGTGGTATACTCTCAATAGTCTACATCAGCATTGTTGTCACTGTTACTCAGTGCTGTCCTGTTGTTGTTGTTTTTCTTTTTGTACTTACCATAATGTTCATTCTTAATGTGACTCAAGCCTTCTGGATTATGGCCAAATCCAGCCTTTGGTCAGGAAATCCACCATGATTGATGTTACAACTCTGCAGTCCGGCTCTCAGTCCACTGACTGAGCACTAAGCCACAGCTAATGTCTCTCCTCCTGCAGCCGCGGTTCGATGGCTTGAATTTTACAATAGCAAAGGTTAAAGTTCTAATTTAAAAAAAAGAGGAAAATACGTCCTTCAGATTAATACTGCTTTACTGCAGTCAGCTGCTGGGGAGGGGGAAGAAAGAAGAGAGACAGGAAAACACTCATCAGACTGGTCCAGAGGGCCGGCTCTGTCCTGGACTGGCAGAAAATGGGGGAGAGGAGGATGTTAGCAAAGTTGACCTCCATCATGAATAACTCTTATCCCCTGCATTAGATTGTATGGGGCTTTAAACAGCTCCTCCAGCTGTCCTCCGGCCCTTCATTCCAACAGCTGTCATACTCTTTAACACCGGCATATATTTCTTCTTTATGAGTCGTTTCTTATCCATCTTGTGTCTATGAGCTGCTCAGACATGTGAATTTCCCCAGTGTGGAATCAGTATAGACTATCTTGCCTTACTTCTTCTCATAGCAGTCAGAGTTTAAAAGTAGATAGAAGTATTCAACTTGCTGAAGCTGCTGCTAGACCTACTCAGACAGGTCCTCCCCCTTCTTTTGATACTCTGGCGATCAAGATAAAGTATGAATAGTCTGCCGGGATGGGCTCCAGCCCCAGCGTGGTAACCCTGATGAGGCTAAGTGGTTACGGATGATGAATGGATGCGTTTTGCTTTATCCTCTTCAGCGTTGCTCTCCTCTCTCCTTGCCACGGCCAGTAACAAATGATGGTGTGATATGGGCCGAAAAACAACTATAACATAACATGCTTTTTTTCTGCGTGTTAAATCCATCCATCCAACTTAAATAATATTTGTCCATCAGTACAGGCTCACATAACTGTAGGCATCAGTACAGGTCTAATTAGCAGCGCTCCCGTTGCGCCCCGAGACATTTATTTTTAATGAGGGTAAACCGTGGAGTGTTACGCGAGGTAACCTGTGCAACCACCTCCCTTAGAAACTTTTGGGACAAACGAGTCGCAGTTAGCGCGACCGTAGAAGTTATTATCCCGAGCACCCATGTACGAGGGGGTCGCCTTGTTTCTACTGTGTTCGTGCTTCTGCGTCTTTAATCAACTCTGACTCTAAACCCGCCTGTCCGTTCAGATCATCCAGAGACAGCTGGAGCAGGTGGAGGAGAAGCAGAGGCAGCTGGAAGAGAGGGGCGTAGCTGTGGAGAAAGCATTGAGAGGAGAAGCAGGTAACAGCTCGTCACTTCCTATATTACTTTTCTTTTTTTCTTTCTTTTTTAATCAATCTGGCCACCCTATGTGGCGTTGTGTATCACTAATAGACATAATGGCCACATTCAGTGAACGAAAGGGTGTAATAAGTTTCGTAACACAATAACTCTCTTATTATTAAGATTTTAGTTAGTGATTTATTTTATATTTAATGATCAAATCTTGTTTTTGTGACAGCGCTGGCTCTGCGAGCCCACGTTTTATCTTCATATTATATGAGTTAAGCCTTTTCTAGTGGTCTGAGGGGAATCGTGAAATTATCGTCGACTAGAACGATGTTACCCAGAGTTGCATTACCTCAGTGAAGCAGTCCCTCTGCGACCGTTTAGACTGTGTTGAAATCATAGTCTACTTTTAGCATTTATTCAGCCGGACTTGAAGCGTATTTCAACACGTAGATTCATGTGCAGGAAGTCATGTTTGTTTCTCCGAAGTAATAAACCCAAATTGTTGTTGACAAGGGACTATCACAGACAATATACTTCAGAGATGAAGAATACATTACATTAGGAGCAGAGCAGTTCATTATCTGGTACAGGTTTATACGAGTGTGAAGCATGGCTAGTGCTCAGTAGCAATAACACATTATTTGCCTGATGTGGGCTTTGTATGCGAGAAAGGTACTGAGGCTGTCCATTATAGAGCTGACAGCATATTCTGTCCTGATTTACTCAATGGTGACAGCGATTCAAATAAAAAGCTTTTCTCATGCAAATGCACGGATGTAGATGCAGTAAACATTCTCTTGAATCCGGCCATTTTCCCATCAACCAAATAACGATTTACTTTTCACATCAGCTATTTCTCCAGTCAACTGTTTGATGTTTTAACTTGTTTACTACTCTACTCTCTTGAAGGATTGTATAAAGGTACTTATACATTACCCAAACAGCACAAAAGAAGATCAGGTATTAGATTTACTGCAGTTTCTTTTTTCCTTTTTTTTTTTGTTTTTTTTTTTTCCTTTCTATTAATGACATGTGACACGTGTTATGTAGGCTCCATCTGTGGTGACACACTGCAACAGTTCTCCATCTCTGAACATGTTGATCTCTGTCCTTGCATAACATGTCCGCCATCGTCGTCAGTCCGAGCTGCATGCGATCGGGAGAATGTGTGTGTGTGTCCCCGACATAGATTTGTGTGTCCTCGTTCTGGATGTTTTTTTTTTGTTTTGTCCTCCTTCACTGCCTCTCAACCAGGAGAGTTTCTGTACTCTGATCAAGACTCAGATCACATCACGTTTTCTAAGAAATCCAATCAAAATGTGAGAAATCAGATAAATTGGGTCGCGGGCTGTCAAGTTCTTTATTAAAATCTTTGCTGCTGTGGCTGAGTGACTTGAAGCAGATATTTCTTGAGATCTTATGAATATGTTCTACCTTTAATTTTATTATTATTATTATTATTATTTTTGTGGTGAGTAACAACAATCCAGAGTTGTTTCTGACTTTATCTGTTGGCCTCAAAGGTCTCACTTAACATTCAGCTGCTGTCTAAGTCTCAGGTGATTTCGTGTGAAATCATTTAACTCTTTTAATTACGTGGCGGACAAATTGGATGGAGAAAATCAAATGAATCAAATTTAATCCGCAAAATACACGAAAAACCCGAGTCCCCCGCCATGTCAGCGCACGGCGCATTCCAGGAGGCTTTGTGTCGTATTAAAACAGACTGAGCCAGTAAACAGCGATACAGCAAATCTATGTTGCAGTCTGTTATTACTTTTGAAAATGCCATGAAGCATTTGCACAGCCTTGACTGCATTATGCACTGTGGTGAGTACTGACGGACTCTCTTTGTTCTGAGTGTTTCTGCAGTGTGTGCGCGCGTGTTTTTGTGTGTGTGCGTGCGTGTGCGTACGAACATGTTTGCAAGAACATGCATGACTTGCTGTTGTTGGAGAATTTTGTGCGTGTGTGTTTGTGTGCCCAGTTTGGGGGCTGTGTGAAATAACTCCTATCTCTAATATATCCCTGTCATTGTAGACTATTGGGGAGATTCTAATTACAGTGAAATCCTGGACTTGCATCTGGGCGGTATGTATTTCAAATCTGTCGCTTTAAACTAACCTAATGGCTAACCCAATCTGTCCTTTACCCCCCACCCCCCTTTTCTTTTTTTTTTTTCTCTACTACTTGAGCTTTGTATCCCTCATATCTACTTTTATTGGCTGACTGGCTGGCTGGCTGATTGGCTAGCTGGCTGGCTTTTAACCTCATTGCAATACTTTCTACACTCCTATAGCCCCCACCCCCACCCCCACCCCTTCTCTACCTCCCTCCCTCCACCCTGCCTCGGTTTCTAGTTCAGACACTCTTTACATCAAACAGAGATCAGACACTCGGCCTCATGCTGTCCTCTTAAGATCGCCTTTGATCTCAGTAAAACTTATGAATGATAAATGAATGAATTAATGAGTAACTTTTTATTTGTGACTCCTCGGCGCGCGAAACTGCACAATGCAGGCTGCAGCACGAGACGCAAACAGCGACTCGCCGCAGAGGCAATCTACGGCCCCGCGTCGAAAGAAACACTTTGCACAGAAACACCGAAGGCTGCTCCAGCAGACACGGCGACATATAGCAATGAGACTAAATAAATAATGCACTGGCACTGTTGGCCGTACAGTCTCACACTAAAACATGCTCATTAAAGACTGTTCCCTTTATGCCAGATAAAATGAATGCAGCATCTGTTAACTAAAGTCATGAAAAGTAGCAGCACTTGAAGGTTGCTTTGTTCTTTTCATGTGATTCTCTGACAGCGAGAAATATATAGAATATCAGCAACCTGAACCTTTACACCAGAATCCAAAGGGCTTTGTTTCTGTCACAGCCGTCATGCTGATATTTTTCATGATTTTAATTTACAAATTACACATTCATTCTATCTAAAAAAAAAACTACTGTATTAATGAAGCACAAAGGAAGTCGTCTTTAATGAGCATGGGTTATATGTAGTATGAAACTGCACGGCCGACATTATGGCATGTATGCATTATTTATTCAGTTTCATTGTTATTTGTTAGCAGTAAGAACACAATAAGACAGCAGCATCATTACTATTACAAAGAACACCAATCAGCGCAAACATAACTCTGATTGTATCTCTACATCTGTTTGTCTTTGTAATTGTATGACACCATATTTCAATTTGCTGCTGCTACAGCGTAAGATGACGTGATGACGTCGCCTGGTCATGATTGTTATGAATTCACACAGTAAGGCTAAAATGACAAAATAAAGGGAAAAATTCCATTAACATACAGCATGAGACACATTATGCGCCTATTTACAAATACAGTAACCCTCCACACACACACACACACACACACAGTGAAAGTATTGTATAACCTGCCCTGGACTGACTCACACTGAACTGCTGGCATGGCTCTTGGCTCCCCCTTAGAGCTCTGTGCTTTTCTGTAGTCCCAGCAATTGCTCCCTCTGACTTTCTCATACCTGCTCAGTTGCATAACTCCCAGAGTGAGAGAGTGTGTGTGTGTGTGTGTGTATGTGTAGCGTGTGCTAATAGGCAATGCTGCAACCCTTGACCCATAGCTGCTACGTCCAAACCATGATTGGTCAACAATAACACCCTGTCCGCTGTGTCTGGGTGAGACGTCTCGTGGTATCTGTTGCTCTCTCGTGTGTTGTGGCCTTGTTCGGATATGAGTGGAATGCATCTTTTCCTCCTCACGTCTGCTTCTCATCTGTCAGCGCGACTGTGTGAGGGGGGAAAAAGGTGCATTTCCATACATTTGAGCAGGGCCTGTGCTTCTCTGTGGTTTTGTCCTGCTCGTCGTTGTCAGTCATCAGACAGGAGGTTGCGTGGAGTGGAGCTAACAGGGAACAGGGTTCTTACAGGGAGGTGATGCTTAACCAGCTCGAATCAAACCTGTTATTATATTTTTGAGCTGATACAGGTAATTAATTCCATATAGTGTGTAAACGCTAAAAACGGGTGTCTCACTTTGAGTCTTTGTAGTGTTCCTTACGGAGAAGGATCCTTTCATGGTGATGGCTTTCTATTAATCCTCTTTGTTTTCCTCACTGCGATTGCGTGATAAGGACTTTTGACTGAAAACCAGCCTGTGAGATGCACATTTACTTTATTAGCTTGGTTGTATTTGAACCCTGCAGGGAGCATGAAAGCAACAACCTGATGTATCTGCTAGTTTCGTGTCACATTTTCTTAGAATTTCAATCCCCCGCTTTAATGGTTATACAATTATGGGTTTACTGCGTGTTAAGCGCTAACGATGCATTTCATAACCATATTTGCATGATTTGGTGGAGCCATAAAATTTTTTATTAGGACACAGATCTGCCCAAAACAGATATTCTAAACTGCAGCTATCCCTTTCTTTCTCTGTGATAGTCCCTTGTAGTAATCTGGCGTCACTTCATCGCACAGCCTGAGGGGACACTTTGTCCATGCGTGACTGTGTGCCTCCTATTTGATGCAACTACCAAGTGAATATTCCTCACTTTATGCTTGTTTTACAGTTTATTTTGCTGATTACTGTGGTAACATCCACTATCTATGATCATACTACTGAGGGGAGAATCTGTATAGTTTGTGCATATCGGTAAATAGTCCTCATTTGCACATCAATGGCACCCACACTTCATAAGTCACCACGCTGGCAACAAATTAAGCTGGGTGGTCTAAACATGTTCAAGTAGTGTTTACAAGCAGAGGCTGAATATTTTTTTTAAAAAGAAGACGCAATTATCTGAAGGAGACGGATCTTTTAATAATGGGATTAAATCACTTTGTGTACTGTGATAAACGCTGGCCGCTGTGTAGTCTACTCCTATTTCCTAACTGACACTGGGTGCTGTTACCTCCCTGAAGAAAGACCTCCAGGTGCGAGATGAAACAGGCCGATTTTTTTTTTTTCACCCCCTTTCTGTCCTCCAAGTTTTCTGTCTGCTCTTGTTTCAGTTACCTATTTTTACCCCTTTTCTTCACGCCTCACACCACACAGCTGATCTCTCCCACCTCCTCTCTCTAGGTGATTTGTCCTCTCCCTATCACAGTGCTCCTGCCCTCTTTTGATTTTCTCCTCGATGTTCTTTCTTCCTCATCATGCCCCTCTTTCTCCTCCTCACCCTTCTGCTCCCTCCCCCCTCCGCCCACACCTACACATCTGTTTCCTCTACTGTTTTTCTCTCTGCAACATCTCTGCTATCCCTCCTGCGTTATTTCAACCATTCTCTCTCTCTCGCCCGTCGACGCACCCATCTATGTCACCCCCCCCCCCCCCCCCCCCACGCTCTCCCTCCCTCCCCCTCCCCGTCTTGTGGAAGTTGAGCCCTTTGTGGGGATGCCACGCCGAAGACCTCTCTCCTTCTGCCCCTGCTGTTCCCCCGAAGGTAACGTAACCTCGCCGCCTCCGTTGACGGTTGTGGCGGGTTACCATGGCAACCGTAAGGACATCCAGAACTGGGATACCTCCCCTTCGGGCCCCTCCCATTCAACCCTCCCCAACCGGTCCTCCTCCCTCTTTTTGTCCTCACTGTTTGTGTGTGATTAGGCTCAGTAGATTTCCCCAGAATGTTCCCAAAACTCACTCGAGTATTAATCAGGAGTGATTTAAAAAAATCTTTCCAAAATACATTTCATCGCAATTTTGTTAACAGTGCCAGAATGGATGGTATTTGTCATTTGATAATTTTTTTTTCTGTGCTTGTACCAACATAGTACACAGAGTTTATTTTAGGTAGTTTACCATCTTTACAAACAAAAATAAGTAGTAGGACAGAGCCACAATAACTTTAAACTCTGTGGGATCACATTGACTCTCAGGGTAATTTTTTTTAGGATATAAACAGATATTTGTCTTAGTTCTGTAGGTGGAAGCTAGTTAGTCAGGCATGCTAACATGTGTAGCTTACTATCGATCACACAAACACACAAAGGCAGATAGAAGGACACTTCTATCCAAACTATTTTAAAAATCTATAATATATTAATTATAATATATAATAATAGTATTATAATATACTATGCTATAGTACAGCTCTTACTAGAGTGTAGTTCACATTGTTTCAACGAGGAACAAATGTTGTCCAATTGGGAGACTTTAAAGGTGCAGTGTGTAAGATTACGGGCCCTTACTTTCAGAATGAGGTAAAAATGTAATATATTAATAACTATATTTTCATTCAAAACAAGAAATATTTTTTATTTCTGTTACTTTAAAAATGATCTACAGTTGGAGCAGGTCCTTTTCCATGGAGGCTGCCATGTTGAAACATCATGTTTCTACAGTAGCCCAGAACAGACAAACTAGATACTGACTCTATAAAGGCCTTTCAAGTTTCTCTTTTACACTGTGTGAGGAGATTGCAATGCAGCGATTAGACCACTAGTTGCAACTAAATCCTACACACTATACCTTTAACTATTATTTAACTAGGCTGGTTATAATTACAGGAAATGACTGATGACTAATGCATAAGCAAATGTTATTTCAGTTTATTATTACTAGACTAATTACTATTACTATAATTACTAGATTGAAACTTGTGTTCAGCTCAAAGGTTTATCAAAGATGTCTCTACAAATGATAAAAGACTTTTAATGTTTAATATATTGTCATCCCAAGAGCTCAGTTGAAAGGATTGTCATTAGTGAGTTGAAGCGCATTGATAGCATCATTCACTCAAAGGGGAAACTACTGTGCTGCATTGTGCCTTTAATACAACAGCATGTGTTCTGTTTTCTGTTTGGCTAAAATGACTCGTAAAGCTCCCTAGTCCGTTCTAGTATCAACTTTGCATTTTTTTTTTTTTTTTTAAGGAATTCTGTCTCTAATCCCTCGAGTTAAAATAAATACGAAATACCAATAAAACCGAACGGTGAACACCTGGCACGTGGCACGGGCAAGTTTTTGCGGTTGAAGGAGTGAGAAACACGCATGGTGTGATGATTTGTTATAAATATTCAAGTCTCGCACAAAACAAGTCTTAAAAATTAATGAATCATCTGGTTTGTTCCAGTATCTAACACCTGTCAGTGGAAATTTTGCCTGAGCTCCTAATCTGTGTTAAGAAACATGCTTTTATCTGTGTGTGCAATCTGGTTTCTCGTTCCCTTTTTATTGCTGTTTCTGCCTTGTACTGGTGGCTCTTCTCTCCTTTGTGTTCTGAGCCTTTGGCTGAGGGTTGGTGGTGGTGATGGTGGAACAGGTTGAATTAGTATAAGAGGAAAAGAAAAAAAAAAAAGCACCCATAGGTGTACCATGGGTTAGGAAAGGAGTCCTGCTTTTGTAATTCCTCCTTTGTCTTGACATGCTGTATTCCTCTCCTCTCCAATGTGAGCAGCTCGCCTCCAGCTTTGCCTCTTTGTCCCTTTTCTGTTAATTAGAGAGAACCAGCCTCCGAGACCACAGCCATGCAATTTATGTGTGTACAATGTTTTTCCTTTTCGCTTTGCAAGAGCCTCCTCTTCCCCAGCTAAGTATGTCACGCTGCATCGAGGTTTGCCTTCGGGTGTTTCATTGAAGCCGCTTGGCTCCACCTGCTGCAGTCAGATAAATGAAAAGGATGCATCGCCCCCCCCCCCCCCTTTCTGAGCATGCCTCGTAGACCGGTCTCCTCTGCACACAGCGGGACTGCAGGAGAAGAAGTGTGCAGCTATTCTGTGTTCTGACTGATCGTGCTAATCATGAAGTCTGCACAACTTCAATGCATGATGCCAGCAGCGCCCGAACATGCTTTACCCTTAATAGAGGAGTGTGAACTTCTTCATTGGTCTCATCGATGAGTCATCCCATGAACATTTGACCTTGTAATTGTAAATGTTAAGACAGTTGAATAATTAATTCTTTTTTTTTTTTCTTTTTTTTTCTCCACCCTCAAACCGCTTAGCATGAATGGGTTCTAAGAAGGATTTTATTTCTGCTGGTGGGTCAATATGTGGGCAGGGGAGGATGAAGACTTTCCATAGATCCTTTGGTTTCTTTCTCTGTAATATCTTAGCTACCGATTGGTGTGTTTGTGTGTTTTCTCACTACCCAACCACTTTGGAAAAAAAGAGAAAAGAAAAACTTGACAGGAGGAGGTAGTTGCTCATAAGAGAGCAGCTACGTCTGACACAAAGTCCAAACTGGGTAACACAAACTCTCAACTTTGCAACAACAACAACAGGTATCGTCCGTGCGTGCGTGCGTGCGTGCGTGCGTGCGTGCGTGCGTGTGTGTGGGTTGTGTGCGCGCACTCGTGTGTGTATACGTGTATGCACCTGCCAAAGTTGAAACGTGTAGCTCCACGCCATCTTCTGTGTGTCAGCTGTAAGTATGGCGTGACTGACCACGTTGGTGTCGAGTTCATCCTTCCACCTCACCATCCCTCAGCAAGGACATCCTGGCTTGGCTGTCATTGCATTGCCCGTGTCGGTCCTTGTCTGTGTGACATCAGTGTCTCTCATCTCCCAGCCATCTGGCCGCTTACTCCCAACTGTGTGCTTCCTCCTCCAGGCATGGGCAAGAAGGACGATCCCAAGCTAATGCAAGAGTGGTTCAAGCTGGTGCAGGAGAAAAATGCCCTGGTCCGCTATGAGTCAGAGCTCATGATATTGTAAGTACAACTTGACTGTTGACATGGATAAGCTCATCGACGAACTAATCCATCAGGTGCTTTTCAATCCCCCAATAGCTTAGCTGTGTGTTAGTGGTTGCTATGCCAGTATCCAAGCATCTAGTTGGAAATGTTTTTGTAGGTACACCATATGACATGACAATATCAGGATTTCTAAGTGAAAACTTTTTAAAATGTAATAAAAAATAAAGCTACAAAACAAGATCAGACATCTAAAGCAATTTCTCCAAATTAAAGCAACAGTTGAAATTGGTATCTTTGCAATTTAGCAGCCCCAGTCTGGGTGCAATATTAATTTCGTAAAAATAGACAGCTGTACGTTTGCATTTGTTCTTTGTTTGTCACTTATGATCAAAACGAGTGAATCAGCAACTTTGCAAACAGCCAAACATCAAGAAAGTGCAAGAACACAAGACATCACAGCCAACTAATATAACATACTACTCCAACACCAAGAAGCCAGCTCGGCGTCTATTTTTTAGCCTTTTATTTCATAAAAGTCTCACCAGTCAGTCCCAGATTTACTCTTGTCTGGCAGCTTCTTGTTTGTTCACTCTATCCCCTTGTCAACTTTCTCCATCAACATCCTCTGAGCCTCTGCCTGCTTGCCATGCTCCGGTTTTGGTACAACACTGGCTCAACTCCCTGCCAGTTGTCACCCAGTTGTCCACCTGTAGCTCTAATGCTCTGAGCTCACAGTCTAGGCAGCCGGGCTAACAAACTGAGCTTACATTAGCTAACAGCTAATCTATCTATCTATCTAATCTATTGTTTGCAGCAGTTTTTCTTCATTGTCCATCAAGAAACTCAATCAAATCACAGAGAGTTGATGCGGAGCAGTTGAGAGGAGAAAACCAGAAAACATTTTCACCATAAAATAATATCTGGAGGTGTCAGACTTAAAGTGTGTGACCGCCATAAAGCAGGAGATTGTACGCAGTGCACAAAGTTACATGGTGCAAAAACAGTGTTCGGGGCATAGATTGGGACTGACAAACATCATTTTATGGGAGAAAAGTTACACAATGTTCTGTTAACTTTTATCACCTTCAGTTGCACTTTGTCAGGCTCAGCTGTACTTTGAGCTTCGGGCTAAGATCATCTTGACGAACACAGCTAGCTTGGAAAGTACAGCTAAGGCTGACGGGATTTTAGACACATCCTGTCATGAGCTCAAGTCTTGGGCGTAGAGTAGAACATGTCACCTGCAGATGCCGCTTTTGATTCCAGGGATCTTCCATTCCCGGGATCATGACTGTCTGCAATAGGTGCTGATGTAGTTCACTTCACCCTCGAGCTCGTTGTACCTGTAATACCTGTAACAAATTGCCTGATGATGTAATAATATTTTATCATGTAAGTAAAGGCAATTATAACCAATAGCAGATGAAATAATATTGACTAATTACCCCAGTTTTTATGATTTATATTAATATTATATCATGAGTGTAAAATGGTTTTTAGCCGCTATAGTCATAATAATTTTTCAGCATGCTAATGTGATATGATATGTGATCACATTGGCAATCCAAGTGAAACAACTTTATTACATTCTGACAAGTCATTAAATTATCCATTGTTCTCTCATTATCACTTTCTAAAAGAAGCTCTAGTAACTATTCATCTTTTTCAAAATTTGAAAATCCTGGTTGGATAAATGGAGATACAGACAAAAACATAAATTTTGAAAGCCACAATTCATCATAAGAAACAAACTTAGCTCATCTATCTTTTTTTTTTCTTTCTGTCCTCAAGCGCCCGAGAGCTGGAGCTCGAGGACCGGCAAAGTCGACTGCAGCAGGAACTCAGGGAGAGAATGGCCGTGGAAGGTAAATGCAGGAGCGAGCGTGACAGCGCAGTCACTTTAGCCCTGAACGTTTACATCTGTATAACATGTTGTCTCTCTTTAACCCCTCGTGTTTTTCTTAGACCACCTAAAGACAGAGAAGGAGCTTGCTCAGGAGAAGCAGATCCTGAACGAGATGTTGGAGGTGGTGGAGCAGCGCGACGCCCTAGTGGCCCTCTTGGAAGAGCAAAGGCTTCGGGAGAAGGAGGAGGATAAGGACCTGGAGGCCGTCATGCTCTCCAAAGGCTTCAACCTCAACTGGGCTTGAAAGAGTTGACGATCGTCTTTGATCAGAATAGTCTGCTGAACACCTACATCAGTGAATGTGGAAAGAACCCCCCCCCGACACACACACACACACACACCGGAACACACACACACAAACGCTACGACTGCCTCTGAGACTGCAGCAGTCTGCAACGTTTACATATCTTCTGTCCAAAGGCAGTCCGAGTTAATCACTTTGCAGTTTTGCTTGCCCCCTCTCTCTCTCTCTCTCTCTCTTTCTCTGTGGGTGGAGAGGCGAGTACATTCACAGCTTTATCATCCCAGCCTTGAAGTGGATCCTCTCGAAGGGGAGGAGGAGGGCATGGAGGCCTTTGGGAGGATGCTTAAAAGACATGTTTATTCTCAATTGTCTAAAGGGAAGAATGCAGTTCGGTCCTGCTGATGTAAAGGAATTGTAAAGAATTGTGTTTTTGTGTATAGTTGTGTAGAACAAGTCCCATTTTCAGCGGATGAGGGTCCTCTCTTTTCCGTAAAAAAAAAAAAAGGACTGCTACAGAGTCGTGCTCTAATGCTGGAGTGACGCCTCCGGTCTCAATCTCAGATTCTCCTTTTCAGTCTTGACTGTAGGAAGGACATTCTCTGCTGAAGCTGCCTTTCTATCCAGCGACAAACTGAATGGATAATGACTCACAAAGACACCAACAAAAGGCCCCTTTTTTTCCCACCTCAGAGTGTTTAGTGACTCAACACTAAAAATCTGTTATGGCCATGTTTTTATGTATTTATTATCTTTATTTGCTTTTAACAGTTTTTTTTTTTTTGCATTCACAGGAGAGTGCCCAGAATCTCATTATCTTGCACTTGTGCATAACTCCTATGCACCCATAAGCCATTGCATGTCAGGAATGATGGCTGCAGGCAAATAGATAAACTTAACCTTGTGTTTGATAGCTAGGACATAGAATACAGTCTATATATGAACACTTAAGCATTTCACATGCCTCGATAATGATGGGCCTCTCTGTGACATGCCATTCACTGTATATCACACTGACAGTTAACGTTTACAAGTACTTGTCCATGTTAAATATTGGATGTTCACGTTTTCCTACTGTGGCGAGCAGTAGCTAAGTACTGATGAGAAAGATTTCACCTCGGAAGGAAGCGTCTCTTCAAGTTTCCTACCACCATGTGTTAACAATGGGATGTTGTCATTAATGAAGCCGGTTTCACTGTCGCTAATGGGAGATCAGTGTAGCTCACATTACTCATATTGTGCCACAGGACGGTCTCTGTTGGTAGATAGGCTGCAGTATCTTCCGAGCACACCACAAGACTTACACACTACACAACACTCACAACAGTATATGGCAGTGTTAACGTTTTACCCTTGAACAAGATGCCTTTATCGTTTTCATCATCTATACTTGAGTTATGTTTTCTTTTTCTGAGTTGACTGGCTTTTGAAGTAGTCACGTATATGTGTCCCACTGGAACTCAAATTTTTTTTTTTTTTTTTAAATATTTTTTTATACAGTAGATCCCCCAAACAAACAGGTGATTTTAAAAGGGGTGCTGGAGAAATGCAAAGTGCTTTATGAGCAACTTGCATCCAACAACTACATTCTGGTTCATCTGCTAGGCAGTCACATCTAATAGCCTTTTCAACGACTGTAAAAATCCAGGTGGTTAGTGTTTTACAGCACAGAAACACTAGAGGCTATATTTATGACTTGATATGAGCTGTGAATAATAATAATAAAAAAAAGTTACATAATTTTAAGGGTCGTTGTTTTAGATGGTGTGTGATGAGTTTGACATGATTGTATTGATATTTATTAACACGTGTGCAAACTGTATTATATGTAAAGAAAATGAATCCTAATTTTTAAACTGTTCTGTTGACACGACTTGTAATGTAAATGCTTCATGTAGCTAAAAATGCATAGGGGTGTTGGATGTATGCTGAAAACGGCAATAAAACAATGCAGTTGTTCTTTTAAATCTCACTTTTTAATTGTAGGTTACGGTCGTGAACAGACGTCACTAACCGCACCGAACCACAGCAAGATAAAACAGACATTTTTGACCGATGTCTCCTCACTTTTTGCTCTAGCTGCCGGGAGCTCTGCCTTAATAAAAGATTAATATATAGCTTTAAACGCTAATAGATATAATTATAAGATATAATAGATATAATTGACATTAAATGTAAGCAGAGAGTGAGAATATATATATATGTGTGGGATGGCCAGAACAAATAATGTCTTGAACGGCCCCTCATTTGCCCCAGAGCTAGTTTTCAGTTTGTCCATTCTGGGCTACTGTAGAAACACAAAGGGGAAGAGGGTCTGTGGCATGTGTAGATATAAAATATTAATACTAAGGTAACAAAAACAAAATGATTACACTATTGAAAAAATAAATACACATATTATATTTCATTTTTGACATATTCTGTAAACAGAGATCTTGCACACTGGACATTTTAACAAAATAAAAGTCAGTAAATAAAACTGAAGATTACTTTAATTTTGTCAATTAACTTCACCACCATTAAAACAAAAAAAAGTATTCATGAGACTTTTACACGTATGACACGTCCATGCACTTATTTTGAAATCTATTAATCCCTGTCAACATCCGGTCTGCTCTGGGAAACTTGATACATGCACTAAGTGAAGTTGCACCGTGTCCAGTTAAAGCTCTTAAAGATGACTACCTCGGGTTTCAGGGACTGCCAGGTAAGTGACGAGGTTTCACAAAAGAAGAAAGTTAACCTTAAAAAGCCTTTTGGCAAACAAAACAACAGCATGAAAAAAAAAGAAGACGACATTTTTGATTTGGTGTAATGGTAAGTACTTTTGATAGCTGCGGTGGAGTTTAAAGGAGCCGATAAGCAAACAGGCGATAAAAACGCCTGTGTTAACATATAAATGCAGATTAAATACTGATTCAGCTCGGTCGGTAGCGCAACAGGCAGGCCTGTAAAGCTGGTATTTAATGTTTATGTATTTATGTCCATGCAAAAGGAACTTCCTCTATTCGTCTGACAGCAGACATGTCTTGCTGAGTCGGATGAAACTTCACATTCAAAGTTTAGCTTGACATTTTTCTGACAGTCGCAAAGCTGACCTCCTTTCACCTGTGTCAGTGTGTGTGTGTGTGTGTGTGTGTGCGTTCAGTATCCCTCCGCGACCCTTCATGACTTATTGCTGTTGGTCTTACAGGCATGGAGGGCGGAGGGTCTTCCAATGTCCACCACTAGCAATGAGGCGTCCAAGCTATATGATGCCATACTCAGTCAGGTAACCATACTAACTGTAACACCCTTATATTCCTCTACCCTACCCCACTTGCATGCATTATGTAATATCATCTGCAGAATATAGCAGCCAAAATGAAAACAACTAATCTCAACTTGTAGTATGTGAAATGGCGGAACGATGAAACCTTGGGAGGAATTGAAGGATGCATTTCTGCTATGCAAGCAGTGGACCCTAACTTTGGTAAGTCAAACATTATTTATCATTTGATTAGTAATTTATGTATGCATTTACTAGGCAGCAGCAGGGGCAAAAATGTAAGTATGAAAAAGGAGACAACAGAGTTAAAATAAGGAAGGGGTGACAGTAACAGTGTCCTGTAAATGTATTCACTGCAAAAATAGGCCGTGACCCTCAAAACTTTAAATAAACAATAAAGAGGTCAGTTCCTCAAAGTCAGTAAATAAAAAGCTGTACTTTCTGCCCAGGCTGCTTTTCGTTGAATAAATAAACGCTCATTAGTCACTTTTATCTTAAAAAAAAGGTGATAAACTTATTTACAATAACTCCTAATAAAAACACAGATTCTCAATTTAGATCCATCACAACAGTGGTGGGATGAAGTTTGCTTGACAAGCAGTCTTTCGTTGTACCCAAGAAGTCAAGGTCAGCGAGAGGGGCATGAAACGGCGGCTTCTTGTACTACGAAATCTACACAGTGGAATCCAGCCTCCGTCTATCACACCAAGAATAGAGATAAAGTCTCATAATCTTTCCGACTAGACAGTTTGAAACTTGCTCACATGCTTTGCAGAACAGGTAAAAGGTCAGGGTCAGTTTATACAGAAGCATATTACACCTAAAAGTCACCTTTCTGCCACAGATAGTGGAAGCGACAGTCAGAAAAGCTGTCTTGCCGTGTCTCCTGCTTTGGTGGCATTAAACACTGTTAAATTAGGCTAAGCATCCTGAGTAATCTAAGCACACAAATAAGATGGTATTGCTTTGCAAAGGGTAAACATCCTACTCAGCTAATCAAACCGAGACTCTTGCAGTTTATTTAGGTAAGTGAACCAGGTGTTTTTTTCCTGCTGTGACGAGTCGGCATGTCTGCTGTGTCTGATACGATGACTAGTTAGCAGAGACTTTCCGTGCTGTCGTGAGATCATGAAGCAGAGGTTGATCGATACCTACGCGCCTGTCAAACCAAGCAATTGTAATCAGTGTTTTTTAGCTCCTGCCGTGCATCGCAATGTGCTCAATTTGAGCTCTCATCAAGTGCTTGGTTTGATTGTTGTTCATGCAAATGTTGAATCAAGCTTCTGTTGTGCAGGTTTAGCACGTATCTGTCCTCCTGGGAATGTGCAGGCTGCTTTTAACTTTAACTGCTGAGAATACAGAATGAGACCATTCGAGCGTTGTCTCTGTTTTAGTTGAGCAAGGAAAACAAATAGAGGTCTTCAGGTTTAAGATGAATCAGCCTGCTAACTCGAATCATAAGCAGTAGATTTGGTCCTGTTTTAAATAAAACACAAATGTCTTTGCTCATTTAAGCTCATAAAACAAAGCATTTCATATCCAGAGCCGCCACACAGTATCTTAGGGACACACAGAGGGGATGAAAAACTTTAAAGGTAACCTCATCACTTATTAAACATGAAAATGAAAGCATGAGATTGCAGAAGAAGACCAGTGTTGTCTGTTTTCCCTCTAGTTATGGGCCATGTGATCAGCACGGGGTTGGAACTGGCGGCAACAACGAGCTCCACTCGTCTGAATGAGCGCCTGGCTAGTGCTGTGAAGCGAACGGTGGAACTGGCCAACAGCCAGGACATCTCTCCCAGAGAGAAGCTCCATGTCAAGGCTATGGAGCTCTTCTCACATGGGTAAGCTCCAGAGCTGGGTTGCCTATGCAGTCAAAACAGAGGGATGAATAAAAAATATGGTGAAAGGCTAGTGGTTACTAAACTCTCTGTGGCATCTAGCAGATTGGTTGCAGATTACAACCAACTGAATACTTTTCCACGCCTCACTCTCTCCTTCCAGACATGTAGGAGAAACTCATTTAAGACAATAAAAGCACAATGATTCTTTTTTTTTCCAGCTTACTATACACTAATGAAAACATACTAATAAATATTATATTCCATTGCTGCCAATAAATACTTAAAATTACGCACTGGACCTTTAAATAGTTTGTGGAAAATAACACTTGCACACCTACGTGTAGTATAAAAGCACTTCAACAATAAACTCATCATGTAAAAAATAATGTAAAAAAAACATCCTATATAAATAAGCACACACTTCTTTGGGTTGTAGACAGTTTACAGCTGAAGTTAAGCTATATTACGCTAAGATCTGATTTACTGAATTGGGCGTACAGTATGATTGACAGGACAAAATGTCTGACAATATGTGCCGGTAGATGAAATTACAAAGGACTGTAATTAAAACATGGCCACTGCAAAAAGTATAATTTTTAAAATTACAATATACCTGCTGTAAAAAGCAGAGAGGAAGAGGTGTTTCTTTATTTGTCAACTCTAACCTGAGTAACCTGAGTTGACTGTAACCGTGAAGAAATGTATTGACGCACTTGTGGAGGGGGCGTGGTGCCTCAGCTGCGGGGGAGAGGTGTGGGGAGGGCTCAGGAGAGCGGCGCCAGGTGAGAGAGGGGAGCACACCTGTGGAGGTAGAGGCTAATCACTCTCCTTTGACACACAGTAGGGGCGTGCTGGACAGAGAGAGAGAGAGAGACCCACAGAAGCTCACGCCGACAACAGATTCGGGAGGCTGGCAGCCCTGGAAGAAGGAGCCTGCGATCGGCACCGGAGCGTGTGTGACAGTCTGTGTGACAAATAAATAAAAGAGTGGAAACTCGGCACTGAGTGAGTCCTCCTTGTGAAGCAACCCACAGTGGCAGCACTATATTGAACTGATGAAGTCAGGTGAAGTCAGGATTAAGACTGTATTATCTGCCACTGGAGTTCATGCACGCCATTCCTATAACTGTTTACACTCCACCATCATCCACTCAGCCATCGCACAACTTCAAACATCCCGGTGCCCTTGTAATAATCAGCGGGGATTTTCAATCTATTTCAATGTCTCCCTTTCTCTTGTCCTGACAAACTTCAAGCAATGTACCAACTGTGCAGAGAGAAAGAGAACACAATCCCAGTGCTGGTTGTGTGTCAGTGTGCAGAGGGTGTACAGCTCTGCTTCCCTCCCTCTGACTCATAATCAGACCACAACCATTCATTGCTGGAGTGAGCTTTGTCACATGGTGCAACATGACCTGGAATAGAAGTCCCCCCCTGTCCCAGTTATTATTCATAGAGGGAGAGGGTAGACTATCAATAAAAAAAAAAAACGGGACTGGTCTAACAACACTGATGCCCTCTTCAGAAAGGGACAGAGCAGACTGTTCTTCCTGAGGAGAATCAGATCCTTCGGTGTGGATAACAGGCTCCTGCAGATCTAGCAGTCTGCAGCATCCTGTGCTCAGTTCTGTTCCTCGCAGTTATGTGCTGGGGAGATGGAGTCAGGGATGGAGGGGACAGCAAACTTAACAAGCTGTGTGGTTGGGCTGGAACTGGGCAGTCTGGAGGCAGTGTTGGAGGGGAAGATGAAGATCAAAGCCATACTGGATAACCCCTCTCACCCTGTTCCATGACAAGCTGTGGCAGATGTGCAGTTCATTCATTCAGCCATCGGATCATACCACCTAGGTGCAAAATGGAGTGCTCCGGGTGCTAATTCTTGCCTCCTGCCATCAGAGTGTACACCGGCAGTGGGGACAGTGTCATCGCAGCCAGATTCATCTTATTATATCTTTTCATAGGAGACGCATGCTGTTGACTTTTATGTGAAACTGTTTAATAATCTGAGCACAACAGAGACATTTCCACTGATTTAATGCAACATGTTTTGAAGTGAGCTCTACAGTGCAGTCAGACAACATTAGGTCCCAGTAGAGAGGAGATCAGTTTTGTTTACTACCATGCCGGGAGAAAAATAGGTTGCCCGTGAAAGAATGACGTCTTTTTCAGACAGCAGAAGACTACAGGATCGTGTTTTATCTATGAGGCACATTCATTCATCCCTAAGTTCCTCTTCATCTCTCCCCATGTGATGCAGGCATATGCTGCAAATCCTCAGCAATGTGACTCAATCACAGTCTCGTAATATTTGTATTTCCCCCCCCCCCATGGCATAGTAGGACATACTGTGATATTGAAAAGACATTTTATTTCTCAATATTATTTTGGAGTGTACTTATGTTTTTCAGGGGACTCTAATTCCCTCCATTCAGCACAAAGCACATTGATATGAGTGGTTGTTGCCTCACAGAGCTGTGCCCGTCTTAAACACTGACTTTTGTTTCTTTTAGGAATTTTCCCAAGGCCTGCGAGACGTGGGAAGACATTCTGGTTGATCACCCGACTGATATGCTGGCTCTCAAGTTTGCTCATGATTCCTACTTCTACATGGGAGCCCAAATCCAGATGAGGGACTCTGTGGCCAGGGTGCTGCCCCACTGGAAACCACATATACCTTTGGCCAGGTACACGAGAAAGCATGCATTACAATAGAAGCATTGTCGAGGTCTTTAGAGTGTGACCTCACTGTAGTTATAGAAGTAATATGAGTGAAAGGGATGTGACTGCAGTTTGTATGCAGGTGCTGACAAATATGGACCTCTAATGTATTATATAACTCATAATGTGTACATTTAATGTCCGTATGATTGTTTTTAAGCCTTATCATTCTTAACTGTATGTATATCAACAAACAAAGTCATAGCACCGTGTCCAATTGCACACCGTTTAGCATCCACTATCTTTAAAGCATTAATACTGTGTGAGGAGATACAAGTAAACTGTGTCTTTAATGTGCTATAATTCACATTTAAAACAAACAGTCATTATTTCAGTTCTTTAGCTGTCCCACACACAACTTTCCTTTTTTAAATCACCCTCACTGCTCTCACGGCGGCATTGTTGGCAGCTGTTTTCAGCCAAAAAGCCCACTTTACACTACCTGCTCAGCACCGCACAACAGACAGACACAGTTAGCAACTAGATGGTAGATGTAGTGGAGCATTTGGCAGCTAATGAGCCGGATATTTCCCTCTGGAGCCGGTGGAGACCAAAAACAAAGCTGGAAGAGAGTGAGTATTGGACTTCCATTCACCAGGTGGTCAGAAGCAAAGCGCCGAATGATTACTTCATAATTGCTGCATGTGTAGATAAGCAACTGTTCACAATGTCAACTTAAACGTTAATATATTGGGTTCAGAACTTGCTATTTGGCAAGGTTCTTGCAACTTTTATGAAAACACGAGGAAATTATAGATGTATGAGCTGCACAGATTGTGTTGCAGGCGAGCAAAAAAGACAAAGGCCTAAATTAAAAATAAAGTATGCAGGAAAGTATGTACACTTTTAGTCGCACAATGAGGCTGTTAGGTGGTGGTTGTGAGAAAAGTGGTTCTCAGTGAGTCTGTTGAGGTGATTTAACCGCGCTGCCCTGGATAAGGTTTTTTTCTCCAACAGGAGGCACACGTCTGCCTTCGCCCTGCAATCATGCGTGTCCCTTTTTTATAGGTGACGGTTTGAAGCAAGTAAATTATTGTGTTCTTTCTCATCTTTCTTTTAACCGCACATAGTCCGAGTATAAAGATAACGTCAGACCAAACAAATCATACTTTATTTAATGATAACATTCATGCCTTTCAACAGCGCCTTCAAGCTATGTCTGTAATACACCAACCAATCTTTGGTATACTGTCACAACAAGATCACCGTGAAAAGAAAGGGAAAGAAAGAAAGAAAGACAGTAATCATGCTGACTTTATAAACGGAATTATAGGAAATCATTCTCTTGGCTGCCATTGTTATAGCTCGAGGCATGTTGTTTACAAAACTATTGCTTTTTCATCATCCTAGATAAAGTGAATAGGTGACAAAAAGTTCTCTCCGTCCTTTATTTTGTGATGACATACTTTTGTGCGCATCTGGGTCCTCAGCTATCTGAAAGGACAGTATTCCTTTGGTCTCCTGGAGACTCGCTTCTATGACCAGGCTGAAAAAGTGGCCATGGAGGTGAGATTTTCTTCTGCATTATAGTGTGTGTTTGTGTGTGCGTGCGTGTCTACACGCTGTTGTCAATATTGTAGCTTGGTGGTCCGGGCTGTCTGTGTGATTGTGTCAGTTCAATTTGGCAAGTAATTTGCTGTCGAACACCAATAATAAACAGCTCTCTCAGCCCTCAGCAACCCGACTCTCTCTGTGCTGAATGTGTAATGCATACAAAAGTACTTGCGACAAGATGGTCCCTTGGAAAAAAAAAAACACTGAGAAACATCATAAACGAAATGAAAGGGAGCCGTTGAGAGTTGGGCATGTGATTATTATTGAATTGTCATTTTGCTTTGGTGTAACAAATACGGCATCTTTTTTTTTTTTCTCTCTCTCTTTCCTCGACCACTGTTAAACTCTCTTGCGCAGGGCCTCGCTCTGACTCCAGATGACGCGTGGTCCGTCCACTCTGTAGCTCATATTTATGAGATGAAAGCAGAAGTGGACAAAGGCTTGAAGTTCATGGAGGGTAGAGAGAAAGACTGGCAGGTACCACTTTTGGCTGTTCCTATTGGCAGCGTGTTTTTTTGATGAATTGCATCTCAGCAACCTTGTACAGTTTGTCAGAGCACACTGAATTAAATTAGAAATTGAAATGGCCTCAGGAAATATTTCAAGTATGTATTATTTAATTCCAGACATCTGACATGCTGGCCAGTCATAACTATTGGCATTGGGCTCTATACTTCATCGAGAAGGTAAAGATTCTAATGAGTTTTCTCATTCATGCGAATAGTTGGCAATAGGGCTGTTTGTATTTATGATATCCTTTCCCCTGGGTAATTTCCAGTTTGGAGTTGATTATATTGCAAGATGAATTTGTGTTTGCATCTGTGCAATACAATCTATCAACCTCACTTATCTCTCAAGTCTAAAGTTATTCAAATTTATCTTTCTCTCCTCGTCCTCCTCCACAGGGGCAATACGAAGCGGCGCTGCAGATATACGACTCTCAGGTTGGTTTGTGTTTGAAGTTTGCATCCAGAATTTAATGGTATGTCTGTTTGAGTATACACACACACTCAGCCCTTTCAAGAGCCAATACACAGGAGGTACAGACTAAAAGCACTATGATGTGTGTGTGCGTGCACATGCTTGCGAATCCGTGTGAAGACACATTTCACTGTCAACTGCCAGAGCTGATAATTGTGAAAATTGTGAAGTTAAAGTAAAGCCCTTTCATGTCCCGTACTCTTTTAATGACATTTTTGCAGTGTTACTTACAACTGCCGCGTTTGAACGTAACAGAAATTCCCACGTCAGCTGAACGTCATGAATGTTTAACCGCTTGTTTTATGGGACTTCAGCCAGACGCAAACGTGTCTTTTTAAAAAATGCCTTTGCTTGGAGGCAGCTGCGTGTCACACTCTTTAGTGTTCAAGGTGAATAGTGAAAGTTTGTTCTGTGATCCTCAGGTATTCAGACGTTGTAAAGCCACAGGATCCATGTTGGACACTGTAGATGCCTGTTCAATGCTCTACAGGCTGGAAATGGAGGGTAAGACACCGAGAGGCTATGGTGGGAATTCTCTGTTCAAACTAAATGACTTACAGGCAGATATACTCACAATGTGAGTATATCTTTTTCTTATTTTGCTGCCTTTTTGTGCCCGTGTTGGTGCGCGCCACAGGCGTGTGCGTGAAGGACCGCTGGCGAGAGCTGCTCCAGGTCACACAGCCTCACACCGATGATCACGTGACCTTGTTTAACGACCTCCACTTCCTCATGGTGTCACTGGGAGCCAAAGAGAACGGGAGCTCTAAGCGTCTGCTGGAGGGCCTCCAGGAGCTGGCAAAGTAAGAGCCGCGCCGTTCACCCTTCACTGCGCACACCTTGACACTTTGTCATGCATTACATAAGAGCCACACGGGCCTTATGTAAAGCTGAGACGGAAACAGCGTAGGATGGCGAGATAGCGGCTGCAGTCAGGAGGAGAACTCAGAGCTGCGGTCCAGCTCAGAGACCCGCGTCTTCCCTCTGTAGCAGATACACCAGCTGCTGCTGCCTCTCTGGAGTTTTGTGGTGTCTGTACTCTCTTTTTTATCCGGCACACAACCCACAGAAAAGCTGCCATTTAAAACCACTCCTTTTAAATTGTCATGCTCTTCAGTGTTGTGTAACATTAACGCAGGTCATAACAGTTGCGAATGATGCACCTTAGGTGGGGAAAGCAGCTCTTCAGAGTCTGTTTCCTAGGTAAGAAACAGAAAGTGTTCTCATCAACTCAGCTCTACGGTACTGTGAATTATCAGACAAGCCCCAAGGACAAGTTTGAGCTTTGCATTTATTTAATTCCATCACTCACACACTGTACACTCTGTCACTTCTACTTTGGTTTGGAAGGATTGAACAGTTTTACATAATCCATTTTTTGCTATAATGTAATTTCACATACTTCCTCTTACAGTCAAGAAGCAGTGACTCTAAGCATTAGCTAATCCAAGAAAGTCTCACACCAGCACAGATTTTTTGGCCTCAGCGCGAAGTGAATCTCACTCAGATGTTAACGCCGCATTTCAGCTCGAATACGCTTGTCATGTTTGTAGAAAGAAACCAACCTGGAGCTTGTTGCTGTGAATCTCAATGAGTAAGGGATATTTGAAAAATACTAAAAATATATTTGTTTTTTCCAGAAAGTCTCACTCTCAAAAACTGATCAATAAAGGTATTAAAAATGCTCTTTTTCTGTTTTCCTCACTGGTGAAACTGGTGTGAAAAATAACAAATGCATGACATTACTCAACAAATAAAACATTCCTCCGCCTGCAGTAGTTTCTAAACCTCCCAGCTGTAAATGGAAATGTCTTTTCTCTTTGTGGTAACCACTCTTTTTTTCTTCACAGAGAGCCAGGGGACAATCAGCAACTTCAGCTGGCTGAGGCTGTCGGTGTACCAATGTGTCAGGCCATGATGGAGTACGACCAGGGCAACTACGATCGAGCCGTGGAGCTACTGTACCCGTTACGCTACCGCACGGTGGATATAGGTGGCAGTGATGCACAGGTAAGGTCTACAGTAATCAGTATAATGGCCGAAGTGAAACAAGTCCAACGCAAACTGAAGTTCTTTTTATGCAAAGCTGAAACATTTGGCCACTGTAAGGATTTCTATCTTTGGATATCTTTGATTATAGCGTAGTTTTCTCGAGTAAACAGACATCTCCGTTGTTGTGAAACAGACCGGAGGTGAAGCACGCGCTGCATTAGAGCTGAAGGCTTTCAGTCTGTAAACATACTACACCGTGTCAGACAGTGGAGAGCACAGAGCACCGGCATATGAATAATGAATCTCTGTGATGAATACTGATGGACTTCATGCATTCAGTGTTCTTTGTGTTTAGAAAACCATACCAAGGTCCAACAGTGTACATCCTATGTGCCTGTGTCTACACACAGCGTTAGAGCCATTTTTCTCTGTTCATTGATGGCTTCGTCCACTGTTGTCTACAGAGGGATCTCTTCAATCAACTGCTCATCCATGCAGCCATGAAATCAGAGAATAAGCACCACCAGAAACTGGGAAGGTAATGCACAACAGGGATTTCAAGCCAAACAGAAGGCTTCAGTCTTTTCAATTTCAGTACCAGCCGTCTCTGGCATCCATGTTTTTATGTGAAAATCTGCTGAGAGATCATAGGAGAGGAAAAAAAAAAAAAAGAAAGCTCTCTTTGAAACGCCGGATTTCATCATGATACCATATAGTTGCTGCTGGGACTGCTGTCCATTCCACTTTTCTCTAGGTGCCGTCTTTCCATGTGCGCGTTGCGTGTATGCTCCCGTTACGTAACTGTCATTGCTCGTCTGTGCACCATGTTACACTTCCATTATTGATCAGGTTAGCTTTTCAGCTCGTCTCACTGAATCTGTGTTCATCTCTTTGTGCTGTTTTCGTGTTGTGCTGAATACCTGAAGATGTCTTCTGGTGGAGCGCGATGCCGCGAGGCCGGACTCACCTCTGACGCATCGTCTCCTGAAGCGAGCCCTGGCTCTTCACAATTAGAGCGACAGCGAGGTGCTCCCATGCAAAAAACATCAAAGCAACAACATAATCTGATGCACCGGAGTTTGGCTTCAGGAGATTTTACCAACCGGCAGGGACTTCGCACTGCCGTCAAGACTTCTGATAAGTTTTATAGATTGCTGACCTGCTATAATTTGTACATTTCTCAAGGTTATGCGCTAACATTAACCACAGGTTGCCACTTTAGCTAACAATAATGACACCTCTAATCGAATTCGTAGCTTTCTTCTTCTTTTATTAGCAAACTTCACATTTAAATATAAATATCTTCTCAAAAATAAAAGCTGCTTGTCAATATCAATACAAAAAGCATGTTCAAAAGCAATAAATAAACACTTTGCATGTGATGACTGTTTGAGTAACGCCACACGTTTATGCCTTTTGGCAAGTGCATGTTGAGAATAAGAATGTACTCAAATATCGCAGTAAAAAAGATGTCCTTGCACATGTCAGAGGAGCCGAGCAGAGTACTGTAAGTTCTTTTCTTCTCTCCTTTCCCCCTGTGTCGGCCCGCTTTCACAACACTGAGGTAATCTCATCTTGGATCTGAGAGATCAGCATCTGGGACAGCACGATGCCTGCAATCTAGAGGACAGCAGCAGCCACTTTAGATTACAGAAGAGACTTTTGGTAACTGTACAGCCTGTGCCGAGCATCTCAAGGTCCTTCAGAGCAATGTCGTAACACTTGTTTGGTACAGGGAGGAAACATTTCGAAATTGGATCAGACTGTTTCAACGGTATCACTTTAAATAAGTGTATAACTGCTCTTTGAATTATCATCTTTTCCTATAGAGACCTATAGGGTTTTTCCCACGGCGTGAACACACATTTGGTGGCAAACAGAGCTTTTCAGTAATTAATTGTTTGATTTTAAATGGGGCTCGTTAGGCAGACAAATCCAGTAATAGTGTTTAGTTACAGATGTACGCGACAAAAAAAAAAAAAAAGAACTTCATCATCAGATTTACTCCACATCAAAGCGACTGGAATACTAATGCAATTGTTTTGACAGAACTCATGGGTAATTCACATGCTCCCCACTTAGCCGAATCTTTGGGGATACAATCAGCCAGATATATATGAGAGAGAGAGAGAGAGAGAGAGAGAGAGAGAGAGAAGGCTAAAGATCCATTGACAAAGTTGCATACCGTGTGAGAATGCAACACGACAGCACCTGAATCATTTTGATAAGCAAGCGGACTAATTATTTAGAGACAGCTTTTGATAAGTGCTAATTTGATTTCATGGCCAATCTCACATATTAGCTTATTAGCGGTGCTTAATGCTGTGGGATTTGAGTTGTGTTGTGCAGCGGCGTTGGAGGAGTATCATCAGTTCTCTCCTTTCTTAGGCACATAATCTTACATTATTACGCGCAGACTTCTACCTCAGTTGCACATTAACCTGCACTTTCAAACTAGAGCAGCTCTGTAAATTAATAATGTGCAGTTAAAATTTAATCGTCCCATTGTGCATAGTTATTGCCGTCTAGGTATAACCCTCCATTCTAAAGTTCTATCCCACTGGCCTTGCATTAACCTTACACCCTGTTGTTTTATTTTTGAAGATTTATTTTTTCTGTGCTCGGACGAGGTTATTTCTACACGAGACAGTCTGCGCTCGTGCAGGGAAGTTCTCGGAAGTTCTTCGATTGATGTCTGTATGTGTGCTCCTTCAGGAAAGGTGCAGGGTTGTGATTGATGAAGTGTTGCTCCTTACGTGCTAATGCACCGCGCGAGTCTGCATTCGTGGGAGCGGGGCCTATCACTATGTTGATTGCTATTGGTTCTGTCTGGTGAGAGGCCTCCGGTTGATGCCTGTATCGACTTGTGAGCTTATCTAAGAGAAGACTGGAGTCATTTCAGCCCGGAGATATCTGAGGTTACCAATAGAACTGCTGCCAATTAGTGCACCACCTGCATTAACGGGGTTACCTGAGGCAAGGCCAGACCCAGGGCGAGACTGCCCACCAGCAACAGATGAGACTCGATCCACATCACTGCTCTGTCCGCGCAGCCTACCGGGTAGATTGACTTGTTTGCCTCCAGATAGTTCTGGGTTTGAACCCCAAAACCGCACATAGTGTTGATCACTGCCTGTAAACCACACGGACAGGCAGAGAGAGAGACAGAGAACATGAGTTCAAGAGACCGCCTTTCAGAAGACTCAGAAGATGTCTTCTCTGCTATTCCACACCCCTTGTATTATTTTACATTGACAAAGATAGGAACTATTGTGGCAGCTAAGGGAGAGTTTAGCTGAAGCCTGCTGACTCTGGACTTGGAATGAAAAGGAGGAAAGAAAACTACGTCCATCTGGTGTGACAAGGAAGGCTAGTCAGTCTCCAAAGTAGCCGTGCAGTTACAGGCTATGAACAGCAGGTTGCAGCACTACATCAGCTCTTCTAGCATTTAATTAATTGATTTTCCACCCATGTAGAAAAAGGTTGCTGTGATCTGTTTTCCGTGTAACATGATGTATAATCAATATGAGTCTGATAGATCTGCATGCGCTCTTTAGGGCTCTGCCTTCACACAAACTAGAAGGGATTGTCACCGGTAGCCTTTGAGCCGTCTTGCCGTGTGCCTGCACAGAAATTAGACAAACATCTATGTGTATTCATGCATGTGTAAGTGCATTATTTGCATATATACCGGTTGTTTGATTGCAGGTACCCCCGTGCACACACATGTTGGCTAGGCATGTGAATTCCGTGTAGAAATATGAAATGTCATGAAAAAGGGCTCACATTTTGAAACCGGTATATCACCACTGGAGACGCAACTGCAAAGGTGTTTCATGTAGGCTGCACATCAGGTTGCATAACAATGCCCTACACCGTGATATCCCAGTTGGTTCGCCTCGGCAACAAGTCTTTAGATTTGTTTTCCCCCTTGCTTATTATGTCATTCTGAACTTATTATTTAGATGCAAATCACCTCACGGAGCCGGCTCGTGATCACTAAGTCACTCAGAGCTACGCGGCAGTCAATTGTTGCAAGCTGCACATTGGTCACAAGGGAGAATCTGCTTGGTTATCGTCAGATCAGCTCTACGCACGACAACTCACTTTCCCCAGAGGAAAGAAAAGTACTGCCGGCGGCAGTTTATGCTTGCAGATGCAGGCACAGTGATGTCGCTTTAAAAAAAATAAAAAAGCTTCTGCAGTTTTAATGCACTTGTGTACTTCTTGTGTCAAAAAAAAAAGAAAAATGCAAATGCTGTTTGACATTGTCAAGAAACTCTGGCTACATTCCACATGTCTCCAACAGCCTAGTATGAAGTTTAGATCATTCTGGACTCTTAGACTTTTAAGATATTTTTCTTTTTGTCTCTTTTGTTTAACAGCAGCCAGTTGGTGTGTGTGGGTCTGCTGTAAGACCTGGAAAAAGTGACTGATGATCAGAAAATTGCCATTTCATCCGTCCGCGTTTGTTGCCATTTTTCTGTCACCGTTTTTCATGAATGCAGCGCGCTAGCTACTGCATAAAGATGATGTCCCCGGTCTCAGTGCTGCATAATATGCCTTGGTTGGTCAACTGTCTCTGTAGCTAGGGAAAACAGCTGTTAATGGGGAGAGCATCAAACCTGATTTGAATTGCTGAACAAATCTGAGATGTGGGCGGCATTGTCTGAGACCAGACTAATATCTGCGCTGATGCACATCAGCATATCTACAATTACATTACTCTCTGCATCTAAACATGTCGCTCAGACAACTGAGATTACACAAGCAACCTAGTTTCAAGGCTGAAACTTGTAAACACAAGTGGCCTTGACTGAGCTGCTTCACATTACCCTGAAATCTCTTTATGTAGTTAATGCCATTTCCGGTTTCCCTTGAAATTTAGTTTTGTCCACACGGTGAATGTTATGAGGCCACACAGAAAAGCACAAACCTCTCCAGGAACAGGAGTGCAGCAGGAATAAGGCACGCCACAGCGCTCTGTGCTGGGGTTCTCGTGTGTACAATTAAAGTACAGGTTCCAGGACCAGTCTGTGTAGTTATTCCACCCACAACACTTGAACTGAGCAAAAGAGAGGGAAAGGACAGCACAGGTGTATATTTAGAAACACGGTCTTGCTCTGTATAATACATCCTGCCAGTCTGGGGCCTCTCCTGTGGGAAAAACCCAGGCTCATAAGTGTGCCAGGGTGTGCAGATGGACGAGGAATATTGCATGAGAAGACCCACAGAATACAGGAACAATATGTGACACCATCGAGCATCTCGTGCAAAACGCTCAACAAGGTCAAAATAGTTTAAAATATACAGCTATGTGGCCTGTGGTTGTGGTCTTTTGGTTAGAACTATTCAATAAACCACTAGTCATGATCAATTTAAAGAGTTCTGTGATGTATATAGCTACAGGCGCGTGCACAGCTCCTCTAACTCAACAGAATTGTCCAGAGCACCTCTTTCTGGATGTAATCCATCAGGTTCTGCAGATCCAGGTCATCCCTGTAGTGCACGATGGCTTTCTTCACAAACTTTCCCAAAGCATCCTGAGTCTAAAAGAGGGGACATGGAGCTTATAAACAGAATAACAGCATTAATATAATCTTTGACATGCTGCTTTAAAATCTGTTAAGTTTTAATAACTTCATTAAAAAAACAAATTGCCCGAGGTGAACTTTCAAATGTCTCCATAACCAGGCCCCCGAGGTGCTCAGTGACGTGGTGAATTCTCTCAGGTTTTGTGGCTCAGTTAATTACTCGGGATGCATCTATTGCAGAGAATTGCAAAGTGCCTCATTGTTCCTCTTCCAGATGCTGCGAAAGTCTGCCCACAATTCAAAAATGGACCCTCATTTCAAATATGAAGATTCTTCAGAGCGGTCAGGCATGTCTTCATGGTTGACTAGGTGACTTTCTTTTGGACTTTAATGACTTTTACTCTACCTTTTTTATTGTAATACATTTATCAAGGGCACGTTATTGCACCGCAAATGTATTTTTCATAAATGACCACCTAGAGACACTTTACAAATGAACTTTGAGGCAATAAAGGCTGTGATATGCTGCATTATTCTCCTCATTGAATATTCTTTGCCCATGCGTCTAGACATCTAAACAGTCTGAGGGGGGGTACGATGTAAACAAATCCTCTTGTTTACATCGTACGTGCATCATGTTGGATGTATCTCAACAAGACCCCGGTATAGCAGAACTCCCGCTGGCTGCAGCGTGATGGCTGCAGGAGTGCAGCGTAACGTTAATAATGAAACCGTTAATGCCTCAGAGATCAATAGACGCGACGCATGCCAAATGTGGAGCGTGCAGGCAGCTTTTACTGTATTTCAGCTGCGGGAGATAATTACTTGAACTTGAGCCGTTTGTTATTATAATGTGGTAATTTTCATCAACTCCATCGGAGCTGAATAAACAAAACTCTGCTAAAATGTAAATGAAATACATTGATTTAGTTTGAATGATCTTTAATGAGATTTCAAACTTAAATGGGGATGATTCAGACGTTGAAACTGTCTTCTGTGTTATTTTGCTAGCTTTCATTGGCCATTATATGCCTTTTCAGGGTATTAATTAGGCCCTGCATTGTTAATATTTAGATTCACTGTTCTCATATAAATGGTGTTTGAAAAGGCATAAAATGCAAATCTCCATTTTTAAAAAAAATTCTGAAAACAAGGAGGGCCGTGGTTTTACAGACGGGGGTTCAGATGTAATGTATGCTAATAGGAGCGCTGCATGTTAACGAGGCGCTGAACTTTAAAATTTTATTAAGATTAAAATGAACTTCTGTGAGCGCTTTGCTGAAGGCGTTCTGAATTGTTCATAGCCCTTGTTAGAACAGGTCATGTTGATAAATAGTGTGTTCAAATCAAAATAGCCGGAATATTTTCTCCTGAAGTAGTTTTTGTAAAAATCTGTTTTAAACTGTGTATTTTTTCAAATTATTTTTTGCAACATGCCTACACCCCTCGCCCATCCGCGCAGCCCTTCCCTCTGTTTCTGCGTTTCCACGTGGTACAGTATGCTCATGGGCCTCGGAGCCCACCGTCACACCTCCCCATGTCATTAGCGGCAAAGTCTCCTTCCAGGGATCTGTTGAAATGGAACATTTGGTTCCACTTTGAAGTGCCGAAGCATTTGAATCATTTAGCGAGGAAGGATGCTGCGAGGGTTGTTAAACTGCTCTGTTTAGCAGCAGGCAGTCCAAGTGTTGACAGAGAACGCAAGGGATAAGGGAGGTATCATCAGGCACCAGGCACGTCACCACCAGACACTGATGTCGTTGACTGTTGCCACCGTTAGCTGTTGTGTGTTTTTTTTTTTTTTTATCATTATTATCCTCAGTGGAGCCCTAATGGGATGATACTGCAGGAAATAAGTGGGATACAGGGGATCTATCCCTTAGCCTCCCCCGTAGCCTCTAAATCAGTCACTGGGGTCATAAATGGAGCTCAGATGCATAAATAGGAGTGAATGTTTGCAGTTATTTCTTTTTATTTTCTATCACTGGACACAAAATTATGTAATAACCAGTGAGCGTATTTCACGGCATGGAAAAAAATCGACTTCTGCAACATCTCATGTCCCCTTCAGGTGGTGAAAGCCTAGTCTTGCACAGCCAGGCCTCTCTCTCCGCCCTAGCACTGCTAGCACTGGAGAATGTGTGAGCTGGATCGAGTGGCGGAAAATCTCGCTACTTGTGTTAAATTCCAGTACCTTCTACAGTACGCACGAGTGTTGCTGAGTGACACTCATTCCGCCGTGTGACGGTGGTGCCGCAGCTGCCTCCAAAGCCTTGGGCGCTCTTGCTCTTGGGTTGCAAGAGAGCTGCAGGGGCATCTTTGAGAGAGACAAGTCACAGAGGGTCTTGGCGAGGCTCACGCCACGGATGCTGCATGAGGTTTCTCAGGGCAACCGGCTCCTTTCGCTGCCATTCACCTCGTGGGTGTGATGGGAGGGGCTTATATATGGCAGCAGAGGGAGGCAGAAGATTTTGCATTATTGATGCTCTAACAGCCTACCCCATCTTTAAATGCTGTATATTTGTACGTTTTGAGGCTTTTAACATGTTTTGATGAAATAAAAATGATTGACCTGCTTACAAGTTAAAGTGTCCCAGTTCCATATTACATACTCATTGGTAACATAGTATGTGCTATATACAAATGTGCAGCGAGCTGTTCAGTTATTCAAGACGACAACATATTTTGCTGTTTGATACTTACGGGAATTTCTTGTTGGACGCTGCAAATTAAACTTCAAAATGTTTTTTTTGGCTTTTCCGATATGTCAGTAGCCGTCTGTTCACCGTCTACAATTTTATTTAATTGATGTTTTTTGCAGCTGTGAGTAGCTCCTGAATTTGCTTTGTGCTGGTAAAATAGCATATATCAACACGCTGGTATGTCAGGGTTATTTTTGTATGCGTCCTGACTTTATTTGAGTGGGCTTAATTATGCCATTTACCAGTGTGAACGCATTGCATATTCCAGTCTATATTTGGGACACGGCTTTAGTCTTGTTTGCACTCGTGAGTAGCTCCTCCATTTACTCAGGCGCTGCAGCGTCGGGGATAAACTGTGTGCATGCACGGCCACGGCAGGTAAGGTTGAAGTTGAAACAGGACGTGGGTGTGAAAAGTGATGTTTTCTCCGCCACGGATCTGACATGGGGTCTGATTGTCCCGTCTTTAAATAGACTATTTGATACCGATGGCCAAGACTGTAATTATCTTTTAAGTATTTTCCCAGTTTAAGTCAGTTTAAGCCTGTAGACCCGAGAGAGAGGGAATCGTGATTTGTTCCTCTGGAAGTGTACAAACAAACCTGAGACACACATTTTCAGACATCGACACAAACACTGATTTCTTTTTGTAGTGCTGGCGTATAGGCGTTTTTTTTCCCCGTGTATGCTGTGTAGCTCAGACATTGATAAGACATTCCCCCTGTGGGCTCACTGGGCCCATCTGTCGGTTCAGATGTCATGCCTTATTAAGTTTTATACACAGTAGTTTACAAATGCACAGAATGTCCAGAAGCTGGGAAAGAATACACTAAATCAATGAAGCTCGGGGGCATTCATGGTCGATGGTGGCACTGTGGAGGAAAACTGGGAACCTTTTTATAGTGAGCTTATGTTATAGAGTTGTTAAGCTAGTGCATTGAACAATCAGTGTGAGAACAGTACCTGTTCGGAGTAGAAGAACCCCAGAACTGCTATGGCCAGCTGGGTGAGGAAGACCAACGTCAGGCTGAAGGAGAACTAGGTTTAGAAAAGACACATATATTAAAAAGCAATCGGACTCAGAGGGAATCATTACATTTGCTGTTACACATGAGATGACGTGGCTTCAGATTAAATGTAAACTACCGTATCAGAAGCAAAACATTGTGCCAGCATTAAAAATGTGTCTGTCTATTACTGTCTTGAGGAGGCGGATGTTCTCTCGGAGGGCTCCGATGCAGCCACAGAAAGTGATGAAGAACATGACCACCCCCACCACAATTAGGATGATAGCTGGGTCGATCAGGAATGTGTCCCGCACTGTGTCTGGCAACAAAAAAAACAAAAATAAAACAAGACAGGAACAGGAACCTGTTTAGACATTTGATTCTTTGTTTCTCTTTTCCTTTATTCAAATTCATATTCATTCTTATTTTTGTTTCGCCACCCTCCCTTCCTACACTGGCTGCCTTCGTCCTCTTAAAATATCAATGATCTGTTGTGGATTATATAAGATACACGGGCGTAATCGGTGGAATGAGCCCCAGGTTAATCCTTTTCGTTGTCCATCAGCTGTGCAGTACAAATTAAATGTGAAAATACTGACAAAAGGTAAAATCGGGATGAAGCTAAAACTCGCTGACCCACTAAATGTGACGACTAATGCTTCGTGTCTGTCTGGGGGAGGCTCAACAGGTGTGGATGTAAAAGAGGCCGCCTTCTCACATCAGCACAGCTTGGGAGACTGCAGTGTGTGGAGGAACAGTTTAACACAGCCCTTTTATTCATTGTGAACACAAAGCAGGAGCTGAATGAATGTGTATATCTGTGTCTGTGTACAGTGTGTCTATATATACATATATTACACAATAAAAGACATTTCTGTGATATGTGTGGAAGGGATGTACCTGTGGCTTTCTGGACTTTAGCATACACCCCGATTGCGACAATCAACAGGGAAAAAACCTGGGGAAAAGAGGGAAATTGCAAAAGTTCAACCATAACGGCACTCTGATTGTGCTTCAGATTTTGCTTTAAAAAAAAAAAAAGAAAAAAAGAATTCAACTTCTGGTAGATTGGGTGCCAAATAGCCCCGCAATCACTGTTAAGATAACAAAACCAAGCATGAGCATGTGCGAGAGTTTAGTTTGATGTTTTTGCAAAATATGCTTATTCCCTTTCTTGCAGGCAGCTAGATGAGGAGATGGATCCACGTAGAGACGCAGAAGAAATGGCTAGCTCGGCTCAGTCGAAAGGTGCAATGAATGCCTCACCTAAAGCCTTTTTAGCTCTAGCTAGCTGTTTCCCGCTTCCAACATCACGCTAACTGTCTGCTCTCTTTAGGACCTGAAAACTTGAAAACTTGAGGGGAAATGTCACTTCCAGCGTGCTGGATCTGGTTTCAATAAATTTAGTTTGCGACGTTAACCAAGACAGGTGTGATGAGATCAGTGATAACGAGCCTTTCCTCAGGTGCTGAGAATACAGAACACCTGTAGCCATAGCAACCCACTGCAGTTTATGCGTTAACCAAAAACAGACAGATGGATGTCAGCAGGACAAAAATGACAAAACGTGGATCTTGGCTTTAATCATCTGAATTTGGGGGCCCGTTCACGTTCATCCACAAGCCCCACCTCAGCCCTCTAAGGCTCACTCAATAAAAGGTTATTGAAAGTATTAATGCTTCTTTTTTTGATTCTACAGGTTTATAATTCAACAATCTCCATTTACACATTTAATAGTATCTAAAGGATAAAACTCTACAATCAGAACGACGCCATCTGCCATTGATTAACTAGTTGGACAGTCTCCTCCTCGCTCCCTCCTTCCTGTGCGGTCTACTGACTGTCACACAGCTCTGCCTACTGCAGAGGCGCAGAGAGAGAGAGAGAGAGAGAGAGACGTTATCAGGCACTATGTTGAAGATACTGCTGTTGTTACAGTGAGACAGAAAGAGGTTGTGTAAGCAGATGTGTGCACAGACAGAGGTCAAGGGGAAAGGAGTGTGGGAAAGAGAGAGGGGGGGGGGGGGTGAACAGATTAGAGTCATTTGTGAGTAAACAGTAAAATGAGGAGGAGAATTTAAATGGTGAGATAAGAGATAACCTAGTAAAAATATGGTAATGTATTCAAATAAAATATAAAACTCACATCGGTTACACAGCGATTCTGTGCGAAATTCTGCAGCTCATATTCAATATGTGTGTGTTTGCGACTTTTTCAGTACCAGCACTGTCTCTTATGGCGTGGGATCAAGTATTGTTTTTTGTTTTTTTTAAAGGTTTGTAATATACAAGTTTAAAATCCTGGTGTCATAACAACCTTTATTCATATACAGCATCAAGTAAATCAGTATTTCTGTACAGATCTCTGGTGAATTGAATGTGCCCTTGGTTGGAAAGCCACAGTCATTATCCGCCCAAGCTTTATCGAGCAGTGTTTCTTTCATTACTGTGGCAGGTGGAAATCTACAATAGAGAAGGTGAATGAGTGAGAGAAAGCAAAGAGACAATGTGTGTGAGGAGTTCAGGATGTCGATCTGTCTGAGCCCTGCTGTCTGCTTTTCTAAAGAACAGACATAAAAAAAACCCCCCACAAACTCCTACTGTGTAAAATATTAAACACAAAGCAGACATCAGCGGTCCACGCTGTGCATGCAGTGGACGAAGCAAAAAAAAAAAAAAAAAATCTTTTAATGAAGCCTCAGAGCAGTGACAGTGACTCAGGCGCAGGCTGTGTCTTTGCTGTAAATGATGGTGTTTGGGATCGCCATGTAAAGCCGCTGAGTTCAAGCGAACAGAAGCCACGGAAGAAAACTGCGAAGAGTGCGGAAAATAGGTGGAATTAGAGCTTCCTGTTGATTGCATTGTCAACACTAATTTTCCTCTTTTCCTTGATTGTTTTTCTCACCTTGAATAACAATCTGCATGACTTAGCTTTCATTTCCAGCCCCCAGAATCCAGTCTCCTGATTACTAATTGTGTATCTGTCAATGTGCGCTCCTGCTCGTGTACAGAACGCCTTTTGTTCAGCCTGTTACAGACGTGGATTTTGTTTTTTTTTTGTTTTTTTTAAACTGTCTAATTCTGTATTGGATCTCTGTAAGTCATGAGGATCCATGATCCATAGCATAATCTGCTATGGAAGAGGTGTAATTTTTATTTGGCAGCCTTCAAACAACATTTTTTTTGTGTGTGCTCTGGAGAAGTAAATTGTGACTTTGAAATGTTATGTCTTTATCTCCCTCACATCTTGTGAACCAATAATCTGCCTTGACAAGACAATAGCTGACAAAACATCACTGATGCACGTTTTCAGTGTTTTAAAGATTTCTGAAAGCACTTTTTTTTTAAAGATGTTCTCTGTTGTGTAGGAGTGTGTGTGTGTGTGTGTGTGTGTGTGCACCTGCAGCTCCATTTGTCAGTCTGCCACTGTGTGTGAACACGGGCGGCAGTGTGCATTTGCAACAGGAGACGCGCACACAGTGAATGTATTCCAGCTCTGTTTTCAGGCTTTTGAAAGGGATGAATCAGGCTTCTCCCGGTGGATTGTGTGCCGAGGTGAAAGCCAGCCGAACTGAGCCATGGGGACGCGGGCACAAAGGCCTGATGGATTAGGTCTGCAGTGTTCACTTCTGAGCCCGTGTCTGATAAACAAAGTCAACACAGGCCGGGCTTGCCGGGGCTACAGTTATTGCTGATTGGCTCTAAACACAGTAAGAGTGCTGTACAGTGTTTTGCCCCCTCGCTGTTTTTATGTAGGATTGAATGAACGGGGATATGATGGAGGTGTAGGGACTCTGTAAAGCTACAGATGTGATCCTTGTACTCAAGGCAGTAAGGTGGCCAGAAAGTGAGGGACTCAGAGAGTCTTAATGGTGTGTGTGTGTGCGAAAGCAACTGCTGATGAGGGATAAACGGCCTGATGGATAGTTTAATGGCTGCATCAGAGGCTCTTATATACTGTACTTTTCTCTGTCTCCAAGAGTCCCTGTTGTCTCTTTGCCTTTTAGTTACACTAACAAGCAGCAGTGGAGCTTGAACAATCTGAGACTTTGTACCTTTGGTACAGTATATACTGTATATCTGTGGTCCCCAACTTTTTTGTCTGTTGAACCTTCAGTGATATAAACACACTGATATTTTCTTTCTGTTTTCATCGTGTCCATTCATCCAATACTTTTATTTCTAATTTTATATATTAACAACCTTGTCAGCTGCTATTTCATCTGTTTTCTGTTTATCAATCAAATCTCAGTTTTGTTTTTTCAAATGATTCTAGCTACTCCACATCTCTTCATACCCTGGGATGTAAGCACCTCTGGCTGGGAATCACAGCTTTATATAATATGGACTTTTGTGCAGTCATGTTGGGAAACAATGTAGTCGGCATGCATTCAACAATGGCTTTCAGGTAACAGTACCTGACAGGAAATTTATAGAAACATTCAAATAGAGACAAGCAGAAGGCTCACACAGTTGCCAGGTGTTTTGTAGATCGGGTGAGTCAGCACTCTACTGATTTGAAAAGAATGCACAGCTCAACATTTGCTACAGTGATGTATGAGCAATTTCAACATCCATATATAACTGTAGTAATCTTAAAATAGGTAGCAGCAGGGAAGCTGGGCGCTCCTGCTGTTTGCAGCTCCCAAAACTATCTGAATTATTTCCTTCCATTAATTATTTATCAGTTATTTTCTTGTTTGGCTTCCCTTTCTAGCAGACTAGAAGTCCATGACACTTGGTGATTTGTATGCTGAGAAACATTAAGAATATCTGGTGTACAGTGACACTGTAACAGCTGTGTTGTGGTGTGTCTACACAAAGAGAAACCCTTCAGCGGTGCGGCTTCACTCACCCAAAATAAGAAGCTGAAGAAGAAGAGGAAGTATCTGATCCATGGGTTGACGAAGGAGAACGTCTCCGCTCGGTTCAGGTTTAGTTTCCTATCCATTGTTTGTGTTTTTACCGCCCCAAGCTACGGTGAGATTTACTTCAAAACAGTCCCCAGATCCAGCCCCACCCCGCAAATACTCAGCCGCCATGTGAATCTGAGAGCAGAGGAGAGGAGAGGAGGGGGTCATGTGCTGGCTGTGAGGGTGTCAGGCTGGCTAAAAAAGGGGGCATGGTTCTGCCCCGCCATGCTGGTGGGGTCCAGAACTGTCGATGTGGGCAGGCAGTTCAGATTACACAAAAAATATCTCTGGCTGACTGCAGCTGAATGGTCTACAAGCTTTGGAGTACTGTCGGCCTGCTGCTAGATTGCTAGTTTCTACTCTGTGCACCCTGCTGTCTTCCCCTGTTACCTTAAAGTTACTTGATCCTGATCCCTTGGCCTACAAGGATATTGTCCTCTTGTTCCAGTGTTTATTGTTCCTGGGAGGCTTGTGTCCTAGTCTAGAAATGACAGCTTCAAAGACAGATAACTCTCCTGCAAAATTGAGCAGAATGACAGTTGGCAGAGGCTGGACAATGGCATGATTTCAGAGGAAGGACATCTAATATACTTAAATTATATTAGGCATTTGTTGTGTCCATTTCTGCTTGAGAATGAGTCTGCTGAATATCAGTGAAATATCACTTGAACGAATAAATGAGGCTACCTATTCTGCGATGAGATTAAGATGTAAAACTCAATTGGTAATCGTCTGGCGGAATGGATCATCCGTCAGAAAGGGGAGAGAGATTATCTGAGGATAGAGTGCAAGAAAAAATAAAATAAATCGCAGTACTATTAAATTGATGTGAAAGTATAAATTCACTGCTGGCTCTCTTTTAACTGTAGCCCATAATTCAGAAACATTCTTGGTAATGGGAACACTGTATGTGAATACTTAATCACAAGGTTGTTTTTTAATCATTTCATCAAGTGTCTCCTGTGGAGTGACAGAAGGACAAGGGGTCCCTCAGGTAGCTCCACGCCTTGCCAGCGGTACATGAAGACTTAATGAGACTGATCTCTCTCTCTTTTTTTAGACAGGATACAACTCTGCTTTTGGGTCCCACAGGCGTTTCATTGGAGTTTGCCCTACCTATTCATGCAACATCTGGCTTCACCTTTAGTATTTTTTAAAGGAGCAGCTGAACTCACACTACACATTTTGGTTTTCTTGCATAGAGCTAGATAGGAGGATTGATATCACTGTCACGGCTGCAGTAAACATGAAGCCATGAAGACCAGAATGCTGTGGTTTCGTGGGGGTAACATAATGGCAGAAAGCTCCTCCATAAAAATATGACATGTTCTGTTTACACCTTAAACAAGATACAAGCTTTAGAGGTATGGAGGCCATGTGTCCAGTTTTAGGTTAGACAGTTTGGATTTGAAATACTGTGTTGTGAAATGACTGTGTTTTATAGCTTATTGTATGTCACAGAAATGCTGAAACAAAAGACCTGAATGATTGAAAGAGATGAATCACAAAAACGAGAGAAAATGACTTCCATCTTTTTTTTTCCATCTCATGTTGTTGTGATGTGCAGCAAATAGAAAGGGCGGACATGCAACGACAGACATGCTGGCACAAAAGTTCAACAGCTAAAGTGAAAGTATGTCTTCGCTTTTAGCTTTTTACCTGTGAAGCTTTGATGCCTCAAGATGACAAAATCTCCTCCGGAGAACTCAAAAAGTAAAGTTCACCACAAAGTCGAGCATCACCAGTCATACAGGAGTGTAGACTGTGGAACAGAAGTAGATCAAGAGATCTGTGATGACTCAGCAACACCAAAACGGGATGACAAAGACAAAGCCTTGCGTGAAAATGTCCTAGCGCCCTACACTATCCAGATGCATCTGGTCTTTATAAAAGAAAATGAACTGCATCATTCAACTTCAACTGAAGCATCAAACAAAGGTGCGTTTTCCCATTGTGCTGAGGTATTTTCAAAATGTTAGCAGAGACAGCAGACAATACAATCTATAGAAAACACAACAGGGTTTATCGGGCTGAAACTGTCTCAACAGGACCTCCTTGCTACAAACTGCTTAGCCCATTCTCTGCAAGAAGCTTGGATGTTGACATTGAAAATGTTGTGCTTTAAGCTCGAGAGCCAATTTAGCATCTCAGCTAGCAGAACAGCACAGTTTTATGAATTTTCTTTTGTGAAAGTGGAGGAATGCACTCTGTAACACGTTATGATGTGGTGGTTGTCTTTGCTGCCAGCAACTGACGGCATCCTGAAGTATTGAAAACCCCTGGTCAGCGTCCAGGAGAGGAGGAATAATTCTTATGGAAGGATACCACTGATGGCTGCTTTGACTCACTTAAGGCCAAATAATTTAGCATAACATCTGAGTTTAAGGTAATGACTGATCTGAAAGGGAAACTTGAGAGAAGGCTAAAGTACATGATCCAGCTAAGAAATACTTGGCCTCACATCGCCACAAAGACAAAGGCGAAAATGTCTTCCAAAGCAGATGTCCCACTTGTGAATCATAGGAAGGTCAGTGCCAACATCCTCTCCAATGCACACACAGTATGTGTTGTTACAGTGATGACCTCAGCATAGAGACATGAGAGAAACTGTCTGGATGTGGACGGTGTCAAGGCAGAGCTACAAATTTGTCTGTCAATTTCACATCTGAGTGCACAAACAAGGACCAGAAGTTCTTGGCAAACGAAAACTCTTGAAAGCAGCCAGGGAAAGGCAAAGATATTGCCAACAGACATCCAGCTATGTGGTGAGTCTTATTATGTGTTATAGATTTGAGATAATGCTTCCGTTTTTATCCTGGCTTCACTGAAGGGTCCTCCTTTTTTACTGCTATGGAAATGGCAACTCTAGCTAATAGGCAGATTTTGTTTGGATAGAGCCACGTTGGCTAACCGGCTGCCGAATGTAGCTTCGTATTCGCTGGACAGAAATGAGAGTGGTATCAAAGTTCTCAGCAAACTCCCAGCGAGAAAGTATATTTCCAAAAAGTTCCAAACTATTTGTTTTAAAAACAAACAAACAAAAAAAACATGTGTTACACTTATTGTCTGTATATTATAAGCTAACAGCTGGCTAGCTTAGCATAGACTGGAAACAGAGGAAAGTGACAGTCCAAATGATGATGATTTTACTGTGGATAACTGTAAATAGCTTGAATATAGCTAGGGTGACCAGATTCCAATTCGCCAGATGTGGGACAAAGATTACATTTGTGTGGGATACCAATGCATCAAGGTAGTCTAAAAGAACTTTTTAAAATAATGAACATTTCTATTCTGCCCCTTTGCTTGTAACATTACTCTGCTTTGCCATCTGGTTGATTTATTAGCACATAACAGCCCGCAAATAAAAACAATATACCTTATTTAAATGCAACTTTCCCAACTTTGGATAGTTTCCCAGTCTTTATTGTAGCTGCATTTCCTCTTCTTAGCCGTATGGGTTGTGCTTTCCTTCATGTCTCGCGCTGCATGCTGTTCTGATCTGATTTGCATTGTTTCTTGTTGGTGGGCGTGCCCATAACCTGCGCCCTTGTCCCAGTTTGAAGGACATGATCAAACAGCCCACCCTGCCCCCTGATGACAGTCCTCACTGCTTTCTCACACACACACACATTTCAAAACTGGGGTCAGACTGTCAATAACAATGTGGGAGAACGTCTCAATTTGCGGGACGTGTGAAAAGTAACAGAAATGCATGACTGTCCCGCACAAAGCGGGACATCTGGTCACCCTAGATATAGCACCTAACGCCCCTGTGGAAACCACAACATGAGTTCTTTTTTTTTTACCTTAACAAAGTATATTCTATTAATTAGTGAGCTTTAGAGGTGCTGCTGAGTGGATATTTGTTATATTTGGGTAGAGCCAGGTTAGCAGTTGCTCACTATTTTCAATTTTTATACTAAGCTAAGCTAAACTAGGCTAAATGGCTGCCAGCTGTAGCTTCATATTTATCATACAGATCTGAGAGTGGTATCGATCTCAAAACAAACAAACAGAAACCTCAGTTTTCCCCTTCAATCTTAAAGATTCCCATAGATTTTTACCTCAATTCATGTAAACTATGTAAAAACAAAATGTAGTACTTGAGACAGTTCATTCAAATATATCTTTTAAACTAGCTGAAGTCTAGTCTTAAGGAAGAAGAAAAAAAACATCATATAACGCTACAGTCAGCCTGAAGCAGTATTAGTCGTGCTGTATTTGAGTGTGTGAAGTCATGTCAAAATGGCATAAAAAGATACAGAGTTCACTTGGGGAAACGCGACATATTGAGAACAGATTGTAGCAGAAACGACCTGCATATCAGCTCCACCGCAGGTTAACAAGCTGAATAATGCTGTGTCGGGACAAACAGTCAACAAGAAAAAAAAGGAAGCCTTCCTAAATTCAGGTTAATGAAATGAGTTCTGCTGAGGGTGACGAGAGGTAATAAAAAAACGTGACATGCTGTAATAATTAGGAAAAATAAAAAGTATCCACGGTTGATTCTGTTCACTTTATTTCAGTACATGTTACTCATACAAAATAATCTGTACAAAGGCTAAAATAGGTCATATCTTTGCATAGAAGGAACAGTGGTGTAAAACAAAAAGCCAGGATGGAATGGCACAATAAACTCCACTCACTAGAACACATGGGCCTAATAACAATTAGGTTAAAAAAGGGATAAAGCTCCGTACAAAAATACTCTGCTGCTTATTCCATGCTGTAGAAACACGAGACAAATTGGCGATAGTTCCCACTTTCATCATCTCCCCTTTGTTCTTTAAAAGAAACCTCTCCGCGCGACCGGCCGGCTACCATTAGCTAATCTCAGCGTGTTTAGGACAACAGTCCCTCAGGTTTTGTTTTTTTTTTTTTTGTTGTTTTTGAAAAAAAAGATGCCATTTTACAGTAGCAGTGCCACTCTCTTTCATTTAATACACCATGGGATCTGCTGTGACACTGCTTCATTTTGCTGTTCATGCCAAGTCCCGTCTAACAACCCCCCAAAAAATTCAGCATCAAACGCCGTTTAAATGCTGCATATATAATTGACAGTGACATAAAAAGGGAATACATCAGAAGCATCGAGTCATTAAACATGAAAGGCAATGAGCGTACGGTATCGTGGGATTTTTGTGACACTCTTTCCTTTATTTAAAAAATAGTTGATTTTAGAGAATAAAGAGAAGGTAGTGCACCACCTAGTATAGATATTCAGAGTGCTTTCACATGTAGCAGAAAAACTCCACAGGACAAGGCTGGCAGGTATCAGATAGTGTCACCCGGCAGAACACAACATCAAACACACCATTTTCTAGAGCATACATTTCCACTGTTCAGATATTCAGCTTTAGCACGGGGGGAAGGATTAGGAGGAGATTACAGAAAATAATGTCAAAGGTGGCGAGAAAAAAAAAAAAAGAAGCAGTTTCTATGTCTCAAAATTCTTCACAGCAGACAAAACCCAATTACTGCATGTGCCATCGCTGTGGCTTACTGGGAGTGCTTCCATGGATAAGAGGGAATACTTTGTACTCCTTCTGAAACAAAACAAAACCAAAAAATCACATGGAAAATGTGCTTTACTACAAGATGCAAATGCAGTCAAATAAAATAGACCGAAAAAAAAAAACACAAATTTACATCAAATTTACACTGCTCCTGTACTGTAAAAGAAAAACAACAGAGGCAGGAAAAACTATCAAATGTGACAAAATGGATAACACACGGGTGGAAAGTACTGTATGTCTGTAAATGAGCACAAAGGAACATGGGTTATTAGGCAATTCAGAATTAGAAAATGGCGATTAAACTCTGAATGTAAATGTGATTACACGTGGCAGAGGTATAACAGTAAGTTACATCGGTTGTAAAAATGAGCGTATTTACATCTGGGACTATAACATACAGGGCTGATATACAGTTCTGTAGTCACATGAGCTCTGTGTTGTGCGGTGTCATCTAATAAATCATGCTCTACAAATACATAATGGGCCTTACACTGGCAGTTTTAAAAGACATACTGCAGATTATACCAGCATGTCCTGATTTAATTAAACTAGGTCCTAATACAGAGAAGCACGACGACAAGCGTGCAGTGCGCCTTTTGTGGGCTTCACCCAATGCTATATGACAAATTTTCTCCCTCTATCAATTCTGACTTAATTGCTTTAACTGCCCGTAGCAATGTTAAGACAGAAAGGCATTTTTTGCACCTTGAAGAGGAACATCGCAAAGACTAATCCTCTGAGAAACAAACGCTTAATGTCATGTTCTCACAATGAGCAACAATGAGCCTCTGTCATGAATGGAAAAAAAAATAATTAACAGCCTACAACAAGAAAAAACCCCCACAGAATATCATATAAAAACAAACATTTAAACAGTGACAACCAATGTACAAAAATAACATCATTAAAACAGCTTTTGTTAAATGGCATTCATCCCTGCGTTCTAAAAAAAAAAAAAAAAAAAAAAACGTGAAGGAACATTTTCTCCGACAAAAACCATGAAAACTAGGTGACAGTACGCAGAGCTGAGAGCAGAAAATGTCAGCTCAGTCAGATCAGTCAGGGGCAAAGAGATTCAGAGTCTGTCGGCTGGGTCTTTGAGATATGACGTCAGTTTTGGAGACAAACACCGGATTTGTTTTATTTCCGCGCTCTCACATTTTCGGTGACAACTGCGCCGAAACACTTTTCCACCCCACGCAAGAAGAAGAAGAAGAAGAAGAAGAAGAAGAAGAAGCAACACTAAATATTTATCTTGGGTTTCTTCTGAACTTCTTGCCTGCAGTAAGGTAACAATGCAGTCTGATTTACAGAACTGTTCGAGCTATTTCTCCTCAAACCCCTCCCGGGCACAGAAAGCACCTCACAGCTGCTTCGAGGCATCCAAAGAGCACAGCTGTATTTCTTCAGTGTCAGCGCTGCCAGCTACTGTATATGTAGCGCCGGGTGTCTGCGGAGGGAGGCAGTAAATAAGGGATGTGTGGAGGGGTTTGTGGATGCAGCCAAGCAGAGGGGATGTGACCACTCGTGCCTGTGCTGTACATCAGCAGCTGTCATGTTCCCCCCGTGGACACAACAAGAGGAGTTGGAGCATATGGGGGCAAGCAGTGAATCACAGCCAGCAGGGTCGCTGCACATCACAACTCAAATCTGTTGCTTCCTGATGCACGAACCCCCCTCTTCTTAAAACTGTCTCTCCGATTAAGTCATAATAAAAAAAAAAGTTAAGAGTGAGTACTTTGAGGCATGCGGGCTGCCAGACAGGAAGAATGTCTAATGAGTGAATTTTTCTTTTCTTTGCCGTGTCATTTGTTAGCCCACGTAGCAGCAATGCACAGTGTCTGAGTTCCAAGGCATCGTCCAAAGCAATAAACCCTCCTGTCAACTATTACCTTGGACACAATTTAGAACGCAGCCACTTTCTGGTCCCCATGATTTCTTTACTCGGTTTCCAACAGCGGCAAACAAACGACCACCTGTCTTCCCCTGGTAAAGGATAATTCCAGTTCACGGTCTTACATTTTTATAGTGTGCCATCATCCCTATCAGTAACAATTAACAGTTTCTTTGCCGAGATCTGAGAATGTGGCAACATTTCTAAAATGAAGTCTGGCAGAGGCGAGGGACACGTTCTAGTTCCAGTCCTCTTGAACTGCTGCTATGTATATATTGTGCACAGACTATTTTTAAAGTCTCATATTTTCAGTGCCTGAATTGTGAGTGTGAAACTCCTCCTAATGGATTGACGTAATCGTCCTCGGGTTATTGCAAACACCTGTGCAGCTATGCTGACGTGAAAGGTACCTGCACGGTTCTTCAACCACTGTGAAAGAAGCCAGCGGCTCCTCGCAGTTGCGTTTTGTGTCAGCTGAAAAGGACCCCGTCACATCGGATAGATAAGTCACTTCCGAGTGAAGACAAATGAACAACCGCTCCTTGACAGGAAACAGCTAGCATGGACAGGTCTTGGAAATTCACTGTGATTACCCATCCTGAAGAACACGAGCAGTCACAGGTTAGACAAACTTATTTGGAAGAGGAAACAAAGGTGAACAGTAAAATTATCACTTCAACTCCCTCTTGAAAACGCCCATCGGTACACTGACCGACTTTTGGGTTCAACTTTGACCCACTGTGCTTGCTGTAGATAGAGACATTAGGGACATTTGAGAAGCTGTTTTGTGAATAAAATTTGGTAGCTAGTCTTCTTCAGGTTTTGCAACCCTGCTTGGACATTGAGGAAATGTTGTAGCCATGTTCTCAGACCTCGGCATTTACTCTGATTACAATGATATCATGACTAAAATGATCCTTTAAGACAGCCCTAAAACACAACCTTTCACACTCTCAGACAGTCTAGAGTAGACACACCAGCGGGCATTTTTTTGAAGTCACTACAGCAGATGTAGAATATTTTCAGGCCTGAAGAGGTAGGCTGGTGCTGAGGCCTCCTGTAGTGAATCAGCAGTAAACAGACATGTCCTACAGGGCATGTTGCCATACCTATCTGCCTCGGCTTTGATCTGCCCACGCTCCTGCTGCCCCCATCCACTGTGTCTGCACGGAAAGGAAGCTTGCGTAAAATGGGTTAAGTTCCCAACCCGAGGTGTCACCTTGTGATGAACAGGAATGTCAGCGCTACGTATTGTGTACGTATCAAGCGTTAAGCTCACTGCTTTTTTGACATGTGGGAAGAAAATTGGGGCGAAAAAAAAGAAAAATGGAGGCACGGGGAGCCGACAGCCGGAGAGAGAGAGGGAATGGGGGAGGGCAGAGCAAATGGATGAGATCTCAAGAATATAGAAGAGAGTCTCTCGCCGCCTCCGTTAACACAATTGATGGCAGCCAGGAGACAACATGTCTGCTCTGTTTTTGCCCCTCACACCCTTGCTTCTTCTGTGTTTCTATGTGCTATATTTTTTTTCCTTCCTCTGTTGCTTGGACAATGTGATGAAACACACCCACATTACGTACTAACACAAAATTCTGTCTGCATTCTCGGAGGCGCATCTTCATCACCAAGATCTCTTCACTTGACAGTCCTGGTGGAGCCCTAATAAACAGCCATTTTGCACCATTTGTATTGTCTCACAGGGAATGGGAATGCTGCTGCTGTGTGGCAGTACAAAGTGCGTGCGTGTCTGTTCGCCGACTGATTTGTGCATTACATTTTCATATTCAGAGGATACAGCAGAATACGGTATGAAATAAATCAACCGACGGTGTCTCGCACTGACGTGACGTTCCTCCATCATGCTCACTTTACCCAAATCTCCGTAGCCGGATGAAAAAAATATGAATCATGGATTACATTAAAAGCCACCGCAAGACGTCTGTGCCCCTCAACATCAAATCCAACCCCGCACACACACTCTGCACATCTGAGAGCTCATTGCACTGATCTATTCAACACTTACATTCCACGGGAGCGTCTTTGACATACTTACAAAAAAAAAAAAAAGACAAGACAAAATGAAGACGTTTGACATTTTGACGACAAAGGTAAATCAGTAAAGTAGAAAACTAGCATGCCATGTTGGAACTTTTTCATTACAAGTTTACAAGTGAAAAGGGGGCTTGACTTTAATCAACACGAGGAAGAACTCCACTCCAAAAAAAAAAAAAAAACCTCTTGTGGAGTGTATCATCAGTTTCAGATGTTCTCGTTGGAGTGGGGTGTGTGGGCATTAGTAAAGTCTTCATTGTCTTAAAGTCTGTCCTTCCTTCCAGCAAATTGTTAGTCCAAGCAAAAAATAATAAAATAAAATAGTACTCAAGAGGAGTGACAACCAACAGGATTCTCTTCCTTGCCAAAAGTAGGTGTCCCTTTTCTTCCAGTTGTGTTACTCTTTGGCAAAATGAATGACGAAAGAACAGAGCAGAACAGAGCGGGGACACAGCTGGAATCTGTACAGGTCTGGGTGGGAGAAACGAGGGGTGGCAAAGGATGCTCTAAAGAGGTTGTAAAGTGAGGAGGGGGGGGGGAGAAGCAGGGGTGTTTAAATCAGAGTCTTATCCCATCAGGCAGTGGGGCTCCTCTCCATTGCGTGCCTATCTCCGAGGCTAAGCATCATATTTCTTCCCCGTTCTGTGGATGTGGTGGAACAGCGTCATGGAGAACGCCATGCCCAAGAGCTGTGGAGGAAACGAGAAGGAGATAATGAATTTGGGTCTGCATGTGTAATGCATGCGTTTATGTATGATATATGTGTCACTCTGTGTGGTCCTTTTGATGTCGATGCCCTGGGCTGATATGTGTTTTTTCGAGGCGCAATAAACTCTGTAGTGAAGCGGGAGGACATTTCCGTTCACTCTTTCTCTCAGCTGGCCTTCAAATACGAGCTCTGGAATCTTTGCAATTGAAAAGCAAATGTACAGTGTGCCCAAGCATTAAGTCGATGACGTAAATTGAGATGCCACTGAATCAAAGTAGCTAGCTATCTCTTTGAAGTTTCCATTACCCTTGATACTTCTACATCAAACACAGTCGCAAGGCTGATCCTAAAACCATTATCTGGCAAAGTTTGGGTGACCGGGAAACTGCACGCTACTGTATGGTGTACAGTCTTTACTTACTAAGGCAATGTGGACCTCCTGTCTCCACTGGGAATTCCTACAGGATGTGATTAGCCTGGGTAAGCTTCCTTTAGTTTCAGTCAAAACCTAATACGCAGTGCTGCTTGAAAGAAAATGCTACCTTAAGCTGCTGTCAATCAAAACATGAAATGCCATTTGAAGTAAACATGGAGCTAACAGGGCGTTGGGACCAACGGAAAAACCGACTTAGTGCTTCAAAACCATCCCAATTATTTACTTGGTGGCTCAGAGTTTTTCCTGTCTGCTTCATTCAGTCAGTCTGAGGGAGACAGCACGACAGGCGCTCCTACTCTTCAAAGCTCAATCATCATCCATGTATAAATACAGCTGACATTTTTGAAACCATTGTGGGTGAAGTTATACATATGGGCTATTGCCAAAGTCTGTTATATATGCCGCCCGTCTAAATCATTCATAAGCCAGTGCTCCACGCCTTTGGCCATTATGTAACATTGCAGAGCTATGGGCCATCAACTTTTCATGATGCTCATCACCGTCATGTCCTCCAACTTGCCTTCGAGTCTGCTAATCTGACAGCGCGAGGCCTGTTCCTCGACTCTGCCACCCATCACCTGGATCAGAGTGAGGTGAGATCATTAAAATCAGTGTCAGCTGAGAAGGTGTTGTGGGATTTCACGAGAAGCTGTATCTGCCTCCAAACAGGGCCGATACTTGTCCCTGCTCTGCATACTGTGCAAACTGTGTGCGTGCGAGTAAGTGTCAGACAGAGAAAAGAAAGTTGGTGAGTATGTGGACATGTAGGAAGTGTGTGATCCTGTCATGAATACAGTGATCCAAAGTTGGCCAACATATAATTGTGCCTCATTGAGGCTGTGAACTGACACTAAAGCTCAAGCACCATCCTCCCCATGGGGACATTAAAAATGTGCTGAATTTCAACAGGGAGATTTCATAGTGAGGCTACCTTGCTGTGAGTGAGCCGTGGACTCGCGGATTAGCAAACTGAAGACACAGACAGGGAGTGAGGTGGCAGGGAAAATAAAGCAATAGAAAAGTGAAAAGGATGATGCAGAGTGCAGGGGATAATACAAGGCGCCGCATGAACAGAATTTTTTTTTTATGCGCATTTTCAATTTGAGCATAAAATAGGAGACATGGATGGCAAAAACATTTTTTTTTTTTTACGCATGGCTGAAGTGGCAAAGATGATGTATTTGTATAAACAAAATGGAAACTGTGAGTTCTGTCATAAACACAAAGTTTGTGTCACAGATGTCTGCACTGCGATAAGGAAGCAAGCGTTAAACAAACATAAATGTCATATTTTCATTAGGTTTCCTCCATAGTTTTCATTTGTTTTGGGTTTAATGGTATCTCATTGTTCCTTATTATACTTCTGCAATGTTTTAATGGTCCCCAGCTGGAGAATTAGCCCCACCAGCTGTATCTCAATATGGCCAACTCCTAATATTTGTATAACGATATTTTAATCCTAATATTTGTAGCCGGCATGCGGCTGCCCATCACTGTCCATCACCTCTCCACATTTGCATGTCTATGAGCCCTTTGTGTGTGTCTGCTTGTATTTCAGGCTTATGCGTGCCAAGTAATAAAAAATCCCCTTAAGGGATCAATAAAGTATCTATCTATATAGCATAATGGATGGAGTGTTGAGTGAAGTTAGTGACATATAGGTACAGTATGGTACCTGAAGCAGGTGGAAGGTAATAAAGCTGTCTCTTAATTTGTATGTACTAGAGCAGGAGCTAAAGTGGAGCTGTCCTAACACATACTACAAAAACACTTCAGCAGTCAAATGTGTGCAAATAAAAGGCAAATATATATATATGCTTTGTTTGCTTATTCAGTCTGAAGACACTTCTAGGACACAACCTCCAAGTAAGTGGAACAACTGCTGCAAAGACAGCCATTGTACAAAGAGGGATAGATGTAAAACAGAGTTTAGGACAAAAAAAGAAGTGGTGCCTTAGGAGCAATATCTATCAGCTCCCCCTGCAGTGCTTTTAATCTGAAACTCTCTATACCTGCTCCTCTATATTCAGTCTCTGCTGTCCTATCTTCTGATAGCTCCTTATACATGACTACAGCTTGCTTGGCGCAAAGCCAAGGTGGCTGTGATTCTCCCAGACAGGATCAGGGTGCAGGAGACAGTGACTTCAATATTTCAAATTGTGTGGGTTCCTAGAACGCCCACTGAGCAGAGGCTTCATAACTTTCTCAGTGGCATAGGGGCCACTGGATGCACACGTTTTTGTTTTTTTTCTTCTTCTCTCAAGCTTATTGCTAGACAGGCAGACACAAACAAATGCACACACACAAAAGGAAAAAGAAATGGGAGAGAAGCAAAACAAACGGAAGAAGGAAAGAACCATTTGTCACCGAATCACCTACCTGCACTACCAAGATGACCATGCCTATGGTTCCCAGCAGGTGCTTGTTGTCGTCCAGCCATTCCTCCACTTTCTCAAAGCAGCCCTAAAAGGGAACAAAAAGCTTGTAAAGAAACCACTAAAAAAAAAAAAAAAAAAAGGATTTCCAGCATGAAATCATGTCACTATTCAGTTCACGCTTTTTCTGAAAAAAGGCATCTCTTACATTACGAGGCATACCCTTGGTTGAATGAACTACCAGGTGAGGTGTTAAAACAAATGAATTACCCATGAGTAATGATTTTTATATGCACGCTCACGGGGCCCGTATGGACAGACGTATGCACTAAGCGTAAATGTATTCCCACCTGGGTTCATTCAGAGGTCACTCACTGGTAGGGAAGGGAAGGTAGAGTAAAGGACTTAATGGTGGTTTCATCTGCAAAGCGGTGCCCCTTCTCGAGTGTGGGTGCTGAGGCAGCATGTGACTGTAACTATATAGTGTGTGGCCCTCTCTTCTGGGCAGGATTAGACACAAGCTTTTAGTGCTGCTTTCCCCCATGGACCAGCTCAATGTCTGCCTTTTCTCATTTAGGCAATTATATTAACACTGTTAATCCCCTACTCTGGACCCGCTAACAAACCACATGCCGGACCAACTGCAGATTAGACTTGTAATGAGGGGAGATTGGTGAACATTGTGTTGCAAGCTTTTTGAGACAAAAGGGCTGTTGTCTCATGCATAATGGAAATCCGGTGTGATCAGAATTCAGCGGTGGGATGAAAAACTTTTAAGCAACTTTAAATACACAGACTTGGGGTTGTAAAAGCAACTACTGAGCAAACGGACCGCAGATATATAAGATTTATGATTTTTATATCCCCTGTGAGTCCTGTACTAGATTGTGTCTGAATGTAATTATTATTTAAAACCACATATATTCAAACACAACCTGATGTGAAGCGACAAGATGGAGAGGGCTGATGATCCCACTGGTGTTACATCCATGGACGGATTATGAGACAATGGGATAAAACATATAAAAAGCCGCCCACTCCTCCTCCGTAGAGACACAAGAGACACAGACTGAAAGAGCCTGAAAGAACGGCACAATTCTGCGTACTTACTTTTGTCTTGTTATGTGCCTCTTTGTGCTCATTTTGCATCTCTTTATAGTAGTTCTGTGTCTTCTTGTGGTCATTTAGCATCTCTTTGAGGTCATGTAGCATTTCTTTGTTGCAAAGTCATTCTGAGTGTCTTTTTGGCTGTTTGTCACATCAAACACAAACTCTATTCCAGGGCCTGTGTGACCTTCCATGGTAACATCATGCAGTGTATACATAACAAAACACGTTTGCATTCGGAGGCCAGTGTGAACTCACCCTGTTCCAGAACATGGTGGTGGAGTTACGACCACAGTTCTGGTAATGCTCCTGGCAGCAGCGGTCAGGAACTACCTTCTCCTTCAAGGCCTCGTGCCAGTCGGTGTATGCTATCACACCGCAGCACTTCCACTGTGAACACACACACACACACACACACACACACACACACACACATAGACACACATAGACACACACAGAAACAGGATTAGTTAATGCTTCCTGTCAGACCTCAAACTAGCTTTAACGTAACAAGTATCATAATTAGTCCCTTTGCTTTAGAGGGATACAATAATGGAATAAAATGTACTTCAGCAACCACTTTGGACTTTCAGTGTCGCATTAATGCCACTGCTACAAGCCAAGAAATACATTAGCGGGAATATTTTAGTTAAACTTTGCATTTATGTATTACTAATATTGTTGTGAGAGGACGTTCAGGTTAATTCTCCTAATTTGTGATGCAGTGTGTTGTGTGAGCTCTGCTTACCTCTGCCTGAATGATGTTCCAGGCATTTCGCAGACCTATGTTGTTTTCTGAGTTGTAGAGAGCCAGCCCGTCCTTCAGATCCTGCTTGGCGTTCTCACTCACCTGGAAATAAGAGACACCAGCCTTGGTTAGAGACCTTGGTCTATAGTGCTAGGAGTATGAATTGAGTAATAGCACTGATTATAGTCTTTGTATGCGAGTAGGCTGTTGAAGTATAGGTTATTGAATGGTGTTTGTAAGGCCGCATTCACATAATTGCGCTATTGTCAAGCTGTCTTTTTCACACAGAGGTGAGCGATAATGCTAGTGTCCACGATGTGCAGCGAGTTGCGGTTCAGTCTAAAAAAAACGGAAACCTGCCGCAGTGATTATGACTTTTGCATGACGACGGCGGGTCTGACACGTGTCATGCGTCGCCTCACACACAGCTACAGCATGCCCTTGAGCAGAGCGAGCAAGTCATTTTCCTCTTGACTGAACCCCAACAATGCTCAGGGTTGTGCCACGTCTGATGGAGATTAATATCTCATTGGATGTGTTAATGAGATACAAAATCAGGGCTTCACTTCTCCTGCAGTTCGCTCTGCCCCGCGGGGATTTGATAACTGCCAGGACAGATTGAGAGCCGCTTCAGATAAGGGGTAATTATTACTAGAAAAATGACACGCTGGAGCCGCGCCGAACATCTTCACAGGCAATGCAAGTGAAATCACAACAAAAGGAACACACTTGCTTTAACATTTAGAGCTCAAGGCCTCAGACAGGAAGGATACAGAGCTCAAGGCCTCGGAAAGAAAAGAAAATCTGCACACAATAAGAAAAGTGGCATCATGGCTGTCACTGCTTGACACAACAATACTCTTTTAGAAGTTTCTTTACTCAGAGAAAGAGGAACTGGTGTTCAGCTAGACGCTGTATGGAGGCTGTGAGTAAATCCCTCATTTAAGAGAAGCAGCAAAAGTGAAACAACCTGTTTTATTTTATATACATATGAAAAGAACTATATGAACTATATGAAAGAAATGCAATTTCTTATCTCCCTTGCCTTTACCTTATCAAAAACCTGTATTCTGTACACTGTGACAGACAGACCAAAGCTTCCTTTGATCATATAGAGTACCAGATTAAGCTTTCAATTAAGTGCTTCAGCAATTCATCGGTGGGAAGAAAAACCCTCAGACCCTTGTTTTCGGAGCTGCAAGGCATAAGAAAACTATTTGCTGAATTAAACATAAAAGTGAAACACATTTTTTTCCCTGATTAATTAAAGTTTTGTGGCAATAAAATGCTTTAGTAACCATTAATCATGCAAAACCCCCATTTATAACCTCCTCTAAAACCTCTGAAATACGCTTAGTGCCATTTCAAATCACATTCTTCTCTCTTCGCTCTGTAACTTTACTGATGCAGACGAGTGAATCTGTGTATTGCACCTCGGGCTGCGGGCCCGACCATATCTGTCCTTGCGCAGGAAAATGAGATGAAGAGCAGCATCATCACTCTCTGCCTGGTCCTTTGTTTCTATCATCTATCTTCTCTTCTCCATCTAGGCTATATGCGATGCTGCTTGCTCATTACTGACTCCCTGCACTAACATAGTCACTGGAGAGTAGTAAGGGGCCCCTCCTACTACAATAAAAACCATCTTCTGAGTCTCCAATAAGTCTCTGCATATCTTCCATTTCATGTGTGGAAGTCTTTGTTACAGCCTGAAATGAAACTTAATGATCCAGATTTACCACTAACGAGAAGCAGACAAATGACTGCAGAACAAACAGGGATTTGATCATACAACACTGCCCCATTTTCTCCTTGCAAAAGGGGCAAACACGTCTTTGTTGCATTAGCCTATTTTTCTCTGATAAGGAAAACTAACTTCTAGACTGGAGCTCAGGCTGCTGGTGCTACAAGTTTTCCCACAAATAAAAGTCTGCATTCTTTGACAATATCTAGCTCGGGGTATTTTTTTCTCTGAAAGCTGCTACAGGGTATCAGCGCCGTACCTCAAGTGTGGCATATTGACAAAACCCTGAGCCGCCGCTCATACTTCTCATTAGATAGATAAGCTTGTGGTTTCCTCTGTTCTGACCATAAGTCCATGCTCAGCAATACAGGGACAGCACATTTATCACCAAAATCTAAAGGGTTCAGCTTGGCCACTCGGGCCGACTCACAAGAGTCACACAGAGGGAGTAAACAGAGGGAGACGTGCAGATATACATGTTGACAGGGCGGAGAAGGGAATGGGCTTTCTATCAAAATTGTTGTTTTTTGTGTTTTTTTTTTGCAACTGTGCACAAAAGCAGAGAGCGGTGAGTGGGTGGTGAATTGTCTGACAAACACCTGTCACTTGAGACGCTGTAATGAAACAATACGTCCAGCTAGTACTGAAATTACCAAACGGTAAGGTGTTGAAGCGATTCTTTATTCTATTTCCTGTTTGTTTTATGTTTTACACCATTTTTCAACTCTACCAAAGTCCTTACGAGCACATTTCTTTGGTTTCCTCTAATCCCAGCATGGAGACATTAATAATTCTAGTTAATGGACTCCCCGCTGTCAGAACTGGGCCCCAGATCTGCTGACATGTAAACACTTTGGGAAGCAGGTACCCTGGGATTTGTCACTGTACAGACACAGAGAGGGATACTGCTTACTCATTACCAAAGAGCACCACCATCACTGAGCTGACTGTTACAATTTTCATAAATGCGATGAATCTGATTTTTTTTTTTTTTGTTCCCCTGTTGAATATGCGACGCAAATTAATTTTGCCTATTCAGGCAGCAAAAGGTCACATTTGCACCGCGTACGTTTTCAAAACTTCCATTGAGGAGCACATTCAGAGACGTGTGAGTTTTACTCTGGAGCTGAGTCACTTTGTTTTTCTTTCTCATTGCGTTTGCCTCTGAGGACGACTGGCTAACAACTGGTGTGACAGAGGGCAGTCTGAGTTCTTCACAAAACCCAAGAAGGCTTACCGCTTTATTTACAGTAGGTAGTGTGATTGGTGTATAGAAAAGCAATTAGTGTACTGGTGTGAGTTTTATTCATTTTACCCAACTGCTGTTTTTCACTTTGAGCGATTACAGTCTTCAAATTATGTTACAGTGCTTAATTCCAAATGAATTACAGTCTCTGCAGTACAATTTTGCGAAAAGAAAATCCACAGACTATGCAGGTGGTTTACTAAACATATTACCACTCTGAAAAAGAAGTCAACTAGATGGAAAAAAAATAAGCCATCTGTGAAATAAGACAAATGCTACCCACAGTATGTAAAAATGTAGCCAGTTAAAAAAAAAAAACTGTTTAACCTTCTGTGCACACTGGCTGGAGACCAGAGCCTGGAGATACATTGGAGCCTGTGCCATGCATAACTGATGCAGAAACGAGGCACTGGTCAAAGAAAAACATAATCTGAAGCTGTGATATCTTCTTATTTTTTGGTCAGTTTGTGGGAAATGAGCTTAAACTCTGAACAAAACACCACGTTTGTATCCAGCAAATAGTCTTATGATAGAAGGCTCTCATTCATCCAGGTCATCTTTCTTTGAGAAGGGTTAAATCTTGGGTCAACAGAGTGTAGGTTGTAGATCCATGAAGACATTTTACCTCATCCTCATCCAAGAGGCTTCTTCAGTTCTAAAAAATGATACGTTCATACGTTTCAGGCCATGCGGCAGGCCTAAGTTCAATACTTATATTTCTGGTCTCTACCAACCCCAGGATGAAACAGTTGGCTCTTATGATGCTAAATGCTCCACTATCTTCACCAGTAAATTGCTAACTGCCTGGCATTTGGTGCTGGACAGGTAGGCGTAAAGTGAGTTTAGCTTTTTTCCTGCTGAAAACAGCAGTCTGCTGAAAATAGCCCACTTTGCAGGACAATTCTTCAATTTTCTATTCCCTCATCTCCCCCCTCTTATCCTATCTTCAGTCGTTAAACATGACTCATTCTATGAAGTCTTAAACAGCCGCACAATTCAGAGGAAATTGTCACATATTTTACTGTTTCTTCAAGCGGAAGAAAGCAAGTCTTTTGCTGTATTGTCAGAGACTCTGTTGCCTTATCTCCAGTCAGCTGTACAGCAGTACTAAAAGGAGTGTTACCTCATAAACCGAACACAAAAGTGACAGTCACATCTTCTAACATTAGTCGCACGCACAAGGATAAACTCATGTCAGCCCACAGAATCTGCTTTTTAAACAAAGGTGCCACTTTCAAAAGGTTTCCAGTGCTCTTATCCTGAGTTTCACACTCGTTCTTGAGTCGGGTGTGCTGTCAGGGCACATTGGCTCCTAAGAACCGAAGCTAACAATGTTTTACTTTTGCTGTCTTCCACAGCTCTGGACAAGTGTGTTAGCTAACTGCCTGGAAAGTGTAATAAATGATGTGGAGGGAAGCAGCATCACAGCCAGAGGTTCCCAACAGCACATCATTAAACAGGATACTTAATTCCCTCGTACTGTATGTGCAGGCCTGTGGTGGGTAGCCTGAGGCCGGGGCCCTCGACAGAGTGAGGGGAAGACCCCCACTACATCTCTGTAATTGGTCTGGAAAAAGTAAAGCATGGTCAGGAATTGAACGTAACTCTGCCTGTAAACATCGGCAACACGCGTGTCTGCTGGTTTGTGGGTTGTTACTGAGATAAACCAGCGATGAGATGTGGCCCTTCCTGTGCTTTGAATTCCTTTATAGGACCTTCCTTCCTCCTCGGTGACATCAGCACCTTTTTCCAGATTCTCTTTCTAAAAGTTTACAGTGACACCTCAACTTACTCTTGTCACATTTGTCCTCTTTTGATCCTCCCTTCAAACTATTTTTACGTACTTCTCCCACCTCTTTTAACATCTTCCCGCCCTAACACATTTATCCTCCTTCCCTTCCCTGCCTTACATATATCACTTTCTTTTTTCTCTCACCTGGCTGTGTCCACCGTCTCGCCCAACACTCCCCCTACATTTTCTGTTTGTTTTTTTCCCTCCTTCTCCCTACATCCCCGTACACATGCTTTGGTGCTTCCCCTTCTCTTCTTGCCAGGTTCACTTTCCTCATTCCGAGCTAATAAAGCTCCACTGGTGTTCAGCTCGGCATGTTGGGTTGACGGAGGCACAATGAGGTCACGGCGTTAAAGACGGATGGCTGTAATCTGGTTTGTGGCCCAACCATCTGCTGTAGTCAGCTGGTTGCTAACTGCAGGGCCGGCCTTTATTATACAACGGCCTCTACATGGCATTTAATCAGAGAGCTTAATGCCATTGGGCTGCGGAGGAAAAGAGGGGCTACCACCACGTAAGCTATACCTGGAGGCAAGACTGCTGGGGTGAAGAAGAGAAAGAAATTATCCAATAAGAAGAAAGAGCAGTACCTCTCTAGCAGGGTTAAAATAGAGGAAATAGAGAAGTACTGGGTGGTGACTAAATGAAAGCTATGGAAAAAAAAATGTTCCTCCAGCAAAACCAGATACTATATGTTCGTTTCTTCCCCAGATCTCGTCGACAGCTTGTCATCCGGAAGGATCACAGTTGGCAGAGGCGTCATTCATGACTTAAAGATGACCTATTTGAAAGACTAAAACATCTGTTTTGCAGGCCTCTGTCGATACGCGCTTAAAAGTTGCCAACTACTGTATATCTTCCAGACTTGTTAATAAATGCCTTGTGATTAGAAGATCAAATAGGAGAAGTGAATTAGTGATTCCTCTGATCACAGCCTGTAGCAGAGGATGAGGAGAGCCTCACACGGCATACGAGATCTCACTGGAGAGAAGCAAGAGGAGAGAGAAAACAGAGCAACATCTGAGGACCTTGAGTGACGGGACGCCGATTGTCCTTCATCTAATCCTGATATTATTTAACATAAAATGTCGGCCGAGCAATAACATCACACAGTTTCCACAAATTTGCAAGACGTCTCATTTGGAGGCTGTTTGAAAAGGCCAACTCCAATAACATATAATTTGCTGTGATGGCTTGGCTTTCCAATGACATTTGAGGACCAATAAAGGGAAATATATTTGGTAGCAATAAGCATTATCATCGTTTCACAACCCATTAGCTCCAAGCTAAGATATACAGACTGTTATTTAGGATGTGAACATATTCACTGGAAATCGTAAGAGTGAGACAGTCCCCGCCCTGTCCCTTACACATGCAGCCTCATTTGATTGCTGGCATACCTGACTATCTTTTCCTGACTGGTGATGGGAATTTGCTGCTATGGAGTCAAGAGGCTCTCTATTAAAATTCCACCGGAGGGATCAGAGTATGGAGGGGTTTTTTTTCCTTCCCAAGTTAAGCCAGTAATATTTTTTGAGATAAGGTAGCAGACATGTTTACTCCTGATGGGGTGTGCCTCCGAGACCTGATCCAAATCTGAGAATGGATTGGCTGCTAAATGAATTCCTTTATCTGCCCGAGAGACTAAGTTTGAGCAATAACCTCAGAACAAAGAGGGAGAATTAGCCGACGTCCCGAAGGCCAGGCGACATAGAGACTTTGAATGTATAAATAGTCTGATCTATCAACAATGTGTCCTTGAAAACAGAGAGAAGCCTTCTTTGCTTGTCCCGCACAAGACATTTGTCAACTACAGGATGAAACATTTGCGGAGTGATTTAATCTAACATGGAAAAGAATCTAGTCTCTTCATGGATGTCAGTAATCTCCAGAGCTTTACATATCATCATCTGTTGCCACCACACAGACATACACCTGACGTGAACCCATGCAGGGGTCATGGGAAACGTGCTTGGGACCAATTACAGACAGCCAACTGGTGGGGATCAGTTGGGCATTTTGTGGCCTAACCTTTGACTGCTGGGTTAATGGCAGAATGAAGACATTCAACCTCCTGTCTGAGACACAACCAAATATAAAAAAGAGTAAACTCAGAGCACCGGAAGCAACTGGAGCGAGGACATGTTTATCACACTAACACCTTTTACTTGTTTGGGGAGTTGTGCGTGTGTGTGTTAGTTATGTATGCCTCACAGCCTCGGCTTTGTATATATACACACTATGGACAAGCTGTGCTTCAGACGGCACAAAAGAAAACGTTCCTGAGTTAAGTGCGGCAATAACAGACATATGCTTTAACGTTCAGACATAACACGGGGAACAAAATTAACTTACCTTATCTGAGTACACGAAGAACAGGATGAGTAATATCAGCTCTGCCAGGAGAATTATCAGCAGGACAATGAAGAACTGTCGGAGAGAGGTGGGAGAGGCTTGGTTCAACAATTGCTTTGGCAGTATTGCAAATCTACCGCATCGCGTCAGTGAGGACATGTTGGATATAAATCTGAGAGACTCTCCTTTGCAGTCGCTTAAGGAAAAGCAGCCATTACATGACTGCAGATTGCACAGCAGTTTTTATACATTTTAGAAGGAGCTCTGAAACTAAAAACTTATTTGCTCTCTTGTCTCATATGAAACTACAGTCAGCAGCTTCTTCGCCTACCTTAGCATTAAGACTGAAAACAGAAAAACTGCTAGCCATGTTCTGTCCAAATGTAACAAAATCTACCTACAGAACCTAAAGTCCCAACTGGTTGACAAACAATACAAGATAATATGTGAGCCCCAGGTTCTGGTACATTTGTGTTGCTTTTCAGTGCCAGGCTAGCAGTTTCCCCTGACTGACAGCTGGCAGTAACTATATTTAGCACACAGACATGAGAGTGGCATTGATCCGCTCATCTAAATCTTGCCAAGAAAGCAAATGAGCACATTTCGCATAATGTTGAACTATAGGTTACAGTGCACAATCTCAGTTTGTGAGCAGAATAGCGCAGCAACAAAGATGTCTTTAGTAATAAAATAAAGGAAAACATAGAAATGAGAAGAAGACTCTCGTTTCTGTGTGGTAAATAGCTTAGCTTGGCATTAAGACTATAAACAGAGGGAAACAGTTTGCTTTGTAGGTTGGTTTCTGTCTGAATGTAACAAAATCCACCTACAAAACCTCCTGTCCCAGCTGGTTGACAAACAGTTTTGTCAAGATTAGATTTCGTTGCCTTTGGACAGTGCCAGACTAGCGATTTCACCCTGTTACCAGTTTCTGTGCTAAGTTAAGATAACCGGTGACAGGGCTTAGCTTCATATTTAGCATACAGACATGACACATTGATCCTCTCATCTAAATGTCGGCATGAAAGCAAATGAGCAGATTTTGCATAATGTTGAACTGTAAGGTTACAGTGCAGGATCTCAGTTTGTGAGCTGAATACACAGCAACCCAGATTTCTGAACAGTATAATAAAGCAAAACACACGTAAAAAAAAAAAAGAGAGACAGTAACAGGGATAAAGAAGGACAGGAAAAGAAAGACAGACGAAGGAGGATGTGGGAGTGACAGAGGGAGGAAGAAACGGAGAATCCAACTGCTGGAGGGATTGTAAACGTGTGAAAGGAGGGAAAGCAGGTTTAATACCTCCCTAGATTAATTTCTAGCGCAGCCTTGCATCTAATCTACTATTCTCTTCTCCCTACTTGACTCCTCTTCAGTTCAATATTTACCAAGCTCCTCTGCACAGCATGGGAGGAGCACGCAAACCTAAATTTTAGAGAACCCATTAATTCCAAACTCATTGGGGGGGAATGGTGGTAGGCTATTATTTGTGCGAAGACCAAAATGAGATAGTCAAAACAGTTTTTTTTGTTGGTTTTAGTGTTTCACTGTTGTGCCAGTCAGTTTGTCACATTTTCCTGGAGCTGAAAGTTAAAGGCACAGCTTCTGGTGATGTTCTGAAGGCTCTGCAAGAATATGTGTCTATGAATTCATGCATACACAGCTTTGGGGGCGTATGTTCCCATTTGCTAGCAATTCGCACTTCACACAAGGTTTTAAAGTGTTGACGTCTCAGCCGGATCCTTAAGTGTTTCAAATTTGTCTCAGTAAACAATTTTTGGCAGCAAAAAAGAGAGACTGAAAATTTACTGCAAAGGATGTCTAGGCTTTGAATATTTCTAATCCAGAGAGAGTTGTCCACAGACTGACTTCAGAGATAATATGTCAAGGTAGACGCTGCTCAGATCTGTTTGCTCAGGGAGATCTGAACCTGCTCTGATGTTTTCACGTCCTGCATCCCCCACACCTCCCCCCATTCCCACCTCTAGGTATACTGAGCTGGACAGCCAGAGAAACAACAACAACAACAAGCGGACACCTCCGCACCGAGGAGAATTATCGTGGCCAAATATGAAACGTTGCTGCGCACAGACGTGCTAACAGACTTAATGAGAAAAAGAAAAAATCGGATTTTTCATTAAGTCTCTCTTATTTCTAATTCCAGACGTCTTCCCGGCCCTCCTCCTTCTCTCTCCCCCTCCGCGCACTCCACTCTCTTCCTCTCTCGACTTCACAGTTGTTAGGCAGGTGAAGGAAGCTATGTCGAACACTGAGGATTTGGTGGGGCTTTTGACTGATGCAAGAGCTTCAAGGGATTGAGCTGTTTGTGATGTTAAGTACCCAGAGTCCCAACTCCACTTCTCATTTAAAGTTTCTATACATGAAAGTTTCTTTTTTTTTTTTCTCCTTTGCAGCTTAGATCCGAGCAAACCTCATTCCATTGGGTGACTTTTATAATTAAGTTGTGATTAAGATAAAACACTTGTATGACGTTGGTGTGCGACAGTGCAACGTCAAGACAGAGGGGTCTTTGTAATGAATAATAGAACATTCTCAATTATTGAGCACCAAAATATCCCTTAGTGTGCTATGTACATACAGTAATTCCACGTTGGTGACACAAAAGGCCTCTTGACTGACAGCTCTTTCGCTGGGCTGTGACCAAAGCCATGGAAATGACATGAACGCGTTGGTGTTAATTTGCAGAAAGGGAGAATCCCACAGCTCAGCTCTAATTTTCTTTTGTGACCCCCTGAGGTTTGATACAATGCCGACTGAACTTCTCCTGTCAGTTGCCTACCTCCGCTGAAGTTCCAGCTGGGAGACAAATACAAATATGCTGCTGAGCTCCCGCTGGCCTGTGACCAGTGTGTCTAGGTGTATGAATATATGAGAGGTTGTGTCCATGAGACGTTTCTGCTAGTCTACATATGTAATATGGGGAAATGGAAAGGAGAAAGGAAAGGAGCAAGACAGGAGTTGAATTTGTGCTTGGGCAATCTATATGTCTTATTCATTATGATGCGCCGTGTATGTATTTAGGTTTACTCACGCTCAGAAGCAGGCACTTGTTCTCCTTGATGGCACCCAGGCAACCGAGAAAGCCCGTTACCATGACGATGGCGCCGATGGCGATGACCATGTTGGCGGCTGACAGCGAGGGGAATGAGGGCGAGAAGGTGGCAAAGCTGCCCTGAGACACAGAGAGCCAGATGCCCACGCCGAGCAGCCCACAGCCACACAACTGCAAGGCAAGAGATAAGACAAGGTGAGAAAACAAACGGCTGATTAAGTCACTACCTTTAAAGGGCTGACTACAGAAATGATTACTGCCCTCCTCCGGCAGATACTGCCTATAATGACAGAGTTTTTGAGTAAGACGTAGTAATCTACAGGGTGAAGTTAGCTCTAAGTGAACACAAATCTGAGCTAAAAAAGCCATCTGCAACAGGCTCAATTTCCCGCTGGCTTCTCGGGAAATTGCCCACGCAGTCACCCATCACCAAACGCCGCTCAAAAAAACAAGAGAGTTTACCCCAATTACAACTATAATAAGCCAATAACAGCTCTGTGAGAGATTAGAGCAAAAATTGGACTTGGGCCGTGTTGATTTTGCACGTTTGAGCCGATTACGTTAAATCCAGAACAAACAGATGTAATTACTGCCACCGCCCTAAAATGAAAACTTCCCAGCGTTCCAAAACTCCCTGCAGTAGTCTTGAACTTCACCTAGAGGGAGCAATTCCCTAATTCCTTTTTGCCACTCTGCCAAGCCCCCTTATGATGTGTGTGAGGTCTGCAATGTGAGTCCATTTATGCAAGAAAGTGTTTATGGAAGGCTTTGATTGGCAAAGTGGTGTCCCACCTGCTGATGTGTTGGACCATCTATCAGAGATAAGAGCCATACAATATGCCCACCACTGGGTGAAATATAGGCTAGGAAGTAAGTGGTGATATTTTTGCCTGCACCTTATAGATTGAACTACCCAAAGCAATCTTGCCACAAATGAAAAAAAAAAAAATCCCAAATGAGGTAAAATATGGAAAGGTACCATGGTAAATCATCTCACCGTCACCCTTCCTACCCCTCTATTCACACTTCTATTCCCCTCCTCCTTTCTCATCTTCGCACTGCTGCTACCCTGTCAGCAATATGTACAACAAACCTGCTGCGCATGCAAACAAACACGCACAGTGAGGTATGCATTCACACGCAGTGCACACAAGCGGTCATCATAAGGTAGGACGGGATTATGGATAAATCAACAGATTGCCTTTTCTCTTGCAAAACAAAATAATGAATGCACCACACACGGCGCTAATTTTCCTGGTCTGACAAAGTTTAACTGACGAATAGCACAGCAGATAATAAACCTGCAAATGTTCTGCAGCACTTCTACGACAAACAAACGTGACTCCAGCTTGACTGATGGCACACGTCTGTTGATCACTTATGCAGCACCGCAGGCAAACAAAGTGACTTCAAGCACATTACAAATCCACCAAACTGCAAAGTGGCTCGCAGAGATGTTAGGTGATGATGTGTAAGAGAAACTTTGCGGTTTCTAATGCAAGCCTGATGAGGTGGTGAGAGATGCCTCGGGCCTAATGAGTCCTATAGGATCTGTACATACATAAACTGGGTTCAAGCAACCCCCCTCTCATGTGTCCTCATTAACCTGTGATCTTTGAGCCGCGAGGTTTGAGTTCGCGCAGGCATACCTCTAACTGTGAGAGTCCTTGAGTGTGGATGAACGATACACGTGGCCTCCTGAGGGCTGAGAAATTACTAGACTGAATCAAAAGTGAGGACACAGAAAGGAAAAAAACTGGACTGTAAGTAAATGACTCAGGATAGATAAAAACCTTGGTCAAATTCCAGCAGTGATTGACTGCCCGGAGTGTGATTTTGTAAAAGATCGAAGTCATTGCTCTGACAAACAAAGTCTGAGTGCTGCTGTCAAGGTCGAATGGTGGCGGGGGCGAGGGGGGGGGGGCTGCGAACAGAGAGCCCACCCAGCAGGCCGCGTGAAGGACACTTCTTGTTTAGTTGCATATGGATGACAGTATTGCATTGGATTTCTCAGCCACAATGAATGGAGCGTTCTGAGTAAGACCACTTCTGAGACAAGAGACGGTGGGAGGGAGGGGTGCAGCGGTGCTCAATCATCTATCATCTAAATAATTCATAGGCAACTGTAGTCGCTGGGAGGCACCCACTGGCCCTTTGTGCTTCCCTGATTAAAACAGGAGAATGAAACGTCAATTGAAAATGCTGGTAAAGGTCATGTCCCTATGCAGAGTGGCTAATATACGGAACCACAGCTGACACCATGCAGAGGGCCGGATTATATAGAGCGTGAGGAAGGGTTTCGTGGCAGCAGGAGAGGAATAGTAAGTTTAAGAGGGCAGATAGATAGAGTGGATTTACAGCTAGCTAGGGGAGCACCGGGAGGTTTAAGAGCCCAGGTGGGGAGGGATACAGTGCCTCGACTTAATTGTGTTTAATGCCCAGTGAAGGGAGCTAGTCCAAGTGTGTCGCTCTCTTAAGTGACTGTGAAACCACCCAGCCCCCTGCTCAATCTGTCTGATCTCAGCCTACCAGGAGCACGGTCTAATCTCTGCTCAGCTCCTACTACCACTACGGCTACTACGACAACAACACGCTGCCATCTGACATCTGTGTTGGTGCCACGGGATATACCTTCAGTGTAAGCTTTGATCTCCTTGGTTATCTCACCTCAGTGTGTGTGTGTGAGCCTGAGCTTGACCTCAAGCCGAGCTCCTTATCTACATTTAATTGTTGGACATGATGTCGCGATATCCAAACCGCGGGGGGGAAGGATCAAGGAATCCCCAAATGCTGGAGAGGCGTGTAAACAGCCACGAAGAAAGCTCGCCGTTCAGACAGTCATTGTCATTACATCAGTCAGAATGGTAGATGCTGCGGGGGTTACGATTAACATTTGAGCTGCAGGAATAAATTGGCCTATTACCATATATTCTCGGGATGTGTGGAAATACAAAAATATCAGTTTATGATGTGATGTAAGTCAATAAAACAGCTTAGGCAATGATTTTTTTCTAATCTAAGAAGCCCAGGCTATACATAAGATCTGCTAGTCACTTAATGTAAAGGTACAACAGTACCGCCAACCACACCCCCATTTACACAGGGTTATTTGTTGTTGGGGTCCCTATCTATGCAACCAGACCCAGAGTGATTCTACACCAATTATCTATCCAGATCGAAACAACAAGCGTGCTCTGGGTCTAATACTCCGCTTTCATGCTCCATGTAAGCAACTTTGCAAGGTGCGGACACGTTGTTTGATGACTGAGGGTGACGCGTGACAGCTTGCCAGGTCCACTTACCGTTTCAATTTTAACAAGCTTCAGTCGGGGACTGAATCTTTTAGCACTTTGTGTTTTCAAATATGTATTTCTGGTCTTGTTACTGGAAAGAGTGTCAAAACAACTTCTCTTTTGTTTCGCTGATGCTCTGTTCCTTCTCCTTGACGTTCGCGCGCATACATGCAGCACGGGGACGTTTCCTTCCTATTTATCACTGTAAAGGTTACTTTCAAATTTGGGGCTGATAGGGAGAATATCTTCCAGGCGTGAAAATGAAAAGGCCTTTGCAGCCTGGAGCATAAAACTGTCTGCTCTTAAAGCTGAATTGAGTTCAGAAAGTTAACAGTACTTCTGACAGCAGGGAGGGATGCTGTGTGTGTGTAATTGTGGTTGATATGGAGTCGTCCTTTTTTTTTTTCTTCTTTTTTTAAAAAAATCAATGAAAAGAATTGAGAGTGGGCCGAGAGAATATGTGACCTTTTCATGTGTTAGGCAGTATTTTGAGAGCACCTTCGTGACAAGACAGAATGGAGTCCGGTGTCTAAATGTCATTTGTGAAAAAAAAAGAAAGAAGTAAGAGGAGAAAAGCAGTACATTCTAGGACATCTGGACAAAACAGAAGGACAAGAGATGTGACTCTAGGTTGGTGAAAGGGACCCTACTGTTTGTGGCCTTGTAACAAGCTTGAAGTGAAAAGAAGTGCAATAACACTGTGCGAAGCAACTGTGGGGACACTCTCCAAACAGGAAGGAGAAGTGGAGCTGGTCAACTTTAAGGTGTGTGTGAAAGAAAGATAGAAAGTATTAAAGCCAGAAAGATTGGATGCACACGCGAGCTGTGTATGAGAAAAAGGAGAGATTGATCTTCAGAGGAAGAGGAGAAGAAGAAAACAGGCCCGGCTGGCTCGGAGAATTGTCAGTCATTGCAGTAAGTGACACAGGGCCACCCGACACAGGACCCCTGCTTCAATCAGAAAAGGGTGTCTGAGAGTGGGGTGGGCAGTGTGTATGTCTGTGTGTGTGTGTGTGTGTGTGACTGAGCTGGAAGAAATTGACCTTTTCACACTCTGAGTGCTCAAGGAGGTCATGTCCTGTCGTAAAGAATGACAGCTTTTGTCAAATTACTGCTATGCTCTGTGGCAGCTCTCATATACTCAAGCTCAATACTCCTGTGAATGAGTTTGTAAAGTTTGAGTGATGTGTGGGTGTGTGTGTGTGTGTGTTTGAGTGAACCGAGAGTGTGTCGAAGCCTCTTTTCACGCAGGAATAACAATCTTCTATAGCTATCTGTCGTGCCACACTGAAAACGAACCTTTTGTTTAAGTAATTAGAAAGCACTTCTTCCATTACAGCACAATAAACTATAAGACTGGGGAAAAATGCCACACCGACTGCACTGCACGAGGATGGAGCCACTTTATCTCTTTATGATCCCCTCTGCCCTTCACTGCAGCTCCATCTTTCTTTTTATTGGGGAGAGAAAGAAAAAAACACCTTTTTTCTCGCGGCACGCAACATCTTCTACTTTAGCCGTCATTGATTTTGCGCTGAAATGAAGACAGAAGGATATTCACCTCAGATAAAAGAAGATTTTTCATTTCTCGCCGTGAGATCCCTCAAGCCTGTGATTCATGTTAGCATATAAGCACTAAATGGCCTGCCAACTGCGAGAGGGAAACGGAATCAAAGAATACCGCATATAATAAAGCAACTACAGTACAAACATCAAACGGGGAGAAGAAGCCTAAAAGTAAAGACAGGCTATTTGTATTTTCTACCCAGCGAGTAGAAAAGGTCTTCTTTGAGGCATGCTGTGAAAGAAAAAGGAGTCATTTTAAGAGGAGACTCTCCAGAGAGTCTTTGTGTGGGTCTGTCAGAAAAGGTTATTTTCTAAAGATTTATTCCTGATAAATAAATACTGTATCCATCCTCCATAGTGGTCACACGTGAACACACAAAACAAAAGCCCAAGTGATGAACAGTACGGCTGATTTGCTCTTTGACTCGCCCTGCCATTCCTGATAAGCCTTACGAAACTTCCTAGTTTTTAGTTCTTCTATCATTTGTGGCCAAGAGTTTGCTCCAAAAAGAAAAGAAAAAGTAATTCATTCTTTTCTCATTAGAGTTCAGCCTCACTAAACACTGGCTGATAAACTGTACGCGGCCGAACACGTCGCATTAGAAGCAGTTATTCAGCGTCATCATTAATGTCAGCGGCAGGGACTGCACTTTGACTACAGACGGTTCTTTGTTGTTGGATTCAAGTACAAACACTTCTAGGATGAAAAAATATCCACAAGTTTCTATCGACGTTTTGAGGCCCCCCTTTTTTTTATTATTATTTTTTTATCGAGGCACAAACTACAAACCCTTCAGAAGAACTACTTTTCAAGGCTACAAGATGGTAATACACAGTTTTTTTTTAGTGTCAGTCAGAGTATTCCTATTGACTACTTATTCATCTCAAGCGCAAAAATAAAAGAGGCTGCCATAAGCCGATGGACCTTTTTTCAGTGAAGCATAAACTTTCTGCTGTCGATCCTTAACCCCTCTTATGTGAAACTCGTGTGTTTAACCAGATCCATTTACATAATATTTAACCCGATGATGGTGAGCAAGCTAAGCTGTTAGGCGCATCCAGCTTTCCAGTAAAACTCGCCATCCCTCGTTTCCCAGGCTGGGGCATCCCACTCATTCCCCGGTGAGTTGTGTACATCCAATGCGAGTTGTATAACAAGTGAATAATTCACAGGGTCTGCGATGGTGGCGGTGGGAAACCGCGCTTTCAGGCTCAGAATAAACACTGCACGAATTCAAGGGGCCTGAACAGACACGGCGTGTAAGATTAAAAAGCTATATCTGCCTGGTTAAAATTTCATTCACCCAGCGCAGACCTCTAAGATTCGCAAAAATGCGAGAGATAACCGAGGAACAGACTGATAACACAACATGCTGCTTTCTTTACACTTTAATTTGAGGACAGCCGGGCTTTTATAGGGTCAAGTACATATTGCCTACACAACTCAATTGAATTTCAGAGTCATAAACACAAGACGCAGATGGAAGGCAGAGTGCCCACCTGTCCGTCAAATGTTTAGTCAAGCATCCAGAATGGTGCAATTCTGCGGAGGCTCTGGTTGGATGCCTTAGCAGGACAAGTTGAAGAGGGACCCTAGATTACCCTGTTTAGAGGGTTCAGTAATGCACCTATTAATGATGCAGGGCTTGCCATGTCTCCCTCCCTGTCTCTCTCTCTCCTGAGAAGAGCTGAAAGGCCTATTCACCACAAAGTGACTCTAAATCAATCGTGCCAGGAAGGATTAAAGACAGACAAGCCTTTCTCTGCCTGTCCAGAGATATCCCCTCTATCTTCGCTGACACATCCACACTCTTTCACACTTGACAACAGTCTCCACCCTTACAGGACATGGCACAAAAAGAAACAAAGCAATGACAATGGCAGAACAAAAACTATTAGACATCCCTGACTAATTCCACTGTCAGATCTCTGCCATCCCAACAAGACTCTTCAATCAGCCTAAGGACCCACCGACACTTCAATTATGCATTTTGAACAAGTGGGAGAGCACCAGGAAGGGGAAATTCATCTCATGACTGGAGCCAGACACAGAGGGATGCCCTGCTTGCCAAAGTCAGTCAGAGGGAGTGAGAGCGTGGATGGAGACTCGGAGGGATGCAAAGGGAAATGGAGCCTGCAAGCCAAGTGTAGAGTACAAAGCACAGAGCCAAAGACCAAAGCCCTGGTCCAAATACAGACAAACCCTGCCATGGGAGAGCAAAGCTCCTTTACTTCTTCATGCTGGGGACGATTGCAGGGAAGGCAGCTGCCTTGTCTTACTGCTATCTCTTCCTAGTCAGCTCAGAAACGATGCTTAGAAACCCAGTGTGCTCAGTCCTTTAAAGAGATGAAGGACCATAAAAATCCCAGTGATGTTCTAATGAGGACAATGAGATATAAATACATAAACGGAGCTGATAACAGAGGGAGACGTTCCTCCACAAGGCGCTAATTAAATGTGAATACTGCCGCTTGCTGTTGACATCAAAGGTGCTTATGAAGATACCTTACGAGACATCTGAGTACAATAAAAAGTCGACGTGTTAAGAAAAATAAATATCTATTTACGTGAAAGCGGTGCTTTTTTATGGGCGCCTTTTCCCCCCCCTCCACATAAAGTGCCTCGACTGTAGAGGCACACAAACATTTGCCTCGTATAAATATCTCACTCCGGTCTGCCAGTGCAGCCATGCTGAAAATCCTCAGAGGCGGGCAGACGGTTGGACAGTCTCCCATCGAGTTGCACTAGTTGGAGGGCTTAATGAGGATGCTGGCTCAGCAGAGGTAGAGCATGGCCAGAGACTTGTATTTCAGGCAAGCTGGACACCCGACCAGTTCCCTGCATAGCACCTGAAGCAGAGGACCAGAGGGCTCAAGGAAATCCCTAATGCACTATATGAGAGTTATAATGTGCTGTAAGTAAAACAGAAAGCTGGAACACTGCGCTCAGCACATTTCTCTGATCCCTGTCACCCCTCCGTATCAAAATGAGCCCAAGACTCAATCTCACTGAGGAGGACAGCAGCTACTTGGACTTATATGGGGGCATCTGCTACAGAGAGTTTCCCAGCAGAGCTGTCCATATGCTTTAAACACCCACATCTCTTGTCCCCATTTCAGAAATCCACAAACAAAACAATAACCACCACAAACAAACAACAACAACAAAATAAATATATATATATTTCTAATGGAGACATTGTGGGATGAATAGAGGTAACCTTGGCTGGCTATGTTTATGAGATTGCCAGAAGAGCAAAACATGTCGTTACAAATGTATTTCAAGAGTCTGACAATTGTTAGCCTAAAATGAGGTGAAAAGCAGCCTTGGGATTTCTCCTTGGAAATGAGCGACGCTCTCAGGCATCGGAAGCACATTGTTACGGCTTCATCTACAGGGTCAGTGTGCCTGACCTTGTGCAAAAACAGACAGGCTGTTGGTTTCTCTGTGAAAAAGGTGATACTAAGTGTGCCTATGTTAATGCGCCTGTGTGAGTGCATACAGATGTGTGTGTGTACAGTAGGGTTTATTATCTCATTTTGCTTTAAAAAAACACGGTGTGGGCGCGTGGCCTTGCCGCAGGGCTGGTCTGAGTGCTGCGCAGCCCACCAAGATGTGACCTTATCCTGCACACACAACATTCATTAGAGACACTGAAGCAAGCATGTGGCCTAACGTTTCGCCACAATGTGAAGAAGGCTTACCCACACTCTTAAACTGAACAGGAAGGGTTTCGTTTGCCAACAGGTGACTGGAACCCAAAACAAGCATGAGGGTGTCAAGTAAAACCACGCAAAAGCACTTTGTGTCTATTCACAATTTGTGCTATGAGACGATTTGCGCATGGGTGGAACAAATTTTGAAACAAATGCATAAGAGTAAAACTGTGCACATCTATGCATATGTTTATTCCTGGAGCAGCGGCGCTGTGAATGGAAACACTCCTGTTATGCAATGTGAGGCATTATGCATCCCTGGAGGGATAGGGGGAAGATGAAGACACAAAATATGCACATCAGCTTAAGTGAAAACCAGAGCAACGGCCGGATGCATAGTGAGAAAAGAGCATATTTAGATTGAAAGACACATAATCAATAGTCATGCCACAGGGTACATGACTATTCCCCCTCACTTACTGTACAAAGGGCTTTTTAATATAGTCATATAGTAAATTATTCACCACTCTTTTAAAGACAAAACTAAGAGAAGGTACTGTAGAGGAAGAGGTTTGCTAATGTTATTTCCCCTTTTCATATGATGGTGATAAAGTAGCCTGACATTGTACAGCTAAAGCTTTTATTATTAGTCCTGTGCCCTCATATCTTATTTGTCCCCCAAATGTGCCTTTAATGCTGTAGGAAAAAAGCTTAATTCTGCCCAGGCATGTTGCATTGCATACTATGCTGTATTATGACAGAAAAGAAAACCTTTGGGAATATTTGCAGACTTGCTGGAATAAGGGTATTCAGCAGAACACAGCATCTCTCTCTCGAGTTTTCGGCTGCACAAAATCCTGGAAAACCGACCTTATTCCGTGACTATGTGCCACAGCTGACTTCATTTTGGAGATAATAAACTTGGAGTGTGAGAGAACACAGAGTGAAAACAAGACCTTACATTAACCCATACGGAGAGCCATTTTGTATTCATGGAGACGCGCCGTGTCCGCGGGCGCCACTTGAATGCTGATGATGCTCCGTCTGCATCTGCTCCTCACCCGGAGGAGAACGGGGGAGGGAGGTGATTGTATTTCACCTTTGGCATGACAGCCGCATCACCTGAGTGTTGTCTAAAGGCCAAAAAACCTCTGCTGATCCATCATTATGAAAACCTACTGTTGATGGTAAAAAGCTATTAACATAAAATAAAGCCTCGAGAGCTGTAGCATTAACAAAAATGACATTCTCAAAAGTACTTAACTTAAACCTGACTTTAAAACTTTTATTTTTAATGTGCCTAAAATTATATTCTTATTGCCATATGGCGAAGCCCTAGTCGGTGTCCCCTGTGGCTGTTGCCCGAGCTATCTCCCTTTATATTTCTCCCTCAGAATCCTGTTGCTTCTTTTTATTCATTCAAAAATAGCTCAAGTGGGATGAAGGAATGAGAATTAGAAGGTATTGTGTGCATCTTGGGCTCAGTGAGGGCATGAAACTTTTTATGACCTTCAGTCAGCTCTTGAGAACAGTAAAATCTGTATATTTTGTTCTGACCAAATTTGTGTCAGTTCACCCCCCCTTTGCATTCATAGTAGTAACAACATCTGATGGTCTCCACTCAACACAGCACGTTCTGTCATATACCAGTGTCCATTAAGCACGACATGATAATCTCCCACCACCAAACACATGCTGCTCATAAATACTGTCTTTGCTTTTTTGACTGGTGTAAAGGTCGGATTTTAGTGGCATTTTGATGGCACAGGAAAGCCTCCTTGACTGCCTCTGGCCTTATTCTTTTCCTCTCCTATCCACCCCTCAACGGCTCATTGGAGGCACCTTTACAGTTGACATGCTAATTAGCGCAGATGGGGAAATGAACTGTCTAACTACTATTTTCTGGTCAGCCAACCCCCTGAATCTCCATCCACCCCTCATCCCACTGCACCGGACCACACGGAGAGACACATCATTAAATGATAGAATGGCATCAATCCCTGTATTAAAGTTGTTGATTTAATCGTAGATGTATTATTCACTGTAAACCTCCTCTGGGTGTAAGGGGAGAGGAGGAAAGAAAGGACTCGGCGAGGGGGAGATTAAATGAGACTTCATTCGGGCTGTAATGTTGCACTGAGGATGGGGTAATATGACTCCATCTGTGACCTTCGCTGGTCAGTCATCAATCCACATCAACTCCCACAACTCCGCTTCCTGCCCTGAGTAAATGCTGAGTCAGTGCATTAAAGATATGTGGTTGTAAGCATCAGTAAAATAAGGTTAAACAGCATTAGTCCGCTATAAAGTATTTAAAAGATTCTTGTTTTCAGGGGACAGGGTAACTAGCGTGGATGACAAAGTGAAAATGGATCCTGCTACCAGTATAAGAATAAATCTGCACTAATTAGCTCTGCATTAAAGTCTGTCAGAAGAATATAAATACTCTGTACTCTCTCTGTGAGCTTGACATAGTAACCCTTTCAACATCATATATCCCAAATGAGTGTGTTAACAATAAGTTGCATTCTGAAGCAATCCAATAACTGGTTTAGCTGCAGTGTAAGGTGGGGTCTTAGCTGGTGCTACACCCCGCTTAAATATGTCAGACTACAGTAAAGCCACAGACTCATCCACCTCACCCACATCTCACGAGTGTGCATATTTTATCGCACTTATCTATGGATGGCTCCAAAACGCCCTGCAGGGACAGTTAATATGTGCAAAAAAAAAAAAAAAAAAAAGTACCTCAGTCATTCATTTTAATGACGACTTATATCATCTTCTGAGTCTGAGGACAGCCTTAGTCCTCTTTCTTATTTTAGCCATTGTTTTATACGTTTCTGACATTTCAGTGCTTTTTTTTCCTACAGTGTTTTGCATAGACACATAGATTATACATCTATCCACACAGTTAGTCCTCTGCTGGATTAAAAAAAACCCCCAAAAAAACAAGAATATTACTCTGGCTTTATCACTGCCCATGAACCATTATATTAGATTAGGCATTTATATTCAGCAAGAGTAGTGTTCACTGTTTTAATGCATGACTCCACGTCTGAATGTCTGAATGAGTTACTAAAGTAAGTGCAGGATTTGTAAAGTGTAGCTGTGGTTCAGGAAATAAGAAATAACCAGACGGAGAGACTGAAAAGATCACAATGAATTACTGTAATTTTTTAATCAGATCTCACATGCCATAATAGCGGGGTCACATCATCGCGGATGACGTTTCTTCTGAGCAAAAAGACCCTTCATTCACCACTTGAAATTGCAGAGCATGTTAAAATCAAGGCATGTAATATAGATTATAGACTGAATCATTTAAACTGCATGGTTTATTGCACGTGTGTGTGTGTGTGTGCCTCTGTGCGGATTGTACATGTGCATTTCACTTTCCAGTTGCCACCAGTGACCTCCACTCATGGCTTGAAGAATTCTAGCGCCTGCAGTGGAGGCCAGTCTGTCATCAGACACGAGTTCAAAGACAAAGCTAACAGGGGGATTAGTTTCAACAGAATATTGTGTGTAATTTCTGTACGTGATGGCCACACCGCTACAGTGGCTCTCAGTTTGGTCTTGAGCCAAAGCTTGAGTGACACTCAGGATGAGTGCAACCTCAAACATTAAATATGGTCATCCTCAAAAACTTTGACCTTTCCCCTTTTAGGCAGAACTGTTCCCAAATGTTGCCATCTTGCTTCAAATAATGTTAGCGCAGATCTACAAGGCTCAAAGCAGAGATATAAAAGAGTGCGATGGAGCCTTTTCAATATCAAACTCATCAAATATGGAAGAGTTCAATAAAGTCCAAAACCCCATATCCTAATTTGTTGGCCAAATTGACTTCTTTTATGTGGTGACAGCATAAACTGCAAAGCAGGAGAAAATTCACTTTCAGTTAGGAGTTGATCATCCGATACAAGATTTTTTTTTTCTTTTTAAGTTTAAATGTCACAAGATTAGATAAGATCAGATAAAATAAGATGATCTTGTTTACCCAGCATCAAATTGTCGTGATGCTGATTCCAGAGAAGGGCTGAGCGGGCTCTCGTGTGGTTAAACTCTACTCGCCGGATTTCACACAGGCAGACAAACCTCTGCTCCATCCCCCCCAACAAAACATGATTACAGAGTAACATGACGAGATACAAATCCTTTACACTGCTGTGTCTTCAGTAATCCCTGCGTGTTTGTGAGGCAGCAACCCTTTAACACCAACAAAAAAATTCGAGCGTGCATAAATTTGGAACTTCTGCTGCTTTTCTTTGGATTACTCACATGTTCTTTGCACAAATTGAACTTTGTTGGGCCATAAAGCAGCTAAACTGAGAGGCTCCATGTATGGTGCCTATAACCACTTTTTTTTTCCTGGTGTAAAGCTGGTAGTGCTGGTATGCAGGGGGTGAGGGTTCACTTAGGAGAATTGCGGGAGGGGTCACATCTAACTGTTACTTCACATGTAGAAGCATGGCAGCTAATCTTCAGATCAATTTACTGCTTATTCTCTAGTCTTTAGGCACGTGTGTGTGTCTGAATGTGTGAAGATCCCTCTCAGGCCTTCCTGCTTCCTAGAATAGAGAGGTGTATGTGACTATCAGGGTGTGCTACATGCCACTCTGGTTGCTTTTGTTAACAGTGTCCTCGTGGGAACACGGTGGGCCCCAGCTGATTTAGAGACCTGTCAAGCACGCCTGTGGTCCAGGTCAGTGTCTGGGGGGGTCAAGCTAGGTCAAGTCCCCGGAAAGGAAACGACACAAGTAAGCAAAAACTTTCAGCATTGTTTCCCGTTGAGCTGAGTTCTTCTTTCGCAGTCATTTAAATGGAAAATGAGCAGGGAGGAAACACTGCAGGCTGTAGGTTTTATGTGGGAGTTGACAGCTGACGGGTTCATCATTTGTTGGGTCCCCTTAGAATAGCAGTTATAAATAAATACCTGGAGTACAGCCTGTGAGTTTGGAGGAGTCGGGAAACTATGTTATTTTTTTTCTCTCTTCACAACCCAAAAAAAAGGTACACAGAGTTCTAAGAGATGCTGACCTAAGTTATTATACCCAGTCAGGCAATGTGGCGAGGCGTATAAAGAAATGCAGTTTTCACTTGGGGTGTTTTAAGGACAGGTTGACGACTGGGCTGTCCACCTTGATTTTCAAAAAGGGTTATTTTCAAAGATTCCCGAACATTAAATCTGTATCAGCCAAGGCCACGTAGGACCGCAGGGAAATGAAAACAAACAGAAGCAACGATCGAAGGACGTGTTTTATTTGCATTTCAGTTTGGTTGTTTTTGTGGACATTTGAAAGCCTACACATTTGTGGAAACAACAGGTGCATATGCATCTTGGATGTTCAACATTTATTTAAATTCTTACAATTAGTGGATGTTTCTAATTAAAAACTGAATTTGTTGTTTTAATACAAAAACTTCGAGCTATGCCCCGCTGATTATCTGATATTTCCTGAGGCAGACACTGTGAAGTGGGCTGGAGTAAACCTTTTGCCGGTCCACATATAAAGCTTTGAACTGTAATATATAAAGAAACTTACAATCAAGGTATGCTTAAATGTGCGTTTCAAAATCAGACGATACACTAGAAGTTATGTTTATATGAATAATCATGAAGGCTGCAATGCCAGATTTTGGAGGGAGGCTGCCAGGGAGCTTATTTCTCTCACAAGAATTGTTGAACACTTCTTTGCATTGATTACATCAAAATCACAGTCACATCAAAATACTAAACTAGATGGAGGTGATTTAAAAAAAAGGGGGCGGCAGGTTGATGGCTGTTAGAAGTTTTATGGACAATTGTGTTATGCTTTTCTCTGCAGATTATCTTTGTAAAGTGCATGTAGGCACGTTCGCAACACTACTGAACAGCAGCCTACCGTCTCTGATAGACCCTTGATGATCGCCTTGCATGGCAGTCTTCCTGTTTTTTATTGTCTCAGGTTGTAGTTCAGTCATAATTTGAGTTGAGACATTTCAGGTTCAAAGAAACCAATGTTTCTAATTCCAGGAAGGTAGGGATGAAGTCATATTTTTTGTCAGCTTTCAGGAGAGCAAAGAAAGTAAATGAACTTTTAAAATTGAGCTGCGCTGTGTCATGTCGCCGGCCATTTACAAGAGTTAGGAGAGGACACGAATTCCCAAACATCACATAGAAAATTAGGTGTACATGCCGGGTCAGTAAGACCAGGAGTCCCTCTGGCCCATACAATGCAGTAAGGTCAGCTGAAGTCCAACCAGCCACTGAGCTGATTGAGGTAGTTATATATAGATAGCACTGGCAAGCTATCTCATACAGGGGACCAGGTTGGGGCTCTGTCACAAGGCCTGCTGTGGTTTAGTGCAAGATCTTTATTCTAAAATCAGCCAATGGTGTAATGGAGCCACCCTTTTCCATGACATAAACCAGAACAATATTTCCCCTGTGGGTTCAGGAGATGAAGCGAATCAATGGAATAAATGGAGGATGATGATAAATTAACTAGAGACGGGCAGCGGAGAGTTTAAGAGGCAGATCTGAAAAGCAGGGCAGCAGGAGGCATGGTGAGGGGGGGGTTCAACCATTTAACTCGGTGACTCAAAGGGAACATGCCTGTGGGATTCAGGGTACATGATCTGAATAGCCCAGTATTTTGGAAGATGTTAATGTGAGGGGGGCTATGCAGTGTATGTGAGCAGAGGGTTTTCAGTGCAGAGGGGCTATGTGACCATGCTTTCAATGTCACGGGCAAAGGGAACATCACTCACACCAATGCACCAAGTGACATTAAGGATTTGTGGGGTCTTATTCTTGAAAGATGCATATTTTCTTAGAGCTATAGTTAATGTAGTCAACATTTAGAAATAACTAAATATTGTCAGTTACAGAGCAGTACATGTCTAAAGTTGGCACTGCCCTCGACTGGATTTGTTTTTTTTTTGGGGGGGGGGGGGATTCAGACCCCAATCCATTGACAACTCTATTTGGCGTTCTCCCAGAAAATATTGAATTAACAGCACACTGCTGAGCTCATTCCTTTGACCCGACAACTTATTGCATTAAATTGGAAGTTAAGTCTTCCGCTATCTTCCCACCAGGGGGTCTGGTAAGTTTTATATAACCTTAAAGTAGAAAAAAAAAAGAATTCACCACTAGGCCTATGCCTGAATTTTTCAATAATGATTTAATTAATATTCTTCCTTTCTATTAAAAAATAGCTCAATTTATGCTCACTCCTCTTTTACGTCATGCTTTATACTATATTTACCATAATTTGGTATACGCGCTTGGACATAAAACTGTTATCATCTCGAAAAACAATGAAAAAATGATTTTAAATTACTAGGCAAAAGTTTCCCTTGAGCAGAAAATTGTACTCATGCCAGGTCTTTATGAATCTTCATAAGCACACAGGAGACGAGCGGACAAGGAGAGACTGGAGGGAAATAACAGAAAGAACTGGCGTTTCTGGTGAGTCCTGAGGTCAGAGGCTGAGCTGAACACAGAAATACACACAGGCACAGTCCGCTAGCTATAACGAACTCAAGAACCACATACTCCAATCCAGCCCACTTTAATTTAAAGTTTAGACTGCTAGTTGTAACTTCACACAGTCCTCGTCTGCACAGAACCATCAAGATATGCACCATAAGCAAAATGTGTTCAAGGAGCAAAAGTGAGCAGTGGATGTAGAAGATGGAAGTGCGTTTTATGAGAACAGGTGAGCCTTAAGCGAGATACATGGAAAAAGAGAAATGTGCACTTTTTGATAGGCATAAGTACTGACTTTCAGGATGTGGGGGGAAAAGAAATGTACTTTTTAGTCAGACGATACAAGACAAAATGAGCGGTGATGCTATATTGTCAAAGAGTAATAGACCGAGTCCTTTTTCTTTTCACATTTTAATAGAAAATGCATTTCTCTCAGCGCAAACGGAAAGTGAGTGCTCGGTATATTTTTGACTGCACTTAAGTTCCATCTCATTCTTTCTTTGCCGGCTTGCATCACAAAGGGGATTTGGGATTCGTTGATTATGTCTGATTGATGGGCTTTCTTGTAATAAAAGCGGAAAGACATTCATTAAGCTTGATCTTGAAACTCCGGACACGCACTCATCACTTGTGAGTGCGGAAAAGGAAATTCCATTCATGCGCAACTCATAAACGAAACAGTAGAAACAGAAGCGCATAACCAATGAAGACTTTAGACACGCTGTCTACCATCCAAATGAAGCAAAAAAACATAAATGAATGACTAATTAGCCAATCAATCAATAAATGAATAACATAATGAACGTGTATGAGTCTGCGTGTTATGTAAACTGTATTCAAGGACTGGCAGAGTAACAGAGGAGGTTGAGCAGAGGTGTATCTCCCTAAATGTCAGGGATGATTAATTGACTTAAGCTACATCTGTCATCCATGCTGCTCATAGTTAGCTTGGTAAACAGACTTTCAGTGGTAATCCCCGTTAGCTGAGCACAAATAGGAGGGATTGAGGAAATGAAGACCTTGAAGGCAGCAAGCCAAAAGATTAAATGTGACTTGGGAGTTAAGATAGACTTGACTGAATGGGCCTCTTATGGTTTAATGACACTGATTGCCACTGAATAAAAGCAACACGTTTCACTTAGATGGTTACTTTCGTGTCTCTATGTAGCTAGAAAAGGTAAAATAAAAAATAGGCATATCTTTTTTTATTCTTTTCATCTGAGGTTTGGAGCAGACTGGTCAGTATGCAGGCTTCGTGTCCAAATGCTCCCTAGATAAGTCCTTCGCTGTGACTGCTGGGCTGAAGGGCAAATAAGGGCATTACGGTACACGACCAAGCAGCTGAAAACCTTCCCCGAATATCTACTTTTATATGTCAGTCAACTGGGAGGGCAAGAGGAAGCCTTTCATGTTCTGAAGGTTTCACGCGTGGCAGATGGTCTCCAGTCAGGATGAATAAAAATGAGAAAGAAGGAGTTTCTGAGAGGAGGAGGAGGAGGGCAGCTCAATTGTTTTGAAAAGTAAAGCTGTCTTCAGCATGGCCAGAGACCACCTTTTTGTGATCATGTCATAAAATACGCATTTCCTTAATTCCAGAGCGTTGCTTGGATAAAAAAATACATTTTTCCCATGATTAAAACGGGGGTAAAAGAAATTACCTTTCCCAGATCCTCCCTGATCTTTGGTTCTTTGGTCCAAACTTCACGACATCACAGATAAAGATTTTGGCTGGTGTGATGAAAGATCTTCTGTTATCTTTTCCACCCACCAAACCTCCTCTGCACATGCGGATATGTTTAATCATTTGGAGGCAGAGCTATAGACCAGACAAGCTAATATGCTTTAGCAGAGCCTCAGAAATGGGATGAGAACAATTACGAAGAAAGCCCCATTTTTCTGCTGCACTTTGCTCCTGTCATTAGTAATAAACATAGAAACTGGAGCCGAAAGTCCGCGCCATGAGAGGAAACGCACTGATTTGACCTCTTTGCTAAATTATGAAGAAATAATGCTTAATTAAATTGAGCGGCTCCACACTATTTTCCCCAGCAGCCTTGCCCTGCTTTCCTTTCTCTCAAGTCGCAGAGTCACTCCTCCAAAGGCAATAATCGCTTCATTTTACAGTGCTCTTGATTAAGATCCTCCTTGAAAGGTTAAGCTGCGTCCCGTGTCACCTCAAGAGGGATCTGCTATAATGATGGTATAGGCCTTTCAAATGATCTGATTGTGGCCAATGTAATCTTAACACGGACAAAAAGCCTCTTAAATAGCAGTTGACCCGGAGGGAGAGAGACGGAGAGAAGAACTGAAGGAGATTGAGACAGTAAAAGAGTCAGAGATGGATAGAGATAGAGTGTATACGGTGTGTTGAAACAAAATTGCAAGAATATCAGATGGTGATTAGTCAAGCGTTCCTATCTCAGCGTGTCCCCGAGGTTTCGAATGATGTCAGAAAGAATTCTCATTAAATCAGATCAATACGGGATTGGCTGTTTGTTTATTCACCAAGAACACAGTGAGACAAAAAGGGTTTTTTTTTTGTTTTTCCAAGGGTTTTTGCTCCCAAAGAATTCAAATGGCTTCACCGAACACTTCATTTCTATCACAAAAGAACGGGTCTTTTTAAGAACGCTTTGTTTCATACCTGTTCAAACACGGGCAGCCGCTTAAACGTTCGACAACGCAATTAATAACATATTTAAAAGATATTAAAAATGATCATCTGCAGCCTGACAGATGTTGCTGAATAACTCAAAGCGCGCATGTCACACTTCAGCAATGCTGGCAGTGACTTTTATGCAGGTTCATTTAATTGACTCAAAAGGAAACAATGAAACATTAATATTAATTGCGGCACTGTTATTTATGTGGTTTCGGAAAAAAAATCAAAACATAATAACTTTAGCACACGGGAATCTAATGCACAACAAAGCAACAAATGTTTAAGGGAAATAAGGAGCAGATCTGCGTGCAGAGCACATACGCCTTCGTTCTTATTCCCGCTGCGCCGCTGAGTAAATGAATGCTGTGATGTTTTGTCAATGTGTGCAGAATTTAACCCCCCTGACTCACCAGCTTCATTAAAACAAAGATTTCCTGAGGCACTATCACTGAGTTTGGCCTGGCAAAAGAGCGGTAACCGTGAAGCCCGGCAAAGAAGAGGTAGAGTTGAGAGAAGCTGAAGGTGGCTGTTTTCAATGCATATATATTATCTTTTTAATTGCAGCCCATCTCCATTTCTGGAAATTATAGATGAAAGTCAGGAAAACGCATTTTCAAATGTGCATATTTCAAATGAAACTGGTTCCATCTGTGGGGAGGGGGAGAAAAAAAAGCTATAAAATAGTTCATATCTTTATCACAAGAAAGAGGCTTCAGAATTGGATTTGTGTGGTACAAGTGCTGAGGGCAGAGGACGGAGATTACACACGGAGAAGTACTTAACATGTGCAATTACTGTGGAACCTGAGCACTATTGTGGCGCTTCGGTGTGTGTGTGTGTGTGTGTGTGTGTGTGCGTGGATGATGAATCCTAACGTGGCTTCTTCAGGAAACCAGGCAGGAAGTCGCTGCTTATGGACCCGACAGAAAGTCCTGCTCAGAAAAGATAAATTTGTGTGCATCGCAGTATGTATGGAGAGTACACTCGAGGGGGAGGATTCACCTCATTTGACACCCTTATTTGCCGGTCAATAAAAGGTCATTTCATAAAAGTACAACCAGAAACTTCAATCAATATCAAGCAAGAATCGAGACTTTGAACCACTGAAGCTGCTTCGGGTTCTTTGTTTGTGAAGGTTCGGCGGCAGAAAAATGCCCGAGAAAGAATATTCAAATCAAAACGGCTTTTAGCATGAAAATGCTGCTAAAGGTGACAGGGGAGCGATCCTAATTATGTGATGTAGAGATGTGATATTTGCTTTGAAAGCAGAATTAACAGCACACGGTCTGATGCAGTCCTTTATCATCCAATTGCATGGACGCTAACAATACGGTGGCTGATCTGAATTAAGAAACAGACTCTCATTACCCTTTTTAAAATGGGTTAATTGCACTGGCCTTTGCCGGTGTCAAATGCTGCAAGCCGATATAGAGCCGGTCAGAAATACGCCTTTTTAAAAAGCGATTGGCGTGTTAAAATATGCACATGACCTTAAGCCTCAAGGAAATGTAGCTGATAGTCCAAATGCTGATCCCGTGTCAGAGCAAGTTGTCTTTGGAGGTGGGATTCCTGCTCTGAAGTCAGAGAGGCAGCTCCCTTTGTGCTGCAGGTTAACTGGCTTTTTGCCTCGCCGTGGAAGTCGGGCGGGCGGCCACTGCAACGGAGGGCAGGTTCTCCCCGTGTGAGGTCGTATCTATTAGGAGAAACGGGAGCCATCATGATTGACGAGTTGCTCCACTTCATCCATCAGGCCTGGCACACACAGGCCTGACACTGCCATATCCCTCCCATGTGGCCTGGACTGCTACAACCCTGAGCTATATTTGCTAGCTGACATTAAAGCCTTGCTCTTCCCCAACTATCTAAGCTTCCCTCCTCCCTCTCTCGCTCTCTCTCTTCTTCCATGACACTGCAAATCTATGGCTACCCTATCCTGTGCTACTTTATTACAGCGGCTTCTACATTACAGCATCTGATGACTACCCAAATTCTTAGAAGCAAGAGCAATTTAATGCAGAACCGCTATGGTTTTCTCCTCACTCCACGGCCTCCCGGTGGCTCACACATCACACACGTACAGCGCATTTGCAAAGTAATCGATACACCCAGGAAAATTTATTATATGGGCAAGGAGCTGAAGTCTACGCCACCATTTGATTTCCTGTCATAAAATAATTACAAAGTACAAAGCTGACATTATGCAGCAGATATACAGTCAAATGTTTCCATTTTTAGTTTGGGTATTCACTTTTTCAACTCTTTTTAGTTGTGCTGCTCTTCAATGAGAGATGCCGTAATTTTCGTCCAAAGGTAATTAAGACAGAAATAAGGCAGCCGCTGGGATTTTAGGGGGATATTGATGACAAACAGAAAATGATAAGATGACGCGAAAGAGAGCGACAAACAGACATGAAAATGATTCCCATAACGTTGGAGTCATGGAAGCTGCTTTATGAGAGTCGTTATCCGTCTGATGAGAGCTGTCTGGCCTGTTTATTTCCCCGTCCTGTCTTCATCTTCATTAGAGTGTACTTGGCTGTTGATCCATGCTGTAATTTTAATTAAAACCCATAAGTAAGCAAAGCAGAGAGCGGCTCGGCTGTTGAAAGAGATTTTTCCCTCTTTTTTTTTTTTTTTAAAGCTGGGGAGTCTGCAGAGGCAGAGAGCCTCTTCACAGTGGGGAGCCATGAATAACAGGGGAAAGAAAAAAAAGACGACTAATGTTACTTTACATTCAGGTCATGCCCGAAAAAAATCTGCAGTGTGCACAGCTCACCTTGAACCTACAATTAAAAACTCCAAGTGCAAGGGCAACTGTGTTCAAACTGAGAATCCTGGTTAAATATTCTCCAGCAACACACAGATCACACACACGGTTAGTGCTAGGCTCACAAAAAAAAATAAAAAAAAAATACAGAAAATCGTATAGCATGAACTCAAACATGCAGCTGCAGAGCGAGTTGTTTTTGAACTGAACTGAGCGAGGAGCTACAAGGTCTTAAGTGATGTTTTATGGATTGACATTAAGAAGCAGACAGCTGTAAAACACCCAGCTTAGGAATGCTCACACTTCACATATTTAGTGAAAGCTTTTGCTAAGTGCAACATGAGGGACGTTCAGCCAAGCAACAGGAAAAAGGTCCACTCCGGGGACCCTTGCATAATTCTTGTGCATAATTTCCCTGTTAAAATCTTCCTGCATCATCTTAATGTGGTGTAATTAATGAGGACAACTTTGCCCTGGCTAATTGAAAATCTGCAGAGTCAGTCTCCCAATGGAAGCAGAGAGAAAGTGAGTGAGGAAGGGTATAAAGAGAGAGAGAGGGGGAGAGATTTTAACATATCTTTATCCTTAAATGAACTCAGCTAAAAGGCCCTTGCAGTATATATGGAAAGCTCCTTCTGTATTCGTCACCACCTGAACAATATATTCTCTAAGGCTTTTTTTCCAAATCCAATTTGAGATGGCATCTCTTGCCTCGGGCTCGGTGTTTGGGTTGTAGCTCACACACTGACTGCGAGAAAAAAAAAAGGGAGGAGCAATTATGATTCGGTGAGGCAAGATGAAGGGCTGGATAAAAATAAAGACTCTTAGTTTAGAGACACCGCATGGGATAAATTAAACCATGTGACTTCTGTCAGGAAAACTCCTCAGATGGGCATGTCACTTTCTCTCTTCTAATCTTACCAGTCTCCTACACATTGCTGTGTGTTCCCTGTCTTTCCATTCATCTTATCAACGGACCGTTGAGCCGACAGTCTGGGTGATGAATAATGACTGTCAATACTCCTTGAGAGACAGGTGGAACGAGTAGCCCATAAATATTCCGTTACAAGAAGATAACTTCTCCTTCATCTCCATGTGTAAACACTTACCACTGGATTTGGCTATCAATGTCGGCAATGCACTCTCTTATTCGTTCCTACTTCATAAACTTAAGCTCTACTTATCTGGATTTTGTGGAAACGGAAATGTTTCCACTTAAATTTGTTATGACAAGAATTCTGATAAATGCACGCAGGGATCGAATAATGGATGAGATTTCCACGGACGCGCCTGAATGTGCAAGCTCACCCTGTAAATTTAGGAAAAAAATGCAATAAAAGAAAATCGAATTCAGGTCCAATTCATATTGAAATGAATTTGCGACTATCACAATGTCCATTAGTCGCATGCCCCGTCATTTCATCTTGACTTATATAGTCATTACAGGAGTGAAACACTCCATTTGGCATTGTTGTGCACACTTAATTTTCCTCCTGATTGAGCCTGCCTATTAGTGCTTTCCAACCTCAGCACGGCACACCAGGGACAGAGGATTGCTGAGGAAAATGCACAAAAAAAAAATAAGATTGCAAGCCAGAGCCAGCTAAGCCTCTGGGGGTCGGGCACACGCTTCCGCTTGTGGTTAATTAACAGTATATCTGAAATGATTTGGGTTAGTATTTTTGGTCTTTTTGCGGGAAGAAAACTTTATGGTTTTGAATAAAACATGCAGTGTACCTTATCGCGATCGTACAAAGACCGGCGGAGGCTAAGTGGTGCTGCAGGGAAGCAGTTCCCGTTTCATTTGTGCCTCTGTGCCGCCGATGCATGCACATTAGGACTGCAAGTTGAGATTCAGAAAACACTCCGCCTGTCTTCCTGCGTGCCAAATGCAGAGCAGACAGTGTGGCCTGATGAAGAATCACCTGCTGTTACCTAACAGTCCCTCCTAACCGCGGATTCAGCGCATTCAGCTGTTAGGTGCTGGTGAATGATAAGGCACTGGAGGCAATAACTGCTTTCTGCTACATCATCTCTCTCTCTCTCTGCTGCTATTAGACAAGCCGGACTTCAAAAAACAAGACAAAATTACATCTAAATTGGCATCTTTAGACTGTTTTCTGCTGCACAGCCTTGCAATGTTCCGGCACTTCTCCTATCTCTTTATCATGCTGGGCTGAAAGGTGTTTAGATCCCTGGATGAAGACTCAGAGTCTGTAGGCTGAACTGCTGTAGCAGAAATGAAAGAAAGATAGAAAGCAAGAAGATGATAGAGGAAACAAGGGAAGAAAATGTCTCAGCGTACAAATAATTGGTTAGACGTGGAGATGGAGGGTGTGTGTGAGAGAGCTCTCCTCATCATTACTGTGGTTTGACTTTTGTTATAATGAGATCTCTTGTAATCAGTAACAAATCAGATCCTCTGGGACGCAACAATGAGATTAAATGGTTGGACTAGCCACAGATGATAAAAATAGAAATTACAGCTGCTTATAGATGATATATCTGTATTTTTGTCATCAAAATTATTGTGATTATTCTGAACACATGACATATGACACATGTTTCTTCCTTTTTTTCCCCTGCTGAAGTTTTTTTTGGGATGGGTGGGCAGGGAGTGTGGTATATGCCCCTTGAGGCAATTTGTGATTATGGGCTTATAAATAAAAATTGACATATCAACGGGAAGCCAATGCGCACCCCCCCCCCCCCCCCGCCCAATGCGCATTGGTTAGACCTTATTAAAATGAAAAGATGAGCACTCCCAAGCAGAGTGCAACTAATCTGTACATTAGACCCAGCAAACCTGCTTGGCTCTCTTCTCATACTAAGCCATTTATAAAAACACACACACACACTGCAGATGATGGTGTGCATGTAAAATAATCTGCGTCTACACGTCAAGACTCTATTCTTCTCTGTGGCATCGCGATCACAGCTGTACAGCATAGATAATTGGGTTGTAATTAGACGGGAACACACCACAGGAGGTCATGTAGTGCTAAAGTTGGCGTATAGCCGCTGGAAACACTGTAGCTGTTCTACATGATTGCCTTTCAAGGGTAGTCTTACTATAGACAACAGAAACATGCACTGATGTATGTTGGCATACGTGTGCAAACGTACACACACACACTTGAATAGATCCTTCTGTTAGTAGGCCGTTAGAGGAGCTCGCTTGGACACATCACTGCATTTGGTTTCCACATCTTGCCCTAAGGGAGATGGCGCCTTGCCAAGCTGCTCACTTCTGAAATATTAAGGCTAGGACCCATTGTGTGTTGCTAATTCAAGAAAGTGTCAAGAATGGACAGAAAGGGAAGGTAAGAATTATGTTCCCACGTTTTTTTCGCACTCAAAGTTCTTCACCTTTCATCCGTGCACGGAGGATGATAACATACATCCCAAACGAGATGAAATAAAATCCTATCACATCCTAGACTCTTATTATCCTCCCTTTAATTTAGTTTGCCTCAGTAAACATGACTGCACAAGCATTTACATATTCTCAGATGCATGAAGTCATACTGGAAGTGTCAAGGAATGGCCAAGGCTTGTAAACAAACTGAGGGCCAGAGTGTAGGCAGCAGATCTCCGGCTCTTTAATTCTAACAATGTGACACAGTGAGGACCTGCAGGGGGCTAACCCAGCTGCCTGATTGCTACACAATCTAAAATGTCTGAAATATAAACATTTACTTGTTGTTCTGCCGGTCGGTACCCCATGTCGCTCTCATCTTTAAAAGAACGGGTCATTATTAATAACCACGGCTCTTGTAAAAAGAGATCAGGTCAGAAAAATGGTAAATGAAACTGAGAGCAAGAAAAATATCCATTTACCAGAACTTTTTTTGCAGATCTCACCTGCACCGACAGCATACTCACTTCTCTGCTATCTGCCTGCATGGGCATCAATAATTAATGATCGTGCCTCTGCTCCTGCCTAGTTATATTCCACTGCAGGATAACTACCACTATAGGGAGCCTGCTAGAGTGCTCAGTTTTTCTTTTTTTTTTGTTTTTAAACTTTATGTTTATCATAATATTTCATTATACTCGTTCCCACTGGAGTGATGAGGTTGCAAGAAGCAGATGCTCGGTAGTTGATATCTCCGCTGTTTTGTTTATTCACAAGAGGATGGGTATATAAAAGGTGATTTATATTCCGGACAACGATAAGGTAAAGCCCCTTAGCAGCCCCTGCTCTCGCCAAGAGATAACCAGAGGCTGGATGTGAAGAGCATCCCTTCTAGTGCAGAAATGTTGGCTGCCTAGGAAACTCAGTGATCTGTGGAGCTCCGCTCTCGAGAAGAATGATCAATACACTCCCATCTTACTATTTTCTCTGTGAAGCTCAAAGAAATCACTATCCGCTGCACCGACACAGAGGAGGTGTGAAGCGAAGGCGGATAGCGGTGGGCGGTGAAGGTGGTCAATTCAATTATCCTTCTGTCAGAGCACATTTTCTATTCTAGACAGCCTGCAAACCACCTAGGAAAAAGGAATGCCAAATACTGTGGACTGCTTTAAATGTTTCTGAGAATCAATTACATATCATCATCTTTATCAAAAGCCATTTGAATGTGAATTTATATGAGGATTGAACTATTTGTGATACAGTGTGAATTAAACAGGCGTCAAAATCTAATTTTCAATGGATATAAAATGTTGACAATGCTAATTTCTCCGGAAGGTTAATAGGATACTTAGTTGCAGACAAAGTCTTTTCAGTATATGCCTCCAGTTATGTCTCTTTTAGAGAGTGTGTGTGTGTGTGTGTGTGTGTGTGTGTGTGTGTGTGTGTGTGTGTGTGTGTGTGTGTGTGCATGTTTGTGTGTGAGTCACTGAATGACATGGACGGCTGTGCTGTGTGATAACAGCAAATGCTGTGGAGGAGGGAGGGTAAGGTGTGTCAGCTAAAAGCACATGATGACTGAGTCGGAGAGAAAAAAGTTCTGGTGGATGACATGACCCAGACTCAGTGTCTCTGTGCTGGGAAATGTCATGTGAAATCCAAGACACAAGCAAACCTTATTGCTTGATTATCAAAGACAGAATGAATCCAGATCATTTATGAACCAAAAAATATCAATTTCTGGACAATTTCTGGAACAAGAAACAGTCTGGACACAGAAATAATAGGTTAACTTTTATGTTACACCCCAAGGGCACCCAGTCAGTTCCTTACTTTAGTTTTGCCATACATAATTAGTCAGCATCAATCTGTAAATATCGCTGTACAATGCAACTCATTTTGTGACAAAAGGCTCTAATTTCCTTTTTCGGAACATCATTTTCAGTCAGTCATGACTTTGTGCTTTTAGGGTTGCAAAATGCCAGGAATTGTTGGAAACTTGCCATGGGAATGTATGGGAATAAACTGGGAATTTAGAAAAACTTACTAGTTAAAAGGGAATTAAAATATAATTGGGGATTAAAACAACCAGATTTTATGCAAGTACACTTGAATATCTGCTATTCCTCAATCACATGCACACAGCACACTGCTTACTGCAGGGCCATTGCCCCCTACATGCACTGTGAATTATGAGGTTAATATATCTGATGTGTGGCGTTAATGTGTAACTTTCAATTAGCACATGAAAATGCATTCATACAGTAGATAGCTAGCTGATGTTTAGATTTAGGTTAGATGCTAAATAAGCTATAGCTAGCATCATTTCAGTGACTATTTATCATGATGCTAGCTTAGCCCCAATTACTAACTTCCGAAATTTACTACCCCTTTGTAACAGTAGTGCTTTTTACTTTCATGATTTAATCATTTCCCAGAACATGTTTGGTAATGGGCATTAATGTCAGTTCTGTTGGCTCGGATAGTGTGTACATGACAGACAAAGCGGTTCATTCATTCACTGCAGAAGGACTAAGACTTCCAAATCTCTATCTCTGAATTCCTTAACAACTACCATGAAAAACAAGCCACTGAAATTTAAAATGATTACAAGCAGCCTAACATTTTGCATGCTATTTTTATATGCTGGAGGGGGAAAAAAAACATTTATCAAGCTGATTTCTGACGTCTAATTGAAGGTGAAGACAGCAAAAGCAGCAGCGTTAAAGCAGTACTCCTGACACTCAAATGTTATGTTTAGCCCTGGTGTTCTAGGAAAATGTAGAATTTTCTTTTTTCCATAAAAACTGATTTTCAGCTGGAGAAATCTCGTTTTCGAGCTCTTGTCAACTTTGACAGGGTGGATATTAACTGAAAATCAAAAAATATGCCACCAAACGGGAAACCAGATATGCCAGGTGCAACAGCAAATAAATGTCTAAAGAGCTTTTAAATGATCCCAGATGAATATATATGTGTCTCATCTAGCCGATAAATGATCAAAAGAGGAAAACACATGGGGGTGTGTCCGTTGAATAAGGGGCATAAATCAACATCAAAGAGGAACACATGCTTTTCAACAACGCTTGGCCGTTGGTGAAAGCGTGCATGGTGGTAAATGAATATGTTTTTCCATTATGTGCAATCACTCTCTCGAATCTGACTAACAAATGAAGGTGGAAAAAGTCACACGGAGGTAATGATACTAATAACTGTAACAAATATGATGCTGAGGTCGATTTTCAAGCAGACGCTAATCCAGTCCAGGCTCCCTGTACTCCATCACGGCGAGGTCAGCGTTGTTTAACCAATAATGTGGTGCACATCAGAGAGGAATACTGAGATATACAAAGGAGAGGGATGACTGGTAATACATCTGACCGTGATGGAGTCCGCTGTAAACAGTATTTCGCAATGGCTGTTGACGTAGATCTTTTGCTTCCCCGCCACATTCATATTGTAAACACCTGTCTCTCCTCCGCTCTACTCCTCCCTCCACTGTCTACATACGGGGACAGCTCGTCATCCAGTGAAGGCTTCTCTGCTACGGTAGCTATCAGCTCTGGCTACATCTCATACTCCATTCGGATGCAGAGTAAACATCCACGCTTCATGAAGCCTGGTTAAACAACATCTGGTATTTTGGCTTATTCTCCAATCAAAACAGAAGGATGACACAAGAAGTTATTGTTTTTAATCAAAGACTGCTTGCTGCATACAACGCCGAGTTTTGATTGAAACACGCTGCAGAAATGTTTGTCACCGTTTGTGGTTCTGCAGAATTAGAGAGTTAGAGCTAAGAACTACTTAACAATACATTTAGTCAAAAGAAATTTATTTCAATCAACCTATTGATTAATTGGCTAACAATTGCAGCTTTAGATGCAGCAATATTTTATTAGCGACATAAGAGTCTACATGCTAGCAGTACACGTGTACAGCAGATGTGTGCTTGATTAATTAAGCAACTTTAATTTACTGATTTTTGAGACGATCGATGAGGGAGACACGTTTGCATTTAGCTAGATGTCCCTATTTGAAACATGTCTCTCGAACACGTCATGGTTATTTGAACATTACATTTCACCAGTTAAAAAAAAAAAAAAAAGAAAGATGAACTTAAAAAGGTGTCTATTTTCACCTTCACCAAGTATAACATTTGAGTACGTGTGACTGTGTTTCTTCGTGTTTGTCTGTCTCCTTGTTAGTCAGCTGGTGATGTTCACACCTATTTAGAGTCAAGCAGAACCAGATCAGAAGGTACAGTCTGATCTCTCACCCACAGAAGATTGTTAAAAGGCGTACAACAAAGCAACCGCACGGCAAACAAGCATACACTGAGGAGGAACTGTGGTGGCAGGGAAGTGTTGATCCAGAGACTGCAGAGATAACAAGGGAAGGAAGGAGGACAAATGCAGCACAAGGCACAGTAGGAGTAAACTAACAAATATTGTGCTTAGCTTAATCCTTGGCCTTGACGCAGCATGTCTACTGAGCCGAGAAGGTAAAGTTAAAAGTCTAAAAACAAAGCAGAGGTTCCCTGATAGCGAAGAACGTTCTCCCACTTACTAATCGCTCCAGTCAGAAAACAAAAAGATTCCATCTGCAGCTGCAGGCACCGGTTAATTGAGGAAACAAATCTCTCAGCAAACCATTCTCCTCAGTCTCCACATAATGAAATTCTCCACCTAAAATTGTTTATTTGCCTGCCCTGACCTCTCTCACTCTTCATTTCCAGTGTAATGGAATAGCCTGTGGTGGGAAGAGTGTGCAGAGATGTGGATAATATCAGAAGATTTGCCACTACTGCTGAGTCCGGTCCTGCTTCTTGCTACACTATATGGCCACTGGAGCTGATAACCTAGGTTGCTGCACGCGAGGCGGCACAGAAAATATCAGTTTGCTCTTCATGCTATTAATACTTAACCACCAACCTGCACTCCAGTAGAATTTGACAGATTAAGAAACGGTCCACTTTGAGCCATGGCTACAGGGTGGGTTTTGCAAGCTTTAAAATCTACAGCAAAGGCTAACCTTTACAAGAGACTACAGTGTAAAGAAGGTGTTTAGTACAGATGTTCTAATCACGGCGTGACATTTTGAGGAAATACCCCGTAGAGGTCCATTTTCCTAAATGATCAGAATGAAAATGGTTTGAGCACAAGGCGCAGCTCGGCCTAATAATTGGAAAAGTGAGGATGAGTCTGGCAGAGTAAAATTAAAATGATCAGAACGTGCACGCGCGCGTCAGGCGTACACATTGTCTTAATTACACATGAATTCGTTAGCTGCTCCGACTCGGTTTTATCTGTTTTGTTGTGCTCGCTGCACCAAGCCGACGCGAATGAAAGGAAACAATAAAAAAACCTCCTTTGAAGGTTGATGAAAAATGCTCAAACCTCAGAAGGAGTGAGGAGAGATTAAGGCAGGCTGCTTTCCCTCATAAATCAAAGCTCATCACATCCACCAGCCACTGCTGCAACAGGTGTCTTTCCCCTCCCTTTCCACGGCTTTAGCATGCAAATAACCCTCCTCGGAGTGGTCTTGTTTATCAAGGAATGTCTCTAGATTACCCACACATTTAAACAAGTGGTGTGCAGGGCATCTCTCAAGTAGGCCACTCTCAGACGCATCCAGATGCAATGAGAATTTCGAGAGCGCTCCTCTCTGGAATGCGGCGGCTTTAGACATTCTGCTTCATCTTACATACTTCCCTTACGACTGCAAAAGTGACAGGCACATTTTAAGGAGGGAGACTATCACCTGTCGTACTCATCCAAGGGCTGAGTACATTCGCGCCACGGCGTCACGCCCATCTCCTGCCTGCTTTGTCCTCTAATTGTCCTCAAACCTGAGAGTTTGGGCCGGATAATGGCAGGAGTGACAAGTCTGCTGTACTGCCCCGTGTACCACACAGGTGATGCATCTAAAGAGCCCCGTCGTGTTGCGGCTGTGTCACTGCAGGGCGGCTGCCAGGAGATAGCAGGCCTATCTGGTTTAGACAGGAACAAATGAGGCAGAAGATAGAGGTAAAGCTGATCTGTGCCATCAGGACCAGGACTTATCGCTGCATCCCGGGGCCATTTCAAACTGATGTCTACTGATTATAATAGCTGCTTCCGTGGCAATATTTGTGCCAAATATATATATTTGCACACACAAATCAGTTCAGACTCAGGCATAATTATATTTCTATAAGTTATGATCACATGAGGGGAGGGTGTTATTAGTAAAGCTGCTGATGGAGAAACCATTTGTTCCTCTTGAGTGGCATGAGTAACCCCCAGCTGTGCACTACATGACCTGCATGTGATTGGGTATCTGCAGGATAATGAGCCGGTGCATATGACATAGGAGACGGTAGCTGAGGGGGGGTGCATGATTGACGCCACAAACCCGGCTTCTTTACTCTGGAGAAAGTGGTGCGTAGGAAACAGGGAGACCTCGAGGGTAATCAACAGGACAAGGGGACAGAATAAGGCGAGGACGCTCTGATCGATAGAGGTGACAAAGGTCAACATTGATCTGTGATAGGCAAATTGAATCCCTTGCTGGGGTCACATACGTTACATTTTCAAATATGCCATTTGCATTTTGCAACGCATGCTTATTACGCCTGTAATCTGCCTGTCTGTTAGCTGCTTACCTCACGTGACCTGATTTTTTTCTTAACGATGTGACACTAATTCACTGGCAAAGCTCCCGTGGACCTTTGTCAGCTTTAATCACATATTACTGAGAGCAGCCCCCACCCCCCCCCCCCCCCAAAGGCTTGCCAGATGCCAACTTACGCTAACCAGAAGACAAGAAGAAATTAATTAGTAACAACTACTAACAAAGAAAAGAGCAGTTTAATAAAGAATGAATTTCCTTAAAAGATGGCTGCGTGCGTCATGTTAAATGCCAAAGCTGAATCAAGGTTTCACTCACTTACTAAATCAAATAACGCACCGCAACCCGTTTGAAGAGATTTTCAGGAGGAGATCACCCAGTTTGCTCGTGCTTTTTGTTACCAGAACAAACAAAAAGGTTCATTTTTCTCTGTCTCTGTTTTGTGACCGCTTTCTGTCCCCTGTGTCTGCGCTATAAAGAATAGGCCATATTAAAGGTGAGGCAGAGACAAAGGTCTAAATTGTATAAGAAAAACGCACTGCACCGTGAAAAAAAAAAAAAAAATGCCAACCTACTTCCTCACCTTCCTGCTACCACACCATCCTCTTTCAAAGACGCTTTTGTTTGGCGTGCCGCTCTGACAGTCACACACTAAAAAGAACAATGGGAGGTCAGCAAGCTGAGAGCCAGCGGAGATGTATTATCTGAATGACTACAATAAATGGTTAGATGCACAGTCAGTTATGGCTGTCAGTGATGGACAGTATTAAAGCAAAGCCATTAAACGGAAACGTCTTTTCATCTTGGGTACGTACAAACAGCAAATGCAGCTTTTCAATGTACATGAATTCGAAGCCACGGGTATGAATATAGATGGGCTACACTTTCCTGACCTTGACTGCCTTCTTAGTATACTGGAAGTCAAGTGGATGCATTATGCAAACACACAAATATGTTGACGGCAGAATGCAAGCAGCTCTGCGCTAATACCCCCGTGCAAAGCCTCCGAGCTCACACTCTTCACTGGCGCAAACCTTGTGAATCTCTATGGACACGTCAGCCTTCATGTGAGCTGGACTCTGATATAATGAAGATCTGGATACCTGCACCTGCACCTGTTCATCTCCCTGTAACCAGCGCTGATACAGGCTGTTTCAAAGCTTGTATTGATGTTTTGTTTTTCCTTCTTAGCGGACCACAGCCGCTGCAAATAAATGTGTCTCTGAATGAAGTTATTCTCGTCTCACCAATGAAAATGCAAACTGCTGATCACAAAGGAACGCTATGGGCGATAAAGCTGACCGCCTACCGCAGTTAATATGAAAAACAGCTAGATTCCTCGGCCAGAGTACATTCTAAGGCGATATTGGATCTGCAGCTAAACCAGTACAGTAGGCATGCGTGAAATGTGATTGCTTCTGAGGAGGATTTTGCACTGTAATCACAGCCCTCTTCATCTGCTTACTTTGACCTGAAAAAATAAAAGAGAAATGGTCAAGCTGGCCCGATTTCTTAAATGTTTGTCATCTACAATCACACGTCCAAGTACAGCGGTCGTTTTCACGAACAGTGCCACAGGTGTCTGTGATGATCCATATAAAAGACTTATGGACTCTGCCAACCAATTTCGGATAAAATATGACAAGACTACAGAGAAACCCCTTTATCTCTCACAGACCATGGAGGAATTAAAGACAGAGTCAGAAAATGCTGCAGGACAGTATCCTTTCCCCTCACATCTCTTTTGCAAGGTAAGCACTTCAATGAAAACTGTAGTGTTGAGGGGTTTGAAGATGGCAGAGCGCTTTCCAGCTAAAGCAAACAGAGATGTGCTTTCATGTGCCAATTACTGGGCTCTCAATAATATTGACAGAGACAGGCAAACAGACATTTCAGCCTTCACATCAGTCAGATGAGGGCTGCCTCTGTCCTTGTCTTTATCACACAAAACCTGAGTTCTAAAATCACCGTTTCGATTTTGTTACACACATAAAACGCAGGTTTGCTGCGTCCCGCACAGCCACAAGTAAAAACACAGCCACATTATGCATATGCACATGTACGCTGCAAAATATTTAGGTGAATTATCAAGGTATGCACGGACAGAGCTTGATACCAAATGCATCCATAAACAAAGGAAGCTCATCCATCCATTGCTGCCATAAAGGCGGGTCATTCCATGGCTAATTAGTCTCATGAAGCTCAGCCCGGCATTACATTACAATTTTTAAAGCCCGCGCGTAACAGATGAATAATGCAGAAAATGAACTTAAACTCTTCTGTATGTTCTTAGCACAGCTAATCAGTCTGGGGACTTCAGAGCTGTCGAAGGGAAAAAGCAACTTACTTATTTAGCGAGAGTTTAATTCTACTGTCTGACTGCCTCTCTCTCTCTCTCTAGGCACACCTGTGTTCATTTTATCTCTTCATCTAATGCTTATTTATTTCTCTTTTTCCAAACTCAATAAAAAATAATACTGGAGCTGTGTAACATGGCCACTGGGTATTTCACTAATGCAAATTACTCCTTAACTGGTATATACGTTGTTAACTACAAAGAGGCTGAAAAACCCATTTTCTAGCAGTGGCAGCACGCGGAGCTTAGAAACCACACATGAAGCCGACAGATTGTGTGTTGAGTCGGGTAAAGGCAGTTTTTTTTTTTTTTTTTTTTTACAGCTTGTGGTTCGTTCAGTAATGGATGGACTCAGGTAAAAACCGGCAAAAGGAGTGCTTCTTAAAATCTCCAAATCACTGAGAGAAGGCCAGAGAAACATTACTACCTTGTTGTGACAGCGGATAAAAACAGCCTTTCTCTAAAATTGTTGCCAATTAAGTTATTTTTTTTATTTGTGAAAAAGCCTTTCTAAAGCATTGTTTTGAAGAAGAAATATCAAAAATACAGCCTAGGTCTGGTTCAAGTACTAGGCAGTTCAGCCAAGTCGGGTCGGGTCTGTGAGGCACGGATACAAGCCGCAGTATCCGTGGTACAGGTATTGATTTTAGCTTGAGTTCAGTTCAACAGTGCTCTTTCTTTGCACAAGATTTACCGTGAAGGTGCTCAAATGGGAGCATCCACCTAATGCAAACACATAATTAATGATGCGCAGCAAATTACAGGCTAATAAATGGCAATTTATCAAACAGACACGTCACCTCACAGAAAAAAAAAAGTCACGAAAAGACCGACGTTTTATCTTGTTTGTTGTTTTGCTGAAATGAAACAGAGTCCGTCTCCGGGACTGAAACAAAAATGACATGATGTGGATGATAGGGAAAGAGACAGAGTGGAAGATGGAGGTGGGAGATTACAGTGACTCACCTCTGTGGGAGCTGTCATCGATGTGTTCACCCCTCTTGCTCTTAGGAAGAGGTCCCCTCCCCTCCCTCTCTGCCTTCATGCTTCGCTTCTTCCCACCCAGGAAAAATGACAGCATTTTGGGTCGGCCAGTCTGTCCTCTCAGAGGGGGACTGGGGAGAAAAATCTGGCTAACCCCATCTGTCCTAGTTTACTTGAACTGTGCTCAACAGAAGACCGTGCAACCGGTGTGCTCAAACTCCAAACACTGTTGTAATGGATACAACAAGCCGACCCTGAAATAGTAAAAATGTGTATGAAATGGAGGGGGCATTAATGGGCTGACCCCAAACACACTGCAGTGTCCTTTACTGGCATTATCAGCGGACAAAACACTGTGATGGGGATTTGTCTCACCACACTGCACTCATGAGTGCATACACAGGCAGAAGGTGTATGTTAATAATTACTCTGCCGCTCTATGGATGAATGAGATCATTCACTGAGGGGGGCGATGACCCCATAATCGACTTCTCAAATTAGACTCCTTTTCCTAATCTCGGTCTGCCCACACGAGCTAGACTCTGACTTACTCCTTTGTATTCCGCTGCCATCCCAAGTCACCCATTACTGAGGCATCAGTGGCTTAATAAGAGAAATGGAGACATCTGTATGAAAAAAATATCACTGCTGTCAAGGAGTGCAGACGACACATGGCGTGCGTGTGTGTGTGTGTGTGTGTGTGGGGGGGGGTCTTTACACCAATTTCTTACTTTATTTAATCCTTAATTAAGAAATTAAATGCAACAGACAATATTGTGCCCATTTAAAATTTGTTTGCCGCATATTAGATGAAGTAAATGTTAATGTTGGGTTCAAGGCAAACAGTTGACTGATCGTTCATCATTTCAGGTGAAGACCTGCAATTACTGACAGCTTTAGCATTTGACTCTTGCATTTCTCCCATGCAATAAAACTGTCAAAACCTCTCTAAAAAGTAAGATCTGAGACTTCCCTCTGTGCCCCAGATAGAATACCAAAGTGATGGAACGGGGCTGGTTTCACATGCTTCCTTTTTATATAAGACTTTGCATGCTGCAGGCAACCGCACTGCTTCAGATTTCTGATTTTCAGCACATAAAACCTTGATAACTTCTGAAACAGAACGGATACACAAAGCAAATGCTCTTTCATGCCTGGCAATAAGCCCGGCAATTGCAAATGGGTGTAAAATAAACAAGGAGAACAATTTGCTTTAGTCTTGTGATAAGACTCGGGCAAAGTCAAGGGGACAGTTAGCGGCGGTGATAAGGCAGAGGATGAATCTGCATGCAGGAAGAATAGCAATAATCCCTATTAGGTTTACAATGTCTGTCAGCCACTCACTTATCTTGCTACTGTAGCAGTAAAGGATCTTGACTAGTTACTGCATCTTCCTCTTCAGGGAGAATATCAGAGCCTGGTTGTGAGCATACCTCGTGCACATCAAATAAGAGACAAGCTCAAATTGGATCAGACGTAACGAGAGCACTGCAACAACCTGCTCTGATGAAGATCTGGATTTCACTGTGAAAACAACAAGGTAGGCATCCATTTCAAATCATAACAAACTAATGCACCGGATGAGGGTCTGAATTGCACAGCACACTGCATATAGTCGGCAAAATTGCCCCATTTAAAAAAGAAAGAAAGGGAAAAAAAAGCTATAAAAAGGCACGCAGAGATGATCATCTAATCAGCATATGTACTGATGTTTTTCCATCGAGAAAGCTACAATATGTTGCACCTCATTTTCCGAGTTATAACGCAACAGTGATCTGCAGCGGTACAGCTAAACAAATCAATACATGCTCTAATGTTCAGCGCATTAATCTGTCTCTCGTTTGTCACGAGTGTGTGCCTCATTGCATGTCGGAGCCCTGCTGGAGATGTGTCCTGGGCTCATTACCATTCAAGCAGTGAATGCCTGTGAGTCCCTGACCCAAATTCAAGATGACACATGTAAAATACACAGATACAAAGTCAATCTGCTGCTCATATTTCCAACGTATTGCGGTGCGGTCGCCTAGTGTGTCCTGAGTTCCTAAATGTTGTTTAGAAAGGAAAAAAAAAAGAGAAGGAAGTAGATGAGTAGAAACAAGCTCGTAAGGATGCTACACGAGTTGCCTGAGTAGGTTCATGGTGGGAAAAGAATCAGGCCCAATTGAATCAATTGTGGTAGTGGCCATGGGGAAATAGGTCTTACAGCCAGTCATTGATGCATTCTCAGCCAGCAGCTGATAACCTCTGGGGAGCTCCGAGAGATGGATGCAGGAGACTAACACTCGTCTTCTGATGGACTTAACTGTGGCTTTAGTAGACATCAGGATTTTCCAGTGAAACTGCCTTTCCGCATGACTGTTTCACCAGGAAATCAAAACCTGTACATTGCTATAACAACTATTTAAAATAGTGTGTGCACAGCATAAGGATCTGCAGTTAGGATATATACATCTCACACACTGTTAATTAAAAATGAGCAGGGTAATCTAAAAGGAATTGCATTCTCTCTCTAAAGACCACGAAAATGATATTCTCCAAGCCTCCTCAGCAGAGCTGGAGGTGGAGACTGACTGGAAAACATTGATTTCACTGTAATTTGCCTTTAGGTGTCAGAAAAAATGCTGAGTAGTTGAACTAGTAAGCTAATATTCTACATTAATTCACTGCTTAGGTGCATATTATCATTGATTGGACTTCCTGGGGTGAAAAGATAACGTGAGGATAGATAGTACCTCTGCATCACAAGGACATGTGTAGCATTGATACATTTTCTTCTTCTATGATTTTTCTGCGGCGCTGTAAAAAGGCAAACTGAGCAGCATTAAGGTGATGTACATTCGGATACACTTTTGCTACAGCACGGACACTTCAAAAGCTTGAGCTGACCAAACCACAGAGCTCGACGTGTCTGTTTTATTGACTTGGAGCTATATTGAATCTTTAGTCCGCAGGAGCTCCATGATAAGGGGGATGTTCAAAGGCAGCTGAACAGCTACAATAATTTCGCTCATTTTCCCACATGGATTTAGAGAGACTACTGTATTTCTGTACAACATTATTTCCCCGGTAATACCAATCAAATTGACATGTCTTCATCACAGTGTCTGTATAGAAATATGAAATCATTCTTAGCTGCGAGGCTGCACAAAAAAAGCTTGTTTGGGTGGAGTTTTTCCACAAATAGCTAACTGGAGGGAATTCTTGCTTGAGCCGTTTTCAAATATATAAAACAGAACTGATAGGACCTTTTCTGATCAATAACCTAAATAAATCACAGAGGAGGGTATTTTCTGATTTTCACTTCATCAATATAAACACATTATTGACCACACAGCACTTGACGCCGCCTTCCCTATTGCCCGAGGTGCATAATTTGGCACATAGTCATTACAAAAGATCGTGCTTATGTATGCAGAACTAATGACACTCCTTTTCCATCGTTCTCCCCGTTCGGTACGCTCTGAACTGCTCTGGCCTACATTCACAAAAACAAGATCTCTGTGTTTCACACAAGGCAAGGAGCAATGAAAATCTGATAAATCTTAGGGTACAGTACAGTCATTCCTGAATATTTCATCCACCAACGCCATGATGGCAACAAATCTGGCCACTGTGAGTGTGTGTCTTTCAGATATGACATGCAGACAGTACTGTAGATACAGGCTTTCCTCTGGAGGAGGACACTGGTTTGCAATATGAATGAGGAAGAGAACAGATGAATGAATGAATGAAAACTGAGTTTTCTATGTACTGTAACGCCTGTACCTACCAGCTAGTGTTATTTCATCTGTTCTTGGGTTGTTCACCTGTCACTACACGTCAGTATCGCACAGCTGACACAGTAGCAAGTGGGCTAAAAGTGCACCTGCAGCCCTGTTGCTTCATGTGTAAATTCTCCAAAGGCTTCGTATGACCGTATTGTGCAGAAGGTTGCTCTAAACTCTACCATGGTAAGTTATTAACTCACTGAAATAAAACCTTGCAGTTTTCAGCTCCTCGGGTGTGCCATAATCAGTCCTTTTACAAAACCAAACAACAACTCATCAATTCTGAAGCCCACCCCATTCAAAAGAGCGATGAGTGATGGGTCGGGAGACTTAACTCCTTTGCAAAAGTGCTGTCTGCATACTTTGCCCAAGAGAAAAATGCACCTTCAATTCTCCTGCTCTATTACCTCGACCCCCTAGAGTGAAACACAGCGGCTCAGTATCCCAGTTGATCTGCAACATGAGCTAATGAGCTCAGCGGCGCTACACAACACGGCCAGGAAATCGAATGAGCCAGAGAGAAGACGTGTAAATTAGAGTGATCTCCCCAGACAATCTGCCGGACAAAGCCAGGCATATGGAGATATTTACCAAGCAGGTTAGCCAATTGAAATCAAGGCCCAGTGGTCTATAGAGGATGCTAATTACAAGAGTTGAAATAATTAAAAATGCATACAAAAATAATGTAAATGTCCCAGAAACATTAAAAGGCCAGTTCTCAGACTCCACAGGCTGTGTACTATATATACAGTATATGTAATGTATTTAATGAATTTTGAGCAGATTATACACTATAAATGCTTGATATGGATGACTCTAAAGACGTATAATCTGTGACCGGCTCTATTGATTGTATTGACGGCTTGATTAAATCCTCTGCCTATCCTTTCACAGTTAGAGGCGTAAAATTTAGGTGGACAGACTAGCTAAATTCGAAGGCAATTCAAGAGGCAGCCTTTCATGCCAGACTGATGGAATTAAATGCACGCGACAGCACAGCATATACAGCATGTTTCATCATTCGACAGAGCGCACTCAACCCTCATCTATTTTCCCAGTGCCCCAATCCTTGTTTCACCTGGCAGTGACTGATGGAGTTCAGCTGTGCCTCTTGTGAAAAAGAAAGGAGGAGGGGGAAAAAATTAAGTTTGTTACAATGCACATTCTCTTGAGCCATAAAAGATGACTGAACTTTTCATGTGCCAATATGGAGAATGAAAAACAGGCAAATTGCTTCAGCACCTTAGACCGTGATCCCAGAGGGGAAGGGACAGCTTGTGTGAAATGCTTTATGGAATTCCACTCAACCAGGCTCAGGCTTTCACATATACTACTTACAAACCAACTTGAGTCTGTCAATAAATAAAGTCTTTGTAGCATCAGACTGTGGGTACATTTGAAACCTTAAATGTCAAATTCAGTGATTAAATCGATAAGGAAACTAATCTTCTGTTGCCTCGGACCAAATGGTTTATAAATCCTGCAGCAATCCCCTAAGCAAGCACAGGAATTCATGAATGCTAAACACATTTGGTTTTCTCTCCTCCAACAAAAGAGCGGCTTTGATATTACCACCCTTCTTCTACTTGTAGGACAAGACTGCTGAGCTGACACACACACACACAAAAAAAAAAAAAAAAAAAAAAAAAAAAAAAAAAAAAAATATATATATATATATATATATATGAATATCAAACGAGGTTTTAGCTCTTGTTAGTGCGTGATAATGGTACAGCTGGGATGGGCCCATTTAGCTTCTGTACAATCTCTAACAAATAAAATGGGCATTTGTGCGATGATGCTTGTGATTTGGTGTCTTTGTGTTGTGCATTTTTATATTTTCATACTTTCATAGGTGCTCAGTGCTGCTGGACACTGAATAGGTCCAGCAGTGGACATTAAATTGAATCTTGAATGGAAGAGATTAACAGAAGAGGCTGCGAGTGCAGAAGACATACTGCAGAGTAAGAGAAATCCTTGCTCCCAGCAAGAACACCAACACTGATATGTTCACAAGGCTGACACCAATAGGACTTAACATCAATCACCCTATCAGGCTGGTCAAACGGTAAACGTGTCTGTGAGAGAGCGGCTCTGCCTCCCCAATAAGCCACAGATTGTCACAGCACAAAGGCCATTTGCTTGGATGATTGTTGGCTTTGGCACAGGGCTGTCCTAAGGAGTCGTGCTCTCAATCCAAACCGCACCACCAAATACTGCACTAATCTGCCTGAAACTCCCCCTGCAGCTCAGACTCTCCTAATCCCCCATAAGAAAGAGGAGCCAGATGGTCATGAACAACTGCTGGGGGGCCTGAGGATGAGCGCATGTATGAAGATGCCTGGAGTGCTTGCTGCTGTTTACCTTGTGCTTCAAGTTACCACTGTAAGCCCCGTGGAGTGGATGCTGTGTGGGAGGGTGAGCGCACTTTCAGGGACGGCTGTGCGTTCGCGTATGCACAGTCAGTGCGCTTGTGCATGTGCCCACAGTCAGAAAGAAGAGGCCGCTGCTCTACCTGGTGTCTGGTTACTGCAACGCACCATTCCCTTCTTCAGTCCTGAGATGAGATGTCAAGCTTCAGAGGCAAACCTCCCTACCAGCTGCAGTAACCTTGTGATTCCTGGAGTGTCAGATGTAGAGCAGCACAATCCCAGGGGTGTCAAGATACAACATGCCTCCAACACCCCCTCCTTACTATATACCCAAGAGTGCTCAGGCACCCTGTCTCGACCGCTCACTCACAAGCGAACCCTTTATCCTTAGCTCCACTAACCTTCAACTGGGCACACTCCTGCCCCAGAATCTAGAGTGCCAGTCATCCAGCCGCCAATGAGCCTGGAGCTGTCACATGCTGATGGCCGAATCCGCCAGCTTGATCCACATGCTGCATCCTCACCCCGTCTTCACCCCACTCCTTTCCCATGTGATTAAACTGTCATTAAAATGATCTAGTGTCGAGAAGACAACAAGAGTATCAATCTAAGGGAATGAAAGGGAATACGCATGGTGGGTGTTCATTAAATGAATATTACCAGAGTAAAAATTCAATTATTGCACAGCGGGGGATGTGCAGTACTGGGTAAAGTCTGGCCACTTATGGTCCCCATGCGCCCACATACACATACACACACATATCCACACAAGATGACGGAGGGCCCTCAAATCTGGCACTAAACAGAGAGCTTCTACACACTCTATGGACGGTTGTAATGCATTTACCATGGAGACCAACAAGCTAGGCCCCACATGAATCGGAGGCCACCAGCCTTGAAATCCAAAGCCTCTTTTCCACCTCCTTATTAGTGGTGTGCAGCAGCCGGTTATTAGCGGCGGGGTTTTGCCGCTGAAAAGGGTTAAGCACAAATTGAGCTGGAAACAAACCTGGAAAGTAAGTGCCTTCACACAAATCCCTTGTGAGTGCCCTCGAGAAGATACCACATAATAATAACCTCATGACCGATGGCAAAGGTTGACCTATAACAGCAGTTACTGTTCTATTAAATGAGCCAAGCAGGCTGGGGCCAACACACCGGTAACTGATGGGGTCACTCCGTTAATGGCCTTGATCTAGCAGAAACCTCACGACGGATAGCCTAAATTCAGCATTTGAGGATCACTCACTATTTTTTGACGTTACCTGTGTAATACAAGAATGTGGGTCCACTCTATTCAGATAGTTTATTGGCCAACCCGACATGATCATAACCAGAGCACATGTGTTTTTTTTTATTATTTGACAGAACAGTATGGGAACGGGGGTCACTCACATTGATGATGTGTTCCTTAAAATTTCCATCTCTAATTCAAACAAGGCCTGAGCCCACAGAGACACATTCCCGGTTGAGTTCAAAAAGAGGTACTCACATCAGGATAAGTCAGTGTCCGCATTAATGAATCAGACAAGCTTTTCTGACCCTTTCATTCCCTTAAACAAACATTTACATCAAACTGAAGAGCCCCTGAGCCATTTGTGTGTATCTGCCAATCACTCTTGCCCTCGCCTCTGTGGACAGGCTAATGATAAGAGAATGATATAGAGATATTGCCCTGAAGCAGCAACAGAGGCCCACACAGCTCTGGCCTGAGCCCACTAGCAGTGCTTCTCATTATAGTATATGGAGTGGACGATGGGATAGATCTCGGTTTGTGTGGTGCAAGTGTACGTGTGTGTGTTTTCAATGCTGTCCTGATCACAGCTGGGCTCAAGCTAATGCCCGCTCTGTTGCCTTCAATGTGCCCCAGTTAGCAGGGCTCACAACCCAGTGCCATGGTGGGCTGGGGTTGGTAGAGTCCCCAGTGTTGGGATGTTTTTACGCTTCACGCTCCGCTGCATCCACACAAAAGACTTGGCCCTATAACCCATAAGCCCTCTAATCCATTCTGTAAACATTCAAGGGATGCCCACTTTTACAATAAATGCCCATGCATGGATACACAGCAGAGCCTGCCACACGCTGGCCAAGTACGCCTGGGTGAGATCGATTTGTTTAAAATTGGCTTGGACAGTGCTATTGATTTCTTTTTATTCCCCTGCTATTACTGTAATTAGCACAAATATGGAGAATTACAAAGATTTTTAATTGCACATATTCAGCCAAATGTCCCAATGCGCCAGCGCTGAACTTTACCTTCAATATTCTCCATCATTGATTGCAGCTTTACCCAAGAGCAAAGACATTTGATTCGAAGAGCAAATCAAAAAAAAAAATGGAGCACATAAATCAGATCATCACATGAAACCGTCTGACGGTCTCTGCATATTGCGTGTGCTCATCAATGTGACAGCACTGTGGAGACATCTACTCTTTCACTTGCATGCCAGCAGCAGCATTTCAACTCCATGTTCACTGTAAATCATATAACCATCTGAATGAACGACCCTAATGAACTCATGTCTCCCTTACCACCACAACAGTCACATACAAGAGGAGACCTGGTGCATTGCCACTGACTCTGTCATGACATCCAGGAATAGCAACATGCACAGAGAGGAACATGCATAAACAGCCTGATGTAATAATTAGAAGCGCATGATTGCACAGGCAAACCATCACTTTGCTGTAATGTTTCCTGATTAATATTTCAAAAAAACTTATCATACACCGAGCTTTCGGATTTGTTGCCACTGATATGGAGACTCATTAATGCTTTAATGAGTTACTGAAGCCAGATAGACTCTGTCAGCCTCATCGTCTAAACCATATCTGCACATTTGTGTCATTAACATCGGCTAGATAAACGTGAACAAGTATAATGAGAAAAGTATTAAGGCAAAGATGAGCCACTTACCCAGAAGATGAGATTGAAGATGAACATCATATACTTCAAGCAGCACAGGCAGCCTCTTGCCATGTTGCACTTCTTGAATTCTAAAAGGAACACAAAGGATAGATCCAGGTAAAAGACTACGTATTTGCTGCCTTTTGGTGAGCTGTACTTGTTGTTGGTCTTGTCTCCTCCGCTGGTGTCAGCTGCTGCCCCAGCCTGCCCCTGCTGTGCGTTTTTGCGCGGCCCCGTGGAGCCGTAGAATGCGCCGGCAGTGAAGCCGCGGCCGCCAAATGGGCGGCCAGACGTGGATGCTTGAGCAAAATCGGAGTCACGGCTATCTACGGAGGGGCTACGGTGAATGGCTGACTCCTCACTGCTGGACTTCTCCATGCTCTAAGGCTGCAGCTGCTGGTGAAGGGCTCCCTGACGCACAGTCTACCATAGTCTCAGAGATGACAGGGCAGGACAACTCACCCTCCAAAAATCCCCACTGCTTCACACTCTGAAGCAAAAGCTAAAAAAAGACAAATGCACAACTACATCCACCACAAAGCACGCAGTTGGGTAAGAAAGTCCTCAGTGGAGAAGTGAGTAGAGCTGCACTGTCCAGGCACCTGCACCAGACTTAAGTGTCTCCTGCTTGCTGCTGCTGCTGTCTTGCTGAAGTAGCTGTGCAGAAGGGTCCTGCGAGGAGCATTAGCCCTTGCTTTATGACAGGACTATCTTTCCAGGAAGAAGTTATTGTAGTCCCTCTATCCCCTATTGGAATATCTCTCTCCTTCTGTGCTCCTTATTTCTGTGCCGGGCTGTTCCAGAGGGAGTGAGACCCCCAGTGAGTCTCAGCTGCTCCACTTCCACGTTCTCCTGCTGACCTGGTAACTTTTCTCTCTCCCTCCTCACTCTCCTCTCCTCTTCCCAATGCTCTGCTCCTTCTCTGTCCTCCTCTTCTCAACGTGCTCTCTGATGCGCTCTCTCCCTTCCCTTATTATGTTGTCCCTCTGTTTCTTTCTGAGTGTGCCTGTCTTCTCTAGTGTACCATTCTTTGGCTGTGTCTCAGCGCCTCAGTCCTCCGCACTGCCTGCGCTCTGCTCTCCCAATAGCAGCGCTCTGGCTGATGTGCTATTATCGGCAGACACACTAACAGGCATTCCCTATCTCCCAACAAGCCTACTCTCTGCCCTCCTCCCCCAACTCTCTCCCTCTCTCTCTCGCTCTATCTCGCTCTCTCCCTCAGCTCCTCCCTGCTGCTGAGCAAACATCCAATACAGCAGCTGCAGCCAGACCCGAGCTCCTCCTCTTCACTCCCTGTGTCTTTAATAAGCCCATCACTGTGTTTGCTTTGACTATACATGTTCAGCAATTTCATCTTTGCTGTCAGGGGAATTGAGAGGGCAGAGAATTATTCAAGAATATCAAACAAACAAAGGAAAAAAAAAAATTGTGTCAAGGTAATTGTAGATTAATAAGGGCTGTGTGTGAAGTAGCAGGGTTGGGGGCTGCGTGTGAGGTAGGGATTGCTGGCAGGCTCTTTTGCATGCAAAGAGATTTCAATGTCAGCCTGTTGACGACATAGACGCCTGCGATTTCACACGTGCCTTTATAGCTTCTTACATTGTTTTAATTTGGAGTCTTCAGTTTCACTGAAACATAAAACACAGTTAACTCGGACGGCAGCGTGATGTGTCGTACAGTACATTTCTAAAAAAAACCTGCCCGAAACATCAAGCGACTATCACCGGAGTGATTACTGCATCTGATGTGGGTGGTGGCGACAGTACCGAGCTGCAGTTTGGTCACGCTGTTGCTCTGTGTTATTCATCACTGTGCTGCCCACATCCATGTAAGGGGACCCAATTAACTGGCAGCGGCCAGGCTATGGAATTATGGCACCATCTGAAGCACGCAAAGGGGATAGTGGCTTTAAGATGCTGAACACTCTTTACTGGATGGCCCCGCACATGCACACAGCGAGCTGACAAGATTATTATAGAGCTTTGATTTTAACCTTACATAGCTCCCCAAACAGCTAGACGTGCATATCATCAGGGAACAAAGGCTAACTAGTGAAAGATCCCTGAGATAGTGGCTCCGAGCATTTCAGTTTTCATTAAAACAGGACAGTGACTGGCATATTCAAATTGTGTCTATCTGTGGGAGCTTGCCTGAGATTTATTTTAACCTCAGGTGACATATTGGAATAATAATATATTTGGCTTTATTGACTCCCAGAATCAAGTTTCTCCAGGACAGGCGAGCTAAAACAGATCTACCGCAAGACTGCACATTGTTCTGCTGTGGTAATGGTCTTCTGTCAGCTAAGAGCTGGTGATGGCTCAGCCTCTAGACAGATGGAGGGAGAGTTTCAACTGAATGGTCTTAAAGGTAAATCCAGTAATACCAAATCGACACAAGACAAGCTAATCCAACCCTCTAGAGTTTTACCACTGAAGAGTAAAAACACAGCCTTGAGGAAGCGCATGTATTGTTGCTGGGATGCACAGAAATGATGCGGCTGGTTTAATGGCTGATGAATAGTTTAAGATTGTAAAATCTTTGCAGATGATACATTTACCTAGGGGGGCCTTACAGTATACTGTAGATTTAAAAGAAATGTTGATGGCGGTGCAGTCATTTCCTAAAGTCTTGTCACCACCAGACAACCCGCAAAGACACACAGCTCCTGGATAATCACAAAATCAGATGCAATTTGCCAATTAGTTAGCTTTAAATGTGCTAGCAGGTGGTATCTTTGTCACATTAAGTTCATTATAGCTGTTGTCAGTAAAAATCACATATTGGATGACATGTTTGCACTTCCAGAGGCAGACCTATTGTCCAAAAAGGTAGAAGTTCAAACGGTTAAGGCAAATTCATCATGTGGCTGCCAAAGGGAGACATGTCGCATTATGAAAACGGCTGCAACTAAGTTACAAGTGACAGAGCTAGCCATCATCCTTCTTAGTGAAAATATGTGAGAGGCTACGAAGACTGTCAGAATTCAGGCTCTTTCTGTCCAGTAGCTCTCAGGCCACTCTAAATTCAATGCAATCTACGTCAGCGCTGCTCTCTCTTAGGGTTACACACATTTATCAGAGCTCAGTAGGGCTCTTAGTGTGCGTGTTTCTGATTCCTCAAGTAGCCTGAAGGACACATCCGAGCCCATCCGAGTCCACTCCAGAGCTACGCACAGATCCATCCATCGACTCAGAGGAATGGGCCGCTGCATGCCTGCATTAGGTCGAGGGGGTGAAACAAGGGAGAAAGATACAAAGCGAGACTCAGGAGAAATGGATGTCTGTAGGATGACACAGAGGAGCTGAGGCTCTGAGAGAAGATGAAAAATATGCGCAGCACAGCAGAGCAGACCAGAGCAGGGAGCCTGGGCTGAGATGGAGGGGCTGAGTGGGATGAGTTTTTCTATGATGCTGAGTAAATCTGGCAGATCCTTCAACATATGTATGTTGCAAAGACAGACAGGACCGAAGAGACTACAGTTCAGATGGAACCAGCGGGGACTTCGTCAGAGCTCTTTACGCAATGTTTCACAAAAAGGTAGCGGAACACAAGTACTTAACCCTGAACCTGCATCAGGGCCCCGAGGCAAATAATGATAAATAATGAGTGGTGTTAAGCAATGTCTACATCACAGAAGATGAACTAATTATACAATATATGGATTTGATTCTTTGTCTTTGTGTGGTGGGCAGCATTAATATGCAAGAACAGCATAGTATGTGGTCTAGATAACAAAGACGTTCCAGCCTACACACGGCAGGCGGTGGCGGGCAATGTACTAAAAATCTGTTGCTGTCTAATCATAAAATTATAGGCCTGTGCAACAGAATTAAAGTACAGACGAATGACTCCAATATAAGCTTAAAAGTCTCTCCTGCATCCTCACATTAGCTACGTGATATTTTAACTTCTAGATCACTGCACCTACAAACAATAGGCAAAGGCCCTGTAGTTGTTTTTTTTTTTTTTTTTTTTAATAGATTGTTTCATTGTTATGACACCAACAGGAGATACATTCTGTAATTTATCAGCACTAGATGAAAAAAGTAATTTTACTTAGCCTTTAGTGACCCATAGCCATAACAGTCTTGTCTCTCCTGTTTGGCCTGCATTATACATCAGGGATATAAAAGGGTTTTTTTATAGAAACTAAATAAAGAGGCTGCACTTGATAAATACACTTCATAAGTTGCTGGTTCAGTTTTTATGAGACAAGTATTATGTTGGTGGGAAATGCAATAAACAAATATTGTAACATAAAAATCTCTATTTTCCAGAGCACTCTGTTCACCAACGTTATCATTTTAAGCCTTGCAGCACTGCTATACAATAGACTATCTGGCAAAATATTATTTATTTTATTAGTTTTTCATTAAATGTCCAGTAAAAACTGGCTTTATCTTACCTTATATTTCATATATTTATCACCATGCATCATACAGTTACATACATTCTGTTGATACCACTTCACATGGATTTTAGTCACGGCGGGCACCTTTTGCAGTGCTGTAACATTAAAAGGCCTGCTGTAATTGTACATAACCTCTTGACTTTAATTGCCAACTTGAGATTTGTCTGCCAGTTGGCTTTTATTGGTGGTTTTACTGTCAGAGGGATATTGAATGGGGTATTCAAGTAATTAAGTCACACGTTCTAAAGTTCGGGACTTGCAGGAGACAGGTTTAAAAAAGGAACTGTCAGAACTGTCAGCCGCAGTGGCCAAAAATTGTAAACTTGTAGCTGCTGGTTTGGGTTAAGCTTTAAAAGACTTGATCCGCCATTCCCCATAATATGAACCATTTACAGGCCTCATTAGACCTCCTCTATACCAGTAAGCACCCATGTTCTTCTAACTACAGACCGGCTTTCTGATATTTATGGCCTCCAAGCCCAAGCTGAGACAGCCCAACACGACATAGTACATCAGCAGGGTTATTTTGTCAGATTTTACAAAGACATCTGTTTAGTATACTGATCTACATGCGTAGAATTGATGGAGTGCCCCTTAAAATGAAAGACCTATGTCAAAAACACTACATCCAATAAGTCGGTAAAGTCTGGCACCAACAGAACATTTGTCACAGGCTGAACACTGTGAGAGTTTATTGGCTGATTATGCCAATTTATCACTGTCAAAACTCAAGGCAACAATTGGAATTCTCCATCTCCATCAAAGTCCAGTCCACAGAAACAACACGTTGTTCACAACAACACATTCCTTTTTACTGATAATTACATAGAACGAAGCAGAATCCAAACTCAATCGGCACGCCATCAACCAGGGCCAGAGGAAAGTTGAGTTTGTATGCACAACAGGAGACGACAGATGGATGAGAGGGAAAGCTAAAAAACAGAACCCTGCTCATGTTATATAGTCCTTTGTATTATGAACTGAAATGTGCTTTTGATAAAGTGAGCTTTTGGTGCACTTTATCTGTGAAGCCTGGAAACAAACGACGGAGTAGTTTGTTTGTATAAAAGCTGAGTTTGCTTGATACCATAACTTTTTTGATAACATAATATATGAGAGCATCTGTGTGTGTGTGTGTGTGTGTGTGTGTGTTTCAGAATAATTTATTTGGTAACTTCTGCTGCTTTTCTCTGATTTGTCATCTGTTTGATGTTGGCTATTTCAAGTCTTGAGACTGCTTATTTGTAATCGGTATTTTTCATGTTTTATATACTGCATGGCTAATTAGTCTATTAATTATTATCTACTGTGTCTACTGTACGTATTGTGAAATCGTGAATGCTATTTTCCACAAAATGTCACTGATAAAAGACCAGGCAGCATCGGGATGAGATGAGAGAGCCAACACGTAATGTTTGAAGGTGGAGTGGTTCTAAAGTAGATTACAACGAAAGGATTTTTATATTTGGCTAATCTAAAATATTTACCCCTCTGGTGAATCTGCTTCAAATCTTTGGTGTCTTTGGTGTTTTGTGTAATTCAGTGTTTGTGACCTCAGAAGTTTGTTTTCAGTACAAGAATGATTCAGTCGAGTTTTCTTTTTAATGTAATATATAAAAGTTGTTTTCATTCAATAACCTTTCCGGCTCCAAAATCTTGTGAGACAGAGGAATTAAAATTTAGACCCACTATTTTTAGCCAACTTGATGAACTGAATCGCGTCTTTCATGGGGAAAATGTCAGTACTTTTGGATACCCTTTGATATGCTGCCACTGAATGTCTCACCAAATGATTTACTGAGTGGAATTGAATCATGACAATCACAGCCATGGTCACAAGGTTATCTCACGCATGACAGCAACCCAAAAATAAAACAGTGGCTCCATTAAAATGTCAATCTACTCCCAACTTTGAGAAAATGTGATTTTCTTTAATAACACTATAATGGTGTGACTGTGGAGAAATGCAACTGCAGCACAGAGATTCAGACATTGGGCGGGGATGGCAGCTTTTTTACAAAGAAAACAAGAATGTCTACTAGGTAATGACTTGATAATTTGTCTTTGCTCACATTACACAAGGAATTAGTGCTGCATAGCTTTGACCAGTCAATCTAAAACCATATCAGACCCGCAGACATACAGTATATGACATGCAACGGCGCATGACCCTGGTGTGAATGCATGATCAAGGTCTGAGCATAAGGAGAGGATTAACTACAAAGGGTTTCATCGGACACAGTATGCGACCGCCAACAGCCCTTAGATCCCCTCAACACTTGGCCAAGTCTGTTGCTGTGGATGCAAACTGAACGCTACTCACAACATGACATTTCCTATGTGGATCACATACTTTGTGGAGTATGCAGTGACGTAGAGATGTCCTAACAAGCTATTAACTCTATCTGCCTCGTCTTCCGAATCAAATTAAAATTAGATGTCAATCTGGCTTGATATTTATGGTTCTATCTTGCCCTTTTATGATGCTCCGAATATTACCCTCTGAGATGAGGCTGTCCAGACAGTATCGCCATTTTTCAGCCACACTTTGGTGATTTGCAACCAAAAAGTCAATAAAGGTGTCTGGAAAGAGTCTTAATTAGGAATTTATGCATGCGAGGGCTCCAGATAACAACACGAATGCTGGAAAAGATGAGGCACTATTTCATAGAAAAAAAAATGCTCGAAACACTGGTCTCTTAAAATGATGAAGCTGGTGCTGACCGACCGTTTACAAATCTCGACACGTCCCATCAGATGTATACATTATACACGTCCTATGAGTGTGAGAAGTAAACCTACAGCTGATAACGGGAAACACGTGTCTCTGACAGGATATACGTGAAAAACCAGCAGTTGTGACATTTTACAGACAGAGGTGCACACAGAGTGCCGGCACCACACAGTCACACACTCATATATAAAATTAAATACACATAAAGCCCTGGAGACCCAGCAGCCAGTCCAGCAGCCAAGCCCCAATCTAAACTTAATTCCTGCAGGCACGTCCATCAAAGCTGCAGGAGATAAGGTAGGACACCAGAGACAGGCAGGATTTTACAAGTAAAGTAAGTATACTCCAACTAAGGGATACTACATTAGCATTTAGATCAGAAAGTGTCTATCACCATTGAAATTCAACGTAGTACCACAATGCAGTAAAGTCCGGTTCAATAAAGGTTGTTGCAAAGGGGTCAAATGCCTGTGATGTCTCTAGCAGTATGATATATGAATCCCAGAATAGCCTTGCAGATAAATCAGGAGTGGCACAGTGTTCTGATAATGCTGATCAAAGGAGTGTAAAGTGTCCTAAGCTTTATGTAATATTTAAGAGAGCCATAAGTGTGTGAAGAAAAGATGGCACATCAGCAATATGAATCTGATCCAGTTCACTGAGAATGTGCTCGAGCCACTGAATTCAGGGTCCGAGTTAATTAAACTTGACTCGGGGGAGGGCCGACAGTTCTACTGAATTTCTTTTCTAATATTGCATAATAGCAGCTGGAAAAAAAAGATACAAATTCAAAGGCTGATACTTTGTCACAGACAGAAAGCCATAATTCAATAATCTCAAGCAATTATGAGGGCAAAAATATCCAATATTATTTAATTGAACAGTAATGCTTGTACGCATGCTGGTCAATAATTCTGCATCATCAATTATTGGCTTTCAGTTGAATAATATTGGAATGATAGGAACATTAACAGGCCAACTGCTGACCAAATTAAAAAGCAAGTTGTAATGCACACACAGCCCATTTGCTTTCAGTTAGATCATTTCATGCAATTTTGATGCCGCATTTACATAATGCCATATTCATACCAGAAAATGTCAATATTGATTTGGTTTGTACACAGAAAAGTAGAAACGCGGTGACAGTTTTTTGCTTCCTGCTCTCAGGAACAACACATTGAATGTGCAAGAGAGTTTCCAGGTTAGGTTAGATCACACTTTCATGAGGCTGTAATAGCGCACATTAAAATAAAAAAAAACATCAAAGAAAGGTGAGACCTTCTGTTGCATGCTCATATTAGCAGTTCTTCTGCTGCAGTACGGATTAAGTTACTGATCCCAAGGGCCAAAAGAGAAAAAGGGAAGCAGGTGATGGGTCTTTTATGTGCTGTAAGAAGTGAAAGAGGATGTACTCATCGCTCCGAGTCCAAGTCATATGGAAAAAATGGCAACCGCAACGGAAGCGATGCCACTCACAGCTCGAGTTTCCATAACCTGCCTGTGCCACTGGCGCAACATAAAAACTATTTAAGGCTGTGGAGGAACAAGAATATATGGTGGTCGGATCTTTCTTTGCTCTGGAACCCCAAAGCCATGTGGTTGAGCTGCGTTCGTGTGGCGCCTCATAAGCAATCCAACACATACTTAAATGTCCTCCTGTGCTTTGGGGAAAACAGGTTAGGGCACACTGGAGAGAGCTTAGAAACCAAAAATGTCCTCTGGGTTTTACAGGGGTTGGACACAGTGAAAGGAGACATCCAGAAATGAAGGAGTAGAAGGGAGACAAACATATTACGGACCATTAGAGACAATCAGTCAAGCAGCACGCTGCGTTTTGTGAACTTACAGTCCCCGTGCCTCCTTTATGCGGCAGTAAAATATGCCCTATCACTCCATGTGTTCTCAGCATGGCTGTGAAGATTATGACTGTAAGTCGTCTGAGGCAAATCAGTCACCAGCTCGAATCGGTGTATGATCTCAGTATATCCATGTAGCAGGATTAAAGGGTCAGTCTCTGTAGGGAGTAAGGTCAACATCGCGGCTTCATCTCCGCTTCTTAGCCTACAAGAGGATGGAGAACAGCTGGCGGCACATAAAGCACCATCACGTACAGTCCGTCCGACATGAGCACGAGTCAATAAGCAGATGAGCCCGGTGCCTCTCTAAAGGAACGTTAAAGAAGCAGCTGACACAGCCGTGAGGGGTCAGACGGGGTTCATCAATATTTCAGTTGGCTGTTGCTGAAGTCCAAACAAAGGAGGGGTGGACGGCACTGCTGTGCTGAAGATGGAGGGAGCAGGAGTTGGACAGGAGGGAGTGCGAAAGATGGGAAGCGAGAGGAAAGACGGAGTGCGTGGCAAAGTATCCGTCTTTCTCCAATTTGTGCTACTAGGCGCTACAGCTCCTGGCTGAGGATTCAAAGGCAGGGATGGATTAAAGGCACAACAGAATGCCCGAGGAGCTTTACCATCGTGTGCTCCACAAAGACCCATCTCTGTCTTCCAGACTGTTGTTTATACCTCAGGGGTATTGATCGCTGCATGATCTTGAGCTGCCTATGACACATACCATCTTGCTATTAGCATAATCTCATCATAAAACAATGTGTGTGCACCCACATGTGTCAAGAAAGAAAGATACGGAGAGAGGTGGGTGGGAGAGAGAAGGGAAAAACGAAAACAGATCCAACCAAGTGGTTGAAACCTGCAGAGAAGAGAAGATGGCCCACAAGAGTTCACCTCCAAACTGACCAGCTGGGCAGCGCCTCCCCACAATATGGCGAGCCCTGATTAGTCCAAGTGTAAGTGTGTGTGTGTGTGTGTGTGTGTGTGTTTGAACTAGGGACATGGGGTCTGGCCCCTGGCGTGGACACTGTCAATATGGTTGCGGTCATTCATGAGCAGACGCTCTGTCACTGCCAACCAGAGAGATCCGAGGAAACAGACCAGCAAAGAGTCATGTCACAGAGGAGAGGGGAGGAGAGGAGAGATAAAGGTAGCAGACTGTGGCAAAATGCCCTGGATCCCTTCACTTTTACAGGAACTGCCCTGCCGCGGATTAATGCCCTCCTCTAAAGAAGCAGCTGCCATGTCATTGTGTTTGTTGGGGATAAAAATCTCCAGATATGAATCAATAACTGCTGATAAAGCGACAGATAAAGTCTGACGCCACATAAAATCACTTGTGAGACAAACCAATGTCTGCGCATTTTTCCCCACATAAAAAAAAAAAACTCTCAGCTGCAATCAAAAAGGGTGAGCACGATGTGATAGCTGTGATGTGATATGATACAGCCAGGAGTGATGAACAAACCCGAGCTGATGGATGTTTTATGTAAACACCACAAAGCAGCGCACAGCAGTCTCTTCACCTCTGTGGCGGTGAGAGTAAAAACAGCAGATGTCTACAGAGCTGCATGAATGGTATGGAACAAGCCAAAAGGAGCCTCTCCCTCATCCTGCTAAATGCTGAAACACATGGCCCCATCATCTTAAAAAGCTTATTGTCACTTGCCAACGCAATATCTCTCCATATGTTTCGGAAAAAAGCACAAATAATTTAGTGGATGTAGAAGTAAATATGGGAATATCCACCAACAGAGACACGGCGAGGATATCCACAAAGAAGGACACCAGCTAGCCCATAATGTAAACATACATACAGCAGTAGAGCACATTCTCTGTGAAATCCCATATGTGGTTATAGGTTCCCCAAGCAGAAAATGGAATTTGAGGCCCTCCGGCAAAAAAGATAGAGCCAGCATTAATAAAACAATTTATTTTTAATGTTTACCAAGTGAGAAAGTAATCGATTACTTTGAGTATCTGCAAAAAATCAAAACATCTGTTACACGCGTAGAAACAGAGCATCCGCTTAGCTGCCAAATATTCTTAATTAAAGTCTGCAGACAGTAATGCTCCCCAGTGTCCCACCCGAAATTGGCTCCGGCTACTTTTCTGATTTCACCTACTTACACATTTCCTGCTGATGGCTCCCAATTCTGCACATTCCCTTTGAGGGCTGATGATTATAAATTAACTCAATATTCTCGCACCCCATGTCATACTTCTAGCAGCATGATACTGGAACAAAATTGCCTGTAGATGATTTAAACGAAAATAATTTTTATTTCGCCACAAATCCCAAAACATAATGAGGAAGGAAAAAGCAATTTATGCAGAGCATTAATGAGTTGAACATTATTCATTGTGTGCTTATACATGTAAAAATACACTATGTAAATAAGCCGCGTCAATGAATGTTTTTTCTCCAAGGGAATGATTGAATATGAATTCTAACAAGATTAGCCGTGACATGCCCTAAAAACTTCAGAGGCAGAGGGGCCACTGAGAAGGAAATATGAGCCACTCTGCCACTCAGTCATCAATTTTACATCACTCTCAAGAGCACAAGGTCTCCCTCAAAATGATTTAAGGCCATAAAATAGCTTTCCTCTGACCTATCACCCATGGCAATGGATTATAATATCCACTTCTCCTCCTGGGTGTTGAAATCATAATCTGCACATATCAAACAGCAACGCTACTTCATGTAATAGGAGGTTTTGCATGGAGCTCGCTGAGGGCGATTGCTGCAGGAGGGCACAGAGTTCCCACATTATGGGTTTGATCTCCTTTTCTGAAGCGAGAAAAAAAAAAAAAAAAGCAGACACATTTTATACACACTCGCAAGAGCGTATTAAGGTACACCTCGCCTCTATGTACATCCGAACAGGCTCGGAACATTATCACCTCTTCGAGACACCTTAAATAGTTGCTTGTTAAGCAAGCCTGAGCCGTGCTACATCTGTTAATGTTCTCTCGCAGACTCAGCCAGGTAAAAAAAAAAACAAAAAAAAAAACAATATTTTGCAGCTGTTGCAGAGGGGTGACAGTGGACCTTATATAAAGACGCCACCACTCCCAGAGCAAAGCTCTACTGTTACAAACCATGCGCGCGCACGCACGCACACACACAGAAAGGCAGGAACAGAGGAGATCTTTAACTCCCAAGTTAAGAAGCACAGCCTGCCTGTCTGAGTTACACTCTGAGTTAGTAACTCTTTCTCCTCTCTGCCCCCCCGCCCCCTCCTACTCTGTCTCTAGTATACAGTATTCAGTATTCAGTATCTGTATATTTTATGCAGTCTTCTCTCCCAGTCCTTCACACACACACACACACACACGCGCACGCACGCCTACGCTCTCCCTTGTCGTTCCCTATTCACACACTGACCTTCAGCAGAGTGAGAAAACAGCCTCAGTAACTTCTTTACTCCACTGATTTGCATTCACATATAAACAAACAAACAAAAAAAAAAACATTGCATTGTCCTTACAGGGACAAGACCCTGTGTTTTGTAGTAACCTATCATCATGCAAAGCCAGAATACCATTAATACTGCATTTACAGCTCAATGGGAGCTTATATAATGCTAAGAATGAGGGGGAAATTATGGTCCAGCTTCCCTGTAGCAAAAGTGTCAAGCATCAAAATTCAACAACCGACACTTCACCTCTGCCTTTGGCTGCCTGAGTGGCAGGTCAAATGTTATGATTTCTCTTGACATACTGTAAGACAGCAGTGCAGCACAATGCACTTAAGTTCGCCCTGTGTATCAGTGTGTGGCCTTGTTTTTTTTTTTTTTTTCTTTTCTTGCACGTGGGTTTATCTGTCAGTCTGCATGCTGGCGTAAAACGTGGAATCCGGACGAGCTGGGCAAGCCGTTCCTAATTCGGTTCGTCGGGAGTTTTATTTCCTGTTCAGAGTGTGCCCGGCTCCCGTCTGTCTCCACTGTGGTATTCCTGCCACATCACAGGTGGAACCAAAGAGCAACTGCACACTGCGCAGAATGTTAAAGCGGAAGGGAAGCATTAGGGGGAAGGGGACTGTCCATTTTCACTCGTTGAACATAACATATAGCCGTCATCCATTTTAACAAGGCTTCACCTTGCATAATATCGGGTGAATGCCGGTTTGTGGCAACCGAAGTGACCCATCAAATTCACAAATTTTGCAGGCGTACAGAGTGCGGGGAGTGGCAGACGTCTTTGAACTGCCTAGATTTCTCTGATAAGCCACCACACACGTAATAATTTGATATTCATGATAATACCACAGGCTGTTCGCATACATAAGGAAGCAGGCCTGGCATTATGACTCATGCCAGTTTATAAAGAGGCAGCAGAACAAATAGGACTGGAGTTAAAGGTCTCGCTGCCCTTTATCTGAACTATGAGGGACCGTGTGTACAAGACTTCCAGGTTCAACAATTCCACACCACACTCTCTCTCTGGCTCTGTGCTGCATCCACATTAATATTCATAATATCTGCTCAGATTTCATACTGCAATTCATTACAGCCAAGCGTTTTTGTTACTCAAGGTGACTGCGGAGCGGTGGGAATGTGCAAACATATATTTGAGGGTAATGTCTGAGCACATATTGGCCACGTAACACTTCCAACCTTCTGCTGTGATGTAAGGCTAAATTAAACTGCTGTAATAATGCTCCATACTTTATGTCCTCAAAAACTAAAACCAAGGAACTGGGGGGGAAGGATGCAGGCAATGGCTTCACTCCTACAATGGAAAGGGTATTACTGCCAGGCATTTTAATTAGAATTTGTCTATCATTAGTTGCCTCATTAATAGATGCTATTTTTGTCTTCAGTCACCATTGTTTTTCTCTCTTTTATTGCTGTTGTTGCTGTTGTTGTAGTAATGGTTTCAGCTGTTTCCAAGAAATCATCAAAAGGCACCCTGTGTGAGCTCTGATTGTCCCCACAAATCACAGTAAAGCTGACATTCAGACTAGGAGCTTTGATGGATATGTGATGCACACTATTAAACAAAGCTCCGGGCTCACGTTCACGAAGCTACTGGAAATAGAAGAACTGATCTGGAATCACTGTTTGGGTCACGTGACCATTAGCTCCACTGTAAGATATTTAATGCAGTCCTGATCTGAGTCTAGATTTAGGTGTCTTCTAAGCTCCAGGCGGAACGGTGTGACATTGAGGGCTTGAATGTCGCCATTACAATGACAAGCTGTATCCGCAGGGTGTCAACATCTCTGACAGCCTGGAAATCAGGGTCAGAGGTCTTTCACGTCCGATCAACTGCCTGCAGCTTTACATCCCAAACCTCCATTTTGGATTCTAGCAGGCCTCTTGCCCAACACCCCCTTGTGACCCCGAATAACACCACCATATTTCTGCTTACCGTTGCACCTTCTCAAACATTGACTGAATTTGAGGGGCTATAGCACGGGGTATGAGCAACATACCAAAAGGAGCAAATTGAATTAGCTTTGAACTGTGCTGACATGGTATTCTAACAGAGAGCGGGGTCTTGCAACATTCTCAAGTTTGACACACCAATCAGATGATGTGGCGAGAGAGCATGATGAAGACAGCACTGCTATGCTAGAAGGATCCAAAGTAATGAAATGCTGAGAGCTCTTGTGTTATTTTTTTTCTCTCAGAAATGGCTATAGAAATAACCAAGTGCACTGTGGGAGTCCAGAGTCATCTACTGTATGTAATAAGATGCAGGATGCGTAATTACTATGTATTCTTCAAAAAGATAGCTTATACACATTCCCCCCTTCCTGCTGAGGGATTTCTTCTAGGGGCAAACAAGCTGCAGGGCACAGTTATTTTGCTTAGTAAAACAATTGTGGAAGATGTTCAGTGTGACACTGATTTGATATGGCTCATACTGGAAGATGTAGGAAAGTGATTACTCAGCTAAGCATCCTGTTAAGAATTTGAGATTTACCGTTAATCCACAAACAGCAGATTTGGAAAAAAAAAAAAAAAGGATAATCATTTGTGACTTACTGTTGACAGTATAATATGTACAACAAACTAAACACTTAAAGGTGAGAGGATGCAGTGGTGGATTAGCTGTCGGTGCTGATATTTGAATGTCTGGGACGACTTGGTTAACACAGCACAGATACAGGGCCTGAGGGATGATTTTAGAAGTTTAGACTTAAATAGCTGACAGAAAAGAATAGCTCTTAAATAACCCACAGAAAATGGGCAGGATTAGCATTAGCTGCTAAACTGACTGTCTTAAGGTGTCTGATGCAGGTCATTTTTCATATAACACATGGTAATTGTGACCACAAATACCATAATATATTTGTACTTCAGTATGAAGTTACGATATATATTGGGCATTAAAACGTTGATTAATGATGTCAGTCTTCACATGCACCACACGTGATAGCAACTGACCTTTTAGCGCAACTCATTACTTGCTATTATCTGCTGACACACGACCTGCCAGATTGAAAAAAGAACTACTTTTTTTATATCAAGCAGAACTTTGACATCAGTCCATGTGGCCACTGTAGCTAAAGGTAAACATTTGAAGCAGGATGAGCCAAAGTGATTACAGGAAACGGAGCGGGATCACGACGTACAAGTGTCATCTCTGGAGATTGAGTCCACATGGGAGGATTAATGCATTGGTTTGAGCTAAGTGCCCCCTGGACTATGCCTTTCCCTGATAAGAGAAATCTGAGCTCAGCACACTGTGCATGCAGAGCCAGATAGAGTTGTGATTACACATGGACAGAAGCTCTTTGCCAGGACCTTCATTTAGCTGGCCCTCCCCATCCATGCATCCACGCTTAACGCAGCTTTGAGCGCAGGCTTGAGTCCAGACCCAAGAGATACTCATTACAAGGTTGGCACGCAGATTTCAGGTCCTGCCAAGACCCAGGTATCGACAACTTTAGCAGGGCAAATGCAAGATGACAGAAACATATTCTCTCACGTTTGTGCCATAATACTGCATTGCAGCTTTCTATAGTTCAGTTCTATCGTATTTATGGTATTAAGTGGCACCACAGAATATGACTAACCTGGTGAACTGTGGTATAAAATAATCGAGTTCTTTTTGGTATGGCATGAAAGAAGAACTACTGAATATTGCAAAATGTCTCAATTTAGACAGTCAAGCGTATCCCCAGAAAGCATGTCAAGAAAATGCTACGGACAGAACAGAAAATGTAATTTCCCATTTAGGTTCCCACTTTATTGAATTTTTATGACGTTGTCTTAAATATACTATGACTGAGGATATAAATAACCTTCCCACAGTCACACCCTACAAAGTGGATAGGATTGTACAGCATGTGAAGAGGGTATTTTGTCCCGTGAGGGCCACAAGTCTTTGACAATTTATCTATTAAAAACTCCTTTGATGCTTCTATGCACTACCATATGACTTTAGACAGTGGGTACATGGCAACTGATTGCTGACAGGTTAAAGGCACCAATCAGCTGGCAATTTATTCAGCTTGTGATTCCTTTCTATAGTTTAGCCTGGGGGTGGCAAAGCAATTCTTAGTCGCTAGCTATTTTAGCTCACTGTCTGTTGGTCCCTTTGGCACTGTGTCTGCCCAGTTAATCATATTGGTATCCAGCAGTAATCACAGCATTTCACAGACTACCTCTCCAGCTCTGTCCCACAAGTCGCTGTGATGTAATTTCTTCCTCTTTGTGCACGATTGACCATTTTGCAAAGCCCTGCTCCCTTTAGTTCATCTTGCTATGCCCAGTTCCTTTACATTCTTGCACAGCAAAAATGCAGTTTTTATCTGTGGCAGACATTTTTTGAAAAAAATTAGTTCTTTATTTCAGAAGAAGTCAAGTTGCCTTAAAATAGCAACTGTTATCAGATTTCTGATTTAAGATCAGATCATTTTACACTGGTTTGTACGCTGCATTAGAAAGACGTATATGGAGGAACAACACAGAGGTTAGATTTGGCCTGTGCTTTAATATCTGTATTTTCAAACTGACTCACTTTAAAAATACAAACAAGAATTATAACAAGAATATTTTGGAGCAGAGTTAGCAAATCTAGGGTTAACATCTAACAAAATCTAACAAAAAGGGGGGAAATACAACGTATTAATTAAACGTCACTGAAGATCATACCCGAATATAGAGATCATATCCTACACAGGGGCCTTTAAAGAACGTCATTCAAGTTAACTTGATTTCACTTTATGGCAAAGTTTAACTGAGTTGAACATACTCCACTACTTCACTTCAAATATCAACTGCTGACAAGAGAGGGCATCTGCTAAATGGCCTACTGCTAGCTGCTTCTTAGAGTGGCTCAATAGTTCACATCCAGCTGCTCTGCTCTGTCACTTAGCCTCTCCATCTTCTTCCTTGCTTCCAATACCCTCAGCTACCCTCTCAATAAAGCATCACACCAGCAGTTAAAATAGACAACTCTGCTTCAGTATGTGTCTTAGACGGATGCAACAATTTCCATGGCTTCTCTCTGTGTTACCCATGGGCTTCTGAAGTGCTGCCATTCTCACTTGCCTTGCCATTTCACAGTGGCCTTGGTGATAGGCGGTTCAGAACAAGGGTCATTTAAGGAAGCTCTATAGTGGAGAATGGATGATATGTGCTCTGTAAATTTACGACTGGCTTGGATGGGAAATTGAAAATAAGGAAATAGAATTTGGAAAGCCCCGATCATCGCTTAAAAGAGAGGCTGCAGAGATGCCCTGATGATTGCAGCTATTGCCATTTTAAACCGACAGCACCAGCAGAATTACAAGGGGAAAACAGTGGCAATCTTTTGCAACTTGTAGTAAATGTAGCTGATAATGAGTCATAAACATGCAAGAAAATGACTTTGACTTATGGACCCTTGAAAAACGTAAAAAGAAACAGACTGGCTGGTGCCAAAATGCTGAAAGACTAGGCTGTTGAAATGTCGAGGCAGCATAAAAAAGCAAACCTGGATTTAATTTATGTCAGTATGACACCAGCTACAACTACATTTGCACATCATTTTCTGTTGTTGTTTTGTACCCCTCCATTTTATTAACGTTGTCATGCTTGCCAATCAGGAAAGGGGACTCTCATAAGGGTAAGACCTCATGAATATACTCTACCAGAACAACCACTGGATTGCTGGAAGTGTGCTGGATGAGGTACAGTGCTCCTGCTGATGACTGCCTTTTTTTTTTTGCCCGCTTAAAGTACTGTGTGGCTGTGACCCTACGCTGTGATGCAGGTCACTGAGTTAAGTGGATGGCTGTCATGCTCACTGAGGCCAACCCAACAGCCGCCATTGCCGGCATTCAGTTGCAGCAAGCTAAACAAATCATTGCTTCCCTAAATTGCATTTCCTCTCATCGCCCCCGTCTGTGTCTATAGCCTCCTCTCCTAATTCCTTGTTTGTGCTTTGCCATCTTTCCTTCCATCCTTCTTCCATCCAACTTTTTGCATAACCTAAATTTCTCATCAAAATATATCATCCAAGTCCGGCCTCCTTCTCATCTCCTCCAGATGCTTCCCGCATCCCAATTTCTCTCCTGACATCCCTCACTCTCCCCCTCCAGCCAGCTCTGCTGGTGTCCTCTCCGTTTGGAGATGAAAGATGGTGGTCCTGCTGTCTGACGGCTTGTAAGAGGCTGCTAATGTGAAAAGGGAGTGCGCAACACTGAGTCACTCTAGCCTACACTTACTTCATTATTCTGTGTTGCCATAACTGCATTCATTTTAATTACTCCTATGTGAATTGCTAAACAAACAGTATGTCACACTGTGTGTGTATAAGCAAGTGCATGTGAGAGAGGATGAGAAACACGTGCTTGCTTGCAACTCCATGTGCATACTGTATATATATTTTTGACTGTTTTTCTTGAACCACAGTGTGCTCGTAGATGATGTGCATCCATGTGGATATTCATTTTTTGTCTGTTTGTGCCTGGAAGGTCCCGTACTGTCACATTCGGAAAGCTCACTTTGCCTGCCTCCTGTTTACTCTACACAAAAACTCTTGCCTTTCCCTGCACCACAGCAAGTCACGCATGCTTTCTGCCGTCTCTGCAGACAGAGAATGACAATCCCAATGAATCTGGAGCCAGGGGAGGAAGGAGAAAAAAAAAAAAAAACATTTGGCACAACATGGGACTCCAGCACCTCCACATAATTCCCTGGGAACAATGAAGCCCTAAGGGTTAGAGGGTAGGAAGACGAGGGGGAGGACGTATGCCTCTTATCCCTGCTGTGATTTCTAGTTGTTGGCTGTAAGGTGTTGTGTGTATGTGCTTAATTTGCATCAGAGCCAAATGTTATATAGATTTCACAGGGATGCAACATTAACGTTTCTCACATTGAAGCTGCACACATCTTTAGTCCTTGCGATTTAATTAGATCAGATTTTCTTCTTGACAGTTCTGAGATGGGAGCATGTCAAGCGGAAATGTCTCACAGGCGAGATTAACAGTGTAATTCTCCAGTTAGTTTTAAATGAGGAAATTATCAGTTATGATTCATTAAAAAAAAAAACGTGTATCTCGACATCCTGATGTTTAACCGTTTAGCCTATGATGCATTCACTTGGCTTCACCCGTCTCTGTACATTCCTCATCCATAAGCTACAGATTCTATTCCACAAAGAAACATTTTACTGTTTAAGGATTCCTGTGGAGGTGTTTGTATTTGTCAAAGAGACATCAGAGTGATGAATGAAGTGAGAAAACACGCGGCTCCCGACGTGTGTGCGCTCGCGGTGATACATACGACACCAGACCCTAATCACCTGCTAATGTTTATAACAACACCTGTTCCCTGGCCAGCACGCTCTGCACACCAGTACCCCGCATTAATGAAAAATAATTGGTCGTGATTTCAGCCTGTGTCACTTGAGAGGCTGTCGAGCATGCAAGAAATCCATATGAGCCTCTACAGAAGCACAAACATGAACACAGACTCTGTCTCTCTCCTTTTTTTGCCAGAATGTTCTTACATTTGCATATCTATGTTCTCATTTACAATGACCATGTCATGCAAATGCTCTGAAAACAAATGCATTTTAAGCTCACTTGACAGGCTTGGTGAATTCGATACAGTGAAAGGGCTTATAGCTAAATCTTTTTTTTTTCCCTTCTATCGCAAACTACTACCATTTAATGTAGTCCATGCTTCCGCTTCCCCAGTGTCTTCATTATGAATGCAGTAATAAAATGCAATATTTAATGGCAAAGATACTGTACGCATGCCAGTGTGTGTGGGTGTGCATGTGATACAGTATGGGTCCACTGAAGACTCTTTCAAATGAGTCTGCAGTCAGTGTTCATACAGACTTCTGTCTGATACCATGGTACCGAACACGTCACAGTTAAACCCTAGAATTACACAGGATTAAATTACATGAGTACAAAATAAAGTGAAGTTTCAGTCTCAGTTAACTCAGCAGTCTGCACGATTGCTCGCCCACTCTCTCCACTGCTCTTTTAATCTTTTTTTTTTTTTTTTTGGATGAGCCGGTAACATGTTTTAAAGCAAGACTGTTTTTTTTCCATTAAATGTTATATATATATATATGAACTTTTTTTTTTTGTTAAATTGACATCCTTCTCACTCGGTGTCCCGTAAGTCTGCACAAATTAACTTTGTGCTCTGAGTACGATCACCTGCGCGTTACAGCACTAAGCAGCCGGTGTGCCAGAACCGGAGCTGGGCTTGGGTATATGTAATCGCAAAAATTGCAAAAAAAAAAATGCAATGTTGCTTCATGAGCATGACTTAAAAATTAAAATCACTTCCCTAATAGAATCAAATGCCTGTTCACCAAAGCTGAGTTCAACTCAGGTTGAGGAGTCTTGCAAAGGCAGGTAGTCCTCTGCACCAGCTGTACAACATGTACTAAGCCCTGAAAGCCAAAAGATGCAACACTCTCTTGTCTTAAGATGCGCATTTTTATAGGACATGGACAACAGCTCAAGGTCCGGAAGTCAATAGTAGTTCCTAATAGTAGGAAAAGTCAACGTGAAGAATAATCATGCTTATTTAGGTGGTAACAAATGAGAAGTGACAGTAGTCTTCGGGGCTGCGACACCAAGACATAGAGTTGAAGAGACAAGTCTTGCTGCAGCAAATCTTCGCTGAAGCTTACCAGATGGAAAGGTTACCTGAGTCCTTGTTCATTTACAGACACACACATCCATTCAAATATGCATGTGTGTGGTTAGTTAGTCCACGACTGAGATTTTTTTTTTTTCACAGTGTGAAAGAGCAGGAACATCTATGATCCCAGATGGCAAAATGGTTTTACGTAACATGACGTGTGATAGCTTGTGACATAAGGGTAAGTGTAATTGTGACACTTTGTATCTTAGACTTGGGAAGGCCTGGTGGCGATGGTGCTAAAATTTCCTCTGCAGTCATCTCGGGCCACAGGCTGATCCACTTCATTGGGTTGGCACAATCACAGGGTGAGACGTAAAGCAACTTGGGATGAAGCTTTTAGGAAACAGAAATGTGCTTTCACCGCTATTACACATCCCTCCCTCCCCTCTGCCCTCCTCCATCACATTGCAGCCCTTCGTGCTCGCCGGGGCCGGTTGGACGGATAGATTCATGACCATTCTGTCCAAGTGCCAAATCTCATCTACAGGCCCATTACTCTGAATGATGTGAGCTACAATGTAGAATAAGCCTGCAATCAGTAAGGGTAACCCAAATATTCTGTAACTGCTGCCATATTAGGAGGTGAAACGGCGACTTATGAAATTACATAACTGCGTGAAATAATAAAAGAAAGAAAGACGGTTTGATATTCCCCTCAGAGAAATAAGAATAACCTAGCATATGGTCAATGTGTTGCGAGGACATAATTAAAGACAGTTTGTGCCTGTTCATTTTAAATCAGCAATGACCAACAAGGACACCCAAACGCTCTATGGTAACTTCATCACATCTCAGTAAGTCACGTGTTTACATGGTTGGCCCCACTCTGCTGCAGTCCAGCCAAAAAGTGATGGCAAGGAGAAGTTCTACCTAGACTCAAAAAATCTTTAAAGGCTTCAAAGCTGCGAGTTAAGACAACCAAGGCTGGCTCTACGCTTACCTCCTAAGTGACTCTCTTACTTAAAGGTGAGACACTGTTCAAAGGGCAAACATCTCTCTCGGTTTAGCCGTGCTTCACTGCTTTCAGGAGGACCTACAAATGGACCTTGGGGAGAACTCAGGACATGGATTTCTTAGTAAGATTGCGAGGGGGGTGGGGGGGGGGGGGGGGGGGGGTGTCATGCAGACAGAGTAATTGGACATCTTTCCCATGTTTTAAACAGTTTGAAACTGAAGAGAAATTCCCTCTTGACTCTTGTGTGATCAATCACTGGTTCTAATTAAACTAGTTGATAAGATATATATATATATCTCAACAAGTGCCCTTGTAACCTATGACCTATGTCCTAAAAATCTAACAGCACAGTTTGGTTACACTGTAATTATTGATGCCAAACTTGAGGCCATTTTAATATTAATCCTATATATATTCAAAACATTTGCAAACAATCCGAATGAAGCAAATACGAGACAAAATTGAGTGCACGGTGGGTTCAGCACACAGTTTCAGCACAGCAAAATAAACAGACTGGAATTCTGCTGGTCTGCTTCTCCTAAATCCAACAATGCAAAAGCCCCTAGACATCCCTGGATTAACAATTTACAGCCAAAAAGGAGCTCAAGCATCAAGTGCCTTATTCAGTTCACATATGAGCCTGGCTAGAAAACACTGGCAGCTCGTTAATGTTTTTCATGGAGAGGGGAACATGAACTTACCCTCAAACCAGCTTCCTCTCATTCACACTAACAGCACTCTTTTTCATACATAAATGAACGTTCATTGTTTATTGAAACCCATATTTTGCAATAATTCATAACTAGAATTAATGAGTAGTTTATTTGGATGTGACCCCATCTGCCTCCACACACAGCGGGTTAGTCGCGTGGTGTCATTGTTTGACATGTATTTGTCCCTTTGTCTCTTTTTTAACCACCTACTCAGTTTCATCCTGTTGATTACACGCTCAGCCTTCTAACGTTTTCTAAAGTAAAAATGTGTTTTATCATGCCTTTGCAATCCTCATCAATAGGAAAATATTTTAATATCCTTTGGTGTTTTTTTTTTTTTTTTCCGGATGTACTATGAAACAGAACACTGCTTGACTTTCCACCACTTGCATAATAAATTATTGGATGGATTACAATTAAATGGTACTGACAGTCATGGCATCTAAAGGATGACTCCTGCTGATTTTGGTGATCCCATGCATATAAACTATCACAACATCCACAAATTGACTGTCTACAAATTAGTTTGTACTGACATTCATGGTCCCAAGAGGATGAATTCTGATGACTTTGGTGATCCCATGACTTTCTAGTGGAAATGGTTGGTTTGTTACACAGAAGCCGTCATTGTAGACTGTATGGGAAAGGGCAGGTGCTTTCCAAAAATACTTTATCAGATTGGATTTACTTAAACTGTGTCATATACAGGAGACATAGATATTCATTTGGCAAAGATGCACTGTGCAGTTTGGCATTTTCTGTTGAATGGAAAACATCATTCAGTACCAAAACTTTCATATTGGACGCTTGATATCCCCCTCTTCATATGCTGTGTCTCTGATGCATTGTTTTTTTTCCCAGTGAGGCACTAGATGATGACAGTGCTATAGGTAGCTGCAGTCCCGGTGGCACACAACTGGTCTACCTGCTTGGCTGCTGGCTGTGGTGCTGTGTGAGACCTCTCCGGTAGTGGGACCTCATCCAGGTTGAATACTCTCTCCAGCACTGCGTAAACAGAGGCTGTGGACCAGCTCTCTGGGCACTTTGGCACCCCTACAATCCTAACATTATGCCTCACTGCGAGGTCCTCTCATCTATCCTGCAGTGACTCAGATTGGCAGGCAGTTTCACCTTGTGCTCCAGCGGTAACTACCCTGCAAAAGAACAAGCTCTCCTTCACTGCCTTAAGAGTGATGATGAAAGTGTCCACTATCATGCATTTAAATCCCTCTCCAGGTCAACTTTGACCCCATTAAAAAGGCCGTAATACAACTATTGCCATTTCACTCTAGAAAATGGCCATGACCTGGTTCTTGAAATCAACAAGTCCTTCAGCAGGGAGGAAGGTAATTTGACCCTGTGAGCCATGTGTTAAGACCTAAAGTCACAGGGGATGAAGCAGGATTTCTGTTAAGTTCCTACTAACTTGGAGCCTGAAGGGACCGGACCTGATGAGCTGAGGAACGAGGACGTTTCCGTGCAGATAATGGTTAAGCAATGTGTAAACAGGCCAAGAGAAAGTTTCTTACCAACTTTTTACAGTAAATCAAAGCAAGCCAATCACTTACAGTACTTACTTTGATGCCATGTACTCATTTCTGTACAAGAGGTAGACTCTGTGAAGATTTAAGATGTTAAAGTAATATATGGTTGTCATTATTTTTAGAAAATGCTAACTGATGAAGTTGGTAATTAATGAGCCAGATCTGTTGAATTCAGATGGGACTGTGTCTGCAGACTCAACATATTTGGAAATGACAAGGTTCTCCTTCTCAGTAGAGGCCATTTGGCGCCATTAATTTCTGTACAGCGTGAAGAATAACATTTAGACTTGCAAATTACCAGTTTGAAAATCTATTGCTGTAAACATGCATCCTTCATTTGGATTTTGGTTTCATCGCTGTTCCCAGAATGGAACGGTCTCACATCAGTGCGTGCATTACAGTGCACTCTGGTTGCTGTCAGTCACCTGACACCCAAAGGGAGGAAGTGCAAGTCTCTGCCAGGAATTAATCCCTCAGAAACATGACACCTTACATTCTTATTGTTATGTGCATGTCTTCTCAGTTTGACACAGTAAAGTCTGTATCATAAATGCAAAAAGAGTGGTAAAACTAACTGGAAGTGACCTCGTATTGTCCTTTAAAACAGCAAGATCCGCCACATAAGCCTATTTTATGGTTGTACATCAAACTGTCCTTGGAGTCTAACAGATTATTCAACAACCAGTGTCTGTAAGCAAGTTCAAATTTATTTTTATTCACTCAGTCCTTTTACATAGTATGTTATACAATCAGAGTTTGTCGTAATGGTGCTGTACAGATGGTTGGTGAATGGTGAATTACATTCATGTACATGCATATTGACTGCGTATCACAATGTACATAACAGCTGCGATGTGTAACTGTGATGCATTTTTCATCGCGTTTCCTCTGTACTCTGTACTGGATGAGTGCACCGATTTCAAATTAAACACCGACTATGGGGAGGTGTTGACCTCCAGCTTTAGGTTTGAGGATGTGTAGGTTCAAATCATATGAACACTAAATGTCTTTTAACTTTACAACTAGCAGTCACCCACACGTCACCGCAGACACTTTATCTCCACTTCTTGTTTATTTCAAGGGCCTTTAGCTGGTGAAACACAAAACCTGAGCTGAAATAAGGTTAGATGTGGCTGGTCAAGAAAATGTCACTTTCCGGCTGTAAAAATGCCCCTTAGGTACTTTATCTGGCTTTAAACCTCAGCATTTAGTCACAGTTTCATCGGAAATCCAATGTGGTGGAGTGGAGCCAAAACAATAATGTATGACAATAAAATATCACTGTACTAAGACTTCAATTTAGAACAATAAATAAAATCATAGGATATTATTTTCATGATCATTAGAGGTGTGTTTGAAGAAAGGTGAATCAGAGCATCTGATCACAATCTGATATGCTGAACCAAGGCCCACATGGAAACATTGGGCCTGAACAAAGCGGCCACGTCAAGACCCCCCCCCCCCGCCCCGCGCCTAACCAGACTCTGCCACTTCACACCTAGATACAGCCATCAGTCTTCTCCATTTGTTACCTGCAGGAAAAAGATACGGACCACCCGTTTTCTTCAGGAAGAGTGAGATAGTTTCCTCATCCCTCCTCATTTACCTCTGATTTCCTCCATGGCCATTAAGAGGATCAGCACACTGTTAAACCGGCCAGTGAAGCAGTATAACAGCCCCACCTGAGAGACACTCCACTGCATGAAGGAGACAGACAAACTCCCTTAAATCACTTGGAAGCAATCCCAAATAGGAGGCTTGTGCCTGAGCATAGACAAGTATAGATAAGTTTTTCCTTGTGCGTCATTCACTGTGTGGCGGCAGGCTGCTCTGCTTTTAGCACACCAACAGTGATTGTATAAATATTTCTGCTGTTAAGTCTTTACGACTTCCACAGCGAGATCTGTCTGTGTTTTATCTGTTAAGAATAAAATAAAGTTACTGAGCTTTGGCCGGTGGTCCGCGAGACATCTGGTTTATTGAGTCGATCTGTGTGACCATTTATAACAAGATCAGTTAAATAACCAGTGCCACTGTTGACAAACCCCGGTTTCATTCCTCTGCTGCTGTGTGGTAAATACAGTCAGTGAACGTTGTGGGGTGATTCGGATCTCCCACTCTTAGTTTTGCTTTGTGTACTCCTTTTTTTCCTGCTCACTAACCCCCACACATTTTAAAGGGAAAAAGCAGCATGGAGATAGTTTGTACAATCCATATCCATGTCCATACTGAAGGTGGAGGTGTGAAGCACATCACCCATGTGCGTCATGTGGTCATACCGCCATCTTGTTTCACCCTTCTCGCTCTCACACCTTAGCATACAAGCACACAGTTATGCGGTGCGCTATATGCGTGTGGCTGTGCCTTTAATTTTGTAATTGAGCGGTGAATGTTTATTGACATTGTGATAATTAAACATGATTATACTCTTTGAGAAGTCGCCTGTGGTTTTGTGCATATTACTGTGCTGTGCTGGCTTTGATGGCCATTTTTTTTTTGGATTCACTTCTTCACTACTCACTCGGTAAATGCAGATAGCAATTATTAGCATCACCTGAGTGAACTGCTACACGTCTTATTTTATTGGTTATTGGCTACTGGTTATTGGGTACAAAGTCCGGGTTGAAGTCTGCAGTGCTAGATGCAACTAAACTCTACACACTGCTCCTTCAAAAATAGTGCAAAAATACTGCTGTTGCTGCCGCTAATGGTAGCTGTAATATAGGCAGTGGATAGATATAGTAATAAGGAGTAAATAAGTAAGTAGGAAACTGATTTTATGTGTCCTCATTTAGCATCCTACATGAAGGCAGAACTTCCTCCTTCCTCTCAGCACTGGTCTGATGTATAAAGAACCTTCTAGCCACCTATTGTACGTTTAGCCAAATGATCCACTCTTTGCACGGCCTTGCGTGAATTTAGAGGTAACTGAGAAAATTAAAGTAGCCCTGGAAGAGAAAAAAATTGCTGATAAAAAACTTTTGAATCTTCTCATAGACACAAAAACACCAACACACATGGAAAACACAGACATCAGAACAAGACAGAACACAAGCGATGAAAGTCTCAAGAAGAGCTTCTGCTTGGGAAAAAATGAAGAGCTGGCAACATTACAAAATTATCTATCGGGGCATCTCATCAATTTGCTCCACCTCCGTCTCCCCAGGGGAAGGAGGCTGCATGTGAAAACAAAAGCACGGGCAAGTGAGGGCAGAGGTTCAAGATTACCCATGGGTTTGATATTGGAGAAAGATAAAGAGGGTGACTAAGAGGAGCTCCAGCTGCTGGCACTTTTCAAACTGTCTGATGTTTGATTTCTTTTGGTGACAGTACTGAGTTATTTCATTTTTGCTATACAGTGTCAAGCTGTCAGGATGCCCCTCACCTACAGCACTGACAAAATTCTAGTGGGTGATGCAGAAAATGGATGTCTGCTAAAGTTATTTCCATTTGCTGAATTCAAGGTCTGACTTTCTGGGGCCACATTCTTGTCAGTCCCGAGTCGCCTTTTTAGACTGAAACATTTTAGAAGATTGAGTTTTCCCCTTGGAGTTAGTCCGCTGAGACACACTGTGGGCCAATTGTGGATTCATCCGTCGCCATGACTGGAGCTTTTGGGTAAGAATGAATGAAAAAAAAAAAGAAAAAAGAAAAAGAAGAAGCACACAAACACACAGAAAAGTCGTAGCGTACAGAATGCAAAGTGAACAGAGGCACTAGAAAAAGCAATTTTTGATATATTTGGCATGCACGTCTTTGTGGGAGAAAGCAAACTGTGTTTGAATGAAAAAAAGAGAGCGAGGCGGTGAGGGAAAAGGGGGAGCCTGTGAGACTGGGTGAGTTTGACAAAAATCTTACGGGACGACAATTGTACATCCAATATTTGCTACAGCAGGAGATCACTTCATGTGAAAAGGGTAGCTGATGATACAGACTGATCTGATTTGGCTGATCTGATTAGAGAAGAAAGGGTGCATTTAGCTAATGAAACCTCTAACCTGGTGGAGCACTAAACTAATGAAACAGCCCTGCCCTGAATACGGGATGTCTGACTCTGCAACAAAACAATCAAGAGTAGCTCTCCTAAACCGCTCCAGTGAACCTTGTTGTCGGCTTCTGAGCCAGCCAATGAAGGTAGGCCCGTCTGATCTAAACTACAGAGCAGCGACTGATTGGCTGACTGCTGAGGAGACTGGCGGCAGGCCTGCTGAGAGCTCTAAAGGAGAGCAGGTGCGCGTGGCGGGTGTCTAGTTCAGTGTGTGTGTGTGTGTGTGTGTGGAGCTGGTAGGTGGTCGAGATTTAGAAGACACTGGAATCATAAGAAGTGTTTGTGCAGCAGGTACTGTTGTGGCAGAGAAACACACACGAGAAACACTCAGATCAGTTTCTTAGTGTTCCTTCGTGTGTGTGTTTCTCTGCCATAAGTGGCAGAGGGGCACGTGCCAGTGATTTTAAAGAACTTGAGACGATTACCAGTTTTCCTCTAGATGGTCCGGACCTGTCTGAGAAGTAATTTACAGATTGCTTGCCTCCCTCCAAGTGGGATGGTGAGCACTTTAAATCAGGAACTTAAAAGGTGCACTTCGCTGATATTACACATAAACTAAAACTGATGATGCTATTAACATGCTAACATGCTAAATAAACATGCCGAACATGTCACAGCTCAGCATTGCCACTGTGCACGAGTTAACATGCTCATGTTAGCGTTAGGATGGATATGAAATCAATTAAAACAAAGCTGGAATAAACATAATTCACTACGTCACCATCACCGGAATGTTCTGACACGCCACGGTTCAGTAGTTGTAGTGGATGAAAATGTTCAATCATCAGCTGCCTCAGTGCTTTATGAGAGTCATTCCATGTGATCCTTCTCTGCTGCGCCCGACAGCGTAACACCACCTGTTAAATATTCTCTCATTCATCTCCGTGACTGTCAAATCCTCTAGTCCACTTTCCATCTAAGTCACGTGCCGCCTTGCTTGAGCACGATGTTTTTTAGCATCTAACTTCACGTCAAACTGTTCCCCTCTTTATTTCTGACACAGCATGCCACAACTCTGATGACACATTGTTGACAACTCTTTTAAGGCTTTTTTACAGTGATGACTGACACTGCTAAATTTGCATGGCTTTTATCTGCTTTATTTATGACAGTGGGAGTTAAAAGACCCAAGGTGTGAAATTCTTCTTTATACTTGAAGTAACTTTTTTTTTTTTGTGGCAGTGGAACAGGCAGCATTGCACTTTGGCAGCAATTTGAGAGCTAATGATAAAATCTCACAAACGCGTACCTCCTCGCGAACAGGTGGTGTTTATCAAACTGAAACAAGCAATCCACGATGAAGTTAAGGCAGTTAAGAGAGCTTGATGAATCCAAAATGGAACACTAATGTAAAGTAAAACTATACAGGAAAGAGACTTAGGGCAGGAATAAGGAAATGTTTTTTCACAAGCTCCAATACTGCAGATATTTTTTATTTTTATTATATTTTTCCTACTTTCTCTGCCATCGCTGAACACTCTGCTTTTTTTGCTTTGTACACATAGATGTTTTCATCCCGCTGTGGATGTCTTTAAAAAATGCATTCTCTAAAACTCTGTCCGTGTATTGTTGTGATTCCGAATGGCACAACTGGGATAAAAGTCATCCATTGGAGGTAACAACGCAGTCATTGCAAACCTGGAATAACTGAAAAGCAATACAAATAAAATATTTAAACATCCCCTCTGTTAACTTGCATCAATATTGCAGCTTTTTAAAGTGAATGAATCTGCCTTCTGTCTAATGGGGGTCTAACTGAACTATCAGGCAATGGACCTGTGTTAATGAAAAGTTATTACCAGCATTCTCTATTTAAACAGCACAGGCCAAATCAATTTAGAGCATTTTATTCCACACGCCCAAGGCTTTGTATTTAATCCACTGCCAAAGCTGCAGCACCCTGCGTTTGTTGCAGGTTTTCAGCTGCTTGTACCTCTGTGGGCTATTCAGCGGGCTAACGACAGGCCCAGGAGTTCTGTGGAGGTTATTCTGTAATCCCCAGAGAGAGAACAAACCCCCACCAAGCATACAAATGACATGAGAGAGAGAGAGACAGAGAGAGAGAGAGTATAATCTTTTCTCTGTAAAGAGCTCACGCTCAGTGCTTTTTAAACAGCTCCAAAAAAGAAACCCTTCATTCTCCATTGGAGGTGAAGGACTCGCTGTGTTAAAACATCAATTCAGAAAACATTAGTTTCAGTCAAGAGACTAGAGGAGACGGCGACAAAGTGCTCTCGGAGGTGCCGCAGACACAGAGTCGGTGCGCATGTGAAAAACAGCTGGACACATCTGAGCCTCGCCACCGATCTCTAGCTGCTAAGCCAATTTAAAAGTCACACACACGCCTCACTCTTAAGTACTATTAAAGTAATGGTCCTCTGTTGAAGCTATTCCCACCGTCTGCATCCACAATGCTTTTTGCACGCGCCTATGCATGTGCCCGATCTGTTTAAACACAGCACAAATAACTCGATACACAGGTGTGGCCGCCGCTGCCTGTTACTGAATGCATGTGTATGAGGGCCTGTTAGAACGCTGTAACAGAGGAGACTCTCATCATGATGTCTGGCTGTGCGATGCACAGACCACACAAAGCCTGGACCAAAGCCACTGAGCAGGTAGAGGCTATAAATCACAGTTCAGTCAGGCCAGGGACAGACGGAGACACAGACAGTCTCCGCCTGCTGTCACAATACCAAGAACTCCCCTCACAACTGCCCAGGGCTTTACATACGCACACGGTTCAGCACACACACACGTCAGGTACATTCACACATACTGTATGTAGGATGCTGTGGTCAACAAGCATGCAGTATCATCGTCCACTGGGCCTGAATAGGGGGGGAGTGCTTTATGGATCTAATGCAGACGTCAAGGGCATTGTAGTTTTGATTTACGGCGGCCCTGTGGCCCGATTGTGATGTATTGTGGAGGCGCGGCATTTTACTTTGTGATGAATATTGTTGGGTGCGGGACCAGATAAATTCTGAAGACACTTTAGGGGGTGCTGTATGCCAGGCGCTCAGCCTCGAAGGTTGCCACAGAGAAGCCAAACCATTATTTATAGAAATACCAGCAGGGCTTTTTTTGTTGTTGTATTCATTCTTAAGCAAGCCACAAGCCAAACATTCACACATCTTTTTAAAAAAGGGCGAAGAAGGGGAGTAGGACTGTAATATGATGGAAGAAAATAATAGGTCCACCTGGAGGACAGGAATACATGGTTTGAAAAAAAGGTTGAGGACTAAGGAAAAAAAAATCGCAATGGATTTGTGATGGCCAGCTGGGGTTTCAATTCCAATGTACAGTGTGTGGCAGTCATAGGAAGATGGAGCACACACACTGGACTAAAACTAAAAAAAAAAAAAAAAAAAAAAAAAAAAAAGTCTGCAATTGGTTTTCCCTCTTCCGCCTCTCTTCCATTTCTCATTGTACTTTTATCCCTGCACTTCCCACCTTTCATCTCTATGCTTCCACTCTTTCTCCATCAGCTCTAAGGGGATGTGAACACAAAGAAGTGCGTTGGTATATGTGATGCATTGACCAGGGACAAAGAGCTTTGGAGGAACCTTGGTGTGCTGTGCACTGCAGATACAGAGGATGCACATCATAAATCTAAAGAGCCGCAGAGTCCTCTTTTCGAAGATACACATGCATACGAAACGGTAAGCACATGATTTCTTAGCACGTAAATTGTGTTTACACAATATGATAAATAAAGCATCGCAGGTAAAGTAAGGCTGCACTGAACTGGAAGCACCCACTTTCTCTGATGTGTGTGCTCGGTGTACGGCATGGCTTGCTGTAGTCCGCTTATGTGACAGAAGGCTCGTCGTCAGAAGGAGATGATAACTGCTTCCAGTTTAATGTCATAACATGTGGTAATCCTCTTAAGGCTGGGATAGTAGATGATCTCCAAACAAAGGGATCCTTGCAAGGGACAAGCAAAGCCCAGTGCACCCTATCCTCATCACTCTAACAATTTCTTCCCTGATGGCGGCAGCTGCTCCCCCAACACGGAAATAACACAACGCACAAAACATTAATCCACATGTGCTGTAAGCATGTGCACATACTTCAGCGGGTGACGTGTAGCGAAGGGAGACACCAGCCAACCCTGGTGCCAAACATGACCTCCCTTTTAATATACAGACTGTGTAAATCCCCTGAGGTGCTGAGAGTGCCTGGCAAACAGCTATGGGTGAGGCTTGGGAGAGAGTTTCACTGTGTGGCCTCAGATGGACAGAGTCAGGAGGCTCACAGCTATGGCACATTTCTGTCTCTTTCTCAATGCCAGTAATATAAAAGCCAGTTTACATATTTCAACTTGGACACAAGACCAGACCAGAACACTGTGCCCTAATCACCAACGTTCACTGCCATAGCACAACCTGTCACTGCAGTGTCCACTCGGGGCTTATGAGACCAAAAAGACACAGGGAGGAGAGAACTGACCTTGCCATGCCGGATTGAAATGTCTCAACAAAATCTTACTTAAACAATATCAAATTAAAAACCCATACAATAGTTGCCATACTCATCCAAGAATCATCCAATATCAACATTTGTGTCTGGCAGGGTGAAGAGTTGACGAGTGTTAGACCTTTAAATAGTGATATGGAGATTTCAGGATGAGCCGTTCTTCCCGTCCGTCCGTGGCTGTAAATAAGAAGGCATAGCAACCTAACACAAACAGTAACCGGGTCAGCCTCCTTTTGTCATCGACTTTCCTTCTGAGGTGAAAGGTTGCTTCTGATCTCCTCTGATCCTTGGCATTAGTGGCAATATTGAAGAGCATCACTAAAAACACCCCATCTGTCTGTCTACATGGTCCGCGCACAGACCTCTGGGATTCAGGGTATGATCTCTTTAAATCTAGCAGCCCCCCCCTCCTACTTCTACCCTAACATGCAGACACACACGCACACACACACACATATAAAGTACAACGGTCTCCAACCTGGTGAGAGATGAAAGCAGCCACAGACCTATATCGCTACATAATCCTTTGTTTGAAAGAATTTCAGCATCTGACATCACAATGGTGTCAACATCCTCTCAAGTATGGCACTTCATGAATAGAATCTCAGAGATTATATCGGTTATTATTCTACACAGAATATTACATTTAGATATACAATGGCGATACAGGCAAGCTTGCGCCAGCAATAAGATAAAAATATGAAGATTGTTTCTATTGTCGGAGGATTAGCACGGAGGTGAGTGTTCAATTGTAGTTACAGTCACAATAAACAGTGTTGTAGATTGATGTAGACGGGCCATCAGCTACACAACTTACAGGGAGTACACGTGAATAAGATTGCACGGGTTGAGATTTAGAGGGAAGAAGAAATTAAAATCAGTAGACGGAAGATGTGTGTGATTACAACATGTTCAAATATATAGACCAGGAGGCACACACACACACGCACACACACACACACACACATTGCATTAAGGCTTGACAGAGGGCACCTCTACAGAAAAAATACCCTGGATCATTGGGGGTTGAAATCTCACATTAATCCTTACTCACCCTTCCAGCCCTGCACATTAAACACCACTCTGCTACACACACACATAACAGCACACACACACACACAACAGCACACAGCGACTTCATGGCGACTACCCTGTCACCCCCACCATGGCGACACACGGATCTGTTTAGACACCATGCGGAATCATAACCCCGACCTCCTCTTACACACTCACACACACACACACACACACACACACACACACACACACACACACACACACATACATGGACTACATGCCTGGATGAAAGACAGCACTGCACTCTGCTACATTGTCGACAAAGCTTACAAAATCACTTCACACATGGGACATTGGAATGCACGAGCAGATTATCACTCACCATTACAGCTGGGAAATGGTGTTTCTAAATTTTCTCCACTGGGGATTGAAAGCAGGATCAACACACAAATGGACTAAATGGGGAGAAAACTTTCAGCTAGCCGACATTGAAGGTGTGAGATTTTTTAGATTTGGAGGATCAAAGGTTCTTTTTTTTTTTTTTTTTGTAGCTCAAGTCATTTTTTGATGGCGCTGATGGAGGCTTACAGTCCCAGCGTCAGCTGAAATTAGAAACCCAAAGTCTGTCAGTCCTTTGGATTTGAATACACTTCATAAGTTGAGCCTTGAGATATTTCTGTGGAAGAGAAGTTGAATAAATATTAAAATGGAGGTGGAAGAATTTCACTCTTTGACTCATATTCATATCTTACTCTTTTCCGGTGTTTTATTTCAAGTCTGGATATCAACATGTTGTGACGCACGACCAGTCTCATTTAAAAGCAGGGTGTGAGTGTTTTGATACTTTAACAGTATTTTTAAGTTTTAAGTACTTTCTGCTTTTTCCATTTTCTCATTACTAATGGACTGGGGTGCTTTATTTTGCCTCATTATTATTCTGCTCCTAAAATTCCTGAAAAGCGAGGCTGCACTTGAAACACTGGTCTTCCCTCGTGCGCATAACAGACACGCTCATCAGCCATCAGCAGTATAAAATTAAATGATGTGGTAAAAATTAACATTTTCATATCTATACCTAATACTGAAGCTTGTGTCATGTTCCATTGAGTGAGGTTTAAAAGTAATGTTAGAAGTTATATTGTACCCTTCAATCAATATTCGTACATTTCTGTGACAAACACTATTATCTGTGTCATCTCTGTTGATCCCTCGGTGGTTATTGAAGCTCTCATAAAAGGCTCCTGCTCATCTCAGCCTTGTTTGCGGTCGATACTTCCCTGCAAGTGATGGTTGTGATTCAGTAACCTGGTGTTTAAAATGTGTTATCTGCCTCTAAAGGAAGTAACCTTTTGTTATCTGTGTTTACACAGGCTGTATTATTAGCAGAAAGATACAAGACATGTTTTTTTATTATTATTATTTCAGCTAATTAGATGATTAGCTAGACCAGTGGAGAGCATGAAATATAGGCTGTCATCACTCGGGGAAAAGGTATAAAAATACAGACATACAATCTGCATGCATGAGATTTGCAGGCTAATATTCATACAGTGGAAATAACATGAAGTGTTATTAAGGGGGGGGACATATACAGTGGGAAGTGATTGAGTTACAGTTTACAGCCACATCCATCACTTGGGATGTACTGGATGAATCATTTACATGAGAAATGGAAAACAATGACTCAGAAGAAACACCTTCATTTTGCAAACCTAACTAAAGTTGAATTGAACCTTGCTGCGTTTCCATCTGAAATACATTATTAAAAATGTCCCACTTTACAAATGATTGATGCTACAACTTTAAAATCCATTATGGCACAGGATACTTGGTAATGTGAGTGATTATTGCTGGAATTATCACAGTGGTACAGACTGTGCCTCCCATAAAAATTTAGAAGTATTGAAAGGACTTGAGCTAGTGATTTGTCTGGACTTTTACCCAAGAACAGATGATAGAATTTCTAAATGTGGTTGCTGATGACAAGATTTCTAAGTATCAACATCTGCGGTTTCCAGAGCAGAGCACAAATGGCACATGTGTCAGTGCACAAACAGGTCATTCATCCATTAGCTGGGATAAAAAGGTAACAGACAAACAAACACAAATGGGCCTCTGTCTATCCATTACGGCCACTCCTGCTTTACGAGTCTCGGCGGCTCCCACACTCTGAGGTTGGCGTTATGAAACATTTAAACTGAAGCCACACGGAGACCCGTCAGCGTGTTAAATGTGTGGTGGGAACAGATTTAGAAGATTTAGAGTAATGGAATAATCACTGTGAAGGAGCACGGCGGAGCGGAGTCATGCAAGACTAGTTGTGGCCACCTTGGATTTCATCAATACAATCAGCTGTGCCTACCTCTTGCAAAAGCAGCACGGGGCTTGTTGCCTTTCAGACAACTTAGAATCAAAACCAATCTCAGTTATGATTACAACGGATGGATTTTATATCAGAGGCCTGTGAATGAAGAAAATAACACTGGGGGAGCCTGAAAAAATAGAATCGAGACAAAGATCAAAATAGCAGACTGACTTAAGGTCAAAAAGAAGCATTGAAATCAGCACAATTCACGTCTTTATCTTAGCCAGAGATATTGTAACGTTTGAAGTCATTTTACAGTTATCATGAGCAGATCTGCGATATGTTCTACGCGATTATGATTCGTTATTTGCTGGGGCTATACGTGCGTGCGTGTGTTGAGTATATAGGGCTGTTTGTGTGCGTGTAATGAAGGTGGTGTGTTGTGTATCAGTGTTGTACGCCGTCTGAGTGGTGTGTAATTGTGTTGTCACCGAGTTGCGGAAGAGAGATGCTGGGAGAGACAGAGGCACAGCGAGGAGTGGATTGGGGGTGAGGGGGGTGAAGCACGTGGGTGGCCATGGGGGTGAAAAGGTCAGCGCTGAGTGTTGTCTTCACCCACATGTCCTTAAAGAGTATCTGTTTGTCTCAATCAACAAAGGCCCGTGGCGGAGTGAATGGAGGGCTGCTTTACCAGCACAGCCGCGCTATCACATACATGGACACACACTGTATCTTTCAACTCTTATTTCATGCTTTTAGCACCTCTCTATATCTTGGACTCCCTCAGCCCACCCCCCTTCTTCCTCTCTCTATCTGAGGGGGATTTGTGATCTAAGATCAGCGCGGCCGTAATGCCCTTCTCAGTAGACTGACAGATGATATAGCCTGCCCTTTGGGCTCCAGTCGGAATGGCTACAGATCAATACCCAAGCTGGCTGCCTGTCAGCATTCACACAAACATGGACACATGCTCGTGCTCACACGCGCGCGCGCACACACAAGCAAGGCATTCACGTGCAAGGCCTAGCATCAAAGCTCATCTGAGCCGGTTGGCATTTACCGGAACAGGACCTGGATGTGTGCAACACAGCAGGAGGGAACATTCCCGGGATAGTTCCCAGCCTAGAGGGGGAGCGTGGTTGCATGATGACAGAGCTGAAGAATTCTGCACACAGATTCCTCTGGCTCCGCGAGCCGGTTAAATTAAGCAGTTTAGACAGACGGACCGGCAGACTGAATGAACAAAGCAACAGGTTGAAGAAATAATTGAGAGGTTGAACCGTGTGTAGCAGGGTGGTCATCTAACATTCAATCTGTGTGGTCATTTGTTTGTGACCCCTTAGTGTGCTCGGGTGCGTACAGTTTTGGCTCTGGTTAAATATGAGAATGTACAACATTTTAATCACACAGCATTCTCATATTTAACGGTGACTATAATTGTGTATGACATTGAGTTGATTACGTTTAACTCCAGGAGAACATATAATTAAATAAGTTAGAAACGTTTGAGATCACACAGTATACCCTTCTCGATAACAAGAGACAGAATAAGATCGGGAGATTTAATACAAAGACTGAACAAAACGTTAAGATGGACTTCTTTTGTGATAAGGCTCTGATGAGATCCTCAACATCAGGCTCAACTCAGGCACGAATCTGCAGAATAATTGCCCTCCTAGCCTGGAGAAATAAGAAATCTCTCTCCCACCGTAATATCTTCTTGTCTGCTTTATTACGCAGGTGCAATGAAATGCAAATGTGAAATATTTGTCCGGCGCGAGCTAACGAAAAGGTTGGTTATATTTATGTTTTCTTTTTTTCTTTATTCATTTATATTCATTCCAAAGAGCAGATGATCATATTGCATTGTTACGAGACAACCAATTCAAGACACCCCTGTGTGCAAGCACATGCGTATGCAAACAGCCGCACATACAGTACATTGTTCCATTACATTATACCCAAACTGAATTGCTCATCCATTCCAAATATACAATGCCTCTCTCTGCACACTCACACAGTCTTTCCAAACAGAACGAATGTGCATTGACCTATGCAAATAAACTGTCTGCAAGAGGGAGCCTGTGTTGCCATCATTTCATTGTATATTGCGTCACTTGATCCTAGCTACATAAATGTAAATGAGAAATATATAAATAATGCAACCACACATTTGACACTTTGTGAATAACACTGACGCCCCACTCTAAACTTGTCTGCCACTTCCCTCTCTCAAGCAGGCGGTAATTTATTGTCTCCCGCTGCCATAGCACAGTCAATCAATAGCCAATTAAAGACAGGCATATAAGGTCTCCGGTGGCCACCAGTGCATCTGGTGCTGCTTGGCAAGGGAAATAAATATGTAAATGGTAGACCGGCGGAATAGCATCAGTCAGTATCTTTCAGCAAGCACAACAGGAGGGATATCAATGACACTTCCCAGATACGTACACACCCCAACACTCCAGTATGGTAACCTCCCCGTACTGTGCTCCAAGACCACGAGTGGTCAGAAAGGCCAAAAGGAGCTGTTACCTCAGATCAAACGGGTTGTGAGACTAACTTGTGTGTGTCCGTGTCTTGTCAATATCACAATATAATGAATAGGGATGCACCGATGCATTGGCCAAACATTGGCATCTGCTCCAAAAACCCCACTCCACACGTGTCCTGATGAGGTTTTCTTGAGTCCCTGCACACGACTTCAAACCCCACCGGGTGCATTTCAGAAGCGAGCGTTTAGCCCCGATTTGGCCATTTTACCGGTGCGTGTATGCTACATGTGTAAATATGCTACATAGTTACTTAGTTTTGCTTTTGTCTGTTTTACGACCGGCAGTTTGCGCGGGTATTTTATTTTGAAAATCCACCATAATCTCTTATGGTTTTTCTGTGTCTGGCTTCCGCCCGCTCGAGGTGCTCTGCGTAGATCGATGTGTGCTGCTCGTGCCAAGCGTCAAAAATAGAACAGACGCGCATTCAGCATGTAGCTGGGACGCTACGAGGAAGATCCACGTTATGCAGTTTGCAATACACGTAACAAACATCAGCGTCGGCATGGCCATCAGCCAAGTTGTTGTTTTAAACATTGTGATCGGCCCAGAATTTCACAATCGGTGTTCTGTAAGAAGTGCTTTACTAAATAACTTATTATTCTACACCTATTATATAGAACATATAGGCAATAATTATGGATGCAAAGCAGAATTATATACTGCTAAATGGCCCTAGTTCCAAATGCATGGTTGTGGCCTTATGGTCACTGTTTTTCTCGTGCAGTCTTTTTAGGCTTCACAGATACTAACTCTCTAAAACATCCATAGCGAGAAAGGACAAACGGACACAGCTGGTTACGTTCAATGTTGATTCAATTGTTTGAAACAGTTTGAAAGAGATGTGATCGAAGCCACAGTAAAACTGGAGCTGTCAAAGCCAAAGAGGCACTTTAAACAACAGTGTTTGGCAGACAATATTGCAAACATCATGGTCAATGATGTTATTGTCTTGTGCTGCTATATAGATAATACACACACGTATATGCATACGAGGCACAGTGCTCCTTCAATTAAATACAAATGATCATAAAAATAATTGCATGTTAATCCTTTATTCACAACTGAAGTCTTTGTTCAATTTTAGAATGATATAGAATTGGTATTATCACATTGCTATATTTGAGCAATTTACTAGATTAATTTAATTAAAAAAGCTTGATCTGCTAAAAAAGCGGGTCTGGAATGGCCTGCCAATACTTAATTAATTAAAGCAAGCAAGATGGCATGATTAACAGTGTATTGATCATTCAAGGAGGAATAGACTTGATCATAAGAAATGGATTGATTGAAGTTACGGCTACTTTACACCATTTAAGTGCTCGTGGAGCTCAGATACAGCGAGCAGCTGAGACCTGGCAGAGGAATCTGAAACTGTAAATTTACTCAGACTGTACTGAAGTCATTACAGTCTCTGAGCACTCCACTTTTCATGCACTACGCTATTCATCTGACAGCTATAGCTAATAGTTACTTTGTTCATTTGACATACAAATCATCCGGTGTGATCAGCATATAAAATCTAATAAATTTATATCACTACATATAAACCTCTTAAAATAAGTGCCACCTTCCGCAGCTACAACTTTAAAATATAACTAATACATCAATGCATCAATAATTACATTTAGTTATATCACAAGGTACACTTGGCAATAGCTCATTCTGCATTGTGAGTACTACTTGCAACACTGTTTTCTATTCTGCCAAAAACAAACAAACAAAAAAAGACTTTAAATCGTTTGGATGCTACACTTATGTGTAATCAGATGAATGGTATCTGTCATTCCCAGTCTGCACCCTCTTCACCTGTTGGGTACTATCATCCAAGGAAAGTACAGAACGCTTTATCGTGCACACCCCAAATTATTTCATTTATTTTGGTGAAACTGAATCATATTATCTGGAGAATTTTTGTACTGGTTTTGCCTCTGATGCCCTCTGGCTGCCCTGCAACAACCCTTGGTGATTTACAGAGTTTCCTGATGGACAGTAGAGTAAAGTGCGGCAAACTATAGCTGCCGTTAGCTATTGTTAGATCACTTCGTTAGCCAGAAGACAAGGAAGGGAGAGAGTAAGCAAGCAAGCAAGCACCGCCAGACAAAGGTAAATCTGGGACTGACTTTTAGTCGATGACGAGAGCTTTGTGAAAAATGCTTTCTGAAAGACAGACGCTGAGCTGGGGTTCTTGCTGTTAGGCTAGTAATTAATATTAGCTGGCTGCTCCTAGACTAGAGCCCCAAATCACAAAAAAAAACTTTTCTATGAAATATTGGTTTCAGTATATTTTGTGATAATAACCTTAAACTAAAGTAACATTAAGTACAACTCTGAATGGTGTTCACACAATGTGTATTTTTATATTGCGGTATTACTATTTTTTAACATCTGTAGATGTTGAAGTAAACCCTCTTTCACAGCTAGGATCTGACAAACTGACCAACCAGAGGAAGACTTGAAGTTCCTGTTACTCATGAAGACGTGTGCTCCTGTGGTGGAACTAAATTTAGTTTCAAGAACTAAAAAAAAAAAGATCCTTCTGGTAATGGAAAGCTTGGGTTCCGGCACAGAGATGCACTGTTGGGAGTGAGAGAGTGATGCACAACACACAAAACCTTGACCCCTTCAATCCAAAATCCTCGTGAATAATCTCCTGCTGTGGAACTTTACACCTCGATACGGGGCCTCTTGAACACTCATCCCCTTGCATGAATGGCATTGCAGCCTCGTTCGCTCGCTCTCTGCCTATCTCTGCCTCTCTCGCTCCACATTCCTCCTTCTCCTGGCTCTGCCACCACAGGCGCCAATGAAGAGCCTGACAGTTCAGGCCCGCTTTGATCTCAAGGCACAGGTTATCTGTTACCAGGCTAATTTTAGTTAGCCCCTCTAAGCTTCGCTTCTCTTTAAAGCACAGGTACTGTGCAGAAGCGAGTTGTGGGTTGTTATCAGTGTGGCTCCCTACGCATCCCAGGCAGGCTTCACCCTCACCATCTATGAAGGTCTACTGTAACCTGGACAAGATTATCCACCACGCTACATCTGTATCTTAATCAACTCTGCGCGGAAGAGTGCAGGGGCGACAGTGTGGGCTGAAATTAAAGAAATGCCTGAATGGGAGCTAAAGTGATTTCCCATCTAAGGGGGCTTGTTGGATAAACACAGCAATACACGGGAGATCTTCAAGGAGGAGTGCTATCGAATCCTCTTGGGTAATTAGAGGCTTACAGTTTCATTTCGCTGCGATGTCAACAGATTGTTGTAGCAGATGGAGGCGGGGGACAGCAGGGGAAAGCAGAAATCTTACCTTTGCTAGGAGGACGAGACTGTCTGCACCTCAGACTGAGGAGGTCAAAAGTCTGTGAAAGCAAACAGTGAGTCAGTTTCTTGACATGCTGTCAGAACCTTGTGTTTTTCATTCTTTAGTTTATTTCTTCTCTTATTTAAATATCCATTCATTTATTTAATCAGCTAGCCAGTGCTCCTACACACTTCCCTACCTCTACTATACACAATCCCATGAATTACAATGTCCAAGAGAAACAAGCTTATTCAAACAATAAAACAGGAAAAAAAAAAAAAAAAAAAAAAAAACTTGTATCTGGACAGCCTGGAGTTGTTATTAAAATTTGAAGACAATCCAAAGACAACCCCAAGCAGAGTGTGTTTACAGGAGGTTACACGGCAGTACACTAAAGTTGTCTCCTTGTGATTTTACAGCATGGTCAGCCAGCTGGTCTGAGCCTCACTCAGGACAATAAAGCCCTGAGAGGATGACCTTGCACGCCGCAGGAGAAAGCCAGGTCACAACACAAGCAAGAGGCGCCATGTCGGGGTGAACAGGGTGAACAGGGGAGTCCTGAAAGCAAATGCGCCTGTCCGATTCTCACCTGAAGAACTCCCCATATGCAATTCTCTTTCTTTATCTTTCAGCGCTGTCTTTGTCAGGAAAACTACTGAGATCAAACATGTGCAGGTGTGCTGCAATGCCATGGCAAGGTACACAGAATATCAAAGCATTGCACTTCCTTTCCGGCCTGAGTGATGGTTCTCCAGGAGCACCTTCAGATGAGGCGAACAGGAGGTGTCTGCTGGCTGATTTAGCACCTCAATCTCTTACAACAGGGGTCACTTTTCTCCTCACAGGATGACTTACGAGGGCAAAGCCACTGCTTTGATTTCCATTTTATTGTGAGGAATGGCGGCTAAAGTTTCCTTCTATCTGCTCTCTATCTGTTGCGTCTAAGCTTGCTGAAGGACAATAGCCACAGCCAGCGCCAAAAGAGCTATTTCTGTATGGCAATGTCATGTTCTTTACAAGGATAGTAATGGTAGCTTGATATGTCTTCAATTTCCAGCACAATCTATCAAAGGTTCATCTTTCTGAGATTTGAGAAGAGCAGAACCGTTCGCACGGGGAGGTCTGAACTGGGGGACATTGTAAAGTCAATGTCCATTCAAGAGCATTGTTTGTCTTCTGAGCCTGATTGAGAGGAGGAAATGAGTGCACACACTGTCAGGTGTGAACCTTACTTCACACCTGTTCCCTATCTTTTCAGAACCTCTTTTCATTACAAGCACATTTATTGCATAAAGGATTTAAAGTTGAGGACAAGACTGAATGAACTGGCTTCAGGTTTTTCAGCTTTTATATAAAAAAAAGATACAACATTAAAAGACCTAAGGTCAAGCGGAGAGTGAAAAGCATTGTGCGGCTAGGTGGGCAGGCACAACAGGAACGGGGAACAGAAAGAAGATATGTTGTGAGCGGAGAACAAGCACAGTGTTTTTTGTGCAAGTGCAAGGGAGGATAGATAATAAGGAAACAGAGATAACAAGAGGAAGCGAGCAAGAAAAAAATAGAGTGATCAATAGAGCGAGAATGCGCCAACCGCTGTACGGCATGAAAGTGGAACAAACCAAAGAGTCACACAGCAGGCAAAAACAAGACAGTGTGTTCCTCCCATTACTCGGAAGAATTAATTAGAGTTCCATTGACGCACTGTGTAACGAGACAAATATAATTATGTTACATCATTATGAGCTTGCCTGCCTCCTTCCTGTTCCCTGGGGGACAGCGGACAGCCAACTGGACAGCCAACTCTGAGCAGCGGCCACGAAAAAAAAGAAAAAAAAAAAAAAAAACACACGATGGCTGTCAGTGTTCATTTAGCAACACGCCGGGACAACATTTCCACAGAAAGTCCCGCTCAGGAGATAGATGTTGGTTTCTGGTCATCACACAGCAGAGTTAATAATGTTCCTGAAGCTATAAACAGACTGTAATTTGGCCTGAGATGTGATCACTCACTCTGTATGAGCTATATTTACCATCTGTGTCCCTTTACGCTGTTCTGTATACAGCATGTGATGCATGTCCGCATGTGCTCAGATGTGTGCAGCACACACAATGATAGATAGTTATCCCGAGACATGCATGACATTCTGTTATACACTGTGGACACAGGCCGTCTTCTCGCAGCTTTGCGTTGCATGTTAGCATTCAAACACGATTCCTCAAGATCCGACAAGGGAAGAAAGCTGACCTTGGCATTCCGACACACACAGCCCTCTGTTCCGAGCTAAGACAAATCAAGAATCTGAAAGACTGAATGGAGTTTCTGACTCAGGGGAACGCTCCAGGCTTTCCAAGTATCCGTTTTTTTTTTTAACAGACTGGAAGTACAATATGTGGCATTGCAACGAGGACCGCGAAAACAAATGTTTTAATAAGAAAGTGGGGGGAGAGGTGCTGAAAAGCCGCTGTGTGTGCTGTGTGTGGTAATAGGGTATCATTTGTCTCATGGGAGAGAGCGGCTCTGCAGCTGTGGCGTGTACGGAGCTCGCACAGCTGTGAATGCGGCGGCATCGGCCAGCGCTGGCACACATCGGCGAGTCAGCTGAGAATGGCTGGCTTTGCAGCAAGTGTTCACAAAATGCACCGCTGCCGGACAAGCCTGCAGGTAAAACTGTGGAGAATAGTAATGTTCAAAATGAAATGGTTATATATAAAAAAGTGTTTATTATGGACAACAACTGGCTTACACTGGAACGGAGGCCAGAGCTCTATCTGCTGAAATGAGTGTGAGGCAGGCCATTTTATTTATTTATTTATTTTTTGTAAGCTTTGCTGTGCCTCCATGAATCATGCCATCGTAGGTTTGACACCCTGTAAACATCATGAACAACACGCTGCAGCAAGCTTTCCATCCATCCCATCTCCTTTTTCACTACAGTGGCATAAATTGAGATGCTACAGTGCTTAGTCTCTCTTGCATGTGTGGTTTGGGTCGGGTTGGGTTGGGTACGGCGGAATTGAAATGACAGGACGTGAAACAGAGCACGCCTGGGTAAAATAAAGGCATCAGTCCTTCGTTTACAGAGCTGGCAGGCTATTGATCGCTCCTTGGCTAAGCCCTGAGGGTCAAATACATGTCTCTTAGCCCCGCATGTGCGTATCTGTATGTGAAGGTTGGTGTAAGACATCTACTGTGTACCGCAGTTGCAATACTGCTGACTCTGCTGTGTTAACACAGCCCTAAGGGTATCCAAAAGACTATCATCTATATAAATGACTCTGCATAACTCTCCCCTCTTTCACCTTCTTCTATCGCTCCCCCTCTCTTATATCTGGTATACGGTATGCAGAGCATACACTATAGCACATGATCCCACCCCCTCAACGTAGTCTTCACACCGATTCCATCACCGCATTCATACAGGTACAAATTCCTGGCTTGGACGGAAAACAGGAAACAGGCCGCTATGACGGGGGTTTTGCCACCTCAACAGAAAACACCAGTGTGTCATGTGTTGGTGCTATGCGTAAAGAATGTGCAAATGTGGAGGTATCTGTCGTGTTTCGTGCAGTTCTGTTGTGGTGTGTGACGCATTTCTCCCAGCTGACAACAGATCGCCAGCTCATTACGGAGCTGACACATATTATCACAACCATTCAAGCTCACATTCACCCCTTTGGTCATTTCAGACCCACCAATTAACCTATTAACCTACATGTCTTGGGACTGTGAGAGGAGGCTGGACCGCACAAAGTGAACCCATGCAGACACGAGGAAAAGAGTGACACAGATATTTCCTAGCTGGCTGGTAGGGTCGAACCTACTTGCTGTGTGGCGAGAGTTCTAAAAAAGCACTGTGCCACCATAATTAAATGCATCTCTCTGTCCATGTGAGGCCCTGCACAGACTGTGGCAAAGATTTTACTTGGAAAAGGAAGAATCTATCTATCTTCCTGCATAGGATGTTGCACCCAAAAGCTGCCCCTCCATTTCTGTCTGTTCAGCTCAATTTTTTTTTCCACCATCATTCACTCCCTGCATCCTCTCCGTTTGCCCATGACAAGGTTTCTCAGGCCAAAGCCTCTCCACAGTAAGTGCTGTCCTGGCTTAATCCTGCTCTACAGCGCCGAAGGGGAGTAAACTTCACTTCCCAAATCCTCGACAGCTGCGCCCGTAAGATCGGACTCTCTGTCCCTCTTCTCTTTACATTGTCGTCGTGCCGCGGTCTCACCCAGTTTCGCCTCTTCACACCATCGTTCGCAGTAGGATGGGGCATGAAGGGCATGACGCCTCTGCCCGGGAATGCTGGAAAGAAGCCAAAACAGATCCCGTTCCATGGCGCGTACAGCGTGGATGCTTGAGAAAACATGCGCTGCAATGCAACACACACAAACGTGCATCCACACACACACACTCTTGGCACCTCGGGGATGTGAAAATGAAAAACGGAAAACAGGGGGATCTTGGGCTTAACTTTAGCTATACTTTTCTTTATTGTACTTCCAGCCCAGAGCAGAAACCACACCACCTCCATCAGAAATCTGCATGACCAAGGTGAAGGTACTTATCACAGTGAATCGCTGTGTAATTCAAGACGGTGGGCGGCTTGGCCAAGCTCTGATTGCAGGCTGATGTGTGTGGAAGTTAAGTTGGTGGGTGGGTGGGGGTAGGGGCTGCAGGGGAGCTACTATAGGCCCTGGCACAAAGCCAAACTGTGTGGCATTGCTGAGTGATGAGATACACGCCTGGAGGTTCCTGCAGAGGCTGAATTATAAGAGGCAGGGTAGAATTCAATGGACAGCTTTAACTACGCAATTACTTTCTACATGGAGAGTGAAAAAAGGCTGTCAGGATACCTACAGTGGAGAGCATGTGTTCAATTGGAAACTGAAAAGACAGAAACTAGAGTTAGAGCTGTCAAGGTGATTGCAATTATTGCCTTACTTCCATTTAGCTTGCTGTGACATCTTAAAAATTCCATTCTGCCTTTTCGCATATGAATGAAGCAGTCAACAGCTTCAACAGTTCATTATTTCACCTTGAGTCACAATTTATCAGTTCTTCTTTAATAGTCAATTTAGATAACAATACCTGCTTGAACACTTTCATTCCCTTGCAATGTTGCCAACATAACCGCATACACAGGCACACTGCTCACACATTCCGTCGCTGTAAGGGAGGGTTCAAGGGTCAGTCCCGGGCCAAGGTTCATTGCGTGCTGGTGAGAAAGAGTTATGACAGCTCCGCTCCATTTCATCAGCCCAACTGTCAAGTCACATGGCATCATTTATCTGCGAAAGCCTCACTGTTGAACACACAATGCCACGGGTGGGCAGATCACCACTACGGCTACACTACTTTACCACTAATGCATCAGAGCAGTGACTGGAGAATAGGCTACAAATTGAGCTGAAATAAAGTACGGGCCACTGCCAAATGTTCATAATATAGCCAGTCAGAGTAATATTAATATGACTGGTCTCCATGTGAGATGTGTGAGGGTGTGTGAGTGCGTGTGGGTCATAGCAGAATTCATAATTTATGTGGGCTCCCTTAAACAGCCACGAAGTGGAGATGGATGGAGCCTGATTAAAATTAAAATGAGCCAATTAAAAACTTCTTGTCTAGCCAAAAAAAAAAAAAAAAAAAAACAGCACCAGACGCAAACAAGGACGGAATAAAACTTAATTGAACAGAGATTTTTTATGGTTAACTGGTTTTACAAATTGGTTAAACACATTTCACGGCTTGGAAACAGTTCTCCTTGTAGGAAAACAATAACCTTTTGTTTTTGTTTTGTTTTTTTTGGGAGAATGCTTGCCCTTCAAAAATTTTTAAGTTCAGGTTTATGGCGGAAAATGCTGCACCCCTGAAACAGATGGCTATCTCTTTGGGTAACAGAGTGAATGTTAGAATAAGAGGGAGACACTGTACATGAAGACCCTCTGGCAGGCTTATTGTGATTATCGACGATTAACCACTCATTGGGCGATGAAAGAAAAAAACAAATCTCCGAACATTAAGATTGGCGTGTATACCCTGCAGCAAGGTTCTGCTTTGTCATCAAGACAGAAAGAGCTGCTTAAGTGCTAAATTCTTTCAATCCTCCTCTCTTTTTTTGACATTAAGGGTGTTAGAGCAATCCGATGAAATTGCCCTGCTACATTACTGCCTTCAGAAGCTTATTTGTGTTGAGACAGTGTCAGGGAAGACGTTGATCCTGCAGTTGGTTTTTGTTATGTTTCCATTTTTATGGGAGGAGTGAAATGTTAGGTACCCCTGAGAAGTCCATCTACTCTACATATCCCAGGGTCAGTGTCTTGCGCTAACTGGCATCTTGCAAGATAAATATTTTGGTTTTTAAACAGTTGTCATTCTCCTTTTTCTTATTTCTCCGCAGTCTCAGTGACTGGGTGTATGTGTGGGAGTGAAATAAGCAGATGGAGGGATGCAGAAAGCAAAATAAAAAAAAAAAATCACAATGAAGCACAGAAAAGACACAGAGTTATGACAAGTGAAATTCAAGAAGTCAATGCATCTGTAGAAATGCACTGCTTCATGAGTTCATGTCCAAGTACATAAATCCCATCATTTGTATAGAACACACGCATGCTCTGTGCAGCAGGCACATATATGCCATATGCTCATTCTACATGCATCATGAGCGAATTACCAACCCAGTGCTGTCCAATGAATCCAGCAGCTATACGAAATGTATTAGAAATGCAGATAGGGGGAAAGTTTTCAAGCCCGCAGACTGCCGATGACAAGCTGTAACCATTCACCCATGTTAGCTTGTCTACATCTGCATGTTGTTCCAAACCCTGTTGTTCCAAAGCCGTCCCACTGCCACATTTTCAGTGTCAACTGCCAATTTAGCCTACGCAGTGTTTGTTGGCGCGGCTAATACTTTTTCCTTTATTGTCACATATTTAATGCCAACTGTGAAGCAACCAAATATTCAGTCCTATAACAGACCCAGCATCCACGCCCCAGCCTGTGGACCTATCCAGCAATTCCATCACTGCTTGTCAGTTCCACATTCCCCTGCAGCTACGGCATCTAATCTGTGCAAGAGGACAAACATTTTGGGCTACATTTGGTGTACTCTGGTATTTTAGTCTGTTTGCATTTGTGAAGTAATAAACCAAAACATTTTGGAGATTTATAGGAGAAAAATGCAGAGATGATTCTTTGGAATCCTCAGACCTAATGGCGTCAAGAGATTGAGGGCTTTAAATCGCGCAAATGACAATCCCAAGGTACTGAACCTTCCCCCTGAGGCCCTGCTTTAACAACTAATCTCCCCCATACCACTATCCCCTATGGTCCTTGCCAATCGTGACTCTAATGCAGAAGAGTAGGTTTAGAGTCTCAGGGGAGTCATGAGAGCAGATTATCACCTCTGCCAGTAGATAAACAGTGGTCACCATGTACACTCATCACCAGAGGTTTGGACTGAATCCAGGTCTGATGTTCCTGGTGTGTGCATGTGTGTGCCTACAGGCCTGGGTTGACCGTGTAGATACGGTTTGTGTGTTTGTGTGTGTTCAATGCAGAAGCCATTCCAAGTTGGCCCGGCAGTCTCTAGCTGTTGATCCTCTGTCCTCGTCCTAGAAGAATTTCCTTTCCTGATCCAGCATGCAATCAGAGGCATCTGCAGTATGCACTTTGCCAGAATTCTTCCGTCTACCCTGAACTCACACAGACATGATACAACATCTGCTAGGATGCGCTCATGCCAGGGAGACGCGCAGCTGTGCACAGTGATCTCGACACTGTGCACAGCGGGCTGGGAGGTGAGCAAGTGCTCCGGTATTACTGGGGTGAGCTGTCATCACCCATGACCTAACAAAATCCATCTCATCATTGACAAAGGCATATCATCACCAGCCGGCAAAGTTCATGGCCGTGTGCTCTGCCCACATCAGGACTTCAAAGACTTCCTGAGATTCCTAAAAATCTGAGACATTTGAGGTATGATTGATTCAATTTGCCTCAGACACGACATGTTATACTTTTGAATGAGTCTATTCAGTCACTGACTTCGTTTTTTTAATCAAATGCATGAACTGTTTCAACGTGAAGAAGGAAGAAAAACATCCTGTTCCTCCTTTTGCTGAACACGCAGAGCCTCAAACCCTGTGCCCTGCCACCCCTGACAAGGCGATGGAGTAAGCAGAAACTGGATGAACAGATTGTGGATAAATAAAGAGAAACATGTCAGTCTGAGACAAGACGTGGATTACTGGCTCATATGCTAATTTCTAGAGAGTCCGCCTGCTCAGAGTAATGCCATTCTGGATTCATCACTGATAAAACTTCTATTATTTCAATTCTCTTCCACAGTTTTAAATGAGGGTATAGACAAGCGCTCTTTCAGTCTTGCAGACTTAAAGCGGGGGGGCAGATGAACAGGGAGGGGAGGATGATAATTGCGGACAGGGAACAATGAGCAGCAGATGAAATATGTGCTTAGAAAGCATAGAGCAAAAAAATGGTTGCAATGCACTCCTATCACTCTGCAGTACAGTGAAGAAAACTCCACTACAGGCTGTCAAACACGGATATAGCAGACTAAAGCAATCCAACAGTTTCTCCTCTTAATGTCCTATACATCTTGAGAGGGGATTATGTGCACAAAGAAGCTATAAAAAAGACCTTTCACACGGTTTTGCAGCAGCCCTACAGGGCATGGGCAAAGTGCTGAGGGAATACAACTCACACTGATCACTATTTCACCCACAGTACACTGACTGAGTGTAGTCATTGTCATTGGGCAAATCAAATCCTTGTTGTCCAGATGAACTTCAGAGTTGCCTTCATTTAATCCCTTCCTGCAGTAGCAGTTTTGGGCCAATTTCCACTTGACATACATACATCTCTATTTAGCCTAATGCCTAGTAACTTCTCCTGAAAAGAGAACTACGCTAAAAGAGAACACGCTTTAACTCTATGCACAGTTAATCACAAAGTTGCTTATCAGGGCTGCGAGGTGCTGAGACGAGAGGCAAAGGTGCAACAGATAAGAGAGCTGGAAAAGTTTTCTATGCAGATGAAGTTAAGCTGTATGGATTGGGAAAAAAACAGATTAAGAGGATCGAATGTAACAAAGAACATATTGCAGCAAAAGAGCAGCAAGATCAGGGAAAGGTGTGGATAGACAAGGGGAAATTGGTGACCTTTATAGCAAGGTTGATAAATGCAGCATCTGCAATTAAACCTCAAATTGAAAGATTACTGTTCAAGCGATAGTGTGCCATTTGGGCACGATAAGTTTGAAAAGGTAAGGAATGATCTCAGCATACAATCAAGCCAAGAATCAGCATGTGTGGGTTGATATTACCAATAATTTGAAATCTTCAGTGACATCCACAAAGCCTGATTGTGAGTTTGCCAGTTTCTAGTCAGTGGAAGAAATAAAAGCAGATGTATTCAAGATTGGATTGGATTTGTTTTATATGAATATGGGGCAGATATACCAAACAGGAAAGAGGAGGAGAAGGTGTGTGTCACTTTGATAAAGCAGGGGGTTCCTCACAGAGTGCTACATGTAGGTGTGGGGAGTGAATGGTAGCCAAAATGAAGAGGAAAAAGCTAGTAAAACAAAACAAAATATATATTTTGAAGGAATGAAAGTATAGATTATAATGATCAGGTAACAGAAGATCTGCTGACAAGACAAGAATGAGGTGTTCTTATGTTTTTGAACAGAAAACAAGCAGGTTGTTTGTACAGGAAAGGAATCTGTGCTTGATGCTGATGCTGCTCTCTGGTTTCCAATATATTTACACCAAAGAGATTGATTTTAATATGTTCATAGAAACATTTGATAATAAAATTAGACACTGTATAATACCAGCTGCATTGAAGGCATTAGGAAGTAAATGCATAGGCGTGGGAATTAGAAATAAATAATTTAAACAAGTGAAAAGAAAACATAATTGCCAGCATGTGATTCAGTGCAAACAAGCTCAGGCGGGGATATAGACTCAACTGGGGGCACTATTTAGGTAGGAGTGGTGAGAGTTGATTAAAAAGATGGATAGTAACCAATAAGCAAAAGGTGGAGTTAGAGGTAAATACTTTGGTGACAATACACAGAGTGAGGAAGAGGCAAAGAGGAAACTAAATCTAAAAACTTGGAGGCATGAAGCAATTAAGATGAACAAAATGTCCCATTTAGCACAAGGGAATTCAAGAAAACCGCACCAGAAAAACATTAAAACCTGACATCACTTTGAATCATTTGTTTGGGGGAAGAATCCCAGTGAACTGGAAGGAAGTGATAATTATTCCTATAAGAAAACTCGGTAAAGATGTTAATAAGCCTGTCTGTGAATTGATGGAACAAATGGTTAATGAACTAGAGGTGTGGTAGCTACATACCAAAGTGGACTGAGGATACAAAGAGGCACTATGGATCCAGTGCTGTATCTGGTGAATGAGATAAGAAAAGATCAAGTAAGTAATAGTAAAGAGACGTCTTTATGTATCTTTAAAGCAAGAAAAGCATATCACATGGTGTGCAGAGGGGTTGATCAAATTACAGTTAATGTGAGTCAGAGGGAAGGAGTTAGAATAGAGTCTAAAATATCAAATTAACATATAGAAAATGGATGACCTTGGAGGGATGTTGTAATTGTGTACTTTATTTTGTGTTACGAGGAATGCTATATTTGTAGATCAGATCAGATTAGATTAGATTAGATTAGATTAGATTAGATTAGATTATACTTTATTCATCCCACAATGAGGAAATTCAGAGAAGTAGAAGTAGCAGAAGTATCTTATAACAATGACCAAAAAAAACAACCGGCAAACAACAGACAATGTGCAAAACAGATACTGAAGGTAAAAGTGGCATGATTAAAAAAATATTGCAAGGTAAAATGACCATGATGTAAATGATATTGTACATGGTAAGTAATCGGAATGGACATAAATACTATCAATAGTACTAGTAATTATGCAAATGGTTATAGGAAGACACTAGCAATGTTTTTTGGGGAGTATATTTTGACTTGAGACAACCATGGAGGGTGCATATTATGTGGTGGATAAAATGATAATGCATTTCAGTGGAGTAGGGAGGTAATGAGAACAAGGCTAGCTTATGGAAGTATTGTGCTATATATGGATCAGCTTAAATAACAACAGTTGGGGCAACGTAACCATGCTTCCCATTATGAAAACAAACGCCCATTCCTTCAAAGACCCACTGCTTCGAAAAATATACACTCTGGTATCAGCAATTTACCTATGTAACTTAACTACTGTAGTCTATTCAGTTCCTAACCAAGTAGTTCAGGTACCTAACCAAACTGTGACCATTTTACATTGTTAACCATGAGTTTATTATGGTTAGCATGACAACAAAGGTCAACTATCAAGAAAAGACAAAAAAACAAAAAAAGGTCACTTCATTGGGTCCTCGAATGCCCAAATACACTGGATTATTAGCCAGAAAGGAGATAGACACTAAGATATGTCAGGAAAATGGGCCTTTGGGTGCAGTGGGCTTTTGTTTTCGGGATAAAGAGCTGACAGACAAATGGGCTTTTGGTCCAATGAGACATTTTTTCAGATTATTATTATTAGGGTTCTAGAATAATGGGTGTGTAGGAACAATGGGCCATCCACAGAGGGACAGCAGTCACACATGCTCCATAATAAAGTAGGTATGATAAGAAGATGGGAGAAAGAACAAGTTACGATAGGCAGAATAAGAATTGGACACGGCAACCTTAACAATACACACTACTCCACACTATCAGGTCATTCCGACAGGTCATTGTAATCAAGGTAATAAAAAAAGAGACAGTGGAGCAATTTCTAGTAACATGCAGAAGAGAGACAAGCGATGATCACACAGCTTTGAAAACAGGGCAAGTAGAGGCCAGTGTAAAACAATATTGTAATGATAATTAATAATAATAATATTGAGTGTGGAGACAGTGTGGGCGCCGAAAATGGTTATTTGGTTTTATGAAGGCCGCTGGACTAATCACGACTTTCGAAAAATGGACAATGAAGAAGGCTGTAGGCAGAAGGTGGCAGTAATGCAGCGTTAACGATGCAAGAAGACGCATGCGCGAAAAAAAAAGTTTAATACTCAAAAGATGGATGACCGCAGGAGTAAAATAGCCACAGAATCATTTGCATAGGATTCTAACTAAATAAAATAACACATGTATCCGGTATTTTAAGGGGGGTTTGGTCAGCAGACTTTGTTTATGTACACACAAAAATCTCTTCTGGTTATATCCTAATAAGTACATGTACAGTAATACTGTAAAAACATTATTGGTATAAGTTTTTTTTTTTGCTTGTAGCTATGATAGTACATCATGTTTTGACAGTAAAAGAAAATGTTCAAAGAGATTATAAAATGCCTTTAAATGGTCTTTGATGTAACTCTAGTGCACTATTTGTAATACGGATAAGAGGGCGGTTGGATGATGTGTTAATTAAACAACACAGACGCACTTATAAACTATTTTTCTCTTCAATTTTTTATTTGACGCTTCCCAGTTCTGAAGCCCAAATTCATACCACACAGACATAAGTTCTGGTTAACAAGCAACTTGTTTCGCATGTAAACATGTTGTAGATGCCGGCGTCCACGCACCAGGAGGCACCGCAGAGAGGGATTAAAAACACTCACACTCTCCCCACTGACAGTAGGTGTTGATAAGCAGAAATGATATGCAGCATGACATGTTTTCCTCCATGGATGTCCATTCTGTTTGTGTGGGTATGTGCGGGTGTGCAGACACTGAAGGATGCCAATGTGTAACAACAATGTGTGATTGTGCCGGGCCTCCATGTATGAGCATGTGAATGTCTTGGCAATGTTGTCAAGCCCCCTGCAGGTGTTTAGATCTCCTCAAATTCCCAGTGCTCCTTCCAAGCTGAGGCAGGGGGGGCACAAGGCTTGCCCTTGCCTTCCCCTTCCCTCTCCCCTCTCCCCTCTCCTTCTCCAGGCCATGGCAGGCAGGAAAGAAAACGCTGCCAACCCCAGGTGTCAGGCATCCGCTCGGCACTGTGTCAGCAGACATGGGAGAATGTGAGAGGAAAGATGAAGTGCATGCAGACAAGATTCAAGGATTTAGGAGGGAGGGAATTTAAGCGAGAGGGCAAAGTGTGAAAATTGAGGTAAAAACGGAACAAAACGGGGGGACGTAAGGTGAGAAAAGGACTCAAGGAGAGATTTGAGAAAGACAGAAAACTGAGCCTGAGTACAAGCAAAAAAAATCTCGAAGAGCGTATTGGCAGTCCACAAAGGAGGGGGAAGTATATCTGACCTTTGACATATAATGGGTTGCACTATGCACCAAAGCCAGCTCCAGAGGGTTTTAACAGGCCTGGTCAGACATCTTAAGTCTGCCCTCTAAAATAAAGACGCAGTCACATCCGCTGAACCGTCCACAGGGACGTGGCTCTGTAAGTCTTCCCCTACAAATGGACACTTGGACTTCATATGAATTCACAGAGCACCAGCAGGCTACACTTAATAAGAGGATCTGGAGTCAGATAGCATAGCAGAGACACATGGGAACAAGTCTTTCTGTCGTTGTTATTTGTAGCTGTATGCTGGTGTTGGGACAACCTTTGCATGATAAAGTGCAGATGCTCACGCGACATCAGCTTTCTGCCATTTGCTTTTTGTCTCTTTCGAGTCTCCCAACAGATCCGAGCATTATTTAGGTTTGCAGTTGAAATGAGCTATAGCTTGAGGAAGCATGTCTTGGCAGGGACATTAATACTGGAGCTACTGCTGAATAGTTACATGGCACACTTCAAAATTGGGGAGATATATATATATATATATATATATATATATATATATATATATATATATATATATATATATTTCTTTTCTTTTCTTTTCTTTTCATGAATCACACTGTGATTCATTGGATAGAGAAAGAGAAGATATAAGGGGATATAAGGGGATAAGACAAGAACTCACTGCAGTTAGCTTGGTAGATAATAGCAAATTGGAGAGACCCACACATACAAGGTCAGATGATTGAGAGCTACATCACTTCATGATGAGTGTTGAGCAGGCAGCCAGAGTGCAACGGAGAGATTCATCCACCTCTGTAGCTGCCCGGCGACTGAGGGAAATCCAGTTCTCAGGCACGTCCACACATCATCACACACATCCTGTCCTGCACTCTCTCTTTCGCTCTGCCCTCATCTTTTCACAATTTCGCAAAAAGGTATAACCGGGTAAAACAATTGCACCGACGCCACATTTCAGAGGCTTCTCTCTGCAGTCCTTATTTATCAGCGCACTGACAGACACAGTGAGGAACAGAGATGTCTGGATCCTGTCCTTATGGCTAAATCATGTTGCGGGTGGGACAGGTCCTCCACCGCCGCTTTGATCATCCCCTGAAGACTGACAGGGTGACTGATGGGCCCGACTTAGTCCTTCTGCCTGTTCAACTCCCTGCATACAGGAGAAACGGAGAGAAAGCAGGACGTGAAACAGACAGAGGACTGTTGTGATGCCGTGATAAATCAGGAGCGGGATTGTAAGCACTTGTATGTTTCTGCGTGTGGGAGTCCAAAATGACAGAGGTTGCTTGAAGCAGAGGATTTTTAATGACACGCTTTAATGGCTCCGATTTTAATGTGCCCCGCTAATTATGATATTGCCATGTTAGCCTTTTCCAAGCTATTCTGTGTAATGAGAGAGCGAGAGAGAGAGAGAGACAGAGGAAGAGAGAAGGCTTGGGTACAGTATACTATGTATGACTGTCATTCCAGTCTGTCGCACAGCAGGGGGTAGTGATGAATTAGGCGCCTTGCCGTCTCCCTGGCACCTGGCCACTGTTTGTCCTTTAGGCGTCCTGGTGACCAAAATGTCTCCCTGAGCTCCACGGGGGCTCTTGAGGGGGTTCTAGGCACACTGTGCAGAGTAGTACTGTACCATATGTCTATGACGGCGGTGACTATTCCTTCTCCAGATGTGCATGTTTGTGTATAAGAGTTAAGTCAATTTTACGTATATAAAGCAATATCACAAGTCACAAATCAAGCTTGAGACGCCCCTCTATCCTTAGACCCCCTCCCCCATCTATCCTTGATCACCAGGTGTGTGCATGTGTGCGTGTTTTTCTCATTGGAAAGGATTCATTCCGGAGCCAAGTGTTACCTTCAATCCTGCAAATGCTCTAGGGTGATAGTAAAAGAAAGCCTGGGGAAAAATACCTGTTGGACCAATAAAGAAGAAGAAGTAAATGATGCAAAGATGACTTATGGAGACAAGAAACGTTCTCAGGTCTACATTCTGGCCAGGAATAACCTATTAGAGGATCTCCTGAATGGTAATTCAGTACAGAACTCAGAGCATAAATCACGGTGTTATAAAAATCCATTAAAATGCCACAGAATAGTGGCCCCAGATGGCAGGCAATTGTACTGAAAAGGTGGACACAGCAGAGAGAACGTGTGTGTTTTGAAGGAGGACCGGTCTGTATTTGCTGTGGGTGTTGCTAACGGAGTTATGGAATTTCCGTGTGTGACAGAGATGAAAGAAGTGGCGGGTGCATGATGACAGAAGGTGCACACTGAATAAAGGCTGACTCAAAGTGTCAGGATCGGTCCTATCCCTCATCACTCACAGCCCACTTTCTCAAGGATGCTCTCCGCAAAATGCCAGGTCTCTTCTTCCACACCTGAGCGCTTAGCTTTAATGCATATTAATTTACTGTCTGGCAGTGACACAGAAGCGGAGATTGAGGAGCAAACTGTTAAAAATAAGAGGGCGGTTTGTACAGGAAGCCTCATCCCTGTGTAAAACAGGCTTATGCTTTAGCTGATGATGACAGCAAATTTAAAACGCTGGCTGGTTTACTCTGAGTTACAGCATTTTTGTGTTGCTGATCAATCAGTGCTGTAACAGAACTAAGTGATTTGTCACAAAAGCAAACAGAGGTTACAGAAAAAGGTCGAAAATGTTTGTGAAAGGCCGATCCCCTCTATTAATATTTGGCTATGATTTTGTGTCGCCTTTGACAGATCTTTTAGGCTAGTGCATTAGTTTGCTTCTCCATTAACCTTGATATTTCTCAGCTTAGACAGGTTTTTTTAGCTATTTGTTGGCTAAATAACATCACATTGGTGTTAAGGTTATATATAAGGTTATACGGATATATATATATCATATTCAGCTAATGTTATGCATATTATATTCCATTTTCATACTTTTAAATAGAGGCCACAAATTCATTCATTCATTGAGATAATCTTGCATTACTAAGAATAGTCCCCAAATCTCAGACAATGACCATTCCAGACTGAGCGACTATCACTGACCACCCAGGCTGACCAGTTGGGTTTGTGTCAAGAAAATAGAGAGAGCTAGAAAGAAAAAAAGAAAAAAAAAGGAGCCACCTGTGGCTCAAGTGCTGTACAGGCCAAAATCCCTCAGTCTGGATAAGACTGTCTAGACAATGAGTTATTAAAGGACAAGCAGGGCAGCTGATGATGAGCTATGCAATTGCAAGCTCCAAGACTGCCCCCCCACGAGTAAGCTGGATCCCTCAGATCTGCATGGGAGCAACTGGGACTGCCAGTGATTAGGGTCAAAAATAAATATTATGATGATGTTCTCATATTGTCATCTAACCACATTATGCTGGTGATGCTGATTAGCCTTAACTACTGTAACTACTCCTGTACTACTGTATGTTTTAAAAAAAACAAAAAACAAACACACTATTTATGATCAAATAAATAAGGACCATAGTAAGAGCTACTGTTTAGTACTACTGCTACTGTCTTACTCTACTGTCACTCTCGAAAGAAAGCAAAATAAATAATTATAAAAGTCCCCATTGCATAAAAGCTACCAAATTGAATAAAATATGCCAATGTTTTGTTTTGTTTTATTATGAAAAGGGCTAAAAGCTCTGATTCAAATAGTAATATAAAAGTACTCTTGGTGGCCAAGGCTGTAGGTAACAGAAAATGAATGACATGGGGACATAATGTGTTTTCAGTCATAATAGCAGGCCATATAGTATCTTTACAATATGCATCCGTGCTCTTAACAACATTGCACAAGGGTGAAAAGATTCCTTTCATACTTGCTCCACATTAGTATGATGTATAATGCAGAACATTTGAATAGAGTCATAGACTTTGGACATGCCAAGGATTTTTATTTTTCATTTTTGAATCTATAATTCATCATTTGTTTTTGTCACACAGGAACACTGGGGAAAGCAGCGTGGGATTTATTGCAAGAGGCGATATTTATTTCCCAGGGGACTTTTGGTTTTTGATTATTAAAAAAAGCCAAATAATAGGAAAATAATTTGAAAGTTTTTCTGTGTACTTTGATCCAACCCTCTAAAGATAAATAAAATACAAAAAGCAAAAAGCAAAAAATAGAGCAGACAACTGGTGAGTGAACATATTGTAGATTAGGTGCAGTATGATTCAATGGTTTTCCTTTCAACCGTTTGAAAATTTAAAATGCTCCTTGTGAATTTGGAGATTAGTTTAGCCCACCCGGATCCTTCAATCCACACGTAATCATTCAGAAATTGTGTTTGCATCATCTGTTCTCTACAAAACAGGATTACAGGACATTAATCAAGCCGAACAATCACTGCCATGTTCAAAAACAAAGTGATGATGGAATCCAACACTGCTCTCTATTTTTTATCTTAACCATTATTTCTTTAAGCAAATTTATAATCATTTTATTCAGACAAGAATTTGCCAACATTCAGATGGAAATTAGACTGCCAACAGCCGAGCTCAGCTACTGTTCAGGGCTGTCAGAGAGAGATCTGAAACAAAGATTCAGGCCAAGGAGGCAAATACTCACCCCTGCCAAAGACAAATAAGAACCAAGGTAAAGAAATAAAGCATGCTGTTGAAAATGCATTCACTCACACAAAGGATGTCATCTGAGGTCCGCATCCCTTTGCTTTTTCAACAAAAGCAAAGTGAGGAACACTGAATTATTTTTTATGGCCAAAGTGCTTCCCGCCTCGAACGGCTGAGTCATTTGTGCCATAGTTTTCAACAAATTGCACAGATGGGCTGCGCAGTCATTGTTATTCATGACTGAAACTCTCATTGGTGATAATACAGCTATACCATAAACCTGCAATTATGCACAACAGGCATTACAGTCTGCCACTGGTTAGTGAAAAAGAATACCATGTGGATGATGGACGAATGACGGTTTCAATTTAGTACGAGCACAAAAGGCAATTGGCTCAAAGGATACCGTGGTCAGATGTTCTATAGTTTTTTTTTGTTCTGGAGTAAATAGCAAGAAATGTTTGATTGTTAAGATGCCAGATTAATAATGGAGGGAAATATCATCGCCTCCTGTGCAACTTGATCTTCGACAAAGCAATTAAAGTTAAATCGTGAAGATAAATGATGATAAAAGAGAGCGAGCCTCTCTGAGCTAATGAGTTCTTTTTATTTTTGAAGTTTACGGCATCTTCTGCATCTCAAACACGAATACTACCATAATCTGGCATGTGATGTTTACAAGCGCACTTTAATCTGCTCAAAGGCTGAAGAAAGAAAATGAAACACAACAGTCTTTTAATGTTTCGCCTGAACAAGAGCGCCGCTGCAGAAAAACAATACTCCTAAAGATGAATACAACAAAACAATAGCTTCGTATCTGTTTCGTATTAGAGAGCGCATGGAGCTTTATTCGATGGCAAACGGCTAAAAAAATAATTAACTCTTAGCCCAGTGGATGAAGAGAAAAGTGCAGAGCAACAGATTTGTATGGACACCAAAGACATGACACCCTCTTTGATCTTCACCTGATATTGCTTAAGGAGGTATTAATATCGCGGGGACGGGATAGGGGGAGGCAGCAGGGCTCAGACAGGACTCAATGCAGAGGGAGATAAATATGTGATGCATTTGAGGACAAAACCACTGACATTGAGAGACGCCATATCTTGCTATGGAATAATAATAAAAAAAAAGATGTATTGCAGTTTAACTGGCTGAATGACTGACATCAGAGAAACATCTGTATATCAATCATGAAGAATCTATTCTAGCATAGAACATCAGTTTATGACATGCACTATCGCTTTTGAAATGCAATAGCTGCACAAGCTGGCAGATGCTTCCCTAACGGAGGCTCGGAATAAAGCGTGGCTGACTTATCTCCCACCCTATTCCCACTGACATCCCATTGCAATGAGATACATCTCACCATTTGGCCACTAAGCCTGCTAAGGTATGGAAAGGAGGCGATTTATATTGTGATTGTAGGCAGTGCCCTCCATGACTCATCCAGAAGGGTTAGAGATGGCCAGAGAAGGCCCCAGAGCTGCAAACATCCCCCCTTGCCCTGCGGAGCTGCCTGCCTGCCTGCCTGCGGCTGTAGCTAAATTTACTCCCCCCCCCCTCCCCAAGCATCCCGGCACATCATGTTAGGATTCTATTACTCTCCCGTGTCCCAGCATACAGATAGTCATGTGAAAGCCGGCCACAAGCCTCCGTGGCTGGCAGTGCCCTTCCTGCCCCTGCATTCAGCATTCGGTCCAGTTAATGCCATGCCGGCTCTACCCAGCTGCCCAATCGCTCTCTCGCACTTTCTCTGTCTCTTTATCTCCACTCTTCCTTGCTCATTCTCACCCCTTCTATGGCTTGACTCTCAAATCCCCACCCTTCTCAACCTCGCTCCCCTCCAATTACGGCTCCTCTCATCCTGAAAGCAGGGTTCAGCAGTGGACGAGCTTAGGTCTGAGAATGATGGTGGGTAACGGAGAGGGGGGAGAACCAACCCCGGCCAAATGGGGATCAATAAGGAGACAGGGCTGAAGGATGGCTCCTGTTATGGGCAGAGAGGTGGTAGAGGATGGGGGTGAAGAAAATGCCACTGCTGCCACATCCGGTCAGATCACATGTTCGATAACTCAGTATGTCTCCTCCATCGATGAAGTGCTGTCAGCAGTGAGGCTGGAATATACACTTCTGTGATGATAAGGCACGCTGCCCTGTTGAAAATCACTCTCCTGACTAAGCAAGAGGTAGGCTGACGTCCCAGGGTCGATCCAGCACGCGGCTCATCAGTTCTTACTTGGCCATGTATGAGAGTGTTAGTCGTTGAGCCTGAAATAGACTGACATGCGTCAATGAGGGCAGTGGAGTCATTAGCTATTCCTTTTGAACAGCCAGCACACTCCGACCGAGCAAGCCAGCTTATGCAAATTGCATAAACATGTTCAACCCATCCCAGGTTGAAATGCAAGGGAAAGAGCAGATAAAGGAAGAGAGCAAGGGGAAGAAAGACAGAGCAAAAAAATTTTTGCAGGAGAAAAAAAAAAAAAAAAAGCCAAATCTTCTCACTATGCAGTCACTCTGCAGACATGACCATAAAGCATGCTGCAAACTCCCCTCCTACCCATCCAGGCAGCCCATGACATCTTCACTCTTTCATACGAGCACACTCCAGGGTCACACTGACCTCTAGTGGTGTTGACAAGAACACAGGGCTCATGACAGCAGGTCATGACTGAGAGATAATTTGTTCTTGAAGTAATTTCATCAGAAAATTGATTTTAAGTCGGTGACACCGGTCTAGTAGCTCTCAGCTGATCCGGATAAATGGCTGCAGGGAACGGCTTGTTTCAACACCGTGTGAACTGCAGTCTCAACCTCACCGCTGTCCAATTATCCACTAGTGAACAACCCCTCCCCTCGCTCTCTCCCTCTGCCTCCCCCTCGCGTTCTTCTCCGCGTCTCTCCTAAGACACCTTTGGAAATTTTCGATTTGAACACTATTGATTTTGGGGGTCACACCTACCGCGAAACCCCGACACTACTCTATTTAGTGTGTGTGTGTGAGTGAGTGTGTGTGAGTGGGTGGGGTGGGGGATTGCCAGGAGGCAATCAAAGCGTGACCTCTCTTTGGTGTTGTGTCTAATGAACTTAGAGGTTTGATGCTGAGTGCATTGCTATATATTTTTAAACAGCTTAAGAGCCTCAAGGGTTGGATAACATCTGAAATCGAATTTCTTTCGAGACACACTTCACAAGATAAGAGTTTCTTTATTTAACTCGAGCGGGCTGCTTAAACTTTTCCAATTATGACTGTAGCCCGGTGCAGAGCTTCTGCTTATTTAATTAGAAGAATAGCAGGATGTCTTAAAAACGCTAGCGCACAGTAATCATGCGGAAGAAGCACGCTGATAAGAAGTACTACAGGCTGTTAGTTATGCTAGGAAAAATACCATTCATGTTGTATTGCTCAAAATGCACTAGATGGCGTACACTGCAAGGAAACACGCTCATCAGGGCTATTGTTCCTTCAACATTAATATTGCTAATAAGGCTAAATATTGAGTTAGAATCGAATTCATGTCTCCACAACACGACACCCACAGAGTGCACAGGGTGCAGTACCCAGTATTTCTCTCTGTAGATATTTAGATCAGCCCTATTAAATTCTCCTTTGACTGCACACCAGCATGCACTGCCACACAATATCTGCCGTCTCCCACTCTTCCCGCCCCATTACTATCAAAGCCAAGAGAAAATGCCGGGATAATTATGTTGAAATGCATGCGCTGAGACAAAGTTACAGTCATTCGTTGGATTCAGAGCAGTAACATCCTCTAAGAGGCTGCATGTCCTTGATTAAAGGCACTGGCTTCTTCAGCATCCGTATGTAATTTAAGTAGGGCCGTTATTTATATGGCATTTTCTCTGTTTGTCTGGGTGGAGCCTTAGAGCAACATGCAACATTGGAAGGAGTCTTTGATGCACCCTCCAATGGCAGCTTTAGTCAAGATTATGTAATGTTAGGTGAAATGACTAGGATTCAACGCTGACTGCTGACAACTCATCACAAATGTGTGCCTCTTCTGCTGCTTCCCCGTGGTGTTTTCTGGAATTGAGAGGCATGCAGGTAGAGAAATGCTCGTGGGCATTGTTAAGAGCTTTCCACTAGCCACTAAAACGTCACTCATCAGTGACTCTGGGGCTTTTTATATGCTATTCAGGTTCTCACAGGAGACCGAGCCTAAATGTTGAACAACCACAACTGGCACATAAGTGGTGAGAGAAAGTTTCGAGAGGCCGAGTTTGGATGAGGCGCCGCTTTTAGCTCAATTGGTGAACAGAGACTGAATGAAGCCCAGTCATTACCATGTGGGCTAGCAGGTGCTGCAGTGAGTTCATGTGAGCAATAACAAATTTCAAAAGTTTTGGAGGATATAATCTATAGTTTAGCGCTCATCTACAAGCACGGGCATTGAGCATGATAAAATGTACGAGTTTCTTCCATTTTAATGCATCATATTTATCTTTTCTTATTCATTTTACATTTTGTCCTTTTATCGCTCTTGCTTTGGGCCTTCCCACTAAATCTCCCACTAAATGGTTTTTCGAAACACATAGCCACAAACTTTCTTTCCAATTGGAGTCAAAGCTGTGGAGGGCAGCTGAAGGGCAAACCATTTCTGCTGCAGAGGAAGAGTGGAAGAGAGAGATAATCAGTCATTTGATAAGACCAAAATTAGCCAGAGCGGTTTGGGGAGATTAATACCTGCTCATCTGTGTCCATCCTCAGAAATCATTAGACACACTTGAAAATATGAAATTAGAAGTTGTAACTTGTATTATATCATCATCATCTAGAGCTTCTAGTAACCAACCACTGTGAATAATTGAAAGGGAGGAAGGTTTGCAGCAGAAAAGTGAACGTGCAAAAGAATTTTGTCTTGGCCCAGTTTCTATGGCTCAAAACAACAATCTTGAGCAAGATGTGTGTTGGCTTGTTTATCGTCATAACAAACAGAATTATTTAGGACAACAGAGCCATTTAAGGCCTCTTAAATATGCCAAATTCAAAATGGGGAACCAAAATGAAGACATATCTTTGTTTGGAGATCAACAGACCATAAACAAAAACCACTGCTAAGCAATCTAAAATCACACCTTTGTCACTGAACCATAACAGATCAAAGATGCTCAACTAATTCCAAAAACTCAAACAGTAATGTTATATTAACAGCGAGATATAATGATATAGATTTTCTGCATGACGAAACAATAAAAAAATAAAAATAGAATTAAAAAAAAAACATGCAGGCAGGCGCTTCAGTGATAGTTTAATTAAAGGTCCGGGGTCCTCTTTGAACCCATTTGACCCCGCCAAAGCAAAGAGTGTTGTGTTGTGGTCTGCTAACACAGCCATCAAACATGGAGGCTTGGGGAGCCGTGCTGTGAAGCGCAGTGAAGCAAAGCCTTGATGTTTTTACAGAAAGAGCATTACTGGTGCTGTGAAATACAGTGCCCTTTTCCCTCCCCTTCAACCTCGGCTTCCTTCACCCCCCCCCCCCTTTTCCGCTCTCAGTTTACCGTGCACTGAGTGGTGTTGACTGCAAGCCCTCAACACTTTTAGCTGAACCTGTTACTTCTCAAGTTGAAAGCAAGGTGCCCTCACCAATGCCTCGCACTGAAGAGACTACATTCAGCTTGCATATACATATCTAAATACATAAGCCTTTAGAATTGTTAAAAAAATAATTAAATGAGTAATTCATCAAAAAGTTTGGCATGTTTTTGATTGAACTTTCACACCACCGCCAGCAGACAGCTCAGACCAGCTGCCATTAGCTCTGTTAACTGTTCTTCAACATGCTCAGGTGTACTTCATTTTCTGCTGTTCAGCCATGGTTGGTCTTCTTACCTTATTTCACTTGAACAATAATGTTGTTACAACAATAAACTGAACGTCTGAAGTGGTCAGAATACAGAACCGGACGCAATGGGAGCAACGATTGAAGTTGTGCCAGAGAATGTAAAGCAGAATATGACAGTGACACTGAACAGCTGAGCAGCAGAGATGCCCTGACAAATGCTGTACTGATCAGTATCATTTTATTCTTTACAAATGATTCACAGTCACTGCAGATTGCTTTTCAGCTCACCTTGCCTAATACTGTAAAGGCTGAGAGCTATACTAAACACAAATCTGTTCTTTTTTTTAATCCTTATTCAATCAGTACTGTCAGATCCCAGCTCTTAAATAACCCGTGTTCAGGGTCTCACTTTCAAAAGAAACAAACTGAAGCCTGAGCTGCGCACGGAGCAAAAAGCACAAAAAGTGAGTCCACAAGGACAAGGCACAAAAAAAAAAAACAAGAGCACACATCAGTTGGCCGTATAACACCTGTTTACACACATACACCACTGCAGAGGTGCACTTCAGATAGCAGTTAAAGTACCAGAAGTAGTTTCAGCAAAGCATTGAATTGGCAGAATAAGATCAAAAGGATTTACCTTAGAAACCAATTGAGAAAGTGAGACAATTTAAACAGCAGAGTGAAGAAACTCAGCCTGAATGCAAAGACCAGAGTATTAGCCAAACTCTGGTGCTTGTTGGATGCCTCTACAGGAAAGAATGCAGAATTCAAAAAGCAAAGTGATTAAGTGCAAGAAAAAAACAGCTTCTGCTGAAGCTAAGCATCTACCCCGCCTCACAGGGATTTATAGTGACAACTGTGGCCCTGTGGGCTATTAATTTCCCTGTTTCCCCTCCAGAAAAGGCCTGTCCAGACCGACCGGTCTCAGTGGACGGCCTCCTTTATTACTCAGAGCTAACAGACGGCCCAGATGTTACTGCCATTGAAATGAAATAGAAAAGAGCACCGCTGAAACCTTTCTCGACACTGCAGATGGTTGATGTGAGCTGTCTGTGCAGCCCAGTTAGAAACGGCTAAAAACACATTTTGCTCCTATGCAGCAACTGAAAAGAAAGATACTTCTAGACACTGGCAGATATTACGTATCTGACTGCAGAACCCAGAGCGCCTGCCAGAGGTCGCTGCCACACTGCACAGTTCAGTGCTGTCCCTGACCGAGTGAAGCCGAAGCCGCTGAGCCTGATTATGATCAAAGTGTTTGACCTCAGGAGCATTTAAGGAACACTGCGTTTTTAGAGCACAGGGACCCTTAGAGGCTCCTGCTTACTGCTGATGGGATACTTTGTCCTGGACGGCATGACCCAGAATGAAAAGCAGCAGCCAGCTTTTCACGCTCGGTGCTGGCTGGCACCTGGTGGTGCCTGCTTTACATGGATAGTCATGATCCAGAGTGGTTCCTGATTCATATTAGTACACCTCATTCAACCTCGGGATGGCAGCCTTAAAGAGGTTGGCAGCTTGGTGTAATTTCTCTTTTTAGCCTTCACATTTTAAGCGAATCTGTTCCGAGTTACCAGAAAAATGCAAAAGCGACCATACGGCGTAATCCCATGCAATACAGCAGCTCTGCAATGAGTTCTTATTAAAATGTTCAGTGACTGTTGAGATTCCAAAGCGTTGCCTAGCCGAACTGATATTTGCTATGGTCTACTTGGTATTTTCCCTTTGATGCACATTATTAATAGGCTCTTTGTTACTTGCCATGTAATCAAATCAAACTTTGGAAGCTCCCAGCTTTAGAAGTTAAGACACAAGCCAATCGATGGCCACTGTTGATGGCATGTTAATGTTAATGGCATGAGATAATCAAATGCGTCTTTTTTTTTAAACAGAGGCTGTCTCGAGTGAACTTCAGGGCCAGATTTACAGTACATAAAGGTAGCACGTAAATCGACTGCTGCTTCGCTGAACCAAAACACTTACTGTGTTGCAGCTTTCGCTCTGAGTTGCTGACGTTTGCTTCCAAACATACTCAAGCACGTGTCTTTGCGAGCACAATATAGCTTAGAGCAGAACGCGGTGAAGAGCAGGCAGTCCAAACAGTGTGCCATTATTCAAACAGTTGTGCCATTTAGAACAGTGAGCTACTTGTTATATTATCTTTGCACATTTCACATAAGCATTAACACTTACTCCGCAAACTTTGACACATTCCGTCTCTATATTGTCACTATGAAATACAAGTGACGCAGAGAGTTGATGTGTTAGAGCGTGAGCAGCATAATCATGCGTGGTATGCAGGGAAATTTGATTAAATGGCTCCTTAAAATAAGCATACATAAAGAAACAGGCCGAAGACTGGTGGCACTGATTATTCTTGCTGACACTTGGTGACCTTAATGGTCACAAACTGAACAAAAATATATCTGACTGCTTTTCTATGTGTTTCTGTGGCGTTTACGGCACAAAATAATTTATGCCTATAACCAGTTACTGGTACAAGCAAGAGTGGAGGTCACGCAGGTTACGTCCCTAAAATTTAAAGCATATCGCTCATGTTTGACCATGTGTATGCGTATGCATAAGGGGCTATTTCCTGTAATCACCCACCCTACGGTTTGGAGGCAGGCGGACAGGAAGCACACCCATACCAGAGCAGTAAGTCAGCCCTCAACAATATGTAATTTAGTCCCTCAGAGTGTGTTTCCCGGAAGGTCTATTGTCTGTTCTCGTAAAACACCCTTGAGCAAAATGGGAAATACCCACAGCTATCTCACTGCAGGGGATCAAGGCTGTTCAGCTTGGCCCGTTCGATCTCATTCCTTAATATGTCTTCATTTCCTGACATCAGCCTTATTCATGAACACATCCACTCTTGATTCTCGCAAACTTGTGTTAAACAAAATGACCCCGAGGAAAAAAAGGATCATCTGCGTCACTTGAGAGAAATCTTTTGCAAACAAACAATCACTTAGCCGTGATTGCAGCTTGATAGAGTAAAGACAGGATTAGGCCATTCCGAGGCTGGAAGTACAAAAAGCAACCGGCGTGGAACATGGTGTAATTTCTCACCGGTTCAGATGTGGTCGGAAACAGAGGCGGTGGGCGCTCCGGCTCGCCTGTGACAGCCTGTCAAACAGAGGAAGAAAAACAGGGAGTGAGAACAACTCCTCAGATCAAATCAACTGCTAATTGTAAAAACTCATGGAGTGATAATAGCGCACGCAGAGCTAAAAAAGTGGGCTGTTAAAAGGTTGTGAAGCTTGTGAACAGTAGACCAGCGGAGAGCAAACGCTAGTCAGTGGTTGCTATTCATTCCTAAGACATGTCTATTAAACACAATGCGACAGGAACACACAGAAATAACACAAAAAGCCGGATGACCATGCACAGCCTCCTTCCTCGTGAGGCAGGGTCATTACTATTGACCACAAATTTAGCCTGTGGACACATCTTTGCCATTGGAGATGCCAGTCAGGGTGCACTGAAGAGTCAGGAAAATTATAGTCCATGGCACAGCTTTGCCAAGCGTCCAGATGATGCTATTTCTGACCACTATGGATATAACTAACAGTCACAAGATCAAATAGTCCAACTGCCTGATAATCATAAACACGGACAACTATATTCAGCGCGCTAATATGAGTAAATCACTGTGATTTTCATAGATTAGAGACCTATAATGAGTATGGCGGGATGCTGCGTTCATGAATCAGTGTTTTGTTTTGTGGAAACTGCAGGTTGACAGTGCAGACGATACAAGACTCTGTCCTATGAGCTCATGCTAAAAACCACAGACCACAGGTCTCTGTGTGCTGTGACAAACTCTGCACCAGACAGCCACTCCGTCTGCTTTCTTGTGGGACACTCCTGCTCACAATGTCAGCCAGTCCAAAAACCAGAGCCGGTGGTCTCTGAGGCTGCAGAGCGTGTCTACAACCTGCAGGCTTTCCACTTGCCGTGCTCACTGAATTTTCTGGTCAGACGGGCATGCCATCTGAAAGACGGGGTAGGTGCGCCACTTGACATTCTGTGGTTAGACAGATGACTGGAAAGAATTATGGAGGCACAAGAAAATAAAATGAAGAGGAACAAGGAGGGAGTTGGAGGGGAAGCATAAGATGAAAGAGGTAATCCAAAAATAAGCACATAGGCAGGGAAAGCACGAAACGAGGAGTGAACGTTGGCTAGAGACGCGGCGCTAATTCACTGTTTTCCAGACATTTTTTTGCCAAACGCAGAGTCAACAAGTCATTACTTTTAATTTTCTGTTGTGGCTTCAAAACTATAAGCTTGTGGTGTCCAAGTAATTATTTTCCCATCTACGTTTTCAATCTATCTTGTGCTTTCTTTTTCACAAAGAACAAAAAGGGAATTACACTCCAGTGCTTTTGCTTTTGTAGCTAATACCCAGCAGAACGTGTATTCTAAGATCTCTGAGCTGATTCATTAGAGGCTGCAAGCAAAAACTGATCCAAGATCTGAATTACTGCTCAAGTGAAACGTGAGTCAACAATACATCCCACCACGCTGTTACTTTCATTTTTAAAAGTAACCCTTAATGGTGACTTTATGCACGGTCTTGGATTTCTGACATTGAGGATTGAAGTATCAATCGGGCACGGTCACCACATTCAAGACTAGACTTAATACTTTCCTTTTTGATAGCGCTTATAGTTAGGGCTGGCTCAGGCCTTCCCTTAGTTATGCTGCCATAGGACTAGACTACCGTTCCACTGCTACTGCAATCACTTTACCATCTATTGTAATTCATTGTAATTGTACGACATGTTTGTGTTGATTGTTCTGTACATGTGACATCCATTGCACGTCTGTCCGTCCTGGAAGAGGGATCCCTCCTCTGTGGCTCTTCCTGAGGTTTCTTCCACATTTTTTCCCTGTTAAAAGGGTTTTTTTGTGGGCAAGTTTTTCCTCACTCGAACCGAGGGTCTAAGGACAGAGGGTGTCACTCCCTGTACAGATTGTAAAGCCCTCTGAGGCAAAATGTGTTTTGTGACTTTGGGCTATACAAATAAAATTTGATTTGATTTGATTTGAAAAGGAAAACATGTCTGAAGTCAAGCATCCAAAGATTCCTTAGATTGTGTACTGTACTGTAAATGTTCACGTGATGCCGAGGTGCCATTCACATTGAAACGTGTGATGTGTTGAGAGTGTACTGACAGTTTGTCTGCTGAGCTACAGTGCATCTCGGCTCAAGGTTCCCCGCGTGTTAGATCAAAGCACACTATCGCTACACTATCCGGAAATCATGAGAAGTGCATTAGCCACCTCGTTATCAAAGCGTGACCTTTAGTTACACCTTTACTAATTATTGCTGAATATTTCAGGGAAATGCTTGACATGGTCATGCTTGTGAAGTTGAATTGATTCCATAATACTAAAAACACTCTGGATGAAAGTTGTATCCCCTAGTTGTCACTGTAAATGGGTGCAGTAAGCAGGTCTGTGGAATATCCCCTCGAGGTTTCAATAGCTTGGATAAAGGCAAGAGCGTGAGAAGCTCCTTCAGTATATTCTTAGTACTGCCTCTCCATTTGTGCCTCTCATTTCTTTTTTTGCTACGTCCCAGGGGGTTGCTTTTTTTTTTTTTTTGCACATCAATCTTTTATTTTTCAATTTCTTTGCGAGGCTAGAATCTGCCAGCAGGATTTCACAACACTTAGTTCTGCACAAAGAACTGAATGAAAATGAATATTGCCAGATTTTTCTGTGACATCTTTCTTTCTTTCTCAAAATACACACCACACACGCGCATTGTTTCAGCAATCAGCAGCATAGTTTGATATTGTTCGTCACAGTTTCTCTTGGATCGGACTGCTAATTTGGTCAAACTTGCCACTGGATGACGCCACGCGCTGAACAATCAGTCTGGCAAAATAATGACCGCAGTCAAGAGGTAACCATGGGAAAATATGGTGACATCTCCTTTTAGCCAGTATTCCCTGTCCTCCATTTAACCGAATACAAGTATATACAATTATGGTAAATTCGGTCTCGGCCTTTCATTGTGTAATGTGGTCTCGTGGTCACAAGAGAAAAGCAGAAGAGACATCTGCCTGCCTGTTTTTTATTTCCCCCTGCTTAACTACTGTTATGTAGCCACTGTAGTTTATTTTTCCCCCCACATCTACCAATCTATCTGCATGCAAGCCTGCCTGAATCCCCATGTGCCCCCTGGCCTGCCTGCACATCTGAGGTTATGAGGACTGAAATTTTACCCTGAGAAAAGTACTGCAGTGCGGCCAGACTGAGCCAGACAGCTCTGTAGCCCTCAGGAGTGGTCCACGTTCCAAACAGGAAGACTGAATCAGGCGAGATAAAGCTCTATTTATATTCTCCCAGACAGGCATCCTGATCAGATCATCAAACAGGATCACACCAAGAGCTACTGTAAGGGGTGTGCGATGTCATGCACAATAGCTAAACACATATTATGTGAAACAATAATGTAGTCATCAATATGCAACAGTATCATTCGGAACGTGTCATACAAGAGGAGAGCACAATACATTGATTTATATTCGAGCAGCAGTTCAAGCCAGGCATTCCATTTTAATGACACACAGTCATCGCCAGGAGAAGAAGCTTGGACACACACACACAGAGCTCTGAATGCACCAACAGAAATGTGGTGGTGATCAATCACTGAAAGGATTTGGCAGCTTTAGGCACTCACACGAGTAGCAGACAACTTACATCAATTACTGTGAACTTTCCTTTCCATAAATAATTGATCATGATGCTGACAGTCGGACTACAGAAATAAGATTTCTAACTTTAGCAACTGCGCTTGCATCTCAGAACATATGGCCTTCGGAAACACGTGTTGCGGTGACTCTACATACTGAGCTCGTCTAACCCAGCCATCGGTATGTGAGGGAGCAAGAAAGAAAAAAAAGAAAAAATTGGAGGGGTCGCAGCGGGTCAAACCGTTGAACAGGAAATACCTAATTGATGCCCTAAGCTACTCATGACCTCTATAAGAAATAACAGACCTGTCGGCCTCAGGGCAGACTGACATTACGGTGATGGTGATGCTGGTTGGTGCTTCTGAACCTCATACCGGTGCATCAGCATAATATTGACCCGCTGTGACACTTCAGTGTTTCTGTCAAGGCCTTCAGGGTCAGACTTTTGTTCAACAGGGTACGACAACAGCACAAAGAGAACAGCCACACAGCTGATCAACACACCTTTTGAAACACTTACTAGCTGGTCTAGATATCTGCAAAATACCATGACATCATACATACAAACGGGGATAAGAATGGCAAGTAATTGTTGTGCAAAGTGTTTGCAATTAATGTGCAATATGAAGTGGGCAGAGTGGAAAGGTTAGCGAGGTTAGCGGTTGTTAAACAGAGAAAACAGATTACATATTTACTTTAAGTGTTGATGTTGTTTTTCCCTCTTTTGCAGCTTTCTGCCTGACTCTGTTGCTATAGTGACGCCATTGTTATTGTGAGCTATTAATTAGCTAATGCCGCATTAATGTCAACAACAACTTGATGACTCAACGACCTCATGACTATGATAACAAAATTATTCGAATTTCTAATAATTTGTAATTATGAAATTATGGTAGCTTTGTGTTTCTGTGATGATTAACTGCTTTTCTAATTTGCCACATGGGCAGTGATATTTTTGTGTTCATCTTTCATAACATCGAATGGCAACGTTCTCTTGTTGCAATCTGTCACAATCTGTTAAATTGCCAAACACAAACTACAAAGTGGATAACTTCACTATTAAGTAGAGTAATAATATTTTACTGATTGATTTGATTTGTTTTAGTGTATTTAAAAGAAAGTTTCCTCATTGCTATAACACTGAATATTACCAATCATAAGATAGTAGCTGAAGATGAAACACAAAGTGAATTGAATGTTGGCCAGCCTATTATTTTTCAAATCACAAAGTTTGTAGATATTCACCTCTGATCAAAGAGAAATGTATTAAATTAAAAATAAGAAAAAATGAAGCAGATATGAAACCTAATGAGAAGAACATGTTTGAATAAAATAACACACCAAATAAAAACACAAAAATGAAAACAGTCTGTGGAAAAATGGCTATATAACCTGTCTGATATACAGGATATGTGTATTATAGGAATGGCTCTCAAGGGCTAATCATATGTACTTGGGTATATATGGCCAATATGAGAAATAAAAAAGTAAATCGTACATCTTTGGACATGCAAGGCCTCTGAATGATTTTATAGGCTTGATGAAGGGAAGTAACCATATGGAATTTGTTGTGCTTAGCATACGACTGGAGCTAATGATGGCTCAGAGTCCAACACATTGTGACTGACCCGTAGACTTAAGGCTTTAAAAACCTTCTGAAGACCCAGCTCTTCAGAGTGTACCCCCTCTCCTAGCACCACTAACAACTGTAAAATAAATCTACCCCCCTCATGTCTCAAACATGTCCTTGTCCCGCTGTACCTTGATTGTTTCCCTTTTTTCTAAATCGCTTTAAATAAAAAGGGTCAGCTAAATGACTAAATGTAAATGTGACTTGATGTATCATGGACGCACCCACAGGCCTATAAATCACACTCAAGTATGATTGCACTGAGCATGTTAAGCAGCCAAATGGCAATACATGTATATTAAACAGAGAGATAAATGAGAACATGTATGCACGAACAGTGACGAGAGCTATTGATTAAGCATGGCATTAACATCTACCCTCAGTCAAGAGGGACCAAGTCAAGCAGTGAGTCAAGCAAGTCCTTAATGCATTATTGAGACACACTTATTACCCTAGACACACAGGGAAGTTGTTGAAAAGCTCTCTCTCTGTCTCTCTAACAAACCACAGCGTTCAGTCAGTACACCACAGCTGTGAGCCTATAACAGCAGGCCGACTCTACCACAAACCCAATCATCAGAACGAACCTCAGTCAGCAGTGGAAACTAAGTTTGACAGGGGAACTATTGTGCAAATCCTGGACGTTATTCAGCAAAGGACTGCATCTTTCATGACACCAGTTATGTCCTTTGATTGTTAAAAGAGTTAGCACAGTTTGACTGTGACATAGAAGTTAGTGAAAACATCTGTAAACACCATACACCCACTTTTAAGAACAGCACTCCAATTGTGAATTAGTCATGAGAAATATCACTAATGTCAAATTAGGCTAATTGCCTTGGCAAAGCTGGATTTTCCATTGAACGCCAGGAGTGAATTGTTTGTGTGAACTTATTTCTTGGGAAAGATCAGTGTGTGGTCTTTACGTAATTACCATGGAAACTCAAGGAGACATGGAGAGAGAAATATTAAGAGGAGATTATTATGTTTAACCGTCAACCTGTTAAAAAAAAAAAAAGGAAAAAAAACTAATTACTGCACACACTCTCATAATTGTTATCTCCTCTCAGGCTTCACGGCCGTAATGGAAATCAAATATCTCTGGTATACAATTAGACAGGCCTGCCTGCCATGGAGCTAATTTCATGCTCAAGAGCAATCCTCAAAACTCAAACCCAGACAGCAGCAATCAGTCTGGACTTCCACAGAGTGCTACGATATATTAGGCTGCAGACAGTTACTTACTAATTGTAACTTCCTTGCAAGGAACTAACCAACTAACTAACTTGCTCTACTTTGCTCAATGCAAAAAAGATGTTACAAAACACAGTATTCTTTATGTGGTGCATTGAGACACTAACAAAATTCAGACAGTGACAGGCAGATTTCATCCCACATGAGCTATAGCACTCTTGGGCTTGGACCAGCAGCATCAGCCAGTGAGCTCAGAGACTAGTCAGCATGGTCAGTCACCAGTCCCGACCACAGTGTCTATAAGAAGAACAATACTCATGGAAATCCATCTGTGGAATCTCTCTGTCCAGAAGTTTCACACAGTTCAGGCAGAAACAGTTCCCCCCTCCATGACCTGCCGTGGCTGCCATTTTGTCTTCTTTCCGAAAAGGATAATACAGATCTCACCTAAACTTTAACAAACTCCTCACGCTCTCCTCACACTCACAATGAGTATATTCACACAGTTCACTGGAGTCCCATTTTTAGCCCCAATCGTGAACTCGAAAAGTGCCTTACGGGTAAGCCAGTCTATTCAGCATGCATGCCAGGGGTCCATCTGATTTGCATGTTAAACGGGATCTCTCAAAATACGTGAATGCAGGTGTCAAACAGGCTCAGAGTAAGGGCAAAGAGGTCCCCTGTTACCGCCCTCCAGTGGTGTTTGGAGAGAAGGTAAAGTGAGAAGGAGGGAAGAGGTCCTTGGGTCAAGCAGACGCCGTCATTTCCAGGAATGCCAAGCAGCTTTGTGGGCCAGGACTTAAAGATCAAGAACTGCCTGTTCATCGGCATCTTACAGTCATGTGTAACTCTACCCTTTCAAATCATGCAAAATCACTTTTCATGGATTAATACAGCGTGTCGAGAACACAAACATTCAGATTAACATCAAATGTTTATTGAAATTGTTTGGAATAAAGAAGAAATTACTGATTCTTGGAAGCCTTTTGTAGAAAAATGCAACACTCATTTTGCCCAAAGTCACCTGCTTGAGCTGCAACAGTACAAAGTCCCATGGTTTCAGTTTCTGTTATTTGCAGCCAACAGTGTTCAAAGTTGCTCAGAGCAGTGTTCAAGAAATATGCACTAAAATATTGTTGATGTATTGCAAAACAAAGTTCATGCCAAACATTCATAACCATCCTGAGTAACTGAGCATAGCCCATGCCCCTGGCAAAAAGGCTCAGGCGGATTTTTACAGGTCCAGTCCCACAATAGGCCTTTGCACAACAACGCACTGAGAGCTTGTCTAGCTTGAGCATTAAAGGAGCAATTTGCTGTGCTGTATCTGTGTTTTGTATGTGGTACCCCGCCATGCTTGGCTGAAGAATCTCATTTTGTAACAACAATGTGGAGAAAGTGCCAGTTATTCAACACAATGCTCTGGTTCATTGCCCTCAATCGAAAAGGCTCCACTGCTTCTCAGAATAGCATCATTCTGAGATTTGAATGTATTTCTACCAAAGAAACTGAAATACCCACTTCTTCATTCTGAACACTCAGGAATCTACAACATAGCCTGTAAACAACCGAAAAGGGTCCACTGTATATGGAAAACCATGTGACTATTGAAATTAGTTGTTAATCTTTAATTTAGACAGGCATGAAACCACAAGGACATTTGAATGGTTTACCAGGTGTCCATGCCTCTGGGTTTGGACTTGGGTGATGTAAGTTACAATCTGCTTTTGTGGTCTATGTGGCAGCTGCAGGATGCAGTCTATTCAATCATGATTTATAAAAAGATGGGAAGGCTCGTCAGAGGTCTAAAATAATCTGCTTGACATTCAATTAAATGGAATTAAGACTAGTTTCTCTCAATTGGTTAAAACTTCAAGAACATTTAAAGGCTTTATTAGCATCTAAAACTCAATCACACAAATGAGTCAGGAGATAAACAAATTAAGCTGTCAGACTGAAGAACATTCTGCTTTTTTGGTAAGCATTTGGAGGCCAAGACCTAGAAAATCCCCAGGCTGCTTGTTAGGACCTATTATGCAGTTAGTGGAACAGCAAAAAATACTTCCCTCTTCTTATATAAACATAAAATACACTGAGTGGAATTTATGTAAATACAAATATCACAGCAGGAAATTGGGAAACCATTGTAACTGTCTTAAAATAACTGGACACAGATACAAATAAACCAAAGTTAATCGTGGGGAAATTTATTCATTCCCTAATGTTTTTCCACCTTCAGAAAATGTCAAAACATCTCAAATGTAATGACAAGGTGAAAAAATTTGCAGCCATCAAATATCCACACCACGCCTCGTTTTTTTGACATTAAAAGGTTAGACTGTCACCTACTGTTTGAAGTGTCATACTCATCAAACTGTGTCTTGCGTCTCTGATGTGAGAGGCTACAGGAAGCGCACGCTCAGGAACAGCTTCCCCAAAGGATCCGCTCGCAGCCCTCCACTGAGTAAATAAATACATGTCACTCATCTAACTCTCTGATTCTTTCGCTTCCACTGTTTGTTGGTGTCAGATTCTCCTTACACATATAGAGGTCATACAAGGACATCCGTTTTCAGCCGAATAAGAGAAAACACACATCAACTAACAAGAGAGCAAACAGCCATGGTAGCAGCGCAGTACTAATGGAAAGCCATGCTTTAAGCTAAATGCTAATATCAGTATGAAAACATCAGGGGGATCACCAAAGTCATTAGGAACCACCCTCTGGGTACCATGAATGTCTGTACTAAATTCCATGGCAATCCCCCAGGCTGTGTCAAGATAGTTCAGTCTGAAGGGATACTGCCATCAAAAAACATACTGGTAGCATGAGCAGAAAAGGCCTGTTTAAGATCAAATCTAAAGAGCCTGAAGAATGAGTGGATGATTGCACCATTCTGGCAACTTGTCAGAGGCAGCCAACCGGCCTAAATGTGCAGAAGCATGTATGATTTCAACACATGTTCGTCTTGCCATAACATGACATGAATACAAATCAGTGAGCGAAATTGAAAAGCAAATGACCCAGGAGATGGAAGCCTATATTTCACTGACGGTACAGAGAGGCCAGAAAAAAAAAATACAGCCTTCAATGTTGTGTGACTCCAGATGCTCAGAAATAACTACATCCAATATATTTTATGTCTGTCTGTGATCTTTAAATTTATCATCAAAATGGCAGCACAGGGAAAATGTTTTTTTCAGTGTTCAATGTGTTGGCAGGTTAATATAGAGCAGTAATGACAAATGCCTTTTACCACAAAATTGAGTTTAGAAGAAATTCACCCCAGTACTTATGCTTGTTATGGCTTTTGCATTACAAGCATCATTTAGTATACGTGTATGTAAATGATCGGGGGGCATTTTCCTTGTAATGGTACTCTTTGATTTAAAGTTATTTACACTTTAGTGCAAAGAACCTGAGTCATTCCTTAACACAATATGAATCAGGCACATTTCATTCAAGAGCCTGCATTCATCTCCACAATAGCTTGATAAATGGACGAGGAACTGAGCTAGGTCTAAGCATCATCCTCCCCAAATTCATTGCATATGGGACAAAAAAAAGGAGCAGTGTTCCTACAAACAAGCAGGACAAATGTAATGACTTCCAGACATATGTAATAACAACTGGATGTATGGACTGGATGGATTATCGCTGACCTCTTCCCTAAATTATGATTCACCACTGCTGAAGATTCAGTGGCCAATAAGCATCTAAAGCAGGGAGGATCATGTTTAAAGAGTTCAATTGCTATGGTGAGCTCTCACTCCGAGAGGCACCAGGCTGAAGTGACTCACAAAGGTGCTTTTGATTAGAGCACTGGCATGAGGCAGAGAGAGAGCTGGCTCTGCCATCCCAATGAGGCTCCCTTGTGTACAATTAACCACAGCATGTTCAAAGCTGGTAACGAATTACTCTTTTGGGATCGTTTTTTTTTTTTTTTTTTTTTTTTTTTTTTATTGTACCAACAAGCATTTAGGAGACCAGACAAGACAGAACACGAGGAGGCCACCCCCGAAGTTGTGCCAACAAAAGATGGAGAGAATAAGAGATGTGCTATTGATTCTCTATTGTTTTCTCTCAGAGAATATTTAGATCATTTATGTTTTACAACAACAAGTTGACAGGCTGGTTAATGGGGTCATTTATACACTGTTGGTATAATGAACAATAAGGACTCTTTCTTGAATGGTGCAGGATTGTACACGGTGAACAATAGTGATATTTTCATCAAACAAGCACAGGCTTTCCTGCCTTTGCACGTTTGGCATTTTGGTGGCCAACCCTGAGAGTGACTGGACTGAAGCATGATGGGAGGTACAGAGAAAGGTGTGGCAGTAATTTTGGTGTCAAGGATTACTGATTTTATAAAATCACGTTGGCTGTCGATGGGTGGCCGCACAGGTAGGTCTTCCATCTGCAACCTTTAATTTGAAGGGTACCGTATAGTTTAAGATGTTTTTTTTTCCCTCTCTTTTGGATTTATAGTATGTAGCACTTTTCTGCACACAAGAACAGAGACAGCTATTTTCACAAATGTCTGTGATTTCATGCCCACTCAAAGTGGTAAGGGTATTTTACACAACACGGCGCAAAACAGCCACATTGCTAATTATCAGAATACAGGAGCAGAACTGCAGGGAGACAAGCAACAGCTCTTGTAGTAGTTCACACAGCACCATGAAAGATCTTCAGGATATTTTTAAGTTCCCTCTCCACTTCGGAGCTACCCTTCCCACAGATCCTCATCCAAAAAGTGTCAGGTTGCTGTGGACGCAGCAACTGGATGGCACCGTTTCTTGTAGCAGCCGAGTTTCCCAAATGATCCACCTGCAACATTGTGCTTTGTACCACAACAGTGAGAGACATATAGTTCACATTCCCAGAATGATAACCTGAGCTGAATGTATGGATTTCAACATGCTTCATTAAAAACAGAAGACATGCAGACAAACAGAGGAAGAGTAGAGTTAGAATAGAGTTCATCAAATATCCTAATTTTCCATTACAACACTGTGTTGTATACAGGAGAGCATTGCCTTGAAAGAGGATTAGAGGAGCAGATTTGGATGGCTACGATTAATGTCAGCCCCTGTTACACCTAAAAATAGTCCAATTCTTCCAAAACAAACTTTTACAAAATCACAAAATTCTAAAAAGAAAAATGCCGTCCTGACTACTAAACGCTAAGTCACACAAATATGTGGGTCTAATGTAAAGAATGTGCTAAAAGCAGTGCTGTAAGAGCATGTTTGGTGGTCACTACATAGTGATTCAGGGAAAGTCTGTAAAGTAACAGTGTTTCTCCGCAGAACTATTTGCATCATCACTGTATTGCACCTGTTTGATCATAATAATTCAGGGAAAGTCTGAAAAAAATCGTAGTTCTAGACATTTATTTCAATTTTTTTTTTTTTCTTATTTTACCTGTATGATTTGTGGACCTTTGACTTGTTAATTGTGATCAATTTAAAAAGTAGCAATTTAAGGTGTTGCATTTGATTATATTACTGCAAATTGTAGAGTCAGGTTAACATCTTATGCCTTCTATTGGAACGTTAAGGGCTCTGATGGTTAAATGTTCCACGCTACAGAACTCAAACTGCCTTAAATCTGTTTTAAGATTAATGCAATGAGTTGGGGGCTGGAAAGCGTGACTCTTCATGTTGGGGACACTAAATTATACACAGCATTTGACGTACGTTTGTTCCCTCTTAGGTGAAACAAAGCACGCCTGTGGTGACAGACAGATTCAAGAGAGATCTCCAAAAGCAACAGAGTGCAATCTAACCTAATACATTCTAAATGTAAAAGAAATCTGAACTGTCAACAGCTGAGACTTGTTTGCTCTGTCCATTTTCCCCGAGGATGACATCACTTGGACCGTCTCATGTTATACAGTGCAGTGAAACAGTTAAAAAGCTGAAAGCTGAGCCATTACATATACAGTATTTGTCAGATATTCCATGATCAAAGTCCTGTTTATAGTCACTCTCACACTTAATGGTCAATTGGTCTGGAGCAGGATAATGAGATCCACCCATTCCTGGACCGGCTACAATCACACACATTAAGAGTATGTTTAACAGGCCACGAGAGTCTAGTACGGTATATGGCCAGTCAAATAAAAACATAAATCCTGTCCAAATTTAAAGTAACTAATGACAAATAAAATCAACACTGTCCCATCAAACTCGATATATGGCTACATTAAAGTGCCCCATCCCCTTCAAAAAGAAATTCAACACTATAACTCACAGCTGTGACAGTCATACCATGACCTACAACACCGGTTTTAACAGAAAATGATTCATGGGTATGAAGATGAAGAATTTATGTGATTCAACGATATAAAAATGTCCTTAATTACAAGCAGGTGCTCCCTCCTCTTGCTTCGGAAATTCATTCAGTCCTACAAAACTCAAAAGAATCCATAGCACGAAACGATGAATAAAATTGAGGAGTTGGAGGGAGAGCTGGGGTTGCAACTTGAGATCCACTATTGCTCAGCATCTCCATAAATACGTTAGTAGTGAGGAGAAATGTGTTTTTGCCTCCAGCCACTTAAACTGAAAGCACAAATGAGCCAGTGCAGGACCATCTGATAAACCAGGCAGGAAAAACTAACCGTGAGGGGAAGTTCACAGTCTGTCGGGAAACCACAAAAGACAAAGGGCCCCATGCACTTTTCTTTTCCTCCGTGATATTCTTTGACTTTTCCTCATTTAGCGTCATGTGGAAACACAAATCCGTTGTGGAATGTCTGCTTGTATGTACAGCGATGATGTTTGGGGATGAACATGACCATCATGAGGTTGACATTTCTGCTCTTTTAGGCAAATTTCTTGAACACTATTGGATCGCCATGAAAACTCCTCCTCCTAACAGTTTCCTTTCATCTAGTGTCATCATCGGGTCAAAGTTTCATACGCCTGTATATATCTATGTAATGATGTATGTAATTTACATCATTATTTATTGCTATGTTTTAACAATTTTATCATGGAACGTAAGCCATGAATTACTTTTTCAACATCAAATTTGCATGCAGTATTAACACGTTACTCCAGCTACAACATCTTTTTTACATTTGGCATGTATTATGACTCCACCATTCATGGCTCCTGACCCTGAGGTCAGATTAAAAAAGAAATCCCACACATCGGTTTACCAACACAGACAAAGGCAACTGACATAAGCTATAGCTACACAGGCCGTCAGGAGAGGAAGTCCTGCAAGCTTAAGTCAACAAGTCTGACGTCACAAATCCCACTCTGCGCTGACACAAAACTGCGCGATACAGTGTGAAAGCAGAGCAGACAACAGCAGTAAAGACCTCACTTCCATGTGTCCATTTGCTGCAAAGATGACACGCGCGCACGGGGCGCACTCTAATGCGTGAGTTTATGGTCGTGCGATTCGACAGCTACAGCACGATCGGTTCAAACAAAGCAGGAGAGGTTACTGCACTTTGTTAGTGGCTTTGTTTTTGTCTCTGTGAAGTGTGACAGATCAGCTCTTCCATGACAAAATGTTCAGTAATGGTGCGACTAAAATAAAATGCTTCAAATGATCCATGCTGTAAAGAGTGTGGAAACAAAGGTCTCCCACAGAACATTAACGAAACATGGTGTGCGTTTCCTTCGGATTCAGGCAAAGAATTTAGATTTGGTGAGTGATCAGCTACACCTTCAGTCCAAGCATGCAGGATCCTGGCTCGAAAATAGACTTGACTGTAAACAACTGTCTGCCAGTCGAAGAGCAAGGGGGTCAAAAAATAGGCACAGAATGTGCTGCTCGCAGTGTATACATGGCTGCGAGTTTGATATCTGATCTTCATCTCATGAATGCACAGCTTGAGTAAGGCCCACATAAAAATGGGCAGAGTAATCACTGCAAGCCCGAACTAAGGACTTCATACAGGATTCTCTGACACAAGATGCAAAGTCAGAGTGAGTCATGGCACCCACCGGTCAGTGGCTGCAGGACCAGTGACATCTCACGCAGACAAAGACGGCGATGCACAGCCTTGCTCTTCTTGCAGCTGATTGGCTCAGTGGGGAGTGATTAAAGTGGCAGGGGGGGTGAAAAAAAAAACAAGAGAAATAAATGTTGATATAGCAGCACAGCTCATCCATTGTGAGGCCCGGTGGAATGAGATCTGCCCAGCACGGACCGTCCTGCCCTCCCTCGAAACACAGAATAGGAACTTTCATGAAGGGACGCGAACAGAGAGTTCAGCTCTGTGGCGACTGTGTGGGACAGAGAAAGCTGAGGAAGTAAACACAGTCGGAGGCTCACATTGCTGCTTCTGTTTACCGCAGCAGAGAATTAGCCAGTGGATCCCAGAGGGGGGGCCTCATGACAAAGGTTATGATTGTTACGGATTCAAAATAGTCATAGAGAAAGTTTGCTGTCTGTAGCGGCCTTTGATGTGAGTGACGTCGGTTTCTTTACGTAAACTGAGGCCTCACCGAAGAGCTGAACACAATGAGACATGGCAGAGAGTCCTCAGAGTGTAGCTTCTCGGGTGGGTATGGCAAGCAGATATGACTGGGCAATAAATCTAACACTTAAATATCGAATCCACTGTGAGCCCCTGTTTGTAATTAAATAGATTTTGGTTGGAGTTACATGATTAGAGGGCAGCCAGAGCTGATTAACCCTCTAAAGTCGGTGAGATCAGTTAACCACAGGAGGGCAATTAAGCACAAAATGTGTTTCTTCCTAACAGTGGTGGTCGTGTGTGTGTGTGTGGGGGGGGGGGCTCCACTGACCCTCGTCATGAGAGCAACAGGAATGTAGGGTCAGACAGTGCAAGCAAGACCTTTCTCCCCTCCCCAAACACCAGAATAGACATGATCCACAGCATACCACCATAGCATGTGAGGTTAAAAAGAGCTGCTGTTTTGATATGGCCCCACTTGACCGGCGTGATAGGTTTAGGAGGTATACGTCTTTCCTAATATACCCGCTGTGAATTCAACCCTCCCCCCGTGGAAGAAGGAGAGAGTCAACCTTAACTAAAGCGTGTGATAAATCGAGGGCAGATGGCCTGGATTTGGAACTTTAATTTGTTTTTTAAAGACAGCTACACCCATGGTGGTCAACAAGGTTTACAGCGGCAAACAAACAAACTGCAGAAGTGGATGAAAGCGCGCAGGGTTTCCTCCACATCTGGCAGATCCATCACTGAAAAGGGATGCACCACAGAACGTCATTGACTTCTCACTTTAAATCACCACTCTGCTTTACAGGAGCTCTTAAACGCAGAAGCCGACTCAGAGGAAATTGAACTCAGGACCGGGAACAGCATCACTTGCGGCACTTAGATCAGGAGAGAAAGGGGCTTCACTCCTCAGTGAGCAGGTTTAAAATTCAGGCTAGGTGATGCTGAGTCACAGACAAACACAATCACAGTGATTATAAGCTCATCGGAGGGGAGACAATCAGCGAGGAGCTCCTGTGATGAGCACATTGTTGTGAACGAGGCGTGGATCAGAGCAGCGTCTCATTCAGCTGTTGCCTGCTGAAAAGGACTCAGACTTTATGCTTTGATTCCTGACATTCCTCCAGGCTTACGTGATCAACGCGCACCGAGACCCATACCTCAAAATGTGTCAGCTCAGAACACAGGATGTTTCATTCATTCAGTATAAAAGAGGAACTTGTTTTTGTTTGTTTTTTTCATTCATAATACATCTTAGACACAGCAGAATGGACAGAATGAATGGCTTTTTTTGTCACCATCAAACTCACATTCAGTTTTTTTTCCAACATGTGACAGACCCATGCATCCCTGCCAAAAAAATAAGCAGCCTCAAGTCATAAAATCATAGCAATGGGGATATTATAGCACTAAAAAGAATATTAAAACCACCAAAGTGTCTGTCGAAGCTCTAAATTTTTTTTTCTAATATTACAGGCATATTCCCACAGTAGTAAAATACATAACACGCTAATTCGACTTCATACTATGAGGACATCATATTGCGGTTGTTCCATTTGGATGCACTCAGTCCTATAGATGTAAAAAGCGCACCATATCATCGCTGGGCACCTAACACGATAAAGTTTGACGCAACGTCATGACGTTACGCTTGAATGTGGGGTGGAAAAAAAAGCAAAAACACAGCTGTCATCGCAAAACCTCGAAGAAAACAAGTCTCTCACCTGGTCAGACCTCCTGCGGAGTTACCGTTCAGTGTCCGCGACCTGTCGGTGGACAGAGCTGGAAGAGACAAGTCACTGCCACGCAACTTCAACCTTCACAACCCAGCCGCTCCAGCTCAAACTTTCCAGCCGGACCTATTGACTGTGTTATTCCGCTTCTGTCCTGCCAAAAAAAAAAAAAAAGTACTTGGGTTTGCGCACTTTTCCAAAAAAAAAAAAAACGACCCAAAAACAGGACCTCTCTTCCTGACAAGTTTCGGTGCCCGCGCCCCCCTGACAGTGTCTCTGTTTGATGATGAGTTTGGAGAACAGAGTTTTCTGGTTGGTCTAGGGAGGAAATGAAGTTTGAGGAAGAAGAAGGGACGTTTAGTGACTCCTACAGGCGCGTCAGAGCCCCTGTGCTTTCCATGAGAATTACAGAGGCTGGGAAGAGCCATAAAAACTTTGAACCAGTTTGATTTATATTGAGATTAGTCTCAGAGGTCGAATTATATTATTTTAATTTGGCAGTTGTAGAAAAGTAAGTTTTGACAGCTGACCACAGGGGACCACTGTAACGTAAATGTTAGGAGAAAAAGGGCTCATTGCCTTGTTAGTGAATAAAATACAGATATGAAATATAAATTTGAATCGTGGGTAACAAGCTGTCACTGTTTGCGCTTAATCTTGATGAGTTTCAAATCCATCATTTAAGCAGCATTTGGGCTTCTTTTTTTACCCCCCTTTTCTTCCATGCCCGAGTCTGATTTAATTACTTCATGAATCAATGCTGCCGCAGCCAGGAAACTATCAAGACAAGACCATACAGTGAGTCCAAATCACAAACATGCACGGTGTTTACTCAGCCATCAGGTTTTCTCTCTGCCATGTGTGTAATTAACAGATTAAAGCGAGTAAAGAGTACGAGGTAGTAAATTTAAAAGCACTGAAGCCAACATGTCAGCTCAAACTGTTCCTTTGGGGAACGTACTGCAACTGGAGTGAAGAAATGCACATAAAATGTACAAGCGGTGTAACATTGAGAGAATGACAGGACAGATGAAGCAAACTTGCGAACCCTCGTCGACACCGTTTGAAATTTACAACCATCAAAATCCAGTTTTTGCTTCTGTGTGTCTGTCGTATAATCAGAGCAAAAATAGTAAGAGTCGAGTTCTTCCCGGTTCAAAGCTTCTTATTTAGGATAGTGCTGCTACATCAAAATATAATCATCTTATGTTTTAGTTTTCTGAAGAACCTCAGGATAACGCCTGCTGTATGGGTGGGAACTCATCACTCATCGTGAGTGTCTGTGGGTTCGCCTGCTGTCATGGTGACACTCCCATTAACCGAGTGTTACCGAGACAAATTTAAAAGACATAATCATTACACTGCATATGCTGGTCCCGTGATGGATTGGATCATTTGAGCAGACAGCAGACCTGATGAGTTTAAACTTTGTGTAATGACAGTGCACTTAAAAGCTCTTCTCTGTACCGGCCTTTCACATCAATGTTTTTAAGGCTAATAGTTAAACTACATGAAGGCAAAGTGTGGTACTAGTATTTTTTACTTTCAAGTTCAATACTGACTTTATACAACTACAGCCAGCAGCTGGTTACTTCACCTTACCGTAAAAACTGGCCTGGCTCTATCCTGTGCTAACAAAATCCACCTAGCAGCTTCTTAACGCTATACATTAACATGCTATATCTTGTTTGTCTCTTGCTAAGGTTAGTTATGGCCCCCTACCAAGACATTTGGCACATAACCACTTGCAAAACAGCAAATTATTGTGTTTTTCATTTCAGAATTTACCTTTGAATGCAGGCAAGCTAGCTCTTTACCTCTGTTTTCAGTATTTCTGCTAAGCTAAGCTAACCAGCTGCTGGCTACCGCTTCGTATTTGATGGACAAACGAAAGGATTGTATCGATCTTTCACATAATTCTTAGCAAAAAAAGAGCATATGTATATATGAACATAACTATGCATCCATTTTGTATAGATACCAAAAATATATTGTTAATATATGAAGTACAGTAAAAACTTTTCAGTATTTTTACATTGTACGTTGTTTGGCAGGTGTCCTCTGTACCATTTACAAGTACAATTTATGGCCCTGTTTTTCACAGATCCAAGCTAATACTTTGCATAGAGTCTTTTAATAGATTTTATCCATTATATAATTGCTTCTCCCTGCCGGCATGAGAATACATCAGCTGTCATCTAATTATATGAAATTGTAAATCACTGAAGCTTACAAACATTCCCATCCTGGGTTTGGTCAGGAATCATCTGAGTCAGGAATGAGAGTTCCCAGAGTTATGCATCATACATTCTCTTGTCACAATGTCATTTCCTATAGTGAGTGAGGGGACATCACACACACACATACACACACGGCTGTCAAACAAAAATAACAACTTCTCAAACTGTACATCTTGATATGACCACTAATTTGCATCACAGCAGGTGCTATAATAGGAATATAATTTGGCCTCTCCTCTCAGCAGCAGTAATATATACAGCATGGGAGAGCAGCCCAGGTGGAGCATGCTGGGTTAATGACTTGATAGCCAGCATGGGACACACCTGGAAGAGAGCCAGACCCGCACTAATTGCAGTACCTGCACGCCCATGATAATCAGTGAAGCCTGTCATGCATTTCACTGGATGAATACACGCACAGCGCTGCATGCTGGGAAAAAAAAATGGCATTCAGACTTCTTCAAGAGCAGACATGTGAACTGTTCTTTTCACCTTATAAGTGGTGATTTCTCTTGCAAATGGCACAAGTCATTCATCACAAAAATCATAGTACAATATGTAGGAGTCTGTATATCATAATGTATGAAATAGTGTGTGCACATACATACTTTCCTAAGTGGGAAACCCTTTGAACAGCAGGGAGAGCAGTTGTGAGATATTAGCACCATTATGGAGCTGGGCATTCTGATGAAATTATGAGTGACAGATTTCGTAGTCAGTAGCTGCCAATTTAGAAAAAAATATTTTTCAACAAACAATGTTGCTGTTGCACAACTGCATGCAGTGTTAGTTTGTGTGGCTTTGGTTGAAACAGACACCCTGCATTCTTTGCTGTCATTCTCTGATGTTTGTGTTACCCTGTGCTAAAATCTGTTGATGTTAAAGGTATTTGGTGGTATTTTTGTCATACCTTTCCACAGTCGTCCCTTTGTCTTTATCTTGTCTCGTAGTGTGCATCACTGATATGTTTGTGGCTTAAAGACCACAGTCAATCTTCAGCTGACGAACACGTAATGAATGATTTCGCAAATGCGCTTTAATGCTTGTAATCAGACCCAATTAGATGTAGCTCATTCATTTAAAGTCTGTCTATCTCCAATCAGGGTGTGTTTGTTGTTGTAGCTGCAGGGTCCTCTGTGTGGACTGGTGGCTGGCCCAGGTATCAGATGTTCCTCACAGCCTCGTCTGCGCACAGACAAGAGTGATGAAAGAAACTGAACTCAGCCGCATAAGTTTACTGTCTTGCTATTTGTCTTGCTTCTGTGGACACTACAGGCTGCTTCCCTACAAGGCTGAAAAGCTGCAAGAACCAAGGAAAGTGAAGGACATGTAAACAATTGTTGGATTCATTTCAATGATAGAGAGACATTTCACATAATACATAAAAATTGTAAACAGCAAAAGTGTAAACAGCAAATGCCAAGTTTTGTTTTATGAAAATTAGGAAACCTGTTAAAGGTCCACTGTGTGACTGGAATGTCATGCATTTTAATAGACTAAACTTTTGTTGGACTAGCAGCAATGGGCAGCTTTAAAAAAAAAGTATTCAAAGTCATGCAGGAGACCAAGAGATATTAGTCTTTTATAACATACATTTTTTTTCCAACCCAACCCAACCCGACACTGAATAGTGTCTGTCACCCACAAAACAATTTGCCCATCAATAGTTCTGTCTGAAATTTCAGGTGTGTTATTCTAGAAGCAGTAAATGGAACCTCAAGCTGCTAGCTTCAAACAGACCCACTTATAGTTTTTTTGAGAACCCAGTTTGTGTATTTTTTCAAACTTATAGTTTAGTCAACTGACGCCAACTCACTTGAGGTAATTTTTGAGTTTTGAGTTTGTGCACCTTCATACACCTTCATACAACTTTTTAGCATTTGTAGCAGTACTTGCCAAGACAAGGAAACAAAATTTCATGGGTGAAATCAGAGCACTTCCCTTCAAAGGATAACTTTGGTGTTTTTGAACCACATTAGAGCCTACAGCCTATCCCAGATGCAGTTGGGTGGGAGGCAGGATACACCCTGGAGTCGCCAGTTTATCACAGGGCACATAGAGATGAAGAAGAAGTGTTCACACTCACCTTGTGAATATTTGGAGTTGCCAATAAAATATTAACTGCATGTCTTTGGACTGTGGGACCCACACAGACACTGGGACAACATGAAAACTCACAGAAAGGCACCAGTCGGGGTTCGGACCAGGAACTTTCTTGCTGTGAGGAGACAGTGCTGAAGCAGACTATTTTCAGATAGTTTGACATGGCATTGTGCGACTGGCAAAGGATCAAAGTCACAGTCAGACCTTGTTATTAATTATTTACTGCGCTTGCGCTACTGTTACACTTCAGCTGTCTAAACCGGTGACCTTCAAACAACACATTTGGATTTGCAGCTCAGTATCATGCACCTCACGCAATGGAGCTGAACAAGACACAGGCTGCCAGCCTTTGCCAGTCACTGCAGGGCGGCGTGCAAATCAATAGGTCAATACTCACTCAGTTCCTTCAGTGCTCAAGAGTTCATGCAGTGACTAATAGGAGATGTATAAAGAATCTCAACTTGAGTTCACGACACATTTAGGTCTCCAGCACAGTGTGTGGTAATGATCCCAGCAGTGTCATTGTCTAAGAAATGTAACAAATGATACCAGATACATCACTTAGTAAACTATCTTTACAGATTTCACACAGGGGAAACCAAATGTCAATTCATAAAAATAGTGTTCTTTCATTCTTTCCCCCCTTTAAACGCTTGGCTTCCTCCTTATCCAAACGTCAGTGCTCCCCTCTCGGGGAGTGTCCTGGGACCAAAGGCTCAAGGTTTTCCCTCAGTAGTTAAACCGTCACACTAACTGTTGATTGCAGGGTAGAAAAGGGCTTTGGTTTTATGACTCAAAATTTCAACAGGGACCTCACCATGGCAGCTCATATAGTATCCTAAATAGCTTTGCTCATATTAGATTACATGCTGCATTTCCCCGGTTTTAACATGCAGCAGCTTGTGAACAACGAGGCTCTATATGCTGGCAGTTGACACTCCCTCTGTGGGAAGCTACTTTAAAAGCTATTACAGTAATACATATCATTCATCTTGGTCGCAAATGAACTCTGAGGTAAGTGAAAATTGGGGCCTTTTTTATGTCTTTTGGCTTTAAAACATGTGTATATGACATCTACCAAACCGATGCTTTTAATGCACACAGCAGAGGCTTACGTACGGTACATCAGTGGAGAGCCAAACAATATAACAAGAACAAACTGTTTCTCCGGTAACTTCTGATGACATTCTTCTGTGACACCACTCACAGTGAGTGTCTACTTATTAATTTTGAAACAGTAATGGGCAGCCATGGAGACCAGCTGAGAGGTCAATGACTTGGATCCTAATGTGGCAAACTGCTGATAAATTCTTAACCGGCCGTATGATTAAGCAAAAAGGATTTGCTGCAGCTGCTCCTGGCCTCCCGTTGCCATCGACCCATTCCATCCACTGTTTAGTTTTTATCATTGGACCGGCCACCTGCTCTAATCCTGCATTAGGATGCCAACTTGGGTGGTGAAAATGAATATAGAAAAAACTGGCAGCGAAGAATGAGAGCCTGTTTGCTTCAGTAGGAATGTGGAAATTTACAATTTACATGAGAATAATAAATGTGGGATCTGTTTATCAATCAGTTTGCTTCAAGTGGACAACATTAAATCATATTTTTATGATGAACACTTGACTATAACTATAAATGTTTTTAAAATCTGCTGTATAAATTACGTCCATATTGGTTAATCCTGCACTTCACAACTTAAGTCCAATGTCAATGCAAGAAGTAGCTGTCCCTTTATGTGGCAAAGTGACTGACAAACTTCTCAGATGAGTAGCAACACAAGCCTTCATGGAGGAGACCCATCACAGACCTCTAATTAACTTTCTGTTAATGGTAATCAGGGTGAAGATTTGCAGCACCTTATACAAGACAGGATTTTTGCAGAATCATACACTGTTCTGGTCAGGCGATAGGGTTCACCTTTGATTGATCACCTTTGAGAAAGGCTTACTTGTATTATTAATTCCAATGAGGGTCAATGCTTTGCAGTCCGATGTAGGTTTAAGACACTTTCTGGTCATTATTTTGGATGTGCAATCAGTTGTTGAGTCATAGTATAGCTTAAGCTGACATTGTGGGATTGCTGTTACTGTTATAATTACTGTTCCAGGGTTTGCATTAGCATTAGTGATTGAATGCTCACATCTGGCCTTACAGCTGTTAAACTGATAATTGTATTCGAACCAAGCAGCTCCATGAATGTATGTTTGCAACAAAAGTTGATTCATTCTACAATGGAAGCTTAGTTTTGCTGACAGATCATAATAAGTTGACATTACATGTCCTCCTTGCTGTGAGTTTGTTGACTTTCTGTCCTCTGAGACAAAAATCCCTTCAGGCAGCCTCAGGAATCCAGTAGACAATAAACTATTTGGACACCAACTGATCACCCCCACTTCAAACTGAAATGTACTTTCTTGAAAATAACAAAATTGATTTCAGGCTGAATGAACTGTGCATTCTGTGGCACAGTTTGATTAGGGATAAAAAGCTTTTCTTCAAGAGGCGCTCTCAAGGAACTATAAGCTACCATTAAACATCTGCGAGTGGGAAACGGAGAGCTGAGTTTGCTTAACAATAATCCTCGGGCTATCGCATCGAGTGGTAAGACACTACTCTGCACTTTGCAGTAACAGAGTTTAGACCTCTGTGAACACTTGTTTTGCAATTTTTCAACCTTCTGACAAGGACACAAAACAGCCATGGCTTTATGTTCTGCTTATTACTGCAGTGATTTCACAGCGGCGTCTGTTTCATGGGTTGCTGGCACGCTCAAACACAGCAGAGTGAAACTGACAGACTGTGAGTGAGTTTAGACAAGAGGGAAAGGCAGCATCTCTCAAGACATCTATTTCTCAACAATAGCCCTGTGAATGAGGTGCAGGAATTTTCCAGTGGTGTAAGTAACATAGATATTGAGCCACTTTCCAGCCCTCCTGGTGTGATCATCAAAAAGCAATTTATGTTGGAAATAAATTCTCACACTCGCAAATATATGTAATATATAATAATATAATATAAATATACATATCATTTATATGTATACCCTGTATTATTGCAAGGGGTCACAGGAAACACTATATATTTGTCTGCCGTTCATCAGAAAAATGTCTCTACAAAACAACTTCTTTTGGCATTTTTTAACAGCGGATCTGTTTTAAATATTGACGAGAGTAATAAAACAACCACAGTAAGCTTTTAGAGCAATGGGGTCAAACTCATTTTAGTTGAAGAGCCACATACTCCCCAGTAAAACATTTCATAATGACAACTACATGCTGAAAACACTCACAGTTAATGAGCCAACCATTTCCGAGAGTTAATGAATTGTAAGAAAAAATGAGTGCAATTTCAATAATTTGTCACAAAAAAAATAATTAACCACCCATGAACAATGTTCAGCATCTTGATGTATGACCACCATAAGTATTGATTGTTTTCTCAGAGAACTGTATATTGACGAGCGTCTAAAGCAACATTTTACACTCACTTTTCAGCCTGAGACTCCTCTGTGGCAGTCACATCAGCATCAAAAATGACTGTGGCCAGTTGTGCAACGTCTGTAATGTCCGTCCTTTCAAAACAGCAACCAAAAATGCAGCACATGACTCAAGTGTGTGCTTAATTTAGCTGTTCAAATTTCTAGCAAGAACTAAAATCCTACCTGCCACAGAGTTTCTCATCAGGCTGATGTTGGCCCGACACTTGTCAGGGAACACGATTTTTACACATGCATTATGCATACCTTCACAAACTTTAGAACACAGCTTTGATGCTGATCTATTTCAATATCAAGATACTTAGCTTGTGTACTGACATCACTGCTCGCTCACCACGATGAGTGTGACGGTGTGGTTATATTCCTTGATCACTGAAAGATACTGTGAACACTGGTTTAACCTCAGTGAATAAATAAGAACCGATCTGTTCTGTGTGAACATTTCTCCTTTTCAACATTTTCCACCTGCTGCTCCTGCATGAACAGTAGCTGATGACGATGTCAGCGTGTCACATAGCCTGTACTAAACCATGTGAGATCTGTGTAAACAGCACCCCAAGTGGACAAAGCACTGTACTGAGAAACTGGAAATAATACCTTTAATTTTTACACTTTGCAATGTCATCCAGCAGGCCAGACTGGGCCCTTTGATGGGCTGGTTATGTTTTACAACCAAGTTTTAGATGAAGGGCTGCAAGCAACATGCTGCACACCTGCGGCTCCTCAGCAAGGTAATCATTTTTACGGTGACCTGGGTGGAAAGCTACTTGCTGTGTGCAGCATGAAGTCAGGTCAGAGCTGCAATTGACTTCTTTATTAAAACAATGAGAGTTCGTTTGAGCAGCTGACCAAGAACTGTTGGCTATACTATCAAACTGCACTGACCGTGTCCACAAATAACCACGGGTGTTACCGAATCAACCAAGACCTGTTTATGTTGAGTAGCTGCTCTACCACTCTACTGCAAAGATTCTGCTGAGGCTGCGAATTAATGGCATCAAAGGCACAGCATTGAGCGAGCACAGATCCACAGTATTTCTGCCACATGGCAGGGATATAAACACAGGTTGATTGGAAACAAATAAACACATCACAGTCCACCAACAGCCAACCCTCAAGTAAACAAACATCCACTCCACCATCTTTGTGCAATTGGAGCAGAAGCTGTGCTTTCACCCTGTGAGATCATGTCAAGATGCTCCAGGGAACATAATGACTCTGATGTAATTACACTGTGTCATCCGCATCAATCATCTGTGGACACTTTTTATTATAATGCACGACAGATGACTTGGCAAGGTGCCTTTGCAACAGGACACGGCCTCCCTGAGGATGTTAACTAAGCTGACTAACTGTCTGATAGATCACAGACAACACAAGAACATGGAAATGTTAATTACCCAAATGATATGGATTTAGCTCCCAAATTCTGCCCTTTGTCAACTTTCAAAAAGTGTAAAGCTGACAAGGTTTCGTCAGCTGAATCTCATGGCTCCCGCGTATTGAAGCTCATTGCTTCTAAGCCCGGTGGGGTTTTCGCCTTTTAAGCCTCCTCCAATGTAAAAATATTTCAATCTACTTCCTGAAAAACACACCAGGGATTCCATGTAAAATCCGAGCTTTGTCACAGTGCCGTGAAAGCTAGCATTCTCCATAAAATGAGCTGGGTGGGTGACCAGGGAGACTTTTTTTTTATGGCGTGAAAGCTTGCACATTATAGTTACTATGGGAACTGGGACTCTGTGGTCATTGCAGTGGAGCAGTAATTAGGTGTTAAGAAAGAGGAACTAGAGGGAAAAGAGGGAGCGGTGGACGCACAGAAGTAGTAAGCAGTAGGGTGCATATGTGTTGGAACAATCATGGCTCGGGGTCAAGTTGAAGGGTGAACCTGCCTTTCCCACCGTGGGGCTAATTAGGAGTCATGACAGATTGTTGCAGTTTACACTCCACCGTTCAGTTGCTGCGTTCTCATGACTCACCTGAGCATCTCAGCTCCGTCTTCTTTCTCGAATATCCACCAACAGGTTTAATCTAACCACAGGGAAAACGGAGAATGACAGGAGAGCTTTTATGCACATCATGCATCATCCCACATCATGCATCTGTCTAACGGTATAATGAGAATTCATTCCCCCCCCCCCCCCCCCCCCCCCCCCACAAAACGGGTCTAAAAATATGCTGCAGAACCCGCAAATTAAACATGCACATACTGTAAAACCAGAACAGCATTTTCAAGACTGACCAGACACCAAAAAATGAGCCAGATCATAATTATAATATAATATTTAAAATGACCTTAAAGGCAGAATTTTATCTCTCCAGATAATTATTTTCCCGACATCTCTTTAGGCTGCAAATTGAGGAATAATATTTTAAATGTCTATGCAGCATTAAGGGTCCCTTGTGGCTGACATCATAGTGCTGCCTGGGTGTCTCCCTGTCCGTGGGGCCCCTATGAAGAGTGTCTGAGTGTGCTTGTCAAGGAGCACCTAAAACCCAGCCATCTGGAACCCAAGGGTGTACCTTGGCAGCCACGCACCACTAATCACTCTCTGTAAACATACAGTAGTGTATATGTAAGCCATGACGAGTCTGTTGCTACAGCTTGAGGATGACGGACTACATTCTCCCAGTCTTTGATATGGATGACACGGCCCGATAATAAGTTGTCGGTACTTGTGTGAGGGCCTCGGCTATTTAGATTTGAGTGTCGCATTGCTAAATACTTGGAGGGCCACACCTATAAAATTCCTCAATGGCAAAAAAAAGAATTGCATAATTGATAACTTGATGGAAGCTATGATACAAGCCAAGCATTTGTAGGGTACAACAAATCATTTGCTCTGTACTCTAACCCTCTGGTCATAGGACAGGGTTAGCCTTTGCCTTTTTATATAATAGCACTCCCGGTGAGTCAAGACTTTTTTCTCAGTTTCAGTTAATCCTATTAGCACAGACAGATGTCTAATGGCATCATAATGATAGAAATACATTATATGGTGTCTGGCAATAAACTGCAATCGAGCTTAAAGGACACATTAAGACTGTGGGGTGCTCGATTAAAAAAATCTTATTACGTTTAAAGAGAGCTGAACTGAGGAGCAAAAATTCTGGAATTCTTTAGCTTTAAGGCATTAGGTCAAGATATACATGGTCTGACTGTGCCGCACCCTCATTCCTAGTGTGTCTGCAGCTGTTTATCCTTCCCTCGTGTCTCATGCTGGCCCCCCTTTTGTCCTCTTTAGCTTTGTTCAGACTGCAGGCAAATCAGAGTTCTTTCACAAGAGTGATCTGACTTGCACTGCAGACTGGACTGGATGGCATACATGAACAGGTAACTTTTTTTTTTTATGCAGGCCACCTTGTGATTAATCATTTCTGGCATGTTTGCTCTCATTCCAACGTCAGCACTGAAGCCACTGACATGTATTATTGAAGCCCTTTTCAGCCTCCATCAGAGTAAACTGAGGTAAAATAAGGACCGCTCCTATTTTAGGGTGGTTGCTAAAAGGCATAAACCTTTGAAATGGTATTTGGGGTCTGAACAACATGTAATTGAGGGAAATGGAAAACTATAAGTTCCCACTGAGATGTAAAACAGAGCTGTCAGCTTTTTCTGAACTAATATGGGACAGAGGGTGGAATGCTGTGGTTAGTAGACTACATAGCAGGTGTTCAGACAGTGAAAAGTCACATAACACATATCATGTGACGAGGAATGAATCTACCTGTGTCTTTGCAAAATATTCAGCTCCAGAAGTTCATTGAAGATCCAGAACTGGTGTTTTGTGACATAATTCTGTTAAAGTTGAAGTTATAGTGCAAGAGTAGGCGTTTAAGGCACATATTCATTCATCGGGTCATTTTGACACTGAATGAGAAACAAACAACCAAGAACACAAGAAACCAAGAAACCATGAAACCGTGAACGGACAGACCAGAAAACAAAGGAAAGACAAGAACGAAATAGACAGGACTAATCAGTCACAGGTGAAAACAAATCATGGACAGGTGCAAAATCAAAAAGGGCAGGAAATAAGACAGGAAGAAGAAGACAAGATAGACAGTGGAACTACAAAATAAGCAAACTCAAAAATGTGACATTCTGATGTACACAAAGCTTTACTTGCTGCTAAAATAAGTTGCCTGCTTTGCTAGTTAGCTCAGTCCATGCTGCTTGGACTGCTCAAAACACCAGGGGATTGCTTGTGTTTACAGCAATAGCAGAGGCGCTCTGGAGGAGGCACGGAGCAGCAAGTGAGGAATTGAGGGTGGTGCTGTTGACGGAGGAAGCTAAGAAGAGAAAAGAGCAGAGTGACCGAGCAAGAGGTCACCAGTAATGAGTACATTTTGGACTGACTCTTAGTCTTTGGTGTGACGTTTGTGAAATAAAAGGCTGAAAGACAGACGCTGAGCTGGCTTTCTTGATGTTATACAAGTAAGTAATATCAGCTGGCTGCCGTGCCTTGTGTTGTTACACTTCCATGATGTCTGGCTGCGTTAGCAAAGCTATCAACTCACTATTGTTCAAATTGCAGTGTTATCATAGGCTGGGAATGACTTGGTCATTGCCAAATAGTTATATTATATACCTCACGGCTGCAACTGCCAGTCAGCGACCTTTGTTGCATGCAATGCCTTCTTTCATCCTCTGTCTCTCTGTCTGTTTACTGTCCCCATCCAGTAAAGAAAAATAAATGCATTATTTCTAATGGCCAGCAGAGGCCAGGTCCACTGGCAGCAGCAATAAGGTCCAAATTTGACCCTACTTTGCCTGTTGATTTATGACCTCAGTAAACAGCTTCCTCATGAGTTTATGGTCTCAATCATTAGTTTAGAGTCTGCTTCCAAACAGTTTGATGTTTATTTAATAAAGTATGGCCCCATTTAGAGTAAAATAGAGAGGGTATGCTTTAGATATCTGGCTACCTTGTGATTCACAAGTCATTCTCACGGAATCTGTCTAGTACACCACACTAAAACATACTTTAGCGTACTGTTTAGCTGTACTATGAGAACAGCAACTCTTAACGACGCCAAGCTGGGTTTATCACTGTTTTTGCTTTTTGCTCTCTGAGATAATAATCTCATCATCGGCTAGCAAGGCGCGGCTTGTCAGCTTAGCTCGGTTGCTAATGGGTAAATAAGTGCCCACTGTTTATTGAAAAGATGTATTTGTACCATCGACTCCTGTCTCGCAACTGTCTGCAACACCATTGCTCTTTTTTGGAACCAGCAGTGGAGGTTTAATTAGATAGTAGATGTTGCAAAGTAGTAAAGAAGCTGCAATAGGATTCTCTATTTTGCAGTCTCTGACTCTACTCGGTTAACACTGTGAAAACCCAAGCTGACCCAAGCTTGGTAAAAGAATTTACATCGCATTTAGTTCGTCTCTGTGAGCGAATCATGAGGATTCCATTGGGATGAATTGAATTTGCTGAAAAATGTGTGCCAAGATTTTTTTGACAAACTGGATAAACAGGAATAATTTCTCTGGTGACCAAGGTATAACCTATTTGGACCTGAACCGTGGCGATGCGAATGCAGCACGTCACTGTAGAAATGACCTCCTTGAGTCTTCATTTGCTTTTGTTTTGAAACACAACACACCCAACCAACAACGTCTCTGGGTTTCTCCTCTATTCTAACATTTTTCTGTCCATCAGTTCTACTCCACTTACTCTCTTGAGCCAGAGGTGAAAACAACAGTTTTGACCTCTGGCTCAAACCTCTGTTTTTTTTAAACTACGAACAGAGGTGAAAGTACAGTACTTTTGTTATATGTCAGAGTGGTCAGGAAATAGAACTGGAGCAGGATGAATACATGTTAGAAAGAGAAACACAGCAGGTGGAGTTGAGGTGGGCTTCAATAATGGCCAATCAGCTCCTCTCACCCGGTCTAAAAACAGTCCACCTCCGCACAATAACAAACTTGCTGTAGCAGAAAGCATTCTTGTCAAGCAGTCCCAAAGAACACATATACCAGACTCCAAATGCAAATACACTGCACTCAGAAATATTGCCTAGTGTGGATGATGTCTCTTTTGAAGTGGAATTATTGTTTCGGGCGACACTGAAATTCCCATCACTAAGACAATATTTTTTGTGCAGTTAGACTACAACTACAATAACTTGTAGCATAAAAAATGTGCTGCCACTTGTCTGTTTGAGCTGTTTACATAACTGTGTTCACTGACAGCTCACCATAATACAGTAATCCTGTCTACATGGCAGAAAACATTTTGATTACGTAGCTTCTGTGACTGGATTCCTGGCTGAACCATAGCGAAGAACCCAAAGTTCGTGTTGTTTTGTCTTTACTGTAGTGGACCCGAATGCAAGCACGAAGCAAATGGCAGAAAGTGCAGTTTAGATTAAATGGGGGGTCAGAAGTCCAGAAGTGCAGTGAAATGATGTCCGGAGGTCAGAGAAAGAGAATAAAGCAAGAACAACACATGCACTCTTCAGTACTCATTGAACCCTAACCCATGTACTGAAATAACTGTTACCATAAAAGTGTCCTATGAATGCATTTGAGGCAACATATTGGGGACATTTGGGGAGTTCCTGTTCAACGTGCACAGCACTGGAGTGTGCGAAATATCCTTCTTTGTGATAATTAAGGTACAATAAATAACTGAGTTAATGCCGTTTTTAAGTAGTTACAACTGATTTGGATCTCTCTTTTCTGTTTTTCTAACATCCTGTCACTGTAAATGGGGTTTGTACAAGCTTGGAATGATCATATCCACAGTCCCGGTCCTCTAGTAAAATGAGCTATTGATCAGGCTTGTAACTGACATGTGAGCATCAATTCTTCTTAAAGGCTAATGAGGCTGTGCAAAGTTCCGTCAATAGTTGCCTGTGGTATTTGGTTATGATGGCTTTGTGAACTATTCCCTTTTTACAAAGCCAAAAAGCTCACTGCTTTGATTTGATTTGATTTTGACAAAATCTTGTGATGTTTTACTTTTTATCTGTTATTTATTAGCTATAAGGCTGTCGTTCCCTGGTCCCTGGTGTTCTGACCGAGCTAACATATTTGACTTCTAAACCTTAACTGCAGTATTCACATAAAGTTCTGTTGAAACTGACAGGAAACACAACTGGACTTACAGGACTGAAAAGAGTAAACGTGGAACAGCTAATGAATGAATTGGCTATTTTGTCTTGTAAAAACATTCTCTAGTTTCACTTTCTTACTTTGAAGTTTTCTGTTTTTCTATGATTCATCTCTAACTGCAACTCAGACTCTGTGTATTTTTAGACTCTTAGTCAGACCGAAGAAACAAATTAAACGCAGTCTGGATCACTGCTACACATTTAGAGTTATTACCTTTTAGTGATGTAGAATTAATCATTTCTATTTTTTATTTTATTTTGGTACCAATTTTACTTTTTGAATCTCTTATTGGATAGTAGTGGCTGAAGTGTGACAGGAAGTGGGGAAATGACATGCAGTGAATGGCCACAGGTTGGATTTGTCCTTATTGTTTCTATCAATGAAATATTGTAACCATAAAAAAAAAACATGGTGTTTCCATTTGAGATATTTCACTCTGTAAAAATATTAAGCTCTGCAAAGAGAGACAGCAACATGATAAACAAAATATGTGTGTCACTGCAAATTGAGATAAGGCTGTTTTATGGCATCAAATCTACATAAAATATATGACATTACACAGCACTCTCTCTTCTACCACCTTCTGTTACCGACATTATGCCTTTGCTGTGTCTCTCTCACTCCCTCGCTCTCACCTTAACTCTGACTTCTCCTCTCTTTTCATTTTCTGTGCAGGTTTGGTCTCATTTCCTTCTCTGGTCCTCTCTCATTTCCTCTGCAGCTGTCCCTCAGACTCAAGCTACCAGCTTCACTGTGGCTACATTTAGGCCCTCTATTTAAGTCCTCTTTCCTCACCCTACTGGCAGATGATTTGGATATTCACATTTCCACAAATGTCAAACATATTTGAAATTAAATTTGTATATTTCTCACTGAGAACCCCATTTAAGCCTTTTTAGTCCTTGCACAATTAAACCTATAGCAGCACGACCTTTGATGAAGCCTCCCGGTTGCTGTCATTACAGCTTAATCCTGTACAGCAGATCGAATTAGAAGTTGTACGTCATTGGTATTCAGTTACACTGTCTGGTTACTGAAAGTTAATCTACACCTTACAGTCAGTCAGAATTGAGAACGGTACAGTATAACCCAGATGGGGATCAGCATATCTGTATATTGATAGCAGCACAGAGATAGTTTTCTCTAAGTCAGATCATTTTATGACAAAATGTAAATGCAATTTAAATTTGATTTCAAAAGTTTGTATTAGACTGACGTGTCTTCTGTGTGGTTTTATATTTGCTTGAACGTTCCCCTTATTTGGCACATTGGCTTTGACGCAAACCGTGCTGCTACAGTGATTGCTAATAATTACCTGCATGATCACATGTACTAATCATCTCCCAGACTCCTTTGCTTGCTGCCATCAGTAATGTCAACACCGAGTGATTGGATGATTACACACATCATTAGCAATTACTTACACTTGCCAAACTCTTGACAGCACACTTTCTGCTCCTGCTAAGGTAAACTGTATATTGATTTTGGAGCTTAACTGGACACCGGTGTGAGACACTGTAATCACATGATACTGTATGTTGTATATGATGTGTGTTATAGCGTCATACAGACTGTAAAATAATGCAACTGCTGTAGCAACGTGATTTTGATATCTGTTAACCTTACCTCACTGCTAATTAGGGCAGAGAAGAAATGTGAGCAACAGCATTTGTATAAGCAGGTCAATGCAGTTAATTTACACTGAACAACTGCGTGGTGGTTTTCACCTCAGGACACAGCAGATGTCAGCTGGATTCTAATCAAGACACTTCTGGTACACAATGAGGACCCGGTAGCAAAACTTGGATTTATGTTGGATGGATTCTGATACACACTCTACACACACCATCTTGAGAAGCTGGCTGCCATACTGAGATGTAAAAATCTGATGTACTGTTTGTTATTGATAGCAGAGGATTGTGGCAGTAATTGAGACAATTCAAATATATATTTGTTTAGTTTTTTGACATAAATAAATATATATGATATAATATAGATTATAAGTAACTGGATAGGCCAAGAGTCATTCCATCACTGTTGATGTAGATCACTGGGACTTTTAATTACATTTAAAGTGATTAAAGACTCAATACTGTCACTTATTACTGTGAAGGAAAACATGATGCTAACTGCTGTATAGAAGCAGAAACACATAAGAGGGAGAGGTGTTGTACTGAATATCAGCATGGCTGTGATTTGGTCGTAGGTACACAGTTAGTGAACTAACTAGTGAAAGTTGGTGTCCAATACAGGTCTGAAGAAATCCTGGTTCAGAATTCTATGTGGTGATTACAACTGATTTAATATGATTTATTATGAATATCCTGCGTTTTGCAGATCTTGCTCAAATCAGCGGAAGAACAGTGAAAAGTTGATACATGAAACATTTTCCAAGTGTGCAAACAGGAGTGATTAGTGATGCGGAGCAACACGACAGGCATGTGAGTCGCTATTCTTCACTGTCTAACTACGGTCTGTTTATATGTCCTCTCAAGTGATAACGCCATCAATCATTGGGATGAGTAAATAGATCTCATTCATCATAAAGTGAAAAAGGCATGAAAAAATACACTAAAAATCCAAGCGTGATATTGGCATGTCAATATTTGCCAGTTTGTCAGTCGCCACACACACACACGGACAGGAGTGATATTTATACCAACGAGTAAAAGCTGCATTCACACACATTTGTCACATTATTATGCATATGCCAAGCAACCTTTGCTCTTTCTGTTGTTCAAGGTATGTTCCAGTTAATGGTGTTATATGCAGAGAAGCTGTGATATTTTCAGACAGAACAACGTTTCCCCTCCATGTCTCTTGCCAAGAAAATGGGGGGCAATCGCTATCTGACCAAACTGTATTTTCTTTTGTATTAACATCTACCCCGAGGGAAAAAAAACGTTTAATGAGCTTTCAGTGTTTTCTGGTTGCCTATTAACTTTCCTCTGTATTTGATTATTTATATCGCTGCCCTGGTGCACACAAGTACAACACCAGAGGTGATTTTCCTTTTTTTTTTACTCATTACTATGGAAGATTGCAATGCCCCCACTGACAGAAAGGAGAGCCTGGCCAAATTATCTATCTATGGAATACCGACTACTACGACAACAAGCACTTGAACAAATCCAATTAAACCCAGTTTAGTCTCGTAAATTGCCTTTTGGGAACCAGTTACAATTATAGTGGGGCGTTACAGTTTTAACAGCAATAAAATACAACACAAAACAACAGCAATCCTCTCGTGCTTCACTGGTAAATGTGGAACTGATGACTGATACTAAGTACATGAACTGCTTCGGTGGGGACAATGTGGGAGACGAAAAGTGGCATTTTACTTATTAAAGTCTTTAAAGTCCAATTAAGGTGTCTAATTATCTGATCCTTCTGGAGAAGGATTAATGAAGCTACTCAGCTCCCATCTGCTAGCAACAGTGATGGTGTGTGTGTACAGATTTGTGTGTTTTGGTGCAGTAAAGGTGCTATTGGAAAGATGGAACCAGCCGGAGGAGAGGCAGATGTAGCAGGCCGCCCCTTCCCCCCACAGCTCCAGTCATCCCACACGCTCGCTTACATGTGGAAACCATCAGCAAAGAAAAACACAAACACACAAACCAAACTGACCGAGAGACATTTTCAGCCTAAGCCTCCAAGCAAACCTAAAAGACCTTGAACTGGATCGGGTACGCGCTGTTATCGTCAATGAATCTATTCCACTCTCCCACTGTCATCCGAAAGAGCTATTGGCCACTCTCTTAGGAATACCATCTGACTGACAAGCAGTTCATATCTACAGAGTGACTCGTTAAAAGTTTAAATAGAGCATTAAGCTCAGCCAAGCAACAGTTGGCCTTTAAATGGATCCATGTGAGCTGAGGACTTTTGATAGCAAACAACAGGGATGCTGGCCAGAGCCTGCACTATCTGCATCAACCTGATTAATCAGTGTGGATGGAGCCATATGGGAATGATTCCCTTCCAAGGATAGTCTTTTATTTATTTATGCACCATGAGCCAAAAAAAGTCCACGCTGCTTCCCTTGGTGAGACAAAACATAAAAGGTCTCAGTGAGATATGTGACTATTAAAAGAACATATGAATGGTTCAGTGCTTCAAAGGAGCTCTATGGCATTTGGGGAAATAGACTTGTTCACATTTTTGGCCAGAGTTAAGATTCAACATTTATTTCCCACATTTTTATTAATATTAAGTGAAATGCAGGGTTTTTTCCGCTGCAGAGGATCTGTGCAACAAAAAAAAAATGCATGCCTAGCATCTTTGACTGCAGATCTCAGTATGTGGTATGCCATTCACTGCACATCTACCCATGATTGTCGGTCTGCTTCCATGGACCCACAGATGTTGTCTTAGCTGGAATAAAACAAGTTTGGGTCAGTGTCACTCAGCACGTCCTGCAGTGTGGAATCTGACATGGTGGTTGAGTGCGTGACCTCACTCGTCACCTCAACATCCCGTATTATCTTTAAGAAGGAAAACGGATATTCTCATATTACAGTTAAAAAGTACACTGAAATATCTTGTAGTGTGTTGTTCTGTGCAGACTCACTGAGAATGACTTGTGAATCACAAGGTAGCCAGATATCTAAATCATACCCTGTCTATTTTACTTTAAAAGGGGGCATACTTTATTAAATTAACATCAACTTTTTGGAAGCAGACTTCAAACTAATGATTGAGACCATAAACTCATGAGGAAGCTGTTTACTGAGGTCATACATCAACAGGCAAAGTAGGGTCAAATTTGGACCTTATTGCTGCTGCCAGTGGACCTGGCCTCCGCTGGCCATTAGAAATAATGCATTTTTTTCTTTACTGGATGGGGACAGTCATCTGGGGACGTCTGTCTTTCAGCCTTTTATTTCACAAACGTCACACCAAAGACTAAAAGTCAGTCCAAAATGTACTCATTACTGGTGGCCTCTTGCTCGGTCACTCTCTTCTTTTCTCTTCTTAGCTTCCTTTGTCAAAGGCACCACTCTCAATCAGCATTCCCCACTTGCCGCTCTGTGCTTGAAAACCTCCTCCAGAGCTCCAGGGTGCCTTTGATAGGCTGTAAACACAAGCAATCCCCTGGTGCTTTGAGCTCCAAGTCCAAGTGCCATGGACTGAGCTAACTAGCATAGCAGCCAACTTATTTTAGCAACAAGTAAACCTTTCTGTGCATCAGGCAGCCAGAGCACGTCAGAGGGGAAACTAGAAAGCAAGTAAACATTTGTTCTGAAAATGTGATCCAGTTTCACCAAACTCAGTGAAATAATTGCTTCTCGGTGTTGTGAAATCTAACCGTCTTCTCCCAACCAGAGCCTAAAGTAACATTGCACAAGAACAGGCATGCAGGGCGCGGACTGGGAATATCCATTCACACTATTACAATGATTTTTAAGATGTTATTTTAAGGTAGTAGAGCTATATAATGGGGCTTTAAGGAGTAACCAAGTAAAGATCATATCATGCAATGTATTCCACTGGTTTTATTTAGAAATGCTTTATCTGATCCTACTCGGGTCTTTTAAAGAGCACTGAGACTTTCAAACTGAAAAATAACCTGTGCTCTTTTAATCATGAAGTCTTCTTTCTGCCTGTGACTGATTGGACCCTCCTGGTTTGCCTGGAACAGAACAGAAATGTCCCTGTTTATCAAGAGATGTAAAGCTGTGATGTTTCGTGTTTGCTTCAAGTGACAATTAACATCAAGAGTCAGCTGTCAGCTGTTCCGCTGGCGGCAGCGAATGTGACTGTAGTCAATTTTTCCTAACTTTATTAGCAGTGTCTGTGATGTCTGAGCTGATGTGAACGGTGATGTAAGCCTCTGCTTCAGACAAACCTCTGCAATCCATCTTCAGAAGCATCTCAAACATTCATTTATTTTAGAGGGCAAACAGGGAACAGATTGTATTGTATCTTAATCAAAGTCAATGTAGCAATGTTAAAACAAGCAAACAAATCTATAGTACAAAAAAGCGACTTAAGTCTAAAATATTTTTTTTCAGTTTTGTTTCAGCATGGGGAGTGGAATTTGATAGATTTAACTGGGCAGATCGTGTAGTGAGGGAAACGGCAGGAGTGCTTTGCCCTGGCCTTGTGAAATGCCTTCAGTCGGCTTGAATAGGGTCAACAGGCCAAACCACTAAAACAGCAATCAAAGACATCAGTCACCCCTATTAACACTTGACTATAGGGCCGAGGACTGTACTCTAATGAAACAGGTCACAGACCCCCACAGTAGTATGAGAAGTTGTGTTAAAAAAAATTAAGCAAAAAGTTAAATCAGTCAGTTAAATAAAGCAACATCAGTATGTATATATAATTATATATAACTATACAGTATATCATTGTTTATATTCAATTCCTGCCAATAGACACTCCTAAATCTTACACACTGGACAGTTAACATGGTGGGAAAAGACCCGCTCTCTCTCTGTTGGACTTATTCTATGGTAACAAAAAACCCAGTACAATTAATCGGGTGATTATTCACTAAAGACTTGTGTACATTATGTTTCATTTCTTTGTTCAGCAGATTTGTCATGAGAACCTACAGCAAAAACGTGGCAATTAAAGCAATAAGCAACAACAATGGAATTTTAACAACATTGAATAAAATAAATTACACTTAATGATTTAGCAAATTGTGTCAGCTTAGAGGAGAGAAATGAAATTCCGTCACAGGACGCAAATGTTCCCTAATAAAATCTATTTTATGCTTCAGTCAGGTTTTTTTTTTCTCTCTCTCTCTCTCTCTGATGAATAATACATTTAATCATGTCAGTACAGTAGTGGAATCGTAAAAAGAACATCTAACCACAGCCTGATTTTACGATGCTGAGCAAGAGAGCATCTGCATGATTGGACTGAGCAGTAAATAATCCTTTTAACAGCTAGGATGAGACTAGTGTGCTGCTACAGTTATTGCACTCCATTTAAGCACTTTAAACGCTGACAGACGAAAATGAGATTGTTGACACACAGAAGACTTTTGGCAAAAGTTGCTCGACTGGTGCGATGACCGTAAAAAGGCAAAGCGCATATCTGTGTCAGTGAGTGGGTGTTGTTATTGCTAACCAGCCTGTGGTATCCAGCAGTGCTGTGTGATGGACTGTACCTGCCGTGTCACGGCTCTATTGTCATACCAGGCTGCCCCACAGCTAAGGGCTGAGGTCCAGATGGCTGAAGGTTTTGTTGTAATTGGAATGTCCTTAATGGAGCAAACAGTAGACAAAAGTGAGGAGTCAGCCCAGTTTCTCTGGAAAGAAATATATAAATATGTTTTGTATTGGATGGGATATTATTATAATCCTATTTCCACTTATTGGATCGGCCCTATTATTGTTTATTATGCCCAGTCCATCCATTTTAGTACTGCCCAGGCAGAACATTACAGTAGTTCATTTATTTGATGAGAGTTAGATGAGAGGATTGACACTGCTTTAATGGTTGTATTTTACATGTGAGACTATTTCTTGGCTCGGAACAGCAACTCCCTGAAGTGTTGTTTGTGCTAAGGAAAGCTAATCAGCTGCTAATGGTAGCCAGTTCTGTTTTTGAATGGCTTAAACAAACCAGTCCATTAAATCTGACTTTTTTTTCTGCTAATGTCAAAGGTACTAACACACGAATGATTTCTGATCAACATAGAGAGAAATATGTCTAGATTTTAAATTGGTTGAGTGCAGAAATAATACAGATGAGGGTGTTAAATTCCTCACGGTATCACTGTCTTCCACCGCGTTATCCTGGGCTGGAACTGAAATAAAGAGCAGGTGAACTCAGGCTTACCTCACTAATGATTTCTGTGATCAAAGAAATAGACAATGCCTTTAAACACTGAACACATGGCATATAAAGGGTAGGAATGTTCCTTTATGAGGAAAACCAATTCTCCCTGCCTGACCCTATAGCGCCTGCGCATGTGTGTGAGTGACAGTAAAAACCTGTCAGTGATGACTACCACCCCTGTGTGGGCTGTAACTGCTGGTGTGCCAGCAGGTTTGACAGCCTGTGCTGACACAACTACAGCTCTATGAGACTCTTGTAATAAAGACTTCTGGACCCAAATCTGTTCCTCACTTTGTCTGCTCTCAGCTCATGTTTGTTTTACTCTCTCCCACTCTAACTTATCTTCATAACCACATCTAGTCCTTCGTTCCCAGCACTGCTAATCAACCACTCTCTCTCTCTGCTCCCCACAGCCTACAGCAGTCCTCTTTCTGTTCCTCTCCTTTTCTTGCTTGCAACATTTATGGTTCCCTTACACAATATCAACCATAGAGGGAAATCTGCTCTCTCTCAGTCATAATGCCGCAAGACAGTCCCAGTTTTCTAATTCCCTGACACGAATGCTGATGACTCCTGCTGCGTGCAGAATCTTACCAGGCTGCCAGAAAGCAACCTTGAATCAGTGCACTTTCCAGAAATCACATCATTTTCTATTGTCATTTGGACTCAAACAATGTTATTGGCAGGCAATGTGACTTTGCCAGGTAGAAAGTGCGAGGTTAAATCTCCCCAATTTCAAGTGGTCTGACTCATATCACCTGGGTATTAACACAAGCTACAGGCAAAATTGCTGCTTAGAGACTCAAGTGTTTCTGAGATCTCAAACAGGCGCCTTTGCCCTGATGCAAGCAGCCAAGAGCCAAGAGAGTCAAAGACAGGAAAATCTTGTCTCTTCTCCACAATATTTCCTTAAGTATGTAAGCTAGTGTTAAAAGTATAATAATAACAAGACTAGACTAGAAAGTGATTTAACATGCAAGGAATCTTTTATTACACACATACATACATACATACAAATACAATGAGGAAACAGGTATTATAGAAAGAAGCCAGAAGTCATAAACTATAATAAAACATCTGTGTTTTTTCACCACTAGGTCTATTTACTGTAGGACACTGCTTTACATCAGTTTAATGAAGCAGTGCAGGCTACAATACGATCAAAGCAGCTCTGAGAGAAAAAATAGAGCACTTGAAATGCAAAAGTAATTGCTCCTAGTTTCAGTGACATATTACCTGACAAACATAAAAAGTACTGCAAGGGAAAGGTCCTTGAGGGCCTAATAAGGGCTGAACTAGAAGTTCAGGTCTGTTAGAGAAAGAAATAGTGTTATAACCTTGTAGCAACCGATAATGTAGAAGTAAAGTAATGTAAAGTCCAATAATGTAATACCTGCCAATAATGTAATAAAGCTTTTGAGCCAATAACATAATAACATTTTGCCAATAATGTAATGAGTTATTATGTTATTGACGTAGCATTAAAAATAGTTATCGAACAATGTAATAATACATAAATAGGGCTGCATTTCTGTTCAACCCATATGAGATTTTCAAGAATACACCAGAGCCTTGCAAGATTTCCCACTGTTCCTGCTGCTATAATCAGCACTGTGGGCCACATTACTGTTATTGTTACGAACAGCGAGCCCTTTGGGTGCAGTCAGAGTTTTCACTTTCTCACATACCCTAAAAATACAAAAAGAATGAAAGAAAACAAGAATGGCTCCACAGGCCGAGGCTGACAGCTCTGAGGCAGTGCTGCCAGCTAAATGCTAACTAGCTGGCTAACATGTTCACAGCGAACATGCTAACACGCTAATGCTTGAAGGTTAGGGTTAGTTAGTGTATAAATGTTGGAAAACAACAAGGGATACTGAATAATTTCTCCTAATTAGTGTGTGTTGAAAGTGGAAGTGACCCTAACAATTTGTACAGAGAGCCTGAGGGGTTCCTCCACAATCTGTACACAGTCGGCCTCCATTAGGCTTTGAGTGATCTCGACTGTTCAAACATACAAGCTGCACACACAAATGGAAAGACATGTACCCGTAACTCCGCACTCACAGGGTTTGTTTACACGTGGGGCCTTCCCAGATTGACTGATGAGGCATAATGTAAACAAATTACAAAGCCATTAACTTCATTAACATCACTTCATGTACAATATTTGAGCCCACGGCAGTGAACAATAGTTTAAACATAGTGTATGTGACACATATTCAGATTATATTTTGTTCCCCGTGTAAAATAAGTTTATCAGCCAGCATGTGACGGAGCATGTAGTGAAGGGAACAAAGTGTGGCGAAGCAGTGATTCTGGAGCTCATTAGAGAAAAGTGTGAGTTAAACTTGTGAAATGTGGAAACAGAAACGTGTTTCTTCATGCTCGGTGGTTTTTCGTTTTATCCTCCTGCTTTCATAATAAAGACACTTCATTCCCTTTAAAATAATTGCTCTCCCTGTAGGCCGATTGGGAAACTCTGTTGAATACATTTAAGGATCGTAATGCTTTAGATAAAGGCTCAGCAGAAATGTCTACGGAATAGCACTGTACTGATTAACTACTTTCATTCAACTCATTTATAAAAATATTGCTTTCCAGACACATGAATGGAGTTTTGGCAGAAGATGTTTTACACATTAAAGATCGTTTCAGACAGGTTTATAGCAACAAGCTGTGTGCAAAATTAAGCCTGGCTTGGTTGCTTTCTGGCTTAAGTGTGTACCAACAGTATTTTCTTTGCTAGTGTGCATTACAATGAATCTTTAAAACCTTGAGTTGATTGTGATACAATTAGCATCTCAGTTAAATTGCCCCAATTTAAATCAAACTTTTTGTGTTTTTATCTGCAGCAGATTCACTGCAGAAACAATTACAACAACAGGCATCTGGCCTTTTAGTGCCCATTAAGTGCCAAAGGGATGTAAGGATGGTAATGGAAACAAGGAGAGGCAGAGGGAGACATCACTGGACCAGAGGAAACAGAAAGAGGAGGGGAGCGAAGAGAAGAGGCAGGTGGAGACAGTAATAGACTAGTGGATGCAGGGAGAGGCAGGGAGAGGCTGGGAGAGATGCTTGGCATTGCAGCTTCTTGTCTGCAGTTGCCCTTGCAGTGACCCATGGAGCCTCTACTGCTATATTTATCAAGCAGCTGTATGATGTTGGAGTGCAAGCAGTTCCAGGCGAGACAAGAGGTCCAACATGTGAATGATTTGGGATGCTTTTCTATTGAACCCATTGTCCAGAGGGAAAGACGAATACCCCGATTTCTACTGGTGGCTGTGCTAGAGTTTAAAGTGATGCTCTAACTAGAATCAGTTTCCTGACTAAGAAATGCGTCCTCTGTGTAGAGTTAAAAGACAGCTGTGTAAAGTTTGTAGCTTGCCTTTTCAGTGAGAATAGAGGTTGTGGTCAATGTACTCAAGACATTACAATATATCTGAAATATCTGAATATATCTGAACTGAAATATCTCAACAACCACCGCACTGGATGAATCACATTCATGGTTCCCAGAGAGGGAATCCTGCGGACTTTGGGGTCTCTGACTCTTTCTCTCGTGCCACCATGACATTCAATTGTGTGGTAGGTAAGTGAAATTTCTCAGCAACTATTGGACGGATTACTTTGGAGACGGAGACCTTTGTCTCTAGTTGTTTTCTCAACCCTTTGGTTATTATTACAGTGCTAAATGCTAAATGGACTGGACTTATATACACTCAAAGTGCTTTTACATTACTTATCTCATTCACCCATTCACACATATGCACATATAGTTTTTAGGAGCTAACCATTCATAAGCATTCACACCGAGGGGGTGTGTGCTCGGTTTAGTACCTTGCCCACAGACACTTGGAGGAGGATCGAACCACAAGTTTGTGCAGATTGGGTAGTGTGCGACTGATCTCCTGCAGCTCTTATTTAAACAGGGTAGACTTGATTTAAACTTCGTGTATATCTATGTTGTCATGTTTGTATAAACAGAGACATTATAGTGGCATTTGCCTTTCCCTGAACCATGGCCTTTTCACAGCTTTTTGCAATGCATTTCATCTGTGGCTGACAAATAGCTATAAATAATGCAGCTTCTCTCCAGCAGAGAAGAAGACATCATAAAATAGTAAAGTTAAATCTGTCTCTGCTGCCCAGCTCTGGATTACAGCTCTTATCAGTCTTTTGGTTTCTGCTTTGAATTTAATGCACTCTGGGTGTTACTGTAAATAAAGCAGATTCTAAAATGACGAGCATTATTCTCTCTGCAGACTGAACCTGCATTGGACCAGTTCAGAAAACCTTTTATAAGCCAGGCTAGTACTTCAGTCGAGGCATCTAAAATCCAGTCCCACTGCTGGAGTATTACGCATTCCAGTATACTTTCACCTTTGGAGCTTTAAAACTTTCAGAAATGTCTCCTTCCTGTGTAAGAAGCTGTGAGAAACAGCTGCATGTTTGGATTTTTGTGGATAGCAACAGCAGACTTGAATCTGCAATCATCTGTGAATCCAATTTATGAATGCATGTTTCAAGAACCATCTGGAAATGTAATGCAGATGGTCTCATTTCCCACTGTTTGTTGTTTATAAAATTTCCAACACCGCTATTGTTTCCATTGTAGCAATTAGGCCGCGCTTTAGATAACCTTTAAACAAACCACAAACAGACAGTTAGCCAGCACAGGAAATTAAAACAGCCTATAAACCAGCAGCCCAACATCATTTGTTCTCCTGCTCATTACAAATGTGTGAAATGCCACGTAGAAGCCAAACAAAGAACACAGTTTATCATGTAAATGACTAGAAACGTGTGTATGTATGCAGATATATCTGCTTGCGTCTATCAGGTGAAAACCCATCTGTAAAAATCAAAGGAAAGACATTTTCCATTCAGAACATGACAGATGTGTGTAATACACAGCGTGTCACTAGGGGGACAAAAGCCAACAATATCTTCCTGCACCCTCTTCACCTCACACATGGCACTGTCATTAACAAAGAAAATTGGACCAGAGATCCAGACTGCTGGATTAGTTTTTCACCCCGCGTACCAGACAGTGAAAAGACACTCTGAATAAACAGCAAATGGCGAGCGCACCAAGGAGAGAGAAACAGAGAGAGCTGGAGACAGGAGTGGCAATGAGAGCACAAACAGAAAGGATAAAGGACAGATTTAATCACAATGTGACTACCAGGTGGTGCCAAAGGGCCCAGGGATGGGTTGATGATGGGTATTGTAGAGAAACTGAGAGCAGAAGTATACTCTGCTCTGGAAGATGCAATTCTGAACCTTTCAAAGCACTGAAGGTTATGCCCTGAATTTCCTGAATAATAACATGCTGCTTGTTTGATTTTAAATTAAATTCCATCAAATCCATATTTAAAAGTACTTAATGCTGAAGTGAGCGATTCTCTCTCATCGCAGAGCACAATGATGCTGAACAATTGCTTTACTCCATGTCTACTAAAATGGAAAAAAAAAACGTGGAAAGGTCATTGTTCTAAAGCCAGTAATTGTAAATATGCTTTTTTGTTGTGCTGATTCAGGCTGCGGTGACCCACTGTTCACTTGGCAGCCTGTAAATTGGCCTCACACCACGCCAACCCGAGAGGCCACCATTCTTCCAGACCTCCATTCAGCCCCGTCTTTCCAAATCCCTGTTTGTGTGTCCGCCAGTCATTCTCTGGGTCAAATTGAAACCCATTTTGACCATGATGCCAGTTCCATCTACACTTCCCCCAAGGGCTTCTTGTCCAACAGTCCACAGCCTTATTGCCACTGGTGAGAAGTCCACAATTACAAGAAATAAACTTTTTGCTTGGCCTTTAGAAAACGCAACAAGCTGGAAACAGTTCCACCCAGTCTGTGAAACAGACACATGAGGATTTTCCATCCTTTAGTTCCTGTGTTAAACTACTCTTTATACCTCCTTCTTTATATGCCCACATTTTAGATGTGGGTTGATTATGATCAAAATAAAGTCCGTGGTTACAGAAACGAGAAGTAAACAAGATGTCAACAGCCATTTTAATCTGACTAACACACACGCTGTTATAATAACCACAAATGAAGCAAATCAGTGTTTGTTGGCTGGCGAAAGGAGAAAAGTGAATTGAGGTGTTAACATTTAATCTGCCAAATGCTCTGAAACAAGAAATGAAAGGAAAGGAAAGGAACAAAAAGAGCTAACATTTTAAAATGTTAATGTAGCAACACTTCACTTGATATAAATCTTATTGCATTACAAGCTGTGGCTTGGGAGGAAGAGATCGTTTCAGGGTTAGTTGTTCGATCCTTGTCAACTTTTTGGAGTCAGTGGGCAGGCACCATTCCCTGCACTTATACTACTGCTGTTTATTATCATAAGGAGGCAGTTTCAAATACACCCAAACAGAAAATAGTTAATAACAGGCTACAAAACCAAAACAGTGAGCTGAAAGAAGTTAAAGTGTTCTCCAGCGCTGAGCTGAACCATGGCATCTTATGACATAGGTTTGCCACTCCAAGCAGTTCCTTTCTGGAAATGAGCTCTTTCATATTACAGCCATGTGACCCACTGACATCGATTAACATCGATTAATGCAGCTTTAAATGTAAATGCAATATGAATTGATTGGAGTGACAATCATCAACTGACTCCATGGGCCAATTTTGAGCTCGACACAGAGCATTTCAGCTACTTTCAGCTCTGTTTTGCCTCTCTAGCTGACCTATAGTCTATACATTTTCAGCTGCTTATTCTGTACTGTTCTGTTCAGCTACACTGGAGAAAGATAGTTTATTTGATGAGACTCAAATAAATAATAATATAAGTGGCTCAGAGCAGCACAACAGGTGGCATTAGTGCTGGAATAAGAAACTATCTTATCCGCCAGCTGACGTGGGAACATGAACGCCACCTGTCGTGTTTTGTGGCTCATTCTGGCCCACTTATTTGAGGACCTGGGAATCTTCAACTATATATTTACACTTATACATACACAATACCTGGAATTACCAACTATAACTGCTGCACATGCTGTTTAAATGTTAATCTATAATAATCTAATCTAATCTAATCTAATCTATGTGATTTAATCTAAATTTGCATGGCCGTATGTTTCTAGCAAGTGCTGAAATATACCAATATTTGAACATTTTCAAATTATTTTTCCAGTGCTGTAGAATAAACCCTGGCGCCTCCTGCCGAGATGATCGAAACGCTTTGAGAAATGTGTTTGTGTTTCATTCAGGTTCATTAGAGCATGAGGCCGCTCGTTGTTTGTGCAGATGCAGCATGTGACACTTTGACAGGTTACTGCATGATGTTTGTAGCCAGCAGACCAAATCTTTATGTGCTCTGATTGTAACTGAGAGCACCTAATGTGCTCTCTTCCTCTCTATTCCTACCTTTCTGCTAACAGCTAAACACACTGCTGTGCTCAAACAAGGCAACTTGTAGTAACTTATACGTGATGAAAGTAAAGCTGCAGCCTTGTGGACAGGGTTTTATCACTGGCATTATATATTTATAATGTATATATTTATACAGTATATTTCTCAACAATTAAATCAAATAATTGTGAGGTGAATGAGATTAAGCATGGCAGGGGCAGTCTGTCAGCAGATTGAAGCTCTCTCTTTTCTCCGTGATCAAGAAACTAGACTTTGTCTGAACTGTATTGTAAACGCCGGTATGATAGATGCCGAGAAAGCATTAAAGTTCACTCGATACCAGCGTAAATTTCCCCTGACCTCTCCCTGTTTCATCAAAAAACCCTTTTAAAGGATTGCTTCACCCATGTCACTGAGTCCTAGAGAAGGAACACTCCAATTTTAAGACCCACTGAAGCTCCAGGACGAGGAACATGGCGTTTATTTACTGCTAATGTGTGCAGTGCTAGGTTGCCAGGAAATCCACATAGGCCACACAGAGCCAAAATGGCTGACTAGGGCCTCGTTGCTCATTATGGTCTAACAGCAACCTTGGAAAAGTATGTGGGAGATTGTGTTGTGAAGTGAACAACAAGCATGCGAGAGCCAACACATACAGAAAAGCAATGTCTGCTGTCTTATCTACATAGCTAAAGCCAGACAGTGTCTGGTCCCAGACCCCTGAACATCTGCCATTCAAAGATGTTTTTCTCCAGCAAAATGAATCTGTTGTATATAGTCGCTCAACAAAGATTTAGTGCTGAAGAGAAAGATACACCAACCTCCTGTTCTTCCTCCTGGTTGGATAGATCCGTTTTCTGCAGATGAAAAATGCTTTTGCTTTCAAATCAAACACAATACAGCGACGAGAACTGGCAGAAAAATGCACAAAATCACTTTACAGGATGTTGTGGACTGTATTCTGTAATTACCTGTCATGGAAGATAACAGACCTTACAACTTTTTGTTGTCAGATCTATTTACCACACTTCAGACATGCATCAAAAGCAGCACAATGCAGGACAAAATTAGAATTCGGCTTTAACAAGAAAGGAAAAAGAACACAGAGGATGCTCAGATAGAGTCATTGTGGAGCGACACGGAGGCAATTAGATCAAGAAGTGATTGTAAGCAAACAGTATGTGTGTTCTCTCAGCATGCGTAGCGTTATCTGTCTCTGCTTTTTTTTATGTTGCTTCTTGTGTTGGCTTTATCTCACTTTTCCTTTTTCTATCATTACCTCCTTTCATTTTGAGCCCCTCTGCGACAAGCTCATTCTTCTCTTCCCTCACACCGTCCCTTACCTTTTCCCTCTCTTTATCTTTGACTCAATCCTTCTCTCCCACCTGTCCCCTCCTCAAGACCCCCCAGCCCCCTTCTCCCTCTTGTACCCTCTCAAACTAATGGAGCACATTACAAGCTTACTAAAAATAGCCCCGCTGCAAAGTCAATTCATTTTTTTCTTTCTGTCTTTCTGTCTTTCTCCCTTCCTAATGCCTCCTATTTTTTTTTCTTTTCCGCACCTCCCTCAGGAGGGAAATGAGTAACGGAGAGAAGGCTTGTCAGCTCATTTATCAGTTGGCAGCGTGCAGCTCTCTGTGCTATCAGGGCTGAATGGCTGAGGCTGTGGGACCGGGGGCCTGAGACTAGGCTCATGGCTGTCTGTGTGTCATGGTTCTTGCTATATGGGCATGGAGCTTGGGCGCAGGGTGGAAATAAATGAGTGGTCAGTGTTTATGGGGGGGCTGTAGGGACTGTGGACATCACCTATTGGTCAGGTTAGGGGTCTTAAATCTCTGGGCAAATCTGGTGGCAGACGCTGTACTGAGAATATATCATGAGGTGAGAAAGGGGTCGCCACGGTGGAGGAGAAAAGCCTCCGGCAGATGCATGAGTAAGAAAAGATAACATAGAATCTATCCTCCTCCCTGGAGAAAAATAAAGCAGGAAATGAGATCCTTCAAGAATTGAAGGATGACTTTGGTTTATTCCAACTTCAATCCAGTTTTCACAGTCATTCTTATTGGTTATATTAACATTGAATGCATAGAGATGTTGAGATCTGAGTGACAGTGTTGCTGAAAAGAAAAGAAGTCAGTTTAGAAAGAAGAAACACAAACCGTTCTTGCCATAGTGGTCTAAACACAGTTTTCCTGAGCAATTACTACTCACATGTCAGGTGCATTCACTTCACTTTTAGTTTTATCTCTAGCAAATAGTTTGGTGAGTACAGGATTACGGCATCAATGACATCAATGAACTCCCTCTTACGGCGGGCCTGAGTTCAATGCAGCACAACTTAACTGAGACAAAACACGCCGCCTAACAAGAAAACACAACTGAGTACTAAAAACTGTTTCCAGGCGATACTAAAAGTGATGAACACACCAGGACACCGTGCGCATCACTTTTTAGTGTCCCCTGGAAACTGTTTCCTGTGTGGGCTGTGCTACTTGCACAAACAAGGAGGCAATATAGTCAACTAAAGCAACTAAGCACTTGGCTAAGGGTATGAGAAAGATTGTTTTCTTGGTTAATACTGAAAAAGTCAGCATTTCGAATGACGCCTCGAATCACACACTGTGTATTTTTCTAATACTTAACCAAAACTAAGACCATTTTCTAACCCTAAACGACGTGTTTTTGTAGCCTAAACCTAACCACATTCCAAACAGAAGACACAAATCTTAGTCTTCTGCAACAACCTGACCAACTCCCTAAAGTTTTTGTGTGGTGTGAAGAATATATAACTTTAATGAGAAACATATTCCCACTAAACATACTCCAAAGAGCAATAACGGTTCTTTCAAATGATGGCCAAAAAAAAAAAAAAAACCCACAAAAAGTACGACCCAAGATTTAACAGCGATGATTTCTTTTCAAATTGAACATAGCCCAAATATCTAAAACAATGCTGCCCACTTTAAAACCAAGTCCTCTCTTAAGTAATCTAATAAACAAAGGATACATTGGGAGCAAGAGCTCATGTGAAATCTCCTGTTTCTTTTCCAGTCCGTGGCTGAAATACCACAGAGGCCCGGAGAATCGGCAGCAGCAGCAGAGGTTAATGATGCTAATCACTGAGTGATGGCTGACTCATTGCATCTGTCATCCAAGTGTCTCTAATGAGGCTGCAAGTATCTTACACCCTTCATATCTTCACACAGTGTCAACAGAAAAGGTTGCACACACACACATCAGCACACATACAAATGGACACACACACACACACACACATACCAGAGACCCCCAGAAAGGCTTTCTGGTGTAGCAATATTCCAGCACAGTCCATCACATTAACTTTGGTCTTGGGTCAGTGGGAGAAATAGTTTGTGTTGTATTGCATAAGCCATTGGTTGCTGTGACAACAGTGCAAGCAAATACCTCATGACAGCGGAGCAGAAACAAATAAATCCAATATGTTAGAATGAGAACATGTAGCTGCTCATGGCAATAAGATGCGGTTAAACAAATCTGCTCATGTTCAAGTACAAAACACACTCACACACACACACACACACTTTCTATTTTTACACTGCATTAAATTCAGATTAATTAGAAGAGTGAAGAATTGAGACCTCCTGGAAATAGCTTTATGCAGAAGATGGAAATTGGATTTCTTCCTCTTCTATCCTTCTCCTCTTGACGGTGAACATTAAAAAGCACTCACTCGTGAGATAAGAGCTGCAGATCATTATTGTCATTACTGTTATGTGACAAATGCTCAGTCATTGCAAAACAGTTAATGTCTGGTTGTAGAAGCATTTCTGTCAATGTCGCAATCTTCCTAAATAAACAACTTGTTCTGTTTTTTTTTTTCCTTTTCTGTGCGTGCTGTGAAATGATTATAAATGCTAACTATTTTTTATTTTGGAGCTATAAAATATACTGACAGAGGCTGACAGCATCGCTGACCATCTCCTTTTGACTGTGAAATCAACCTGTGATGTTACAACTCTGGCAACCAGACATGACTGTCACAGCAAATGAGCCACTGTCATTCCCTGACTAACTTCTGATGGATTTGTTCAACTTAGCAAGAGTAATCGGAACAGCAGCCACGAAAGCAGTGCGTTTGTTTGTGATAGCGTGCGCGTGAGGCTAGTCCTCGACTTCAGATGAGATGAGAGAGCATCTGCAGTGCCCTGGCTGTTTCTCTTGGCAGACGGAGGCTGTGTCCTGTGAAACGATGCATCAACGCGGAGATGACACAACGAACATTACGTTCACCACCACCGGGCCTTCCGAGCCACCTGCCTCCTACGTAGCCACTGGCACCTGGCAGATGCTGCAGTGGCCAGAATGCTGCAGTGCAAGTATCATGATGAGCAGGTGTGATGAAAAAGAATGAAAAACATGAGCCGAAGCTTTCAGAGGACACACAGAAATGTGTTCTTGCTGAGGGTTAGATGAGAATATTGATACCTGATGAATTGAACTATAATCAGTTAGCTCAGCTCAGAATAAAGACAGGAACTTGGGAGGAAAACTGCATGCCAAGTATAACAGAATTTAATTAACATCAACACTTTATTTAAAAATCGCAATAAAAGCATAAAAAGGCATGATATAGTTTTAGCTATATCTCCCTTCTTCGCATCTTTATGCCAAACTCTCTGCCCCTTGGAAAATCGTGAGGCTTGACAAGTATGAGTTGCCGTCCCGCTGTGCTTAATTTTGGGTTGTTGAGAGGATCCTGCTGCCTTTCTGTTGATTGGTTAGTGTTTGATTATGAGTAACAGCAGGAAGCTCGCATACAAACCTTCTTTTATGCACACATAGTAGGACTACCTTGTAAAATCATCATCTCCATCCATTTCCACTCAGCATAACCAAATACTAAATTAATCAGCCCAATAGGAAATAGACTATAGAAGATTACAGGCAATCATGCTATTGATTGAACCCAGTGCCCTCAATCTGGTGCCCTATGTAACAAGACTAAGCAGCTACTGCAGTGATGCCTTTCCTGTCTGCCTTCAGCTGCACTATCAAATCACGGTGGAAGAGCTGAATGTTCCTGAATGTTCTGTTTTGTTTAATAGCGTGCCACCTCACCTTTGTGAGTATGACTGTGCTCTCACAGTTTGACAGCTTGTGAATTAAAAGATTTCGCACCCAGACACTGCAAAACTGTTCACGAGCTTCTTGGGATTTGTCATGTTAAACCAAGCAGAGTGTATGCACGAGACACTGAGAGAGTATGCATGGAGAGAGTGGAGGGTGCGTAATCCAGTCATTTGCCATGTCATATGGATCTATGATGTTTACAATATTTGGAATAGCGATTCAGTTTCTTCTGGTGAAGGTCCCTTCTTTGTTGTCTTTTGCTTTCTCAATCCAATTTGACTGATTTAACCAAAGTTGCAGCCCATCAAAATGGTTAGCAAGTAAGCACCATAGCGGACACAGGTAACAGATAACAGGTAACATGTCTCTCACAAGATGGCACCCCTGTGCCAACATGCAACGTAAAAAAAAAGGCAAATGTTTTTAGACCAAATTTCTTCGACTGATTTTCCTTCATACTTTGGTCAGTTATTTGCGAGAATGTAACTGTATCTCGGAGCATGTGAGGTGAGATGAAAATGACGATGTAAGAAAAATACGATTATCTCCATCTCGCTAATGGATGGCTTACATCTTCATCAGTGAATAGTATTAACTCAAATTTGCGCTATGAGACAAACAATCGCACCAAATTGTAAAATATTCAATACCCATTTTCTCAAACACAAAGCTCCACTCCACACCTGGTGTGAGTTAGGATCTATTTCCGCAAACCATAGAATGAACTCGGATGCGGCTTCAAAGCTTTCCTCTGAGCTTTAATCATGTTACAAAACAAAGTGCATTATCCTCAGCAGGTAGCGGGGGAAGTGGAAGCACTCTGTCTGAGGGCCCTGACCGAGAAATCACAAGCTCACTGTGCGTCGTCTCTTTTCCCCCCTCACGGTCAGATAGAGTTAAACCTGATTAGAGAAGATTGGTAAGATTGGTTAGAAGCCACTGATGGAGAAAGAGCCCACGGAGCTCCTCTCTTCCCCCGTCAGCACCACTTTCTAATTAACTCGCAAAACTGCGTGTGTGCGTGCATGTATGCATGTGTGTGGGAGACCAGCAGGGTGGGCTTTGAGGCTGATTCAAGCCTGATTATTCAGTCTAGACTTTACTGAACGTGTAGTGGCAGAGCAAACTCATAAAGTGGGGTTTTATCTGTCTGTGTTTGCATGCACATTTTATGTCCAACCCTAGAAAGACCCGTGTTCTTGTGTGTCTTGTGTGTTTGACAGTCCACATCCAGATCACAAACATGCATTTGGTGTGTTAATGCACTGCTCTAAAGCTTTGGTGAATAACATATAAGCCTCTCCGTGGGATAATGGTGTAACTTCACTATACCTTAGATATACAGACAAGAATGCTAACTAATACTTGCTATACAGCTGTCACATAAAAGACTTTTATTTAATAATTCAGTAAGTGGTTGGAGCACTTTACAAGCCATTTGTATAAAGAAAGAGCAAAGCATGATTGCTCTTCAAACACAAAAGGTGCAGTGACGCACAGAAATGAATCATGCATTTATCAGAACGAGCCATTTTCAGAGTTTTGCTATGAATGCCTCTTTGGCAATATATACAGTGTTTAGTGGAGTGTGATTTGTGTTGCAGACTGGAAGACACAATGTCTGATGTTGAAGAGGTTGTTGAGACAACAAACCTCGAATGTGGAGGCAGCAAAATACAGAGAGGAACTGGATACGGATGAGCGTAATAATGATGGGAAAATTTATAGTTGACCCACCTCCTTTAATTAATGTTGCAAGGCCATCAAGGTTTCTATTCTTGCACAATGTGCAATGATAAATAAGACAGATTTACCACTCTGGAACTGTGGGAGTGGGTTATTAATTTCAGAGGTACAGTTGTCAAAAGTTGTATATCAAAAGTGTCATAATGAGTTATACTGAGATGGCTAATTTTTAACACATTTTTAATGCCTCCGTGCTGGCTGTGATGTTTTCAAGCCGTCCATCCCATTCTTGTGAACATAATCTCAAATGCCTTCAGGAAATTCTGTCAGATTTGGTATAAATGTCCACTTGGACTGAAGGATGAACTGATCACCTTTCAAAGGTCAAAGGTCAAATCACTGTGACCTCACAAAGCACATTTTTGATAGAACACCTACATTAATGAACTCATGATGAAGAATACATTTAAAAAAAAATGATGTGATGACATTTCATAGGCACATGCTCAGCTTCACTGCGACGTCGTTATGTCTTTTCAGGTTGTTATTTCAATCACGAGCTCAGGATCACCACATTTCACGTTTGGTTGGATATTAAATCAGTGACATAATCTTGAGGTGCCCACCTTGACATTCTAGTAATTGTATAGATCAGTGCTGCCGGGTTGGAGATGTGTGTGAAGCATTCACATTTTAAAATATAGCTTCTTTGCAGCAACATCCATATTCTAATGTTTGCAGGATACTTTAGAACAGTTTGATACCTTTCAGTTAAATCACTCAATGTATACAGTACATCTCTTAATAATGTTGCTGTTGTGTTTTTGGTATTTGGAAGGGTGAGAAATAAAGAGAAGTTGTGACAGCTCGATTTAAAGGAGTTATTGCCTTAGTTTTATGCACTACATGCAAAAACTCTAAAAATATTTGTCTTGAGCCAGTAACTTTTAAAAATTGTTTGCAGGCTCAACATCTATTGTTATTGAATCCAAACTGACGGTTTTATGTGAGTAAGACTTACAGAACTCAACAGATATCAAGTTACTAATATGATGCAGCCCTCTCTTCTTTCGTCTTTGTTAGTTTCTGCAGTGTTTTGGAAAATATATAACTTTAAATAACACCTAAAAACCTCCTGTCTTGACTTTTTTTTTTACAATGTCAGTGCTGTCAAACTGCTGTCAAACACAACAGAGACTTAGAAGTCAGAAACAGCTTTGCGTTCCTGTCCATTTTTAAGTCCGGGAGGCTGAATATCCTCAACGTCCTTATCATTTTAACCTCCCAGCTCCCAAGTCTCCCTGTGAAGGACCAAGAAACTCTAAAACTGCCACCAGAGGAGGAAATAGAAACTTATTTTTAGCCGGTCGAGGTCAGGTATCCTTGGAGCTACCGCTATTGATTCAGAGTGTGCTCGTCTTTTATGAGAACACTTATCAAGGAGCATTGTGGCCTTTATCATTGAAGCTCACACAGCCAAGATCAGATTTAAAGGTGGCACCTTGATGTCTCAAGATGAATGATCAGCTTTCATGTAAACCTTTTATATATCTGAGAATGTGGTATCCACTAGAAAGAACAAAAACATACACATATTGTTATTTTGAACAATGTCATAAAAATTTGCTAAGTTAATTCGTCAAGCGGAAAAAAACAAGAGTCAAAATAGATCTTTTGTTTGTTTGAAAGCGATTCCTTATTTTCAATCAATAGCTAAATCAACTTGACTTTGTCTGTCTAAACTTTCACCAAATATGAATCAATGAAGCCTCAACAAATTGACAGAAGAAAAGCCCTGGGCCTTGTTTTACAGATGCAGGACTCTAGCAGACAGTCAGGACAGCAGACAGTCTTCATCAATGGGCCCTGCGTCTGTACTTCGGATCCTCAAGATCTGAATGACAAATCCATAACAAGGTTTGCTGTCCATCATCCTCCGTCATCTGTAGTCATCAAAGCCAGGAAGATAGCAGCCAGGTAGCTCTTATCTTACTGCGCCACAGCTGTGCCCAGATAGACAGCCACCATCTTCGTTTTCTCCACAGGCAAACAGAAATCCATCAATACACACATCAGTGGGGCTGTCGCTAACTGGGATTTATAATCTCTACTGTCAAAACATGGATTCAAAGTTTAATGAGTTTCAAATCATAAATTGCTGCTTTAGCTCATGTCTGGATTTATTAGATTCGTGAAACCCAAAGAGAAATGTGTAATTGTTTCTCATCAGGAAGTTGAATAGCTACCATTCTTCCAATCTTCGAAAGCACGGTCTCATAATAAATCAATGTCTTTGCTTTTCCTGAGTGACTGTGACTAATTACATTACAACTTGTAAGCAAAACAGCTCTGAACCCACTGTGCAAGACCCGGAACAAAACCACTCGAGTTTGGTAGTAGATAAAGAATAAAATGGGAGTTGGCCGGTCACAGGCTGTCTTTTTTGACTAACTAATTTCAAGAGGATGGGCCTTATGTGATGTGAGTTGGCCTGAGGAGAGGAGAGAGTGGCCTGCTGTTGACGAATGCAGAGAGGCAACTCTTGAGACTGTGATGGACAATGAATGATAAATCTCAACCCTCAAGTGTTTTGGTTCAATTTTTGTTTGTCTATTTATAAATGAAATGAAACCAACCAAGCTCCTTGGACAGTTACCAAAAATAGCATACTTGAGCAGGACTGGCCTGACCACACAATCAAGTGAATGACAGTAAGTGTAGCTAGCTAGCCAAGCTCATCTCTGGCAGGTAAGGCCATGGGTCCTCTTCCATGGAGTCTGCTATGTTGAACCACCATATTTCTACAATAGGCAAGAAGGGGAAACTAAACACAGACTATGGATAGAATCTTTCGCACATTTCACGGCCACCATAGTTTTTCCTTCATGCTAGGAAGGAGAGGGTGAGGCAAGGGGTTTTCAGTTGGCAACTACACTGCAAAATGCTGCTCATTGGTTTGGCTGTTTGTTTGTTTGTTTTGTTTTTTCAATTAAAATATTGAGTGGAGTTGTGGTTTAATTTTCACTGTGATATGTTTGGAAGAGATTGATCAATAAAGTCTTGAGACATCTTATCTATCAAGAATAAGTCACATTGTCACAATCATTTCATCAGAAGAGGTAAAAAAACAGTGTGCTAGAAACAATGATGTTGCAGTCCGACATACAAATTGATTACATTTCTATGACATTATCAATAAAACCTTAAAAGCAGACTTCATGGCAGGACAGTGGTGATGGTTTGGATTCAACTGCCTCGATTGCCTCAGTGTACCTAACACAGTGGACACAGAGTGTAAATTCCTGTATATAAAGTAGATAAAATTAGTTATCTCCAACAGCTATGACATTAGAGTGCTACATAAACACACCAACAATATTAGTACTATTATTTTACATTACAGAGAAGACCATGTTGCTGCATCATGTATCCTTTTACATTTTTGTAAGTAGTGGGTTATAATACCTTCGCCATCTCTGCCTTTGAAATCTCAGTGTGGACTGAACTACCCATTTCTGATTTTCATTTCCAGCCTCATACTTTTACCATTGTTACGCCCTTTGAGAGTAACCTATTCTCCCCGAGGTTCAACTTCTACATTCTCATCCTGTCTTCACCCGGCTTTCTCCAGTTGGCGCTGCGCTCCTCAGACACCAGCGATAATTAATCAAGTCACATAGGAATGCAGTTATTGCTGATGGAAAGTTGGCTAACGGAGAAACAGTTTGGGTCTGCATTTCCAGGCAGCCTCAATCAATCTGTCATGTTCCACAGATGTGAGAGAGTAATGAATATGAATTGGTACTCCAGAATGAATGAGTTTTCAGCCTTTATATTGGCAGAATGCCCTCAGGAGGATGTCACCTGCAATGAGCCGTTTTATAGCCCTCCTCGTTCCTGCATACCAAGCAGGGCCAATTGGATGTTAGAGCATGATGGATGCCTATATACATTGTCGGAGGTTTTACACCATATTGACAGGGTGATAATCACAGACTAGATTAAAGGTGATTAACAAATCTCTTTTACGCCTGCTAAATGTTAAAACCCAAAGGTTGACATGCACGTGACGTTGCCTGCAGTGAAAGGTGGGCAGTTGTAGCATACATTACATACTGACACTTCACTTCATGAGCCTCTGGTGGATCAGATTGCTATCCGATCTTAAGAAAGCAAAGTGTAAATGAACCCAAGAAGCATTCAAGATGGATTGAAATCTGAGTGAGGCGCACTCTAGCCAGATGTTGAAAATTCTCCAAAAGTACCATCTGCATCAGTGAGCAGTCTGCAGAAACAGCTACTGACTGTTTTTTCTTAACACGTCAGTGATCTGTCGCCTCTGTCCCGGCGATAATGGCAGCAAGCTACGTTGCAATTAAATTTAAATTACCCATTGTTCACTGTCTCATTAAAGCCATTTCTACACATGACAAAGACACACAGGGCACACTGAGCAGCTGCGAATCCGAACCCTGATCTATATGGGTGAGCCGTGAGTTAGAGCCAATAAACATGATAAAACATTTGTGTTGCTCGTACAACTGCAGTTCAAAAATAACATACCCATGATGTCACCCATAGGTTTCTGAAGAGCCATTCTGAAGTTTCGAATCTGTGGCTCTTGCTGCCACCATCTTGGCAGTCCTACCTCTGCCGCCTTCCAGTAAATCTGTAGACTAAGGCACCGGGTGGCTGAAACAAATCACCTCTAACAGCACCAGAAATCTTTCTTCTTCTGGTATTTTTTTTTTTTACCAGTTGCCACTTCTCTGATTTGCATGCAACCCAAACAAATGTTTTTAATCTAGCCAACAGCTATATGTACATTAAAGTGTCATAATTCTCATCTGGATACGATCAGCTAGGAATGACAAGTGTGAATGAGACCACTTACTGAAAGTTGGTTGTAATAACTTTCGCCTTTCTAAATGTTTAGGTTGCATTTAATCTTAAGGGAACGGGGACGCACTGCAGCCTGGTTTAAACTGCAGCCTGGTGCTAAATGACTCCACTAGGAGTCATAACAAACACGGTGAGGGCCTGCAGCTCCGTCAAGCTCCGATGAACACGTGAAATGGGTTTCATAGCGTGGCTTTGGGGTTTGGAGGGATTTATGCACAGCTGTACACTGATATACATCAACATACACACACATAGAGTCTAAATGGTACCGCACCACATCACACTACATAAAGCCTCGAAATCTTAAATGTCAGTGTTTCCACAATGGTTCATTAGAGACACTATATGCTGCTGGAACTCAACCAGTTAAAGAAAAAAATAAAGCAAGAATCAAAGTATGGGAATACATGACCAAGGCAGATCAGGTTACTCCACCATTTATTTAACCTGCTGCCTAAATACTCATTTTTTTCAAGCTTTTGACTAATGTGGTAGTGTGAGATGTGGCCAAGATGACATTGTGATTTACTATATTGCGACTATAGTTTCAAATGAAATGAGAATTATTAATTATTCTGAAACTGACATATGGTCAAATATTTAGCTCTGAACGGAACAAGTGGAAAGGCAACCAAAGTTTCTTCTGAACATTCTACACCAGTGTGTGTGTGCTTTTTTTTAGGTTTTAAACTTCGGCACAAGCTGTCATATTAACACCTGTTCAGTGTGTAAATGTTTGCAAGGTAGTACTTTTGCTCCGCTTGATGAGCTTGAGAGACACATTGTACATCATTCTGGGCACCAGTCTCTTTATAATGAGATGGAGATCAGTGATGATAGGCCTCACAAAATAAACAGCTGTGACTGAGGTGCATGCGCACACACACGCACGCTGAGCTGCACGGACAGCTCTTATTGAAAAGAAGTGAGCGATAAGAGCTTCATTATGGAGGCTCACAATAAATAACAGGTCAGTATAGAGAGGCAGTTATGTGTCTTCCACCTGAATAGAAATACCAAAGAGGCTTTCAGATATGAAGACTGAAGACAAGTTGGTCTTCTGCATCACCCATCTCATCCAATAAACAAGCTGAAAATAATGAAATTGTTATCTGCGTGGAAAAACCACCCAGCATGTGTGACAGGATCACTGTCGCATTACTCGAATGGACGACCATATGTACATCTCTGTTGGACACATTACTGCCGCAGCATTTTAAAGATCCCAGCTAATTTCGTTACATTTGTGGAAATCTGTTAAGGTTCCCACTCATCTTTCATCAAGGAGGGTTAAATCTGGCGCAAATGGACGTGGTTTTAGAACCGGGAAGACATTTAACATCTCATTCAAGAGGCTTCTTCAGTTCTGATTTGTTGTCACACTAAGGAGCAGCTCAAAAGAGCAAAAAAGGACTGATGAGCATCCACTTGGGTCACAGCTCACATTGTATGAGATCTTGATTTAGTTTAGACTTTCCAGTCTGTTTAGTCGTGAGATTAGTGACTATGAAAATGACAATTTCTGTTCTCATGCACTTTGGAACATTTGGAGACAGGATGGGGAAAAGTTCTTTGACACCTTGTTTTTTTGGTATACTAGGGTTACCCAACAAGAAAGTCCATATTTTTGTGATTAAAGAGACCACTTGAAAGAGAGCTATTTCTTAAAACTAGGCCAGTTAGGAATCTGCAATATTTTTGAAATTGGTGCCATATGGCCAGAGACAACTGAGTAGCTCGATGTATTTTTGTATAGCTCTAAGTGCCTTCCAGAGTGTTTCCAGGTCACACCTTTAATGGATAGTTTCCCAAACTGGCGACCGTTTTAGCAGAGACAAATTGGTGTTGATTGGTGTGATATGTCTTTACCCAGGCTCTTGTTAATTTTAATATTTTTTTTTTTTACTCGGCATAGAGTCCAGTTGTATTATACCTACATGTAGGGGAGTAGGCCAAAGGGCTCTTTTTTTAGCCTTGTTAAAATAGGATCAAATATCTGATTTCGACATTATACCATGAAACTAATTTTCTTCCATATCTTCAATATGACACTTTGAATCATCTGGTGGAAGTTAGAGGCTGAGGGCAGAGGGATATTTTAATACAGGGAACAGAGAGGTTTAATATGATTCATATACATGCGCCCACGCTAGAGGCATAGCAATCACGTTGAATTGTTAAATTGTTGAAAGTCAGCCCTTTAAGTGACGTCAGGCAAAACCAACTTAAGGATAATGTAGAAAAACTTGCATTATGTCAACTGTTTAGTATTCTCAGTCAATGGCCAATTGACAGGTTCAGTTAACACGCTGCCAAGGTTGCCCCAGTGGGAATGGAATATGTTTTCATTAATACAACTTTTCTGTCTTCCTAAAATATGTGCAGCATTAAAATGAGCCATTGGGCCTGTTCCTGGGTTCTACAGTGGCCCATTTCCATGCAGCTACTGCTGGGTCATTAAATATGGATTCTCTCCCCAGAGTGTGTCACAACTGCAGGAACTTGTGGGAGAGAGGAAAACAAGAAGGAGAAAGAAAGAGAGCATGAGTTGAGTGCAAGAAAACTGCAACAAGGCACAAACATTTAACCCTCTGTTCCCTGGGAACATTTTGATACCGATAATATACTGTAGTCTCCCTAGTCATCTGTATTTACCGTGAACCTTACTTTGTGGATTTTATTTACCTCTCTTGCAAACACAGATTCTTAAGATAAGCACACAAACAAAACTTGTTTTACCATCGTGTAGCCCAGCTGTACAGTATTAGTCAGAGGTTACATCACACAGTATTGTATTTTTGGTCTTTAGACTCTGTTTTCTATGTCCTTTTCTTGGTTGCTCATGTAACATATTGATCATCTGTCGGGCATCCTGATGTTAACCTAAAATGACTTAAACGACAAAGGACAATTGAGTGTTGTTACGATTTCAGTCAGGAGTGATTAAAAATAGCACAAGACACATGTATCTTCTTCACACTGGCCGCCTCGGGGTACCACACGAAGATCCTCCCTCTAAATCTTTCATACCTGGAGACGTTGTTGTATTCTAGGCCAAAAGATGTAGGCCATGCCCCTGATGCCCTCCTACATGGCTATAACACCTCACCTCATCGCTCAGCATGACCTCAATTTCTCACAGTGCGGTTGCGGGACAGGCGCGAAACAATGACTGCTGCAGTTTTGCTCAGAATGACTTTTGAACATCTATTTCTGGGAGAATGTTTTGTTTTCTTGTTGATTCTTTTTTTTTTTTTAAAGTAACAGATCATGAGTCTCTTGCATTTCTTCCGTGGATGAATATTGTAATTTCTGGTGCATCTATTTCAAAACAACCACGAAAGGTTTGCAGTTGTACTTGCAGGAAAAAGTTCTCATAGTAGACTGCAAAGGTTAGCACAAAACACTACAGCTCCCAAAACAATGTGATTACTAATCCCACTAACATTTGGCTTGTCCCCTTGTCTTACCAGGGCTAGAGAGGGGGTTAGAGGGTTGAAGTCTGGTCTGCGTTGCCTTATTTATGGCATATATGGCATAGTTGTGTTTTCTTAAATTAACAATGCATGTACATTCAAGAATCATATGGTTTAGCTCAAGGTTTAAGAGATTGTGAATCCACAGCTTCATTGTGATGGTGGGAGTACCAGGGCTAACGTTAAGCTAGCTTGATTGCTAGTAGTCTAAATAGCTCGAAAATGCACGGCCCCTTCGGAGTTGTTTAGTAGCCTCTGATGAAGTTTTAGGAAACTTTCCATATTTAGAAAAGAAACTGGATAGCTTTCAATACGCAATTACATAAAGCGACCAAGCTGATCACAAACACAGGAAGAGGCCCAACCCTTCATTCGTCCAGTAGTCATTGTAGGTTATGCCTACAATAATGGCATGAATCCAATAGTTGCATGTGTTTACTTTATACTGTATGCTGTATGGTTGTGTGTGAATGTTTTCAGCTGTCTCCAAATCTTGCTATACAAGCAGTCAAACGAACATCTTCATCTTAACTATTATATTTTCACATATTGTCAGTCATTTGACAGCAGCAGGTTTGTTTGTTTAATCTCTGGAGCCATATGGGACAAAGACGCTATGATGAATTTTCCATGTATTTCCCAGTCATCATCAAAGAGGCAACAACAAAGGATATCAAAAGGTACAGTATGCTAGAGAGATGTAAGTGAGATGTGTGGACATGGACTGTATACCCGACTTCCCTGTTGCTCCCATGTGAATCTACTAAAACTACCACCTCGGCTCATCAAAGTCGAAACACACAAACACGCGACAGTCAATTAATTCAGCCGGCTCCATTTGATGTGTCTCCATTGCCGAGACCCATCCCACAGAGTGTTTGGTGGAGCAGCTGATAATGAGTTGGGAACACAAGGCTTTGTCTTTGAAACAACACTTCTGATGTGTGTAAAACTCTGTGAAAGTATGATGCACGTAATTTGCCAAGTTTTCTGTTTCTGGAAAATAAAAATACACCAGCATGCAGCTTGTACTCACTGTACCTCAAGCAATGATCAGTGAATCCCGCAAGGAATGCACGATGTGGTTATCACTTTCTTGTGGTTCCTCACATTGATTTAATCTCGTTGGATGGGTGTGTGAATGTTTATCTGGAAGTCACATTGTTATTTAGCTAACTTACATTGCGCTAGATAATTGATTTATAAATCAGTGTAAAGTTATTAAGTATGACTCTACAGTACATCAACACAGACCATTCATTAAGGACAATTTAATGTTTTGGCCTCCAATAGCAAAGTCTGCATCAGCTTCTGCAAACCTCAAAAATAACCCTGGCTTATTTTAATGGCAGTGTAAACACAGTTCATCATCAGAAGCTAATCATTGTCACCAATCCATGACTGCGGGGTATCTAACAAAGCGGCTAAAAACACCCTCATACAATCAGGCAACATTTAACCACAACACACAGAAAGCGCCTAATAAGGTTCCCAGTCGACCTTTGATTTGTTAGTCATCTCATCATATGCTGTGTTGCAGTAGGCGTGAATGATGGCTACATCCGTTCTTATACTCAGCCTCATTTCACAACACTGAGGCCTAATCACGGAACAACAAAGAGCCAAACAACGCAGCCACTATGCTAAAAACAGCAGCAGCGTTCAACTGTAGTGGGTGTGAGCGTTTTCTATCTTGTAGGCTCATCACTGATTACTCAGTATTTGTTCTAAAGCTGCCATAATTGACAGCCAACACCGCAGATGATCACTTTGCCAGTCTTCAGAGGGGGAGCACATTTATAAATATATAACTAAGGGATATTAATAAGGCTGGTCTTGCAAACTGCGAGGCAGAGATTGATGAACTGTCGAAAGAAATATCAGCAACGAAGCCTCAGCATCAGCTTTTGGAACCTTTGGTAGAAAACCAACATGCTAATGACAGCCAGTGATGAAGTCTCAGTCTTACCTGTTTCACTCGGATCAGTGATCTACCTGTCATGCCATTGTCTGACTTGGACTGGATACAAAGACATGACCTTTCTGTATGACTGTTTTAAGTGTGAGTTATCCCACTTCAAAACCACCACACAATACATAAGTATTGTACCAGTTTCAGTTCTCCTGCTAGCAGCCCAGTAGTCGGTTGGAATCTTTGCTAAACTTGAAGTATAAAACCAACAACAGATGGTGGTTTCTACAGTGGTGTGTTGGACTATTTCTTGTCCAGGAGCAATCACTTCCTAAAGGCTCTGCTACTGCTCTGGTCATGAAACATATGGGATATGATGTGTTAATTATTGAGCTTTGGATTCGCCGGAAAACAGATTTTGTTAACGCTGGACACAGCCAGCACAGCTGTTTTCTCCTGTTTCCATCTCTTGGCCTTTGTATTTACCAGACAGACATGAGAGTGGTATTGATCTTTTCTTCCCACCCTTAGCGAGAAGGTGAATGAGCGTATTCTCCGAAACATCAAATTATTTCTTAAACTTATGACCCCACCTCAAAGCCAACCTTTTTGTTCTACAGTGCCCCGATCCTCTAAGGTCTTAAAATGGAACAAAAGCGAATAAGTGTATTTCCCCAAATGCTGATTTTTGCCTTTAAACATGAAGCAAGCTTCAAAGCAATATTCCCCGTTATGAGCTACTTCAAACGCACAACAGTGGCAGACCAAATAAATCTGCAGTTTCAAAAGCAGGTTGTTGAATATAAGACAAAATACACACAAAATATTCCATCAATTTGTGTGAGGGATGTTTAAGTGCTTTGCATGGGAAGATATTTCCGCTCATGTTGCCTAATGTATACAGTAGTAAATGTGCAGTGGAAGCTATTTGCATTTAATTCCCAAACCAAATCAAGTATGATAATGGCTAAGCAGCTGATAAAGGCTGGAAAATGTACAAAATACGGAGAATTTCCTCACAAAATGTGCAGAGTAGCGGAGGCATATAAACAGATACATATTCAAAGGAGAGACATTTTTCTCTGGGGCCGGAAAGCTGTCTGCAAGTCACAGTAAAATGGTTATTTTGAGGTGAATGAAAGGTACAAAGACAGATATTTTCATCAGCACTTTTGTGACATGCTGTGGGTGGAAATGTGAAACCCACTTCACTGCAGAGACAGAGACGCTTGACATTGCAGAGTCATAAATACCAGCGCTCATGACCAGCTTTAAAAAAATGACTAATAAAGGGTCTGATTTACATTGCTAATACTGGACACAAACGAATGTCATATGTAGACCAGCTGGCAGCAACTCATCATCAAATTATTTAAAGAATGTTTTGTTTTCAAGAATTAAGTATCTTTCCTCACATTTTCTTATGAAATCATTTTGTTCTTCCATCTAAAAATGTGACATTTGTCATGGAGTCATATTTCCAGGAAATTGAATGACATAAGTCAAACCAGACCATATTACATTAATGTGTGGGAAGCATAAGGGGAACAGTATCTCTTTCTCCAAAGATAGATCTTATGAGGACTTGTGGCTGTTGTGAGACTTCCATGTTTGCTTGGTTTTTAGGGACTCTTGTAATATTAATCACCAAGTAAATTTCTGAGCTTTCAGAAAATATTTGAATCATAATTTGGATGCTGACTCGAGCACTAAGCCTGAAACTTCTAAATACAGCCATTCTGATATGACATGAAAGCAGCATTATGTTGCCACAGGAAGAGTTTATTCCTTTCTTATTCTATTTTGTTCTACGTTTTATGAAAACTCAGGACAAGACAAGCTCCTAACATGAAATGTAATGAGACTCTTATTTTATCTCTTTATTGTATTACTTTCCTCTCTGTGCAGTACATTTATCCTCACACGATACCACGTTCCTTAGTTTAAAAAAGATATTTAAAATGAGCTCATGTTTTCACAAAGGGGGAAAGACAAACCGCCAACAGAAGTCTATGTTTTGTGTGCTGGTAATTTCTTGTGTTTATGAATTGTACAGACACCAGTCGCTGAATAAGCTTTGGCTATTTTAAGTTGGAATTAAACACGAATCCATGAAGGGAAAAAAAGGCTATAGGATCAAACTAAAATCAAAATCAAACCCAACCAGTCAAAGTTGGCATTTTTGGATTTTCCTGCAAAGGTAGCTCTCTTGTTCTCGATCAAAGCTCCTTTGTGAAGCTTGATATGTAAGCTCATAAAGAACGTCTGCTCCACGTGGTATCGGCACCACAGTTTGTGTTTTAAAAAGTCCCGTTTGGTCTCGGTGAACTGACAAGAAACAGTGGGAACAGTATCTCAGCTGCTGAAGATGAACAGACAGTGAACTCTGAGTAAACAGACACTGAAAGAAGCAACGCTGAGCCAAAACCACACAAGGGCACAGGAGAGAGAGGGTGGGCGGCCAAATGAAATACAGTTTGAATATTTATAAAACGAGATTTCCTGTGAAGTGAATGAATAAGTAAAGCAGCAAACACAAGTATTGGTATAACCTTTTTACAGATGCCCAAGCTGAATAATAAACTCTAAGCACATAATTATACAACATCAGTTATTCCTGTAGCTCTCACTGTGCATTGACGTTAATGAAGTCCGAGCCATTTGCTGCTTCTGTTACGTCTACATGTTTGTATAACTACAATTCAGAAAGTTCCTGTTAGAATGAAAGAGGCAATGCTGCCTAATTAAGCATCACAAGGCTGTAGTGTCCTCTCATGATAATGACTATCTCCTTATGCACACTGAGTCAAAACACATCCCCGTGGTGTATCAGAGAGGAGGAAGCAATTATTGTAACTCTGGACGCTGAACTATTAGCATTGATCTTAGCTTTGCTCTTTTATCAGATAAGAAAAAAAAAAAAGGTGACAAGGTATTTTCAGCGGCAAGTCAAGCGCGTGATGATAAAAGAGCAGAAGATACACATCAGAGGGAGGCGGAATGAGGTAATTGAAGTGATTTCAGAGCATCTGAGATTCTCACCCTCTCGCCGTGAGACTGAAGCGGAGCGACAACCCAGCGAGAAAGCCAAGTCATCCGCTGCCATTGTCTGAAAGATGCCGGGCACATTATGGGGAGGGTAATTAGACTGGGATCAAAGAACATCTAAACGGTAATCTGCTTGAATGCTTGATCAATTGTCTGCGTGGTGAAATATTGATCTTCATGTTCTGGCAAATTCCTGGATCGGCGGGCTTGTCAGGTGTTTTTTGAGGCACAGGGCTTGGCTCTACAGGATGTCAGCCATGCACCACTTTGCTCCAGACGACTATTAAACTGACTGTCATTACATTTTGTACAGACATGGGCTCTTAGAGCTCAGTGCACTGCAACTAAAGAAAACAGGAAATAGCCTCATCAGTTTGTGAAGTAAGAAAACAACTAAATATAAAAATGTTGCAATCACGACAACGGAAAATGTTTTCAGTGGACAAAATGGTGAACATGGTTGGGAAAAAAAGTACCATTTAGCTAAAACAGGTAGGGAACAGAAGGTAAGGGAAGGTAACGTTGATCAGGCAGATTTCTTCGCAGAGGTATTGAGATTATTTATCATGAGAAAACAATTTCAGCAAGATCACTGAAGTGCGCTCGCAAGGGAAGTTGCAGCCGACCTCGTCCTATCCCTAAATGAACAGGATTGATCTGAAGACGCAGTGCAAATTTCTGTGCTAGGCCTTCATTGGAATACAGCTTGATGCATTGATCAGTTATGGGTACTCCTCGTTCATTTCACGTTTTAATGGGAGGAAACGGTCTTTTGTTTGATTGAGACAACAAACTAATTAATAATCTTGAGCTAACAGCAATGAAAAGAAAATGAATGCAAGAATACGCATTTAGAAAATAGGCAGGCTCGACACACGTCTGCTGAACGTCAACATGCTACCATCGTTGTGAGCAAGTCAGCATGCAGCTCAAGTACGTGCCATATTTGCTCGAATAAATATCTACACCGAATGAACAACATGTGTAATTATGCCATTTTCTAGGAGAACACACAGGTGCATTCATGTGTTTGACGCCACGCAGCGTGGTCAACAAAAAGAACATTTGGTCAGGCTTCTATTCTGGTGCCCGCTTGCTGCCTGGCGAGTTGTCTGCCTAGCCTCTCTGTTGAATAATGTAACAAGTGGTGAGGGGTGTGGGTGGTTGAGAGGGATGGCCTCTACTCAAAATAGACTCAAGTGGAAAAAAAAAGCGAAAGACTCCAGAGAAGAGATCCACAGAGTTAGTTATGAAACAGTTCTCCGGGCTTCAGCGTCTGCAGTGATTTGCAAATCACTGCAGTTCTAATTGTTACAGCAATGAAGGAACCATCCTGGGTCAAAGAATAACAGAATAATGCAGCACCGCCGACGCTTTACTGCGGATTGTGTCAATGCTATTAGAGGGTTAAAAGATGAGAGGAGAAAGAGGGATGGAGGAAAGGGGTGTGTGTGTGTGTGTGTGTGTGTGTGTGTGTGTGTGTGTGTTGAGTCCTGGTTCATCCCTGGAGTGAGCGGAGCAGGTGAAACATATAACAGGCGTGCAAACAGCAGCCAGCTCTGATATTGCCCCTCTGGCCAGTGAGGCAGGAGTGGTCACTTCCCCCCTCCCTCTCTCTTTATCTCACTCTCTCTCTCTCTCTCTCTCTCTCTCTCTCTCTCTCTCTCTTTCTGTGTGTGTGTGTGTGTACAACCTGAGCACACGGCGTCCTCACTTTTCAACAGAGAGTGAACCAACTCCAACTTTCCTCTGCGGCGTTCAGCACTTTGCGGGGATGGAGAGCGAGTAAATTGAGCAAAGAGGACTCAGAAGATGATGTGCAGGGGCAGGCAGGGGGAGGGAGGGGTGCGTGTGTGTGTGTGTTGAGGGGAGGCATTAATGGTGGCACGTGTTAATGAGAAATTCGTGGGCACGTTTTAAGACTCATCAGATTTCTGTGCATGTACTCAGCGGCAAGTCTTTCCACTCCAGTGTGGTAGCAGCTGTACTATTTTTAGAAACAATGTTGCGGTAGAGGAATCAATCAAAGTGGGACTAGAAAAAAAAAACAAGTGTTTTTCATGACAATCTGCTGCTTTCAGAGCTGCAATCTTCTGTGATTTCCATCTACGCTCGCCGGGTCATGGGATAGGACGTTGCATTTAGAGCTATCTTGTCACAGCTGATGCAAAAAAAAAAAAAAGATGCCTTTTCCTCTGATGCTCTCCAGGAAAACACAGCAGTGGACTGCAAACTTTTGCGCCATGGAATCCGCCACACACTGTGGCTGCAATGCTTTTGGGACCTCGTGTAGTTTTGTGTCTTTCCACAGTCTTAGAATTTCTAAAGCATACAGCAGTTTGGGATGTGAATGAGAATTGTTGAATGGTAAGGGAACTGAGGAGACTGGAAATCGGGAAGGAGGCGCGTCGCTTCTGTTTTCTCGTCATCCTTTACTACTCTCAAGTGTGAGCACGTTTTTTTTTTGTTGTTTGGCCGGCTCTTATGGGAATTAAGCACTCGTCCCGCTGCATGCTCCTCAGGAGAAAAATGGCGGAGTCTGAGAGCAGTGAGGTAAGTGTCAGAGACACCTTCTGATTTTTTTTTCCCCCCACGAACTAAAAATGAGAGTGCTCAGTTCTTTTGGTTTCTTCTATTTTTAGACTCTCTGTCCTGAGTCCTGAATGCGTCCTGCAGCATGTGCCCTACCTTTTTTTTTAGTTGAAGTTGCACCTCGGACGAAATGCAGGATACAGACTGTCCGGATAAAAGAGAAAGCAGTCTAAAGTGATAGGCTCCATCCCTGCGAGGGTCTTTAACAACCCCGCCACGCTGGCCAAACAGGCATTCTGGTCAGAGCAAGTAGCATCGGGTGCATTTAAAAATAATCATGCATCGCCTCACTGGTTCAGCGTGATTTCACTTGTATGTGACCAGATGACAGGACAGCGACAGGATGTTGCGAGGCTGCTCCCTCCCTCTTACAAATTGCACAGTTGCACACACGTTCCCTCATACTGATCCCTCGGCTACTGTCTTAAATAATCAAAATGTATTTGATCTTCAAGTTAAAAAAAAAAAAGGAGCCGGTTAAAATGAGGCAGGGGACGGGACAGCGTGTTGCTGCGCTGTGATCGGGATGGCTTGCGCTGTCCAAGGTACTGCAGCACCTTGCAGACGGAACGTAAAGCAGGCTGGGACTTGGTGTGTAGAGCTTTTTTTTTATTGTTATTATTATTAGTAAAAGTGAGATGAGCTGATGTGTCAGCCACGTACGAGTTATTGGCTCCCTGCAGTGTCTGAATGAGGATCCCCAGGATGCAGGAGATTAGTTTAAGTCCACCTTTCTGTAGCCCCCCACCCCATCCCTCCCTCTGAATGATTGCATGCGTTTACACCAAATGCACACAGCACTGGTTTAGCTAGTGAGAACGGCACAACATGAGTCCATTTGAGGGTCTGAAGGTGCCAAAGGGGCATAAGAGCCTCATTATGTGAGATTTTACACAAGAGTCAAAACAATTTTTGACTTGCCTCGTACTGAACACAATATTTGATCCATTTTTTCCTGCACATACAGATTTCTCTGTTAAAAACCTCTATAAACAATAAGACCGCGCGCACATCAACCTTTTATCAAACATTTTTGGCCCCTTATCATTAATTGATATGTACTAGCACACTTCTGTGCATTTGGCATATTTAAAGAGCTATAAAACCCCTCATAACAAAGTGTAAGCTCACTTTTGGCACCCCACTTTCTCTCTTGCACCTTTCAGTTTTCTTGTAATTCCACCCTCTGGGTCATTACTACAGCTGTGTCCTTTTGGCACTAAAGAAATCTCACTGAGAGTTTTTCCTTGATATACGATACTAGTATTTGCCCAACATAACACTTATTCCCCTTTGGCTCCAGGCCCTCACACTATTTTATTAAGCCCTGTGTCACATTTGCATTCACAATATGACACAGCTACTGAAGGAGCAGTGCTGATTCATCTACAAGCAGCGCCTAAAATATTCACACACCCCGTGGAGTCCAAGACGGCCTCATGTTGCTTCATTAAACACTGTTTGTGAAATAAAGTTACCACAAAACAAGTTGATCCACGGGAGGAGCCTCCCTCCTCAACAAACTCTCAACATTTTATCAGTGCACTCGTGTCTGAGGGGCAGCAGGCACCTGATACATTATAATGAGAGGATACTGCCTGGATGGATGGAGCTCTGCCTTCCGCTGCTGTTTGCTCTTTTGGAATATTTGTGTCCTCAGAGGCACCTAAGTACCGTAATGGCAGAAGACCAAAGTGTATCTCTTTCCTAAGTGTTAGTGGACTCTTTCCCCCATGCAGTGACCAGTTAAGATTTCCTCTGAACCTACCATAGGATATGTTGGCCTCCCTATAGTAGGCCAACATATCCTTTAAGTCACTGGTCCATTTTTCCTGGTGTGCATTGAAATATTAACTTCCCTTCAACAGACAGACATTTACAAACAGAACAAACTCACTTACTGACATTGACCACTGACTTCAGTAGTAAACAAACAGGGGTCGTCCTCAACAGTCACAACAGGTACAACGTGGACGTGTTTCTCCTTGCACAGACTGTTTAACCTAAGTACCAACTGAACGTCCTTCTCAAGTAACAGTCCTCACCTCTGTGTAGAGGTGATGATCCGGTCTGAAATAAAACCCCAAATGTGTTTATCTGTCTCAAGGGTCCAAGGCAAGGACATGTGCCAGCCCCTCTTTCCTGTGTCAAGGCATCTGAGTTACCCTCACTGCAGCTGCTCTGCCCTGACCTCACTGCACCACGAGTCTACTTTAATCCATCCCAGTTGTTTTTTCAGCGTTGCAACTTTTCGAAAGTCCTCATCGATTGTGTATTAAACTTGGCAGCTGTAATCACCTCTTCTTCTGTGGCCCTGTCTTGTAATTATTGACTCTTGGCGTGTTGGTTTCAGGCCAGCTGTTTATCACATCCTGCTTTTTTTTCTGCTGTTGTATGTGTTTTTAGAAGATGCTAGGATTTGACCTGTTGTCTTTACACGTCTCGTAGCTGAGCGTAGCATCAGGCTCTAAATGGAAATGTTTGTTTGTCATATTTGAACTTCTCTTTAATAGGTTAAAGGGAAATAGTGATAGAGTGATATCCTGCACTGTACAAGAAGTCAACAGTTGGTCTTATCCCCCTACAAAACATGTCATCTTTTATAAAACAAACCATGAAAAGCATTAATGTTTCTCAATGTTTCATGGACCCTTATCACTCAAAATCACTCAAAATGTGTATTTCTTTTAAAAATGTACAGATATCATCTTCATGTCTTTTCAAGAGAGGAAAAATAATGCATTGAAATTAGTAGTAGATCACAAATTGCTAGTACTCAGCAATGGCAGGCTAACTGTAAATCTATCAAATGAGACTACAGCCACTGTAAGCACAGTGGTGCTTTGACCAAAATGCATAACGTGCTCACAATGATGACGCAAGCGTGGCAATTAGCTGATATAAAGTTTAACATGTTCATCAGAGTAGCTTAGCATGGGTTAGAGATTCAACCTCTTGAGACCGTGAATGTCAGACAGCTAGCACGGCTAAAAGCGCTTCTACATTGCAATCATTAATGGACATCTGATACGTAACTGACCAATGTCAGCTTCAGTATGAATGCACCATGGTGTGACTGTTACTTTCTCATATTATTTTCTTGGTCACTATGTCCCAGTCTGTGACATTTAAGCTCAGCAGGAAACAAGAGAACAAAGGTTAATATGGTGGCCATTTTAAAGGGATACGTAGTGGTAGGACAAGAAGAAAGAAGGAGGAGTAGAGGTGGAGTGGAAGAATCAGTGATGCAAGAAATTCAACTTTAAAGAAGCTATAAGCTATGTAAGAACTGGCCACCTCCACAGTCCAAACAAATTAGGGAAAGCATATCACTAGAAACTTGTGGTGTCCAAACAAGGAAATGTCTTTCAACAAACCACTAATATTAACACTCTCAAAAATGTTAAATAAATATCTAATTAATAGCTTACTTTTCAGTTTATACCATACTTGTGTACTTACCAGTTGTATAAGATACGTCTTGAGCTCAGCATCAATCTTCAACCCTTTACTCGACAGACATGTTGTGTTAGCATGTTTAGAGGACGTCCAGAGGTGGCAGAGACTGCTATGCTTAAAACACCCATCCCTACTCTCATGTTGGACTCAGGGAAGATTGGAAACTACCATGACTCATATGAAGTATATAGAATTACAAGATGCTAGCCGGTTAGCACGTTAACTTCACTAGATATCTCTGCAACACAATACATAGACGTCCCAGCCCACTTTGACCCCTGAATCCCTAAACTTACATAATGCCAGCCTAACTGGATAAATGACAACTTTAAAGTGATGATATTAAAAAAAAAAAAAAAAAAAAGAAAAAGAAAAAAGACATCATCCTAATTATCCAAAACCACCTGAAATGACAGGACTTACTTCTGCGTCTTATTGTTGTAATCTCAACAATTACGATGTCTCTGCTAGACATCGCCTCAACAAAGAAAAGCCGAATAGCCTCAGTTGGATTCAAAGTTGCAAAATGAATGTAAGAAATGGTTTGAATTCCAGCAGCTGCGTGTGCCAGGGTGTGCTGTCAGATCAGACTGTATAAATGCAAATTTTATTCAAATGCATGAGAAGGCAATGATACTAGTGGCAGTAATATTTTTCAGATGGAGCTTATGCTACACCTTCGTTAGCTTTCCTGAAATGCAACCCTTTAACTTTCTTTGTTCTTCCACATTAGCAATTATATATAATGTCGTTGATGTAATACTGAGGCATCACTATCAGTCATTTTAAAATGCCATCATGAGAATTATTTAGCATTTATTTTTAGAAGCCTGGAAGCTGGAATGAGATTAAACACCAGAATGGCTTACTGGCTCAAAACTGAGATGCTGGGAGTCCATTTCTTCATCTCTTTCTCACTCATAGTCCAAGACACACACACCCCCACACACACATACACATCATGCGTAGACCTTCCCAGCTGGCGTCAGAGGTGATAATCAGAGCGTTATGGGTGTACCTTCTGTGCAGTGCAGAGCTTTCTCTGCCATCTCTGCCTTCTGTTGACAGACAGGCTGACTTCATGTCAATGATCAGAGAATCCTCTAGACCTACTGGGACACGCTGGACTCTGTGAACTCCCCAAACTGCCTCGTGAAACAGTAGACTGACAGATGAGCTGAGAGGCATGAGAGCAGAAAATGTTAAGGGAATGGCTGATAAGTCGAAGCCATGAATGCAAATGGCACCCTGTGATACTGTTGATGCCAAGTTGCTGTTGGTCCTTGTTTTCTTACTCCAGGAGTTCTCAGCTTCAATGAGCCTTTTCTTCTTTATCTCTCCCCTTCTAGCAACCACAGTTACAGCCGCAGCCAATCCGCATAATCCCCTCCCAGTCGGCGCAGCCCACCTCATTGCCCAAGCCGGTGCCTTCCATCCAACACACCGTGCGGCCTGCTCTGCCGCCACACACGCCCCATGCTGCCAGCCTCCCTAGCTGCCCTGGGCGGGGGAAGATGGCCAAGTTTCTCAGCCCAGAGGAGATGACATCACGAGACTACTACTTTGACTCTTATGCACACTTTGGTATACACGAGGTACGTCTGTACGTCCTATCACTGTGAGAATCACTGGGAAATATTATCCTATTCCTTTGTTCAGTATAAATAAATAAACAGTCATCAGTGGCTTGTAATATTGTCAAAGCAGAGACTTCCTGTTTGATCTGTGCTTTGATCTGTTTCTTAGACAGTTCAGATCTCAGATCTCAGCCCATGAAGTCATGTGTAGATAAAATGTCAATAGGGGTCATGGCTAAATTAGAAATGTAAGTTCCAAGCTAATAAAAAAAAAATGTTTATTTCCCTTTAAAGGAGCCATAAACCATTTTCCCATGGAAATTTTGGCCAAAGTTTCCATCATTAATTTGGTCACAGAATGGAACAAAACCAGGAAAGAGTATTTCTAGTTTTGCAGAGCATTACAACAATAAAAACCACATTAAAGCCTTGATCATACTCCAGGATGGACACGGACAGCTGTAGATTTTGCATCGGACATGAAAAAACATGATGGTGCCCTCCTGACCGCAAGAAGACCTCCATCATTTGTTGCTTTTTTTTGACTGAACAGCACGGAAAAAAAGTAAAAACAAATGTTTGACCGCTTAACAAGGGGACCATGGATGGGAAATACAGTGCGGTACATACAAATAGCGAATGAAAAACAGGCGTCTGTTTTTAGTACATACGCCATACTAGCAGATTTGGACAAATGCAGACATTTTATGTCATGTGGACCATCATGGTTGGATGAAGAATTGGCCTTAGTAGTTATTAGTTTTTAGTTGTTTTCTGCTGATGTTGGTCTCCAACAAGAGTTTTCTTTTTATAAGCCACGTAAAAAGCTCTTAAATGATGATCATGTTTGACTTTTTTCCCTAAACTGAGTTCAAGACAGAAAGCATTAGAGGCTGCATGCCCCTAGAGTGACCTATGAAATTATTTTTTTAAATACTTTTGTAATGTGGGTCAGGTGTATTTTTATATCATTTCTAAATATTCTCCACACTCACACATGCATGTACTCTGCAAGAGAGAGAAAAGAGATACAGACAGGCTGAGCCTGCATGCTAATGGGGTTTATCCAGAAACCCCAACCATGGATTTGAACGCAGCAACCTACGCCTGAGATGTAATAGACAAAGATTAGATGAAGCCTGTGTGTTATTTCTCACTTCTCTCTGCTGTAGATACCACAGCAAATCCAGACCCCCCACTGTCCAGCTAGTGTTTGTAATTCAGCAATACAAATTGTCACTCTCCACGGGGGTTAGCTGTGTCGACATCTTCCTGATATTATTTGTCATATGCTAAACCAGGAGATGCTGAAGGACGAAGTGAGGACGCTCACCTACAGGAACTCCATGTACCACAACAAACACGTCTTCAAGGACAAAATAGTGCTGGATGTCGGAAGCGGGACTGGGATCCTGTCCATGTTCGCGGCAAAAGCAGGGGCAAAGCACGTGTATGGGGTAAGACGCGTTTCCTTTCAGTGGAGCGCTATCATGCTGAACCATCAGGGTCTAATCACTGTGGAGCCCAGCCTGACAAGCTGCTCACACTGTGTGCGTGTACTAACTGCTTCTCTGTGGCTCTCTACATCCATTTTAACCATTTTTTTGCCAGACTCACTATAATCTTAGAAGGAATATCTTGTCTGACAGCCGGTTGATAAAAGTGTGTGGCCTGTTAGGCAGGTTGACAGGCTGAGCCGTAGCAATTTGAGAGCTCTCCCTGTTATCGTGTACTGGTGCAGAAGCAATTGCTAGTCAGGCCTCGTCTGAGAGTGCATGCTGGATACACACCGCTAGTTTGGGATAACCATGTGGAACTTATTTTTGTTCGGTGGCTCCAGGCAGCGTATATTTGCTTCAGGGGGAGGAATGATGAAGTTGGAATTGCCAAGAGGCTTGTTCTGAGCTACTGGTTGGCGTTATGTGTTTGTGACTTTGTTTTCCTTCCCTCTTCTGTCTCACTCCTCCTCTATTTTTTGTACTTTCAACTGGAATATCACTTCAGTTTGAGCTTTCCCTCGCTGTTTTACTGCTATCCATATGGCAGGGTTTTAGGCACACAGGGCTAAGATTTCAGGGATTTACTTCACCTTTGATTGAGATGTTCTTAGTTTGAGCTTGGCACCAAAGCCCAATAGCTTTATAATACATAAAGCTTCCAAAGATCCATGTGAAAGATGGGCTCGTGAGGTGAAACCACTGGGCTTGGAGCCAACAGGAATACCACTCTATCATATGGACCTCATTACATAAAAAAAGAAAAAAATGATAACCTCTGTTCTGGATCCCATAAAAGACTCTTTTGTGCCGAATTCCATATGTGTCACAGCCATATAATCACGAGCCCACATTTATACCCCCATCAATGAATAATTAAAATCAAAATAAAACTCAAATATATTTTTAAACTAATACATTACAGATATTTCCTTTTAGTTGCTGATATATTATGCTTGAAAACATGCTCTCGGATAATGGTACAGAAAATGTCAATGTTCAGCAGCATAGAATGAATACACCAGATGGCAATACGTATAACATACGCCTGCATGTGTAGCACGCAAAACATTGCTCGGGCCAATGTTAACAGAGGATATGTCATCTCAAACATCATGAACATGTTGACAGTGAGCAGTATGTGTATGTGTTAAATAAATACAGAATAAAGTAGAGTAAATAATTTGTGTACTTCTATACTCATTACAGTTCTCAGCAACTGCTGATCTAAAACAATAATTTGCTACCTGCTTAGCATGAAAACAAATTTGTTTTGTAGCTGAGATACTGCTCTCTACATTGCCTTTAACCCCTGCAAGATTAAAAAACTGTGGCTCTGAATGGTCAGTGTATAAAGCTGGAAGCAAAAGGAGCAAGCAAAAGAGAGCTGAGATTCCCTTTTACCCCGGTGCCAGCACAAGCACAACATGGGGCAGTAAAGTTAAGAGCAATGTAATCAGGCAGAGGTAGGCAATAAGAAGGCAAACTCAACCAGGTAAGACGCAGGCTAAGGCTGCTGGAATGTGTAACAATGGCTGGTATACTGAAGTAATCAGGGTGGATGGGGAGAAGGCGAGGAAGTGGAGGGAGCAGGTCAGGTGATAAAACCACCCTCTGGATTGTCAGGCGTCAGTCGAACATACTCCATGTCATTCTATTAAGTTCAGAGTGAGTATGAGACTGCAATAATACATTGCATCTTGATGACCTGTGTAGCCAATACTACATACTACATATTTCTATATCATGATGTGGTTCAGTATTAATTCTGAAGTAAATGATCCAAGTAACATTTTAATAAAATAACTGTTTTACATATTCATACATTCTTTTTGTTTTATTGAGTCAGCATTTGGAAACACTACATGTTGCAATGAAGTGTAGGCAATGAAACTCGTCTGTAAGTTCCACTTGTGGACTAGATTAATTGTGGCTGTGGACACCCTTTAGCACTCGCAGAATTTCGAGAAGTGTGCCTGCAAGGTCCTCAAGAGAGGCAAAGTCTGGATCTTTAGATTCAGCCTTAGTAACAGGGAAAAAAAAACGAGACAGGCTGGATGAATGCATGAATGATGAGGCGATCAGAGGATTCACGACAGTGACATAATCTAGTGAAATTTCAAGCAGGCTTTAGCTGCTTTCCATTAAAATAGTTGGTGACAGTGAAGAGAGCCAGACACTCTTCTCTGCAATTTGGTCGACCATAACGGGGACAGAATCCGTTGAGCTGGAGGAATCTCTCGCATTTTACATGAGAACTCCAAAGAGATGTTCACATTGATCTGTTTCTCTGGGATGAAACATTTGCTGTCTGTTAGCTGGCTCTAGCTAGTTAAAAGTATATGGAAGCTCGAGAGTTCGTTGTTTACTTTCCGTACTTAAGGCAAGCATAAATCCCAAATTAGTGTAAAGGGAAACTAAAATGACATCAACTAGTCCATTTGCAAGTGGCACTTGCTTTTTTCTGCTCATTTCCAACTGACTTGCTTCTTTAAAAGCTCAGACAGGGGAGATGTTCCACGACACCTTGGCAAAGTTAGAAACTTGTACTTGCTGTGTTTACAGAGAGAAGAACTATAGTCGGAGCCCACTACAAGAAGAGGTGACTACAGTGACAGTGACTCATCCTGACACCAGTGAGAGGTGCGGGAGGCATCATGTGAGGGTGTGTTGACTCAAAACAGTGCTCGAGGCCTCAGTACTCCCACTGAAGCACGACTCTGATGGACACATTGCTAATGGCTGTCTCTCCTCACGGAGATTCAGAGAGACACGAGGAAACTTTGTCAATTAGGGCTGTCATCGGCACTGACGGCACAGCGACACACACAAGTACGCCTGCAAGTGGACATGCATACATGGACCTGGTGCAACATTAGGCATTCCTGTTTGTTTACAGTGTAGTTTTTAATGGGCAGGTGCACTGGGGTTGTGTGTTTGCAGGCCGTGGGCACCACCAGCAGCCTCCTGACTGGTTCCCCGCTAATAGGCAGCAGAGAATAGGGCTGCTCCAGGCAGCGTTAATGTCAAGTCCCTGCATCCTGTATGCACGCTCAGCTGGGAAACTTGAAGACCTGAGCTAGACAGGAGAAGTATTGAAGATGGTATCTCTTAATATGTCCATCTCACAGTCAGTGCGTTGCTTATAGAGCATGTCTAATCGATTTTTGCCTCTCAAATAAAAGTCCCCGTGGACCTAATTGTTCCATGAGAGTCTGAGACAAAGCCAAGTGCTTCTATTTTTCAGCCTGCTCCCTTCACAAGGGTCCCAGCCTGGCTTTACTGTTTTTATGATCCAGATCACCCGGGGTTCATTCAAGAGCCCGCTTGATTACGACCAGATGGATCTGTTGCAGCATGAATAAGTCCACCTTGAGTCCCAGGGTGGGTGGAACAGAGTGTACACTCTCAGGTGAAAATCCATACTCTCAGACTGCTTGATGCTGTAAAAGGCTGGTATTGACAAATGCCTCCTGCTGAATTATGTTCTTATTTTTGCTTTGGAGCTGCTTACAAGAAGTGTCCAGAGTTTATCCTGATGAATGAAGGACCATTATCATGTTGTAACTCTGTTATTTCTGGCACCTCGATAAATCACCCAGCATTGGTGGGCAGAACGAGAAGCGAAAAATATGTCAGGCAGCTCAGGATACAGAGAAAAAAAAAGGACAGAGAGAAGAGAGTACAAAAAGAGAGGAGAATGTGACAGAGACACAGGAGTGAAATGGGACGTAGAAAAGAAAAGCAGCGGGGTAAGGGGTAATAATTTGAAATAATGTAAAATGTCAAAAGAGTAATTAAACTAGAAGTTGAAGTTCCCATCGGAGCTGAATGGCTGGTTGCAGTCGAGCAGTGTCTAATCTTTACCTTAATTACATAAAGTAAGATGCTCTGGCAGCATTTCGGGCAGTCTGGCACAGTGGCTGCCCTTGTAATTTCTATCCCTTCATACTGTATGCTTTTATCCGCTGCTATTTTAAGCTTGACTCCAGGACACTTCTTGCAATGCTAAATTAACCTCAGTGCACAATCTTAGATGAGCATCCCTTCCTTTGCTACCTGCCTGCTGCTATTAGACCTATAAATTACTATCAGCTACTATATTTGCTACTTATTGCTATCAAGTGCTGCAGGAAAAAAAAATCCATCCTTCACAAACTCGTGAACTAGTTACATATTGTGCTCCCCGAATTCACTAAATCCAGCTGCCCAGTTTTCAGGTTTGCACGGTTTTGTGTTAAGAAATAATTCACTGTTGGTTTTAGTCCTGGGGGAAGCGTCTCAAAATGTTTGTGTCCATGACGGGAGGGGTCAGCCACGATCATTCCTGCACACCTCACACTCAGAGGGAAGTAGATTACAGCCGTTGCTACACCGTTTTATTCAGGACTGAAATTGAAACAATCTTCAGAGAGACACTACACAAAGACGACATTGATTCTACCCCAGAGAAGACCTCATGGTGGCTGCATTGTAAGACGCTGTAGCACTGACTCAAAAATAAAGATTCAGTTCCCATCTTTATTCCAAATCAGAAAAGGAATTGGGGAACACTGTGAGTCCTTGGAGAGTGAGAGGAGCCATATGCTTGTAAGGGCCGCACATGGGACACGTTATCGTCACTCATCTCTATTTCATCAGCATTCTGGTAGTATTTAAGACAGCATAATCTGTCTTTAGCAGTTGTAGAACTTTATTATCTCCATTCCATGCAACTTTTTACTTCTACTCCACTACATCCCAAAAGGAAATATTCTACTTTTTAATACAGCAAATCATCCATCCACTCTAAACATCTTTCACGATCTTATTTAGATAGGTATTCAATGCCCAAAGAGGTCAAATTATTCATTATTTGCCCCCCCCAAAAAGGCTTCCACAAAATCAATTTGTTTTTTTCCCTATTTCCTCTCCCATTAATAATCTGATAACCCTACAGGTTTATCTTGTGACCCCATGGAGGGTGCTCAGCTGCTTATTTGGGAACTAATCTACTGTATATTAAGAAGTTACTGTAAAACTAGCTTCACCTTGACCTGTATGTACTGATGCGCCAATATTAACAACAGAATAATGTCATATGCTGTATAATAATGTATACTTTACACTAGTACATCTTACTTGCTTATACTTGTGTAAACAACCTAAATACTACTTCTAAAGACTACCGTGTCTGTATACCTGTTACAACCTCAGCTAGCCATCAGAATTTTTAAAATATAGTAAAATATAGTCATTTTACTAGTATAGTAAATCCAGCTGCCCAGTTTTCAATGTTGTAAGGTCTTGTGTAAAGAAATAATTCAGTGACAGGAAGTCACAAGTGAAGTCCCATAAAATATTCTGTTTAGTTTTGCTTGCACACAGTTATAAAAGTTATTTTTTTTGCCTTTGCAGCAGCAGAGTTTACAGAATGCATATTATTTCCTTGCAAAGAAAACATAGTTTGCCTTTTATCTGAGGCGTTCCAGTCAACATCAGTACGGCTGTAACATTCAAAGGCATCTGACTGCGTAGAGACATGTTATTACCGGAGCAGTACACACTGTATTGAAGATATTCTTCCCAAAGCATCACAGTCCATCATCTATGGTCAGTTAATCTGTTTTTTTTCCCCTCTCTTTGCCAGATTGAATGTTCCAGTATATCAGAGTACTCAGAGAGGATCATCAAATCCAACCACCTCGACAGCGGTAAGAGCTGCAACAGTTCCTCCATTTGGGATGACACTGCACTTCCTCTGCAGTGAGGGCAGCAGCAAACCTGATTATATTTGTGACGGACGTAGTGATTGGAGAGGAGGGAGGGAAAGCTAGGAGATATGCATGAGAAGAAGAAGAGGGGTGGTCATGGGTATCCTACCATTCAGGATTTTGAATGATTCATTTGTGAGGATGGTCTAAAAAAAAAAAAACATTGCCTTTATCATTCCATACAGCACTGCAGCAGCTCATTTGTATTCATTTGTGCAAACATGCTTCCAACTTATGTAACTTCAAAGCATGTGGTTTTATCATAATACCCTTGTAACTTTGAGAACAAATTTACTGACTGCGCATCTACCAAATTGCAACTCTATAAACCACCCTGTCAGCCAGTGCCCTATGAATATAAAGTATGCACGAGTAATTGGGAAGAGAGTTAAAACTATGTTTCCTCTGAGTTTTAGATAGGGAATAAGCAGGAAGCAATCACCAGTTAGGGTAACAGGGTTCACATGTCATTCTCCTGACAAACCAGGGAATCACCAGGGAAGCTCTTCAATAACTTCTTGTTTAGGCAGAGCAAACAAAGCTGAAGTCAGCTAATCTCAGGCAGGGCAAAGACTCACTCTTGCATTGTAAACCCCAGCTGGGCTGATTGTCATAAAAACACAATACACTGTTCAAACTGATGTGTCACCACTTAAAGTTTTCTTTCTTTCTTGTTAAAGTCACACTTTAAATCTACTTTTCAACAGCTACACGCTCACACATTATAAGCATTGTTATTCTTTCCCTATTATATCATCGAGATGGCATGGTAAAGACTCATTTTACGAACAATACGAACATTGATTGCGACTTAAAAGATATGTTGTTGTGTTTCAGTGATCACCATCTTTAAAGGCAAGGTGGAGGAGGTGGAGCTTCCTGTGGAGAAGGTTGACATCATAATATCTGAGTGGATGGGTTACTGCCTCTTCTATGAATCCATGCTCAACACCGTCATCTTTGCCAGGGACAAGTGGCTGGTACGATGTGTGGAGTGTGCGTTGATGCTAAAACTAAAAATTCATAAACGTGGTATTGTTAGCAAAATAATGCAACGTTCCTGCCCAGGTAACACTTCAATCCAGTGTTCAGTACAGAGATTCAGGCTAAAAAAAATCTACTCTAATCTATGAGCAGTCAACGTTAAATTCACAGCTACTGTCCTTGAAAACAGTAGCTCATAACCTTTTCCACTGGTTGCCCCCTCAACGTAGCACTGTCTACTAACAACTCATGCCCAGTTGTGTCTCTATGTTTGATATGAACAAGGCCTTGAAGTGTAAAATGGTCCAATAATTGAGAAGAGTAACATAACATTGTGTAACATAGATATATTGTTTTCTGCCTTGGTTTATTGTTAAGATGGAAGCCCGTTACGCCACTTGTAGGCTTATATTTATTACCCCCAGGTTGGTATGACTGCTGTGAATAAATAAAGTTTCCATCTTCAAAAGAACTGTTTGTTATCTATGATGCTACAGCTGAAGTCATAAATAGGTTCACTTCAGTATTAATATATGCAATCAGTTTTGCAGTAAGATTAAAAAAAAAGTTTTATAATATTAACAAGATGTCTGTAATTAACTACTATCGCGTATGATTGCTTATTATTCATTATCTTTTTTTTAATTGGATCACATTAGTTATGTCTTATACTTATACATCACGAACAGATTCTGTTTTTTCCTGAGGGAACAAAAACCTCATAATAATACCTTCATAATTTGAAAATATTTGTCTGAAGAATGAAATGCTACCAACATTGTAACGTAGAACTTTTAGAACGCATTCAGGATTAATTGCTATGTACCTACTTCCTTGTCTCATTTGTCAAACAGAAACCTGGAGGATTAATGTTTCCTGATCGCGCCTCTCTGTATGTGGTGGCCATAGAGGACAGGCAGTACAAAGACTTCAAAATACATTGTAAGTCAAGTGTGAGAGCGTGTATGCACGGCTGGATGTGTGTATTACCCTGAACCTGTACTGTACCTGGTGTACTGTAGCTCTTGGTTGGCTATAACCAGGATTATTTCTTTAGACTGTAAATGAACCGTGGCTGTAGAACACACCTCCACATCTCCGCTTCGTACTCACACAAGTGTGGGAACACTCATGCTCCACCTTTCCCGCTCTGCAAATGAGTTTGAACTTTTCCTCAGGCATAACACCGGGGGCGGTAATTGATATTATAAGTCAACAAGCCTCTCCATCTCTGTATCATCCCACTCTAAACCCGACAGGAGGACTGTGGGCGATGTTTTGCTCTTGGACACAAAGCATTAGAACAGCGTCACGTCAGTGTGAAGCCAGTGCACAACCCAGATGACAAAAAGGCACGAAAACAGAACAATAGCCAATAGGCTCCTACTCACACGCTCCTCATAGATCTAGGAAATTATACAACCAAACACCAGCAGATAATATCCTGAGAGCCGTATCACATTGGCTCACTCGCTTGCAATGCTTTCCTATGATGACTGAGCACTTCAATTCAATTATTGTGCGACAAGTGGTGAGACGAGTTGACCACAAATGTCTTTCTCCCGAGGCAGACGGCCCAAGATAACCCTTAGACTGAGTTAGAAGTAGACTTCTGAAGCACTCCAGTATGCTAAGAGCATCATGTAGTCATTAGTGCTACTCTGGTCTGCACACTGCCTTTGTTAAGTGGGCAGCAAGAGATGCAAATACAGTGTGAGTACGTGTGTGACCTGTTCATTATCAGCACCTCTCCGACTCACTCAAGTAGCTCTCTCCTTTTGGGTCACGATAGAGATGTTTGCTCACGCACACCATCTTGAGCTTAATGAATAATGTATGGCATGATTCAGCCGAAGCGAAGGAGCAAGGAGATATCTGCGGCAAGATGGGACGTTAACGTTCAAGGAGGCTCATGTTTACAAATCATTCCCAGAAGACAATGTGACTTTCATCTGTCACAATGAATATTGTTCCAGAAATGACAGGAGGTCTAACTGAGGGGTGGCAGACTTTTCTAGGAAGCTTTGTGAATAAGACCCCAACTGGTGTTGTCTTCTTACAGCTGCAGCTGTAACTGTTTACACTATAATCCTGAGTAAACTGTCATGTGTTTGCAGTTTACAAAGATGAACTGAAAACCGTAGCGGCAAAGTAACTCAATGCTGCTGTATTCACCAGGGTGGGAGAACGTGTACGGCTTTGACATGACCTGCATCCGTAATGTGGCCATGAAGGAGCCACTGGTGGACGTAGTGGACCCCAAACAGGTGGTGACCAACTCCTGCCTCATCAAGGTGAGTAAAATATTGAAAATATTGTGGCTGACGGCGGATTATTGATTCATCAGAGTGATTGACTAAATGTCAGCTGCAGACCCAGTGGAGTACAGATGAGAGTTTACATTGATGAATGCAGAATGTCAGCCACTGTGACTGTAATATCTCAAAAACTATTGTATTTCCATGACATTTTGGTTCAGATATCTATTGTGCCCAGAGGGTGGATATATTGACTTTGGTGACCTCTTGACCGCTCCACTTCCCATCAGCCTCAGCTGTGCATTTTGTCTATTGTTGATTAGTAAAATTTAGCATGCTAAGTCTCTAAACTAAGATGGTTATCATGATTATGACTGCATCTGCTCAGTGTTGTGCATGTTAGCATGCTTACATTAGCATTTAGCTCAGAGTACAGTACCTACCAGTACCTTTTTCCTGACTTGACAGCCATGCAATAGATGTAGAGTGTAGGACAACCAACAAAACTATAGTATATCCAGAAGGACATTGAACAGCTTCAGGGGTCGCAAGTTGGGACCTGAGCCACACAACCTCCTCTCCACAATGGAGATCCAGAAGAGGACAGGCCACAAACCAAGAGATCCACAAAAAAGCAAAATATGTACACATTTTGGTGACAAATATACAGACGCTACATGTTGATTGTAAAGCTGAAATTAAGAATATGGATCCTGGAGAGCGCTGAGCAACTTCAGGTGTCGCTAGACAGGTAGAGCATTTACCACAGTGCACATGCATACACTTGGAAGAGAGGAGAGAAAAGAACATGCTGCAGTCTCCTGGGGGATAATGATCCAGATCAAAAATACCTGGATGAGGCACAGGCAGCCTGAAAGAGAGAGGTTCCTGAACGGCCAGTCATCCAGCAGAAAGAAGACAGAGAGAGATATGTGTATTTATTGTGTATTTATCTGGCAGATAATGCTTGGTCTTGATGTCTGCTACTCTGTGTGCCGTTAATTGCCCCTCGGGGACAAATAAAGTTTATTGAATTGAATTGAATTGAAGAGAAGAGAAGAGAAGAGAAGAGAAGAGAAGAGAAGAGAAGAGAAGAGAAGAGAAGAGAAGAGAAGAGAAGAGAAGCACACATATTGGCAGCTGCGAAAGCTGCAGAAAGTTTACAGTTTTATTCTCTTCAGCCAGTCAAACATGGACTGTAAGTACAAGGGTTAAGAGATTCATTGAGGCCGATACCGACCCACTGCAAGGATTGTGGTGTCAGGTGCAAGGTCACTCTGAACTAATCTGAGTTAAAGTTGGGAAAGGCATCAATAGAGTCCGATTGTCGGATGTCAGCAGGAAAGTTATTCCAGAGGAAAAGAGTTTGATAGGAAAAGGCCCTGCAGCCAGTTGACTTCTTTTTGTCTCTGGGGGCACGTAGGAGTCCAGTATTCTGAGCGTGGAGAGCACAGGATGGGGGGGATAAGGTTTTAGACTCTGTTTTTACAGTCTCACACAATAATGGCCAAGTCAATAAAGGTCTCAGGAACCATATGAATAGAATCAGCCTGCATGATTCATTGCTCTATCAATGATATAATGCCATTAATGCCCAGTGTTTGATGCAACATTAATAGACTATAGAATGTTGTCATGGTTCTGCACACCATTAACAGCCGTCTACAAATCTCTACCAAAGAGAAGCTGACCACTGATTATACTGCACTGTCAGGACATTAGCAGCACGTTTCATGGAATAAAATGAGTAAAGAGTAAAACACAAACACATGCACTTACTATAACCGCCTAGTGACACTGATCGATCGGTAAACTTATATTGTATGACATGCAGTGGCTGGTATGAGTAAGACCTTGATGTTGCAGCTGCCCTCTCTGCGCCTTTCACTGTTTGGATTAGAGGCATCCGGCTGCTGTGTCATGCATGTCAATGGCATCCCGTCTAGTCGTCCTGATTGTGCTCCTTGTCGTTGTGACCTCACGGCTGGCGTTGATTACAGAGCTCTGCCTCACCTCTGTCCTGGAGGTATATTGCTTTTTGATCAGTACCTGGACTCCAGTGTTGCTTTCTTTCAAGTCGCTGATTGTCAAGCGCCCATTTTAACTGCACTGAGGTGTAAAACCAGCAGAGAGATCAGGCAGAGTTTAATAAAAAAAAAAAAATCTTGAGGGGAATGCTGCTTATCTTTGGATCTTGTAGAAAACACAGCAACGATACCCGGCTGACGAGCTTTATTGTCTTTAAATGCGTTACTGCATGACCTCATTAAAGTTGTACAGCCTAGAAGTAGCACACATAGGACCTCGTGTTATTAAACTGCTGCTTGAAACTTTGGTAGCAATGCTCAGTGAGGATCATTACCAAATATAATCCTGCAGAAAATAATTAATTCAGCATTAACAACCTGCATGATAGTGCTCTTAAAATATTTACTCTGCCTTTAGAGTAATTGCAAGGGGGTAAACACTGCAGTGCATTATATGGCTATCTTAAACTTTGAAATGTGACTTTGAGAAGTTTATACTGCATGGCCAGAGTAAATATCTGGAAAATGTGTTTAGGAGAATGATTATTTTCTAAAGACAGCAGGGGGAAGCTGACATTAATATGCTATCAGTTTTATTGCCAGCAAACATAAGGCTCATTCCTCCACAGCAAATGTGGCATCTGGCACCAAAGCCAGCAAACAAGTAGTGAATATTTATTATCACGATGGTACATGAAACAAGATTATCACACCTCTGCCTACATGTTCACCCCGCGGCATATTCAATTCAGGTGAGCTGCACTCCTCTCTGCTGCTCAGTGATCAAAACTAACATGATACGTTGGCGCGGTGCCTTTCACGCGAGAGTAAACCAAGATCTGGAACAACGTTTGTCTCTGAACATGGCCTGGTGGGACGATATGGTATCAGATACCTTGTTAAACTGACTGGAACTAGGGGATATTTACAGATTTGGGGTGGCTATAGCACCATGTATGAATAACACCTGGAACCAGGCAGCAGTTAGAGCTCCCAGATGACTCCATCATTATCCTTATACTGCTAACACAAGGTTTACTAGATGTCATTCTTCGTGTTATTAGGACTTTGGCACAGTCCCAGTGGGGTGTAAAGGTGACCCTGTTTCATTTTGCAGGTAGAAGTTGCACTCTACTTACTTATAGTTAAAGTTTTTTTTGGTCTCCTTGATATATTACATGTAAAAACAAAAAAAGTAATTCCTGTTTAAATAATTAAGGTCAGATCTTTGTTGTTGAGGTCAGAATAAAGTAATAGTGTAACATTTTGGGATATATGTCTATTCGCCAATTAACGCCAAGAGTTAATTATGAGGAACAATATCACTCTTATGTCTGCTTCCCAAAAAATCACACTACTGCCAGCAGCCAATTAACTCAAAGAGCTACGCAAAGAGCTATCTTGTCTCTGTCCAAGTAATAGAATCAGCCTAAGCACATCTACACATAGCTGATTAACACATATCTTATTTGTTTATCCCACAGTGTATTGTTTCAATACAATATATGCTGGCAGTAGCTTCATATCTAACAGACGGGTGGTATCTTCCCAACTAGATCTTGGCAAGAGAGCACATCCATCTTAGCTGTTATGTCTACTCCTGCATAAGTACAATGAGAGCAATGAAAAGTGCCAGTATGTGGACACATAGCTGGTCATTTTGATCATTTTCCAATGTCAAAATATATTATATAAAAAGAGCTGAATAGGAGGGCTTAATAGGCTATGACCAATGTCCTGTGGTGTCAGAGCTTTGTTTAAATGGTCCAGATCTTTGAAATGAGTTCATGTCTTCACTTCCACAGGAGGTGGACATCTACACAGTGAAGGCTGAGGATCTCTCGTTTACCTCAGCGTTCTGCCTGCAGATCCAGAGAAACGACTACATCCATGCGCTGGTCACCTACTTCCACATTGAGTTCACTAAATGTCACAAGAAGACGGGTTTCTCCACCGGTAGGTTGCCTCATGCTGTGTCTCACAGGGTAGCAGATCTATGTGCCTCCGTGTATGTGCAGCTTTAAACCATTAGAGCCACAGTTTATGCATCACAGTGACAGTAATTATAATCCAAAACATTATTTATTTCCTCTTTTATTACCCCGCCACCACAAAGTCATACAACTGAAATTTCAGCAATAAAACGGCACCCACCAGAGGTCAGATTAAATATCTCCCTCGAGGCTACTTGTAGCACAGCGGAGAAGATACTTTACTGAAGCTGTGGGTGCCTTCGGATCCTCACTAATGTGCCGTCCTGCCTTGATAGCTTCAGTGAGGCATGTATGGGTGAAATTTGCAATGTAGAAGAAGCGGGCTCCTCTGGTTAACAGCAAGGGAACAGGGAAAAGGGACGGCCTCAACTAAATTACCTCAGTCTAAGTCGATGAAAGCCTCTCTGAATATCTTCCAACAAATAAACAAAAAAGGGTTCAGCTGACTAGTTCAATAATTTGCTTTCTTGCCGAGAGTTAGATGAAGAAATTATCACATCTGCCCATTAAACATGAAGCTACAGCCAGCAGACAGTTAGCTTAACAAAGACTGATTTAGTATAGTTGTTCTCGGACAGAGCTAGGCTAGCTGTTTTCGCCCTGCTTAAGCAAAGCTAACCGTCTCCTGGTTGTAGATGCATACGTACATGGTTGATATCATTTTTCTCATTTTACTCTTGGCATGAAAGACATTGACACTACAACAAAATACTTTTAAATTTAAACATCAGTTAACATTTGCCGGCAGGTCACTGTGGGTGCCAAGGAGCACCGACGACGTCCGACGTTACATCACGGTGTAATTGCGTGGTACACCGGAAACAAGGGAGTAAAAGTAAAGGAACAAGGGAGGATATTGCTGGACCTTCATACTGAGTGGAACTAAATTTCACTTTATTGGGCAGACAGAAAACATCCACGAGCAAACAGTTTAAGTGGAACCGAATACTCCCAGTGGGATGAAACCGAGACACTCATTTGGAGGACAACTTCACTTGGCACTTATTAATGCAGCTGAAAAAAAAACAGGCTCATAAGATCCTAGGTTATATAGTGGCCCATTTCTCAAGTTTATTGTGTTTCATCCAATTGGTAGCCGGTTACTTTGTACTGCAGGATGAAGAGGAGTTTTTGTGTGTTCAACATCCCACACACGGTCTGCACAGAAATGAAAGACCATTTCTTTGTTGTCACACTTGTAAATGTCATCAGATCACACTGATTGGCACAAACAATTGGACTGAATTAACAGAAGGGTGTTGTGCCAAAATCTGTGTGTGACTGGCCTCTAGTGGTAGTGGAAAATATTGTACATTGAGATGCTGTAAAGCAGAACGGATCTGTTGGCACTTTGGTACCGAGAACTGGGACGAATAATCTTTTATTCATCAAATTATTGCCTCACTCAGGTCTCTTTTTTGTAAAGAAATATAAAATCATTTCATAACCTCAACGTTTTCTGCCCCACTCACCCTCTATTGATTTTCTGTAAGTTTATCTGTCAAGTGCATTTTCCAATGTGAAGACAAAGCTTAGCATTGATCTGCCAAGGATAAAAAAAAAAAAAAAAGGCAAGCAGGGGTCAATTCATGCCGGTTATTGGAAATGTCATCTCGTCTACTGAATTAGCATCAGCAGCATAGCTAGCCTGTCAGTGTCTTTATTGAACTATACCCAAAGAAACTGAACCCAGGCCTGCGCAGCAGCCATGCTGATTGGCAGGCTCTTTTATCTATGGACTCACAAAGAGCTTGTCTATGAAGGCAGAGCTTCCGAGCTGCACCAGGGCAGCTGGCAGATATTCGATTTAAGCGCCACTGACCTTATGAGTCTCAGCTGAGTCAGGGAACGATCACATTTACTTTGGGGCTGGGGTGAATGCACATAAGTTAGCACAATAGATATAAATTGGAATGGTGATGAAAGAAGATTGACTCGAGCAGCGGCGGGAGAGGTCAAGAACGCAGTCGTGCATTTCCTGCCTTTTACTTTCAGCGCTGTCATCTTGAACTCTGAAGTGAAGCTACCTGCCCTTTTTGCACCGTTGCTTCACAACAAGAAGGGCTCCCTGTCTCTGCTCTTTCTCTGCTGAGTTTGTTTACTCTCTACCCGGCATTCATGTGAGGGAGCTAGGAGTCTGTATCTGTCTCTGTGAGCCCCGTGATGGACTGACGACCTGTTCATGGTGTCTCTCTGTCTTCTGTCTAGTGCTTGCTCGCATACGCATCAAATTACTGAAGTAGCTTAACCGGATAGACAAAAAAAAAAACAAAAAAACAAAAAAACAATGCATGACTGACAAACAATGTTCTTGCCTTCTGTCTGAGCAGTCTAGCTGGTGTGCTGCCAAAGTCTAAAACTTTGTTGGTACAACTTTCTTATCACCCTTTAAAAGGGCTGAATTGTAAATAATGTCTCCCTTGGTGGTTTCTAATTCACAAATGCTTTATATATCAGTTATACTTGATGCAAGGTTGTGGAAAGACTCTAGTTGGCAGTACAAATGTTAAGTCACTGGAATAGTTGAGAATGTTTGCAGTAATCATATGTAATAACTTGTAAAGCCTTCACATGTGCTGCTATATTTGAAAGCTTAGTTGTAAGTGTTACAACTTTTGTTATGAAGTCATTTAAACATGTGTTTCTGTGTCGTGTATGTGTGTGTGTGTGTGTGTGTGTGTCCTAGCACCAGACGCTCCATACACCCACTGGAAGCAGACAGTGTTTTACCTGGAGGACTACTTGACGGTGCGGAGAGGAGAGGAGATCACCGGCAGCATCGCCATGAAGCCCAATGAGAAAAACATTGTGAGTACTGTACAGTCGAATGTCCGTATTGTCTAAGCAGTACATGTATGTGGAATTATAACTCCATGAGTGATATATTAGATGTGAACTTGTGCTCAGCGGGCATATTATACACTGTACATAGACACATGCGCAATATAAACACATGATCTGACCTCTCATCTTTATATCCTTGCTAAGAAATGACTCATTTCCTGCGCTGCTTGCCCACAGCAGATTGTTTTCTCCTCAGTGTTGGATAGCGGTCAAGCAGGCAGCCGCACTGCAGTGACTTCCAGACAAACAACAACAGATTCTATTGTTGACCTTGTCAATGTCCTCTCCTCCCCCTCTGGGATGAAGAAGCGAGGCTCGCTTTCTCCTGTTGTCAAACACAAACAGCCTCTGCTTATTTAACGCCGTGTTCAGCTGCCGGCTCAAATTGAAAACCCAGATCGGACTTTTATTTTCACACTTCTTGTATTTGCTTCATCATTACCTCCTCCCCCGCTCGGAAAACTAACTTTATTTTCTCTCTCCGCCGACCTGCAGCGCGACTTGGACTTCACCTTCGAGCTGGATTTTAAAGGACAGCTGTGTGAAGCGGCCATAGCCCACGACTACAAGATGCGTTAAGTTTAACCGGGGGACTTTGGTGCCCCATTGAGTACAACACCCTGAGCACCAGAGGGAGACAGAAACACTCCCATGACCCCCAAGCGACGTAAGAGGGGCATAGAATAAAGGAAAAGACCAGGCCAAAGACCAAGCAGAGGTGGCCCCATTGACAATATCACTGTTGTCACTGCAGTCTATGGAAGGAGGCAGGAAGTTACTGATGCTGACTGTTAAACAATTCTGAATGTAACACTGACAAAAGAGGCCCACACTATTTTTAAGTGTTGATGGATGTTATTAATTATTGATGTGCGTATACGTGAGATGGAGTGATGTATCCGTGTGTTTCGTTCAGTATTTCTTTTCCACAATAACCTGGACATTATGGAGGGGTTTTTAAATTCTCGTAGAGCTCACCTAATTCATTACCGTATTGTCCATACCCCGCTGTAGGTAGCCACTCATTTAAGTGTGCAATTCTTCTGTCATATTACGTACTGTAGGGAATGATTATCAGAGCAACACTTTAATTTGTAGTTGTATCAATTTAGCAATGTTGGAAAAAGTAACAGCCAAGGACAAACCTGCGTAGGTACGTGTATGTGTAATGTGAAAGGTGACACGTGTTTGCATAGTCAGTGTACTAGTAGCTTCCTGTGAGTGCGTAATAGAAGGCGTCCAAGCTCACGCTGCGGCACAGCTCGGGCTCCGGATGTGTCAGCTTGAGATGTGATGTTGACATGCCAATAACATACCCTCCCCATCCTCAATGCCTTGACCAAGTGCCGAAGTGTACCTAGTTCTTTTCCGCACACAGCTGCATTTAGCTTTTTTTTTTTTTTTCTAGTTTCATATATAGACGCTGGCCGCTCTTCTGTTATGGGTTCGAGATATTAGTTAAAACACGGGCATCTGCACACGATCCACGTCAAGCAGTCTAACCCCACATTAAACTAGCTCGATCTCAAATAAGTATTTGTTTGAGAAGAGTCAATGAAGCGACGCTCGATGATCTGCACCAAGATCTTGGCTTGAAACTACTGAGATTAAGAATCGTGTTTTGTTTTCTTCATAGCATGCATACAAGTACTATCACATGGTGTGATACTAGAGTTTACAGACTGTATCTCAGACTAAAAGAACCTGCACTGCGCACAGTTACACAGTTACCGAAGCTGATGAAAATGATCCACTTCACCTGTGCTCTTACTAAGGTCATCGCCAAGGTGCCAACTGAAGAGCTTTCTTCAGTGAAGACGCGGTTCTGGGCAAAGATTATATAAAGACCTCACATTAGTGTTCCTAGTATTAGCCTCAAAGAAGAAGAAGAAGAAAAACAAAAGCACCATTTGATGATACATTATCCTTCCCAGACTGTAACTGTGTCTCCTATGATATCATGATTCAGCAAAGAACCAGCCTCAATTCCCCCGTATGATATATATATTGTGTAGAGACTCTAATGAATCTTTGTAGTGCTGTAACCAAAATGTACAGTATGAGCACTTTGGAGAAATGGAGGGAAACTAGATCATTTAAAAAGCATGCAAGTGCAGCCTAAATGCACACACAGTGTCCTGATCCTGTGTATTTTACAGAGCGCTGGTACTGGTACCAATAAGCAATACAATGTTATGAGTCATCAATGCTTACAATCAGTTCAACATAATAAGTCATCTTATTCATTTACAGTAATACACATATTATTACAGAAAATGCACTGATGAAAATCTGGCTGCTCAAATGAAACATGATCCTAGTTTGCCGTATAGTTTATAAGTCATACAAATTCTAATAAATTGGCATGTTAGTTCCACATGTATTACTCTCTTATGAAAAAATAAAAAAATATAAATATAAATATAAATATATATATATTGGATATGTTGTTTCACATATTGTCATGTCAACTTCAAAACTGAATAAACAGCAATGTCCAAACTCATCCACTGGGTGATGCTGTATAACTTATTTTAATGCTACTGTACCAGGAGGAAATGATGTTACAAATGGTATTAACATGAACAACTCTTTATTTTGTTTGTTTTACACTATTCACATATTCATATATACATTAAAGTGATGTGCAAGACACTTGAAGTAGTGAAGCACTATTTACGGTAGTGCAAAACAGTAAAAATATCGATCTTTACCCAAAGTGTAATCTACAGATCACACTGACAAGTTGAAGTGACAACTTTTCATAAATTAGTTGGCACCGAGGCAGTTTGAGGAGATACGAAGTAAATATTTTCTGCACTAAACGTCATTTGGTCCATTGGGAAAAAACTAATGGTCTGTATTATTTTCCATCTTTTAAAACAGAAAACACAGTCTGAGAAACCTCCCAACAAAATGCGCAGGTAGCCCATCAACCTTCAGTCCTGTAACAACGAAACACAGAATTCCCATTCATAATGTACAGAAGACAAAAATAACAAACACCTGTAAAATGAGATACAATTCAACATGACAGACCTGCAACAAATGCTACGCTTTGGCTAACAATGCTCAGTTTGATTTTTTTATTTTTTTTATTTAACCACATTATAATTTGTTTATTAGGTGGACAAAACACTGCATTACTTCTGTAATGTCTCCTTGAATGCTACATAGCACCACAATAAATCTTAAAACCAGTGGACCAGTGTAAAGGCATCTGGTGGTGTAGTTTCAGATTACAGCCCCCTCACCTCAGCCTATCCTTCCTACCGTGGCCATGAAATACACAAAAACATGGTGGATTCTGTGAAAGAGGAGCCGTGGCGTGTGTACATAAAACTACATAAAAATGATATTCTACATTTTCAAATCAACACACACTGGACCTTTAAATCAACACCTCTCGGCACCAAACAACACCAAGTGTCACTAAGGTAGTGTTTACTGCAAGGTTGTTTGATAATGAATTTAATTTTACAGGTGTTCATGTTATTGTGTCCATGCACTGTATACATGTAGGTATACAAAGTATGAAGAAGCAAAACAGCTAAAAAAATAAATCACACATAACACTGAATTAATACATTATACATTATTAGTATATTATTACATAAAAAAACCCACGTGTGATAAAAGGTGTTTGGAAACTAAATAAATATTTGTTAGACGTTTAAAATATGGAAAATGTTTTAGTTTGGCTCAGGGACTCAGTTTGACTTAAATTTGTTCAGTTGTACCAGTTGAAAACAATAGTACTAATAATATCCATATGACAATGCTAACATACAGACCAGTATTTCTATTTACCCAGAGTGCTACAAAGTGGAAGGAAGACTGTGTAAGAAACAGAAACATAATAATGTGTCCCGTGTGGCACACGTGGTCACATTATCACATTGTGTATGTTAGTAAAGGGTAGTGCTACTGTGTATGTGTGGCCTGTAACTGTTAGCAGCAGGATCTCTTCTTCTCTGAGGGGCTGCCGACCAGCTGGACCGTCTTCTCCTTCTCTCTGTCCTCTTGCTCTTTCAGAATTCTGAGGGATATAAAGAAAAAATAAACGAAGCGGTTCTGGCAGCTTGCATGTGCATTGCTGCTGTATCAGGTCTGTGTTAATCCTGTGGGGTCTTTAATCACACTGGGGGATGAGTTGAAACGCCATTACTTGTCATGTTGTCATATTGTCACAGGATGGAGCATCCCCAAGAGTAGAACCTCATAACCTCAATAATCTCAAGTCAAAGTGTAATGACACCTATTTTATAACAATACAGCATGGCTATCCCACACAGATATGTCAGTGATACAGATGAAATAAGGCACTGGTGCAGCTTTCTAATGTGAACAAATAAAGCATGTTTCAGCACATTTTTACTGTTTGTAATGAAGAAGGAAAAAAAAGATCTTCTGACACAGAGGAGACAAAATATGGTTTACACAATGACATTTGTACTGTGCATTGTTTTCACTTAAGCTTTCTGTTGTGTTCCCCTGGAACCAGCGGATAAGTCCTTTGTGCCTCTAACACAGAACAAATGCAACATTTGTCTCTCTACGGTTTCAGTACAGAAATAATCCACCACTTTGAAAGCTGTTCAAGCAGCAGACAATTGTGCCATATTTAGTCACAGGACCGTTATTGTCTCTTTGTTTTCCTGTTGCATAAGCTCGCACAAAAAAGCCATTCCTTTAGCTCACCTCGCTAAATGAACCATGGACTCCGCCACATTGTGTCCGGAGCATGCGCTGCACTCAAAGAAAGTCATCTGGCACTCCTGAAAAAGAGGCAAGTGATGATTGTGGCGGCTGACTGAAACAGGCTGTGTGTATGAACTCAGGGTGTCACAATATGCACTGATGATAATCTTGATTTTTACATTTTAAATATTGCTGTAATGTTGATAACACACATAAGATAACATCACATAAGTAATCCAGTGCCTCTTAAATCATCTGTTTCTTTCTGTTCCCACGTCAACATAGCAGATGGTGGAAATGCACTGGGTGCCTGTGTTACAATTACTTCAATTGCAAAAAAAAAAAAAAAAAAAAGAAGCTATAATAATCTCCTGAATATGTTTTAATTTTTTGAACAATAATGACAGGAAACTTATCAAACAAAAAGTCAATTCTGTCCCATTAGCCGCAAAAGAACAGAAAAAAAAAGAAAAAAACTTTTCTCATGTGACAATATTAGCTCACATGGTCACCATAGAAACTGCAGTACACACCAGAGATTGCAGGAATAAAAAAAGAAAAGAAATATGATTAAACAATCATTTGTGTTCTATAACCATGCTTCTTCTGTTTAGTAAAACAAATCAGATGAAAGCACCACTGTGCTGCTGCAGCCTGACTGGAAACATCGACACTGATTGGTCTGCTAAGAACCTTGAGCTCGGTGGACAGAACAGAACAAACCTTAGCTAGTCTTTCGCCCACTCTTTTTTGAACCTGTCTCTCCATCTCCTTGTCTGTTTTGTTTCCCAAAAGCATGATGGGAATGTCATCGCCTGCGCTCTCCTGCAAAAGAAGAAAATCAAAGAATATAGATTCAAAAAATTCATTGAGGCTAAAGGCCGCCTGCTTCCTGGCTCCCCAGTGGAAAACCAGCCAGCAGTGCAGAGAATCATATCAACGAATTCAGCAACTGACCTATATTTGTCCTTTATTTGCTGCACTTTAATACTGTGAAAATGATGCAGCATTTACCCTTTCTCTTCCTCTGAAAGTTGCTGCTGTGGGAATGAAAAACTGAGCAACAACTGCAGGGAAAAACATTTGCTTGGTGGTTCTGAGAAATGTATGCAGCTCAGGGCGACTGTTACCTTTACACTTGTCAGCCACTGTCTGACAGCTGTGAAGCTCTGCTCTGTTGTGATGTCATACATCACAACCACGCCGTCGGCCTTGCGAAAGAATTGTTTGGTGATGCTTCGGTACCTGCAGGAGGAGAAGGAGGAAGTAGACAAATAAAGGAAGTGTTGTGTTTTTTGCTGGCACTTCAAAAATCCCTGAAAAGTCCCTCTTGGCATGCTTTACAAACAGGAACAATGCTTTAATATGACAATGTGTTTAGGTGCATTGAGGTCAAAACACTTATTTAAACCCTAAATCTGTTACTGAATGAAGATAGAGCATTTGAACTTTTACAAAAAAATAAGAAAAACTGAATTTGTGCCACAGCTGACGGATGCGCGGTGGTGTTACGCTACATTAAAGACTCACCTTTCTTGTCCTGCTGTATCCCACATCTGCAGTGCCACCTGGCTGCTGTCCACAGTTATTGTCTTCACACTGTAATCTATACCTGCACATACAGACACGAGTATATTAGTCAGCATAACATGTTGTTATTATTTACCATTACAACAACCCAGAACAAATGACTTTAGAGGACTACAATATTAAAGTACATATTTTAAAAGAGATTTACTTGAGAAAAAGCTTTACCAGAGCTTTTACTGATGAATAAACACTGCTGTACTGCTTCCTTGGTGTCAGTGGCCTTGTAGCACTCTCTTTTATATTGCTTTTATCGCACATCAAAGTAAAACCCTACAGCAGTTGTTTGCTACAAAGGATGAAGTTATGGATTTATATTCTACACATGAAAAATAGTGAGAACAAAACGTTTCACTATGATGAAGTGTACAAGATTAAAGCGTGATGGGTTTATGTTTGAATGAATTTCTCACTTCGACCTTGAGAGATTGTGTGTCTGCTTTTTTTATTAGATTCTAGACAGGGACAATATATTTGAAGTCAATGGGTTAGCTCTTCCCTGTGAACCTGCACAAGACAGTATATCATACTGTATACACAGCAATTATTCTTATGAAACATACAATTTTATCATGAGCAAGGCCATGCCAATACTTCTCCCATTGTTATTAGTTTGTTATTCATTCTGTACAGTGCAGTAAAGAGACCCCAGCATACAATAAATACAGTACAATCTAATCACAATCTATAGAACTAATGATGAGCCACACTGCAGGCCTATGAACAGTCTTAGCCTGTCCGCTCGCTGCTGACACTGCGGCTTCGAGTGCTTCATTAGCAAACACATACAGAGACTGAGGTCAGCCACAGCGTTGGGTGTTTCCCTGTCTTTGTTAACAGGAACTGACAAGTGCGTGTTACATACCAACAGTGGCAGAGGTGCCAGGGTGGAAGCAGTCATCACAAAATCGTCGAAGGAGGGAGGTCTTTCCCACACTGGAGTTCCCCACTAGGACGATCTTGAAGAGGCGGTCAGGCGGTGAGAGGCCGCCTTCCTCCTGCAGGAACAGGGATTATGGTAGCATGGATTGAAGTAAGGTTATGAGATCTCTCTCAAAACTGCACCGCATTCCCGTAGTTTTGAGTACAAAAGACATGCTACATGACGCTTCGCGTGCTTACATTTATGCTAGTCTCCTTGCCAACGGGCTGACCCCTCGGAGATGTCGGGGTTTCCCTTTTATCCACAGTTTCCTTCGAGTTTTGCTGCTGGGCAGAGGACGCACAGGGGTAAATATCGCTCATCTCCAAGTCTATAGTCTCTTCGTTGTCTGAGGCTTCCTCTCTTTCACTGCACTCCTTGAGCGGGGCTTGGGTCTGACAGTCAGTCTGTAACAAGTGTGGGAGGTGGTCTTCCTCAATGGAGATGATCCTCTGGAGGTGCCCTCTTGTCTGCGCTGTGCAAGAGGGCTGAGACGATCTGTCCTGGAACACGGAGCCGGTAGTCATCTCCTCCTCATCCTCACTGCAGACAGAAAGTAAAGTTGTAGTCAACAGTACAGTACTGATGGAAACAACAAAGATAACATGTTCTGTGCAAAATGTAGCTTGTGTTTCAGCTGGGTCAAATACATCTGTATCACTTGGCGGCGCTTCACCTTTTAAAGGTTTTTGTGTGTTTCACAACACTGATTAAAGGCCTCTGCTTCAAAGCTGCTGTTTTCTTTGGTGTCTGCGGAAATAAAACATGGAGATTTTATTCATGCCGCGGCATGAGATCCAGGATTCAATCTCAAATTTGGGGCCAAGTGATTTAGGCTCTGGCGATGACTTTGTCTACTGTCTTTAGAAGATAAATGCAATTTCAGTAACACAGTCAAATAATTTCACCGTGATAAAGGACACATACCTGATAGCACACGTCTTTTTCATCCCGTAAATGTTTGTTCATTTCCCTGGATACGACAAAGAAATGAAAATACAGTGTGAGAACCTAAAGTCTTTTCATGATAATAAACTTTTTCAGTGTTGTGCCATTATTCTTTTGAATGCCTAGCCTTGTTTGATATGCAAAAGCATAGCAATATCCTGACTGCTAGCTCTAGATGGTTCTGAACATCATAACCCCCCCAGGAAAAAGTAATGATGACATGTCAGTTGAGTTAAGATGAAAGCGAAACAGGCTCTAGGTTGAAACAAGCTCTCAGACCAGCCAAACAGTCCTAGACCTAGGCTGCGACCCCTCCACTTTGGAAAGGTTACTGTGTGATGAGTTATTTGTGACAAACAGACCAGCTGTGGTAAATGATGTCTAACTCAAGTGGAGCAGCAACTGGCATGAAAATAGACAAATGAATAGAGCCCTTCCAACCCTAAGCCTATTTTTCAGTTGTTTCCTCGATAAGGCTACAAGAGTGAGCTTTGCTGAATGACTCAATCACAAAATAAATATCCATGTTGTGGTTATTCTTTCTAAAGTAGGGGCCATTACAGCTGTACCCTGAAATCCATACCTCAAAAGGTCCAGTTGTTTGAGGAGGCTTGCTCGCTCTCGATGCAGTCCTTCAGTCAGTCTGTATATTTCCCTGCGTTCAAGATCAATAATGCAATAATTCTTTATTACAAATACTCAGTGACAGATAACAAAGACAGAGCTGCTGTGCTTAAACATACAAACTATGATTCAGAGCAAAGAAAGGCAAGGTGAGGAGTGAACACATTGTCATTTCTTGGCTACGATCCATAAGTTAGCATTTGACACAAAACGTATCTGCATGACAGAATGTAGGAAAAAGGTTACAGCAGGTTTCAGCAGCTCATCTACCGTTATTATTGCGTCTGTCAGCATTACCATGGAAATTATCTTAATAGTTTTACAGCTTGCTGGCAGAGACATTCAAATTTGTTAAAGTCAATTTGCACAATTATTACGGGCTAATAAACTTTTCATGTCTTGCTCATTGTCATGAATTGTGTATAGAACAGTCTCTATTTGTTTGCAACGAACAAAAGTTGAGATTTCAACTCAACTCTCAAAGTTGAGAGGCCAAAACATCAGAGCTGGAGTTATACGGAAGCTGGAGTAAGTAAGAACAGCTACGACTCACATCTCCTTCTCCTCATGAAGACGTGTGGACTGCTCCTGCAGCACGCTCAGCTGCTCCTGGGCCAAAATCAGCTCTTGGCTGGTGTGCTCCAGCTCCCGTGCTAACTCGTCATTCGTCTGCTTGAGCTTCACGTTCTCCACCTTGGTCATGTGTTGTTCACTGTGAAGCTCATCGCACTGATTCTCCAACTGGAGACAGACCAAAAGAAAAAAAAAAAAGAGAGAGAGAGAGAGAGAGAGAGAGAGAGAAAACGGTCTTTGTTCATTTAGATGAAATGTGTGTAATGGTGCTTCACAGAGGGATCAGGCCCATTAATTTGAGCAGTGCCAACCTTTCATTAAATATTATTGGCTTATGTCTATTATTCAATAATACCAGTGTTATGGAAATCCTTCTTTGATCATACCCAAATAAATACAGTCTGTTGGAATAAATGGGTAAATGTAAGAAGATAAAATATCTGTGACTGGTACATTTAAATGATATTCCAAATATTATGCTCCTAGCTTCAAAAGCATGACTGTTAAATGTAGAGTGGCCTTCAAACAGCTGACTGCCTCTAAATATTTTTCATCAAACTGCTTCCAATTATAATACCAATTACAGTATTGAGCATGAACATACTGAATCCTTTCAAAGCCTCTGAACCTCTCTATGGATTGCAATCTTCACAAAACAGAAGCTTGGTAAACAGCTGACATTTTAATAAAAGGTGCTAAAGAGCTGTGGAGAGAAGAAAAGTCCTTGTTGGCTTGTCGGTCGTGACCAGAATTAATTTCATTTCACTAATTAGCCTTAAAAGCCCGAGTGCAAGTCTGTAAACGGAGGTGTGAAAGAACCTATTAACATCTAACAGCATCAGTCAACACAAGCTGCTGCTGCTGGGAAAGAAGCTCACTAGAGAAGCATCGATTAGATTGTATTTGATAAAACTGACAAATCAACAAGAAGGTTAATGCTGATATGCAAATCTGCTGTTTCATGATAGTTTGACTGTGGTAATGAGAATGTCTTTACATCTGTTATCTTTCTTGTTTAATGTGTCTCGTGTGTTGCTGCTCTGAGAGCTGAAATTCCTTGTGGGAAAACTACTGTAAAGTGAGAGAGTGTGTGTAAATGTGTGTGTGTACTGCAGTGCACTGTGGGGGAAATCCTTTTCAGACTTCGCACTCACCCTTCGCTGTTTCTGAAAGAGCTGCTCCAGCTCCTTCTCCTTACTGGACAGCTGCAGCTCCAAGTCGTGACTGCGAGAAAGAAACCGCTCATAGTCCTTCGGTGCAGGGACAAAAGAAGGAGGCACGAAGACGAAGGTGGTGAGGAAGAAGAAAATGTACGGTATTTGAGAGAATCAGCAACAAAGAGGAAAAATTAGCTGGAAGTCGCTAATAGGTTTGTACCTGCAGCACAATCCTGTCTTTTTCACTTTTTATTTGCTGCTCCATTTCCTCATAAAGGCGTTGGATCTCACTGTCATGTGTAGCTGCCTTCCTGTACAGAGAAAATTCACATTTCATGATCATATGGAACATATGCTATGTACTTTACGACATGTGTAAAACAGCTGCCGAGATCAGCACATTTTAACTCAAAGTATATTTTGAATGACCCAGTTGATGCCCTGAAAAAACTAAGACCTAAGAAAAAGTCTAAGAATGTCATTATTTATGAGCACAAAGCCCAGTGATGACTACATGGACCCTTCTTCAAATGAGGAGCAAACACTAATTAGGGAGCCACTTCGCAGCTCAGCCAAATGCTCTTTAAAATGTAATCAACTCTCAAAAACCTCGGAACCCTCTACTTTGTCTGATAATCAAATATACCTCCCGACCTTTTGAGAACGCTCTCCATCTCCTTCTTCTCCGTGTTGGCCTCTATGATCTGGGAAGTCACTCTGGCCAGGAAGTCCTCAAAATTGGATAAAAGGTGCGGTTCGTCCCTACGCAGCTGGGCCCACAAACTGCGCACCTCAGCAGGACTGATGGAACAGAGCGAAGAAGCGGGTGTGACCGAGCGCAGCATTAAACTGAATTTCTTTAATGGCATTTTCACCAGATATTCGCCTTTCTTTTTTTGGAGACAAAGAGAGAAAAACGTGTCGAAATTCTAGCTTAGCAACAACCCGCACAGTCACAAGCAGCTCAGATTATAGTGACATGATGTTCTTTGCCTTGAATATCTTTTTATTCTTACAGCAAAACCAAGAAGGTCAGGGCAGCTTAATCAAATCAGTAATGATGGAAAAATAATGATGTAATTATGTTCCCAACAGAAACAGTGAGGTGTCTGTAAACTATGATAAGGTAAGGAAAGTCAAACAATTCTCTGGGAGACTGAAGAAAATCTTATCTGGTAAACATTGACATCGCTTACTGCTCCACGAACTGATCCAAACTCAAACGTAAGCAGGTAGGCGGAAGCCAATGGGGTGTTTAAATCTGGCAGCCACCACCACTCCTGTTTACTTTTACTGAGTTGGAGTTGTTTGTTGAAGGTGAGTCTGTGCTTTTTATAAGATCCCATCATTGCATATCTCCCAATGTAACAAAAGAAATGTGTAAACAGACCTCAGCTGGAGTTGTTAATGACCAGAGAACTACCGATGCAGAGAAACTGAACATTAATGATTCAGATGTTTACATCGGCCTCAAAACTCAGTGTTACTACATTTCAGTCACAATCCTTGAACATCTAAGCAATCGCTCTCGGATACAGAGAGGCCAAACACAGATTGTTAAGAGAGCAAGCACAGGAACAGCTTTGCTCGAGAGTGGAAACTTTCAACTCTCGTTTAGTTTACACAGCTGAGTACGGTCTCAGGCTAAGTCGCTTCAAATATGGCGTAGACTTAGAGGAGAGTTTGACCAAGCGTGCAAAGATGTGAACTACACTTTACAGCGTACACGGTACTCACTCTTCAAAGACACTGTTGGCTCCGAGGCTCTCCATAAGCCTGCAAAAGTGTTCTTCCTCTTCATCCTCATCTCCTCTCGCCAGGTTCTCTTCCCATTGGGTTTCATACAGGACCTCTGACTGGGTTTTACACTGGGTTTTCCCATCCATGGTCTCCTCTACGGAAATCCTCTGGCCGAATAAAAACTCACCTAGAAAACCCAAAAGGTTAGGGGTGCAATCGATACATCAGACTACAATTACTGGTGGTACTGGTGGTAGAAATAAATCGCAGACGTACTGAAGCCGGAGGAGAACTCGTCGAGCGTGAGGTATTCATTGCCGTCGGAATCAAGGGCATCGAATACGTTCTCCAACTCCTCCGCACTGAGAGGGAGCTCGCCGTACAGCCTCTATTTAACAAGACGCAAAACACAGCTGCCATTGCCAAGAACAAAGCCTCAAGGACATTAACTATACTGTAGCAATAACAACTGCTAGTTAAGGCTTATAACAGTCATTTATTCAGTGGCTATCATGTGCAGTTGGTGCGTCTTTCCCAGATATTTTTACCAGTGAGAATTAGCCCTAATAACACAGGATGTGAGATCCCAAATGACCTCTTCCCTCATTCTTATTCTACCCAGAAAATGTTAAATGGACATGCATCATCATCTTCATCATCATTACCAACACGGTGGGTCACAGTTAAACACACTGACCCCTGGGATCTTCCCAGGAGAGGAGGAGCGGGGCGTGACAGCGGTAGAATCTTTAAAAAAAAAAACAATGGCTATGACAGTAACCGCTGGACCATTTACGCAGAAAGCCAACACAGCCACACCTCTGTAAGCAGCTTGTCTTTGTGCGTGTTTACATTGCTGCAAATGTTGACTGAGGCCACCCATACAATCCAGGGGAGAGGGAACGGGTGGCATCTGTGCAAGGTCAGCTGTTCTTGTAAAGTGTGTTATCAGGGCAGAACATATCCCTTACAGCAGCAAACAGCAGAACTGTAAAGTTGGCGTGTTGGTGGTCATGGTGTTAAACGTACTTTTAAGCTGTGAGAATCCAGTGGAAATACTGTGACTCGACAGTGCAAATAAATGTAGTATCCGTCATTTAGCTTGTTAGATAATGAACATCCTTGAGAGATGTGTGGAAGGTACATTACAAATATATCTACCAGGAATAAAAGCTGCTTTTAAGTACAGGTTGTACTCATCATCAGCATAGATGGTGAATAGAAGTGAGTAGAACCGGACCGCTGTACTGCTAATTTCCAAACCATTATCATAAAGACCGGATCAAAGCATCCTGTCTATGTATTTATGAACCTCAGAGCGAGAGCTCACAAGTGCTTCATCAAAGGATTAGCAACGGCAGGGATGAATATATGAGGGGCAAGTGAATCTGCACAATAATGCCAGTGGAGGAGTTGCATGACAAAGCTTCCGCGTGGCTCTCTGTGTCTCGCGCTCTTTTATGCCGCTCTGAATGGTGAGTGAGGTGCACGTCCTGTTCAAAATAATTCATGAATGCACAGACCGTACCTGTAGTGGATGGATGATTAAGACCTTGTTGGCTCTAAAGATAAATTAAAATGTGACCGTGACCCTGCACACTGTGGATATTTAAACGTGGTCCAAACAGCACTAATATTTCGTTGATAAAGTTTTCCCACAAGTGATGAAGTGTCTCTATTATTTATCTGTGACAGCATTTCCCTAAATGTAATCTATTCTGACACTGAATCATTGAATTTATTTTACTTTAACTACTTCCATGCAACAAAAGTCTTTAACTACTACTTTAAACGCTCATGGCAGTATAACCCTTGTACCACCAACCTTACCTGCATGTCACGTCGGGTGATGAAGCCCTTGTTCTCGATGTCACACATCTGGAAGAACTCGTGAGTCTTCTCCAGGATAGTGTTTTGTCCCACGTCCCCATTCTCACTTTTACCCGCCTCGTCTCCGCTTCCTTGCCTTTGCCATTCAGTTCGGGCCGCCGTGCCAGTCGCAGAATTGGTGGTGGCACAAGGAGCGGTAAAAGCTGCCATGGTATCTGTGAGTCTGTTGATATGAAAAGGCGTTTTTCCTGCGTCCTTCACATGAGCCAGGTACAGACAGAGGTGTGGAGGGAAGAGATCCCGGAGAAGTGGAGCTTCGGGCTGCTCTACATCAGAGGCTCTCACCAGTGTCACTGATTGTCATCTCTTAGCAACCACCTCTTTAATAAGTCGATGAAACCTAGGAGAGAGATGGGAGGAGAGTCTTCACTTTGAATAAGTACAGCCCCTTGCCCAATAAAAAGAGTTAACTTCTGTTCGATCAGATTATTTAATCTTCCTACTTTACGTTTGTTTGTTTTCCCCCTACAAGTGTCTTCTTGTCAGGCCATCACTGTAAATAAGAAATAATTTAATTTTACCATAAACCTTAAATTAACAAGTAAAATTAAGGTTAAATAAACCACTAGTAACTACATTTACAGTAAAAAAAAAACAAAAAAAACTGACAGTCACGGTCATTGTGTAAACCTGCGGGGTCACCGTGTTCTTTCTCTCTAATTTAAATATAACTGAATGTTAATCGTGGCCAACAGTACGCCTAAAACAACTGCTGCTCCTCTTTTTTACTTCAGGGACGGTGGCCCCCGCTGAGACTAATGTCATCTGACAAGAACACTAAGAACAGAAAAGAAAGTTGTGGTATGATGAGGAGGGTCTTTTCTGCCAGGAAATATTGACTGATATAAGTCACTTAGTGGTGAGTTTCATGCAGACTAGAGCTCTATGTGCAACGGTTTGGAAGACTGCCTTCCAGAGGCTGTTGTGAACTAGCTCAGTCGATTCATGAACACAGACGTCAGTCCGTTTCTGCGTGTGTCTGGTATGTGTGTGTTGACCCAGACAAATGTAGCTACGTGGGGCTGGTATAAGGCAGACAGACAGGAAATAGACATGTATGCAGGCGGGCAGAAGGACAGAGAACACAGGGTCAGAGACGAAATGCACACGGAGGCGCACATGAAAACACGCAAACATGCCCTTCTAACTCTAATACTGGTACGATCACACAGTGGCTACACAGTGGCACGCTCTTTCTGGAATAGCTGCTGTTTCTGAATGTCATGCTGAATGAAGTTCGAGTCTAAACATTGTGAAACATATTGCAAGCATGACAAACGTCACATGGAAAGTCACCAGCCCACAGTGAACAACGGACAAAGCTGAAACACGAGAAAGGAAACAAGAAAAGGAACTAAGGTGAAATGCTGTTTGGAAAGAGTGATGTAGTGTTCTTTTTTTTGTCCTCAGGCACAAGATAATAGATAATGTTGTCTAATCTTTACATACTACCTTACTGGCCAGAAGCCATAGAAAGGTTTATGGCTCCTTTGTTAAAACTTGGAAAGTGTGTTGAGACAGGTGGCCGGCGACCTACAGTAAGGAAGGGATTAGACGAGAATAATCCCATCGGACACATGATCAAACACTGAATTGTCTTGGCTTAAATCGGTTTATAGTTCAAATTTGATGATTTGTACTGAAACTATTTGTCATTTTCTCCTCAGAGCTTTTAAATGCTGGAGCTTACTGCTTTGCATACAGTTACCTTATCTCTTTTAGGGTTTGACGTGTAACAGCTGTTAGAGCTCCAGCCCTTGCTACTGGCACAGCAAAAAAAAAAAAAAAAAAAAGCATGAGACTTAAATTGTGTTTAAAACATAAACATAAAAAAATAATAGATCAGTCCATCTAAATAAATAACCACAAATGTCTACAGGGTGAGAAAGTTTCTCTTTCACATACTGTAGGTGCACGGTGCTCACAAGCTACATTTTAAGCAGGCACTGATCTCGTGGTCAGGACTACTGTGAGGTTCATTTAGTTTGTGGCTTCTGGCCCAGACCACAACAGGTTTCTGCAGAAGAAGCTTCTCACGTTTGCACCAACTTAAAAAAGGTCACCCTTGGTCGTTTCACTTGCAACATTAATCGCAAGACTTCACACAGCCACATCAACAACGTCAACTTTCTATGACACAATGTGGACCAGCACAGACGTATGAGAGGCACAAGTAAGGCTACGCCTTCTGCAGTTAAATATGAAGCTGGTGTGTGAAAATTACAAAACTGCTCAGTGAAATCGAGCTGAAATAACTCGCTGGGCCGCAGCGCAGTGACTCATTTCCAGAAAATAAGGTGCGTGCAGATGCATCCAGTTGAAATGTAAGTTGAGTTTGAGAGACGGCAAATGACAGGGCCATTAGGAAAGAAAGGCAGGGCAAGCTAGAGAGCTGTTGTGGTCCATCTCTGTTAAAATCTTTAACCAAAAAGTCAAGTTTTGTGTTGAAGCTGTCGCACAGATTTTAATAAAGGCTCATCCTCTCTCTGTCAAAGTGTTCATGGCTCTGTGGGCTGCAATAGCAGATTGTGAAAGAGGAAATATTCCAGCACAGGAGCACAACAAATCCTGCGAGGGATCAAAAGATCATTCGGATTACCCAAATATTTATGCTCAGCACATCCATCTGACAGGTATTTCTAGTATTTCAGGTAAAGTCACCAAATTAAAAGTCTCGTTTCCTGGAGAGAGGTCAGGGCCATCTCCACACGATCATTCATGACTCACCTGCGGCCTGCAGAGTAAGTTTTAGACGAACTGCAACTAACCCAGCAGATCCAGTTCCTGTCACCTGTCATCGCCACGTTAAAATGTGAAAATAATGCCAATAGTAGAGGGGAGGCAAAACAGCAGTCAGAGAAGCAGTTAGACACAACACGTGGAACAAAGATAACGCCTTCACTTCCTTCCCTGCGAACACTTTATTGTACTGTGAAACTTCCTGCTACAAATAAAGTCTCCTTGACGCTGCGTGGGCCGCAATAAATCTTTGGCATAAACTTTGACAGGACTTCCCCATAAACTCCAGTGAGGAGCTGTGCTAAAGTCTAGTCTAACGTCGACAACAAACAGCTGAATGGCAAGCTTCTCTTCGCGGTGGAGTTGGCGGGATGCTCCGTAACGAACGTTAGTCACGTACCGGTAAGTGAAAAGTGAAGTGCAGGTTGCAGGACTTCATTGACTCGGTCAGTGTCCGCCTTCACCGCCTCACTGTTTACAAGTCATCTGTGGCCGAGCTCTGACGAGGCAAAGCTCGAGGGAGGGACTTCAGAAAAGTTATCGTCGGTAACCATAGCAACGCTAACAAGGAAGTTCACACGCAGCAAGAAAAAAAACAAAAAACACGCCACGCTCCTCCAACCACCCTTTCTTTTCTTTTCTTTTCTTTTCTTTTCATTCTTTTCTTACTCTTTTTTCTTTCTTCTCATCAGTGTAAGAATGAACTACTTCTACTGCTGCTACTTCTACTAAATAATAATAAATGGCTTAAAACTCTAAATGAATGCGTTAGAAAGAAACTAAGTGTAACATTGTTTCATTCTTTGTGTGATTGTTGAGTAAAGCTGATGCTATGCCTTCCCTGATATTTATCTTTCTCAGTAACATAAGAGGAAATAACAACGCAAGTGATAGCATAGCCTGTAGTATGATGATGTTTCAGTATTAGACCGCAGAATGTTGTGCTCATTGTAAGAGGAGGATCCACATGATAAGACTGTATTACTGTCCTATGCTGCGTACTGTTAGGCATGCAGACATTATGTAGGAATGTATACAAATACAGCAACTGAGCAGGATAAGCGGGAGACTTAAAGTCACTGTGCAACAGCACTGGTAGAAAAAAAAATATTTATATTGATATATTTATTTTAAATATTTAGGCATGTCATAGCAGGAAAACCACAGGATGAGCTAATGACGTTAATGGGCTCCACTCCAGCCATGGCAGTGAACTTAGCTTGTACAATACCAAACTGACAAACTGCAATAAAATGCAGCCATTACAAAATGAATGAGATATGCCTGTTGAACTTTATTAAACTGCTCTCCTGGTGTTTGGAGTTAGTCAAAATATCTGAAATAATCAGAATAAACATAATTATTCTTTAAATTGACCACATTATTCATGCTGGATCCTCTTCATAGCAATGCACTCGCAAGCACTGAACTTCTTTTTTTTTAATGACTTTAAAATCAGTCAAACTATTTACGCTGTGTCACTCTGGCCAGCAGGGGGAGCTGCAGCCCCTCAATAGACGTGGATATGAAACACCAGCAAACACTGCACTGGTAGAGGTGATACCATACCAGGATGCAAACAGTTTGTGTTTTAATGGAACAGATTTATTTAGCAAGTCACTGTTTAGACTTCAACAAGACGGTGTTTCAAGAAATGTTCCATTCATAATTCTTTTTCATTGTTAGTAATTCACTCAACAACAAAACCTGATCTATTTGTTACATAATTTATATGAATTGATTGGAAAGATCAAACTCATTTCTATTAATTAGTTCTTGAAAGTGTCTGAACAATAACAAAGATATTTGGAATATTTCCAAAGGGTAAGATTCTTGAATTTACTTTCAATACTTTTTGACCGTTTGTAATTTAGTTCAATTCACCAAAGTCTTGAGATGCACTGCATATTACATTTTTTCAATTTCCATTAGAAGACTAAAACCAACTTTAAATTGATCCGATAGTAACAACTATTGTTTGTGTGTCCAAAGCCTGATAAACCTGATAAATCTCTGTGCCATAGAGCTAGAATAAAACACACTAGGGTCACACCATTTTACTGATTGACTTGTTTAATCATTACACACAACAAACACGCAACACAAACATTTCATGCTCACTTTGCTTTCAGTTATTATTTTACAGGGTAGTAACAGTAATGTATCATGTGACGTTCAATAATAATTGTTGTGAAGAGCTTTGGAGGTGTGCAGCATGGTGATGAAATGATCACCAGGTAAAACTCTTACCTTTACAAGTCTACTGATGTGTGTAAGATTTGGAAGGATCTAATGGCAGAATGTGTCGGGAACGGAACATAATATCCATGACATGTTTTCATAATTGTATAATCACCTGTAAAAATAATAACTGTCGTGTTGTCCTTTCTTCACCACAAGCTCAAAGAGGGAGTGGTTCCTGGTCACATTGCACTGCCATGTTTTGACCAACCAAACATTGGCTATTGACGGAGCCTTTCGTGTTTTTCATTGATTCCATGGCAACAGTAGTTTCTCTTACACACTTGTAGGGGAGGGTGACTCAAGCTGTGTTTAGTTGGTTGCAACTTCACTGCTAGATGCCACTAAATCCGACACACTGGACATGAAGGTCAAGTTATGGCAAACACTTTCTGAATGTGAAATTTGTATTGCAATCAGATTTGTCTTGTTTGATATTTTCCAGATATAGAAGTTGGCTCCAGCACAGAGGGCGCACATTTTTGAGCGAGCAGATTTGATAATGAAACATACACAGCAGGCTTAACAACAAAGGTTGTCAAGTCTGATGTGCTGGCTGGGGTCTTTCTGGTGTGGAGTGAGGTTGGAGGCAGAGCAATTTGCAAACAAAAGGAGCTGGTTGTGAATCTCAAAATTAAAACTAAAAGTTCTATCTGTTCTCTCTTACTGGCTGGTCCTACCAAATAGCTACAAACCATCTCTTAAAGGCACTGCAAACACTTTTCATTCATTCACGTTATTCATTTGAGAAGGAAAAAACTTAAGAGATGATGATCAAAAATCAAAGACAATCTCACAGAGAACTAAGTTTTCATGTTTAAATTCTGTGTCATCCAGAATCATTTTGCAGATTTATATCCCATACTAAAATAAAAGTACTTGTGGACCTTTTACACAATGGAGGTAAAGCACAGGTGTAAATAATAAAGTGGCTGTCTGAATTCCAATGAGCTGCTTCAGTTTCAGGGTCCTGGTATTGTGCAGGCTGGCTCACTGTCACATTGCCATGACTCACTAGGACACATCAATAGAACAAAGCCATTGATACTGTTGTCAGTAACACCTGTGGTTTTCCTGCTACGTCTACATATCTGCTGTGGAAAAAAGAGTTATTGTACAGATACAATAGCTGTACTTATTATTTGTTATATTATACACATGATCATGTTGTATTAATTCCCTTACTGATGTATGTATCAGTGTGAGAACAGCAGAAATTTTTCAGAAAATCAGAATACCACTCAAAGTTGCCAAATAAATGTAGAAGTAAATGGAAATGTGGTGAGACGCCATCAAATTGGTCATAGTACAGCACAACTACTGAGCAGTTGTAGCAATGGTTCGTTACTTTTTTAAAAAATAAGTTAACATGACAGTTTCTGAAAATTGTGGCCTCATAGAATCATTCCGTTCCAGTCCGTTTAAAGTTACATGTCTATTGTGATTTATTTTGCAGATATGTGTGGTGGCCACAGTTTTCCACATCAGTGATAGCTCTGGAATGCTGATGCATTAAAAAGTGGCCCGTCTTCCATTTTAATTTTGTGCTGTAGACGATCGATTAGAGAAGTGATATCTATTTACAATGGCTGGAACAAAGTTAACAGCCTTTGCTTCAGACAGTGTTCGTGATGTTAGTGCTTTGAGGAAAAGGTGCCACTGAGTGGTGTTGTCATTATGGAAAGTTTGGTCGACAGAAAACTTGCAAAAAACGATTAAAACATCGTAAGAATAAGGAAGAAGAAACGTTGTCTAACATTTATCAAGCACGACCCATGCTAGTGTTCTGTATACTTTCTTTGCATGCTCCCCATAACTAAAAAAAAAAAAAAACCTCCATTGACTAGGTACGGTTCATTTCACAATCAATAACTAAAATGTAACATCAGCATAAATAACTGTAAGATTGTAATTCTTCTTCTAATACTGTAAAACAACCAACACATGTTTATAATCTGGGGACCTTTAAATTTCATGCAGTCATGTCCATGTCATTCCAATGACCCTCAGATGAGGGCAGTATAGGACCTGTTATGATTAATTGAAATGAAATGAATAGCATTTCAGCACCAGTTTTTCCCACCGTAAACTAGGAAATCTGTGTTAAATCTGCTGCTTTTTCATTTAATATTATACTTATTGACCTTCCAACATACTCTAGCAGGTTTTATACCGTCACATCTGGATAGATACAGTCTAATAAATGGCACAGATGAACTTGGATCCAGCCTTATAACAAGTGGGTCAAATCTACAGGGGAAACTTCACATAATGTACCATAAAATGTGTCTGCTCCATTGCACAGCAGCCAAGCAGGTGTAAAAACTTGCCCGGGCCATGTCTGTTGCAGATTCCCTCTCCACAGATTGGAGCTGCATGGATGTTCCACATGTGTGGTGGCGACGAGAACCCTTGAGCCTTGACTGTCTCCACTTCAAGTTGTTTTTCGAAAGGCTGATTTGCAGCAAACAGATGCATGCCAAGCAATGCTCAAGTTGAGATTTCAGGGCCAGATGTGTTTACACTTTGAGACACTGAGTAATGATCTTTGGAACAGCATCCATTTCTTGCATGAGTAAAAACAGACAACAAGCAAGTTGTGGTTGTGATAAATCTTTATTTGATCTCACTGGTTTTAAGTTCTGTATCCAGCGATTGTGATATTTACACCCACAGTCCACGGTATATATTTGCATTACACATCCACACGGTATAGAAAAGTACAGAACCCTATCGATTGTTCCCTCAAGGAGAGTCAGTTCTTCCACCTCATCATCCATGAAGCCCACATGGGTATAGGAAACTGCAAACTTAAGTTGAGCAGATATCCACTACTACAGGGCCTCTGGGAGACATTTCAGCCAGTGGAGACAAGAACCAGAGCAGAGTGGCAAGAAAGAGAGGAAAGGGAGAGACATTGTAAGGGTATGCAAGCCAGTGTCACCACACTGCTCCGGTTTAAGACCTTGGAAGGACTGACATCACACTTGGAGAGGTTCGTTCCACTCTGCATCTCAGAGCATGGGAGGGTGTGTGGTTGGGGGCTTGGAGTCATCTGTGGCACTGCTTTAGTGGTCTTTCAGTGCCTCTAGGATCACGCCATGTGGCTATGATCAGAGATATGCTGGTGGCTGGAGATGTGGCTACGCATATGGACAGTTCTTGCATTCAAAGTCACGGCCTTTGCTCTATCATTGTTTATCTTTGTGGCTACGGGTTTGGGGTTTGGTTGTCTATACGTGATCTTTTGCGCTTTTAGTCTCGGGTCGGGCGCCAGATAAAACTGAAGAACTCATTCACGTTTTTATGCAGCAGCAGAAAGACCGTAAAACTTTATGCAGAGTACTTGATCTTTTGTCTTTGTGCCTCTAGAGTCTGGGTAAACAATTGAAAACTTTCATGTAGGTCAGACCTACTTTGAAGGGTTGTTGTCACCCACAAGTGACCTCCAAATTTAGACCATTTCTGACAGCTGTGATACAGTGTGTCTGCTGCTATTTTCACCGAGAGGTTCCCAACTGGCACTAAGGCTTCATTTACTTCACTGCCCCTTTTCCTAAGGTTAACTAGCTATTGTTCTGTCACAGCCTCAAGTTGACTTAAGCCTCAATGCCATTTTTTTTCTGCATATAACCTTACATTTGCACATGAATCCCAAATGTTTATAAGGTACAGTTTAACAAAACTGACTTGATGATTGAACCTTTTCCTTTAATCTTTAAATATCTTTAAAGTGGAGCCTCCACTAGGGCATCACTTTCTCACTAAAACCTCTAGGTGGCACTCTGAAATAGTTTAATGCTGGTTTAAGGTTGGGAAAGAATCAAGCTCAGCACCTGTGAACCTAATTTGCAGCCAAAACGTTCACACTAATGAGCTCTGGATATGTAGATATGAGACTATGTCATGGCTAATTTATCAGTGCTAAGTAGTAAAAAATGATTTTATGAATGGATTATCTAAATTCTTCCATTATTATTATCTGCGCATTTCTGCATGAGAAGGAAAAAATTCCAGTGCGCTGTTCTTTCATGACGCCCTGTGTGACGTGATTATTTTTAGAAAGAAATGCAATTGCTTCCTACATTGGTTTCCTGGAAGAGTAAACATAAAGTGGAAAATGTTGATTTGTTTTGAAGATGTTGTCTGGGAGCTATGGTTAATTTGCTGTTACATTAAAATACCGCAAGTGGCATACTTCTGTCACAAACAACTCCATCCTCCACGTTCTCCCTCTCACTTCTGCTATTTGTGAGTATTTTTACATCACTGCGATGAAAGATCTGACCAATCTGACTTATTTTCCAAGGATGTGGTGATGGTTGGTGTGCACTCATGTGGCAACCTGGCCTCTGACTACTGCCAAGTTGGAAGCATGGGGTAGTGTGCATGCAAAGCAAGCAAGCTGCTACTATCGCTTCTTATCACACAAAGTCTTATTGTGCAAGACAAGCTATTACACGCTCCATTTACAGAAAGGCTGCTGATACAGAGGGCCAGAATATTTAGCCTGATGTGTGACATAATGGAAAGCTTCCAAATCTGCCATTCTTGTGTCACACATCCATCCTACTCAGCCTCTGTGGATTCCATTATCATGAACATTTTACCGCCAGTTGATTAGAGAAGCTGTCATGGTCACCAGCGTTCAATATCTAAGCTCAGCCTTAGTGTACATTTGTGTCAGGTATTTCCATTTCCCTTTGAAATGGAATTCATCCCATTAGACATGATTGCGTGTAAGTGCCGCTTGCCTTAGGCAAGTCCCCAAGGGAATATTGGAGCATGTGTTTCCCATTGTTTCATGGGCTCCTTCGTGTGTTCGCACTGACCACACTGACTTTCCCATTATCTCACTGCACTACTCTCAACAGAGTCTCTTATCATCTTTGCAGTTTGCCTTCAGATTACATCACCTAAAAGAGTTACACCAGTGGAGCAAAGAAGCAAATAGGTGATAAATTAACTGTATAATTGGAGCGGTATGCTTACATAACCTCTAGTTTGACATTTGTGAAAATACACTTTTGCAATTTGCTTTGTTGCAGCGAGTCATATCTACATAGCATAGAGACTGGAGCCCGAGCGCAACAACAAGATATGCCAGTGAACAGATTAAATAAACAAGATTACGATAACATTTTAAAGGGTATCATTTAAAAATACATTTTTTTGACATACAGGCTCACTGTCCAGCCATTCTGGTCCTCATGTCAAGCTAAGCTAACCACCTGCTAGCACTGGCTAACATTCAGTATTACAGTATGGACAGTATAAAGAATGCAGGTCGTACTCGTGACGTCACCCGTAGTTTTCTGGAGAGTTGCTTCATCTAGCTGTGGGAAGATAGCGATTTTATAAAATATTTGAAGAATTCCTTTAATCTTATTGTCTTTTCACTTTGCATTTCTTAGCTGAACATCCATCAGCTACGAAAATCGGACTCCAGCCTCTCTGAAGGAGCAAACTGGCTTTTAGCCCCATGATGAAATAGTTTTTATTTTAAGAAAAGGAACACAAGGCATGCATGATCATTTCACCAGTCTTTTACCAAGGAAACCTGTGTCTTAGCTGCTTTATTTTCAGCCACTTCCATGACCTGTGCAAGTGAAAACATTAACTTTTATCTTTTTACTTGGCTCAGGCTTTCACAAGTCCCTTTTTACAACCCTCAGGAGTCAAATTCTGCACTCAAAGAAAGAAAAAGACCAATTTTCTGGCCTACACAGTTTCAAGATAAATGCTGCTCGCAGAAATGAACTGCAGGTCTTATTTAAATCATGCCATAGCCAGCTTTAGGATAAATTGTTTGAAAATGTTCAGGTGGAACAAACAAGTTTTTTTCGTCTTTGCTTTAAGCCAAGAAGAGACCAGAATGAAACTGCATCTCCATTCGCTGCAATGTAAAAACCCTTACTGAGCAATGATTTTTTTATTGTTTGATGTACAGTACTGCCTTTAATATGCTTTCTGGTGTGTCACAATACATTTGTCCATATAGTATAAATGTCATAAACAAATGCAAAAAACTTGGTGGTACTGTTTGTTAACTTTATTTAACCTCACAAAATCAATTATGCAGTCTTCTGTTACAAATCACGTATATCCAGTATGTTTCCAACCACCTTCCCCTCATCTCTGTTCCATTTCCCAGTTGTGAATGGAACGATGATGGTTTGGGACCAAAGACTAAGATGACATCAGGGGTTTTCCTTTGTAAAGTGGAAATCTGACAGGCCCCCCATAGTTGCCTTTAGTTCTGGTGACCGATAAAATATAACAGGCTGTAGGTGAATAAGTGAAATGAAACATGCTCGGGGAGAGCTGGCAATGCACACATAACTTAATCTAAATACAATGTTGTAATAAAACAATTAAACACCTTTTTAAAAGTATAATGACCCTTGGATTTATATGCATCCGGCAATAAAACAGAATCTTGAGTCTTGCACTATTTTAACAACCACTTTTTATCAACCTAACCTCAATAGCAGGCCTCCCCAGTGTCACCTAAACATTTCAAACCAGCCTATATCAGTCTCATACAGAGCAACGTGGTACATGTGTAAAAATAAATTTCCAACTCCATCATGTTTTTTATGAGCCTGACCATAAATACATGATGGATTTATGAAACCGATCCTCTTCTGTGACTTTGTTCATACACTCTTTAATGCCTGAGTCTCATTCCTCTTTTGTCTGTTTCAAGTTGGGCCCTTTCAAGTTTTCATATCTCTTTCTTCAATATAATATATATTATCTTGCGTTCTATCAACCACAAGTAGCCAAAGAATTCGAGAGGGTCTTGAGGAGGACCAGATCAAGATCGCATCGGTGCAAAATATAGGACGTGTTAAGAGGAAACACTTGAAGAGGTGAATAAGACGAAGTTAAAGTGCATGTCAATATAGCATGCAGAGTACACCTCAGACTGCGCCGCACATCTTGAACTGGTTGCGAAGTTCCCCTATAGTCAGCAGTGTGTCAGATGTATCTATGTGCAGAAGCACATGCTATTTGGTCAACAAAAAACCCAGAATGTGACAGGCCTCCCTTTAAAATAGGGTGTTTGTGAGTACAGTGTTAAAAATGTGTCATTTTTTTCTATGTCAATGGAAGAAAAAAATGAAAGTGACGCGCGGCTCAGAAGTTCTGCGTATGTGTGTTCTTGAATGAATTGCTTGGCAACTTTAAGCCAAAGTAAATAGTTTATAAGCTGCTAAAGCGCTGGGAGTGAAAGAGCAAACTGAGCGAGCAGGCCTCACCTCACTGCTGCTGTAAGTGCATAAACGCATTTGCAGAATTGTTATGAGTAAAATTACAAGACATAAGAGGGTAGCTGCACTGGACATATTAAGACTGTGATTGTAATAATCTGTAAAATATTAATTTAAATTAGCAACCATTTGATGCCTTTTGGTTTTTTGATGAAAATATGACTACTTGAATGCGAAAGAGTTTGCAGTTTGAGTTTGTAATGATGAACCCACAGAGAATTAGCATAGCTGATTGTTTTGTTTTCGTCTAGCCCTTGCCCTAAGTGCTTTAACGTCATTTTTGGCCACAACGGGCAGCTGTTTCTAGTAAAAAAAAAAAAAAAAAACAAGAACCCACCCCATTACCAAACAGCAGGCAAAGTGAGCAATTAGCTGGTAAAGAAAGTGGAACATTTAGCCACCCATTTCATCATGAAGTACTGGAGATCAAAACAGCTAAAACAGAGTGAATAATGATAGGTCACCAGACACACAACGCCAAATGAATGCTAATGTTCTCCATATCTGCGGAATGGGCATATAGGCCACTGTTAGCTATCACGTTAGCCATAGCAACTAACTCAATGTAAAACTGTAAATTAAGGTGAAGGATTAAACTAAATTGAATTAAACAGTAGTTGTAGCAGCCGTTTTCACAGTACACAAAACATATAAATGAGATATACTGTGTCTGTATTTTGTGTTTCAATTCAGCTGTAAAATCGCAAGGAAACAGCGCAAGGCTTTGTGTTTTATGAGAAAGAAGAAAGGGGTTTTCCTCTTGGGTTTTTGTTTGTCATACAGCTTAACTTTATTGTGTATAAATGATACCTTTATCAATCTTGCTTCTTTTTGGAATACTTCCTCTTGTTGCCGAGCCAACCGTGCTTTCCAAACGCTAAGATGAGAAAGCCAGTTTGTCCACTTATTCCAAGTTTTTTCACTGCTTTATATTTCTTACCAGACGCTTTTCAGCCATTCTTTTTAGCTGAAATGATTTGGGGTGATTAATGAAGTATTGGATAAAGAGTTCATGATAGTGCTGCAAAAAAAAAAAAAAAAAAAAAAAGTGGCTTGTTGAGGAGAGACGTTGATCATTTAATATATTGATACCCACATTTCATAGCCCTTGTATGTTTAGGAATGTATTTTGTTGTCATGGAAATGCATGTTTTTCTACTTTTGAGAATCCACATTACACAATACCCACTTTGTACAAAATACTAAAGAAACCTCTATTTCTCTTGGTTTAAATTTAATGTCAGATCATATTAAACGTTTCTGGAAGTGAATTTCATCTCATCTAGTTAGAGTTTTTTGGTAATAGCTGTGGGAAAACGTCACATTTACTCTCTCTTGTGAGAAATGCCATAATGTAACTGGTTTCAAAGCTCTCTCAATAAGTTTAATATCACCCTGAAGCTCCGCAGAATAAGAGTGTGGTGAGAACTGTATCCTCCTCAAGGGATCAGGAGGCTTCAGTTTAGAGCTACAGCTTCTTTTCCACAGCCAGGCTCCTACTGATACTTTCCATCCTGGCCCTCCATCAGCACTCTTGCCAAAATGCAATCTTTTTCACATAGTCTGCACTCTGGAGAACACAGCACGCATAGCTTAGCAGCCTCAGAGACTTTGAGCTGTCTGCAGGGAGGTAAAAGTGACTTCTAAAGGTGGGATGGTGGTTTTAGGGTGAGTTATTGAGTACATAGGTCGGGTATTGTGGTTTCACCTGATCTGAAGTTCAGGCTCAATGCCACCATTACATCTTTTATGATTTTTTTTTTTATTATCTCTAACATGGAGTCAGAAGGAATGTTTCTTCAGACGCTGTCAGATAGGACATGCAGTGAGAGAGAGACAGAGAAATAGACAGACAGGGAGACACCTCCCTCTGACCTCCCACTGATAATCACAGTGATGAATGGGCACTGCTTTCTCACTGGGTGGCACGTCTTGTAAATGTCTGCTCTGACCAGAAGGCAAATACCACAGAAGTACCAGCCACGTGTTTGGCCAGGCTCTCTGAAGGCCGTGGCATCAGTCAGACTGAAGGGCAGGCCAGTAAAGGTTTCATAACCTCACTCAAGGTTGAGCGCAGCAGCTGATGTACAGCAGGTTGTTATTTTAACCAGCCTCTGGAAGGGTTGAATACTTGGATTTCTGAGCGCAAGAGGACTTTCATTGGTCTGTCAGACATGAATTAGCACAAGAATCACACTAGAATTGAGTAAATGTTGATTTAAACCTGATGTAATGTTTTCTTCCAAATTTTAATTCATTGATATGAGCCTAACTAGAGCTGAATTTCATTGACGTTATCCATAATATGTCCCATTCCTGCACTAGATTTGATAGATTTCCCAACTCGCATATCTATCATATATCACAGCATTCTCTGAAGTCGGTCTATTTTTCCAGAGAGCTCTTTTACACCAGAAACATTCTGTTATCCGTGCGAGCCGTGATTTAAGACGGTGTTCTTTGGTCCAACTGAGAATCTAAAAGATAATTTAAAACAATTGGATATATTAACTTTTGGCTTAGGATCATAACTGTAAATGTCAACCAGTGAGCCGTAACTCAAAGAAGTTTTCTGGATGAGCTTAGCAGTAGTGGTATGTACAGTATTTTATAGATGAGAGAGCATTGCTATGAATCCTGGTTAATGTTTATTCTTTTTTCTGTTGCTATCGGAAGAGGTCCTGTTCTTGTCCTGTTAAATATTTAGTGAGTCAGTCTCCTGCCAACTCCACATAATGTTACCACGTAATGTTAAGGAGGCTTTTATGGATGGCAGATGGTGGCAAACATTTACCCATCTGATTTAAGTGGGCCACTGATTTTGCTTGGATATGTTTCATAATCTTTATTTATTATTTTAAATAAAGCGATCTTCACTCTTTGGCAAATTATGTGATCAGTTACTCATATTAGCCTACTAATTATTAAGTAATTAGGTGTATGTTACTTATTTAACATTAGTTATCAATAATTCCAAGACAATGTGTATAACTGTTGACCTGACAAACCACACGTACAATAATATTACAATTCTCAAAGGTACATCTTGCTAGGTAGGCTTGTTATTAACATGTTTCTTAGCGTAGCTCCAGTGTGTAGGCAGGTTAGTGCCATAGCTTTAGTTTGTCTGTTCTGTTTTTTTATAGAAACATGGCAGAGCAGAATAGTAGACACCATTTAAGGACCCACTGTGTCTGTAAATATAAAAAGCTCATTCTAAAGTAATAAAAGCATAGGGATAGTTATTTTCAGGTGATTATACAATAATGAGGGCAGTGCAGTGCAGTGCAGTGGCGCTGTGGTTAGCACTGCCACCTCTCAGATGGGGCCTTTCTGTGAGGAGTTTTCATGTTCTCCCTGTGTCTGCGTGGGTTCTCTTCCAGAGCCACGGTGACTCTGAAATGACTCAGGAATGCAAGCTTACCGAGAGCTACAGTTAGCAAGCTAACTGAGAAGACAATGTCATTTAGCCAATATATATCGCTAGAGCCACATATCTCATCTTTAGAGAAACTTCTCGCCTTCCCGTAATATCTTTTCCATCCTTATCCTTTGCAGCTGGCCAGCTATAGGTTGACATAATGTCAGGAATCCTTCAGGGAGTTGTTGAAAAGTTGCTCTTGGCTACGGTATTTGGCGGGACAAAATATTCGGAGAATAAAAATGTCTACATTCATGCCATTAAGGAGCCTTATCCAAGTACTGCTGCAGTGAGGGATTTGGTGCTCCATGAGTGACTTGTTTATTTCAGTTTAAGCAATTTTCAAAACATAACACTTACACGGTTTGACCTTTCAGCCTCGGGGGGTCTGGACTGTCTCAGAGTATTATGTTCAAAAAGGAGTATATTGTTAACAATATACTTCTTGGTCAACATTATACAGTAAATTCGAAGCTGTTTGATGTGTTTTACATCAGTGTGAATTGAAATGGGAGCTGTCACAACTCTCTATCTCAAAACCAAGCCACTTAGCTGCAATTCTAGTCTGCCTTGAAATAAATCTAACTATAGAGCCTTTCCCTAGCCCACATCCTGGAGCAGTTGCAGATGTTCCTATGAATAGACTGCGTGTGAAGTACTCTGGTACTTGTTATGGATTATTTGAATAGATGACCATGTAGACGTCTGCATAGATTTACAGAGCTGCAAGTTTCTGCTCGCTTCTTGCAATTCGCTCATGGGAATGTCGATTTCGAACGGTGTTGTGTGAGTCTGAGTCATGAGCGTGAGCTCATTTGCTCTACAGGGAAATGCTGGACAATCGCTGAGCTTTTCCCAAAACAATAACAAAGCACCAATGACCGTGATGTAATACCAAGAAACTTTTCAAATTATGAGCCTTTCAGACTTTATCAATAACAAAAAATCTTAGAGGTCCTTTTTCCTACAGCCTTCATGAACTTCACAAACACAAACTCAAAACTGAAGTTAAAAGCAACAATTCTTATGTGTCTTTTGTGACAGAGCTGCGAAAAAAGGCTCCATGATGTCACCCATAGGTCTCTATGGGAGAGCTGTTGCGAAGCTCACTGTGTCGTGGCTCTGACCGTCGCTATCTTAGCAGTCTTGCCTCCGCCGCCTCCTGTCTAACCCCAAAATGTGCAAAGACGTGGGTCATGCGTGACGCTGAAGGCAGTCTGGATGAAGCCTGATTGCTCACCTGTAATGGTACCCACCCTTCAATCCAAGCAGCCACGCGCCTATGTATGCATAACACAATAAGCCATAACATAATTTGAACGGATGAGTTTTGCCATGAATGGGGAAATAATGCAGATACTGAAAACCATATGCCAGATATAGTTTACCAGACCAAAACTGTTTGTTGTCCTGCTTGTGTTGAAAAATATATTACATACGTAGTGACAGGAACAAGAGAATCGATAAGGTTTTGTGTGTGGATCCAAAATGCAGAGAATGATGGTGAATACAGTTTGAAGGAGTTCATTACAAGAATTAACACAAAAGGCAGGTGGTGGTGGCTGCAGGCTGGCTGCTGTCGCAGGCTAAGTAGGACAAACAGATTAGAGGAGTCACTGGCTGAACAAAGCATGGTACACAGAATGACTGACACTTTATAACTGGGCACAGGAGCGATGTCTTGACCGGATTTTCATAACAGGAGTGATTGCTGGGTGAAACATTTTCAGGTGTGCGTTGCTGCTGAAGATGGCACAGCAGCACAGGCCAGCCACGTTGTCTGTCAGACACACCCAGACTGCCAGAGAGCAAAACAGAAAAAGGAGGGGAAAGCCCAGAGAAAAGTGTGGGGGCGAATATGCTGAAGCCACACCCACTCGTGGGAGCAGGCAGGCAGCAATTTTGGCGCGACTGAAATGGATGAGTTCAGAATGAAATGATATGAGTTACTCTGAAACACTCTGAGCGAGATGAATTCATCTCCATTTCTCTGCTAGAGGATGCTCAGGGTGGCCTCAGCGTGTCATCGAGCCACCCTTTAGGACCACCCAAAAAATCCTGAACTGAAAACAGGTGAAAAACTGTTTTAACCTCTAACTCCACATTACAGTTATATATATCATTCAAAGTCTTTTCACATGTTTTCAGCAACTATTTTCCAAAATATTTAATATATTTTGATTGTATTTCTCGGAATTGCCTTTACACAGACTCTAAGATGGCATTGTGATGTAGCTTTAGTTTACAGTAAGCCCATTTTTTTCTGTCAGTGTAACAGTGTACATAAAAAGAACATCAAATCAGGAAAACAAAGGTTGTCAGGTTGTTGTGTAACTGAACAGACATCACCTGTAGCTAATTTGATGTTGAGGATTTTCCACACTAAAAGTTCACCCTCTGAAAGCTGCTACATTCCTTCACTCATACTTTCAAACTGGTCCAAAATATCACATGACATATTCTAAACATAGCGTACATCTGATCTTGAAATAAAACAGTGGAAATGAATTTAATAAATGTCTGCGGGGGAGAAATATGTGCAGCTAGGCCGAACACATATACATGACACGACACCTTTCCAAGTAATCACCTAAAATGAAGTCATTTTTAATCCATGATGGATGACATGTTCTTGACTTCACTTTCTGCTCCTTAAGGTTTGTTAATGGCAGAGTTGTGCTGGCCCCTCTTGGCATATTAATCATTTTTGAGTGTTGCTAGTACAGGGAGCACTTTGGAACTGGCTTTAAACAAGCTCTAGTTCTGGCAGGAAGAAGTGCTAACGCTGTGGGGGAAATAAACTGCAAGGAATGATAATCTGATGGCGGTGAAGGAGTGCTTTGGCTTCAATTAGCAGAAAAATCTTCCATTTCACTGGAATTTGGCAGAGTCAAAGAAAAATCTGCGAAGAAAACAAATAAATAAAATCTAAGAATCCGCCATGATTCTCCCCCTTCAAGTCCAGATCTGTAGGCGTCTCTCTAGTTTAATGTTAAATCTGTGAACTTATTTGTTGTCCTGTGTCATTAGCCCGCTTTGCTCTGGACTATTTCATTTTATTACACAACGTGATTATCGTTGTCTAGCTCATTTCTGTCACGTTCTGTTCCTTTCAACAGCCATCACAAGGTTCCATAAACAACTACAGACAATGGGAAAATAAACATTGTGCGTCTGGATATTGAGATATGAAAGATATTTTTCTCATTCCTCTTTCCCAAAAGCTTTTAGCATGTCGACATCCGCATATTTTCCAGAATACAGCAGTTTATTATGCTCAATCATCCTACCCTTGAGGTATGACCAATCAAATACTAATAAAAATAATAGTTTTGAACAGCTGAAATGAAATCTCCTTAAAGGATGAGATTCGTTCAAGTGTTTCTTCATTCGAGAGCCAATTTGTCATGACATGCCATGTCATCATCTGCCTAAATTTATTTCATGATACTAACCTCCCAACACTTAACAAATAAGCCAACATGGAATTGATTAGTGCTTCACCTTTTGCAGGAATTTCATCACATTTGAAAAGAAACAGTGACTAAAGGGGGCTAAATAAGTATTTTTAGGAATAACTCCAGTATAAGCTCTCAGTGACGCAGGCGTATATATTCTTTGTGAAGGAAGTGGGGGCATTTTTACATTAAGCATACTGTATACAGATGGTCTAATCGTATCTATCTTTTAACCCCTCTAACAAATTCCTCCGTCAATCACTTCATGACCTCTGCTTCAGCGTCAAATACTGGCATGCCGGACATGATGGCATCTGTCTTAAGCCGAGGATTACCTCACCCTCCTCACCTCAATCACACACCAAACATGCTGATTCAATCAATAAATTAAGAAGGCATTTTGAAAACAAATGCTCTTTTGTGGCTGAGAAATGAGAGCACAGCAGGTCATTTTGGTTTCGTTCCATCGCGCCATATGTTTTCAGTTTTTATTGTTTTGGTTTTGAAAAGCAAAGACTGCTGTCAGAAAAAAAAAAGATAAGAGCCATCAAGCTGAGAAAGAAACCATGAATCAAACCTCCTCTTTTCCAGCGTATGATGAAGTATTGTATGAATCTGTGCGCCACATGGTCGATAAATTCTCCTGGACCTGTACCTGGATGAAAAGGCTGGGCTGGACTCTGCATGCGATCCCCGCTTCTTTCAAGATGGAAAGACTGGATGAGACTGTAGAATAAGATTTGTTACGCTAATTCTTACATTCTTTGACGCTTGCATAATTGTTTGATAGGCAGATCTTCTTTTGTTCTGCAGCACACAAATTAGTGTTTGGTGATTTGTTCCGCGCTCGCTGTTGTTTCGCAGGCCTTAGATGTCCTCTGGATAGCTTTTTGCTAAGATGCCATGAATTGTGCAAACGTGACACGGTTCTCAAAGAACAATATCTTACACTACGACATGTGAGCTAATTATCCCCGTGAGGAGGCTGCACTGTAAGGCCAGTATTCACTTTGCAAAGTACAAATCTCTACTGTTGTGGTCCGTTTACTGCCTATGCAAGTCCTGAAGCAGTGCCAAATTAAAAACATCCATCATTATGGATATCACGGTAAGGGGGAGCTGGGGTCTGTAGACTCTTATGCAAAGTGTCCAGGGTGTACCCTGCTTCTTGCCCAATGCCAAGCTGGGATAGGCTCCAGCCTCCAGTGACCTTGATAAGGAAGAGCAGTTACATAAAATGGATGGTTCGGATGTTGAGTTTTGTGAAGTTTATGAGGATTGAAAGTCAGTTTGAACACGTCGCTTGTATTTTCATAGCAGAGATACTTACAAGCTCAACAGAACAGAATTGATATAGATTTTTTCCATGTCAGCCATCCTTACAGACACATAATTAAAGGCCTAACTATGGTTAGTGGGAGCTTTGAATAAAGGAAAATGTTCAAAAAGACTCTTCACTGCTCTAATAGACACATTAAATTTTATTTCAGGAACATAGTCTTAAAATTTTTTGTAAATCATTTCTTACCAAAGCGGGATATTGTGTTGCATGGGATGATCATTAAAAAAAAAAAAAGAGTTTGGGGGGCTTTTAAGATGTCAGTCATTGAACGCAAAACCTCTAGTTTGAAGCCAATGACTTTCAGATGGTAACTCTAAGACGATGTGGCTTTTCATGAAGTCCCCAGAGACGGGAATGTTTTGGTTTGCCGTGGAGCTCGTGTGGGTTCACCATCCACACGACAAGCAATTGTTGTCTTATTCAAGGCTGTCATTACCATCTGAGTAGATCATTGGGAGCTTGAATGTGCTTTGTTGTGACAGCCTGTAAATGTGTCAGAGCTTAATGATCCCTGCTCCAAACAAGGAGATTAAAAAGGGCTCGTTCAGTAGACACTGGAGTTGTGTTTCATAAATCCGTTAGCAGAAAAAAAAGGAATATAATAATAAGTGAGAGAGTGACAACATTTGATCTGTTTTTATTACTCAGATTGCATAAATGGGAAAATATGACACAGCGCGGCCATCATTTTCAGCATTTTGACAGGTGTAATCAGTACGCTGTCTGATGTTGTGGTTGCTGGTTGCCCTCACATGGATTTATTACTTTGGACAATTGGCGACTAGCGCTTTCCTTGAGGTTAGATCAAAGTAAGAACGCATCCATAATTAAATGTGCTTCCTATTATTCAAAACAGTAATTAGGGAGTAATCTTTCTCTTTTTAATTCTTGTTTTTGTGTGCAAAGCGGTGGATTTATCGCGCTCTGACTGCAAAACGTGAAGATGAAGCGTTGCAACTTTTTAATTTTCTCCTCGAGATGTCGTGCTACAGTGGCGAGGGTGGAACGCATCGCTATCAGAGCAAAGGAGGGGGAAGAAAAAAAATATGGCTTCTTTCAAGTTTCCATTATCTGTCCTGTGTTCAAAACCTAAAACCAAAGTCCAGTGTAATAATGGATCACATGTGAACAGTTTCTTTATGTTTTATGTGTTTTACGGCCGAAGTTTATGATAAGAGGACTGTTATGCGTAAACACAAAGATAAATGACGAGAGTGGCTGATATGTGTTACATCTGGGTGTGTTGTAAAATGAAACTTGGCTCACGAGAGACTCATCTGCTAAACTCTCAGACAAACAGACGCAGGGTGAGAAGGTAAATCAGGACTGGGTGTCTGCTTTGTTTCAAGTAATTGACATGAATACGGCGTTCTAGGCCTCACAATGGCGCGTTACACAAAAGACACCCGTCACAGTCTAGCTAAGTTTCCTTGGGTTTTATTTTTTCCCCACATATTTGTAAGCTTTCCATTAAAAAGTAGCCTAAAGTGTGTGCGGAAGCTTTTTCTGTGCCTTCAGACGGGCTCTGAACCGAAAGCAGACCATTGTTTACACACCCACTCCCACAGAAGAGCTGTGGAGGAAAACGTAAAAGAGAAAGAAAAAAAAACCACGCATAGACACACTATAAACACCCAGGGCTCTTACTTTGCAACGGTTTAGTGTGAAATTAAATTCTCCTAAACACAGGAAATTGCACCATTTGAGCTAGATTAAATATATACACGGTTCTACTTGTGATGTATAGCACATACAGCTAATGAGTGAGGGGGGAACTGATTATGAGTAATTTCTTTCTTTCTGCATGAACAGTCATCTCACTCTGATCTGTTTGACAGACACAAAGCACCCCGCCTTCTAGCAGATTTTTACTACTGTAGCGAATATTATACGACTGGCCGCTAAAAACATGTTCTACAGTGGAAATATAAATGTTATTATGAATGCATACAATCGGTTACAAATACAATCCAAGCTCAAACAAATATTGTGTTGGTATTAGAGTTGTTGAAGATTTATAAAGTCATTGTAAAGAGATTAACGTACTGTAAGTGCATCTGGTATTTGTAAATCCATAAATGACTCGATGGCTCCAAGCATAAACAGCTAATTTGTTTCAAAGAAATAAAAGAATGAATTTATTGCCTTATGAATTGTCTTAGCTAGTAAAAGCCTGTCCCAGCTGACACTGGGCGAGGGGCGGGGTGCACCCTGGACAAGTCACCAGTTCATCGCAGGGCACATAGAGACAAACACACTCACATTCACTCCTACAGCCAATATAGAGTCACCAATTAACCCATTAAGTGCATGTTTTTGGACTTAGTAGGAGGAAGCTGGAGTACCCGGAGAGAACCCGCACAGACACAGAGAGAACATGCAAACTCACCACAGAAAGGCTCCAGCTGGGGTTCGTATCAGGAACCTTCTTGCTGTCACAGGGGTAACCACTGTACCACCATGCAACCATCATTCAGGACAGACTTTTCGAATAGTGCTTTCTTTTTCTTTATGGAAAAAAATATTCTGTTCTAACTCCTTGTTTTTAATTTCAGTGGTGGGATTGCACTTCCTTCAAGACCAAGACACCTCATTCAAAAAGAGCAGAATTTAAAGAAAGTTAAGTTGAAGACATCTGTAGAAATGACAGAAATATCTACCAAAGTTAGCCTGCGCCCGTCTTGTATCATGCTACAGCTTTGTACTGCAAGAGACCATAGTGACTCATTGTGGCATCCAGTCTGCCCTCAGTTAAATAACACTGAGGTGCTTTTCTTGCCAGGTTTATCTTATGGCACTCCATGTCTGACCCTGACATAACCCACTCAGATGTCCGGAGGTGGATGCAGACTGATGCCTCCTTCGCTCTGACGCCACCCCCTGTCAGCATTCGCCCACTGTGTGTGTGGCAGTTCATAAAATTACCATTTACTGTACTCTTAGATAAACTATGGCTTACATTCTGACACGAGATGGTAAATTACTACGAACCTCTTGGTACATTACCTCAGAGCATGCAGATCATGGTATCTATAGTACATTACTACCATTACCGGGTATATATATATATATATATATATATATATATATATATATATATATATATATACAGTATATATAAGCCAATATGGCCCCAGCCATAACCCCACACCCAGTGTTTCCTGATTGAGCAGTGTATGAGGAGCTGTGGGAGCGTATTATAATCCAGTTGTCAAACGAGTGAGGGAGGAATGGAATAAAGAGAACAGAGAATGCGGCGTGGGCAGTTTTGTGGGAGGCTATTACACAGCAGATTATTAATTAAACTGACATACTGGCCTTTTGCATGACATTAGCAGACACAACTGCAAATGCAGTGATCCTCTTTTTTTTCTCTCTCTATGGAAGATAAATTTGAATTAGAGATCTTGAGACATATTGCCTGTGCATCAGAGCAAATTAAATCAGAAACACACATAGCGCATATTGTAGATGATTTTGTGTAATTTAGCTTGTTTAGCAGAGGATGGTGTGAGGCTCCAGCAGCACTCCACCAGATGTTGTTCTTTGATTCCATGAAGTGATTATTTAAACACACTTTTCCACCAGGGTTTGGTGGCTGCTGTCAAAAATGTGTCTAATGAAACTGGGGAAACTCGGGCTGTGTTATTATTTATGTCATGAGATTTATGTTTCCCACAGAGAATACATGATTATCTGAATCAATAGTTCTGAGGTATTGTAGCCCAGGGAAACAAACAGCTATTTCTATTTCATGTATTTATTTATTCAGAGTTATTCAATGAACCCAATTAACATTCACGCTTTATAAGATTAATTTAAGTTGAGCAGATGGGACTGATTCATCACTGGAATATATTCTTTGTCTTTTGTATTTTGATTCTTTATTCCAGAGGTAATTTATCAATGTCAATGTAATTTATCAGTCATCAACGAAACGCAACCACAATTTTACACTTGTTTAATTTTTGGATGACCCTTTCACTAATCCAGTCAAATATTCTCTACACTTGATTTGGTTTTGACGTTCATGTTTCTCAGACGACAAATCTTGATGACTTTGGCTATCCCCTGACCATTTGTGGTTTTAAGCAACATATCTTGACAGTAATTGGATTGGATTCAGGCATCGTTATCCCCCTCTGGTTGAAGTATTTCCATGATCTCTTGATTTTAAAATTATGACAACTACTATGACATTCCCATCAGCCTTCTGCTTTCTCTTCAGTGCTAATTTTCAAACGTAAGCATGCTAACATGCTCGACGTAAAGCACCTGGTAAACATGCACCTGCTACTCATCATCGTGTTAGCATCGACACTGCGAGTACGTTAGCATGCTGAAGTTAGCTTTTGCGTTAAAGTACAGCCTCAAAGAGCTGCTTGTCTACCTTAAAGCGAGTAGAAAGCATTCTAAGTAGACAGCTGCTAAACTTTCACAACGCTGACCGATATTAGAAATGAACTGGACAAAAAGTGTTTTCAAGTAGGTTGCATAATGGTATTCCAGGATGAAAATAGTATTATATTTATGAGTCATTAAGTTTATTTCCATGCCTTTCGTAGCGAGCCGGGGGAATCTGTCTACAGTGAAAGCAGTTACATCATAGTCAGCCTGGGAGCTTTGATCAGTCATTACCATTAACAAGTTCACAACTTATAAACAGCAGGAAATGTGTGTGATTTAAACAGCTGTCTGTGGAGGTTACACTTTGCTAAGTTTGCCAGAGGAAAATTGACTCGGCACGTTAAAAAAAAAAAAAAAAAGCCTGGTGTCCCAGGATCACGCGAGTCTCACAAGCGAGTCCTGGAGTTTGTGTGGATTGATATATTTGATAAAATGGAAGTGTATGTGTTCCACGAGATGATAATGTGGATTGCTGACCTGTCTTGTTTGTTTTTAGGTGAAAAAAAAAAAGAATCCACAGCTCAGCAGAAGACACACGAGGTAGATTTATCATCAGGGCAATGTCACTCACAGTTATTCATATGGGTCAGCATAACCATCAGCTTTTATTGTTTCTCATTTGGATACAGTACATCCAGACCAGACTGCATTTTTGCAGGACCTCCGATCATCAGGTCAGATGTTTCTCAGTGTGCATCTATCCTTCATTTTTATGGCTAATGGTCTCATGGATTTCATTGTGTGGAATTTCCTGTAATGCAGTAAAAATGGCTAAGCTGCAACAAATCAACTCCACAGCTGAAACTTTCAGAGCGGGTTTTTTTTTCTTTTATTTTTTTTTTCACATTACAATTGATATTTAGCTTGAATCATGATTCATCAGCTGATGTTTAGACCTTTTATAACCCAATGAGGCTAAATATTCATATTGGTGAGCTATGTTGATGGTTCCTGGTTGTGACAAGTCACTTCAGCCACCTGCCAGTTTTCTGCATACATAATACAGCAGATCATTTTTCTTGACTACAGGCTAACTCACAGGAGAACAGCAGACCTATTATAGTTTAAAGCTTGCTGCTTTGGGGGCCGCTTACTACGAGACAGTGCCTCTGACCCGAAGGGAATTCTTGTCACATAATTGCTTCACACCTGGGGTCTGTGTGTTTCCGAGCCTGCTGGGAGAAAAGCTGAACCTCCTCCTGTGTATCCATGAAGTTCATACATTATCTCATGTCCTCTAGGAAAGACAGTCGATTGCTGTGTGGGAGTGTGAGAGGGGACTTATGGACATGATGCAATGCCATAGAAGGGTGATGGCTCCCATACGGCCTGTGATTTAAAGCCCCCCCCCCCTCGGTCCTCAGCATTGTTTGCATGTCAAATAATCCTCTTCCTTAGGTTTTGGGCCTTCGTATAGCAAGGTTATAAAAAGTAGGTGGCCCCCAAATGAAAGTCGATTTCATCCCTTTGTGGCTTGATTTCTGTGTGAATGGGTTCGTCACAAATAATGGCAACAGAGCTGATATTGATTTTCACTGTGCACAGGTTCTCTCTAGATAGATGTTACGGGGGGGGGGGGGGGGGGGGGTCACTGCTATAGATCTTTCTGTAGCAGCAGTAAAGCCTCACAGAAGGGGACTTTTTTGCACAGTACAGCAAACCTTTACAAAATATCTGAATTACAGATGTATTTGTTTTCTTTTCTTTGCCCACATATCTCTTTAACTGTGTCCTGTGAGCACAATAATAATGGCACGTCCACATATCCAGCCTCCAGCAGTAGTGTCTAATTTCCGCAGTCCACCACTGTGATTTTCAGTACAGTCTCTTATAGATCTAACGTTGGAGATGTGAAGCTGCTCTGGGTGTAAAACGTGAAGCCCGAAATGAACATGACTCAAAATAATGGACAAATACGAGACAATAGAAAACGCGTCTTGAGTCCAAGACTCAACACGGGCGCTGAACTTTCACAACAAAACAGTTTGAAGTCAGGGCCCCTCATCATGTTTCAGATGTCTCAGATGGCTTGTTGGCTGCTCAGAGCATGATTTCCACTCTAGACTGCTCACATGGACTGATTTATGTGACTGTCAAATGATTCAATATTTCCCCAAAACATTCCATCCAAAATATAAATACAAAATTTCAGTAACTTTTTGAGCAGAATCGTTCATAACTCATCACTGTGACTAGTTGCACCTGTAAATGTATGCATCAGTGTTAACAACTGAACCATATCATAAACTGTATCAGTACCAGTCACAGGGGTGAAATTAGTACTTTGTTTTAAACTACAAATGAATGATAATGTCGGCCCATAACTGCTGGATGTCTGAAAAGTATAAAAATAAGTTAGTTCATCTTAAAAGTCGAGGCCGTGCTCGCCAAAATTGAATAGACTGGAACTCAGATGAGGTTTAGATTGCTTCTGAGGTTTGATGGTACACCAGTAAAGTTGGGCAGCCCAGATATTATGAGAATTGCTCCATGCCAGGTGGAATGCTGAGCCACCCAAACGCGTAAACACGCACGTACGCAAACACATCCATAATGGAGAGGTAATACATCTGTCAGTACAACGGTTGCAGTAATTAGAGAACCCATTGTAAAGGCTTAATTACTGCAGAGGAGACATCCATCTTTGCGTGTCCTTTAAACGGTCGCTGAGTCTGTCCTGCCTGTGAGATACAACCTCGTACCCGAACTGCTGAGTCAGGAGGTATTACAATGGGCCCTCAGTGCACTCCATCAGCATATAATTTACATATTATTTTATCAATAAATAAACAGACTTGACTTCACTTGGCTTTGTGAATTAATCAGCTGTGTGTTTTATGTTATGGGCAGAAAAGCTCGCCGGTTTCTCCGGTTGCTGGAGTTCACTGTGGAGGCCAGTCATTTTTTACCCTTATTCTCACAAACGTCAGACAGAAAAGTCCAGGTGAAAGTGAATATGGAATGTTTTGTCCATTACAACGCGCTGCAAAATCGTCACGGAGCAGCTTTCCAATGCCAGTTCCAGCATCCCAGCATCCATCTGTCACACTGCGGGCACCTTCTGATGTTCATATGTAAGCCAGCTTTGCTTTCACAAAACCTCCAGCCTCGGAGAGTTGTTTTATTTATATGACAGTTCAGAGGCTTTATTTTGGAGAAACAGTCTAACATCCTTGCATGTGCTCTTGTTTGGTGCGCCGCCAGAACCTGCACCTGTTTGCTTTTTCGAAAAATATGAAACATTGAACTGCACACTGTCAAAGTGAAATGTAGCTCACTGGCGGGATACTTTGAAACCAAGGTAAACGAATACCTGCCTGACACACACAAAGCTATGAGTTACTCAAACCAAACAGCCAGCGTCAAACTCGCCTCACAGAGTCAAACTCTTCTTTGAAGCGTGGAAATGTGATGCTCGGCTTTGCAGAACTTTCCGCTCCCGAGTCATCTCACTGTTTACCGCACGTCCCCGCCCCGTCGGTGCACGTGCATGCATGAGCGCGTGCGTTGTGCTTCATAATATAGAAAGTCCATGAGTGTGCACAGATGAGCCTATGTTTGTATAATGAGATATACTGGAGTGATATCATGCTTGGGCTCTTGTACATGGGACTTGTGCAAGTGAGGTCAATGCCTGTGAGAGGGGTTTGTGTGTCAGAGTGTGAAGATGGGCTCCAGATGGCTGGATGGTGGAGATTTATGGATGAACAGTGGCTTTGTAATGTGAGCATGTGGGATGAGAGAGGGATGTGTGACCTCAGTGCTGCTGCTTCCACACTGCAGTCCACCAAGGGTTTATATTGGATGAATTCTGCCCAGGACTCCTTGTGACGTGCGTGTCCCAGAGCCCTTCTCTGGGACACTGGGGGAAGAAAAAAGAAACACTTGTGGCATTGATTATGATTCCTGTGAGAAATAAATTCTGGATTTTCGACAGCCTCACTGTGGTTTTTGTGTGTGAATTTTACTGTGTCGCTGCAGAGGACTCTGCTGCAGTCCTGATTTTTCTAACGTAGTACACCTGGATTCCGTATTCCTTACCTTTTTGCTCTGCTGCAGGAGGTGCTGTCTTTCTAGCCTCAAGAACATCTCCTCTGCCCAGACAAGCCACTGGTCCTTATCATCAAAGCTGTTAGCCAGAGGCTAATTGGTTTCTCACAGGCCTTGATCCACACTTTCTGGGATGCTGCATATGGGTGGAGTGTGTTCAGTCCAGGCCGGCCTGCCACTTCTAAAGGAGAGCGGCTGCATGAAGAAAGAAAGAAAAAAAAAAAAGAAGCCTTGATGAGATTAAGCGCTTCAAGATGTTCGCATGTTGGTTTAAAGCCGAAAGAGAGAGAGAGGGAGAGAGAGAGAGAGGGCCACTCGGGGCATTGCATTGTCACATCCTGTTGTTTGTAATGGTGTGTGTTCTCCCACTCTCTGATACACACGGAAAGCATCCTGATGTACAATGGCAACACTGTCCTCGCGCGTCTGGCGGGAGTAAACAAACTCCATCACTGCCTCAAGATATAGAAGTAAGAGCAAAAGTAAAGATAGGAAAAGATGCACTTGACAACTTCTGCTGGAATAAAAAAAAAAAAAAGACTCTTTATGGGAAGTGGAAAGTGGAGAACTTGTTGCACAAATAGGGTGGAAAATTAGTCCTGTTGGCGGCCAGAGCTCTTCTTCAACATCTTAAAGACATTAGTTACCTGCTCCAAAGACATAAAAAAGTTTCTGTGTCGTATTATTACATGCCATGGCAGGACTTTCACATTCATTCATGGTTTCAAAGCAACGAGTTATTGTCCAAAACAAATGCGGTTGGGTTACTTCATTTTATGCACGCAACGCAGCACACATACTGACACGGCCTAAAGCGAGGCTTAGTGTCTTTCCAAACTGATTTCCAAACTTCCAGTGATTTCTAAAATAATACGCATTTGCTGCGCTAAAATTCATTCCCCCTCCTCGTTCCAGTAAAAAAAAGTCGCAGTCGGGTGGAATGACTTATGCGCTTGGTTCTTGTAGCGTCTTTGCATGCTGAGAGTGAAAATGACTTGTGTTCAGATCATGAGACTCAAACACACACACACACACGCTGACAGACTGACAGACAAGCCTGGGAAAACACGGCTAACAGAGAGCTGGATGTAGAGGCATTTACATGAATGATACACTACACTGACATAAGTAAATGGACACTTGAACTTGAACGTCTCTCTAGCTTACACAGTGATTGTCTTTAACGTTGCACACTGAAACAACACATCTGCGCCGTGTTGCAGAAACATAAATTGCATTACATACTTTTACCATTATATAATAATGCTTTATGACTACTGTGCAGGGTGGCGTGGTGGTACACGGTGGGCCTTAGAGTTTGCATGTTCCTCCCGTGCCTGTGTGGGCTCACTCCAGGGAACCCTGGCCTCCTCCCACAGGCCAAAGACGTGCAGGTTAATTGGTACCTTTAAATAGCTGTAGGTGTGAATAAGGGCATGAAAGGTTGTTTGTCTCTATGTGTCCCTGTGATGAACTGATGACTTGGCTGGCTCCAGCGCCCGCGACCCTGTTAGGATAAGCGGTTACAGAAAATGGATGGACTACTATGTACATATATCAGTAGTATACTATTTATAACTTTATATACTTATAATATATCATTTTGAATATATTATTCATACTTATACCTAATTAACCTATACTATCATTACTATATAACCTATACTATATTACTAAACTCATGTATCTTTAATTCAAACTACTCATGTGTCTGTTTTTGTATTTTTCTTCATGTTTTGTCATCACTACAGAAACACTACATAACTTCCTCCCGTTGTCTGACGTTGACTGCTGTGGGTTATTGGCTTAATTCATGTTGTGTATTGAGTACTGGTGGCGGCTGATCAGGCTAATTATCAGCCAATCGTATTCGGTTTCTAACGGCAGTATGTGGTAAATGGCTGCCCCCTTGCCAGCGACTATGGGGAAATATGTTCATCTTTGTGGTGCGAATCTGACTGCTAATGTAACTTTAATGTAACAGTCATTAGAACATCTGTCAAGCAGAGTGATGCATGCAGTTAAAAGTGGCTGTGCTATTGTGCTCTATATCAGCTCTCAAATTACTCGGTCAGAACTAACTGTTCGAAGTCTAAACATTTTGACTTCATCAGAGCATATCTGTTATTCCTCTTCCCATGATGAAAACAATTTGTTAACCTGAACTTTGCATAACCTGCGCTAAATGACGGCAGCAAGGACAGAAAATTGCTCACATGATTTGTTGTGTAATTATCAATGAAAAATTCAAGGCTGATCCACCCACAGCTCATCATCATCATCATCATTAACCTGATATTGCTTCCACTCATGCAAAGTCTGGAATTCGTAGCCCGCCATTAGTTTTCACGGCAACAATCTCAGTGATGGATGAGCGACGCTCAGACCTTTACAGCAAACTGAACCCTGCCAGTTTCAAAAGGAAAATCATTTACAGTTTAATCTATAAAGGACAGCTTGTATCAAATGAGAACCAATATGTGTGTCTGGTAATTGGTGAGGCATGCCTGCTTCATGGTCATTGGTTTAATGGTTTAGGTTGCATTTATCAAAACCATGACCTTTCCTACAGATTCAGCCTCCTGTTCTAACTCTATATCAGTCAGAAACACTGGAAAGAATTGACTGAATGCCACATTTGTGTTAAAGGGATATTCCAGCAAGTACTGCACTTCCATAAAGTTGGAACACAAAGACAGATGGTCAAAACTGAAGTCGCAGAGGCTGAAACATCCTGATCCTAGCATGGGCCAAGCTCCAAAAAACGCTGAATCCAACAATTTCCATAATTCAGCTCAATGGTGTCTTTCATTAGACCCTAGTGACATCATTAAAGTTATACTGACCTTCACACGTGAAATTGAGTTCCCCTTTAAAACAGCACACAGTAGATGAGGGTGGATGTGATGAAAAATGACTCAGTGTGTCAACAACATCAGGTCGTTAGTGCGCGGTGAGTCACTTTGAGTGCATCTGTGTGTGTTTAGCGACCGACAACTATCATCATAGCACGGGAGGATGGGAGTGCGCAATAAAAAATGGATCCCATAACTCAAATACAATGTTAAAGTCAACTGCTGCTCATCAGTTTCCTCTATGAAATATGATCAGTAAACACTACGTAACGCATTGATGCAGCTGTCTGCATGGCTTCCAGTGGATGAAGACTTATGTTAAAGTCATGAAAGGTGTCCTTCGCCATTCGTAAGTGCTGAGGGGCAGGTGCAAAAAGCGTTGACAGGACGAAATAGTATATTAAATAACAGGTGAAGTTTTGACCAGGCAATGACCTGTTGGAAACGCTGTGTTCCAATCAAGTGGCAACATCTGTGGCTGTGAAGTGAAGCCTAAAAAATGCAGTTCCTCGAACAGCCACTTGAGGCTGGCTACAGAACATGTCTATAAGCTCCCATGTTAAAATGTCCAACTTCACAGCAGAAATAAACATGTTTACAGCCTGGTACAAAAAAAAAGAAAAAAAGAAAGACTAATTTTTTTCACTTGTTAAAATTATACTAAGGCTTAAAGTTGTATAATTAACAGTGTGGCTGCTCTGACAGACATGTACTGTAGGTGCCGTGGCAGATGACTTGTTTGAGCACCCAGGCGTCATTCGGCCTGTCTCAGGTCTGCTGACCTGAGAGACAGGACTACCAACATGGCAGTAGCTAGAGCCACCGAACTCTGAGCTTCAAAACGGCTCTTCAGAAACCCGTGGGTGACGTCACGCATACGCTGACCATTCTTTGTACTGCCATTGGCTACCATCTGTGTCTTTGTGTATGTATACTTCTTGATATAAGATCATAAACTTTCCAGTGGACATTAAGTTGAGCGGGATGGCAGAAAAATTCCCTGTGGGGAATTCCCCAATATAACCTCAGCGGGTAATTCACTTGGGCGAGCGAAAATGTCACATGTTAGGTAACATCAGGCTGCACTTTAAAATCATTTGAATGGAATGTAACTCTTAGTAGAGAGTTGAAGAGGGCTGTGCGTGCGCACAAATTGTGCACTTTATTGAAAAGATTCAATAAAATGAAGTTTAAAAAAAAACAGTTGATCTGAAAACAGATCTGAAGTTAAAAATCTTCACTGAATCACTTCCAGATGCGCAGGACAAAAATAAACTCAAACAAACACACAGACCTGCAAAACACAATCTCCTTCAAAATTGAAATGTTGCAGAAAAATGTCCAAACATTATCAAGCCACTGTTTATCACCAGTCAAAATATTTTGCTCGACATCCTCCACATCTGTCCCCACCCATGTCTGCTGAGCTCGGCTCCACCGTTGAAAGGATGTGCAGATTAAAGGGCCCATTAGAACCTCAGTGACACTGTATCCTATATCACAGGGGAGTGTGGTGGAATTGCAGAGTAAAGGTTCTGTGTAATCCTAGTTGACGATATAAACAGTTTGAAATATCACGGCGCCCGGAGCGCAGCAAGGACAAAAGACATCATTATGTGTGTGGAGGAATTTCACTCGTGGTCATTATTTGTGATATGAGGTTGCTGAGCTGCAGTATCAGAGCACTCTCTGTAATTTCATATGGGAGTTGGAACCATTTTTCTCTTCTCATTATCTCCCAGGCTTTGGCGATGAAGAAGTCCGTGTATGGACTATGCACTTTTAAGTATGCTCTCTCTTTTACAATGTTACTGCCTGTCACTGATTCAGGCTGATTAACAATAATGGGCTACAGCACTTATCACATCAGTATGCTGGAACCACACCACAGCAGCAGAGTCTAATATCTACTCTAGGGGTACATATAAAGCTGATTTTCATTTCTAAACACCGGGCTTTAGATGGACTACTTGCTTAGCTCTGCACAGTGGGAATAATGGCAATCAGTGGCAAATAATGTCTGCTGCACCTCATTCTTTTCACCAAAAGCCAGAAATTATGATGGTGGAAAATAGCCCGCCGCATCATTCAGTTAAAGCTCTGCGCGTTGCAGAAAACAAAATGGCAACGGACTGACTTGAAAAATACGTTCTTAGTCTTCTAAAGCAAACAACAACCATTCATTCGCTTTTTTTTTTTTATAACCGGCCAATCTCATTAAATCCCCTCACACAGTCCACGTACGCTGGTCGTGGCAGACGTTTTTGTGTATATGGAACATTTAAATCCAATTTGATTACATTTGACGGAAAATATGCCGAGGCTGCTTGTGGTATTGTGGTATTTTGAGCACTCAGCCCTTGTTTAGTATCTGTCATCTATTCAGCTTGCTTTGCGTGCGCTGGCAAACATGACCGCGCCGTGTGAGCCCCCTGTGTCGTTGTCCTCAGCTTGTTTTAGGAAATGCACGGTGGAACACTGACTTGTCAGATAAGATTTGATCGATTTTTATGTTTTAGACATTTTAAATGAATGCAAAGCCCCCCTGGTCACATACACCATATCATATCGAGACCAATCTTTCGGGCTTGATCTAATTTTTGGTCTCTCAAGTTGCAGGGGACGCATTTCCTTCACTTTGCTGTTGTTTATGTGCGCTGCAGAGTAGCAGATCTGTCATCATGTTCTACAATGACTGAGAGCAGTTGAAGATGTCAAAGTTAAATTTGGCAAGATTTTCTTGTTGTCTTTGATCTTTCAGCAACAAATAGAAATGGTATTATGCTAAATGCTGTTTGATCAGGGCCCTGAGTAGTGTCCATTACATACATAATGTGCACTCATGCCAACAAAGACAGGACAAAATCCCCAAATCCCCAAATTAAAGCTATGACACATGAAAGTTATTATGTGTTTAGTGGGAGAACAGCTGATTGTTGAACATTTTTGTGCTTTATCCTCCTTGTTTCTCTCTGATGACACTCGTCTCTGTTGTTTCATACATGTAATGACATTATTACCAGCGTAAAATATGTTGGTTTTCTCTGATGTATAATAACACATAATCCCATAGACCACATTATATGGACAAATTACAGTAAGTGCAGCCCCAAACAGAGGTTCTATCTTAACCATATTAATCCGGTCTGAAGTCCTGGTTTGTGGCTCCATTTCAGCACTGAAGCACCACGTGAATATCTGGCTCCGAACACAACTGGAGCTGAGAGAAAAAGAGAGCAGCGGGAGAACAAAGGGAAACGCTGGAGCCACTTGCCTTTCCTAGCTAGCGTGTTGTCTTCACCACTGAGACTATTCCGAAAAGCATGAGAGCGGCCCAACAATTTGTCAACTGTGTGTTGTCTCCCAGGAGAGAGAGAGCGCGAAAGTAAGTCAGAGCGACAGCAAGAGCGAGGAGAGTGGGCATAAAGGAGAGAAAGAGAAGAGGGACTGAAGGAGAAATAGTTTGAGAAGTGTGTTGGCAAGGGCGAGACGGGGGAAGACATTTGTATGCAAGGCTTAACTTTGGCGCATTAGCATTCAGTGACTAGTCACTCTCTGCTATGTGCTCACCCCACTATAAATCAAACAGCATGTTTACAGCGTAGGAGTGCACCGACTGAGGGGTTATTGCTGATGCAAGGCACACCATGAAAGCTCTCTGAGCACTTCACATTTGATTTTGATTTTATGTGCAAAGCCGACGGTCTAAGCTGGTTCTCTATGCTAATGACATTCAGAAGAACATCTTGATAAAATTGGTTTGACTGATAATTGGCATCCGACAGACAATAAAAAACCTCCTTCGCCAGGAACATCTTACAGTAATTCATGCAATTCAATCAACTAATTCTCGTTCTGAGAGTTCCCACTGATAATGTCAATGGCTTTTAGCTAATGTCAACTGATTTGAAAGTTTAAAAGGATCTTAGGCTCTTCACGCAGAGATTCGAAAAGCGTTTCTCTCTCTTTCACTGTTCCTCCAAGACACTGAATGAGAAAGTAGGATTTCTTGTTATAGTTGGAGTTCAAAAGTAACATCACAGCTGGCCTGAGGTGTGGCTGGACTGAGGTATCTGTCTGATAGGCTAACTCAAGTATAACTGAATAGTTAAAGCTGTAATAACAGTTCTTTTGGTCCTGTTGGGTGGCAGAAAACAAGGTAAACATATCCCTTACATATTATGTAAGGGATAATGTACAGCAATGCAGAATCCTGATGGTAAGCAGAGGCGTCTTGAATCGCTTACCTACTAGGGATACCAACAGTAAAATGATTTTATTGTCACAACTGCGTCCATAGTAATGACATAAAGAGCCTGAGTGAAGTCACTCTCAAAATGCTGTTTCGAAGCCGAAAATCTGCGACGCTGGCCATCGCAATATTGGATGTACGGCTACTTCTGCCTCCCCACTAAGCTAAATATCAGCATGGATCATCGGTGGACCTAAGGTGGGCCAAATGATGCCAGGGTACTCTAATAAGCCATCTGTAATGGCACTTACCTGTCACTCAGGTGGTCACACTGTTAATTATGTGCAACTTTAAGCCTTGATATCATCTGAACGGGTGAGTTAAGTCACCCCCCTCACAGTTATCATAAACAGGGAAATTAGCTATAGAGAGCAAAACTGTTGTCTTAACCAGGTTGTATTCTGCTGTATTGGGCATTTATTGGCACTTATGGAGATTAACTCACTTCTGCAGCCTGTCTCAAGCAGCCACTCAAGGAATTAGAGTTTCCATCATATTGAACCACCATGTTTCTACAGTAGCTCAGAATGGACAAACTAAACCCTAAACCCTTGCCTTTAATTTAAATGGAGCATTTGTGTGTTTTGTGACCACTGTAGCTTCTACTTCACGCTAGGAAGGAGAGAGTGAAACAAGGGGGCCGCAATCACCAACTACATTGCTAGATGGCACTTCACTTTTAGATGCTAGTTCTTTACGTTTAAATGTTAAACTTGCTAGCAGCAGCAATAGTACTTACCTTTTTACCTATCCATAAGACACAACTTTAGCATTCATTTGGAGTTTTGTCTGTGGTCACCTGGACAAGACGAGTCAAACATTCACTCACACATTTGATCTGTTTTTTGGTCTCAACTAAATCACGAGGGAAATGTGCGGCTTTTAGCGGCACTTTAGCGATGCAATAAATCTGTGGGAACTTCAGAGTCAGGTGATATACACACAGCCCTACACACTGTGGTCCACCCACACAGGTCTTTTCCCTTAATTTGACTAATTACAACTCGTGTATGTGTGTATGTTATTGGTGAATCTAGTGCCTTGATGTAATTCGTATCCTAGCGCCAAATAACTTCATCCTAACCTGAGTAAAGGTCTAATCAGCGAGTCAATGAAAACAGCTGTGTGCATAGCATGTGCAGCACCTTTAAATAAGATTAGAAAATGTATAGGCCTTATGCATGGAGGACATTTTGACCTGTAACGGCAAGAAAAACAGTTGTATATAATAAAATTAATGATAACTGTATTCCATTTAGCTGCTTTAGTTTGCATACTTCCATACTTAAATTTGTTGATTTGAGCACATAAGCACATTCACACTGTCATTTATGGCAAAATGCAGAGTACTGTCAGTGCCCAGGTGGTACACTCATGAAGGACAAAAAGTTGAATATGGGATGCTGGACACTTCTTCTCAGTCGACATTTTGGCTACGCAGAGGAAAGAGAAAACCACTGGCATTGTTGAAAATAGTGGCAGAGGAAGCTGCTGAAGCCGCTACGGTGAATGCCGTAATATACAAATATAAGTTGAACATATGTTTTATATTTATATTTATACAAATGTTTGGGCAATTGCTCCTCTTGGGTGCAGTTCAGTGGGGAAAAAGAAAATGCGGTAAATGTTGCAAGCGTTATTTCCATTAAGCGCACAAAGGCTGTAGTCAAACTGAGACAAAACTACAATACCAAAATTAGTGTACTACGCCAGGGAATACACAGTGTACTATATAGAAGTATACTTATAAAAGAATCCGAATTAAGACGCAGCTTTGGTGTTGTGATTGCGGGTTCACTGGCATGACTTACTGGGACAGACATTGTTAATGTTATTAGAATGACGAGTCTAAATGCCTGCTTTGTAAAAGGCCTGTTGTCAAAATAAAAGAGCTGTATGTTCTTGATGGTAATTTTAGTAACTGGTCATAGAGAACAAGTTTCCATATTTGCTTTGTCTATGTCATCTGCAGAAAATAACACTCATCCAAGCATCTGCCAAAGTGCAGCCAATCCAAGAGACTCGTGTCCAGCGACCGTGTAATCCTGTCTAAGCCTGTCTCAAGACATGACATCCAAAAATACATAATTTCTTAACATCAACAAGACTTTTATTCATTGTTAGTTCTGCTCTGGTATGCACTTACCAGAAGAGTCAAGGCTGAGAGCAGGAGGAGACCTGAACTGACACTTAAAGGACCCCTCGGCTCGACTCTCGTCTTCAGTCCTCTGCAGAATGCATTAACCCAGATCAGCTGCGGTTCTCATCAGACACACTCGGGCTGAGGACCAAATGTTACACATCAAAAAACGGCTGGGATTTATGTATAAACACATGCTCATATAAACACTCACTGGTTTATGTGAATGTGCAAAACATCCAGACACACAAAAACTGTCTTTCTGTCACACATGCTGCACAGGGATCCTACTGTTTTAACACGCACAGTCACACGTGCACATACAACTACAGGTCTGGGATTCACAGCCTGCCCGGGTTGCTGGGACAGGTTCAGAGAGCTGTGTGTTCATTAAAACGGCTGCAAACATCCTCTCTTTGAACGCACTTCTGCGGTGCAGGTGAGAGATGAGCAAGCTAAGCTTCAGCGGTCCTTTGGGTCTCATTAAAATGATCATTTAAAGGCTTTACAGTACAGGCTGTTGTTACAGATCAAATAGATTGGGGTTTGGAGCTTTACAGATAATCAGCTACTGGCATAATGTTAAATATCCTTTTCTTACTAATGTTTCTCTGTGTTTTATCTCACCTGCATATAGAGCAAGGCAGTTTTATTGACTTTTTGTGGAGGGATAGAGTGGAGGGTGCACTAAAATACCCTCAAGTCTACTTCCAAGAAAAGCATCATGTCTGGCTGCGTTCACTATCTGAAGGATCTTTTGAGGCAAACGCGCAGATTACTGCAGCAGAGGGTCATTTTGCTCTATGAAAAAGGCACTCGGATAAATGTTCTTTGTCCAAAAACTGTCAGCTTTTAAAGCTTGCTGAAGGATCTAGAATGAGCTCTTATGCACACTGGAGTTTGAAATCTGCCAGTTGCCTGTCGACTGGGTTACAGAGGCAGAGTTTAGGAATAACAGAGGTTTCAGCGATTGTCTCTGGAGTGGAGACGTTGATTCATCCGTGGAAAGACCTTGCTCCGGGTAATTTCATTATGCAGATGAGTGTGAGTGCTCCTGTGTGCCTGTGACTGTGCTGGAAAGGACACAGGCGGCGTGCGGCTGGCAGGACACGGCAGGACTGGCAGGCTTATCCATACACCACCACCACCACCGCCACCACTACTACAGTGGTCTCCTGATCAGTTGCAGTTATCCCCTTCCTCGGGTTAACAGGAAAAAAATGGCATTCTGAGAGAAGCCACAGCATTCCTCTTACAATGCCTGTCTGTATAGCATAAACAGATGGAAGTTCTTGGCTGTGCTGAGCCCCAGCTTAACTTTTTTTACTTGAGGATCTATTGTTTTTATTTATAGCGTGCTGCTGCTGTGTTGGCATATTCATCCTGTGGAGGATTTGGTGCCTAATCAAAAAGAAGTGGTAGTTACTGAACCCTCCATTGCTAATGATAACAAAAATTAGAGTGGACATTTAATAACACAGATTTCATACAGAGTGCTGAAATACACACAAAGGAAACTGCAGACGACTTTGTAGATGTTTCCTTGGCTTCCCGCTCTTTCAAACTGTTTTTATTGTTCTCTTTCTTTCTCTGTCTTTGCGCCATCGCCTTCCTCCCCCGTGCTTATTAAAACTTAACCATGTCTGCTGTGAAATGTGTGCAATGATCCTCTTTAGCTCCACATCGCACATAAATATTTAACCGTGCACATACGTGCTGAATTTGTTGGTGCGGCCGACGGTGTTTGGATAAAAGAAAGGTACAAAGTTATCGGCAGTTATTCATCTACGGGTTACCCACTGCAGCTTGCTCTAATTTCACCTGGCAAATAACACGAATCTACCTCAGAAGTTATGACTTAAAAGAAGAAGAAAAAAAAAGCTGGGTTCCCTTCCTCGCCTAAGATCAAGAGACTTTCTCTCTCTCCGCTTAGACTTGTGAGAGACACAGCAACGTAGCTGGCGCTGCAGGGGGCATCAGGGTTCAAAGCAAGGCGTGTAGTGTGGCGTGTGATGGTCGTGGTTATTTCAAATGAAAAAAAATACTTTTAAAACAGCCAAAAAACATTAGGTTATGTATCCCCGATTTAGGTAAATCCATCCTAAATATAATCGCGAGCTAATACACTGGATTATCTTCTCACTTCTCTGCCCAGACTTTATTGACCTTTTAAATTGGAAATGTTGTTCTCTGCGCACCATTGCACACTGAGATGTGGTGAAGGGAGGATGCATATGAGTGTGCGCGAGCGGTCGTCTCCATGTACATTGTATTTAGAAGTTCAGTGTAATCTTTTAACATCACACAACCACAACCAGCTTGAATCTCCCTAGACCAAGGCCTCCAAACAAACTCAGCATCAAGCTCCCTGCTCCTCCAGCTTCAGTTAATGGACCTGCCACATGGATTGACTAGCTCGCCCTCTTAATGAAAAAGAGAATGACAAATTATATTAATGGAAATGCCACCGTGTCCTGTTTGATAGAGACTCCGTCCTCCACCTCCACTCCATCTGTCCGGTGGCATTACCTCCTCTCCGGCTGCACCGACAACTCTGAAGAGAGAAAAGTAATTTACCCAGCAGAGTTAACTGCTGAGTAAGCTTCATTGAGATGAAAATTAAGAGCCTCAAACTGATGATCTTGTATGTTTCCTGATTGTAAGCGTCTCTTTTGGAGTGCAGGTTCGCTATGGGCTACACCACCTGTGTGCTGCTTTACACGTTTTCTTGTTTTGGTATTCTGCTCAGTGTCTGTCCCTCCAAAACACCCACAAAGTAGATTAAGCCTCTTGGCTTCGTGCAAAGCCATACTTAAGAGAGCCTGCGTTAAGCATCACTTTCTGTTTTTACCACACTCACGTTTCTTTTTCAGGGTTTTTTTTTTTCCATGCAGAAGTGATTTGGCCCTCAGACGTGGGTCTGAACCTGTAATTATCTAACAGCCAGAGTGGTGTCCCTGTAATTCTTTCAAACCGTCCAGGATCCAAAGACACTCAGGGAGGTCTTCCTCTGTCACACACATCAGGCAAAAGTCTCGACCCCTCTACTCCCTTTTTCTCCTCTTCACCCACACACACACACACACGCACATGTTTTCAATTTGGTGGACACTTTACAGTGTAAGCTAAGAACTTATCAACATAATGCACTGTCACCAGGAGTCCCTCACAGATATGTTTCATTACAAATACTTAACATAACAATAAATGAAATCTATAAAATGTTACCTACATTAATATAGGAATGTTAAGTCATGTAAATGTATATTTAACTTGTTAAGCTACTCAATAACTTGTTCCCCTGCCTCATAATTCTCCATGCCTTGAAATTTAAGTTGGTCATAAGTTATTATAAGTTGGGTTGCACTGAATTTTTGCTTTAAGTTTACACAAGGATGTAGAGGTGGTCAGTGGCATGCAATGTACAAAGCAATTAAGCAGTGTAAACACACAAGTATCAGAGCTTATAAGTAATCTGTTACAAATAAAAGCAAATATTATCAGCAAAATTCAAAATATCAACAGTGAAAGTACTCATTGTGCAGCAAAAAAGGTCTGTGTGTGTTTTAAGCTAGTTTTAATTACTTCATAGGTTGTCGAATATACTCAAGTACTGCACTGAGGTACACATTTTAGGTTTTTGTACTTATATACAATGTAAATGTGTATATTTTCACATTTTAACAGGTAAATATTGAACTTTTAACGCTGATGCATTTATTTGCTTTCCAGATTAAGATTTCACATACAAAAAAAAAGTACAAAGCTCTAGTCAAAGCTAATGAATTAATTAGATGAGTGACAGAAAATGAATCATCATATTTTGATAACTGAAAAATTAACTAAATAATTGTTACATGCAAAAATGCACATTTATTGCCTTAGCTTCTAAAATGTACCACATTTACTTGACTTAGTTAACTACAACATTTTGGACAAAGTAATGTAATTATTGTTTGGACAAAACATCAGCAATGCAAATTCACCAGTAAGAATATTTTCATGATACAAAACAAAAACATATTTACAGTCACAGGGGCCATTTTAATGCATCGGATACAGTGTGGCATTACAACACTAGGGTAAGGTATCTGAAAGCTTCCACTATTGCTGATGTTTCATAATCTGTCTGTGTGTAATCGGTCATATGCATATAGAGTAAATCTGTTCTTAAGTGCAACGTTGCAGCCAATAGTGGATGATAGAGCACAGGAAGTTAAGAATTCCTAATATAAGAATCTAAGATACTGGCTATCCAATGTTCCCCATGCCTTTTTTGGTGTGTGGCGAGACAGACAGGCAGATAAGGAAAGAAAAAAAGAGAGAAGATATATGTGCACATGACGCAACTGCAGAAAATTTTGAGCAGAAGCAAGCAAGAAGAATTATTTGATCAAATTTTCCTTTGATAATCAAATGATTCACTTTGTTTTTGTCAAAGCAACACTTGCTGTTTTGGTTAGTTGCTGTGTAATACAGTGAGGCATAGCAGAACACGTGCACAGGCGTGCTTTGACCCTGATGGTCGGATCACCCATGTTTGGATATTTAATCAGTCCTCAGTTAGTTGTCTTGAAGCAAAAACCTTGTCTTTTTTTTTTTTTTTTTTACTCTGATCATTCTAATTAATTCCTGCTACTCTGCATCACAGTGTCCTGCTGCTGGCTCGTGAAAGGCTGCTCTGAAGTCTGCTCCGACAGATGGGGTCTGCCTATTGAAACAACCCTGAATCAATATGCAGTAGGCCAGACCACTTGCTTTGTGTGTGAAGCACTTTTACAATTATACTTTTTTTTTGCTGCCAGCCTCTTTCGTCTTTATTTGTGTAATATCCTCCGAGAAGAGAGTCCAAGAACATTTGAACAGTCATAAACTGTGGAGGACTTTGATTTTAATTTTAACTGTTGTGTGTTGTTTTTGGAAATGAAACATGTTGCACATCCTGAAATTGATGATACAAGATCCAATCTAGAAAAGTATAATAAACACCAGACATCATTATGGAAAATCACAGTTACATTTATTATTTTATTCTCATCAGTGTTTTGAATGGATATTTATGAAACAATGATATAATGAGTCATCAATTTAAACTTTTTTTTTTTTTAATGGACATATATTTTTAAAACAGAGACTGAAATAGCATCTCACCATACGTCATGCACTGTGAGCCCTCTACTGGTCACTATGGGTGCAGCTAAACTCCTCCACTCGCCTTTTAGTCTAGAGAAATTGCTGGTGTGACACTTGTAAGACTCTGTGTAGCCAGTGTGATGAACGTGTCACCTATTCTTCGCATCTAGTAACGGAAAAGATTTTTTGTGATTGAGTCTGATGACGAGACTGGAAACAAAAACATTTTTTTTTTTTTAAATGAACAGAAGTCAGAGCACATGCTCACAATGTCCCTTTTATAGCTGCTGTTTTCTGCAGCTGTGATCATTTATGTTTATTGAAGCCAGATTGTTTTTTATAATAAAACTTCAGTCAAATTATTCACAACACACTGGGCAGTTTTACATTGCTGTTTGCACTTTCCAGCCTCGGGGGTTAATTATCGTGTATTCTAATGAGAAATATACTTGTCTGTACCATGATGTGCTCTCTGCTGCAGCCAGTGGATGACATGAGTGACACATCTGATTATCATTACCATGGTAAGCCCTGGGGAATGAAAGAAATCCAAATACTCATGATTGTGCTCTAAGGATCCATAACACCTCACCGGAATAACGCCTAGGTGTCTTTGAACGTCGCACCGAGGACCACCTCCACGTTATGGACTACTGTTAGTGGTAGTAAGTGACCCTTACCAACTGGTCTCAGCGTCGTGTAGTGTGATTTACCCTCAGTTACGTTGGTGGGGAAGTGCGCATGCGCACGAGATCTCCTACACCACATGCTTTTGGCTGGCGGCTGCGTCAACCGCCTGGAGACACCGAGGACAGGGCGGAAGTGGAGCGGATTTGTCTTGCACATTAATGTTGCACATCACAAATCAAAAGTTCATTGATCAGTAAATTAAGATGGATACAAGCTGGAATATGAATAAACTTATATGTTTTTCAATGCGTGTACTTCGTTAACTGGTGTTTTAGGTGAGAGCATGCTCACAAAAGTACACATAAAATATCAAATACGGAAGAAATTGACGAATAAGTCATAAGTAATGGGAGATACACAGAACATATAGTCATACAGCACTATATAAATTAAATCATAACACACGAAATAAAAAAAAAACATTATTTATCACTTTCCATATTTGCTTTGGGCGCCTGTGTCGCTCAAATTTTACAGTGAGTTTTATTTTTTAACGTCCAACCGGAAGTCGGAGCCTTCATCGCGGCAGACTTGACGGCGGTCTGGATCACGACGCTTTATCCAGCAGCGGCCGCTGAGCATCAGAGCGCTGATCCTCCTCCGTGTCGGGAAGGCGTGCGGTATGCTGTCACACATCCACTGAAACGCTGCTCGTCTTTTATCTTCTGCCCAACTCCCAGCAGGATAAAACAGCCCTCCAGCTCGGACCCAACATGGGTTAGAGAGAAAGCGACCTATGGATTATCCACTTTGTGCACTTCGGCGAGGATGATGGGGGGGCAGGAGTGGGAAGTGGACTTGTTTTCGCAGAGACATCCTGACAAAGACGGGGACTGAGAGGGAATAAGAGATCGAGAGTCGCTGCTTCCTCTCTGTCTCGCTTTGCATCTTTTTTTTGTGTGTGTTATTTTTCCCGTTTTGTTTTTTTTTTTTTTCATCATTTCCCCCCCGCGTGTGTGCGAGACAGAGAAATGTTTGCAGAATTGCTGTGCGGCGCCGTGGCTCTGGTCCTCTATGTCAACACTCTGGGCGCCGATTTCTGCTACGATGACAGGTACTTGGGTGAATGAATGACACGAAGCCTCGTGTTCGTCACTGTCTCCGGCCACATCTCATCACCTGTGTCTCATCCCTTCTGGGCGGCAGAACCGGGATGACGATAGGCTTTCACTCATTATGTTGCCATAACTCTGCATGCACCAGCAACTCTTTCTATGAATATAAGCAAATCTACCTGAGGACAACTATCAGTGTATCCGTAGAGTGTGAACAGCTGTGCTGTTCTCTACTGGTTGCTCTTACTGATCTGTCACAGCGACTTAGAAATCACTGCTTTCACCTGCAGACACTTTGCGTTTTTATTAAGTTGCAGGGATCATGATCATGCAGAATATTTTCCACATGTTCCTGCTTCTTCTTCTTCTTCTTCTTCTTCTTCTTCTTCTTAGTAGTAGTAAACAGCCAGTGTGCTTGGGTGCCTCAGTACAAAGTGCTGTCCAGAGTCTGGACTTGCTCTTATGCTCTTCGAGGAAATAATTGATCTCTGGAGGAGAAATATTGTCTCGTTTCATCCGCAGCACAAATCCCATCGCCCAAATTGCTCTGAGCGTTCAGCCTGCTGAAACTTTTAGGGAAGCGCTTTTGCCATTAATTTACTTTTAAGTCGTCGCCATCCACCTTCTGCTTTTGGAAGAGGCAGAGCTGCAGTCGGTGCATGGGCTCAGCGGGGTGGTGCATTACTCATTGCTGGCCTTTTGATATTTGATGGCTGAATGGTTGTCAGCGCCTCAGGCTCATTAATGTACCATCCGGAGCCTTGATGTAGGTCAGAGGCATGGTTGGCTTCCTGACATCCCTGTGCTGTCGTTTTCTGGTTAATACAGGTTGATTATCAGTGATCTGATATTTATAGATATCACCTGCTCTTGACACAGTATGCTGGAGCTCTTAATCTTGCGTTTGTGCTACGTACCAGCGGTTTGTGTGTATGCATAGCAGATGTGCAGCTTTGAAAACACACCCAGAGGTTACAGATTAGTGAGCAAAAACAGTACATTAACACCCTCTACATCAACTGGTGGTGTATTTCCTTTTGAGCTCAGCTCCGTATATGGAACACTTCCCATGTTACACATTCCCTCAGGCCTTTTTGCTCAAAGTCTGAGACTTTTCCTGCTGTAGACTCAGTACACCTTTGCACTTTATGTTATGGTCAGGTGATTCTTGCACCTCCTGTGCAAGAAAGATGGTGTTCAACGTCCATAAACCTGTCAGGGAGTGGCCTTACCGTGGAGAGGTGAGAGGCTACTCGCTGCTGCGGAGTCAGCTGCTGTGTGGCTGCCGGAGAGCCTGGAGCCTCCCAAGTTTTTAATGTAAGACAGAAAGCCAGAACCCTGATTATTCTGCGAAGAGATGTTAACATAATGTTTTTTATTACCTCGTGAGTTTGGGTCCAAGTTATTTCAGGCTTCTTACGAAAGAGATGAATGACAGAGTTTTTCAGTGCCAGCCGGGGGGATTTTTTAAAGGTTTTTTCGTCTGACGTATCCTCCCTCTCTTTCTCTCTGACATGTTTTTCATTGCAGGCTATCTGTCAGCTAGCGTTATCTGTTTTTAACACCATGTGTTTGGTTCAGGCTTGTAATTAGCAGCCGTCTCCTGTCCCCTCGGGCTCTGCTGGGGGAGGGAGAGAGATAGACGGAAAGGAGGGTGCGACAGAGATATATCATTTCGCTTAAGTCAAACCGCCTCGGACACGGGAACTAATCTAACTTGCTAATAATGTGCACATGTATGAAAAAAAAAAAGCTGATGTGACTTGGTAATGTTAAAGATGCTGTCATCGTGGAAAATACTGAATCTGAGCATGACAATAAATCAAACTGCAAGCTTGCTATTACCCAACGCCCCGAAGCCCTGTAGGCAGGATTTATTTTAACTGTGAGTCTGACAGTAATTTATGGATCATTCAGATAATGTTTTTCAACAACTCAAAGTGCATCAGTATTACAGAATGTAAGGCCTCCCACTCAAAAATAAAAATCTGTAGCTGATGTCTTATTTGGGGGAAGTCTGTGCCTTGCGTTGAATGTTTATGATAAATAGTTGCAGAAGAATTAAATATGGATAGGTTTGCCACAGTGCAGCATTGATTCCTCGCCGCGAGAAGACAGATTGTGCCACCCCGTTCGCTCCTGGCTGTGAGACCAACGCGTCGAGTTAATTCAGCGAGTGATAAAAAAAGTTCGACTTGCAGTGAGGGTAAAACAGCTCAGGGCTGCAGAGCTGGCGTAAGAGACACCTGAGGATCTGCAATCGATTGGCTGGTAGTCTCTTCTGGCAGCAGAATACATAATGATTTGCTGCTCTCCTTCTATGTATTCTTCCCGTGCTGAAGGGAGTGTTTTGAGTCACATACTTCTTATCAAAGGCGAGTCCGCTGGTTACACATTAATTTGAGTAAACTTTTCTGCATTCCGTGCATAGTAACCAAGGCCAACAGGAGGTCAGAGTTAAAGGGGGAAAAAAACAAACAGTTTTACATGTGTTAAAAGAAATGTTATCCTCCAGGCGGTGAAAAAACATAATCTCATGCATGGCTGTTTTTTGATCCTTGCAGTCAGTCAAGGCCCCCCTCCCTTGGTTAAAAAAAACAACAGCCTGGAAGAGCGGCTTGCTCCACCATGCCTAATCACCCCGGGGAGCTTTTCCTGCCCCTCCCCTGGACACACTCATCATTAAGCTTTGACACCTGCACTGGAAAATGGGAATCATACGTCATGTAGTTCATATCTCTCTGCTGCTATAATCTACAGTTAGGGTTGAGTGAAGGAATGGGAAAGTCCTGATAAATGTCAGAGGAGAAATACTGGTGCAATATTCTGTGACTTGCTGTAAGCCCGAACATTAGAAACGCATGGTGTAGCAGCAGACCCTTGTGCGAGCATTAGTGTATTATTATCATGATTGCAGGTGGCAATTCATGTCACAGTCCTCAGAGTTTCTAAAAAGCGTTTGTGTCACAGGTTAACCAAGGTTAAATTGGCAGTAGGAAATCAGAAAGACGACTTTCTTCATTTAACAGTTGAAAACACTGAGCTCTTCTCGAGGCATATTTCTGCCTACCCGCACACGCTGGTTTTATGGATTACCGTTCCCTGTCAGGAGCTTGACGGATGTGATGAACTGCACCCGCTTCATTTCTCTGCCCTGGTATGATGTCGTAAGGTATGACTGTGCGAGGATGTGTGAAGGTTGCGGGTCACGCTGAAGGACGCAGCCTCCCTGGGCATGGGCGATGATTTATAACGCTCAGACAGTTGGTAAAGGCGAGTCGCTCTGCTCTGCTCCATGCCCCGAAAGCTTTATTAGAAAAGCCGGGATCGGGGGCAGAGCTGAACACTTCATGCTGATGCAGTCTGATGTGAGCTCCGAGTCGATGACGGCAAAGAAGCCACACGGCGCTTTGGGCGGTGACTCATGTTGTTTAATGATCATACCAACCGGGTAGCGGGTAAAAAACAGCTGTGAATCTTTTGGTGTTTGGTGTTGATTTTATTTTTTAAATTCTTGCTTAAATTTATTGCATTGTTTATCATTTACCCTAGGCAGCTTTCTCACAGTCTTCATAGAGCCTTTTGTAAGCTGGAGACTCTCTCTGTGTGGTCTTTTGCGTTGACCTACCTGGCCTGACGTGGACTCCGTCTGTGACCACGGCTGCCTCTTCCTTGGCACAGTGTGTCAGTTCACTGATCCGGAACCCTCCTCACGTAGCCTATACTGTAGGATGGACTGGTTGTGGTTATGTTGAGGGCGGCAACCCAGCAGTTTGGGTATCTCCGCTTTTTTCCCCAGTCAGGCTTTCTCTGTCTGCGCCCTGTAATTACCGTCCTGCCTGCAGAGAAGGACTCACGACATGGTTTGGTAGACGTAACTGCTCTGCTGTCTCCCTCTCTCCGTCTCTCTTTCACTCTGTCTGCTTTCCCTTCCACAACCCCCCAAAGCCTTTTAGGCCTCCAGCTCCCATCATCCAACGGCTGCCTCCAGATGGTCCCATTTGGTGAGCAGTTTAGGGTTTTTCTCCCTTCTGCAGTTTGGAGGGGAAGGTTTGAAGTGGATTCAAATGGAGGATGTTGTGTTTGCTTGTAGTTGCCAGGATGGAGACATCAAAGTTTCTGATGACACAGACAGTGCGTAATAGAGTCAGTGAAGATGGCCTCATGAGAGAAGCACATACAGTCATATTACTGAAAAGTAGCTATAATTCATATTTTTTTATCATAACAGTGGATGAACTGTCTGCGTAATGTGAAAGGAGTCAATCGTTTTGATGAACCCAAAGAAATCATGATCTGATTATGCAGTAAGGGATAACATATTTACTTTAGTTAGCAATAAGCTAGTGAAGGCAAGGTCGCACATAACAGTTGAAGGCTCATATTTTTTCCTTCAAGAATTGGTGGAGAACAAAACAGAGCTAAAAGGAGAGAAATTGACATTTGGCAAGCGTCCAAAATTAATGACTCCAAATGAATTCCGAAAACGTATGCTGGATGTGTAAATGGGTGACTTAAATGGTGTTCTTTATAACGTGTTTCTTTCTGCACCCACGTTATCAATAACATGAGATATTGCATGTTTAAATAAATATGAATTAAAAAATTACTGACCGCAAGATAGTGGCTATTTTCATCATGCTAGAGGAGTAAACTTTGATGTTCTTGCATTTCCTCCCTTAAACCACCAGGGAGTACAATCTGTTGGCTGGAGAGGAAGGAGATATGTGGGAGGCATCCTGCCCAATCTTGTTGGCCCCACACTTTCTCTGATAGATTTTCTCACATTACAGGAGGAGGGTGTTTCGTGAATTCGCTGTACCGTTTACAGATCACACAAATTACTCCATGCCAACCTGAGAGTGTTCACATTCCAGGCCCAGTAGCTGTTGTGAGACAACAAACTTGTATCTGAAGAGGTCTTAAAACTCTGGCTCCTTTCTCATTTTTCACTCAAGAATACAAGTATCACAGAAATGACAACAAAGCTCCCATCATTTCATAGAAATGGATGGATTTCTTATTAGAATATGCCAACACTGTGACCATCTTTACTTTCTGGGGCACACCAGCCCGGAAATATCAGCTCAGTGTCTAACCACAGATAGATTGGATCTCCATTTCCCTAACCTCTCATTTTCCTGCAGATAAACGATCAGGGTAGAAATTTTCACTCTCACCACAATTGCAAGATAAGCTAGGCTGGCAGAATTCATTTGTTTCTAAAAATAGCATTAATGAGGGGTTCTGATATGTTTGTGAGTTGCTTCCATTACCCACAAAACCCTGCAGAATTACTTGAAGCATCAGAGTCTTGTAGAGAGTGAGTTCATATTTAGGTCAATAGGAAACAGCTGACTAGATATGATGTTCCTTTTTATCCCTTACTATCATTACCCCCAGAATAAGACTTCATTACCCTGTATCTTGGCTATTGAATTTCCCCTTCACCTTTAAGTTCATTTTAAAAACGGTGGCCTTTGTACTACGCTCCCTGTGGTGAGGGCAGAAAGGAAAAATCTGAAATACCTGCATATTTGTAAAATGTGCAAAAGCGATTAAATTTGAGAAAGTGTCTTGCTGGTCTGCTTCCCAACATGTAAAATGTGTGGAAACGCACACATTGCTGCAGAACACTACATTCCTGTTGCCTAACTGAGGACTTCCTTTCCTCCACCTTTCCATTCTGGGTCACCAGGTTTCCCGGTGACTGTCAAAACAGTTAAATTAGCTCCTCAGACTGCTTTGCGTCCCACTGTGGATAGACAGCTTCCAAAGTGTGATCTGTATATTGATGGGTGTGACTCAGCCAGGCTTAGGTGAACTCTCTCCATCACTGCTCTGGCAATTGAAAGGTTTGAAAAGGTTTTTTCCACAAGAAACTGAGGAAATTATTATTTTTGGCTAGTGATACTTCCAATACTTTGCACTTTCTGTAATTAAGTTAGGCATAATGCCAGAAGCTAAATTAGAGTACAATAAATGCCAAAGCTGTGCTTAAGATGAAACCAAGAGAGGCCAGTGCATAACAGTGACTCTATTACACCAGCCAATTCACTAACCACTCTAGTGGCTCTATGGATGGCAGTGTAAACCTCCAGTCAGTCCACCACTGAACTATCTCACCAATTATTAGATCCACTGCCATTAAACTCTTTGCAGACATCAGTGGTCCCCAGAGGATGAATCCCAATTACTTTGGTTCTCCCCTGAGTCTTCTAGCGGTGTCATGACAAGACAGTTTCTCCAAGACTTTGATTTATGGCTAAATACCTGCAAAACAGATGACATTCGCCAGCTTACATGCTAAAATAAGATGGTGAAAATGATAAATATATCTGCTTAGCTTTGACATGTTAGCATGGTCATTGTGGGCATGTTCACGTGCCGACATTAGCATTTACATCAAAGCATAATGTGCATAATGTGGGTTTGTGTTATCTGTTTAGGGAAAACATAGCCAACTAACAGGTTGACTATTCACAAATCCTGCATTCACTATAAAGATGATGCATGCTATGACTGAAGGATGCATTTTAAACATCATTGTTCACAAATCTGTGTGAAAACAGTAGATTGTAGTGCTGAGCACGGTAGCTTCACTAAACTGTAGTTGTTCCACTTATTCACAGTAATCCTGAATGATATGTTACCCAGGGAACATGCAAGCTTGATGCTGCCAGACACGCATAACCTCCAGATCCAGATGATGTCTAGACTCTTGAGAAACTCTATACATACTTGACTCTTAAATACCTGTGATAGCTCGATGAGTAGCTGATCACAGTGGGGAGCTGAGGGCACCTTCCTTTGATTACTGGATTAAACTGCTCATTGCCATTGGCTGAAACGGAATATAAGTGGTACTGTGAATGGAGCAGAATCACTCTGGTGATTGCCAGACTTCAGCTGATTGTCATTTGTGATACACCACAGCGCTAGGTCACTTGTGGGATTGAAAGCTGCTCATGCCCATTGTTTCTTGAAAGCCCTCACTGTGCTTAAGCTCAGCCAGAGCAAGCTGCTTCAAAGCTGCATTAATCAGGCTCTAATGCTTTTAAATCACCCGACTGGTATGCAGTGGGATGAGAAATGGGCCATATGTAGATGCCGGGTATCTGCCTGGTGGTGGATTGAGACATTAGAGATTGCCTTTGCTGCAGTGGACAAGGTGCTAAACTAAGTCCTCTTTAGGTATTCTCAGCGCTCCTTGCCTGGCTATTTAATTAAAAGGCAGCAGATTATCTCTCTTAATACATCATGTGGTTATAGACGCACACACAGTATACTGCAGGCAGAGGGACACAGTGATATTTGCCTTGAATGGGAATAATTTTCAGTTCCCAACTGAAACTTCAAATAAGCAAAAGCTTCACATGGTCAGTATTGCATGACAGACATTCATCACGCCTACTCAATAATGTGAGAAAGGCTTTAAAGCTGCCAGGGAACACACAGAGTCAAGATGAAGGGTCAAATGTGCTGTTTAACCAACAAAAAGAGATTAGCTAGTTGCATCTGGTGTGTCCACTCCTGAAGACAAGGTTTTGAACTTGTGTAACGATCGATAAATGGTGGCTATAGGTTATGCTCCCATCGTTAAACATGAGTCTCAAATGATTTGACTCTGCCGGGCAAAGTTGTTAATGGGTCTAGACAAGGGTTTGGATTTCGAGGGCTAATGCTGGCTGATGGCTCTTAAGCCGTGGCCACTCTCAGGCTCTTGGCCCTCTTCATATTAATGGGATTAACAGGACTGTGGATGAGAGGGGGCATGACGTGTAAGCAGAGAACCCCAAGCCATTAGAAACAAAAACTCCCCTGTCCCCCATATCCAACAGGGATGCTATAGTTTGCCCTTTTCAGTAAGGAAAAGGAGAAGGCGTCCCCTCTTCACTGGGCCTCTCCATCTCGGTGGCCTTATTCTCTGACAAGGAGCACTGTCTCGTTTCGATAAGGTTATGACACAAGTTGGCCAGTTCAGGGGCAATGCCTTTGTCCATTCCAAGAAGAAGGGGCTGTGTGGTCCCTCTGTTCTCGCTGGACCCAATGAAGGAGGCCATTTGTCCCCAAACAGAGGGGAATTAAGCTCTGGTTGTGTTGGCCTGTTGTTTATGAAGGACAAAGAAGTAAGACCTCAGTGCTCACTGTCTGAACAGAGCAGAAAACTGCTGCAGCTTTGCGGACCAAACCTGTCAGAACCAATTGGGTGAACTCATTACGGTCATACGTGCTCCTGTTAACGTTTTCAAGAAGCGAGACGGAGGAAGCAGGGCAGAGGATAGCGTGCTAACAGAAGGTCCTTTGTGTTATGAATATGCCAGTTCAGCTTGTCGGTTTCTGGTGGCATGGATGGTTTAGCTGGAAAGATGATGCGTCAGTCAATGCTCTTTGGGAAATGCGGCCCAACAAGTTTTAGAGCTGGTTGCCAGCAGCCATCAGCTATCAGCTTTTGGTTGCCAAGGCTGACAGAATGGTTGCCATATTTTAATCATTTATAACTGGAGCGATTATAGCCTGGTTTAATTATAAGCCATATTTCTTTTGTAATGAAAAAGTGAAATCAAGAGTGGTTAAAGATGTTTTAGATTATCCAAACCTATTTGTTGGTGCTCTCACAGGTTCAATCTTTTGAGAGAGTTAAACGGTTGTAAACCTTTCAGAATATTTTGACTTGCCTGACCACTTGACTGACTGATATATTTCATTTTTCTTAAAATGGTTACAATTGGGGCAACAGCAGCAGTGACCTCTGTGTAAGATTCTCCACAGAGGAATGCAAAACGTTTGAGACTATCCTCCCAAGAAGAATGACAGAAACAGTAATTTCAGCAAGTGCCCCAAACAACCTATGGTAACGGCTGTAGTAATTATGATGGTAGCAAGGGAGGAGGTCAGGGTGGATGTTTGGGTCAACAAAACATCTGACTTTAACAGTTTTACAATCTTTTTTTTTAAAGCATAACCGAGATCGTTCCCCAACCTTGAACACATGTTTATTATTGTAACCATGACGACACAGCTCCCCTAACCTTAACGATGTGGTCATTTAGACCCAAACCAGATCTCCCTGAAACAAACCAAGTCGTGTTTTTTTGTGCCTGACCAAATTTTAAGTGTAGCATTGTCGCATCATAAAATGTATTTATTTTTCAACAGCGGTTTGTAACGGTTTTATGTCTGTTCCCGCTGACATGGGGTTCAGATTAGAAGATGGCGCCATGTGTCGATCTAAAGAGTAGATGCAAATTGTGTATTTTGCCGTTTACTTTGAGGTGGGGAAAATGGCATAGCACTGTAGAGCAGGTCATCAGTGACAAGCGTGACAAATTTTCTGCCAGTTTGACATTTTTTATCAATTGAGCCTTTTTCCCTCTTTCTTGCCAGGTTCAGCTTCATTCCTTAACAGAGACAAGTGTTGGAATTTCTCTGACTTGTGTTATTATTGTGGTTGAAGTGGTTTTCAAAAATGATTACAGTATCCGGTGTTCCCTAAGTGTGGTAAGTGAAGTCAAGTTCAGAACAGAAGGGCCTGTGGTCTGGCCAGTTTAGCCACTGTGGGTAACCTGCCGCTCCCCTCGGGCTTGTAACACCGGGACACAACTAAACATATGCACTTTGTGGCCTTTATTCCAATGCTGTGTGTTCTCCCAAGTTATTGAGTTGTGGTAGGGAGAGAACATTACTATGCACTTCTGATGAGAGAACGGAAATAGTGAGGGACTGGTCACACTTTTCTTTATTTGTGGACTTGTGAACAAGCTGACAGGGCAAACTGAAGACTATTCTTGTGGATCCCAGCAGTCCCTGCAGAAGGAGTTGCCTCCTTCCTCCCTCTTCCCTCACTTCCTACCTCTGACCAGACCACAGCAATGGAGGAAGCACATCTTTTCACAAGCTGCCTCTAATTGATACCGTTGAGCCCTGGGAATCTAGTGCGTGGTTTTCAGTACTCTGCAAAATGCGTGCAAAGCACAGCAGCCTGCAGTGTGCCACCCTCTGGGACACCACAGGTTATTTACAACCAGACAACCAGTCTGGCCCAGGTTCTTCTCATATAGTTTCATTTAAGAAAGTTTAAAGAAAAATAATAAAATACCCACCGCACTTGGATGTGACCCTTGCCAAGCCTTTCATCAAATAGCTACACTGAGAGAGGGCAAAAGTTGAATCCAATCCAGGGCTGTAATCTCAGCCTTAGGGGGCTTTTCACTAAATGGTTGTGTGGGTTATGAAAGAATGAAACCAGATATATGTAGGTTAAGATCCTGCTGTTGGTAATGGCATTCTGCTACTGTTTCTCTCTCCTACTTTTGCTCTTACTCACCAGCTACACCTGTAGAATATTCCGAGTTGTTTAAAAACATGCTTTTTTTTATTTTATGAGTTGTGTTAAGTAAAGATTTGGGCCGTATATATATTTTTTTTCTTTGTGTTTGCCTATATATATGTTTGGCATTACCAAATCCAATCAAACGTGGTGTAAATTGACAAGTTCTAATGTAGCATGTCATGGCGTGGTGAGGCAGACGAGTCTGACATCTCTCCAGATGGAGAACAGCTTGTGTTGTATTGTATTTCACAGACAGAGCCAACTCTCTCGTTCGCTCTCTTTCTCTCATGCTCGCTCGCCCTCGCTCTCTGTCATCATGAATAAAATCACGCTGGTGACAGATTGATGGAATCATGATGGTTTACAGGGTTGATTTCAGTGGTTTATTTTGGCTGAGCGCTGACCCTCAGTATCTGCGGCCACGGTGTTTCTCCTCATCTTTGACCTTTAACATGTGTGACTTTCCCCTCTGGCTATTTTGCCAAGTGAGATCTTCCTCTTGGGCAGGAGGTGGATGCACACAATTGGCCCGAGTTGATTTTTGATCCTAGGAGGAAGTTTGGGTTGGGAGAAAGTGTGCACAACTGTTTTTCCTTTACCAGCCCCTGAGGTTTGAGGATCTGGAGAGAAGTGCTGTCAGCTGCTCTGACAGAATAATGAGACTCCTTAAATGCGCTCTCAAGAAAAATACATTTTTCATCCGAGAGAAATTGCGTGTATGCAAAAGCAAAAAGAGCAGTGCTGGCAAGTAAGAAAGAATGACTGATAAAGCATTATGGCATTAGATGGAAGGTCTGATCCTTGATTGTTTAAGTGTGACTGTGAAGGCCTTGAGGCTGTCTGTTTCAGTCTGTGGCCAGCACGTGTTGTCCTGACGGTGAACTCCAGCTGCTTAGAGCCTTACAACATTTACCTGATGATGTTAAGAGGGCCCAAAACCACACCGGATCCCCCAAGTGGCTCTTCCAAAACGTGTCCAAGCCCATACAGTAGACACATTTCTCCCGGACCACATGGTAGAAACATCAGCGGCTGTTTTAATTAGGAAGCAGTTAAAGGGAAATCCATCCACAGCCGTGCTGGCTCGCAAGCTTTGTTTTCATTTGTGTGAGTGACTGCCAGAGTCCTTGATGAAGACCCTAAAACTTCAGACACTTGAGGCTCACGACTGTTCAAACAAACTGTCACTCAGAAACCTCAGACCGTCTCTTTGTCTGCCAAAATAAGTCAGCAAGTATTTTAGCCTCTTGGTCAGGCTTAATGTTTTATCTTCCAGAAACAAGTGCCATTATCTCGGAAGAGGATAAATTATGATGAGTGACACTTCGGCTACATCGGGAGACTTCGTGAGGCAGGTTGATTTCTGTCTGTGAAGACAGAAGAGAGAAATTATCTCTCCCTGCTGGCAGAATTCAATCACTTGTGTAAAGAAAAATACATTATCAGCACTAAACACTAGATTAAATGACTTGTGCAGTGCTCTCCCTGCCTCTGCCTCTCATTTAGTGCTACTCCGAAACATTTGCTAATGCAGTGCAGCCATCATTCCGCGTGATTGATGGAGCTGATGACTCTCCCACACGACAGCTGATATAAAACAGGCAGGCCTCGGTTACCTGCCATGTGTGCTCATTCGCTCCCTCGAGACGCGGCCCTGTTGTTCGGAGACAATAGGCCTTGATTGGCGTCTATGATTATGTCACCTCTTAAACCTCACATCCTGCGGCTCGCATTCTCATTCACCTCAGGAGCTAGCATCTACCACAGGCAGCTCATTGAGAGGTTATTGATTTTTAGCAAGGGAATAATCCACCATAGTTTCCCAGTGAGCACACAGATGGCTGGCCCTTATTAGGTGAATAAGGATTTCATTTATTTCCTCCTGCAACCGTCGCAGAGCCCACTCGTTCATTCAATGAAGTGTAAATCCATATTGGAAAATGAATCACTTATATGTCTATTTCCTGCGGCGTCACAGCATTCTACATCTGTATGTAAAACATACTCTCTGTGGGAGCGGTTCAGGTCCTGAAATGGGTTAAGTTTAGTATAGAGATGTCCTATGAGTGAGTCACAAAAACAAAACTTTAGTGTTTTTGTATGTGACCGACAAGCACAATTCAGATTCATGCAGCAGCTGATGATGTATCTCACACTCCACTGTGGGTGACGGTTGGCTGTAAATCACGTGGATGAATGATGGATACAGGTTGTCACGGCGAACAGATGAGTTGGCAGGACACGTGCTGGCATGTTTGCCTGCGCAATGAGCTTTTAATTTGCGGTAACAACTTGACATCAGCAAATTAGCGATCTTTGGAAAACAGAAAATCAGACTCCTCTAGAAGAGTAAAAAGGACTGTTTCCTGTCTCGCCTGCTAACAAAATGACAGATTCATAGATGTTTTTTTTTTTTTGTTGTTGTTGTTTTGTTTTTGCAAAAAGCTTAGCACATTTTCAAAGTTGGAAACAGTGTTTATGGGACTCAACATGTCAGGCAAAGTACAGAAAAGTACAATTACATGAGGAATGTGCAGTGTAAAGATGCATCTGGGAAAAAGCTCTTTTCACATGAGGCACTCGTCAGTAAAATGATCCTCTTTTCTCTTCTGCCAGTACCCGTCGACTTATTTAAAGACACTTTACAGTTGCCTTCATGGCTAGTTTATTAATCTTTATTGTATTTATTTATTTAACACACAAAATTATCCCTCATTCTCAGTTTGGCTGTGGTTGCGCCTTTGTTTTTTCCAGCATAATTGGCTGTTGTTTTCATGGGTAGTTTGTGTTTCACACTAAATTGCAAACTTGGCTTTCACCCCGTGCAATCACAGTTTCCCATCTGAGCGCCGTGATTAAGCCACGCTCGGTCTGCACAACCTGCTTTACACAAGGCAAAGCCTCCTGTTTTAGATACCCAGAAATCAGTATTTTAAACAGAATTTAAGAATATTTGATGTGCTGTAAAGAGCTTCCTGAATGCATTACTCTGCTTCTTGTCTTGACGGTCATACTGCCCGTTGCCAAGGTCTAATAGTTTTACAATACACTAGCATATTGTTGGACAGGACTCATTCGGAGTTGTGCCATAATCACATAATCATCATTATGAATGATCTCATGGCATTTATTAAGAGGACCTCTGGTTCTCTTCAAGAAACTAGCTCCACTGTCTCGCATCATGTCTGTCGCCTGATTCATGGAGAAAATAGCCACGTGAAATCGACTTATTTATTCCCGGAAGCCATCAATGGAGATTTGTTTTTCACAGTATTGCATTTCCAGTTTGTAACCAGTTCATCTCAAATGTCTTTAATCGTTGTGAGCAGGGGGATCCTTGGCTTGAGAATGAATGACGGTGAGTTGGACGTAGAAACCTGAGCAAAGCCAAAGGAAAGCCACAGGTCCGTTCACCGCTCCACACTGCCATGGTTTCATATGTACGTTATAGTTCCTGTGTTGTCCACAATAATCCCAAAACAGATTCTTCTATGTGCTTCTGCAGGTTTCTTCATCTGAACCCTACGGATGATAATGATATTGGAAGAGCTCTTCTTAATTTTTTTTTTAAACTATATAACAGATGGATGTATGCTTTCCTCATATAACCAGCCTCAAAATAGATTTGGTATATATTAATTAATAAAACAGACGATTCTCCTAAAAGCTTTAATCATTTACAGATTTGTCTGACTTAGGAGGGTTTCTGTGTAACTGTCAGCGGACTCCCAAGGGTGAGTCAGCTGCTGCTGCAGTGGACACCCACAGTCTAAACCAGATTAAGAGTTTAAACCTTTTAGTCCCCAGTCGAGAGGCTGTTGAACTTGTCTTAATTTAAATCTATACATTTCCTGGGTGGGATTTTTGCATTGAATATGCTTCTAAGTTTAAGAATTTCTAAGAAGTTGGACTAAACACGATTGCTCAATAATTTATGACTAAACTGAAAGCTGATTTATGGAAAAAAAAACAGATGAAACGAAGAGGCTTAGAGGCAAGGTGCATTTGATCTTGATCAGAGCGTTCTTACAAAAAGAAGATGATGATTGAGATCAAAGTGTATCAAAACTGGTCAAACATCTTGATCTTATTTTTTAAAAAAGAAATTGATCAAAGAATCTACATTTTGTACTGACCCCAGCTGCAGAGATAAAACCCAGTTCCCCTCTAAGACTGCATGCACAGTGTTTTCACCTCAACGCAGCTACACTTTCTGACAGCTCTAAACCTCTGAGTGAAGGTCACTTGACTATCGATAACATTTAGCGCAGTTGACCTGATGTCTGCCCGGATGTTCAGCTGTAAACATTTTCGTACGGCTGCAGATAATGTAATAACGCGCTGCCTTGTCGAGGACTGAGTGCGACAGAAAGGAAATAGGGGGCAGCTGCTCCCTACATACAGACATCACGGTGCACTGTGTATCATAATGAATCCAGAGTTGTCAGTCTCAGCTCGCTAAGTAGACACAATCCATCAGATCACTGGGCGAAGTATGACAAATGCCTAATGTAAAAATGTGGCGCAGCCGAGAGCCTTCACCTTGTCAATCCAGTAAAGCCACTATGATGCAAGTTTAGCTCGGTGTGGTGCAACCTTTGGCTGATCTATGAGCTGAGCCACTGGGCCAGCTTTGTGCAGTAGCCAGCACGAGTTTTACTGGAAAACTCAGCTTAGCTTATCACGAAGAGACTTCATAAACATCTGATATGTCGAGCTGCCGCCCCCATTTTTCACTTTTATTGTTTGTTTTATGGAATACAAATTGGAGTCCTCTAATGCGCTCATTAGCACATACTTGGGAGGTCAAGCACGCTTTATTAGCGGGGACACGTGAAAGCAGAAAAATCTGAAATCTCACCTGCTCCCTTGGTGGCGTTTACCGCAGATGGTGCAGGTTAACGAGGCAGTCCAACAATGCAAAAACAACATGCAGCGTCTCAGAAATGACTCCCATTAAAATCATTTATAGCTGGACCTGCTACTGTGGACAAATATTCTGGAATATCTCCAGCATCATTCCGTCAAATGCCAGAAGTAAACACCATTTCCTCACGGAGTATATTTCTAGCTGTACTCGCCTTATTTTCAGCAGCTTCGGTTCAGGTTATTAGCCCAGTTGGTGATGTCTTTATGGCTGTTTGGACTGTGTTTATTTGAGCAGGATTTAATGCTGTTTATTTGGGACCAGCTTCTGGAGGATACAGTGAGCCCAGACAGATAATTGTGAGATTTATAGTGGTAGGTAGGATAAAACAGCAGCTCTGCGTTCAGCAGTGTTTATCTCAAGAGATCTGCTGCAGCTAGATCATCTGCTAGATAACCGCCGAATCAGACCGAACAGGAAATACCTGTTGATTTCCCCTGAATGCTCTCTGATTGTGAAGAACTGCAGGCATGACTGACATTGACTCACCCAGAGTAATTATCCTGCTGCTTTTCTTTACCTCACTTTTAAACAGACTCAAACAGAACCGTGTGCAGCATCATACCTTATTCAGAAATAATAAACATGGTCCTCATTTAAAAAAAAAAAAATCTTATTAGTCGCTCTGATTGTGTTATATAGAAATTCAAAGGGTAAGAATGGCTTTACGTTCTGGCTTTTTTCTAACCCGTCTGTGGCACTTAGCCTAGAGTCCTACTGAACGCATTAAACGCCTAACGAATATATCATTAATTCAATAGACTGTTTAATAGTTATTTCATTTAACAGCTGGGCAGTGTAGTTTTAAGTAAGCGCGACCTAAACAAGAATAATAGCGGCCATTTTGACATGAGATAGTAGAGTCAATGCAGGTGTTTCCAATGATATTAAGGTTCCTTTCCATTCACTGCTGCAGAGCCTTTCCAGGGAGCCAACACTGGAACCACAGCAGACTCAGAAAACAGCAAACTCTGTTTGATCTGAATGGAACCTTAGTTAGTATCATTGGAAACACCTGTGTTTACTATTTGATGTCAAAATGGTTGCTGTGAATAAAGTCTATTAGTGCGTTCTTTGAGGACTACTTGCAGGCGAGGATTAAAACACATTTTTGAGGCTCTAGTGGGTAAAAACCACAGTAAGATGAAGTATGCAGGTGTAGCAGAAAAAAAAAACATTACTTTTTTCACCCTTTGCCGGCACACTATTTAATAAAGTACACGTACACTTCCTCCAGGTGTAAGCAGCTCTAACAAATGTTCAACTGGTGCAGCTACCTGGCTCCTGTGTGTCTCTGACTCAGGCCCAGCACTCATCACTGTATCAAAGTTAACTAAACTGTAGTGCCCGTGCTCATTTTAATGATGGTGCTCATAATTCAGCGCAGAAGGGTGGCTCATTTATCAGTTTTAACTGTATCCTATGGCTCAGATGAATAGGCTATGTCTGGCTTTGGCTGCACAGGTTGTTTGTAAGATCAATTCATTATTGTTTTAAATCTGTTTATGGGTACAATGGTTGCCTGGTTTAAAATGTTTGCATTTGTTCTGAAGACCACTGCAGACTTTATGGTCAAAACAGAGCTGTTTTTATAGTAGCACTGTAAAAAAATAATAATAATAAAATAAAAAATAGATAGAAAAATAGATATTTGCTTTGGCTGTGAGTTACCACTGAACAAGTCAAACGTAGCACAATATTGGCTGACTGAAACACAGTGTTTTGCCCCAAAACTACTGGCCGGTGGCCTCTGTTGGAGCTAACCAGCAAGGAGCTGGTAATTGATTTGTTAAAACACCCCTGCTGGCTTGCTGAAATGAGATGACAAATGCGGTCCTGAGGCTGAGTTCAGCAGAGGGAGGGATGCGGGTTAAAAAAAGGTGGTGCATGACCCACAGGAAGATCAATATTACATGATGAGGGTGTGGAAATGGCGCTGCGGCTCTTTGTTCTCATTCAGCTAGAAACCAAACCATTTTTTTCCACGTTGCACTTGTGATGTTATTAGAGAAAACATATCTCAGTGACACAGGCCATTTGTTTTTACTGGCCATGTGTTTTTCCATAGTACATGCTGAAAATAATTCTCTTTAACTGCCCATCACTGGAAGTGATATCGAGGACATAAAATGCGATGTGGATTCCAAACAAAGGCTTTTGATGACACAAAGTCCCAGCAGAGAGGAATGGAGACACATCACACACTTGTACTTGTTGTGTGTAGTTCAAATCCCATATTAATAGTCATTACCAAGATTAATAACCTCAATTCTCCTCTATTGGAAATAGGAGATGAGCTCACATGTTTGGGATGTAGCCTTGATTGCAGTGTACTCTACCTGATGTGTGGGAAAAAATAGTGTCCATTAATTCCACCAAATATTGGCTTTTGCTGAGGGGAAGGCCTAAATAATTTGTTGGTATGACATAAATAATACAACCGCAGAGACAGTATGACCCTGTTATTTTTCCCTGGGTTGTACAGTATCCCTGACTTGCTTCACTCATCTGTTTGCATGTGCTGTATAGAATCTGACCATGCCGTGCAGCATTTGGCAGCAAAGCTTTCCAACTCAGCTTTTCTCAGCCAAAAAGAGGGGATAGGTCAATTGCAAGTACACTTTTCGAGTCATAAAAATCCATATACAAGTATTTTTCTTTGGGGTTTAGAGAGAATTCCTTGCCCTTAGGAAAGCCAGCTGAAGGGTTGGAGGGAATAATAGCTCACTTTGCACCTCATAAAAACCTGTGTGCACACCTCAAGTGCTGCTGCTGAAGGTCCCTCAAAGTAGCCCCTGAGGATTATAGAACTGATGAGGAGGGCAGCGCAGAGGATGATCTCTGCCTTCACACCACTGATGTGTGTGTTTAGCCCTATTCCCTGCGTCCTTCACCGTAAACCACAGTTTCAAGTGTGATACAAGAGCGACAGAACATCATGAATTCCCTCTTCCTTTCAGTTTCTGAGTGATGGTTGGTTTCCTGCTGGCTCCTCTGGACGCCACATCTGCCAGTCACCACTCCAAAGTGTGTATTTCTTGACTGTAATGCAATGAGTCTGGCGTGAAACCTTGGCTACTGAGCTGGACTAAATTTGTGCACTGTGTGGGATTTAACCAGGTTTGCATGACTTGAATTTTTAATATCTGCTGAGCTCTAGGAATCCACTCTGTTGCACTGTAATAAGCGGCAAAGCAGAGATTGTGGTCTCCTTCGGTATCTACTGCAAGTGATTTCAGTATTCTTTAGCAGTTACACAAAACTCACCTCTTCTTTGGGCAAAGAGCTAGACGTGAACTTCAGTGGATGACAAATAAGTTGTGAACTGACAGATGAGCATTTGGTTTTCATTCTTACTCCCAACAGGTACTTACTGTATTGGCTTCAACTGTAAACCATTTGACAGACAGAAATTGTCACCAGAAGACAGTAGTTTAGAGTTGTGATGAACAAAACAATTTCAATCTTTGTACTGAAACCAGAATTAGCTCAGATTTATAAGCTCTCTTGGCAGTGGTTTGATCTCATAGTTGTGAAGTAGTTTGTGGTTATTGCTGAAGCGATTGGTTTTTTAATTGGTACACTGATGCTAACAACTCTACGAGGCTGTAATCCGCAGGAAGTGCTTTTAGCTAAATGCTAACATCAGCATGCTAACAAGCTCACATGTTGAAGTTTAACAGGAAATATTTACTGTGTTCACATCTTAGTCCAGCCTGACTTTTTTCAACTTTTGATCTGTTGGCACAAGATGAAAAGTCAGGGGAACAAAAGGCTTATAATTTATCCTTTAGGCAGGCAAACACACCAATCAATTCAGAGTTCAAGAGCTAAGTAAAGTATATTATAATATCTCTACAAAATTTCAGAGTAAATCATTCAGTGGTTTCAGTCTGGACCACTTGGTTGGTTGGATGGCCAACCACCACTGTCATCCATAGAGCCAAGACATTAGCGTTGCCAAATGTCCGGTTTGAAAAAAAACAACTAATAATAATATTAATAAGATAAATGTATTGCTCTGCACCTGGGCTGTAAGTCAAGATCTTACAGTGAGATGGACCGGAGCATGCAGCCAAAAGCGTTTGACCTAAGTATAATTCTGGATTGTATTAGGCTGGCTAGGTGGGAGGCTGAACTGAAAACCTTCCTCCCTCTTTTAATTTACTGCCTTCTTCTAGGACAAACAGGCGGGCAAATCTTTCCTCCGAGAAGGCTTTTGTCCTCCGCTGAACTCTGTTATCAGCGATCTGACATGCGAGTAGGTTCATATAATTAAACCCCACTGCTTTGTTCACATTTGCAAGCAGCTGTGCCTTACATGATCCATCTCCCTCTCCTTCGCTGCAACACGTCCTGCCCTCCACCGTGTCTCTCCTTTCATCGTTAAGCAGTTTGCTCGTAATTAAGTACATCAGTGAATTAAGGGCTCCCCGGTGCTGATTTTGTCCTGGCGGCGTGCTAGTCTGTCTCTGTCTCTCGTTCATGCACATATATGTAAACACAAACCCACACCCAAGCTGCTTTTTGACACCGATTGGACCGATGCCGCAGGACTCGCTGCGTGCCTAAGCTTAGCAGTTAAGAGACTGCTCTACAAATAGCCCGTGGAGACGTCATGAGCAGGTGTTGTTCTGGAGAAATTCATGTCACATTTATCTAACAAGACATTATGATTAACCACTTGAGGGGAAAAAGCTGCGTGCCAGTGTTGTTATTATTTTTGTAATTTCACTCAGTTTCTGCTGATCACACACAAAGTCCTGTAACTACATCACCGTGTTTTGCAGTGCTCTGTATTTAGCCTGAACACTTGAACGCTTTGATCCCTTTTAGGGCTCTGTGAATATCAACATGGGTCTGTCCACCACTTTGGTCCAGACAGAAATATCTCAGCATTGAATGATGCTTAAAATTTGGTACAGACGTTCATGCTCTGCTTCAATAAAATTGGAAAAGCTGCAAAGCCAACGAGCATTTGGAAAAAGGATGACAATCAATCACTCCGCAAATAAGCTGACGGCTTATTTTCTATCAATCAAAAGATAATTTCCGCAGTAAATAGCTTATATTGTGCATTATGTCGCAGTTCTGGACTGTCATCAGCAAAGCCAACAGGTGGAGCGATGGAAGTTTATCCGTTTGCACTGTAGTCTTGAATATTTCATTAGTACTAATCTACTCCTGTGAGTCAGGGGATCACAAACCGGGGCCAATGTAATTTCCCAACACTGTTTTTGGTCATTACCACCACATCACCGGCAGCAAGATGAACATACACCTTCTGTCAACATGTTATTTTTAAGATTACGGCTTCCTCGCTCCTTCATGGGAGAATTGGGTTGACATAGTGAATTTCTTTCCATTTAAGCAGCCTTAATAGTTAATGCTGTTTTGTCTGCCCCTGGGGCACGCTGAGTGCGCTTTGCACTTTTTCTGGGCTGGCACAGATTCTCATTACCACTGGAAAAACTTCCCGTGTTCATGTAAAACAGTGTAACCTGATGCAGAGACTCGAAATAGTTTGCGGGAGACTTAACATCCTCCACAATTTGGTAGAGGCAGTGCAGCTTCCCAAGAAGAGTCGCATAAATAGAAAATGGCCCTGCAGACGATGTAAAGAAACAGCATGTGCTTGTTTACCACCTATAAATATCCAAGGTGAGGTTGGCGTTATCTCTTTGCTCTAGTGAGAGGAATTCTGGGAAATCAAAGGACACAAAGAGACTTGTGCAGTGTTGCTATCTCAGCTATTTTTTTTTTTTTTTTTTTATGTAGCTATGACCTCTTTCCTAAACTGTGGCCTCTGTACTGTAAATTGAGTTAAACGGTGTGTGGTGAGATGTGTTTATGGTGGTGAAAAAAAACAAAAAAAAATATGACATAACACACACAACACAATATTTTTAGCTTGTAGATACAAAAACGGGCAAATTTAGTACAGTTACTATAGTGACGGAAGGCAGCAAACGCTGACGACATACAGTTTACTCCATAGAAGAAGAATCGGATTCCAAAATGTTTACAAGACATCATCTGTTGTGTGCTGAGGGAAGTTATTTCTTACTCCCCCAGCGAGATAATCTGTTTTCACCAGCAACGTGTCACACTGGAGCCATCCAAACAGAAAATCAAATGCCAACCCTGCTCGATAATGGGTTTTTGAATCCTTTAGGACCTGTGATAGTCATTGTCTCTGTGATCGTTGGTTCTAATTCAACAAACGCGTGTTTGTTTGGGCATATTCAGACCGTGTGTGTGTGCAAGTTTGTGTGAGCAAATGCTCTTGTGTGAGTGTGTGTGTGCCTTTTTTTTTTTTTTTTTTTTTTTTTTTTATGAGCTCGTCTGAGTGATTTCCCAGTGAGAGTGCGTTTTACAGCCGGATTCCTCCAGGATGAGTCTGGCTGTTTGATAGAACAGCCCCATGGCGGCCTCCCAGTCTCCAGCCTAATGAGCATCAAGTCTAACAGGTGGTCCATCAGAGCACAGAGAACAAGAGGAATTAGGCTGTTTGTATGTAAGTTGCTTCTTTTGCTAAGCAGAGAGACTTTTTTTTTTTTTTTAATAGCAGTAGTGCTACTTTTTTCTCCATCCGGACAGGAAGTGGGACAATAAACACGATATTTCTTGGAACAAAGATTGGCAGTTTGAGATGCTCTGTGGTCTGCGCTGCAAATGATCAAACAATTTCAGAAAACCTTGAAGGTAGTCGTTTATTGACTTGATTTAAGGTTGTTGACATTTTTGCACACTGTCTGCATTCAGCCGTGAACAAGCCTCTTTGTTTCATGATCCCACTATGAAGAACCTATAAAAGAAGGGCACAATTCATAGAGCTGGAATGAAAGGAGCTGTAAAAGTGTTAATTGTTTCCAGTTGAGCTTCCAGTTTATACGATGTGAACGATGGTTTATTAGATATTTGGTGAGAATTATTTGAGTAGTAATCATTTAGTAATCCAGTGGTCTGTAAGATAAACATGTACGGCGTTGGCAGACATCCAAAATAGTTCCATTTTCAATAGTTTTATGTACATTTACAACTTCAACAGATCAGTTACTGCATAGCTATATTTATAGTACTCTCACTTACAAATATAATGCTACACCCACACTCTAGGTTCCCTTGCTGATTCCACGCTATCGTGTTAATCCTGTTAAGTTATTGTTAATAATAAAATATATTTGTAAAATGCTTCATGAACTGAGGTCACAGAATGGTTTTATTCCAAGCAGCGTGGGTTATCAGCAGGTCAGAATTTCAATTTTTTCACAGGATACTTCCAAAACTAATTCCCATCAGCCTCAGCTGGTCTTTGTGTTTGGCACTAATTAGAAAATGTTATGCAAATGTGTACAGACTCACTTAAGCATAAAATATGTTGTACCTGAAGTAAATCTAACCAGGGTGTTTGGATTTTGACCAGAAGGGAAGCACAATCGGGCTGCACAGATCGGTTATCCGTCACAAACGGTACGAAACTGAAACTAAAGCACTGAAAGTTCCGAACACAGAGGCAGCGTCTTATTCTCGTTCTTTGTTGAATCCGTTTAGGTTCCGTTCTGCGTTACAAGTCTTGAAAGGAGACGAGAAACATGACAAAAGCTTTTGCCTCGCTCCCAGCTGTAGCTGCTGCTTTGGTAAATGTCTAAGTCATGATGAATAACCCGAGTCTTCGTGAGTCTTCACAGTTTACTGATTTATCTGCCTTATGTCAAACTTTGCTTCCGCCGCGCGCTCCTTATCTCAGATTACACACAGAGCAGTAATTGAGTTTACTGAGGTTAATTACTTCAATCATACTTATATCTAATCGTAATGAGATCTATATTTATGCTAATTACATTATAGAAGCTTTGAAAATTCAATTGCATTTATTGTGCGTCTTTGCTTGTGTTATTTCTAGACTTTAAACGTCGTCGCTGGCGAAAGAAAAAGAGAATCTCATCTGCTTTATTGTGCGGCTTACAACTTTTCCGTGTCCTCTTGCGCTTCATTTTTCCAGCGCCGTTCCTTCAACTGCGTGGCCACGATACAGTACGTTGGAAACAAAGCAGGAGTGTTTAGCGTGAATGTCTTTTGTCTTGGCATGAGCTCATTAAATGATGTTGTGTTAAAATGCACAGGCTCAGGGTGGGGTGGGGTCTGGGCCCACCTCCTCCTACTCTTTCCTGCTTTGCCGCCGCAGCTGACTTTTAATGGAATCTGATTTAAAAGCTTGTGAATAATTCCTGTGGGCCCGTGGTTTGTAGGTCATTGTGCCATTATGGTTTGTTTGGTCTGTCTGAGGGAAGATGTATGTGTGTGTGTGTGTGTGTGTGTGTGTCTGGGTGTGTGTTGGGTTGGGGGAGGGGGACGCAAGGCACGGAGACTTCGCCTGCTTGTCTGGTCAAAGGCATCGTAGGGTTTCTCTCTCCATACTGCTGTAGGTGGTGGACACAGAGTGAACCCACACACACACGCACACACACACACACGCACACACCCTCTGGCTTCACCCCACAAATCCCTTCCCCTGAGCAACAAAGGGATTATGGGAGAAACAGACTAATCTACTTTTGTGAATTTACAAAGTATTTGCCGCACAAGCCCTGGCATCAATCTAATCTTGGAGAGCAAAAATAAATATTTAAATATTGTTCAGTTTTTTTTCAGATTTCATCACCCAAAACTGCATTTATTTTCTTTCTTTTATGCTTTCTGTGCAGAGCGGAGAAAGAAAACGCTGCATTTCCAATCTGAGAGCTTTTGTTTTTTGGGATACTTGAGAAGGAACACTGGGCTTGTACGGGGCCACCTGCAATAACAAATTACTCCCCAGTGTGTAGGAAACATCCAAAAGCAGTGCTGTGGATGGTTTTTGTCTTGATTTATTAATATTCTGCATATGCCTGAGGGTTGCGCATGAAATATAGCTGGAGGTGTTGCACGATGAAAAATATACCTTTGTGAAAGGCTTTCCAGCCAATTATATTCAGTAGCACATACCAGGAATGACAGTTTGTTTCTCGGACAAATGCTCTGAGAGCAACTCTCACCTCTGAATGGTACTTTTGGCCAGCTCCAACGTCTTTGATCTCTTATTTAAGGTTTACGCGTGCGTGTCGCGTCTTTATCTGCCCGTGAGGTGGGAGCGGAGTGACGGCGAGTGGAGGAGAGCGAATAAGGATGAACTTATCACCTTGTCTTGGAACAGACAGATCGTGTGGAGGGTTTCGCCATAGCTGGCTCAGTTTCGCTTGTTTAAATGTTCCTGTCTCGATGGTGTGATACGGCGTATCCCAGGCTAATTCGAACAGCCCGGAGAGAAATAAGATGAGGGATTTTCCTCAAGTAAAGGTTAGCACGCTGGAGTGGCTGGAGACTGATATACAATAAAAGTTTCTTGGCAGTTATCACTTTATTGTTCCTCCTCAGACTCCCTGGACATTTAGAAATTAGCCTACATGTTTGCACATTCTGCAAAATGATTGTTTCCCTTCCACGTTTGGCCTGATGATGAAAGATGGTGTGATATTCTTGATGGGCGATATTTATCTTAGAGGGAAGAGCTTTGATTTGGAGCCACAGGGAGAGCATGTGTGTTGCCTTTGTGTTGCACAGTGCTGAGCTGTGTTATTTGACTCATTTCCAGACTAGATCCCAGATGCTGGACCTGGGTGGTCACACCCATAGTGATGTTGCACAACGCCTGTTTACTGCATCTCGTTTGTTAACCAAATATTGTTTCTGCGTTTTCCTGGTTCTGGAAAAATTAACCTAACACATTGGGGGGGGGGGTTTAACTGTTTGACCACACAATTGAACAGACAAAGCCGCTAAACTGTCATTGTGATATTTCCAGCCAGATGTTCTAATGACGCTCTCGTCAGCTCTCACCTCCTCTGTTTTCACAGTGTGTTCACAATGTGAGCCAGATGGGTTGTACTCTTTTGAAGGTGGAGCAAGATGGTCCAACACCATGGATGTGGGAACACACAATAATATTATTCAGGCCTGAATATGAGATGATTCTATGATGACCTCACTTTTCCCAACGCCTGTTTGTAAATAGACTTTTTGACGACGTAAAACTCTTTTTTTTTTTTTTTTCTTTTTTATCAAACTCTTAGTCCAAGAAGGCGATACTCCTCCGCTCTGAAGCTTTTTCTCTTGCACAAGTAAAACAGGAAATACCTCAATTAAAGCAGAACCAGAATTCTCAAGCGCAAGCTTGAGTATCTAAATCTTACCGATTTAGATACCGTTTATCAGTCATGATAAACGGTATTCACTAATCACCTCACGGAAGCTATCAGAAACTAGCTAGCCTAGCAACATTTCGACTTCAAACAATGGAAATTTAACCATAACAGTTTGAAGTTGAAGATAATTTCTAACTACTTATTGGTCAACATACACACTGACAACTGCATAAAGCTACTGTAATATTCTGGCTCTAGCTCCCATTCAAGCTTCCTGGAAATCTCTAACAGGTAGCACTACTAACTACTAAGAAACTATAATCTCATCCATGTAACACTTGTCTTTTTTGTTTAGCTTACAGATCTATTGGCCGTTCATGACTGATGTCCATTAGAGGTTCAGACATGGGGGTGGGCGACTTTTTTCAGCCCGCAGGCTTCTTGCACAGACTCGATTGTCCCTGCTCTCTCAGCTCTCTTTATGAAATGAATGGCCCTCTGGTGACTTGTTGATCTTGTTACTCACGGTGTGAACGCACGGTTAGGCTGACTTGTTCATTTTATCACTTAAATGCTACCATGAGAGCTGCCTAGATCTGGAAAAAAAAAAAAAAAAAAAAAAGAACGTAGCTTTTTACAGCTGCACAACACATTTTACACACCGCTCTCTCCGGCAGCGAAAAGCACTCTCTGTGTTGTGTGGTTTATTCAGCCTTATCTGAGCTGATTTCAAACACGGCCTGTTGCATGGAAACAGGAGTACTGTTAAGCTTCTCGAGCACGTCCAGGACACTCTCAGGCATCCATCATGCACTGTAACAAGCTGCTGAGTGCTGTTTGAAGCTCGCGTGTTTATGTGCTATGCGTGTTCAGCGCTGACAGATCTGTAGTGACAGTTGTGAGATATGGCCTGCTGGACATCCAGGACGGGGATTGTCATGTCTGATGAGAGGCATCACCAGACGGCTGCTCTCTGAACCCCTTTCACATCTGATGTTAGCGGCGGATAATGCAGCTCTAAATCCTCTTGTGTAAGAGACCTGGTCACTGGAGACTGGACGGGAGAGGACAGGGAATGACGTAAGTGTCCTCTTGTTCTTCCTTCCATTCTCCCCCTGCTCCCTGATCCTGAGCACTTGGGGAGGTCATCGGAGCAGAGACTCTGACCCTAATTCCTTAAGGAAAGGTTTCCTGAGGAGTGTTGCTGCCTGCTCCCTGCCCCCCTCCTGGCAGCTGACCTGGAAACAGAACAGAGTGCAGCTGACGTAGACACAGGCTGCGTGTTTGCAGAGCCTGCGGACGAAGCGCCGAAGGGACTGGACTGTTTTTTGATCTGATGAAGGACATGGCTCCATCTGTTTCCTGCTCCCAAGGACTGCGGCATTCACAGCCATATCGCATGAAGACAAATGAATAAACGGAAGGATGAGTCACGGCTTTATGCCCGTGTTTTGACAAGTCCTTCTGCTTGGGCGCGTGACGCTGGAAATATTGACACGTTTGTTAAATGACTTTGAGGGCGGCTGTGTGTCAGCCGTCATTACAAACAGATAAATTCAGCTGACAACATTTCTGTCTATAATTGTTAACCAATTCAACATTGCTGTGTTTACTCCGCAGGTTCCATTGTTTCTCCGTCAATAAACAAGACGACTCAAAATGTAGGACACAAGTATTTGTGCCCCCCTCAGGAATCTACTTGCCTCTTCAGAGTGTCTCCCCATTCTTTCAGCTCCTCATCCACGTCGGCACTCAAACCCATCCATGTCCTTTCTCTTGCCCTGTCCTCTTGTCTGTCTTCCTTCAACACCTGTCAGCCTCATTGTCTTCCCCTGAAGAAGGGTAAACCCATGCAGGCATGCTCCTGCGACCTTTTCAATGGCTCTCTCCCAACAGAGCCGGTGCCTTTGTTCCTGTGCCTTTCTTTCCAGGTTTTGGGGCAATCAGCAAGGGGGCATCCGTCTTCCCTTTGAGGGAGGCGTGGTGTTCACTGCTCGCTGGGTGTGATAATGGACCACACATGGTTGTGCTCCAGTGGCTCACCAAGACCTGGGGGCTTGGTGCGTGGGCACAGGCCCCGGCTCTGCCTGCTCTTCCCTAAAACTGGCCCATAAAGCGCTCTTCTTCTCAGCCTTTTGTCTAGGCCCTTTCACTTAGCCAGAGCTCTGCCGGGCCCTTTGTCCTCCTATCTGGGGGCCCGGTGCCTCAGCGTCCACTCCCTCAGCTTTGTTCAGTCCACCTACAATATGCCACCAACAAGTATTCCAGAAATGCAATGAATTCAGGTCTTTCTGTCCCTGTGAATGTGGCTAAGTAAAGAAGGGAGAAAAGGGGTTTTTGATTTTGTGTTGCTCAGGAGGTTTTGCTGACGATTTGGGCAGTTTATTGAGCTGAGCTGACGATGTGAATAAAAATTCATTGGGATACAAGAAAAAAAGATTCCTGTTTCCGAACTTGTATAGAAAATTAAATGAGATTCTTGCTTTAAGGAGTTTAATTAACATTTTTCCTGAGTGAGGGACTGTTGTTTACGTGGCGCAGTTTCTAAATTAAATGCAACTATTAATAGTGAATTAAAACCTCATGCATACTTTAATTGCAGACAAGAATACAAAGCAGACCTCAGTCCCAGCAGTCCCCAGTGGTTGAGTAACCCCTCACAGCACACCACATGAATCCCAGAAAGGGCTTTTTTTGATCAAACCTGTAGACATATTTTTCATACTTGACTGAATTAAAGAGCCAAAAAACAGGCGTCAGGAGTCTGCACACTACCCTAAAATGTTAATATATGTCCCTCTGTCCCCACGTCCACTAACATGTCTGACTTTGCAACCATAAATCTTTAGATGCACGGCTTATTAAGTTTCCTTTTATTTTTATTTTTATCTGTAGAGCGGAGCTTTTTGATGTTTGACACACGTCAAGGAGGTTTCTTTCTTCTTTCTTTCATTTTTTTGGAGACCTCGCTAATTTAGAAAACGTCTGTCAAAGCCTGTAGCGATGGTACCACCCTGACACTCCATTAACAGGAGGCATTCAGGATGGTAATGATGTCAATTTAATGAAATCCCCATCCTTCTTTGACTAGAATTTCATTGTAACCATTTTAAAACTGTAAAAGGGATGTCATTTTATGTACTTCATGAAATCATTTTCCAGTTTGCTCTGGTTTACCATACAAATGGCAATGATTTATTGGCGCTGCCAGGCTGCCTGCACAGACCTGCAAGACTGAAGCGTAACATGCAGTTGTTAATGTCGGTCCATTTGAGTAATAAGTCCTCTGCGCCACATGGCCCTTTGTTGTTTTGCCGCAAACCAGGAATACAGTATGGGGAGACTTCAAAGGGAGATGGCTACCTCTTGGGTAGCCTTCAGAGGGGCCTTGAAAGATTCCTGTTTTTTTTCCCCCTGTTCTGCTCATTCAGGTCACCGTGGTGCCTGTAGTATTTGACACAGTTTTGCAAAGTCCAAGTAAGTTTTTGAGGTTTTGGTGGGTTGAAAAACTTCCCTCTACAGAGCTGGGTTAAATTCTTTTCATAATATCAATCTCACCCATGTAAACTTTTCAACCCACTTTACTGAGCGTCATTTCATTGCCACTAACTCTCTGTAACATCAGATCTCAAATGCCAAACTTTTATAACCCCTCATCAAAAAAAAAAAAAGAGCTTCAAAACCTCTGCAGCCAGTGTTGTGTACGTGCCTGTACGTCCACATTTGTAGTAGCTTTTTTTTCTTGAATTGTGCTCCGTACAAAAGATGTAAATGTAGGTGTATGGTTGCTGTTTCATAGACACCAGGGGCTATTTCTCAATTTCAATACAGGCCTCTCGGGGGAATATTGAAATTGAGCTGTGGAGGCACGTGACTTTGATCATTTGCATCAGCCAGTTAGGAACAAGATAACAAGCAGCTGTCTGTTTGACAATCAGGCCTGCCCTCAGGACAGAGAAACTATAGATCGCTGGTGCGTGATACCTGCTCTCAGACGACGAGACTCAGCCAAACACATCGATTACAAACACTTTATCCAATTGACTGTTCAGTTCATCCCACAGTAATCCAAAGCTAATGATGCGGCTTCATTGTGTATGGTATCATGTACAGTATATCTAATTTGGGTCATTTTCTGAATATTTTTTTTGTTGTATGTAGAATGTGGTATTTTGGAAGCTCATCTTTGGCAGCGTCGAACAAACGGTTTTAGAAAATCCAATAGTGCTGACTGTAGCAGTATGTGTTGTATCTTATTTTGGAATTCAATTTAACCCGACAATGGAAACTGAAGAAAATTGCCTCTGAATGTTATTGACTCAGTGAACGAGATTCGTCGGGGAAAGTCTTTTGTGGTGCAGTGACAGGAGTGACAGTACAATACAAAGAAGATATAAAGACGCAGGAGGAAACATTACAGTTACCAGAGGAGGTTTTGCATTTTTTGTCCATTTCGGGGTACAAAGACCTATTGTTAGATGCATGTACGCTGAATTTGTCACCGCAAAATATCTGATTTTGCACAGCTTTTTTTTTCAAATTGGTGTTGTAATTCCTTTGTGATTATTCAATTTTGCACCTGAGCAGTGTAAGTAATATTATTGCGGACATACTGTAAATTAATTTGCTTTTTTTTTTTTTTTATCTGAGAAGGAGGGCGAAGAAGAGCTGACAAGAGAAACAACTTCTGTCAGATCAGTGTGTGTTTTCACTTGTGCTTTTTTATGTATTTGAGAGATTTTACACTTTCTAAGTGGAAAAACTAAGTGAGGAAATCCAAAGTCAGTAAAAAAGCACAAGGGCTGGTTATGGAGGCGGTGTGGTTTGTGTGATTTTGGTGGCCATAAAATCTCAAATGCGTAAATGAGCTCCTTTGCAAAAATGCAAATTGGCACCATGTGGAAGACAAAGCATTTAAAAACACGTAAGAGGCTATTTGGGTTCCTCTTGGACATGTTTATAGGTTTACAAGGCAGTGCTGTCTCACGCGATGGCAAAGGCGGCACTGGAGATATTGTACTTAGATAGTTCCTTATGCATTAATAGCAAGCTTCAGGCCGTGGGGATGAACCTGACAAAGTATTAGTTTCCTTATTGTTTCTTTAATATTGTATTAATCTGTCTGCTCAGAGTTCAAATCTTTCAGCTGCACATTTAAATATTTAAACAATGTTTCGCCTACGTTATAGGTGATCCTTCATCAAATTTTGCAACATCTAAGCGTCAAACCCCTAAAGCCTACTTTTCCGTATCCAATTGAAGTTAAAATAAATACCAGATTACCATCGTGCCTTAACCTGATTTCCTCGCTGAGTACCAGTACCAGCTAACATTGGCCCCGACTCTCTGAGAGCAAGCGCAAGTTAATGAGGCGGCAATATCAGCTATCAGAGGTGCGTCAGTGTAGTCTGTCATAGAAGGCCTGATCCCCTCAAGGAACGCCAACCCCTCCACGTTAACACTGACAGCCTCCCTACATTCACGTGGCTGTCGATGGGGGCTCCAGATCTCTTTGTGAGTAGGTTACATGTGCCTTCAATTAGCTCATGGAACTGGAGCCCAAATGGGAGAGTTTAAAAAAAGACTGGGCTTGAGAGCAATGTGAGAACACTGGCCTGTTGTGATAGTATCTAATGAGATCAGTCAGAGCTGCATCCTTGAACGCTGCCACTCATTAATGTAATGATTCTTTGTGTGTGTCTGTGTGTGTGCGTGTGCCCTAAATCACCAAATAAGCTTTCAGGCTGTGTTCTGGTTGCTGCCTCGTGGTGAGCGGAGAGAAGTCAGCTTTAAAGGTCTACAAAGAGGTAACGACAGCGTGATCTGAGCTGGTCTCCATCTGCCCGCTTTCTCCTGAGCTGTTAGTGTCTTTAGCTGATTGGTTCTCTCTCATATTTGTTTGTGTTTGATTGATTGCGCGGGGCTTCGATAAAATTGCAGCTAATCACAGTGCCCTGCGGGAAGGAGAGCTCCCGGAGTCCTCACGCACTTAGGCAGCGTCTTTATATTTAAACAGCAGAGCCGGATTGCCGTGAGGAGAACTGGGACAAGACACAGCTGTTTCAAATGCTGGATATATAAGATGGTCAGGGTACTAAAGATGTCTTCTCCTTTCTGCTCCACTGGCATTTTCAAAGGATCTTCCTGCACCTAAGGCCCCATGCAATAAACATCAGTGAGCGGAGGCCTCTGCGTTGATGTGCCATGATTCAGGCTCATCCTTCAGGGCTGCTGTGCCTCGTAAAAGCCCCTCCATGCAAAAGGGTTTGCGAAGAGAAATGGCAAACGCTGGACAGACAATCCGTCCACTCATTTGTTGCTTCTCTGCATAGACATCTAAGCTCTGCCTCGCGCAGGATTTTTCCATCTCTCTCTGCTAGTCCCCCTCCATCTGGTGCAGGTCTCACTGAACCCCTCCATGGGTCAACATGCTCTGAGCCCAAACCAGGATGCTTAAACGGCCCAGTGGTAGGCCAGGCCGGATGGGTCTTGCACGCAAGCACGGCCACAAGCCCAGAAAGTGTAGCCTCCCCTGCATTGATCGCCCTCTCCATGTGAAAGAGAAGCACTCTAAACGGGAGAGGAGGAACAAATCAAGCAAATTTATTACCACATGGCCGAAAAGGTCAGAGCGTGACAAAAGACCTCCTGTTGTGAGGAGGAGTGCGGTGGAGTGGCCCCCCTCTAAACAGAGCTGGGGTGACTACCGCAGCATTAGACATGGGTCAGGCTGAGGGGAAACATGGAGGTAGAACTAGCGTGAAAACAAAGACCTTCTTCTTGTTTCTTGTTGCACTGTGACGTTTATTTAATAAAAATCTGCTTGTTTAAATGTTCCACTTTAGTGTTAATTTAATTAAAAAACACCTAAAAGATACTAAGAAATTAGATTTTTCAATTTGGTGACCATTATGTGGCAATTATAAGAGATTCAACAAAATATAGGTCGTCAAGGATATTAATCTCTGTCAGAAATGCAGTGTCATGTTATAGTGAAACAGCCTTTTTAAGAGATTAACAATTTGTTCTCTTTTATTATTATCTTTATTGATATCTTATTATTATCTTTTATATATTTTTAAAACATTTCGTTCGTTCAGACCGGATTGAAATATCTCAGTAAATATTGGATAGGCTGCCCAGATACTTGTGGTCTTGTCAAGTTTTTAATGAAACACCATCACGATTGTTAAAATGACACCTGCTAACCGTCGGTATGTTAGCACGCTGACATTAACACATAGCTCAAAATACCATTATGCCCAAGCATAACCTCACAGAGCTGTCAGCTTTCTGGTTTTGGACAGACAGGTGCTTATACGTCAATATGTGGCTCCAAAATAATTTCACCCTCAAGGAGGGAACTATGTTTTATGAAAACCATCTGAGTCTCAGCCTTGCCCGCCGCGCTAACCCAACGAGGCGATCTATTAAAAATGGAGGTAGTGAAAGATGCAAAGAAACAGTTTCTTGTTGGACAGAAGAGAAAGAGTGTGTGTGTCAAAGAGGCCTACAGGGTGACCCGGCAGCTCTTCGCTGTGTCTTGCCACAGTCTTGCACATGCTGACAGATTTATTGGATACAATAATCAGACTGTATATCACCCTGCTCTGCTCTGCACAGACAGCTTCTGTAATTGGCTTCTACACCTGGAATCGACTATAAACATCACACAGCTTTACCCTCGATTGAAAATGTGACTTGGGTATTTAATGATTTGTCGAAAATATGCTTGGTTTTGACGTCGATGGAGATTTCAGTTTTTGCTTTTAACACAAACGGCGTTCATTGTATTCTACCTTAATGAAATGTGATGTTTCTGTTTGTATTAACTGAAATTGTTGAAATTAAATCCGGACCTTTTTAGCCTACAAAATATTGTGAAAGTCTCGGTTCTATGCTGCTGTCTAGTTGGGCAAAAAGTAATAGAGATAGACTTCCAGATAGCTTTATCAAACAGGCTTGTGGCCCTAAGGCCTCTGCTGGACATCAGAAGATTGAGCTGGACTCATACGTGCCCCTGGCAACTGTGAGATTCACTGCTGAGCTGCCAGGATTCCTGCTCTGTCTGCCTGGTTGGCTGGATAGAAGTGTGGCCTGCTGGTTGGTTGGTTTGCTGGCTGGTTAGCACTCTGGTTCAGCATTCAGGTCATACCCTACTGTGCCCACCCCATACAGCACAAAGGGCTGATCAGGGATGCTAAACAGCAGGCACGGGTATTCACCGAGCTTAAACACACTGCAGTGCTGGACGAGCCTTCTCCAGACTCAGTGTCAGTGTTTGCTTGTCTACTGTGCCATGAAATGGAGTGTGTGTGTATGATTGTGCCAGTGGAGCAATGCAAACACCCTGCCTGAAGGAAAGAGCTATTCGACTTAGTTTAGGGAATGCTGCTGGATGAATTGGACACAGTGTTGCAAGTTACACTTTGATCCTTTTTAGTGAGCCTTTAGTGAGATCTCCTTTTGTGCATCTGCGGAGGTTTGCAATGTGATAGGGAAAGAAAAAACATAAACTCAGTGTTTTCTTTCTACAATCCTTGACAAGGAATCCGATTTTAAAATATGAACTTCAATATTAATTTGGCACCACGCCCTACTGTATAGATATTTAAAGGAAGCAGGTCGAGAGAAAGTGGCTATTCCACCACAGGAAAGTCAGGATAGATCATGCAGTAATGGACTGTCGATTGTGAGAATACTGAAGGGATGAATTATTCGTTAGGAGCACAGAGTAAATTCAGCCCAGATGCACCCCTAATTACAGCAGTCCATGACCTTTATTCTGATTGTCCATCGCCACGATCTCATCTATCCCTACTCTCCTGCCTTTCATCAATTACAATGATGGAGGGAGGCATCAGGTGTCCGCAGCCAGGAATGATGGTGAAACATCCTCTGTTTAATTTGCTCTCGGCGACAGTGAAAAACCTTTCTTTTTAAATATTTGCATATTTTACATTTCCATCTCCATAAATTAAAATGAAAAGCCTAGCATATTAGCACTGCCTAAATAACAAATAAATGTCATACCAAAAATTCAGTCTTGTGTAAAAGGGGAAAGAAAAAAAAAGAAGCTCTTCAACACTCCCTGAGGCTGTTTTCTTTTATCAAGAGCTTTTATTGTGGGCTTACTAATCACATATGTCAAATGGAAGAAAGCGGCTATTCATTCTTGACAATAGGGATTTTACGGCGCCCTCAGTGGTGGCGTGTTGGCTACAGTGAGCTACCCTGCAACCACTTTCTCTGCTTGTCCTCTCTGGCCTTCCTCATCTTTCATTCACTGCACTGCCCTCCCGTTAAAGCTAAAATATCAAAACATTTTGATGCTGCAGTTATGAAGTGCTTTGTAGCCTGGAGATATGGAGAGGATGGGGAGTTCTGAATGCAGCCAAAGCAAATTTTGACTTTTTTTCCTGTGTTGAATCCAACCCAGGTGCTTTTTTTTTTTTTTTTTTTTCCTCTCCCTGGCTGAACTGGTCCCAAAATGTTAATGCTTGATTACATTTTATCTCATTTTGCATCCAAGCCCAAGTGGCTTGTGGGTCTCATTCACATCGCCGTGTTTTCAGAAGCTTTTTGTAACAATGCCCAAAAAATAGTAACCCCCCCTCCCATTTTGCAAATACCCCCCACCCCCAAACTTTCTGCATTTCGTCTCCATCACCGTCTGCATTAATAATTGATGTATTCAAATGAGCTCTTTGAGAGTTGGATTGCTTTTCTGATGCTACTGAATACATCAAAGCACTGTTACGGTACAAAACAAGACATTATTTATTTTGTCTTTGATTTCATGAAGGGATAGCAGAAATGGATTGCACTGTTTGATTGATCCCCTTATTTATTGTACAGAAAACAAACTGAATATGTTCTCTTTGATAGAGGAAAAGACATTTTCTTTTTCTATATTAGGTGCCATGAGTGCAGTGGAGGTATGCCATTAATGACCTGCTAGCGTGCCCATGGGAAGAAACATTAGACAAAAGAGCTTGCCGGAAACATTGCCCGGGCTATCCCGGTGTCTCTGTGGGCAGTCTAAAAATACCACTGTGCGTCTTTCAGATATTGAAGCTGGGTGATGACATATAGTTGGCAGACCTTCGATCACTTTCCCCAAACTCCAAACAGAGTTGATTTTCTTTTCACATGCTGTCCCAAATGGAAATCTTTATATGCCTTGTATATTGAAGGGCTGACCTTCTCTTTAGTGGTCACTAATTAGTCTGTATGGCATGCAGTGGAATCAGTGTGGAGATTATTAATTACTTTACGGGTTTGTGCAATAAGCCTTAATATGCAAATATTTCTCTCCCATTTCAAAGGATTGGGTAAAGGAGGTACCAAACAGGTGGTAGTCATGGAAGCAACAGTGGAAGATGGCCCATAGAGCATTGCGGGAGAGGTTCGACTACAGATGACTCATACAAAGGTTGCTACTAGCGAAATCTAAACTTTTAGATTAAGTTCTTTTTTTAAACCACGACTGGAGGCTCTCCTTAAACCTTAACCACATTGTTAAAAATGTCCAAATGTAACCAAACAGCGAAGTGCCAGTATATAACCCTAAGCTTACAGAAATAGTTTGACATTTTGAGGAATACTCTTATTCACTTGCCAAGAGTTAGATGAAAAGATCAATAGCACTCTGGTGTCTGGTAAATATGAAGCTGGAGCCAGCAGCCTTGTCCAGTTCTCTCCGATATTTTCAGCAACACAAAATGTCTCCCACTTTGGAATAGAGCTTTTCCCTTGTGTGATTTATTGACTGATTCCCAGTATCTGCATTCTTTGGTGTGGATAGTTTTCCTGTTTGATTTTTTCAAATTTTTTTATTCTGGTCATCTGGCTATTTCGTTTGAAGCTTCATTTCAAATTCATTGAGTGGTTGTAAAGGGAGAAACCTGATGACATGTCCTTGGTTTTCAATCTTCTTTCTAATATCCAGTCTCATCTCCTGTGTGTGTGTGTGCCCATTGCTTAGGCTGTGCACAGAAAAGCCAATCCATCTTCCATTTTAGATCGCCTCCTTATACGGGATCCTGTAGTCACTGGATCTGCCTATTTTTTTCTGAGACTGTGAAACAGTTTCAGAGGTAAAGAGGTTAGCTCTTACATGATTATTTCTCAGCTAAGGGGATAAGGAGATAGCAGGAGCGTTTTTCATGGAAATGATTTTGAACTCAGCCGAAAGAGTTCAAGCTACACCCACATAGGAAATCTTTTTACTCTGGGTTTATAATTATATGGTCAGCAGTTGTCTTTCGTTAGAGGCTCATTTATGCAAATGCTTGTAAAATAGAACAATAACAACAAGGCTGCTGTCTAATGGTGCTGCTCTAAAAGAAAAACTAAGAATTTGTTCATTAACACTGAGACATTTAACAGGTTTTTGTCAAATTGTGAATGGCCTCTGCACGCTGCTGTTTCCATAGTCCTGTCTGTGCTTTCTGAACTGGTAGTGAGGCGTGGACGTGACATTTTTGTAAAGCCGTAAGAAGATTTGGACAGGCCTTTGATATGAGTAACAGACATGGTGCTGTCTTTGTTTTCTCTCTTCAGCAGGATTTAGAGGTCTTTGTTTAGTCCTGCAACAATTCTCTAAAAATACTAAAATGAGTTGAGAAAAGGCTGTCAAAATTTCTAGGCTCTCTGGGTTCACCAAAGTTATTCCAATTAATGCGTCGGCACTGAAAGCTTTCATAAAAGCAGCATCTTTCTTGCATATTCCACGCTGTATTTTCACAGGTAAATCGGCCTTCACTTGAGACACGAAAAACTGAAACAGGTATAAAGCCTTCGTCTCCGACACGTTGTGTGACCAGCAGGCAGACTGTTACAGATGGAGGCACGCGATTGAGATCCAAGCAAGTCGTGGAGGAATTGGGTTTGGCAGCGAGAAGTAGATGCATCGAGACAGAGTAATGGGAGGTAGAAAAGTTTTTCAGGGGCTTCTCTTGTTAGTGGCCACATGATCCTCTCGTTCCTCTGGGAGGCGGCGTACAGGCACGCGGTTGTTGGAGGAATGTGCTCCCGGCTGGAAAAGGTTTGCAGTGCACAGAGAGGTTCTCCTCCCCACCTCAGTAAAGCTCTACTGAGAAATAGACCCGGTCGGCCGCGGAAACTCAATCTACCTCTCCAGCTGGCCTGTTTGCTGGTCTGATGATGATGAAGACCTGCAGTGGATTAATGATTTGCCGTAGATTGGGAAGAGTGACCATGACTAGTTAGACTTTGATGCAAATGTGTTAAATCAGCTGTGGGTGTATCCCATTCATCTGCTCTGAGTAGTCGTTTCGGAGTGGGTTAAGGGGTTACCCCCCCTCCCTCCCTGCTTGTCAGCCGCAGTACGCTAGGTGCTCGCCTGCCTCTGTGACATAAAAACAAGAGACAATCTGAGCGGTGAACCTACTGCATGGCAATTCAGGAGGCCAAGTCTGTAAATGTGTTGGGCTTTTGAGCGACTGGCACTGGATTTTGTCTGTTACTTCGCTGCCAGAAAAATCTGGTGTGGTTTGGAGGCAATATATAATGTATCTGGCCTCCGCCGCACTGTGCAATGGAAAAACAGCGCACTTGTCTCCAAAATGGCTTTGAGATGTAATTGAACCGTAATGCCTCTTATATGAGCATCTCGTGGTGGAATGAAGATCTCACTTGACAAATGGGCCCGCGAAAATAAACTGGCATATCTGAGTCATGAAGTGGAGAGTTGGGCTACCGACTTTTAAGCCCGCTGTTGGAGGGCTGGAGCCCCCATCATTCCGACAATAAAGCTAAAGAAACCCAATCATCTGTGCGCTGACAGCTAAGGCATTTCTATTATATCCCAGCTGATTATTTCTCTGCTCCTTCCAGCATACCGAGGCCAGGTAGTATTTATTTCCTTTAGATCCATCATAAGACGGGCTTCATCTGTTCACCTTTCTCAGAGAGAGCTGCTTCATTTCGTGATTTGATGAATGCTGCAATCCCTGCGTCACTACACCAAACTCCCCATGAGCTCTCTGGTATTGAGAGGTGCCAGTTGCCAAGGTGAAGTTCTTTGCATCAGAACAGGAAAGGGAGCCGTTCATTGCATTTATATTTACTTTGTTCGCAGATAAAACGTCTAATTTATTTCCCGTCTTGCGCTCTCTGTGAACCCCCCCCCTCCTCCACCCACCTCTCTTTGAACTAATTGAGTGTGTTAATTATGACTGCCGTGAGGACACATTACAACCTGCTGCACTTGGCTTGTTATCACGTGCCATGTCTCATCTATCACGCCTTTAATTACAACACCTCTGTTCTGTTGCCAAACACCTTCTTCCTCTGCAGAGGCTCGTGCTTTTCCTTTCACATCATCAGCACCGCCATCTCCCTGTTAAAGCGTAAGAGGCTTTGTCAGACACCTCGTAACATGGCAGAAAAGATAGGGGGGGAAAAAAAACATTTCAAACTCTGCTGGCCGCCCCCCCTCCCCAGCCACTGACACACACACAGCTTGTGGCTGTCATTAGGTTAGGTCATGTAGGTTCATCTTTGACAGGAGGGGAAGTCACGGCCCCTTACTTAGCGACCGTGCTGGCCAAGATGGGTTGAAATTACACATTTGGTGTTTGGAAACACGGGTCTATCTCTCTCTGTCTTTTGCGCTGCTGCTTCTGCTTCACTCCCTGCATAAGCTGCCATGGCAATTGTCACCACAGGTCGCCTCCTCTGTAGGCTGCATTTTGCCAACATGGCGTTCCCCTACTGTGTGCCAGTATTTGTTTGTGGTTAAGGGTGTGGTGCTCTTGCTTAATCTCTGAGTCCACAGCTGTAAGAGCTGTGGATGCGGTGGCAAAGCTGCCCAGAGCCTGAAGCTCGCCCTCTGATTTTCTGTTTGTGAATGCCACATGACCACACTCTTGGGGTAAAGCTGTAAGCAAATGCAAAAGTTTCATTTCATAGCAACCTATATTTTCTGCTTAGTCCGCAATGGTAAAGAATAGCCGTGCATCCTCCTCAGAGGATCCGCAGTGAGTTGCCAGAAGAAATACTCCATAGCATGAACACTGTTATCAGATGAAGCGCTTTTATTGAATGTGGCAGGGCGGTAAAGTGGTCAGGCAGGGAAGCAGTGTGACATTAATTGAACTGACAAAAATGTCAGCATTACTGTATCAGATATGAAAAAATAATCTATCCATCTACAGAGAATATACATTTTGTTTTTCTCTCCTAATATTTTCCCGTTTTCTTTACAGCCGTGCAATCAAGACCAATCAGGACCTGCTTCCAGAGACCCCCTGGACAAACATCTTCTACGATGACTTCTGGGGCACCTTACTCACACACAGTGGCAGCCATAAGTCTTACCGGCCCCTCTGTACCCTCTCCTTCCGCCTCAACCATGCTGTCGGTGGGTTGGAGCCCTGGGGTTACCACCTGGTCAACGTGGCCGTGCACGGGGCCGTGACAGGCCTGTTCACCTCCCTGGCTCGCCTGCTGCTCGGAGGGGGCCTGTGGAGCCTGCTAGCCGGCCTGCTATTTGCCTCTCACCCCATCCACACCGAGGCAGTGGCGGGCATCGTGGGCCGTGCGGATGAAGGTGCCGCCCTATTCTTCTTGCTGTCCCTGCTGTGCTACATACGACACTGTAAGCTGCGGGGTCAGGCTGGGCTCTGGCGGCTCGTGGCCTGGTTCCTGGGAAGCCTGGGCTGCGCTGCATGCAGCATGCTGTGGAAGGAGCTCGGAGTGACTGTCCTGGCTGTCTCGGCGCTGTACGACGTCTGCGTTTTCCACAGGCTCAAATTGCGACAGGTCATCATGCTGCTGTACAAGGTAAACAGCTCGTACTCACGCCGTGGCGCGGCTTTTTCACATTTCGCATCTGATTCCCTGCACCCGCTCCCCGACTCTCAAGAATCTGGCAAACGGCAGTGGAAAGTTGATACGGGTTTGTGTGCCTGTGTGTGCTACTATATGTGTCTGTTTTGTTTGCTTTTCATCACAGTCGAAAAAAAAAAAAACATTTGTCAGTGTATGCACAGCTGTGTCATTCAGGCCAGATTGTGTTTTTCATTAAATGCAAGGAAGCACACGTTAGGAAAGGAAAGCAAACAGAATCTCTCTTTTTTTTCTGTCTGTGCAGGAGCCAATTAGTAACGCATCTATTGATGGGTAATCTGAGGTGGATGTAACTGATGAGAAAGAGTATCACTATGGCAACGAGGAATCAGAGCGAGCTTTATTGCTAAAATGTGCATTATTATACCCTTTAACCTTTCTGCCTCAGGACTGGACGCATAGTAATGCGCAAACCCACAGGGAACTGGTCTGTTAGACATTTTAGGCTCTGACTTCTAATTCAAGATGTTGCCTGTTTTTGTCCCTTCATGCGGCTCCACCTCGAACAGTCACATGTATTGTTTTCTTCTCTTGTGAGAAACTAAACTCTGAACATCTAAATTAAGAACCCATTTAACCAATAAGGAGTCAATTAAACCAAACCCAATGTGAGAATCAACAGCTAATTGCTCACTGAGCCATTAGTGTTTATTACCTTGAAATTGACGATGTCTTTGTAAAACATAATGATGAAAAGTGAGCTATTTGCCACATGTTACACATTAGCAATGGAATAAATCAGTGTGCGCGCGTGTGTACACGCCCGCTGTTTGCTTGTATATTCACGTTGCACACGGGAGGAGAAAATGGAAAAAAAAAACATTTTTCAAAAGAAATAGCTGAGATAACAAAAAGTGATGGCCATTGTATATTTTCTTGTCGCTTTCGAAGCGTTCAGCCATTAAGTAGCCCCTTTTCCCCCAACAGCTCCTGTCAGAAGTATTTACTGTTTGCTGTCTAGTCAATGTGACATCCATGACTCTCTACCCATCATAACAAATTCAACAAGACGTGTGCACAAATGTGACAAAGGGGCCGCAGAGCAGCCAATGAGAGGGCGGCTATCCGGCACACCCCAGTAATAAACAACTCTTAAAGAAATGTTGTGTTGTGAGGAGGGATAGGAGTCAGCAAAAATGACAAGAGATAGACACAAATGAAGGTAGTTAAAATAGTTAATTGAAGAGCAAATCTGGTCTCCCTTTTACTGCTCAGGATAGTGTGGAAGGGAAGCGCGGGGGCCTCTGCTGCTGTCGTCCACACTGTCCTCACATGATTTAAGCTTTATCTGACTCCCTGTGTCCTCTGGAGTATGGCCCATCCATTGCCGCAAGCAGACAGGCCTTCTAATGGCTTGTCAGGCATGGCTAGACTAGAGAGGAAACAGGGCCAAAAGGGCCAAAGGAGATGATGCCTCATAGCTGACAGTTTTTCAACTTTTTGATTGAAAATCCACAAAGCCTGCTGATCCAATTGTCTTTGGAGGGGGAAAAAAATGGACTGGCAGATAGTTACACTTCTGGCATGGAGCAAGACCTACTGATTTCTTTCATGGTTTGCCATTGTGGTTAACTAACTTGGCATGCGCCTCGAGGGGCAGATGTGCTCTGCTACAGCACAGCACATCCAGTGTAGCTCCTGAATTTCAGCGTGCTCTTATGGTAGTGTCGATAAAGGTTTTTGCCCTGATGCTACGTAATGTCTGTGTAACAAAAAATATTAAATAAATATAATATTATATATATATATATATATATCGTAAGAGCAGTAAGTAAATTATGAACTTAGTTGTTTAAAACGTTTAAAAGGTTGAACGTTTGCACACGATTTAAAATACATTGAAACAGAGTAGTAGAGAGTAAAATATTTCAATAAAATAAGTGAAGCAGCAAGAAGCTACATAAAAGCAAGATTTAAAGGATAAGTCTTCAGATGTTTCTTCGAGGAATTTATGGTCACAAGTTGCATGTTGACTGCGTATTGGCAGTCTGTTCCACAGTTTTGTTCGATAATAAGTAAAGGCTGCCTCTCCATGGTTCTTTGTAACATTTAAGGCCGTTGTGTTTAGTGACCGAAGTTTGGAGCTGTGAGTGCAGAGGGAGAGACAGTCGACTAAGTATGGAGGTGCTATGCCATTCAGAGCCTTGCTGTACGTAGTGATAATACCTTTTAAAATCAGTTCTAAACAAAGACAGGACCTCTGTGTGAAGCTGTTAAAACAAGTGTGATGTTCTCCCTTTTACCTGTTTTAGTCCAGGCAGCTTCTTTTGTGCTCACTGAAGTCCATTCAGTTTCTTAGATAATCCAGTTAAAACAGCATTGCAATAGGCCGAAAATAATAAAGCGTGAATCATTGTCTTGTGTGTGCAAGTGCAAGATACAGGGCACATGCTGTATTTGTCTTTGTTTTTTGTTTTTTTTATGTTTTTGCCACTGAATGAACCTGATGGCAGAAATTTTAAAGCCTTTAAAATTCTGTTCATTTTGGTTATATGGCCCCCAAATCACACGTTTGCCTCAAAGCTTTACAATCTGTTGGGTTTACAACAGCCATTCTTAGTTAAAGAAGCCGCAAAAAAAGATTCCATTACTTCATGGTTATTAGTAAGATGTAAATAATATTAATGATTATGTTTATTCCCAAGGTCCAATACTGAGAGAGCCTTAACTAAACCCCTGTTTGACTTTAACAAAATAGAACATAGAACCCTGCAGGCATATGTTGGCGTAAAGCTGTTTTCAACATTGCACACTGCAGGCATCCAGGCTGTCTCTATGTTGTACACTTAAATTAATGTCCAACAATGTTTTGAGTGAATTGTCCACAAACCATAAAAAAAGGGACAAATTTAACAAAGCAGCACATTCAATTGAGTCTGAAATGTGAAATCCCCTTTTTTTTTTGCAGCAAAGAGGAGAAGTGAGGCCATGGCTCTCACAGTGGGTTGCTTTGCATTGAGGAGGCAAATGAGGCACTGCGTGGGTTGTCAGGCACTCTGGGAAAACACTCTGCAAAACAACTAACTGTTTTTCATTCTGTTGAGAGTCGACCATAAAACGGCACAATTCTCTGGAAGCGAGGCCGCCATATATGGCTAGCTTTTCCTAACGTGCAACTCTGAGCTGACAATTGTCATTATGGTAACATATCATTTAGTCTCACCACAAACAACATAAAAGGAAGCACAGACAGAGAGTGGTTATCATGGCTTCAATCATGTTAACTTGGGAGGTTTCGCTTCATATACGAACTCTCTCTGCCTGTCATGTAAGTCTGTGATCATACATTCATATGTATGAGTATTGTGATGTGATCTGTTATCCTCATGGCAGTACAGTATCCGCAACAGCAGCGCGCACATTCATTTCTCTCTCTGTTTCTGGAGACAGGCAACCACTTTGACTGATGATAAGCAAAGGGAGTTATCCCTCAGGGTGAGTTGAGCCTTCGACCGCCTGCGTGAACATTAGATGTGTACAGAGCCGAAAATGATCACAGTGAAGATAAATACCGTTCCCTCCCTTAAGTTAAGGTTAAAGATCTATCAGGTGCTGAAAAGTCGGCAGCTAACTCCCCAAACAGAAGTTTATGAATGTGAAAGCAGCATTGTAACATTAATGTTGTGTGATAAGAGGGAAACGGGGCGTAAAAGCATGAAAAAGGAACTGTCGTCGTGTTCCAACCCATTTCCTTGTTGAAGTACATAAAACCCATCCTTCAGTCGGACTAAATAGTCTGCTTTGTTGTGTAAGTGACAGGCCACTATGGGCCGGCCGCTAACATTTTATCACAGAGCTCTCCACTCAGCCTCAGTCTTTTGACATTTAACGTAGGAAATGGTGAAACAGGGCTGCTTATCTGATTGTGGCCCAGAGTCAATTACATTACAGTTTTATATCTGCTGCAAATCTCCCGTCGTGTCAGTACGACTTCTGTGTGCAGCTTGTAGGTTGAAGGCAGTGGAGACCAAGACCTTTACTGTAACTCCATGTAGATCCACAACTCATTTCATCACGACTTTAACTGCGGACTTGCTACATATAAATCAGAGATAATGCATGGATATTATCTTAAATTATTGGTTACATGCCGTGTGACAGATCTCGGAAGAGGAGGATCATGTGCTACAATTAACCGTGTGTAAAAAGAAATCTGGAAAAGAAAAGCTTTTCTTTAAGCGGCAGCAAAATCGAAGAAATCATCTTGTAAAGGGAGACATCTTACATTAAAGCATACTGCATTTAAATTAGGGCAGAACAAATTGTCATTTTGAATAGACTGTAATTCATTTGTGTACTGTACATGTGTTTCTTCTCGCAGGCTTTTTCCTGTGTAATGTTAATGTCAGCGCTTACATGGATCTATTTCTTCCATTCACCAAGCTAAATTGTCCCTGGGTAAGACAAAAACCATAAGAAGGATCAGACTAGGGCATGCCAACTTTATATTCTCCAACACATTCTGTGAATATTAAACATCGGTCACATTATGCATGCAAGCTTAGGATTACTTGCTACCCGCGTTCATGTCAGTGGTGTAAGAACTTCTCTGGCTAAAATAGAAAACGGAGACAGCGAGAGGGAAACAATAGAGCTCAGACAGTAATTGAAAAAGCGCGCTGGGTTAACGGTGGCGGTGGAGTCAAAGCTCTTGGCATCCAAACTGTGAGGAAAGCTTTTATTAAGAGATCTGGTGCAACCTTTACGCGCTCGAGTGACCTTTCTAGGAAAACCACAGTGCTCTTTAGCTAAATTAAAGTCTTGCATCAGCACTTTTAAAAGATGTTTTCATGAATATATACATACAAAACACCTCTTTCTTACAGAAATGCCTGCATTAAGTTGCAGTTTAACTATTTATAATACACAATCTCGTGTATACCTTTCAACGAGCACTAACCCCCTTCCTCTTCCTCCTCCCAGTCATTAGTGTGTATGTTTAGTGCAGCGGCACTTGCAGTGTTGATAACTGGTGCCAGTCTACAGCGTACAGTGTGTTCTAATTAGTTCTTTCCAAGACTTGTCTTCAAAAGTGGAAAAAAAACCTGTCATTAAATTGTTTACTCAAGCTGACCTTTACAGTGGTGATATTCTCCAGTTGCCTTTGTGCCTGATTAAAGCATTTATAGCCATGTGTTGTTGCGCATTGAGCTACTCTCAGGCAACGAGTTTACGGCATTCAAATGTAACATAGTTGGCAATGGAGCGAGTGTGTGTGGTGTAACCGCAATTTATGTGGAAAAACGTGCTCTTTACGAGACAGTTTCCTGCACAGCGTTGCTTAATAGGCTCATTTTCAATAAGAGATAGTGAAACACAATTGGAGTTCCTGATTTAGGAGAGGAAGGAATGCTTTTTATTGTGATCCCACAGTGTTTATTCCATAGCATAATGTCATAAATTGTCTGTCCTGAGGACTTGGTGTTCTTTCTCGGTTTGACCATTAAAATAAACGTTTGGACAATTGAAGAAGTGAAAGCGGCCCGAACGTGAGCTCTAACGATGGGAAAAAGAAGACCTGTTCATAACTCAGTGTAAACATCTTCGCTATAATTTTGCTCCTTTTCTTTTGATGTGCGGCTTTGCTTGGTCACGAGGGTCCATTGTTCTTTTGTTTGAATGTCAGTCCTGCCCACATAATGCTAGCAGAGGGAGAAAGTGTTGTGAGTTTGTTTCACACTGGAGAGACGATACTTTAAACATACAGGTACAGAATGAGCCACAGGCCCTGAGGGGCTGACACTCCTGACATGACCATGACGGAAACAACCCTTTGAAAACACAATAGAGAAATCCGATGCTTTGAAAGTGAAAACTAGATAAAGAGGAATTATCTTGGTGATGTCATGTCAATACTATACATCCATCAGTGGCTTCTGACAACACAAAGGCTTTAATATATGTTCAGGAAAACTTGAGATGTTCCTCTGTGATCGCTTTTGTTACGTCTTGAGTCCGGCGACGCAGCGACTGGAAAATGATTTCCAAATCTGGGACGAGACCCAGCTGGCCCTTAGTGAATGTCAAGCTTACACACTTTATCTTTTCACACCTCCCGTTTTCTGTTCACACTTTGGCTATTAGCGCAAGGTCACTGCTTACGCCGTGTGTGTATGTGTGTGTTATGTGTCTGGAGAGTGACGGAGCTGACAGAGTTTACCTGCACTAAGAGCTCAGGTGTCGTGGAGCTGGCTAGGCCGCTGAGGCCTGACCTCAGTGATGTCAGATATGGAGGAAATCGGGGAGGGCAGATGTGTGTGTGCAGTGATTGTTTACATACAAAGGGGTGTGTGTGTGTGTGTGTGTGTGTGTATTTGTGTAAGCTATAGACCTTGCATACAAGATACGACATCCATACATACCCTTGCTGTGTATTAGATGAGGTAAAAGGAAACACAGCCCAGCCAATACATTCTTACCTGGGGCTCCACAGATGCTCCTCTATGCTCTAATGGCTCCTGTCACTGTGTGATGGATTGAGCCTTGTGGGCTCAGCTAGTGCCCCCTGCCCTCACCCACCTGCTTCTCACATGGGGATACACACCACCATGTCTGGTGTGAATATGGAGATGGGCAGTCAGAGCCATGCATAACTGAAGCGCATTTGTAAAGAAACAAAGGCGACGCTGTCTCACCGAGGATTAGGTGCATAGTCAATATGAAGCTATGGCTAGCAGCTTACCTGCTTAGCTTAGCACAAAGAGTGAAAACAGGCGGAAATAGCTAACCTGGGTTCTTATCATTACTGTGAGCTTGCCAGGCAATCAGCAGAGACTCTAGAAAATCCATAAGGTGTCATTTACTTGGGTTTACAGTTGGTAGTATTCGTTACCTTGTTATCAGTTTTTGCTAAGCTAAGCTAATCGCATCCTGCTCTAGCATCAGATTTAGCATGCAGACATGACAGTGCTATCGATCTCGAACAAATGTGTATTTCTACGGTTTGAAACTGTGCGCTCTTAGTCATAGCACATACAGTAGCAGAGTAACAGTGAAGACATTCCAAACATACATATGACTGAACAGGCCTGAACGTCTTCGCTCTGGGGTAAAATGAGGCAATTGCAAGTACAGTGATAGAAAGTGACTTGACCTGGGTTTACTTCAGCCTACTGTTCATCAGGCGTAAGTGAACCTGACAGGCAGGGTGCCTGTGACAGTGACCCTGACTTCGCCTACTGTGAGAAGATGGAAAAGGAGAGAAAGAAAGAAAATCCCCCCCAAACAAAGCCTCGAACTGCTATGAAAAACAAAAGTGAAATACAGTATGAGACTTGAAATATTTCACATTGTCCCTCGCTTCGCTTCTCGCTGAAAATGATTGTATGGCCCGGTCTTTTTATAGCCGGCATCTCTGCGAATCGATAGTGGCATGTTATGCAAGAATTCAGTCCTGGAAAGGAATGTCCCACAGCGCCAGCGCCCTGCAGCGTAGTTCTAATGCCTGCATCGGGTTGTCTTAATAGAGACATGTATAGATTTGCTGGTTTGTCTATTTTCTCAAAATCATTAAGCTTTCACAAGGGATAATTGATTCACTCAGAAGTCTTACAGCAAATACAACACCCAGTACTGGCGTGCAGCTCATTTTAATTAACCGACACATGCTTTCAGTGTATCCTTTCACATCTTTTCATTCTCAGGACAGTCCTGAGACTTACTCCTCCAGTCTGTTCTAAGCACAATTTATATTTTATGTTTAAAGTTTTGCAAATTATAGTTTAGAACTTCAACACAAGTGAAATATAGTTTTAGGCCTTTGTTTCAGTTGCTGACCATAGTTCCTATTTATGGCTCCTTTTTATGGTCTCAGCAAATAAACTGGCATGTAAAATCAGTCAGCCAGAACTGCATTACTTAAGAGTTCCAGCTACTGTACCAGTAAAAACAAAGACTAGTGGGAGTCTTTGTCAGTTCTTGAATTATGTAGTTTTGTTATCTAATTAAACTCAAATTAGTATTTTAAGCGTACTTTAATTGTGCAACATCTTAATGGCAAGTCATAGCACAAACTCAGTTTTTTAATCTTTTTAGATCTTAACAAAAAGATGAATATTATAAGCTGGAACAGCTCAAAGCCTTATGACAGGTTTACAGTGCGCGCCAGTATTCTCTCATGTTAGCTGTTTATTTTCTTGGTAGTTAATATGGCATTTAGGAATCTCAATCAAAACAAGCATAAACAGATATCCAAAGAACTATAAACTACAGCCAGGATCTTTCAGATGGATACGATAAATGAAATCATTCAGATGTTGAATGGGCACACGGCCACTTTCAACAAACAAAGGAAAGGAAAGGGAAACAAATGCAAGGCTATCTGCACATTCAGTGCTGCATCATCTCATCATGTCCTGTAATACACAAGGCTCCCGAGGGCAGAGTGGTCCAGTCTGTTACCTGAATAGGTTCAGTCCCAGCAGAAATTCCCCCAGCGCATGCTGCTACAAAAGACCGCTGCGTCTTCCAGCAGAGGTCCTATCATCACCGTGGGCGCTCCCAGCGCAGGGGAGAGAGGACTGAGGAGAAGCAGAGCATGTGCGAAGGAGACGGACAAAAACATGTTGAAGAGGAGGCAGAGAGGCATTAACGGACGGGGCAGCCAGGGGACAGAGAGAGGAAGAGAGAGGGAGTCTGCTGCAGACATTTTCAGGAGGCTGTGTGCTTCTGTCAGATGGCCTGTCTCCACATGAACCATCAGCCACCGGATGCTCTATTTCGGGCTACACAGAGATAGACCTATATGCCAAGCTGGTGTTATAGCTGGTTATTAAACACGGTATATGAATCAGTCATAAATCAGGTTTCAGGTTTCTCTCACAGCATGTGTGAAACCTGCAATGGCCCTCATTTTATTTTTTCATTTGTTGTGTAACGGCTTCGGACATTCTGTCTTTTAGTGTAGCACATTCAGACTTTCCCTGCTGTGTTGGGGAGTGTCACCCTTGCTTAGAAAGACCTTTTATATATAGAATTTTTCAGAGGCCTCCATTTATACGTAACTAAAACAGTGCAATTTTGGAGAAATTGTTTTTTCTTTATATTTATGTTGGTATACTAGGAATACCAAATCATGGCAAAATGTAAAAGGTCATGAATTTCAGCCTCAGTGCCATATGTATATGCGAGTAAATGTATGTGAGTATGTATGCAAATACAGTACACACCTGGCTGGCCACACTGATTTCATGTGCACTCAACATTATTCATTCGATTATTCTCAGCTCTTGGGCCGTAACAAAAGGAGGCGAATACACACGGTCGTACTGGGAAGAACGAGCGACCATTTATTCACCGAAAAAGCAACAGAATTCATTAAATACGCGTATGAAATAATCACTTTGTAGATCGATAGTGTTCATGTGTGGATGTATAAAAGTCTAATGCTGTGTGATGTAAAATAAACCAAACAAAAGAAAACATGTGGTGCATAGCGGAGAGTCAGCGAGAGAAGAAAAGGGACGGCTGAGTCTGAATGCATTCTGGATGGACTGGCCAGGCGCACCCAGTCACACGAACAAGAAATCCGCCCCAAAAAACCAGGACCTAAAGAAAGACAAATTGCATGCAGCAGCCTCAAGAGCAAAACACAAGCCTACAGGCCATGGCAAAGCCAGAGAGATGTCACGCTCTTTCATTTAGTTTTCATCTTGCTGTGTAAAATATTTATGTTGGGCGAAAAAAGGCATTTTTGAAAATTACGCTGTCATCTGTTATAAGTGCAACTGGTGGAACTGCAGGCGAAATGTGTTTAACATGGAATTTGAGTTGATTGATTTCTGCTCCTCTGAAAAAGTAAGAACAAGCCCATGTCACGTAGAGCATGGCCAACATATTTCAAGGGACTTGAATGTCAGTGTAGTGCAGCTGAGCTACGGGCGGGATACAAGATCTTAATGCCTGTTGTAGGGACAGCGTGTACTTTTTTCAGTGGCAATATTATCCGTTGAATCTGGACTTGATTTTATGACCAAGAATGTGTTTCTCCTGCGAGATGAACAAAAGAAGACACAGTGGATTTCTGAATAATAAATCTTTGAACAGATTGGTGCGTCTTTGGATTCGGTCCCGAACTACTCCGGAGCCCTGTTCCTGTTCACACGTCTTCTTTATTTATCCAATTTTCAGTCTAACTCAAGAGTCTCACTTCAGGTCTGCTGTTACCCTCAGATTATATTCTCTTTCATGTACCGCAGCAAGCATTTAAACAAAGTGATGAATGAGCAGCTGGAGAGCTCTCTTGCAAAGTAGTGAATTTTAAAACCCTTTATCACGGGCAGATTGTGTCGGGCTTGCCGTGGAAGACTGAGTGCTGCTCTTCAGCTGTTCCTGCTCTTACAGTACTCTCTAATTGTTTTCCAATCTTTCTTTTTTAGCTGCCGAGTTGCAGTTTTTGTGCTTCAACATTCAGTCAACCGTGTGGACTAAATGGACTCTGGCCCACACCCAATTCTAATTTCTCCTCTGTGACACACTGGAATGATTATCGCAGCGGTAAAGCGAAGCCGCTCGGGACAATCTGCTGGTTGTAAACATAAATGCAAATTGTGGAAAGAATCCTCCTCCGTAACGCAATCTGTAAAAGGACATTTCAGTGCTATTGTGACTCACGTTGATTAAATACTGTGCGATCAACTGTGCGTTGCCTTTTGTGAGCCCAATATCTCTTCAAGGCACATACTGTAGGTATGTTGTTGTATTTACAGTTTGGCTGGAGCCATTGAGCTGAGTTAAATCTAATCTGATCAGATGTAGAAAGGTTTTGTGCTGTATCTCGCCATCCTGCCACAGAAGGATTGAGTCTTGCACCAAAAAGAGACACACAGGTGCTTCTGTGCCAGCACATCTGGGAATTCTTCTCTCAATCCTCAGATTCATTGGTAATCTCTGGGCGTACTGGCATAGAATTAAAATTCTCATGCCCTTGCTGAGTTCAGAGACATGTGGAGGCTCAGAGACCTACAGAAAGATGTCTGGCATGCCCAGCATACTCCCACTACATTAACGTTTCTCAGTTTTCTGTTTGATCTCTCAGGCCCTTTCTCTGTTTTTTGTCTGTTCTTTTTTGCGTCAGGCTCTCTCTCTCTCTCTCTCTCTCTCTCTCTCTCTCTCTCTGTGTGGCAATGATTTTCTTGATTTGCAGTCTTTGCTGAAAACTCCAAATTAAAATACTTCCAAGGTTTTTAATTGACTTTTATGATTCTATGATGATTTTATGAGTCTGATCTATGGCTCCACTCCTTTGCAAATTAACCACTGCCCTTTTGGTATTATGGCTTATTTCTACCTGGTGGATATTATGATATATTTAACTGGGTTTTGGAAAATGAACACCATCTGTGTGTGTGTGTGTGTGTGTGTGTGTGTGTGTGTGTGTGTGTGTGTGTGTGTGTGTGTGTGTGTGTGTCTGTCTGAGCTGTTTTCCTCTCTTGTAAATTGACTGACATTTTGTGACAATGCTGTTTATTTTTACTCAGTGAGTGGACAGAGAGGATGGCCCTGTTATACTTAAACAATTAGCCACGCTGGCTGTGTGGCTCTAGAAATGACAATGGCGCTTTGTCTGTCCACCACTTTGGTCCAGACTGAAATATTTTACTACTAAAATATATAATATATACTACTACTATTACTTTGTGACAACTGATATATTTTCATCTAGCGTCACCAGAGGTAAAAAGACAACACTTTGGTTTATAAACAAATCTCTGCAAATCTATGACATTCCCATCAGCTATACCTTATATTGAGTGAACATTAAAGTTATTATTGTTAGCATGTTGACATTAGCATTTATAGGCCAGTGCACTGCTGTGCTTGTACCTGCAATAGCAGAAGAAATATGTGAACATAACATTGAGATATAATCACTATTTATGGCGACTCTGTTGGTAAACGGTTGCTTATTTTATTAAATCCATCCATTAAAACAGCCAGTGAAACTCATCATCACTCATTTTAAATTGAGTTTCAGGCCACTTCTAAAAGGCAAATCTAAGTCCAATGTTCGCTCTCTTATAATGCTATTGTCGATCTCTACCAACTCTTGCCCCTAACTCTGTTTGTCTGGTGGTAGCAGGTCCAGTAGAGCAGTATGTAGCAGCTATGAGAGTAGACCAAGGTGGTGACCAAGCTCAGACTGACGTTAGCTGCTTCATGGTTTAACGCTTGTTTCTGCTGTTCGTCATCAAACCCACACCACAAGTAATCTTTTTCGCGTTTGCTGAGCTCCTCTCTTGCTTGTAACTAGCCAGTATAAACAGCAACAAATGGCATGCTGTCACTGACATGTGGTAGTCAACCGTAACGTGACACACCAGAGAGCTATTTTCAAAAAGTGGTTCAGAGAAGAAAAACGCAGTCTGCGCAATATTCTACATCCAGCATCTGACATCCCTGTGACAGCGTATTAGCTCAGTTTTGGACCCCAGCTCTGGCTTTGTTTGTCTCATTCATGCACATTTTGAAGGAGCTTACCGCCCATGTAAACCCCACAACACAATGGCTCTGATCTCCCAAAAGCAAAGTAATGATGTGGAATCCATGCATGGACAGGGGTAATCTAGTTTGGATATACACCCGGCAACCGTGAACCCGGAACTGACAACACGCCTCCGAAACACTCAATTTTGATTTATTTTCTCTCTTTACATTATTTTTCTGTTTATCACTGAAGTCCTTGAGAGTCCATAAGCAGCATGCAGCATAAAGCGCTCTCCTCCAACCCTCTTTCACCCTCCTTCGTAGAGCTTGAATCAGCATCTTGTCACAG